>JARZZO010000005.1:78707023-81107023 GCA_030544215.1 Zantedeschia hybrid cultivar | reverse complement strand
GAACCTATGATATGACGGGCAAACAGGCATAGACATCGATCTCACAGAGTACATAGTCCTTGTCAAGTGTTAACCTCAAGAGAGGGAATGTAATAAGTCAGATTTCAGTGTTTGCCTCGGATTTTGACGTGGTGGGTTGTCCATTCGGACGGACTCCAAAATAATAGCAAAATATTGACAGCAAATTCCAACCCATTACCAACAAGATTTTCGTTTACCCGAAGAAAGGAGATCGATCTTTTTTTCTTTTATTTTGTGGGTCAAATTTTCTGATTTCTCAGCCTTAATCCAACTCTCAATCCAAGTGGGGACCCAAACGTTTTCCCTATCTAGTATTCTTCAGGGTATATAATCCCCGTGGGGAGACATGTCCTCTTAGGTAATTAATTTATTAAGACGCCAACATAGATGTGGAAACAAACAAATCCCACTATCCCTCCCCCCCCGTGCAAAAAAAAAGAAAAAAAACAACAACAAATTACCTTTGGCCAAATTTCACAAATTACCTTCTCTGTGGTGCCAAATATACAGTAAGGATTTGATACGGTGGTGCCAAATTTATGGATTGTGGTGGGGAAGACGACCCCCACAACCTTCTTCCATGTATGGAAGTGGATGCACAAGCAGTGCATGGGTGGGATTCCTGGAGGGCCAACATTTACACATGAAGCACAAAAGGATGTAGGACAGAGAAGAGATTTGTCCGCATTCCATTGAATACTTATAGTCGAACAGCTGGAGGAATCACGAAGTTGGTGAAGGAGATGAACAATCCAAATGTATTAATGTTAGAGGAGCCGGGTCAAGATCGTTTATTAATTCCCTCAACTGTTATTGTCTTGGCCGAGAGGAAGACAAATATGCTGGCCAATACATGAAGCAAGACACATTGGAGGACAAAATGGTGTCTTGCAGAAGAACCCAAGCTTTAAGCAACCTCCAGAAGAAAGGAATTACTAAATTAAGCACACCAATAATTGATCGGGTGCATGCGCTGATTTCTTTAGATCTCTTCATCTCCTTGCGGTATCCAGCATCTCCACTAGTCCAAGATGGCTCACAACTCATAACCTATTGTTGTTCATGGGGGCCAAGAGAGTATAATAAAACCTGAAATGACCATTATGGCAAAATAAATACTTCTCTATAGAAAAGACACAGACAAGAAGCAACAAGTATGAAAGGCACTAGTGTACGTTCTATTGACAGGGACATTTGGAAAAGGCCATCTCCTGCAAAAGAACAGTCTTCCTAATTAGACATTCATATTTTCATCTGTGCACCTTGAATTGATAGACCTCCTCAAGGCATGGCTGCATAGCTTCCAAAGTGTGACATGCAGTACCAAGCTGTTGATGTATTGACCAACCACTCCTCTGATTTTCAAGTTGATCAGATTTTTCATGCCTCCTTTTCCTTGCCTATTTTTGTCAGAGGCGAGATCACTTCTGATAAAAGTGGTCTCCCTCGTCTCCGTTTTTGAGGGTTAGGTTCTTTAAGAGGATGTTGATTTTTCGATGTACTCTCTCAGAAGTAAAGTGGCATATCCCTCCCTTGTATTTTGAATCTTTTTGTTATAAAATCCTAAGGGTTAGCCCAAGGTCTTAGACAAGTTCCTGGATTAAAAAAAAAAAGGAAGATTTTCGTCATAATGAGGTCCAGCTAGGAAGGAGTCAATTATAGAGAGTACTAGCTTTTTCCGATTCTGAACCTGTGACCAAAGTTCCTAATTCCCATTGTAAGGATGGAGTAAAAGATTTAAAACCTTGGAACAAAACATTGGATTTCAAAATTAAGAATAAAAAGACAACAAGAACAGCAGCCACAATGGCGACCGCAACAACTTTTTATCTTATTTTATCTTATTGCTTAACGATTTGGCACTACTTTGATCCGAAATGGTACGTATACTGTGGCATTACAACGACCGTCTTCTCCTAAACGCTGAATGGAAGTCGTTAGTTTCCTTTCAGATTCCTAAGGGCTTATAAACATCGCCGCATTCGTTAAGCCAGTTTGGCCTATGGATTTTATGGTTTTATCCTTCAGGAAAAAATGCCCTTATTAGGAAGAAGGTGAATGGTCTTCTTTATGAGCACAAAGCTACTTTTCTCAACATCTGATATTGGACTAAGAGTAATACTTGCTGCAATACGAAGCATTATAACAAGTTAAGTCAAATTGAAATAGGTGTTCCCATTGTTCCACATACTTAGGCATGACATAGGCTGGCAACTTTTTCCATAAGTGATCATAACCAACATTACATGTGAGTGCACCGGTCTAGCTATGACAAATGTATGTCGGTTGAGCATGACAAATATTATTTGTCGTGCTTGAAAAGTATCTATCATCTTTATACATTTATATACATATTTTTTGACGTGACAAATATTTTATAAGAGTAACAAATATTTCGTAAACATGACAAATAGTATTTCTCACATTCACAAAGTAGTTGTCACGTCTGAAAAATATTTGTGATCCTTACATATGTATATATAGATTTGTAGGCGTGACAAATATTCTTCAGACTCGACAAATATTTCATGGGCGTTGACAAATAATATTTGTCACATCCACGACCTACAAAGTATTTGTCATGCTCACATGCATTTGTCATACCAAGAACTCTACAATTATATTTAATGCTCGTCAAGCTCACCTATGAAAAAAGCTATCAACTCATATGACGCTTACCTGCACGGACCAATAGGAACGCCCATTACAATTTGACTAAAGCATTGCAACAAACATTACTCGTTGGAGTAAAGTACCCCATTTGCATGCCTCTACACAGTCCTCTTAGAAGGGAAGCTTATGCATATTTAATGAGGTTCTTACAACGATGTCAGTCATGTAGCTATAGAGATCTGGCTGGAGGACTAGGACTATATGATCTTGATCCGAGCGTCCACAACGTGATTTTTAGTAAGGAAGAATGGTGGCTTAATACGTAGGCTTGCAACCATAGGGAAGACCTCTGAGAACCATATGGTCAGTGTGTTGGGAGGACCCTACAATGCCTAATTTTGAAGTAGAAGAACTCTAGGGGGTTTGGGGTGGTAGAGAATGTACACCTTCATTAAGTAGGGTTCTCTTGATGTTATATATATATATATATATATATATATATATATATATGTTAGATAGACTAAATTAAGAGACTATCAACAACAACGGTTAGTCATTTTCCGAAGCTCGAGTTAGAGAAGAACTCCGAAATTAAACATGTTATGTTGGAAGAAGTCTTAGGACGAGTGACCTTCTTCAGAAGCCTACTAACTTGCACAATTGTTGGACTAGTTAGTTGATTGAATCGTTACAAATTATAATATGTTAGATAAGAATATATTAAATAGACTAAATCTGTAATGATCTAATCAACTAACTGGCCCAACGACTGTATTAGTTAGTAGACTTCCAAGGAAGATCATCTATTTTGGAATTTCTCCCAACCGAGCACACTTAACTTCGGAGTTGTTTCTATCTCGAATTCTGAAAAATGCTTAGTGGATATTATTGATAATTTACTAATTTAATCTATTTAACATATTCTTATACGGAGTGTTACAATCTATCTCCCTTAGAAACTTGACGTCCTCATCAGGACCACATGTGACTGCCCCCTGCCCCAAATGTCCACCCATAACTCACCACTAAGCTGGGGAGTACATATTCTCTTAGGTATATAGGAAGGAAACTCCCATAATGGGAAGTGCATATTCCGTACTTTTGGGGGTTATCATTCTGTGGAGATCGTGGATTCCCTGAGCAGTAAGTGGAATGCTTCCACCACTGGCATGTCGCCAAAGATCTTGGGCCACTTCTCTAGTAAGTGGTTGCATAACTTTGACTGGGCTTCCGATTAAGAGGATTCAAGTTTTGATTGGCTCTTGGATATTGATCAATCGATCTCTTGGGTCCACCCAAAGTCTTCTACGATTGCTAAAGCCTGTAGGCGCTTGTACAGGGAACATGCTAGTAGGCCTCCTTTGATGGGCCCCCTAGATGTTCCTAAATAGGCTAGTCCATTTTTCTCTTTCTCACTTGGCTACGCAGAGGCATAAAAATGGGAGCACCTTATAAGAAATACAACATTGTACTTATAAAGAAAGCCCTCCATCTTCCTCCCAAGTGCAATTTTCCTAAAAAGACAAAATTATGAAGTCCATGGGCCAAAGGAAATAATACTTTATTGGAGAGAGCCTACGATTTCACCGTCTGTGGAAACTCCAGCTCAATACATACAAGTTTAGCTTCTTAGAGGACTACGTAGATACATAGAAGTTGGAAGACTTCAGTCCAACATCGGATGTTTAGAAAGATAAGGTTATTCTTACTAACAAAGACTCTTTTTCTAAAAGATAAAATCATAAGACCTATAAGTCAAGATAGATAATACCTTGTTGGAGAGAACTACGATTCCTTGTTTCAAACATCCTAATAGGAAAAGAAAAGAAAAGATTTGTTTGGAGACTTGCATAGTGACCTTTTAAGTAGCGAGAGCAGCGGCACAAATTTCGATGAGATGAGTAATATAACAATTTTTCGTTAACATATGATCAAGTATCAACATGTATTAGTCCAATGGCTTACCATGGCTCCCCATCATTTTTCATGACGCTCGGACATGGCTTCACTTGCGTTAGTAGTGCCTTTCAACACTCACAACTTCGTGGTGGGAAGACACCACCCTCTTGCATGCCCATGTTGTGGGCCTCTTGAATCCAACGGACGAATTATACTCAATCCAACATTGCGGACACCGTTATTTCAGGCCGAACGTGTGAGCCCGTCACGACTCCAACATTCGGCCCACCTCACTCTTCCTGTCCTTCCGCCATTTGTTTCATTTTGTTATTTTCAAATTATGATCGTGGATTCCCATAAAAAAAGGAACCAAACTAAACTATGATCATGATTCAGACGATATGTGTCTAGGAGCCTTAGTATTTTTTTCTTTTTTTTATGCGATCAGTATTTTTTTCATTTCAGTGTCCATTTTTTGATTTCCGATTTCAATTAATATTAACGATTGATATGGATCTTTGGCTATCATGATAGATTTTATTAGTGTGTGGTTTATATTTGTTATTGTCAAGAACTTTGTTAGTGTGTGATGAAAAGCTCTTTTAGCTTTGTAATGGCTTTCAGCTGAAAGTCTTTTCTTAGGTATTTAATATTTAGTTGTGAAGTTGAATCTACATAACATATAAGTTTATAGATATGGAATGTTTTAATCCCATTGATCATTAAACATTGTATTCGGACTTCTAGTTATATATGTTTTTTAACCTCATTCTATGTGTTTCAAATAAAAAAATCGAGAAATTAACAATTCGATAATTATCGGAAATAGCATCCGTTTCCAAAGTCGAAATCAGAAACGAATTGAAAACAAAATGTTAAATTGTCGATCTTAATTATCGGAATCAGAAATGAAAAGAGGTTTCTCCTATCAGAATTGGAAAACATAAACATCTGTTTCTGTTTACAGCCCATCTCTTCTTATTTTGTTTGTGGAATAGGGCCAGAATAGCTGGTACAAATGTCCTATTCTGATTTGGTTGAGGGTATGCCTAATTCCTCCAATTTCTCCAACTCCCCAAACCTACTTGGAATATTTAATTCTCTCAATTTTACCTTTTATTTCACTCTTTATTCTATTTATTTCTACTAAATCACTTAGAATAGCGCAGTGTAATTCTCCTTATTCTTAGTGAAATACCAACAATTTATCAAATCAAAATACCTCTTATTCTGGTTTAAGAAATCCCCAGAACTTTATTCTGATTTAAGTTATTCTGCAAACAAAGTGAGCCTAGGCTTTACACGTTTATTTTGTGAACATAGAAAGTTTCGTTAAGTATCCATGCGTGCAAGTTACAGATTTGGTATCCACTCTGCTTGCACAGTGATATCTAAGGAGATAGTAGGTGGTTAAAATAGAGTCCTGTCTTTCAATATTGGAGTACATACACAACTACGTACATGTCCAAAACTCAACCAACTCAGCTTCTAATTCGTTCCTTTGAATGTTATGAGTGATTCAACTGTTTAGCAGCCTTAATAACAAAATCTCCAGATGGTTTAAAGTTGATAGACGTGTCACCCTTCCTCCCCTGTCAAGCATGTCGGTCGACGGTAGGCTAACTTAATGTGCTCAAATATGTATAAAATACTAATCAGATCCATCGAGAAGATCGTGGGTAGAGATATTCTCCGCGTGATATTAATCTTTTAGTATGCCACCACAAGTATGTTGTTACCCTTTATGTAGGATGTTGATATGGATATCTAACTGTCTATATATAAACAAAAATATCTTGCACTTTTGAACAGCTTAAACAGTGGACAGGATTAACATTTTTTAGTAGAGTCACGGATGTCGAAACGGTACCAGTATTGTGAGGAGTTTCTTCAAAGCAAATGACATCTAGAGAACAAGTGCACGAAACGTGGTGAGTTTCAACTTGAGCTTGGACTAGGTTAAAGATCAAAGACGGGAGTGGTTATATATATATACACACACTGCACACTTAAGTTAAGGGATGAGGAAGGAGCTCAGGACAGACAAAGTGTGTAAAATGTCCATGCATACACGGTGGAGGCCGACCTTTTCCAACTTCTTTTTAAAAAAAACATTTTGCTGACCTTTCCACATAAATTCAAGAGCTTATAAATTACCTTAGCAAATCCCGCGGGCCGACCGCGGAGTTTGAGATAAGAGTTTGATGTCGATGGGTCGTCCTCTCATGTTAGAGTTTAATTTCTTGTTTAGAGCTTTGACGAATGACTTCTTCAATCTCCATTCCCTCGTCCCTTGTATCAATTTCTTGCGTTCTTCTTCTGTCATAGTCTACGAAAGGCCACTAACATGTCAAGACATCACATATATACATTAAATTATATACATATACATATACATACACATAGATATACACACTGTTTGAATATACGATATTTACTTTAAGACACATTCGAAGGTGAAGTATCACAAATATCTTTACAAATATATGAGACATACTTGGTACACTCGCATAGGTGCAGCCATTGGATGGCACGTATATATTTTTTTTTCCCTACAACCATCCAATCTCATATGCCAAACTATGGTGATCCCCAATTCCCCAGTTTCAGTTATTTTTTTAATATTTGTTTTCATACCGTCCAATCTTAAGTATTAAAGAGCGCACACGTTGCACCATCAAATATTTCCGATCAAGACATGTCACATGTACTAGTGTTGATGGATTGCTCTCCAACATAGTACTTCGGATGCCAGAAACAAAAGTAATACTTGCTGCACCATGGGGCGCCTCTCCTGATCTATACTGCACCAACGGGGCTGTCAGATCATGCCTCTTTCCCTTGGTGATTTGAGCAATTATATCATATGGAAGTGTGGTTTCATTTTTTTTAAAAAAATAAATAATCTGTCGATCAAAGATCAAACAATTAATACCAATGGACTGCTTACTTCCTCCCCCAAATGTTTTACTTAAAAAATAATATGCCCCAAGTGCTATCGACCATTCAAACTGTTCGGATGAGAGAGTTACTAATGGGAGACTTTATGTTAGATCTTGGATGGGAGAGTTATATGTTAATTTGTAGGAACACATCCTAGTAGTGTGACATGCTTATGAGAGTGCACTAATTTTGTTTGAGGTGAGGAATCTTGAATAATGTGCGAACGTACGTAGTAGTGTGACATACAAGCTAGGAGGATTCTCAAGTTAGTAGTGTGATAAGGGATTTTGAGAACCTCTAGTTTTGACCTTAGATGGTTTTAAGTTAGAAACCGAAATCACCTAAAAAGAAGTACAATATGGATCAACTGATTTTGAAATACAACAGTTTATGATACTCGAATGTACGGAAAATACTGCTAAATAATATCCTATTTTATAGTATTTTACTATGCACTGCAGCATTTAGAGCCCTAAAATAGAAAATTTATGATTAATTTGTCTTCGAACTTTGAGTTTCATCTTGAGCCTTGAGGCCTCATAATAAAACCGAAATAAGCATATTCCGTATTATACCAAATCTAGTAAACAATTAGGGTAAATAGATAAGTCAGTAGAGTTGGGGTCTTCTTATTCATTTTGATCCGAAATTTTAGACAACCTTAAAAAAGAAGTTATTTATTCTAAAAATTTACGGAGTTTACAAGTAAGGTAATTTTTTACTATTACAAAAATAAGATAACAAATTTAGAATTTATTTATTTTAACCTAAAATTTTAAACATAAGTTAACAAACTTATCATTAGATAAACAATCTACCCAAACTCAAAATTACCGATCGAATATAAATGGATCCGATAACGGGTCTGAATTAACCCCATCTACGTAAAACCTTTCTCCTCAAATGTTTAGGATCACCTAAGCACAAGGAAAGAGGGAATGCTTGCAATTATGAATACTTGGACGTCATACATGTGTTGTGGACCTAGGTGTATTTTTTCTTTTTATTTTCTCCCAATTACTTGTTTTTCATGAGTTATCAGTTACTCAAGTCTAACGTAGATACATGGTGTCAAGTAAGGTTTGCTGCACAGACCGGCACTATGTACTGCTGCTGAACAGTGCAGCAAATATAATTTTTTTTTACTCAGGTCTCACACATTTATGTGTTTCTATAATTTAATTTTTAATTGGATGATCTAAAATATTTTAAAATATCGACTTCCAATGAATTGTAAAAACATTCTTAATAAATTGAACTTAATAACAATATTTGACTTTTAGAATTTTTGGATGGTCCAATTGGAGATCGAACTATAGAACATATGGAGAATCTTGGGAGTACCTAAATTTTTTTTCAAATAATTCTTTTCATATTTACTATACTGACCAACAATGCAGCAAGTCTTTTTCCATGGTGTCTAATTGACATTTTTTTAATTTGAAAAATCAAAAACCGTTCGACCTTTGGTGAATAGTAAAAATTGTATTTTTTATTATTTATGGAACTCAATTTTATTATTTTTAAATTATTTTAAATTGTCTGATCGAGTAATACATTGTACAGATGGTTAGTGTACTTGGAAGCTCACTTTAAAAAAAAAATTGAAAAAAAATTGTTTACTCACTGTACTATCCTCATTTACGATTGGGGGGGGGCTCTACTCAAAAGTTTCGTCTAATTACATACATTATTTTGCAATTTACAGAATTACCGGTTTAGACCTCCTCATCAGTTCGTACCTGATGCGTACTTGGCAGGCGATGACTGGGAAGCTCTAATGATCAGAGTTCTGACGGCAGATCCAACTTCTACGTGGCACAGCCAAACCCCCTGAAAGCTGCAAATTTGTCCGTAGCAGTTTCCGGTGCTCGCGGGCACGTGATATAAGAATTTGCGCTGTTGTCCCGCAGATATTTTGCCACGTAGCGGCGGCCGCCTGAAGTAGCAATCTAATCTAAAACCTAGTGGGACCTTTTACACGTGTGAGTGAGGTATAGTTAACATGATATGACTGAGATTTCCACGTAAAATTAGTACACTTTTAATAACGATTAGGCGTCTGACCAGTTCGAAAAACGGAGGGAGAACTGTAATAATAAGGACCACGGTTGTCTGATTTTCCGAATCCTTTCCGATTTTAGAAAGTACAGTTGGTCTGAGAAAACCCATCTAGAAATTATCGAAATTGAAAATTTCTGATAAATTATCGAAAACCAAATATTGTTGTTTCAGTATTTTAATTTTGATTTTTCATTTTGTTAAATATTAAAATTTATAAATATAAATATAATATATAAATTTTATTAAGCACTAGATATACTTCTATTTAATAACTTTAGTTAGATACACATGATAAAGAAGATGAGAATTGAGGATACTTCGGATCATTTTTTTGATAATTTTAAAACCATTTTTATTTTCAACATTGGAATCAAAAACAAAAGATATGGGAATATCGGTCTCTGCTTATATTAGAATCAAAATTGAAAATATGATTTTACTATCAAAATTAAAAACAAAATTGACGTTTTTATTTCCATATCTTATTCACTTACCCCCACATTATTTGCAGAATTAGAGAAGAATAAAGCCCCTTATTTTAAGAATAAGACTAATTCTAATTTGATTGGAAGAATTGATTATTCTATATATGCTAGAATTACTAATCCCTAGAATTAGATGAATAAGTAATTCCATCCTACACCAAGAATTAGATATTTTCATACCATAGCCTATTCTTGTATCAAAGTGGTGTATATATAAACTTAAGAGTATTATTGACATTTTAAAACTATTCATTTGCACTCTTTGTTCCGGATGATAATAACAACTTAACCTATTTATATATGTATATAGATAGATAAGTAGATAGATAATACCAATATATGGTCCGGATGGTTTGGATGCCTCGACTGTATTCTAGTAGCTAGTAACTAGTAATTAAGCGAGTTATTTAAAATTGGATGGCTGAACTACCCCTATTTGTTGGATTTGTGGGAAGCGAGATCCTCTCTTTCTTTTATCATAAAATACATATATTCATCTAAAGAAGGCACATGGTACAGAGACAACAGAGGGATGCGTATACACCACAACTGGAGAAGATAACAAGAAAACATAGGCTGCTCCCATGGGTAGAGCACCACAAGGGCTAACCGTACAAACACCAAACACAGGTGGTAACAGATACTGGAAGAACCAAAACGCCGATTGAGCAGGGACCGCCGGACGCCAGAGAACTCGATGGCAAGGCTCATAAAGGGAGGAGTGATCTGCACCGATGAAAACATCAAAGGTGCCGAATAAGGCAGCAAACAGCGGTAGGGCTCCAAGGACCTTTTTTTAAGGATAATTCGAAAATTGTGCAGGCTTTAAGAAAATATGAAGATTATAGGACTTTCTAAAGATTATAGGGATTGAAAAACATTGAATTATTAGATATAGGAAAGAAAGAGGAGAGAAAGATTTTAGACTTTCAAAAATTGATTTATTATATTCTGTAATATAAGTTGTGTATTAAAATCTTTATGCTCTACCGCACGAGGTGCAGCCTAATATTTTTTATTTTTTTATTTTTTTATGATGGGCTTTATCATATGCTCATATAATCTGATCTTCAATCAATCGATTCAAAAAAATCTTAAAGATAAAAAATCAAGTCAATGATAGTAACATTTTTTAATTTTTTAGGTCGTCCATCAAAATTTAGATTATACAATATGTCGAACCTGGTAGGACTGACCTTAAAAAAAAAGTTAAAAAATAAAACAATAAAATTTGAACTGCTGCTGCAGCCTTCCCACTCATTTGTTATGATATGATATTTTACTAATACATGAATATTAAAATTGATAGAACTAACTCAAACAACTATTATTAGTAATAACATCAAGATTAATATTAATAGAGTTGTAGAATACAGGAAGCATATTAATAGAGTTGTAGAATACAGGAAGCATATTAATAGTGTTGTTAGTATATTAAAAGATCTTCTAGGCCCAAAAATACAAGAAAGTCAAGACAAGAAAAGAGCCTACCAAACTTTTTAGTTTTAAACCTTGGCGTGTACATACGTGTCGTATATTGCGGTGCTCACCCCCCGGCCTCATCTCAATCAAACAGAGGAAGACTTGCACAACCCCTTCCTTCCCCGAAGACTCTCCAAACTCCCCACCATGGCCTCTCATGAGAGCATGACTTCCCGCTCCTCTATGCACTCCTCCATGCAGGACCTCGACGACGTCGTCAGCGACTACACTGACGATGACCACGACGAAGAGGAGGAGAAGGAGGGCAGCCAAGAAGGTAACGACGTCCACGACGGCGACGCCAACACCCATGTATCCGACCACTACGGAGGAGGAGCCAGCTCGGGCTGCGACGTCGACGATGATGGCCGCGTCCTCACCTGGGGCTCCTCCGATTACCTGTCCCTCCCCGGCACGCCCACCCGCTGCTCGCCGCGCCGGCGTGCGGTGTCGACCAAGGAGTACGCCAGCGAGTCGGAGGCCGACCGTGCTGGCCGCCACGGCGGCCGCGCCCGGAAGAAGAGCATCGGCACCGCCAGTTATAGGTCCTCCTCCACCTACTCCCACCACTCCTACGGGAGACCGGAGAGAACCAGCTGGGAGAGGCGGCTGGACCGTGCCTGGGAGATGAAGCGATGCCACTGGGCCTGGGCGGGCGGCCTCGACAGTCACAGCGGGGGCAGCAGCCCGTGCGTGGTTGTCTGGCCGAGCGGGCCGGGGGGCGGCAGCATGTGGATGGACATGGAAGAGGTCCAGGCGTGCCGTGAGCTCGGCCTCGAGCTGCCCTGTGACTGGTCGGTGGAGATCCCACCGGGCGCGCTCGAGCTCACAGCAATGGCCGCGGCCGACGCGGGCAGCGTGGGCGACTCTCCCGTCGGCAATTGGCGCACTTCCAGCTCCGGTGAGCATCCAATTCCAGCTAACATGTTGTCCAAACTATATAGCTAGCTAGCTAGCTAGCCTCTAATCTATGCATCCATCATCTAGATGTAGGCTCGGCCGGTGGATTAATTACAAGCTGTGTTTTTACCATACATTTGCCCCAACAGATTAAAGGTCTCTATTGTTTACAGTATAGCCATTATATATGGTAATAAAACAGAATAAGTATATATGATCGATCACCTAGGTAGTGTAGTGAAGATCGATATAGTCAATTTGTTGTAAGCAAGCAGCTGATAAGTACCTTAATTATATATCTGGGTGGGAAGTATGCAGGATGATCGTTAGTATATATATATATATATATCTTTCTGACAGTACTACTACTGTTTCATTGGTTTAATTATTAATCCAGGCGATGATCCGGCCGAGGACATGAAGGCGAGGCTCCGCGTGTGGGCACAGGCGGTGGCGCTCGCCTCCGCCGCGCGCCTTAGCAGCTGACACTACTTGCGCAGACACATGGACCAACCGATGGACGTGTCTATATCACATACATATATCCATCCTGTACATACATACATACAAATACACTTCTCTGCAGGTTTAAGAACATATATGTTGTCGTCCTCCTTCCATATTCAGACGGCGGATGATGGTTTCTTTGGGTTCCTCTCTTCCCTCCCTCGTTTGCTTCAGATTAATTACTTCTCAATTCTGCTTGAGAGACTCTTGATGCATGGTCACTATTTAGTGGCAGTGAATTGGACTGGTTTGCTTCTGCTTCATGTTTTCCTTTTATTTGTTTTCTTGCTTGCCCACCATATACATATGTAGTTATGTACACACAAACATACTGATCTGGATGAAGATCATGTTGATGAGAAGAAGTGAGGATATGTTTTGAGGCTTGTACTGTTGTACTGATTTTGTTAACTTCTGACGTACGTAATTAATGAATTCTTCCCCCACGGCGAGTGGGATTTGTGATTGCCTTTCGACCTCATGTTATTACTTATTAGTTTGAGAGTGCTATCCCAATATATTGAGTATATGAATTGTAAGAACAAAAACCTGTGGAAACAGATGACGATGATGAGAACAAACAGGATAGACATCGGAAGCTACGAGCACTGTTATTCTGGGATTCCTCGTGGAGCTATCTGTGGGTTGTCTAGTTTTCCTCTCTTTGCCTTTGTTGTCTGTTTGGGGGGTCTTGGATGTGGGACCATGGATGAAGACACGGATGTTTTAAGAATCCAGTTCCTTTCAGTGCACACGGAATCGAATCCGGTCAGTACAAAGAGAAGTCAGTGGGGGCCATCGAACTGTTCGACTTGATGGAAACGAGAATTTTTAATTTCTCTTTTTATCTGTACTTACTGAACTCGATCCGGTCGTACACTAAGAAAAATTGAATTCATGTTTCAACGGTGAATGTGAATTGAGGCGACCCTTGTGTACTACCAAAGGAGAGGAGAAGAGGGCGGTACCACCTCAAGAAGTTTCCTTTTTGTGACTTTGTGGGGTGTGGCTCCACCATATGGGACACTTCATTGGGTCGCCTTTTTTTTTAAACCGCTCACAAAGGGACGTGGAGAACTGCCAACCGTGGATGGTTAGCTGCACCTGCTCATACTACCTCACGGCTCGGATGAAGCCATGAAGGCGCAACGCGCAACTTGAGTTTACACTCTTGTACAAAGAAATGTTAAATATGTTTGGATTTGTCTCCTTGTTGAAGAGGACTTGTAAGTATTTAATCAAGTGGATAATTCTTCAGAAAAGAAAAGGTATAGTCTTCGTTCGTGGCCTATATCTGGGCCACGTCGCCACTTTGTAAATCTTTTGCATGATTGTTGGGTAGAGAATTTCTTATGACAGGTCCAAGAGGGTGTTTTTTAGAGAATACTTTGAAGTGGTTACAAGTTTTTTAAAGCAAAATAACATGATAAGGCTTATATATATATATATATATATATATTGATAGTCAGAAATCTCGTTCATCATGATCAAAGGTCTTCTCTCTTCAATCAAAGAAATATCATCTGAAGGTCACTACAAAAGAGAGCACCATTAGGAAGTCCTCGGCAACAGTCAAAGAGATCCCGCTCCGATATCTAAGTAAGAAAGTTGAAGATACTGGGAAAGACATGATAGTTGAAACATCAGAAAGCAAAAATATGCTAGTTGAACCACGGTCCTTATATAGTAGAAGGGGTGTTACATCTTAGAACTTAAACCAATTATTGCTAGTTAAGGAGGGATGATTATTAATTAAGCTCAATTTACTTAATTAATAGGCAATAAGTTAATGATTCATTAATAACTAAAATAATAAATTTAGCGTGAATAATCCATTAGAAGAGTCATTAAGACTATTAAGCCCATTAGTTGTTTAAGAAGGAACCAAATTAGTTACAATACTCAGCCAAATTCTGGTTTTGGAGTTATATGACAGTATTTCGGCAAATCGAAGATAACTTTTCGACCGGTTGATGAAAAATTACGATCGTAGTACCGTTGGAAAGAAAAAAATTAAGATCTATAATCTCGTGGAAGAAATTTTTTGTTAATTCTAAACTATAACTAGGTTGAATTTAAAGTTTTCTGGTTAAAAAAATAATTTAGTACGGGAATAAAATCTTAATTGCACTAGAAAGTGACTTTTTCTTAGAAATTAAGCCATCCATAGTTGGAGTGCGACTCCAGCATGGAAAAAAGGGTTTCTTGGTTATACTTAGAAGGCAATAGGCTATATATTATCTCTTGAATTCGTGTTAGGGTTTCTAGAGCTGCAGTTGAACACCTAAGGTAAGAACATGGTATTTTTAAAAGAACTAAAAGAGATTTTGATTTTTTTTTTTTTTGAGATTGATTCTAACACATTGGTTATGCTTTTGAACGGTTAGAGGATTCAGAGGAAGCCCTGGAACAAGAAAACTTCATGCTTAGAGTCTGAGGGATCAATTAGAGAAGGTTGGAAGAGGTGTTTTTCGTGTTTTTCAAGAAATAGGATATGAAAATCTATTAAATAGATATTTTGTATGATATGAAAACTTCGTTTTAATTTTTCAGAGTGGTTAAAACACCTTTCTAGAACTTTAATTTATAAGTTTATAATTTTTGTTTCCACTTTGGTCCCTTAAAATTATGAGAAACCTTTGAAAAATTACATATTTGAAAAATTGGTCTTAATCGTGTCTGAACTAGTGGACGCAATTCAAAAGTCATCTGCTCAACAAGATGTTAGTTTAGGTGGCTTACAAGCCAATCTGACTATGTAAATCTCGTTCATTTATTAATATAATGACATAATATTCATTATGTGTAAATCGCATTAATTATCGTTTCATAATGAAATTCGTAGATATGTGCTATAGTGATCAGATTATAACGAGATCATACTAATGAGACTGATCACTTAAACACACATATTCTTAATCGTTCCTAGTCGGAGAATATCCGAGAAGGACATCGGATATCCGGTTAGACTAGTACAGATTACTCTTGCTCATATGATGAGGGTGACTGGTCTCATAAGTCACTTGTGTGGAGACACTAAGGCGAATCTGTAGGTGCTCATTGTAGAATGAGTTCACTGAACTGATCCGACTGAATCGCTGGATAGTATTGTACCTCACTGTCAACCAGTTTGATTCTATTGTCGCAGTTGCGTAGATGGTCCTCGGACCTGAGACACCAAGGACACCTTGTCGGTGGACTTCTGTGCTTTGACCTTGGTTTACGAATCTCTAGCCACGAGATTCTAATACGCCAAGGATTGAGTACAGCGGAATACCGTCAAAGGGAATTGTGTGTCAATAAGGATTCATTCGCTCTCGGTACTTAGAGAGAGAATGCTCTAGGAAGGATGCGCGAAAATCCCTGGCCAGGGCGGACGATAATATCGGGAAAGAAGTTTTCCGATATTCATCAGCGGCATCCAATCCAAGTGAGTCGACCGGTTAGGGTTTGACAGCTCATCATACCCTAAGTTAACTCGAGAGCATTGTACGAATGAAGGATTATATCCACGCAGTAACTATCGGCGGAAAGGTTCCAAGAGTGGGTTACTTAACCCCAATACCTTCTGGGTTCACGCGGTGTTGCTTGGCACCCAACGTGATCGGAGGCCCGGTCAAATTCGATGTGCAACATCAATTCGATTGATTAATTAATTAATAAATGGTTATTAATTGATTAATAAAGCCAGTGAGGAGTCACTGGGCTTGTTGGGCCATTAACTGGACAGGTACTTGGGCCTAGAGGGTCACACGCAAATGATTCTCAAGGCGATGGATAAATAAGTGGGTTTTATATAAACCGGGGGTTTTTATGAAAAATCGTGTGGTTAATATAAAACATAGCGAACGGGCTGAGCAGGCCAAGCTGCTGCTAACCCTAGCCGCCCCTCCTCAGTTTCTCTCTCTCTCTGGCGTCCAGACAGATCCAGATCTACTCCGCTGCTTCTCCAAATCCCGTTCGACGAGAAATCGTCCGTGCGCTGCGGCGATCGTTGCGGCGACCGGAGGGGATTTCGTGGGCTGCGAAGAACGAGGAACGTGAGGATATCCGTCGCGAGGAGGATCGCGTGGACTTTGCTAGAGGCCGGGCGCTTGCGCGGCTTGCGGTGTCGCACCGACGGAACCGAACGGTTGTGGATTCGAATCTGCACACGGTGAGAATCGATTATCCGATAATCGTAGTTTTTAATTTTTCGAAACGGGAAAACGGATCGCTGTTTTATTTTATTTTCCGCTGCGTGAGCGATCCGGACAAACCTGAGAAATCCAACATAAGATACCTTTCAAACTCGATGTTTAAAGACTTTTTCAAATCCAATTTTGAGCCGAAAAGGCATCAACCATGTTGGACGTTATTTAAAAGGCATCTCCCATGCAAGGCACTATTCAGATTGCTTGTTTCTACTGGTAGTTTGAAAAAAACATTCGACTTGTTTTGATCATAACTTCATAAATACTCGTCCAAATCATGTGAAATTTTTACCAATGTTTGGTCTAAATGTATATTTTGTGCTCATCAAATTTTATATTTTTATAAATTTATTTAGTATTGTTTATATAATTAATTTCTCAGTCTATACAGTTTGTCAGACTGATGACAGTTCGAAGTTTTAGATGAACGTTGATGGGCCATAAATCTTTCGTTTCTTAGCCAAATGACCTAAAATTTTGATCACAACTTTTTCATAATGGACTATAATTATTTAAAAAATTTTACAAATTTTTAAAAATTTATTCATCATTATTCTGCTATTTATTCTAGTGGTTAAATTTCACTCAAATCTGGCATATGTAACCTAATACTTTTATTCACTTGTGTGATGTCTAAATTTCATGAAACTTTGTCCACATGTTTTATTTAAACAATTTCTCATGTTTGCCAAGTTTGGCTATTTTTCCAATCTGTTTGTTATTTTCAAACTTATTTATTTAATGTTTAGCTTCAAAAATAAGGTTTAATGCTTGAAAATTAGGTCTATTTGTCCGAAAATTATGAGAATTTTGTGGGAGCATATTCTTCCATCCAACGAGCTGTTGGTATCAGTTTTGTTTAAATTTCATATCTATATAACCATGTTGGCTCTTTAAGTAACTAGTTTGTATGTAAAAACGTGTATTTTGACTTATATGCAGCATTTTGATAATTAAAATTTCATATTTATGTTCATTTACGCTTGTTGTTACGTCATTGTACAATATTTATATGACCATATTTGCACATTACCATCTTGAGAAGATTGTACGGCCCAATTTCAGTATAACTATCTATATTAGATAAGGCATTTGAATCCGAGGGCAATGGGTGGAATCTTGATTTCCGACCGATTAAACCAGAGGACGATGATACGTAATGTCCTGATAGTTTGGAGTTAGGTGGGACTTAGGCTCTACGGCTCTACACAATAACTATGACCTCTACATTATTTCACAGATGTTTTAGTATACATGTAGGGCTCTTTGTGAAGTGGTTCAGACGTATGTCCATGACAATTTGATACGTTGATATGATTTGATTGTCACATAATCTTAACTAGACTAGGAAAGTATCTGAACCGGTTACCTCCATGGCATTTAGCTGTGTTGAAATATCCATAATTATCATTATATGCGCTCAAATGCTACCACTACCAATATATTCCATTGAGAATGGTTTAGCCATCAAGGTGTTGACTTTAATTTTATCAAAACTTTTGAATTGTTTCCCAATAGCCTTAAGAAATCTATTGACAGTGATCTTTTCTGGAATAGATCTCTTGATGTTCTGCTTGACACGTCTCTAAAGGAATATAAGGCAGAGATGGTTGGGTCTCACTTCTCAAGTTGAATCTTCTATTCCTCTATGCTTTGCGGAGTCAGAGGAGCAGGCTTATCTTTAGGCAAAGCCAACTCTAAATCTATGCACCCCAAGAAAAATAGTACCATTTATTTCCATCCAGTAAAATTAGTACTATTAAAGTAAGACACATTGTCCGTAAAAGCTACAAACAAAGAAGAAGCATTTGCAATAAATAAACAAATGCTCTTATATATGATAATAGAATACTTACAATAAATTATGAGGTAGTGAAATGAATGCAAAGTAATTCTAGCAACTAAAATGAATTACTTTAACAAGTTGTCTGGTTGCATCATTATAATCTCTCATTTAGGTGAAAATTATAACAGCTAATAGACCAACTCCCCAAATAACAGAAATAACTTGAGATATAGAACCAAAACTTATGTACACTTTGATGTCAAGAAAGAGTATCTTTCGGTACAAAACTCTCAAGAGTCGCCATGCACATAAATCTCATTTTATCCTACTCATGATATGAAGATAAAACACTCTTTTGGGAGTTCAAATTCCACATTCAAGTCAAGAACACAAATTTGATATCATTTTAATTCATTAATGATAACATTTTATTATTCTCCGTGCATAAGGCTATTTTGATGGTCAACTTACACACTTTGAATGCAAAATATCTTTCTCTCAATTAAAATGATAACAAACAATCAATAATGCTCATAAATGATACCATTTAAAACTTAAAATGGTTAAATTTTACCATTCCTCATGATTAACGTCACTTTAGCGATCTACCTAACCAACACAAAATATGAGTAAAAAGACATAAACACAATAATTATTATAATCTAAAATGGAGATATTCATACATAAATAAAAGTTGTAAGGAGGTCAAAATATCACAAAAAAAATCTACTAAATTTACTGCAACAATTATTAGTCCATAAACAAACTTTAATATGCCAAAACTAAATTAAAAAGGGTAAAGGCATAAGATTTAACATGATGTTACATAAATATTCCTTTTTATTTGCATAAATATACATTGAATTGCAAATATATCCACTGAAATTGCTTCTACATCCAAATTATTTACAGAATGAACCTATATCCTTTAAAAGTTATTAATGGGCCTAAAATTGGTTCAAACTGAATGGACCAGGATCTAGAACTTAATGGATCCAACATGTTATTCACTAATAGATTTTAAAGGATAAGGATACCAATAAAAGAACTAAAATTAAACAAATTAAAACTTAAAAGATACATATAAGCACTAAAAGATATTAAGAGGATATAATGTACTTGGTTTGGATTTGGATTCAAAAGCCTTAAGTGGATTTGGATTTGAGTCCTAAATAAGATCCGAATGGATCTAATACCTGATATCCTAACTCAAAACCCATTAACATAGATCCAATACGGATCTCCAAATCAAACCCAAATTAAAATCCAAACATAATAAGGGAGACCCATTGATTGGATCCATTAAAAGCCTTATTGGACCCTAACTTAAACCAAAGGAATTTTAAATTCGAAATTCAAATTTATGTTGGGGGTAAAAGGGTCAAATGACGCACATCTCCTTCCCCACGTTTCTTTCCAAAACCCTAGCCTCTATGGGGCGAAGTTGGGAGAAGAAGAAGTCATTGCCCATCGCCATCTTCTGTCGGTCGAAGATGACGTCGGAGGCATCATACGGCAGGGAGATGACTATGGGCGGCCCCCGAACGCCCCTTTTTTTATCACTTGGGTCTCCATGGCCGGTGGGCCCTAGGCGCCGCATAGGGTGCTCGGCCTATGGGCCATGGGCACCTCGCGGTGCACCGGTGGGGACTACACAGGGTGCCCACGCCGTAGGTTGCCCACGGCACCGTGCGTTGCACCTAGGCTGAATGGGCCCTGGGCTCCGTACAGGTCACCTACGAGTGCCATGCCCTACACCCAGCCATGGGCCTCCGTCACTGGCCGTATGCCAGTACCTACTACTGCCGCCAATTCTTCATGCGACGCCATTGTAGTCTGACAACCCAAAATAAAATAACAAAATGAAACGCAAGGTGTTCTTCCTCTTGGAAAGAGGAAGAGCGAAATTGTTCAGAGTCCCAAAAATCCAAAACGGACATTGATATCACATGTTAGGGATGTACAAAGTACCTGAAGTGGAAGTCATCCCTCGCTTGCTCTGATGAAGAGGAAGAAAACCTCACGAGCACACTAA
This sequence comes from Zantedeschia hybrid cultivar, assembly GCA_030544215.1. Classification (NCBI taxonomy): domain Eukaryota; kingdom Viridiplantae; phylum Streptophyta; class Magnoliopsida; order Alismatales; family Araceae; genus Zantedeschia; species Zantedeschia hybrid cultivar. The sequence continues at coordinate 81,086,095 of JARZZO010000005.1, read as the reverse complement.
CATTGGATGAAGAGATGCCAGGGGCGGAGAGATGCGTAGCCCAACCACGATCTCCTCTGATTTTCTCTCTCTATTTCTCTTAATGCATGTAACATAACGAGGAATTACTGTTGCATATATATATATATATATATATATGAGAGAAGGGACAAATCACAATATAACTTTAAACAAGATCTCACCTATAATAGGATCTTAATGGGCACTTAATAGGTTAAGCCCAATAAATATATTACACTTACTAGACCTAATAGTGTGTTTAATAATGTACCTGCCCACAACCACAAGTGGACAACTAAATATTGGATATAGAACCCAACACGAGATGGTTGATGCATGCCGTTGCCCACCTCTCGGAGGTATTTTTTTAATTTAACAGTATTTAGAAATTTATTTAACCATATAGCATACTTACAATTTACAAAGTTAATTAACAAAATAGCGCTGTTTGCCGTCAACTTTCCTTTTATCCTTTTTCAGTTAGAAACCGCAATGGATTGGCACGGATTTCTAGGCAAGAAACAAAGCCTATTGCAGTTTCACTTCGGAAAATCCAAAACAAATGATGGAGCTCGAAAACGGCTCTTGGATTGGGTTTTTGATGATATGAGAATAGGCCATCTAACTGTGATTTTTGAAAAAAGATAAGAAAATAAATGGGCCGGCTGGTGGACATGTTCTAGTCTTTATGTTCCATGCTAAAGTATGATTCGGGGCTTATTTAGTGCCCTGTAAAATGCTATAAAACTTGAGTTTTGAAATCATCAGTTTAAAATTAGTAAAAATAAAATATTTAATTTTAAAATCATCAATTATTTTTTAATTTCCGATAAAAAATAGAACAAAAACATGTCAATTTTAAGTTAATTAGAAATAAAACGAAAACGGAAAGGTTATCAGAATAAAAAGATTCCACACTATGCTTCTCTTTTCTATATATTATCGTTTCTAATATCAAAATCTGAAACAAAATGAAAACAAACAAATGCTATGATCCGAAATCGGAAACAAAAGGAAAACAAAATATTTTCTAAATTTATTTTCGATATAAAAATTCAAAGTAAAAAAAAGTAAAAACACCTATTCTCCAAACATGTCGATTATGAAATACGAATCATAAAGTGTTGTCTCATGTATATCATTTTCATTTTTTATTTTTATCTTTCTCCAATTATATCATTTTCGGAAACAAAACAAAAGAATAGGAAAACTTCCTTAGATTATTAGAAATGGCTGTCTCATGTATATATAGTCCGTACAAAATTGTGGCATCATGTGAATGTATATCTATACAATTGGTGGAGTTACCTGTTTGTATCACTAAAAGAAATAAATGTTAAGGATGAAATTAAATTATTTATTTTGCATATATTAGGTAGACATTAGTTACCTTTACGTTATCTAGTAAGGCCCCCCTTTGAGCGCGACCGCGTAAAAATCACATAAAAAACTGTCCATTACTGATCATATAATATTAGTATAGTGCGGGCAAGTAGATCGACCCGCGGCTGCGACGCGACACGTCGGCGTGTTGTGTTGGCGGAGGAATCTTGATGGGACCTAAAAATGTTTAATTAAAGTCTAATACCCTCCTCTATTCAAAAGTTTCATCTAATTATATATATAGTCTTCGATGATCGAGAACGCTGACGGCAGATCCACTGTGCACGTGGCACAGAGCATCCCAGGCCAAAATTCCCCCGCTGGACAGCGGCAAATTTGTCCGTAGCAGCTTGTCCGTTTCCGTTGCTTGTGAGCACGTGATACAAGAATTTGCGCTGTTGTCGGGCGCACGTTTTGCCACGTAGCGACTGCCGCCTGAAGAAGAATCTAATCTGAAAAATCTGTTGTGCCCTTTTACACGTGTAACAAATGTATTTGACATGCTATAATTGAGACTCCCAAGCAAAAATAGTAATTTAATTATTAATAATAATTAGACCTCTGACCGGTTCAAAAAAAAAAAAGAGAGAGAAGAAAGAGGAACCGGACCGTCTATATCTTTTTGCACGTCTAAACATATCTAAAATAGATATAATTATTTTATCACATCATTTCAAAAATAAATAGCTCATTTACATTTTATGTGGATATGTCCGGTCCATACAATTCATTTTCGAGGGAAGACTATAAAATAAGGAAATGTGCTTAGTTGTCTGACGTTATTGAAAAGATTCATATGGTGATTGCCGAAATTGAAGATTTGATATTATCGAAACAAAAAAAGTTGTTTCCGTATCTTAATTTTGTTTACACGTCATCTTCACTCGGTTGTAAGCGAATTCCATATATCGAGTGTCTTAAGTCTCCTAGTTAAATAATTTTAAGGTACGAGTTGACATATGAGAGATACGCTCGAAAGGGCAGCTTTACTTTTCCTTTCGATAAGAACTGACCAGTCTAAGGACTTGACGAGTGATTTAACATGTCCCATCAAGTCAAAAGTTATTTTTATCATATATTTTTATATTAAAATATTGAATAAAAGTGATTGCGTTGAAATGATTGAATTATCCGACTCAAAATTTTAAGAAAATGAGTGGAGTAAACACTATCTATTAAATATTTTTTAATTTTGTCTTTTTTTCGACGTAAAATTATTTTAACACGTCTTTTCATGTGTAGACTGATTTTAAGTTCTGTCACGTGGACCACAAATACGGAGTGTTCGGCCCGATTCGTAACTATAAGTTCTGATACCATGTTAAAATTATTAGACCATTCAACTCAAAACCTTAAGACAATGAATAAAATAGACACTATTTACTAAATATTTTTTGATTTTATCTTTTTTTTGATGTAGAACTATTCTAACATATTGTAATTATTTTTTGTATTGAACTATTTAGCTTTGCTTGGTACGACAACTCAGCTTACGTACCAAAAAATTTATGACTCAACAGTATTAGACTTATTTTCTTTTACTAAGGAGAAAATATTAGTTGGAATAAAAAATTGTATACTTTCTCCATTACGAGAGTTTTTTTACAAATGCTTGTGATGAAAAACCGAAAGCTCACGTCATGCCGGACACATCTGCAATGTATTAGGGAATTATCGGCGTCAGAGTGCAATTGCCGATCTAGAAATTTAAGCATTAAAGCACAAAATGTGCATTAATCATCTCTGTCTTTTATATAAGTAATTTCCCCTTTTATTTAACCACTCTTATACATGTTGATCGCCCTTGATATTCACATGGCATGCCATAGTGGACACCCTATCTAAGACAGAACTATGGGCTTAAGAAAATATGTTAAAATGATAGGAACCATTGCACCGAGTGTGGACCTGATCTGTTCTTCAAAATAGGGACTTCTGAGACCAATATTGGGCATTTGGGTTTCAAACATCTCCGAGTATTAACTTCATACGGCAGTGAGGTGTAATTGCTTTACTATGAACAATCTAGTCAGTGAATATAAAGGCTTATATAGATATTCGACTAATTTCAATCAACGTCATCTTAGTCATATGCTAAAATAATTATGACCCTTATCATACTCTCATTCAATGCGAAATCATGCTCCTATTGAATGCTAAGTCCATCTAGTCTATCTCATCATTGTCACTCTCATAACAATATAGTGCTCGTTCGTGGAAGCAGACCTATCACAGTTTGGTGGCATTCATACATCACTACATTAATAACAATCATTTCACTAATAGAGATATCTCGGAACCATCAATCCATCCGCAATTAGTATAAAACAATTTATTCATTTTGAGACGCTTACCATAATAGCATAGAGCAAGACTCTTCGTAACTCGCTTAACAAACATATTTCTTTTTCTTCTTCTATTTTGGGGACATTACTTAACGTTAAGAGTTTTTATAAGAGTATCAACAAGCAGGATACATCTGGTCAATATGTAATCTACCTTGCTCAACCCACTAGTAAAGAACAACTACTCTCGTGTGATTTAATTCAACTTCATGTTATTTCCATCTCGAATGAGGTCATAACTTCCTCGTCAGATGCGAAATCATCAACATCTTTAGAAGACTACTTAAAATAATAAGTGACTCACTCCCACTATCTATTGGAACATTCTCACTGTCTTCAACAATTTATGAAATGAGACGCATCTCTCTGTCATTACTTGAAGATGAAGTGTTATAATAAGATATTGTAACTCATAAAGCTACATTTCTTATCAGACCTCTCTTATGGATGGAAAATCTAACTTAAAGAAGCACATATGTTTGATTGGACTAACTCTAATAAGAAGGAGCCCCTTTTGAGCCAAGCCAATTAGGTCGCCCTTTCCTATCAAATACGCCCTAATCTTACATATCTTCCTATAGAATGAAAGACGTCATCAGAAGAAAAGTGTAATGGAAATAGAATCATCGTATTATAAATCTTATAAACTAATTGTTCCATAAATGATCATAACCATAAAGACATTGATCAAAGTAAACAAATACTAAAGTTCTTAATTGCGTAACCTAAATACCAAAATGTTAAAATTGAAAATATATTATATCAAATACCATATGCCTAAAACAGAGCATGGAACATAAGAGTGCACCCATGTTACGTTCTTAACTTATACGAGCTAACTTGAAGGAGTTCTTCCCGAATGTTAACTTTCATGATGATATATACTGGATACGACTTGATGACTCTATGACAATCTAAAAATCTGTCTCGCTCACGAGCTATTTGGCTTATTGCTTCTTACTTTACAATCCAATGAGAGATTGTATAAGCAATCAACACATTTTTGCACAAATATGCAAATGAATTATATGAGACTAACCTACTCGATGCACTCACTAGCATAGTGTTCAATCTTCCAACAATTGAAAAACTTGATGCTCAACAAATAACTCACTTTTAGTTCAACTCACTTATCATTGAAGACATCACCTTAAGGTAGGGCTGTCAATGGATATCCGTTATCCGTTTATCCGATCCGTTTCCGTTTCTATTAACGGATACGGAACCCGTTAAATTACATCCGTTAAGTTATCGGAAACGGAAACGGGTTTCCGATAATTATCGGAATCGGAAACGGAAGTAGTTGTTTCCGTATCCGTTAATCCGTTTCCGTTTTCGATAAGTTATATATATTATATATATTATTTTATCAGATATAGTATATACCATCAGATGATGACCTTTCTCCCGTATCCAACGGTTAGAATAGCCCTAAGAAGTCTCCTAGCCAGTAACACTTAAACCTAACCCCCTTTCCCCCGTATGTTCGGCGGCTGTTTCTCCTGACGCACCAAACTAGGCTCTCCAGTTGCTGGCAGTCATAGTCCACATTCACGTCGGCCATAGGGAAGGAAGGGCGGCGCCGACGGCCAAATGGAGGTCAGCCAGTGCTCCAGTCGCTGCTCCACAGTCCACCGAGGTCTCCAGCCAGTCCACGTACACGCCGACTGCCGGCGGCCAACCGGCAAGGGTGGGCGACTGGCTTGGCAGCTCCATCTCCTTCGATCTCCTAATTTCCTCCATTTCAAACGCCACAAAGAACAGTGGATGCATTGGGCGGCGGCCAAGGAGATAGATCTCCTCCACGGTTTTGGCTTTGGCAACAGTGGGCGTCAGTCTTTGGCTTCTACAAGGAGGTAAGAATTGACATGTTTACATTTGCCCTTTCCACATCGAGCTATCTCATATTCACAAGAGGAAATAAACAAAAAGAAACAAAAGAAATCATGAATCCTCCATCTCGCCCCTCCCCGAAGTTCAATTCCCCTCTGTTCCTTTTTTTCTTTTCATCTTGCCACAAGCATTTTGTCCCAGATTGTATGATTTTGAAGATTTTGAAATTTAGTGTGGTCATGGTGAATGGTTTATATGAATTCACAATATACTAATTTAATTTTTAAAAATTTCAGAACAATAGATAAAGTAGACATTGAATTTGTATATTATAAAGATTTACATAAATTGAAATCTTGTGACTTTAGAATTTTAAATTACTAGAAGAAAGTTCAAAAAATTGAATATTGGAAGTGATGTAATATAGTGACGAAGATCCGATAACTTCCGATTTATTTCCGTTTCCGCTTCCGTTTTTCCGATAAAAAGCGGAAATGGATGCGGAAGCGGAAACACTCACTTCCGTTTCCGTTTCCGTCTCCGATAAATCTTATAGGAAATGGAAGCCGAAGGTGTCACTTCCGTTTCCGTCTCCAACCCGTTGACAGCCCTACCTTAAGGTGTTCTGCCATAGAATGTTCTGAGTTTATCATATATTAATTGAACTTAAGAGTATAGGACTTCACCCCCATTGCTAATGTGTCACTATATGTGAGCCTCATGTGCTCCCACTTCTATTTAATAGTCTAAAAATTTTAAAACTCTTTAATAAAGTTATTTGCATGCAACTTAACATCATATATCGTGCACTTCTATCCTTATCTTGTCTATACTTCCTTATTACGATTGACTAGTGGTCCATCTTCTACTAGAGATGACATCTCATTAGTTAATATTTCAAATACCTCATCTTCATTAAGGCAACGTGCCATAGTTATCACGTATTAACTTTTTTTGACCGGACAACTTATGAAACAAGTCTTTTGAGATCATCACTGCTGTATTCATTGAGTAAATTGGTAAAATTAAGTACTTATGATAGAAAACTTTAGTTTTCTAACCAACAAATAGGGAGAAATTTTACCTTATTTTGTAATGAAGAAGAAATCTTCGCGAACGTGGCAACAGAAGTAACATGATCATCATCATTGGGTAGAGACTACCAAAGTCCGTCAAGAATTCCACGTGATAAGATCTCAGGGCAAAGGTGATAGTGGTTGGTTGAACTTCTCTTTCCATGTAGAGAAAAATTGTTCTAAGTCTAAATCCAAGTCTACCCCAACCTTATCCATGACCAACGTAGATGTTTGAGTTTGAACTCATCTCGAACTCTTCATACAAAATGTGTACATCTTCTTCCTGGCCTTAACAAACGCCTACTAGACTGTTATAGACAAAATGAGATTTTTTTTAGACTTCAATTTTAGTATATCTTTTGATATCTTTTTGCAAATAAACCTTCTTTTATACTTATTATCATCTTATCTTACTTAATTGTCACGTTCCATCAGAGTATTAGTTCTGCTATTGATATTCTTGAGATTTACAGTGTCATAATGAAACTAAAATGGGATTTTTACTTTTCAGTCTTTATAATCTTCTAATATTACTTGTAAGTCCTTGCGATCTTTATATTCCTTATTAGTCGCTATAATTACTTAAAACATTCTTAAAAGGCCCCCCTCAATCCTCCCTAAAAAGCTGCTCTCAAGGGACTTTTTAAGAATAATTTAAGAATTGTGAGGATTTAAAGGAAATATGAAGATTATAGAGGTTTATAAGAATTATCAGAAGATTATAAGAACTAAAAAGTAAAAATCTCAACTAAAATTAAGGGGAACACAAACTAGGACCGTGGAGGAAAAGGAGTGAGTTTGATATAGGAAAGATAGAGGAGAGAAAATTTATAGACTCTCAAACATTGAATTCTTATTTTTTTTTTAATATAAGTTCTGTGTCAAGTTTGTTATAACAATATATTTTACTAATATATCAATATTAAACTAATATGTGAATATTTGAATTGATAAAACTAAATCAAACAACTATTATTACTAATAATATCGAAATTAATATTAATACAATTTTGTTTAGTTTAGCGTGCATTTATGTATGTATATATAATACCCGTATTGCACGCTCATCCCCCTTATCTCAAGCAAACACACCTGAGGCAGAACCAAGAAGAAGACTTGAACAACCCCTTTCTTCCCGGAATTAGCTTCTCGAACTTCCCCCCATCCCCACCATGGCATCCGATGAAACCATGACCTCCCGCTCTTCTGTGCACTCCTCCACGCAGGACCTTGACGACGTCGATGGCTACCTTGTCCACGACTACACCGACGACGACGCTGCCCGCCGGCACCACATGTACGACGATGACAACGAGGAGGAGGAGGAGGAGGGCAGGCAACAAGGTAACGACGTGCACATGGGCATCCAGATGTCCCGCTTGTCCTTGGAGACATGGGAGGGCGACGGCGACGCCAACACCCACGTATCCGACCCCGACGTAGGAGGAGCCAGCTCGGGCTGCGACGTCGACGATGATGGCCGCGTCGTCATCTGGGGCTCCTCCGATTACCTGTCCCTTCCCGGCACGCCCACCCGGTGCTCGCCGCGCCGGCGTGCCGTGTCGACCAAGGAGTACGCTAGCGAGTCGGAGGCCGACCGTGCCCGCCTCGGCGGCCGCGCCCTGAAGAAGAGCATCGGCGCCGCCAGTTATAGGTCCTCGTCCACCTACTCTCACTACTCCTACAGGGGACCGGGGAGAACCAGGGAGAGGCGGCTGGATCGTGCCTGGGAGATGAAGCGATGCCAGCGGGCCTGGGCGGGCGGCCCCGACAGTCACAGCGGCGGCAGCAGCCCGTGCGTGGTTGTCCGGCCGAGCGGGCCGGGGGCCGGCGGCATGTGGATGGACATGGAAGAGGTCAAGGCGTGCCGTGACCTCGGCCTCGAGCTGCCCTGTGACTGGTCGGTGGAGATCCCACCGGGCGCGCTCACAGCAGTGGCCGCGGCCGACCCGGGCAGCGTTGGCGACTCTCTCGCCAATTGGCGAACTTCCAGCCCCGGTGAGTACCCAATTCCAGCTAATTTACATGTCGTCCAAACCATGTAGCTAGCTAGCTAGCTAGCCTCTAATCCACGCATCCATCATCTAGATTTGTTTACCATACATTTGCCCCAACAGATTAAAGGTCTCTATTGTTTACAGCACATATAGCCATTATTAGATGGTATTAAAGCAGATTATATGTCCCTAGCTAGCAATTAATAAGCATGATCGATCACCAAGTGTAGTGATGATATAATCAATAATTAGTTGTAAGCAAGCAACCAGATAATTAATCTTATATATCTGGGTGGGAAGTATGCAGGATGATCATTAGTGTGTATATATATATATATATATATCTTTCTGACAGTATTACTACTGTTTCATTGGTTTAATTATTAATCCAGGCGACGATACGGCGGGGGACCTGAAGGCCAGGCTCCGCGTGTGGGCACAGGCGGTGGCGCTCGCCTCCGCCTCGCATCCTAGCAGCTGAGCTGACAAATCCCATGGACGGACGTGTATATATCACGCACACATATCCATTCGGCCGTATACATACATAACTACATACGGACTTCTCCAGCTTCTCTGCAGGTTTTTTAAGAATATTGTCGTCCTCCTTCCATTTTCAGACGGCGGATGATGGTTTTTCTGGGCTCCTCTCTTCCCACCCTCGTCTGCTTCAGATTAATTACTTCTCAATGCTGCTTGAGAGACTCTTGATGCATGGTCACTAGCTAGTTAATTACTAGCAGTCACTTGGACTGGTTTGCTTCTGCTTCGTGTTTTCCATTTGTTTTCTTACTTGCCCACCATATGTATATATACACACAAACATACTGATCTGGATGACGACCATATTGGTGATCAGTAGAAGTGAGGATTTGTTTTGGGGCTTGTGTTGTGATTTTGTTGACTTCTGATGCAACGAATTCTTCCCCCCAGCGTGTGCGATCTCTGATTGCGTTAATTTGGGCCTCATGTTAATATTACTTACTAGTTTAAGAGTGCTTTCACTTGTGGAAACAGATGAGGATGATGAGAACAACAGGATAGACATCCCAAGCTACGAGCACTGGGATTCCACATGGAGCTGTCTGTCTGGTTTTCCTCTCTTTGCCTTTGTTGTCTGTTTTGACGTGGGACCGTGGATGAGGACAAGGGATGTTTCAATGGTGAAATGCGAATTGAGGTGACCTTTGTGTACTGCCAAAGGAGAAGAGGACGGCGGTACCACCTCAAGAAGTTTCCGTTTTGTGACTTGTAAGGTGTGGATCCACCATCTTTGGCAAGCCGGGCCCTTTTTTTTTAACCGCTCCCAAAGGGACGTGGAGGCGTGCTAACCGTGGATGGTTAGTTGCACCTGCTCATACTACCTCACGGCTCAGATCACGCCATGAAGGCGCAAAGCCGCAACTTGAGTTTACACTCCTGGGCCCGTCAAAAACGAATCTTGCGCGAAGAAATGTTAAATGGGTAATACTTGCTATAATTCTCCCCAATTATAACGAGGTATTGCAGTAGATAAAAAGAAAATAATTTTTCTACTTCCGATTTGAGGTGTACTATAAGTCCGTATATTGCAATGTCCAATGGATAACATAAAAAAACTTAAAAACTTAATAATCAACTCCGATGAACAGTGAAAATTTAGCTTTTATAGGTTGAGTCCAGTAACATTTTTTAATTTTTTAAATTTTTTTTAGATCATCCAATTAAACATTATTCTGTATGGACGGGTAAGACATTTCGGAACAGACCTAAAAAAAATTACCCTCTACAATGCTCTCCCATTCAAAGAGAAGGAGGAGGAATGGCAAGAAGGGAAGCAAAGCAAAAGGTGGATGAAGGCGGAGACAACAAAGACGAAGACGATGACGGTGTGGCCATGACGAGGAGGTTGCGGCTGAAGCCATCGCCGGAGGGCAAGGGAGGGGTGGTGGCAGTGATAGGGGGCTTCGCCGCTTCTAGGGTTACCACAGGTGCCGGTGGGGAGGAGTCCAATATGGAGAGCATCTCGGTTTCGCTTCACGCAACAATAGAGAGAGGGAGAAAAGAAGAACAAAGCAATTAGGACGGTATGGGAGGTTGCAGCGGGCCTGCGATCAGAAGGTAATGGCGACGAAGGGGAGGGTAGAAGGGTAACCAAGGGTGGGGTTTAACCAAGGGTAGAAGGGTACACGTCCAAATGGGGTTAAGCTTAACCCAACATTGGTTAGTCCTCTCTTAATGGCTACACTACAGGCCTGACGACGATGACTTTTTTAATAAACATTTGAAGATTGTGGGACTTTATAGGTAAATAATTAGATTGAAGGGACCTATTTATAATATTGAAAGATTATAAAAAAACTATCCATTTAATTGACTCATAAACAATTAATTGGTCAGATAATCAGCTACGAGTTATCTTTTGCATCCCACCCGACTGGCGGCCCACACTTCGCCAAATTACAAGTCAACCTGAGTAAGACTCGGTGGAAGCCTGTCCGATCTATCTGACTGCAGCATCATCAATTTTTTTATTTTCTATTATTTTTTTCATTTTTTAGGATGGCTCTATCATGCCCGACACATCTTATATAGTTCGATCTTCAATCGACCTAAAAAAAATCTGAAAAATAAAAAATTCAGCCCAATGAACTCTATCACACCCAACACATCTTGTACAGGTTGGCTCGATTTCTTATTTTTTAATTTTTTTTAAATTGTCCAATCGGAGATCAGATTATATGGGCGTGCAGAATATGATGAGACTCACCATAAAAAAAGTTAAAAAAAAATGGTTGCACCTTGTGCTGGGCAGCAACTCGCTGCATTGCACATGGTGCACCAAGTATTGTTCAACCCAATTTTTAGTAACTGAGCTGGCCCAAAATACAATCGGGCTGAAAATCTTTCTACTGGGCCTCCTTCCAAGTACAGATAAAAAGAGTTGCTGCAATACCCCAGTGCTTAATTTTTTTTTTAATTCTTTTAGATCAGACTCAACATGTTTTACTTGTTCGTACAACACAATATTTAATCAGGCGATCTAAGAAAATATGAAAAATTAAAAAACAAATATAAAAAAAACCTTAATAGGTCGAGCTAAATAATGATTTTTATATTTTTTTATATGATCTGATTGGCTATTGTACTATACCAATAAGTAGAACACATGGAGAACCAACTGCCTAGGACAGTTGGTTCACCATCTCCCTTTCAAATGAGAGGTCTCATGTTCGCATCTGATTAGAGCCTAAAAACATTCCAATCATGTAGTCTTGGTGCTGTTGGGATCTTTATATCTTAGTCTGTGAAATTATTTTTCCAGAAATCAGATAGACTTGAAATTATCGCCTAATTAGGCGGATCCATCGACTTGATCTGAACCACATTAAAAAAAAAAAAAAAAAAGTAGAACATATGGGATCCAATCTAAAAATAATTTTTTTTAAAAAATTATTTTATCTTACTGTAAGGCCCCTATTGCAGGACGAAAGCATTACTGAAATAAGAAAGCGGCCCCACAGTCCTTACATGCTTACTTGCCGAGCAAGCCGGGCCTTTTTCCGGTAAACTCTCTCTCTCTCTCTCTCTCTCTCTCTCTCTCTGCGCGCTTCTCGGACGAGGTCGCCGGCGGCTGCTGTCTTCCCAGCTTCCGGCTGCCAGGATGTTCCTCATCAGGTGGGCTATTAGCAGCTCCCTGTTGTTCGTCATGTTGCCATTTCTCCATTTCCTTCGTAGATTTCCTTCATCTTTTCCTCCTCCTTAAGGATTTGACCTCTAATTCTGGGTTTCTGAGGCGAATGTTGGCTGTGGACTGCTGCGTTTCAGGACGGAGTACGACCGAGGGGTGAACACATTCTCCCCCGAGGGCAGGCTGTTCCAGGTCGAGTACGCCCTCGAGGCTATCAAGGTTGGTGCACTGCAGGATGGACTGATCAACTGTGGTGGGAGTGGGATGGGTCCCGCCAGGGGGTCGGCTTGTTTTTGAGATTTGTGGTCGAAATCCGCTGTTGGGGGGCACGCCTATTTTTCATTTTATTTCGTTTTTTTTTCCCTTTCCTTTTGATGCGGATTTCAGAAAAAAAGTTGATCTTGATACCTTTTTCCCTTTTTCCTGTCGGCTGCTTAGTTGGGTTCTACAGCATCGGGATTAAGACGAAGGAGGGTATCGTGCTCGCGGTCGAAAAGCGCATCACCTCCCCTCTGCTGGTCACTCCTCTCTGCTCTGCCCTAATCTTCTTATTTACATAAGACATCTCAGTCGTGGGTTCTAGCTTATTTGGGAATTTGCGTGATACGGTCGGTTGAAACTTTAATACCTTGCTCCAAAAATTTCCTGATGTGGTCAATTGGATTTCTATGATTCTCTATATTAAGGAGGAAAATCGTAAGATAGAAAGACCAAGTACTTTTCATTGTTGTGATGCTATGGAATCATTTATGTTGTATCTGCAAAATCACGAGTTTCTCTTTGTCACCATTTGTATTTTGTAAGGTTATGTTAGTAGAGCAGTATATTTTTGCATCTATGAAATTTGATTTGGCTACATTACTCATGGAATAAAATCATGAAATTTGCTAGAGTCAATGCATGCGACAATAAGAAAAGGAAAAGAAAAATAGAGTTTTTTTAATAAACTTTAGGGAATGTCAATGCCTTTACAATGGATCATTTATGCTGTATCTGCAAAATCATGAGTTTCTCTTTGTTACCGTTTGTATTTTTTAAGGTTATGTTAATAGAACACTACATTTTTGCATCTATGAAATTTGATTTGGTTACATTACTCATGGAATAAATCATGAAATTTGCTAGAGTCAGTACATGCGACAATAAGAATAGGAAAACAAAAATATAGTTTTTTAGTAAACTTTAGGGAATGTCAATGCCTTTACAATGGATCATTTATGTTGTATCTGCAAAATCATGAGTTTCTCTTTGTCACGGTTCGTATTTTTTAGGGTTACGAAGAGCAGTATATTTTTGCATCTATGAAACTTGATTTGGCTAGATTACTCATGGAATAAAATCATGAAATTTGCTAGAGTCATTACATGTGACAATAAGAAAAGGAAAACAAAAATAGAGTTTTTTTAGTAAACTTTAGGGAATGTCAGTGCCTTTACACTGGAAGGGCCGTGCTATCATCATTAGTGTCCTGAATGCAATCGATGCTAGTTTTTGAAGTATCAATATTAGCAATTTTGCATATGTAGTTATTTTTGTGCAAAAGTTGTCATACATGGTCTAGGTTCAATCAGGCTCCGGAAATCTATGATTTCTTTAGGTTCAATAGCTTAGCTGCTTTTTGAAAGCGGTCAAGGGTTGCTGTTCTATTATGTGATGGTAGAAAGGATTCTGGACCCTTCTGCACCAGCAGCCTTTCTACACCATTTGTACCAGTTGTTTGTATAACCCGAAGTTATTTAGAGGACTTATGGAGGTAAATGCTCTCTTTAAGCTGCTGATTACATGGAATTTATGTAGTTTAAACTTTTAAAATTGCAGCATATACATTTTCTAATTTTTCTGATAAATTATCTTCTCATGATCTTTTTTAAAATTTTCATAGATCTAAGCAAAAGTGGATTCTCCTTCTCTTTTTTTTTTGAACTTTTGCAACATGCAGTAAGCCCAACTGCAACTTAACAGAAAGTTCTTTATTTTTGCTTAACTGTCTAGAGGAACCAAGCAGTGTGGACAAAAATCATGGAGGTTGATGAGCATATAGATGTGCAATGAGTGGACTTATAGCTGATGCACGTACTCTGGTAGAACATGCCCGTGTTGAAACCCAGGTGAGGTTTCATCCAATACTGCTCTCTAACTTGTAATCTTTTTAACATCAAACTATCATTGTACCTTTGTGTTTTGAAAACACTACAGCAACTAATTTACCTCCCCTCCCCGCAGAACCATAGGTTCTCGTATGGAGAAGCAATGACTGTTGAGTCAACTACACAATCATTATGTGATCTTGCTGTTCGCTTTGGTGAAGGAGATGAAGAATCTATGGTAATAATAATTAGTTCGAAGATATGATCATATTTTCTATGTTCACGAGAAGCACCATGTTGATCCAAGTTTGTTTGATAGAAATGACTTTTCTTTATGTCATTTCATATTCTTACAACTCATATTTGTAAAGGCGGTAACGCGATGCAAGGCGTGCTCGGTGTCCCCGGGTGCCTAAGTGTGCCCGCCTAGGTGTACATTTCATAATAATATATTTTATATCACACTAATTTAACATTAACAAGAAAATATGAAGAGAACAACATTAATATGACATTAACATGAAAAAAAACATTATAATGAAGTATCAAAGTTGATTTAACATTACAATGAAAAATATGAAGAGAATAACAGTAATATGACATTAACATGAAAACAAACATTACATAGTGTACTGCGCTGCGCACAGTGCACTGTGAGCACAGTGCTGCAAACACAGTGCACTGTGTGTGAGAGGTGGAGGGGGAGGTTGGGAAGGGAGGAAGATTTTTTTTTTTTTTTGTGTGTGTGTGTGTGTGGGGGGGGGGGGTTATTTTGGAGAGAGAGGATGGAAGAGGAGGGGGAGGGGATAGAGAGATCTAGACAAAAAATGGAAGACGGTGGGGGAGGGGGGAGGAGATTGATCTAGAGAAGACGCTTACCAGCACTGGTGTGGATGGCGGCGGAAGCACTCGACAGCGGTGGCACAAGCTAGATGGTGGCAGAAGCTTTAAGGCAGCATAGAAGCTTCATGGCAGTGGTGGAGCTCGACGAGGGTGGTGGTAGCTCCGCGATGGTGCTCGATGGCGGCGGTAGCAGCTCCACACTGGCAGTGGAGGGGAGGGCTCCCGCCTAGAAGTGGAACCCTAGTGGGGATTGGGGATCGGGGGAGTGCAAATTAGGGGTCGGAGGGAGTTAGGATTGGGGTTAGGTTAGACTTAAAGGATCCAAATGGATCCAGACGGACGGGCCCCTATTGGGTTGCATGCCTGGGCTGCCCAAGCGGGCGCCTTGGGCACTTTTTGACAGAAAGAAAAAGCGGTCCGGTGCTTTGGGCCCAGTTTAACGCCAGGCCGCCTTGGTGGTGCTTAGATGATGCCTAGGCATATGCCTTAACAACATTGTTACACCTATAATTTACTTGAAGGAAAAGTGAGGATGTATCAGAAACATTTTCATGCTTACAGTACCATCTGATGTGTTTAATGATGTTTCTTGCCATTTGATGTGATTCAAATTATGCCCCTCTCTCCATGATCTTAGATGCTAGAAGTCTCCGCTTGGAGAAGCTGAGATGCAAATTCTTGTGGAATGAAAGGAAATCTGTGAAACTTCAAATATATAATCCATATTTCATCAGTATATCATATATTCATAGTGTGTTAGTGTAGGTCCCTATAAAAAAATCAAGGGCATATCTGTAAATTCCTAAAAAATATAAATACAATTAGTAAAAGTTTAGGGTTTATAGTGTCAAAGACTACTTTTATAGGTTCTTAAATGAAATTATAAAAGGTTCAAAAAGTATCCCTAAAAAGTTGAAAAAGTCCATTATCGATTACTTAGTAAAGAAATGAGGACACATGTACAATTAATAAAAGATAAGGGACTTAAATATAAAATTCTTCATTTAAATTTAATAGGTTTTTTGGGCCTAAGCCACATGCTTAGTGGGCTTCATAAATGGGCCTAAATGGACCTTTAAAACAGACCTAAATGGGCCCTAAATAGGGGACTTAATGGCCCTCCTGAATTAAAGGCCCAAAAAGGGGCCTGTTAGCAGGGCCCAATGGGCCTGGTTTATTGGGCCAGCAGTGGCCCAATTGGGGCCACCGCCCCCAATAAGAGGGGGCCTCCAAACTGCCTCAAACACCCCTTGCCCGCCCTTCCCCTCTATATAAGAGGGGGGGGGGGGGTAGGGGGTTGGCAAGGGGGCAGCAACAGCAGCAGGGGGTAGAGAGAGAGAGAGAGAGAGAGAGAGAAGGGGAGGTGGCTTGGCGGCAGTCCGTGGCGGCCTTCTTGGTAAGAGATAGTTTGATACTTCCTATAAATATTGTTGTAATTTTTAGTTTTAAAGAAGTAGAAGATAATATAATTATTCTTCTGATTGTTAGTTTTGAATAATAATAATTTAAGATGAAATTGGGTTTGAGTAATTTTATAAATCAAGGGCATGGTAGGATAATTTTAGTTTAAGCATGTCATTAACATAGATAGATACATAATCTTATTAAAAAGATTTGATTTAAATTAGCAAGAAGAGGCATGATTTTTATTAATAACATTTAGTTTAATTTGATAATACTTAATAAACAATAATAATAAGAATAATTCATATTGAGCATGTGGTATTATAAATAAGAGTATGTTTTTAAGATTTACATTATGTGATATTTATGATTAAAGACATGAAAATTAAGGGAGAGTTTAAATCATTAATGGGCACGATATTGTATATGTATAATGGCTTATTTAGCATGTTTTTCTATGTCCTTCCAAATATTATTATAAAAGTTCTATAAAAGGTAGACATTTTGCATAAAAAAAAGGTGATGGTTAAATTATAAAGCAAGTTTGATAACTAGAAAGCATGCATCATAACATGATTAAGATCATGTTTGTGTTGAATGATTTAACAGTTGTGATATCAAAGACCTTATTTTATATTATTATCTGATTTTAGGAAATTTATGAAAGGGTTAAGATTCATAAGAAAATGGCTTTACTTTGCTTGCAACTTCTTGTGCAATGTACGCATATTTGTATGTTGTTTTAACTGGTTTTCCTAATGATCCATATGATGTTTTACTAGGAAGTATACTAGAACGTATGAGTAAAATACAAGACTATGATGAACCATGACAAATCACATATGAATGTAGATATAAGTGTTATAATGTATGGATGATTAAGAAAGGTTCTCATGATGTTAATGATAACCCCAAAATGCGGGGACAAGAGAATAAGAATGCAAGTATTGGATGGTACTCTCTGGTGCCTTACTCTGAAAAGAAGAAACCTATGAAATAAAGTCAAGGCAAGGAAACCTTCCCTGATTACTGTGAATTTTTATATAACTACCGAACACTGATTTTAATAATGAAGTGACTTCGTGACTGTTAAAGATATAGTATATGATTAGCATGCACATATATATTTATATATATGTACATTATAGAGTATAAATATTTATAGAAAGCCTCTATGATGAAAGAATATGAAAGACGATTATGATGATGAATGTAAAATTAAGGCATAAAAACCTTTTATAATGAAAATGAGTTCTTATGAAATATATGATCAACGTTTTTTTTCGATGATTTGTCTTTCTTTCTATGAAGAAAAGAAATGACATTATGGCTAGCGGGACGATGGCACGCCTCCCGGAGATAAAGTGGCTTATAGTAACCCTAATGATGTGTGGCGCCGAGGCACGGAGCATCCATTCTTTGGTTACAGTTCCATAATTGAGGTTTGGGACTTCGGTTGGATAGAGGACGGAGTTCCTACTTGAATGCACTCATAGGCTGGGGAGTGGACGCTGCAGTGAGGGAGTGTGGGTACACTGCAGATCCGGCTTAGTCCTTTCTAGCATCCTCAGTAGGTTTTCGGAGACCTACTGGGTTAGGTAGGCTATAGGGTGGTAGGTACGTCAGAGCAACGACTTACTTACCGTTACGACTATTAGTTCATGGTTGTGCCTGTCACTTTTGGTTGAAAGGATGAGTCGCCCTACGAACTTACGACCTATGAATGATTAATGGACTTTATGACTAATCGGGTAATGATTATGAGAAAATGACCGATCAGGTGAATGATCAATGAACGAACGACTCAATTCTGGGACATTATGCTAATGACTGACAGAAGATATTTTTATAATTTTTATGCTAATATAAAGTATTACTAAAAGGAAGGAACATATAAAAATGTATGACAATTACTATTATGTTAAATATTTTTCATTCCGGCTTTACGTTGTTTTGTGATGCATGCATTCCATATTAGTGTAATGCATCATTCCATTAAGGTCCATACATTTATGAACATATTATTGGGTATAGTCCGAAAATTAGCAATAAAAGAATGAAATCTGTAAACCGATATAGATCAACTTTTGAACTTTAGCCTTGAAATTTTATTACATTTATTGCTTCATTTGCAACTGTTATTTGTGACTACTAACAGGGTAAACAACTGCATGTTATGCATAAGTTAGAAGAGAGTAAATGGATTGGTGTGTGTGTGTGTGAAAGTGAGATATCAGTAGGGATGTAAATGATCCCTACTGAGAACTCAATTTACGGGTTCTCATACAAATTATTTAACATATTTTTTAGAGACCCACTGTGGATGACGGAGAAAAAGAAAGATAGCTCCAGTTCATAAGAAAGAAAAAATTCTAGGTATGGCCAGTTGTTTTAATTATTTGGGATGTGTTACTTCTATTTCTATTGTATGATGGACATGGTCTACCTATTGTTCCTTTACATTTATGTTCCTTATTATTTTGCTTTTGCTCTTGTGCACCTACCGGAGATCTGTAAAAGTTTGGCCATTATAGGTGGCAAGTGACATGAGGAAGGAAGCAAGGTTTTTCACTGTTCGATCAGCCAGCTGAATCGGCTACTGATGATTCAAGAACACAAATTTTTGTACATAATCCTCTGCATTCAAACACTTGGTATCATAGAGCATATCAAGTCTTACAGCCGTCTTATAAAACTTACCTTTTAAGCTTTAGGGGGACCCACCACAAAGGACTCCAAATGCACCTTCTTTCCACTTCAGCCAACCTGCCTTGACTATGTGTAGGATATCTCCTTGGATCTCTCCATTCTCTTGAATAATAGATCACAAATATTGAAAGTTGCTACTTTTAGGAATAACTTGACCATCAATTGTAAGTTATTCGTCTAGTTATGATGAAATAGAATTGGTGATACAATCAATGATTTATTTTCTAAATAGAAATCCCCAGGCTCTTGAGTGTTCCTTATGTATACCAATATGATTGGTTCCTTCCTATTTTGCTGTGGGGAATGTTTGTATCATTGTTGTCGTTTTGTCACGAGTTCACTGGAAATAGAAGGATAACAGCTTTGAAGAATGTTTTACTAGAAAAATAAGCTTGTTCCTATGTAATATCTTATTATATAATTGAATGGGAAGATGATTCTCATTCCCTGCTTCATTAGGGTACTTGTGTACATACTTGCATTGGTTATTTGCTTGAGAGCTAACTGTTAAAGGCATATATCTTCTTAGCTTTGTCGCCTGTTCCCTCCTTTGCATTATCCTTGAAATATTGCTAATGTCTGTGGGAGTTTGCATATTGAATCGGTTATTTTGTATTTTAATATTTTTCCATGACTGATATTAAACATGAAAAAGAACATGGGTAAAGTTTGTAATAGTGTTATTTTCCTTCTTGTTGTACTTGGTACTCATTTAATATCAGATGGTGGTCTTCTTTGTATGTATTGTTATGTATTTTCTTTTTACCATTGTGCAGTCTCGGCCTTTTGGTGTCTCACTTCTAATTGCTGGACATGATGAGAATGGACCTAGCTTGTAAGTCATTAATTCACTTGAACTCTGTCATTATGCTATTTGCTTCTCTTCCGCATGGTAAACATAGACAATTCATAGAGCGTATAGATCGTTCATAGAGCTCAATCATCTCTAGTTAACTTGAGTGGGATATGAGGAAGACTAGGTCTGTGTTCTATGGAATCATGCATTGCTAGCATTGCATTGGTCGCACAGCTCTGCTTAGTCCAGTGTGATTCAGATTGGATCGAACAAACCAGACTATCAGATGGAATATGGGTGGTCCCAGATGGGCCTGATAAGTGAATGAATACAAGGAAATCTGAAAAGAAAAAATAAAATGAGGACAGCCAAAAAAAAAAACTATGAAGACAAAGGGAAATAGATACTCCTCACATCCCTCCTCTTCCTTGTACTCTTCTTACTATTTCTTCTCTTTCTCAATGGAAAAGAAAAATAAAATAAGACAAACAATTAAGACAATAAAGTAAAGATGCAAAAGACATGAATTTGAATTGGATATACATATATCTGTGTTCGTATTATATTTTTGTGGACAAATATGAATCTGAATATGGATGATCATCTAAGTGGAAAACTAATGTCAATGTGTGTAAGAAATGAACAACGATACAGAAACAGAAATGATGGACACATGATATCTCTCTTTCTGTAAGGGCTATATGAATATGGTTAATTTTTTCTTCAAATATGGATTTCTTAGAATTATATGTACTGAAGAAATAATATCATATCCGCATTTAGAGTGGTATACGTATACATCCATATTTGTGAAAAATGGGTGGATAAAAATATGGATATGACTCTTAAATTTGACTCTTTGTACATCCCTAGAAGAAAAGGAAATATAACACTCCTCTTTCCTCTTCCTTTTTGTCATCATTGCTGCTATCATAGTCCTCCTCATCCTCCTCTCCCTCTTCCCCTTGTCGTCATCATCTATATCATAATCACCACCATCATCATTGTCATTGTTGTTGTTGTTATCATCGTTGTGCTCGTCAGCATTGTCATCATTTCTATTGAACCTGGTGGTATTGGATTTGTACTCGATCTTGGATAGGCAGGAATTAATTTTCATCTGGATTTGATCAGCACATTCGTCAAGCCACATATATAATGCAGTTACTGATACTCTTGTCATGCAGTTATTACACAGATCCTTCTGGCACTTTCTGGCAATGTAATGCAAAAGCAATAGGATCACGTTCTGAAGGAGCTGACAGCTCTTTGCAGGAACAATGCAACAAGGTACCTTACTTTTAGCATACTAGTGTTTCCTTTGTTATTTGGCCATTTTAACTATAATTGTTGACACAATAGAAAGAACGTAAGCTTATAACTGAATTGCTTGATGTTCTGATCTCATTCCCTTTGGAGTCTGGTAAACAACCTGAGCTATGAATTGGCCAAAATTTGTGCATCAAAAACAAATGGCAGAGCATTGAACTAATAGGTACAGTTGAGTCAGCTGTTGATCAAGAGGTGGTGCAAGTGGTAGTAGCATGCCTGCCTTATGAACGGCCACGGATTAGTGATGGATGTCCTGTACAATAAACCCAGTTTATTCAGTTGAATATGCTCGTACCCAAGGCACTGGACTGATCCTGGAGCTGTGTAGGTGCCTGGCTAGGTTTTTCAGATAATGACAGAGGATCTTTTTCCTATTTCATTCGATGGCACTGAAAAAGAACAGTTTGTCACTTGGTGGTCTGTTGTTGCAGGAAATAGCTCTCCCAGAAGCAGAAACAATAGCACTGTCTATCCTGAAGCAAGTGATGGAGGAAAAGGCATGATCTTTAGTTTCCTTGCATTTCCATCCTTGGGCTTGTGAATAAACATAAAATAATTATGGAAACTGATATTAATTTATTCTTCTGTTGCATTCAGGTGACGCCAAACAATGTTGATATCGCAAAGGTGGCTCCTACTTTCCATTTGTATTCCCCTTCTGAAGTGGAGGCAGTTATCAACCGGCTATAAAACTAGGTGTTAACCCTTTTGCCATTTATTCTCACCTCATCGAATGTTTTCAACCGCAAAGTTGAGATTCGGGGCATCTTTCCTACTGGCATCTCAGGGGAACATTTTTTTCCTCGTTGCAAGTGTACAATGGAGTTTGGGCATAGTTTTTACGTTCTTATTACCCTGATTGGGGCGTTCGCTTCTATGCACTCACTCCGCTTGACACAGCTCTTATCTTTTAATCGTGCTCATTTTAAGTTCAGATGACTTTGACCTTGTGCATGTCCCTGTGAGTTGAGAATCAGTTGTTTCTTATTTCTTGTACATCTTATCTAAGTATACTTGTGCCGGCATTTCTCTCTGGTTTTGCTAGTGAAAATAGAATGATTTTACCACGTGGGAGATGCTTTGGTTGTGTTAATTACCTCCAGACTCTAGGTAGACTAATCATTCTAAATGAATTCCACTTTTTGATGTAAACTTACTTGGCTAAATAGACAAGTGCGCGCTTAAATTATTGAAGGGTATAAGCTTTGTCCATCTAGCGTCTACGCTCTATCAAGATTCACCTACTGTCGTTAACTAGTTCCTGCCCACTGGGAGTAACCGATCTCATCTCAGTTAAACTTTGAGCTAGTTAATTACAGGCTAAAGCATACATGTGGAGGTCAGCTACCGTTGCCAACCACTAAGCTAATGGCATTAAGAACCATTAACCTCTAACTGCAAAGTTGATATTTTATGTCTTACTTGGTTTAGAATATTAGTTTTGTTAGTATATAATATTAGATATCTAAATATATAATATTTGAGCTTGATTAGTATGAAAAGAATGTACAAACTAGTTTATAAAAAAAAAAAGAAAAAAAAAAGAGCTAGGAGTGGGAATGAGGGCCCGTTTGATAAAACTTATTTTAAACATCTAAAGTCTAATTCTCCATCTACTGTCTAAATCTGTAACTAAAAAAGTACTTAAAAAGAATAAGATGCATCTAGAAAGCTTGTTTGATAACCAACTTAATTGACATCTAAATTAACATATTATTTTATAAAAATACCTCTAAATACTTAAATTTTTCATAATTTTGTTTTTTTGTTTTATTACAGTTGAAATCATTTGGGAATGTTGTTTTTACACATATATCCTTCTAAGCGTAATATTTATAGTTAGGTCCCTAACCTTTATATATTATAAAAATACCCCTAGTATTTAAGAATGCTCATAATTTTGTTCCATTTTCTTTCATTATAGTTGAATTGATGGAATGCTACTTTTACACATTTATCCCTCTGAGTGTAATATTTACAATTAAGTCCCTAACGTTTATATATTACACGAATACCCTTAAAAACTTGAAAATCAATGTGCTAGAGGTTCTGGTTGACGTTCCGGCTGCGTTCAGTATGCCGGCTAACAATTACAAATCCCAGCAAGCAAATGCCACCCTTGGCCGGCCCTTCCCCAATCCCCTTCCTCTGTCTTCTACCGTGCAGTTCATCCCATTGATAACCCACCACCTTCCTTCCATCCCCACCCAGGGGCAGGGACTAGGAGATGTTATCTAATCAAAGACGACGCAACCAAGCACAACGAAATCACAACCAGAACGCAATTTTGCACAGAGAGAGTCTAGCATCATCAATCACTACTACATAACAACCCATCCAGCGGCAGAAGCCTGTGAATCATCTCTAGATATGTTACAAGATCTGTTGTAGTACAAACGCTAGTAAACGTGGGTGAAGAAAAAAAACCAGCAAGTGGGATGGGAAAAACACATCAACACACGACGAGCAGAATAGAAGGAAATCCAAATAGCCACCAAGACGGCATCTATTGCGACAGAAAGATTGGAGATCTTGGCCTGGAGATCCACCGTACGTGTAGGAGCGGAATCAACGGCCGCGGCCTTCAATTCTGGGTCACCTCTTTGTGGGGCTGATCCTGTCGTTGAAGTAACGGATGGAGTAGAGGCCGCGAAGGATGACGAGGTCGTCGCCGGGGTCACCGAGGGCGCGGGAGAGGAGCCAAGCCTTCCTGAGCACGGCACTGGAGACGGCGGCCGCAGAGGCGCATGAGTGGCGGTGGAGGGAGAGGACGCGGGGCCTGGGCCGGGAGGGGTTCACCCAGGTGGACTTGGGCTTGCGGGAGAGCCGGACTTGCCTCTGAAAAATAAAAAGTGACCTCCCCATCACTTTTAGATTCAGATGCGTTTCAGATACAAGAGGATGGATTAGATATTTATTCAGACATTTTGTCAAACAATCTGAAAATTTAAATGTCTGACCGGTTCAGATTAAGAGGTTTATTAAGCTTTATCAAACGGGCCCTGAGTCTCTAGGTTTCTTGTATGTTGCCTTTTGCTTTAGGTTTCTCATGACTGATGGGGCAGCTGTCCAAGCAATCCGAGGATAATCCAAGCTTACATCCTTTGGCGCTCATTACCGTTTAGAAGTTGACAACAATAGTGATGGTAGATATATGATGAGGCAGAATCCGATTCGGCCCATCAGAGCAGGCCCAAACCCCGTTCAGCCCAACAGCAGCAGTACCAGGCCCTCCGGGAGCCTCCGGCCCATCGGCGGCCCAGCGGCCCTCGGCCCAGTAAGCGGCACCGTCGCTCCCGGCCCAACAGGCTTCAGCCCGTCAGCGGCCCACCAGCCTTCGGCCCGGGAACAGCACGGCAGTCCAAAGCCCAGCAGGCTTCGGCCCTTCAGCGGCCCAACCCCCTTCGGCCCGATAGCCGAGTCCGGCCCACTCTGGTGGCGGATCCGGCACTATGGCGGTTTACCAGTAAGCCCAAACATAGTCCTATATCGACTACCACCGTTAACCAACCTCTATCCTCTGCTATAAATACACCGCTATTTATTGGCAAAGGTATGCAACTCTTTGCCTCCGAGACCCTTAAGGACTACGGTCCGAATAGCATTAAAGCTACTTCTTGCCTTCTGAATCGAATCATCTTCAGGAGCTAACTTGACCGTCGGAGGGGGTTCCTAAGGGCCAGAGCCCGGGACTCCTGCTGACCGGTTTCTTCTTCTTTCCCTCCTGCAGGAGCTCGGTTCGAATCATCGCCGACCTTCCCGAGTCGGTCTCGGCCGCCGACCTCGGATTCCTCTCCTTGGTCTCGACGCCGTGCGACGGCTGCCCCGCGACAGGAGCCTCGGCCCCGACTTCCCGGAGACGAGCCCGCACCGACCGAAGCGCCCTTCGGCCTTCGGACCCTCGTCTTCGCCTCCGCCTCCGCCTCCTCGGCCTTCCGGATCCCCGTCGGGCCTCCATAACACCGATCCGAACCGGCTTCGGATCCATTTCTCCGGGTTCCAGCCTCGAAATCCGGTCGTGATAGATCCAGTCTACATCACGTGGCGCCGTCTGTGGGAAACAAACAATTAAGTCATGTCACAAACCCGACAATCCGGACAGGCCGAAGCAGAGACGTGGGCAGTCCTAGCGCAGTCTCTGTCTCCCGAAGGCACTTCATCCGCTCCAGCAAGCGCCACTCAACCAACCATGACAGGGTCTACTGTTGGAGACAACCGGATAGAGGAACTTCAACAGCAAATGACCGTACTGACTGCCACTGTTACTTCCCTGGCAGGCATGGTATCTGCCATGGCCCAATATATAGGGGTATTGAGTCAACTCCCCCAACCAGCACCTCCCTTTCGCCCTGTACAGAACGAGGAGCCTCGGCCAGCGTCTTCGCAGGTCTCCGTCGACGAGACCGTTTCGGTGAACGACGAGTCTTCGGCGTCGCTTGCCCCTCCAGCGGCTCACCATCAACCTGCGAGTCAAGAGCTCCTGTGTGGGCGATGTCAAAGGGAGTGGATCCGAGGCAGGAAACGAGCGCATGAAAACTGATCCTCGCCGAAGGGACCCCAGCAGATATTGTGATTACCATCAGGGAACCGGCCACACGACCGACGAATGCCGGCAACTTCGGGAGGAGATAGATCGCCTCGTCAGAGAGGGCCAACTGCCACTTTGACGGTAGGAACGGCCTCGACAGAGGCGCAACTCGAGGACCTCAAAGAAGTAAGGCAGCGACCAAAGAGATCCTCCTTTCCAAGGCTATGCCTCTGAAACAGGTGTTGGTAAGCGAAAGTGACCGGGGGGCTCACGAATTAGGGACCCCTTCGGACACGCGTCCCCCGTTTTATTTGAAAAACGGAGCACCTTCGGCACTTCCTGTAAATTACACCCCTCGGACTATTAGCCGGAAGGAATAAATAAAACTTCCTTTCTCGGAGAACCTGATGGTATTCTTTAAAGTCCGCAGCAACCTGATTCGGAGTGGCTCCGGCCATGCGTACCGAATCAGAGCGGCACGGATTCCTCAACAAAAGTCCGCAAATAACCCGTACCGATCGGGAAGCGGCATGGCTTTTCTAAAAAGTCCGCAGGTAATCCTGATCCGAGGGTGGCTTCGGCCACGTATACCGGATCGGGAAGCAGCAAGGTATAAGCCCGCAGGTAACCCGTACCGATCGGGAAGCGGCAAGGTATAAGTCCGCAAATAACCCGTACCGATCGGGAAGCGGCATGGCTTTTCTAAAAAGTCCGCAGGTAATCCTGATCCGAGGGTGGCTTCGGCCACGTATACCGGATCGGGAAGCGGCAAGGTATAAGCCCGCAGGTAACCCGTACCGATCGGGAAGCGGCAAGGTATACTAAAGTCCGCAGGTAACCCGTACCGATCGGGAAGCGGCATGGTATTCTCTGAGTCCGTGTAAACCGTACCGGGAGTGGCTTCGGCCATGCAAACCGTATCGGGAGCGGCATGGTATTCTCTAAGTCCGTGTAAACCGTACCGGGAGTGGCTTCGGCCATGCAAACCGTATCGGGAGCGGCATGGTATTCTCTAAGTCCGTGTAAACCGTACCGGGAGTGGCTTCGGCCATGCAAACCGTATCGGGAGCGGCATGGTATTCTCTAAGTCCGTGTAAACCGTACCGGGAGTGGCTTCGGCCATGTAAACCGTATCGGGAGCGGCATGGTATTCTCTAAGTCCGTGTAAACCGTACCGGGAGTGGCTTCGGTCATGCAAACCGTATCGGGAGCGGCATAGTATTCTTTCTAAGTCCGTGTAAACCGTACCGGGATTGGCTTCGGCCATGCAAACCGTATCGGGAGCGGCATGGTATTCTCTAAGTCCGTGTAAACCGTACCGGGAGTGGCTTCGGCCATGCAAACCGTATCGGGAGCGGCATGGTATTCTCCAAGTCCGTGAAAACCGTACCGGGAGTGGCTTCGGCCATGCAAACCGTATCGGGAGCGGCATGGTATTCTTTCTAAGTCCGTGTAAACCATACCGGGAGTGGCTTCGGCCATGCAAACCGTATCGGGAGCGGCATGGTATTCTTTCTAAGTCCGTATAAACCGTACCGGGGATGGCTCCGGCCACGTATACCGATTCGGGAAGCGGCAAGGCATATCTAAGTTCGCGCAAGCAGAAGCGTGAATGGCTTCGGCCATCCGACATACGTAAGAAGCGGCAAGATGTCCCTTCGGGATCATATGGACCACGATAGTAAAGGCCCACGATAGTAAAGGCCCCGGCCGAATACTATGGCGACATTCTATCCGAACCTACATCGGGCCTCGGCCCTACAAGCTATGGCGAACGATGACAGGATCTCAAGCTCCTGAAGGGCCATATTCGGTCGATCATACGCAAACACCAAGGTAAAGCCGAAAACATTCCTTGTATTTATAGAAAAGGAAGTACAAACACCGGTCACACCCTCGGCCGAGGGCTTACAACAGAAGAAGAAGTAAAAGCCGGCCGCATACTTGGCCGGAGGTTTACGATAGAAGAAGAAGCGTAAACCAGCCATACCCTAAGCCGAGGGCTTACAACAGAAGAAGAAGCGGAAACCGGGGCGGATCCCCGCGTCATTCTTCGGCTTCGGCCTCTTCCACCTCGGCTGCGGCTTGTACCGGAGAGGGAGAGGGAGAGGGAGAGTCGACGATCTGCACCGCTTCAGGAGCGGCAGCCTCCTCAGCAGCAGCCTCCTCGTCAGCAGCCTCTTCAGAGACTGCCTCCTCAGGGGCCCCCTCAGCGGGCGCAGCTTCATCATCCGGCGCAGGAGTCGAGGCCCTCTCGGCCATAAGTCCCTGCCACCAAGACAGGAGCTCCTTGGCTTCCTCATCCCTCGGAAGGGCGACCCCGGTCAGATCGACGCTCGGGCAGGCCCTCTGGGCGACAGCCAACCCGAGGTCGAAGACGGAGGAAGAAGCCAGCAGTTGAGCTTGGATGATCTCCTCGGTGAAGTCCGGGCCGGCCTTGTATTCAGCTACGGCCATGTCCGCCACCTCCTCCAGCTCCCGCTTCAGCGCCGATACCTCCTCGGCGTGTCGCCGTTTCTCCGAGGCCCGCCGGGAGTCCTTCTCTTGAATTTGGGCCTTGAGGGCCCGGATCTCGGACTGTGCCGCGGCGAGCTCCCCCTCGGCCTTCACTTTGGCCTCGGCAGAAGCGCGGGCCTCAGCTGTCTTCTCCTCCAACTGCGCCCGCACCTGGGCACTCGAGGTCACGAGCCCCCCGACTAAAGGCTCGATGTCGGGCACCACCGAAGTGCCCTCGCCCGAGCCGTCCGACTCCCTCTCGGCCTCCAGGAGCTGGAGTCGGAGCTGCTCCTGATGGTGCATCAGGATGCTACCTGTCACCGCAGCCTGCGAGTCGAAAGCAAACAGTGATCAGAAAAAAGGAAAACCAAGAGAAAGCTAAGGAAAGCTCGACTGAAGCACCTTCAAGCTTATTACCTGGACAGACAGCCGAGCGCTCATCGCCGCCAGGTCGATGACCGAATGGCGCTTCAGCCCTTCAAAGGCCGAAGGGAGAGTGAGACTGCGGAGCAGACAGAGGCACGTCTGCAAGTCTTCCATACTCTCGTCCTCGTAAATCCCCGGTTCGGGGCGCCACCACTTGCGCTGCGCCCGGAGAGCCTGCGACCCGGCGCCTTCGTCGCCGACCCCGGCCGCCACAGCCGAAGGGGAATCGCCCCTCGGCGCTTCAGGAGACGCCAGTCTCGCGGCCCTTCGGGCCTCGGCACTCCTCCTGATCAGCGGAGCCTCCTCCGCGTCTACGGCCTCTTCCGACCGGGGGCGCTTCGACGCTCGGCCGCCCCTTCGAGCGGCGAATTTCGACTTTCGCTCTCTCTCGAGAGCGGCAGCAGCAGCACGGCCCTCAGAAGAGGCCGCCGTCCTTGGGACCCCGCCTCGGGTCCTCGGAGTCCCAGCGCCTCGGCCGGGCCTGCCTGCCGCCTGCGGGGTCAGTGCCCGGCCCGGACCGCGCTGGTCGGATATCCGGTCGAGGAGGGCGTCGAGGTCGGCCATTGCTGCAAGCAAGAAAAGCCTGTCAGAAACAGAACAGTAAACAAATACAAACTCAGAGCCGACTTACCCTCGGCCGAAACTTCATCAGCATCCTCAGCCGGAAGAGCTTCGGCCAGAGGAGCGGCGGCCCTTCCTCCGCGGCCCCGCGGAGTCTCCCCGGGAGGAAGATAGGGGAAGGCCCGCACCGGATCGGACCGGGGATCCGGCCATACCCCGGCGGTCACCAGACGCTCCGACGCGCTGAGAAGCCCCCAGACGTTGTACGGGGCCATCATCTGGATGCGACCCACGAGGATGCTCTGGACCGGGGTGAGGATAGGAGGATCCGAGAGGCCTGCAGCCAGCAGCGCCCATTCAGTAGGGAATGGCCACACGCTCTCCTCCTTCTCCGGCAGGGAGACGAAGACAAACTTCCTCTTCCAGCCATGGATAGACGAAGGCTTCCCGGAGAATACGCTTCGCCCGACCCGAGGGACGAAGCAGTACCACTCGGACTTC
This sequence comes from Zantedeschia hybrid cultivar, assembly GCA_030544215.1. Taxonomy (NCBI): domain Eukaryota; kingdom Viridiplantae; phylum Streptophyta; class Magnoliopsida; order Alismatales; family Araceae; genus Zantedeschia; species Zantedeschia hybrid cultivar. The sequence continues at coordinate 81,056,108 of JARZZO010000005.1, read as the reverse complement.
TCCTGCCTTTGAATTTTGAAGAGGCAGCGGAAGACATTGATGGAAGGGCGGATCTTCACATGAGCGAAGACGCTCAAGAAACCGTACACGGTGCGCCAAGAGTTGGGAAAAAGCTGAGACGGAGCCAGCCTGTAGAAACTGAGAAGGTTGATGACGAAGGTGGGGAGTGGAAGACGGAAACCCGCCTCGAAGCTATCAACGTAAATAGAGAAGGAACCCGGGCGGAAAGTGTTAGCCCGGGTGGCGGACTCAGGCCGAATGACCGTCATCCAGGAAGGGAGCTGGAAGTAAGAGACCAGGCGCATAATCTCTGCGTCCGAAAGGGCGCAGGATGCCTCCGAAGCCATATCAGGACGACGGCGTCCCGAAGTGGAAGCCTGGCCTGGGTTCCGGGCCTCTTCGGCGTACTCGGCCCCGGAGGTCTCGGCCCCAGAAACCTCGGCTCCGGAAGCCTCAGACCCCCCAGTCCCGGAGACCTCGGACTCTTCGGACATCGCTGGGGCAGAGGAGTCTGAGGTGAGGGGATCTGATAGGAGAGATCGCAGAGAGTGGGAAGGAGTATACTCCTCGTCCGAAGGAGTAATCTCACTAGAAGAATCCCGGACCATAAGGCCACGAAGGGAAGGAGGAAAGCTAGGGCTTACTCGCAGGAAGGGGGAGGAAGTCTCTCCTGAGCCGAGTGCGGCTCCTCAAACCTCCCAGCTCCACCAGCAATGCGCTCCGAGGAACGGAGACCTTCCCACGGTGGCCGGCGAGCTCGGACGAAGCCTTCAGGAAGCTAGCTTTCCGCTGAAGAAGGAAGAAGAACTTGGAGGGTTGCAGAGGAAACGCAGGCGCAGCAGCAGGAAGAAGAACAGTGCCCTGCTGAGGGCTTGTATTTATAGAGCCCACTCGGAGCGCCTCCCGCCGAAGCCAACGGCCGAGATCGTCCCGCTCGTCCCCTCGCCCCGCTCAGATGCACGCCACGTGCGCTGTCCATCGGCCATGATGACGGACCGGCTCCGGGACTCGCAGCGAAGCAATCAACGGCCGAGGGCGCTCCGACCCTTCGGCTGGCCGCCCGGATGCGCGTCGCGTGTCCCGATCCGCGCGCTGAAGATGAAAAGGGCGGCAATCCGAGTGAAGCCTCGGGCAGAGAGCCGAGGCGATCCGCGGCCAAAGAGCGGTCTGGATCCTTTTGTGTTTTCGACGGAGCGACCGGATGCGCGACGCGTGTCCCGTGCTTCCTCGCGAGGCGACGCGCCATCCCGTCCATTTAATGGAGCCTGACACGAGTCAGAAGGCTCTGCCCTTCGGCCTCTTGGCTCCGAGCCTTCGTCGCCACTCCGAGCGGGGACGAAGCAACCGCGTAGCCCTCGGCCGACCGAGGGCCCCCTCTTCCCAGTAAAAAGAGAACAGAGCTTCGGGTAAGACACCTGTTATAATGTTCTTTTGGCAGCTTCGGGCTTTACTCTCGCCATCTCAAAGCTGAGGAAGACAAGAGTGGGGGGCTATGTGATGAGGCAGAATCCGATTCGGCCCATCAGAGCAGGCCCAAACCCCGTTCAGCCCAACAGCAGCAGTACCAAGCCCTCCGGGAGCCTCCGGCCCATCAGCGGCCCAGCGGCCCTCGGCCCAGTAAGCGGCACCGTCGCTCCCGGCCCAACAGGCTTCAGCCCGTCAGCGGCCCACCAGCCTTCGGCCCGGGAACAGCACGGCAGCCCAAGGCCCAGCAGGCTTCGGCCCCTCAGCGGCCCAACCCCCTTCGGCCCGATAGCCGAGTCCGGCCCACTCTGGTGGCGGATCCGGCACTATGGCGGTTTACCAGTAAGCCCAAACATAGTCCTATATCGGCTACCACCGTTAACCAACCTCTATCCTCTGCTATAAATACACCGCTATTTATTGGCAAAGGTATGCAACTCTTTGCCTCCGAGACCCTTAAGGACTACGGTCCGAATAGCATTAAAGCTACTTCTTGCCTTCTGAATCGAATCATCTTCAGGAGCTAACTTGACCGTCGGAGGGGGTTCCTAAGGGCCAGAGCCCGGGACTCCTGCTGACCGGTTTCTTCTTCTTTCCCTCCTGCAGGAGCTCGGTTCGAATCATCGCCGACCTTCCCGAGTCGGTCTCGGCCGCCGACCTCGGATTCCTCTCCTTGGTCTCGACGCCGTGCGACGGCTGCCCCGCGACAGGAGCCTCGGCCCCGACTTCCCGGAGACGAGCCCGCACCGACCGAAGCGCCCTTCGGCCTTCGGACCCTCGTCTTCGCCTCCGCCTCCGCCTCCTCGGCCTTCCGGATCCCCGTCGGGCCTCCATAACACCGATCCGAACCGGCTTCGGATCTATTTCTCCGGGTTCCAACCTCGGAATCCGGTCGTGATAGATCCAGTCTACATCAATATATACTCTAGAATTACAGGAAAATGTTACTGCTTCTTGTTAAAGGTAAGTATCATATGATATCCTTTAAGAATGTCCTCACACCATGGGACAATTAAAAGAGAATGGCATGTTAGAATCAAACTGTCATCCTTGCAAAATTCTGTAATTACAGATGCAAGCGTTAGAGCACCATGATGGATTGGGTTTGCGCACTCAAAGATGGCATAAATATTGCATCTGTAGTTATGGTGTCTAATGCTTCTATAAAATCAAAGTGGTAAGAAGGATGGCCGAGCTGGCTATATATATATAGAGGCCGGTTTAATTGTCCGAATTATATGAAAAAGTATTCAACCCGCCTCTCCCCCCGAAAATCCACCTACTTCATATTAAAAATGAAAAATAAAAAGAATTTGTAATTTTTAAATATTAAAATAGGTCTTTTAGTATTGTAGATCTTATCTTTGGGGCTTTACTTTTTACTATTGATCTTGATGATTAATATTAATTGTCTGGTCGGATGTGTATAAATAATATTTAAGAATATTAAAAAATAAAAACATTGTTAGATTAACCGTTAAGGTTGATCTCATCTCCCGAAACTTTAATTTTGATTCTCAAAGAATGACGCATTGGGTGGAAAGGTTATAGTTGATTTTGTTGATCATATAATAAAAATTAAATCCAAAAAGATAAGAACTAACTTAAAGGAGGTATCTGAATATTTTAAATTTTTTGACATCTAGATGAAGAGATTTTAAGGGGGAGGGTCACATCTAACTTAGATGCGGCCGAGGTGTGTTATAGTCAACCCTAACACATGAGCCAAATATTAATTATTTTGGTGGACCACGGAGTGCTTGCACTATTCACTGGTGCATGTTTTGTAAGAATCGTCGTCAAATTAAGTTAGATGGCATCGATCCAACGAGAGTAGTACTTAATAGCATACTCTTAATCATAACAAAACTCCGTTGATCGCGTCTACTCGTGCGTACAAACACGGGAGGGAGTTGCTTCAGATTTCTATCAAATCCGGCCCCTTCACTAGTTTCTCCCGGAAATTAAGTCGTATATATGATGCGGTGCTGCTTGGAGTACTCAAGCTGTTCTTCACATCTCAGACACCTTCTCGTTAGTTGATTAATTTGTACTTATGGCAAGATGAAACCCAACTTAATTCAGGGCATGTTCGGCTAAGCTTCCATTTGGAAGTACTTTTATATTTTTATTTAGTTATATTTTTTACGAAAGTCATTAAATCTTAAAAATTATTTATGTAATATTTTACTTATGTTTTAACTTCTAACCAAAAGTTACAAAGAAAGAACTTTTAAATTTAAAAAAAAAAATATTATGAAAGAGTTGACTTTTGTATCAAATATTATAATTAATTCTATGTAATAAGTAGAAGTCAAAAATAACTTTTAAATAGAAGTGTTGTCAAACACCTAAGACACTGACCACCTTATTGAAGGTCAAGGTCCGGGTCTGATCACCTTCGGAGACGCCAGCTTAATTTCCACTGCCCGCCATGCATATGCATGCGTGCACCGTATGTATGTGTATGCATCGCCCACAAATTTATGTGAGCCAGCAGCTGCATGCATGCGGTGGTAAGTAGTGATCAAATCATGGTCTGTTGATCAGCTCCTCCTCCTGATCAGGCGCCACCTTATTGGAGCTCTCTCTCATCAACGACCTGTGACTCGTGAGCATCTCCATTATTCGTCACCACCTCCTTCGACTTGGCAGCTTCAGGCTGCACCGCTTGACCAGGCGCCACGAAACCCTCGGCCCCGTTACTCGTGCTACTGCCAACGTCCCCGGCCTTGTACTTGTACCAGCTCGCCCAGAAGAGGTAGTTGGCGAAGTTGATGCAGCTGAGCACCGACAGGAAATAGTAGAACCTGTCGAGACGGCTGCCGTTGAGGTCGATGCCGTGCAGCCAGCCCTGCCCGGTGACGGAGTTGATGGTGTTCACGAGGATGCTGCTGAGGAAGTAGCCCAGCGAGAGGGAGAGGAAGGAGAAGGACGTGGACAGGGACCTCATCCCCGCCGGCGCCTCGCTGTAGAAGAACTCCATCAGCCCCACCAGGGTGAACATGTCGGCGATGCCGAAGATGCCGTACTGGAACGACAGCCAGAAGACGCTGATCACCCTCTGCTCCCGGTGGAAGGCGTGCCGCCTCTTGGCCTCCACGACGCCGGCCACGGCCATGGAGACGGCGGAGAGGACGAGGCCCACGCCGACCCGCTGGAGGTGGGTGATGCCGGAGGGGTGGCCGGTGAGGCGGCGGGCCAAGGGAACGAAGGCGAGCTCATAGAGGGGTATGAGGAAGACCATGAAGGCGAGGGGGATGATGGGGACGGAGGGGGCGGGCACCTGGAAGTGGGGGCCCATGTCGAGGGCCATAGCCCGCCCCTGAAACACCGAGAAGGTCTGGAGCTGCGCCAGGCAGGTGTTCATGATGATGGTGCTGAACAGGATGGGCAGCATCCTCGTCAGGATCTTGCATTCCTCCACCTGCGTCACCGTGCACACCCTCCATGGCCTTGCGGCCAAGCGCTGCGGGAGGATGGCCGCCCGGTCCAGGAACCTGCGCGCGCTCAGTTATTCATGTGATTAATTAAATTTAATTAACTATGTATATATATATATATATATATATATATATATATATATATATATATATATATATATATATATATATATATATATATATATATATATATATATATATATATACATAGTGGGGTGGTGGGATCATGAATGCCTTCTTTCCTTCCTTAATGCGTACTGGCTAGATTATTAATTAAGATGAAACTAGTCAAAGTCGACATCCAAGCAAATTTTGAAGATGCATGCATGTATAGTTATCTAAGCCTTAACTTCATGATCTAGTTAATTTGAAGTCTGCATAAATTAAGCTAGCTTGAAGGGTAAGGTACACAACTATAGCTTTTGTTATAAGAACTTCGCTATTTTTTTCCCTTCTTCTTCTTTGGAATAAGCCCATTTCTTGCAACCTCCAATTCCTTAATAAGTAGGATATTGCTATATATTCTTATTTCTTATTTTTTTTAAGATACTCTTTGAAAGTCCTCCTCCTGCGTATCACATACTTCTGAACGTAATTAATTAATTAATGTGGTGTCTTATCTAATCAATGAGCTTTACCATCCCCCATGAGCTCAACTCACAACTGGTAGTATGAACTATGACGTGTGGGAGAAACATTAGGAAAGTATCACAAGGGAGTTGAATTGAGCTGCATTTTTCAAATTTATACCTGCGTAACTTTCCACAAATTGATTACGTAGCTAATTAACATATACAGCGGGTTTCTGATTTTTTACCTGAACTGATCGGTATGCTCAATCTTCTCCATGTACTCGTCTTCCTTCTCGTTCCTCTCGTACAGCTCGGCAGAGTTCCGGGGCGGTGGCAGCTTCCAGTTCCGAATCGCCACCACCGGCACCTAAAGAGCGAGCCATCATCCGTATTGATGTACGTCCATGCGCATGAGAGCGAGAGAGAGAGAAAGAGAGAGCGAAGGTATTCACCTGGATAATCCTGAGAAGAGGGCTCTCCCCAGGGACCCGGACGCGGTAGAACGGCTTCCCTAGGGCGAGGGCCATGAGACCCATGGCTATCAGGAGCAAGGAGATGAGGAAGCCCATCGCCCAGGAGCGTTCGGTGCTGACCCAGACGACGACTGTGACGCCCAAGCAGGAGCCGAGGACGGTGCTGAGCAGTAGCCAGTTGAAGTAGCTGGCGAGCTGCTTCCGCTCGGCCGCGTGGCTGACGTCGAACTGGTCGGCGCCGAGGGCGGGGAGGGCGCCCCTGATGCCGCCGGATCCGAGGGCCAGAAGAGAGAGGGCAGCGTAGAGGATGTGCTTGTTCCGGCCATGGAGGTGGTCGGCGAGATTGTAGTAGTCCGGCCGCAGGCTGGGGTAGTGGGCCTGCACCGTCACCAGGATCCACCCCTACACATGCATGGGAGAAGGAACAAAAAAATAAAAGAGCTGTACACCTTAGATCAGAGTAAAGAGTGCTCTATGTATGAAGGCTAATGGTTCTTCGCCAAGTTTTTCTCGAGCTATGCTTATGCTAGAGCTGTTCATCATCTTATACGTACTCATTCACCACAAAAGATTATAGCTACATCACTAATTAAACGTAGTTGGCATAATGTGAAGAGAGTACTATCTGCATCAATCGATCTTAAAGAAAAAAATACGTACCGAGTACCAGTCACATTTCCAATGTTGTCGGGACAACTCCGTTTCTTTCTTTCTTCAAGGTAAATTTTCAAAAAAAAGTTTCTTTGTTTCTTTACACTTTCAGTGAGCAACTCATGCATTAATAGGAAAATTGTTAAATCCGTTCTACGTAACTAGGAATATTTTATCAGATTGTAAATATTTTTTTTACAGGAAAAAAGACTAATGGAAGGTCTCATTTAGACATTTTGTGATGAAGCGTAGAATATTCAGATTGCTTAGATTTAGATTAGGACAATCTGTACGTAAAATATTCTAAGGTATTTTTAGTAGCATGTCAGAGAAAGTATAACTTTTTTCTCTCACTTCAATATGAACTCCCTAAGTAATGCCCCACGTAGAGACATAAAAATAACAAACCGTTTTAGTCTGACGGTAAAATTAGGCATGTGTTTATAAGCAGAGTGCAACTTCTCTTTCCAATGAAGATCTTTTTTCAAAAAAAAGGTAAAATTCTACCTCCTCTCTGAGAATAATACCTTGAGAAAGACATGTAAATTTTCACGCATCCACAAGACGCCGTATGTGAAAATTGAACAAAAAGATACCAACTTATATGAGTATTCTTAATTGGTTTGACCCATCCAACGGCTCAAAGGGGTTTGCATACGCCTACTTTCACTGGAAGACTGTATAGAGGCATAAAAATGACAAATCACTTAATCTCACATCGGATGTTGTAAAAATAGATGTGTGCCTATAAGCAGAGCGTAACCTCTCTTCTTAACGAAAGCCTTTTTTTATATAAAAAGACAAAATCTCACCTCTACTTTGAGAACAATACCTCTTGGAAGGTATGCAAATTTTCACGCATCTACATCCCCTTTTCACATGTGTATTAAACTCCTAGTATCCTTATTGGATATTTTAAAGGTTTTTATTATTCTTTCATTTTTTATATTGTGCGCTTGCTTGTGCCATTCCTTTAGACTTTAAGGTCTTTGATTATAAGAGAAGCTTAATAGTCTAAATAAATAAGAACTACTCATATCATGATTTTAAGTTCTTCAAAAAATTGAACATTTGTAAATGAGACAAGTGGTAAGCTCATATATAATATCTCTGTTTAATTCAGATTTTGAAAATTTTAAAATAAAAAGATAATGAAAACAACCCCATTATTAACTTGACACGAACTCGAGATCCCTTCTAACGGTAAATAAACGCAGCCTTAATTTGGCTCATCCCAGTCGTACAATAAGGAATAGAACTGAACGCACAAAATTTAGGATGCCCGCATTCATGTGCCAATCAGGGGAAGATTGCATTTTACTCTCCTGATGGGCTGAAATGGAGTTTTTTCTTTGTTTTTTAGAACCGTTTGCTGGGCTGAACGCCGATCGGATGCCTGCAGTAGTAACAGTTTTCTTTATTATTATTTTTTAGATCTTTTAAGTCGGTCAAATCAGATCCGATACATCTTGTAAAGACTGACTTTTGATGAACGACTTAAAATTTAAAAAATAAAAAATCTAACCCAATGAACACTTCAATTTTTTGTTATTCAGATTTTTTTTAAATCATTCGATCAGAAATTGGACCATACAAACATGTCAACTATGATGCGGCAGACTTACTAAAATTCAAAAAATAAAATTTGACTGTACCGTGTATGGCACGCGATGCAACGACTAATTTTCTTTTTTTTAACCTTGGGCCAATCACTATTAAAGAATTTATAGTGTCCAGAGAATTCCTAGTCCACGAAATCCCATTTTGATGGCACAGATCGGAAGAAACTTTTTAAAGTTAACAATGTGTTTATAATACTTAAATGACCGATTAAAATTTGTAATAACTTAAATGCTAGCTGCCATGCTACATGGTCGTATGTGCTCCAAGCACCAGCCAATTATATGCATCGAAGGGTTGTTCCCATCTCCTGGTTATAGTATTCATCACCATCTAATTTGTATAAGGTTGGACAGTTACGATCAATTAAGATATGATTTAATAGTAAAATTTAAACTCCAAAGAACGGAAATTATCTTATAGAGATAATTGAATATTTAAAATTTTATGATAAATTTTATTTTATTTTTTAACATGAGAATGAAGTCAAAACGTACTGTGCAACCAGGTTGCACAAATAACTTAGCATTCCTCTCTCTCTCTCTCTATATATATAGGAATGCTACACTGCACTGCATTGTAGCAACGTGCAACCGGATTGCACACATTATTTTGGACTCTTTTTTCACTTAAAAAAAGTAGAATTTATCATAATTTTTTAAATATTTAGTAATTATCTTTAGTATTATTTCCATCTTCTGAGACTTTATTTTTACTGTCCAATCGTGATTCTATCTTAAAATTCAATATTAGTCGTCTGTCTATCGGATACATGGTAAATTTTAATTTTTAAAAATTATGAAAAAAATTAGTCAAATTGTCCTTAAGGTTGTTCTCATATCTTGATATTATAGTATTCATCACCAACTAACTCACACAAATTTGGACGGCTACAATCAATTCGAATATGATCTAGTGGTGAAATTTAAATTTCAAAAGGTAAAAATTATCTTATAGAGATAATTAAATATTTAAAATTTTATGATATATATATATTTTTTAAAAAACATAAGAATGAGGTCAAAACGACTGTGTAACCAGGTTGCACAAAAAACCTTAGTGCAATTCAAAAACTTACTGTGCTATATCTATGTAGCAGTACTTGACCACATGATACACAGTTGAAGCTAATTAATAGTTGTTTGTGAAGAAGCCTCTGGTGGCGGTGAGAGCACAGATATTGAGATTATATATATGTATAATTAATGAATGCCAATTTAATTAATTACCAGGATCTCGGGGACGGCGAAGCAGAGAACGGTGTTGAGGCGGGTCATGTAGGAGTCGGAGATGAAGCCGCCGACGAGGGAGAGGAGGAAGGTGGAGCCTGTGAAGTTGGTGGTGCTGGTGGCGGCGCCGGAGAGGTCGAAGTGCATCACATAGATGAAGTAGATCCCCACGCTCACCATGAACGCTACGAACCCCACGCTGTCCAACCCCGTCATCACTGTCCATATTAATCATATACACAATTTAAGCCATATATAAGAGCTAAGAATTAAGAAAAGGAGGCCAAGAATTAAGATTTAGCTAGCAATATGGATGAGACCATTCTTAATCGATCGTCACAAGAACGAGACCAGCCCATATATAGGACATGATTAATTCTCGTATCATAATATAAATAATCACATGGATCCACTAATCGATGTATGGATATATTGACAAGTAAACCAATCAACTAAATCGATCGTAACCTTAAGTTACAACTTATTTATATAACCTTTCATATACTTCTTATATACGAAAAATCTCATGATGTGCTCACTTGCATTGGAGTAGTTAATAAACTTTTAAACGCACGGCCACTCGTACTTCACGGGTTTATGAGATGGGTTTCTGTGTGGATTGCTCACCGAAGACGAACATGGAAGCCCGGAATCCGCCTTGCCTCGGGTTCCTGTTGAACAGATGTGAGCCCTTCTCTGGGGACCCCAACTCCATGGCGACGCCCTGCATGTACGTGTGCATGATGGCAGAATAGTTAGTGATAAGAAGTTGTGTGAGTAAATTGGTGGCTTTGGTTCCGTGGCCAACAACATAGTTAAGAGATGGAGAATTTACCATCGAGAGAGAGAGAGAACGCAGTGTTGAAGTGGCCCGGGGCGGGCGGATAGGACTTACATAGTGGGGATAGAGTGCATAGGATTTATCGTCCTCGCTTGTCTCATGTATGGCCTTGAGCTAGCGAGATGCCTATCCCAGAGTGGGTATTGTCTTCAACGATAATGGAATCTACAGCCTGTTACTAAAGAGTCTAAAAGATTTCGTCTTTCCCTATGGTATCTTTAAGCCACCTTTCGTCAGTTCCTTGTCTGCACCCTTCTTGTAGGTGGTGGTGGTTACTCTGTTATGTTTCGTTACATCACAACATCTGTGGAGCTAGCTAGCCAAGCTTTTGTCTCGCCTCCAAGGAAATTGACAATTGGAGATTAGCAGGTGCAACAAGAATTAATGGGTAGATCAAGGACTTCTCTCTTCCGTTGCTTTGTGATTGGATGGCTTGACAGGTCTTTGTCTCAGCCAAATAGCTGTCCGTTGCTTACTGAAAGACCCGCAGGAGCAGAAGCTTGGAAATAAATGCCCTCGATTTTTTAGGGTTTTTGTTGCTTTCACAACTTTGGATTTTTGTCAAAAACAACGGTAAGACTGCAAGTTTGTTAAGTATCAATTTGAAGGTTGCTATTAACGAGCACTGATGGATGAGAATTTTGCCTGACTCAAGTAGCCGGCGCGACGGTCTTATAGCACAAGGCCAAGTCGCAAGCACAATCCCATTGGGGCCCAACTCCACTATGGGCTTTGACTTGAGCCAGGGAGGTGCAAGATTGGGCTCTGGATACCTTACTATCGACAGTACCCAGCCCGTTACACTCGGCCCGCTGAGGAAACATCTGAGTCCTCCCCCTAAAGAGGTCCTTAAGTTGGCTTGAGCGGGACTCTTTCTCCGAGGAGGACTCTGACTTTCTCGACCCAATCAGACCATGATCATAAGCAAATCATGGCAAATATGAAAGTCCACATGGATACAAATTTATCCATCAAAGTAACCCTTCCTAATCCTAAGCAGATCACGATGACTCTGAGGATCCAACCCAGATCTGATCTTTCCCAAGCAGGACTCCTAGCAACTGTCTTAAAAAAAGAGACCCAACCAGGACCTACTTTTCTTGGTCGAAACTGTCTCATTAGCCACCTTAGGACTACAATATAAAGGCCTCTAACTCGACCTCACCAGGTATGCTCTTCATAGCCCAGCTCGTCATGCTTCCCTCGAAAATCTTCAGCTTTCTAACTTAAGCATCAGAAGGAGATCCCCCAGTTCATCACCAGGGGCTCTTAACTGTGTTATGCCTTGTAGGTCCATCACCCCTCGGCCTTCCAATACCAAGCAGGAGGCTCCAATCCTAGTGGATGAGATTCTGGCCTAACATCTTCTAACGTCATATGTGGGAATTGATCTGAGAAGTTATGGCTAAAGACAACGGCAACAAAGTATCTAGACAGAAGGAAATCACGTCTGACGGCGCGGTACCTCCACCGCTGCTACAAGCTGCCAAAGCTCATGTCATGCAAAACCCTAGCGATAGCAGATGCGATCATCGTCGCTCTAAAGACGCACATCATGTCCATTAAGGTCCCAACTTACAAGTGTTGAGCAACATAATTCAGCAGTTCAAGCCAAAGTCGATCGCCTCGAAGGAAAAGTCCTCTATCTAAGGCACAATCGATGGTGAACCCACCTAGTAGTCGTCAAAGCCGAGGGGACCTAGTGCTCTGGCCATCACCTTCGGAGAGCAATCCTCTATTTCTAGCTAAATAATGGGAGTCCAATCGGGAAGTCTGAGAGCACAAAGACTGACTCCCGTAGGCTAACCGTGACCGACCCCCCCGATCGAGCAGACCATCTATACAATCTACAGAGAAGTCCTCGGCAATAGAGACGTTAATAAACGAAAGCGCACCCATGCCTCAAAAACTCAAGAACCCACCTGGGAGGTCGTCGTCGTCAATCGGCCCCCTCTTACCAAAAGTCTGGCAAGGTATTGTACTCCCCTATAATGACGCTTTGGTTATAGATGCTGACATCACAGGCTACTGGGTCAAAAAAATCTTGATCGACAACGGAGCTCGCTAGAAATCCTCTTCCTCAACTGCTTCCAATAGCTCGACTCCAACCTCTTGGGCACGAGAAAGGTTTGAACTCTCATATACGGCTTTAGCGCCCAACTAATAATTGCCAAAGGCCAGGAAGACATGGGCGCTATAAAAGTGGGTATGATCTAATATCAAGAATGCAAGGAGCTCCTTTGGAAGCCACCTAAGTCCTTCCCTCATTACCCAACACCAACCAGTACCGATTGACAACGACCAAGGTCGATCAATATTGATCGGCATTGACCAACACCTACCGGTATCGACCGGCACCGATCATTGCTGACTAGCACTGACCAACACCAACCAATCCGATTGGTACCGATTGACATCAATTAATTGACATTGGACAAAAACTAGTTAAAGGGACTCCAAATGAGATAAAACTCACTCGTTCTTCCCTCTATCGAGTCACGTCTCGCAGTGAAGGGGCTCTCCACACGAAGATGGGATGAAACTTGTTAAAAGGACTCTCCACTCTCATATAGGATAAAACTCGTTCGTTCTTCCTTTTGCCTAACCACGTCTCATAGAAAAGGAGTTCCCCACCCTCAGATGGGGATAAAACTCGCTCATTCTTCCTTTTGCAAAGCCACATCTCACAAAGAGGACGCTCCCCACCCTTAAATGAGATAAAACTTGTTCGATACTAAGCCGTAAGGCACTCTACAAATACAAAACAATTCGACTATTGTGTCCATACATGAAGACTATCTCATCAAGGCTTATTTCCAACATTAGGAACTTATTTCCAACATCAACAAATGCCTTATAGTCTTCATCTACATGAAACACAGCACCTTCATCACTAGCCTAAATTGCAAATGCAACTTAGCCTAGATGGTCCCGGGGAAGGGGGACCAAGGTATATGTCATGCAAAAAAAAAAAAAAGTCTTATTAAGATAAATGTGGCATACAGGAAACGATAAGGCACGGAGACCCTCAAGAAAGACAGAAGGAAGGGGTGCATGCTACCTCTTTCACACAAGAAGATCACTTCAGGTGCCCTTGTCCTTAGCAACAAGAAGATTGTCAAATCTTCGACAAGGAACTGACAGGCAGGCTAACGACCTGCTCCTCACCTCCAACCCGACTACTAGCGCCCAGGATGCAACTGGAGATGCCACTGCCTTCTCGGCCCCCTCAACTGGAGATCTTAACACGAAAGAGATGCAGCCAAATGCACCTTGCACGTGAGGAAATGACCAGTACCCATTCAAAACACAGAAAGTAGCCCGAAGTTTTGTAAGAAATTCCGCATTTACCTGCGACGGTCCCATGGCACAACGATCCTCCTCCACTTCGGCTGCGTAATCCGTGGCTGCTCTAGTGGAAGAAAGCAACAGTGGGACAGACACCTCCACCGCTGGATTTGAAAAGCCACCAGTCGGCACTCGAACGCTACATACCATATGCAATGGCCGAAAGAATTTTCCATGCAAGTATATGACCTCGAAAACTGACCAGCTAGTTGACGCGACAAATAGCCATTACTCTTCGCCGCACAAAGCTCGCTAAAGAGTGAAGGAAAAGTGATGGATGAGAATTTTGCCTGGCTCAAGTAGCTGATGGGCCGGCTCAGAAGCACAAGACCAAGTCAGCAAACACAGTCCCATTGCGACCCAACTCCACTATAGGTCTCGACTCGAGCTAGGGAGGTGCAAGATTAGGCTCGAGATGTCTTTTTGTCGACAGTGCCAAACCCATTATACTTGGCCCGCTGAGGAAACATTTGAGTCCTCCCCTTAAAGGGATCTTTAAGTCGACTCGAGTAGGACTCTTTCTCCCAGGAGGATTGTGACTTTCTAGATCCAATCTGACTGCGATCGAAAGCAAATCGGGGCAAATCTGGAAGTCAACCTAGATAGAATCTATCCTTCAAAGCAACCCTTCCTAATCCTAAGCAAACACGATGAATCTGAAGATCCAACCTAGATCTAATCTTTCCGAAACAGGACTCCTTTCAACGACTGCTTCTAAAAAGGAACCCAATCAGGACCTACTCATCCTGATCAGAACCGGCTCATAAGATGCCTTTAAACTACTATATAAAGACCTTTAACTCGACCTCACCATGTAGGCTCTTCATAGCCTAGCTCATCATGCATCCCTCGAGAATCTTTAGTTTTCTGACTTAAACATCGGAGGAGGATCTTCCGGTTCAACACCAAGGGCCCTTAACAGTGTTCTATCTTGCAGGTCCATCGCCCTTCAACCTTTCGATACCAGGCAGGAGGCCTCGATCTTGGTGGACGAGATTTTGACCCAACAAGCATAAAATAGTTTGAGTGGAGGTCCTTCCTAAGCAATTGGTAAGGAGCAAGTGTCCTCAAACCGTTGCGATTATTTCCAAAAAAAAACTCCCACCTGTCCTCAGAAAATAGGAGACGAGGTCTGCATGGACTTCATTTTTTAAAGTAAAATGTACTTCCATCACATGGCTAGAAATAATGAATTATTTCATGAGAAAAAACATGTACAACATCATATTCATCCACTCTTTGAGAGTGTCACACTTTAATCTAAAGAATGTGTCTTAGAGGATCTCATCTCACAAAATAGCTGAGTCTTTTTTACTCATTTTTCTAACGTAACTTTGAAAGTCCAAAACATCCTTTCCTATAATATAAGTAGGGGCATAAGGCATCGACCTTCTATTTATCGGATTTTTTTAAAATTCCGATCAGTGCAAGTATAGTGAATATGAGTAGACAGGTAAAGTCCTTTCCGTTGGCAACTCTCTCATATTAGAATATTGACAGAAGAATCAATCAAATGACTTTGTTATCCTTCACGACAATAACAAATAAAAGAGGAGAGGATAGAGAAGAGAAGAGGGCGAGAGGGTTAAAAAGCTTCCTAATTCCGTGTTGTAGTGAAGGGGGACACTCACTCACCTAGCATGGAGATGTTGTACCAGTGTGGACACCTAGGTTTCCCTTCTCTTTTCTCCCCAAAAGAAAAAATCCACTCATCTTCCACGCCATGTTTGAGTAACAATCCATCACAAGCGATCGCCGAACAATGTCAGCATACGACGGTTTGTTTTCACCAGTCACATCAGGCTTTGTTCATCATCTATTGGACGTTTTCAGAGTTCCAAGTATCTGAAGTTGTCTTTTATCCCCAAAAAGATTTGTTAAGGCGAAGAAATCGAGACGAAGTTCAGATGCTTACCCATTAAATGCAGCCAGATCCATAGTATGAGGGCCCACAGATTTTTCACCTCAAAAGAATATTTAAGGGTCTATTTGTTTTCACGTGTAAAATAGATTACAAAAAAAAAAAAAAAAATTAAAAAATATATTACAATCACTTGTTTGATAACCAGTAAATCTCAAGTCAAGAGAAAACTTAATTCTTTGACTTCTTTCTTTTCTTAATTTTGGCATCCGAGAGATATGATGGAACGTAAGGGACATACGAATTTAGAATTCAGATACATGTAAGGTAAGGGACATACTAATTTACATGCGTGTAATATCCAGCAGTTGATCATTTTGATCCGATGACAGTTGCATCATATATGTTCTTTCACTTTTCAAAATAAACTATCGATACGAGGGACCTACCCCAACTTGACATATGTATTATTCAATCTTAAATCGAATGGTCAGAAAAAAAAATTGAAAAACAAAATCACATTGCTACGTAATTTGAACCGTCAGATCACATGACAATGCATTCTCAAACAAACATAAATACAACGAGATTCCATGGTTTGAAGGCCCACAGATTTTCATTTGGGATGGCGTGAGAACTTGGCCGCTCCGTTTCATCTCTCTAGGCAGTCAATACAATTATGCAGATATCAGAGTAAAGTTAAAAAAATAAAATCTGTATCAAGTTTTAGCATTACATTCTTTAATCAAGACATGAAATTAAGAAAATAAAAATATATGCAAATAATTATGATAGGGTCGTCATAAGACATGGGAGAACGGAGAACGATGTGGTATCAGAGAAGTCAAAATAACCTCATATTCTGTCCCGCGTCCTGTATCGAGATAATGTGAGAAAGGGGATAATTTATCAAGGAATCCATCTCTTATACCTCGCTTTTGATATATCTCACAATGTTTTCTTCATATTATTTTGAAGAGATTTTTGTTATTTCTCATTTTATTGTGCATACTCTTATTGAAGTAAATAAAGAAAATACTCTCAAACCATGTGATGTGAGAGAGAATTGGAAAGTCACGAAAAAGTAGGGTTTAAGAGGATCTAAAACAATGTATATGTCACCGAAGTCAAACTAATATCATGCCATAGCCGACATCTTGGATCAAGAAAATTTGAGGAAAGAGATAATTTGTTTTCCTCCCAATTTGGCCCTTCAAGATCTCTTATCCTATTATGCAGATGATTCATTCCACATTTTTGTGAAATGACTTGTCTCCATTCTTCACCCTTACTTATCTATTCTAACATATTATTCAGGTATAATGAAATACAGTAAATATATTTTACTTGTCCAAAAAGAATATTGACCTTTAAGGAAAAACTGTTAAAAAGGGTACAAAAACTGTCCAAATATCTCCTAGGGGATCTGCAAGTTAAAAATTTCTAAAAAGGGCATTCCTCCTGAAGTTTATATCCATATAGAGCAAAAGTCATATTTCTTATATGTATTATCAAAAATACCCTCAATCCATTCACAAAATATATTGTCTTAATTTTGCTAATTATAACAATCCATTATCTCAACCTGTTGCAGGAAGGAACTTAGACTCTTACCCCACTTTGGCCCATGGGCCTCAGAATTTTGTCCTTTTGCGAAAAAAACCCTTGTTGGAAAGAAGGTGGGGAACCTTCTTTATAAGTACCTGATTGCTTTCTTAACAAACGATATGGGATTATTTAGCTTTCATTTCCATGCCTCTACACGGTCCCTGAGAAGGCAAGCATGTGTTAAGCTAGGATTTCTACATACGGCGTCAATGTTGCGGGAAGGAACAAGGGTTCTGTTCTAAAAAGGACAAAACTATGAGGCCCATAGGACCCTTATTGGGTGGAAGTGGGGGACCCTTCCACAACATTGGCATTGTTTGTAGGAACCTCGGCCCATATGCACATGCTTGCCTTCTCAGGGGACTATGTAGAGACATAAAAATGAAGATTAAATAATCCCATATCGATTGTTGAGAAGGCAACCATGTGTTTATAAAGAAGGCCCCCCACCTGTCTCCCAACAATGGCCATTTTTCCAAAGGACAAAACCGTGAGGCCTACGGGCCAAAGCAAACAATACCTTGTTGGCAAGAGCCCAAGTTCCTTCACACAACCTAATTACCAAACTTAAGTTATGAATAATTATTAGTATGATTATACTTATTATGCATTGAACAATTCAAAAGTAATGTCATGATCAAATATGTTATTGTTACATATTTCTCTTTTTACTAATTATAGAAATTTTAGCAGCATGTTCTCGATTTTAAAATTTAGATGAATGACATTTCTTGATAATTTCTAATATCAGTAGCCTTTTATATAATTAAAGGATAACAATGGTTTCATTTAGATATTTTTTCAGATCAAAGATATGAAAGTCATGTAATATAGATTTAGACTAAGACAATCTATTTGTAAAACAATTGACGGTGTTTTGGATAATATGTTAGAGAAAATATGGCTTTTGCTCTATTCGTATATGAATTTTAGGAGTGCCTTTTTTAGATATTTTGCATTTATAATATCCCTATTAGATATTCTGAAAGTTTTTATGCTTTTCTTAGTAATTTTCCTAAGAATTAAGGGACAATTTTTCATGTAATTCACCATGTCCATACTAAACTAGCTTTTATTTTCACCGTATAAGTACAATAATTTAGAGATTGGATGCCTAACTTGTAGTAACAAGAGAAAGATATTTTTGACATTTCTAAAACATGATGATAAGTATGTCAAAAATCTGTGTTAATAACTTATAGGGTACTTGGTGGCATTACAGTGAAATTTATTCTTATATTTGATACTGAAATTGTATAAAAGAGGGCATTTGGTGTCAGTATCAAAATATATCTTAATGATGTTCCTGTTCAAGTGTGATCGAATAAAAAAGAGGGCAGACCTTTTATGTTTAATTGCAAAATCCTCAGGATGAAACCCCTCCCGAGGACCCGAACCTATCTCCCCATCTCTATGCTACTCCTTTCTCTCTCTCTCCATCTCCACTTCTGTGCTACCTGCCCCACTTCAATCTGTACCGTCGCCCCCTTCTGTCTATCTCCATTGCCCTCCTCTCTTCCTCTTTCTATCCCTGTCTCTGCCATAGCCTTTGCTGCTATACCCTGCGAGAGGGCACTGTGCAAGACACCCTCCTCACCTAGAGGGGGAGAAGTGGAGGCCCGTTTTGTGTAGCGGTTTCCAGCCCCTCTGCGGCGCCACATTCCGATGTTGCAGCTGCATGGCCTGACTAGGATCCATGGAGAAGCCACGATAGACGCCTAGTTCTCAGATGTTGCCTGCGCAACAAAACACAGTGTCAACTCTGGTGCTGGTGCCGGTCCCTCCGCACATCCATGGAGTTTGGCAGCATGATCTACCATCTGCACGGAGGAGAGCAATGCTCTCATCTAGTCCTCCAATTGCAACGGCAGTTTTCGAATGCCGCTGTGACCCCTGTCCGCAACATGCTTGATAATTTGCCTAGGACGGAGAAAGAAACATCATCAGGTGCCAATGTGGTGCGGTGGAGTTAACTAATAGCCGGGTGGGGGCCTGAATGCTAAGGAGATCAACCAGATCCTTGCAAATTTTTAAAATTATGTTGTTTTTTGCCAACCATCATAATCATATATATTACCATTGTAGTATTTATCATAAATTTTCTTTTCTCATATTTGTTTATCACACAACTCATGTGCATACCATCTGGTATACCATTCCTCTTGCTTACAGCACACATCCACATCAGCACCTGCAAGAGGCCAACACGGATATACAAACCCAAGGGAAAGTTCATTTACAGCATACAACAAATTACGTGTTTACAGATCTAGCATTGATGAATACAGATCCCATGCTCCATTGGAGGAGACAATACAACACGTTTTATTTGTGCTCCTATGAAGCGAATAAATATTATTCTGGAAAAAGAATTGGGCTGCAACAATGGCAGCCGGTATAATTAAAATTGGGGAAAGAAAAAGGAAAAAAAATGCATCGGAACATCACGCCACAGTGCTAGACAGCATCTCCTCGTTATCGTCAGAGAAACGATACTGCTGATAAACTCGAAGCAAGAGTTCTCTACAAGGTACCACAGCACCAAGCTTGATGCAAGCCAAGAACGCACCCGAGAGCTTCCTGTGAAGGCTATAGGCTTCATCAGGTGGGGGAGTCAGCCTGTGTTTTAGCATTGTTGCGCCAAGGTTGGAGATACTATGCGCTATGTTGGAAGCCCGGAAGTCGTACCCACCAGCCTTGGAGAATGGCAACCCAACAACAAAAGCAGCATGGGTGTGCGCCTCCAACATGACTTCTGATTCCATTCCCGTAAGGAACCCAAGTCTTCGTGACATTTCAATCACCGAATCTCTATCACTGTTAGCACATGCAAGCACCTGTTCACACAAATTGGCTTTCTTTCACTACCAAAGGTCTTCCAGGTAGAAAATCTTTCAGACATGCATTAGGCACACAACGGCTATATGATAAATAAACTCAACTCATTTGTCAGAATTGCTTGTTTTCCTTCTAGTAAATGTACCCAGAAGCCACCACATCAGATTGCCTACCATAGTTTAGTTAAAATCTAGTGTGAATAATATGACAAAGATACCTTCAGGCATAATTCATCTTCACTTTCAAAAGTATGGTAAAAATTTCACACTTCAAAGGTCCAATATTGAATAGGTAGGGTCTATTATATATGGTTCATCTTTCAAAATTTTAGACCTACAATTTTGGATGTATAGCTTCACAATCTTTGCAGGTATATGTTCACCATTTGGATAAATAGTCTCCTCTCTACATACAGCTGCACAATATCGGCATAGTGATCGGTCATCCTTAATAAGAACTCATTTGAGAAACTCGGTTATTTGACTTTTGTGTTTCACTTTTATTAGTTAGTAAATGTCCCACTTTTCACAAATTAAGTGCAATCTGTCTTTTTACCGTAAGTATTTCCAATTGTTAAATTATAGGGAATAACAAAGTCAAGAATGGGATCGCCCATTTTGCCAAAGCCATAGCCTCTATGAACCCGTTTGTAGCCTCTATTATCCTTGCACGTATGACTATTCAAGTCTCTTAACAACGATCCACCCCTTCAGGAATATAAACCCATTCTGGAAAACGTTAATCTAGGCAACCTAGCAAGATGAATAGGCATTCTATCATCTTCCTTTCCCGATACCAGATTGTACTATTAGTCTCATTCTTATCTGCATACGAACATGACAATATCCTTGCTTATCTAACACCACAATTGAGCACCATTGCAGTGCATCAGTTTTGGGGGATGTCCTAGCTAATCCTTGCACACTAATCATTATATTGGGATGCTGATACAATGCATTGCTTCGAGGAACACCCTAGTATGAGAGAAAAGATTCGGTTCAAGATTCATGATTGGGAGGATGTGACAAATTTTATAAACTGCTGGTTGTCAACCTAATGTACACTCCTTTCTCACCCAGGCTTGGGAGTAGGGACTGGCCATGGCAGAGTTTACAGGAGATAGAAATTATTTCATAATATCAAGCAACAACACACCTCGATATAAATTTTCATCATTTAACTCTTAAAGATTGATAAAGAATAACATATGATTTATACTGTATATAAAACAGGAATAAACCCCATGCATAAATATGTATCAAGAAGAAAAAAAAGATAAACCAGATTTCATGAAGTTAAAAAGTATAACAAAAAAAACAAACAATTCTTGTGACATAAAATCAGCATATAATACAGCTGTAAAAAGGAAAGATCATAAGATATATTTCAAAGCTTTTATTGAACTCTGAAGTTTAGCAAGCCGATGACCTCAGGAACGGATAGACCAGGTGCCTCCAGACAAGGTGCAAGGGAAGTTCTTTTCCTTTCATTTGCATAGTCTCAGAGACAAGGATAGTCATAACGGTGTACAAAAAGGAGCATGCCCTCATCCTAAACAAAAAATATCAGCTATTCTCACACCCTTATTGCTGATATCATTGTTTTAGACACGGGTATATAAACTTTTAGCTTAAAAAATCAAGAAATGCAGAAACCACCTCAAACAATGGGGAAAAAAGATAAGGCCAAATAATGTACTTAGCAGAGCAAACAAATATGATGCAAAAGAACACAGTTCAGCTTCGAAGTACAGGAACTCAACAAAGACTGGGTGCTGAATTGTAAAGAAGGCATACCATGCGAAGATAGTCATCCACGAAACCTTTTGGGTATTCTCGAGCAGCCCCGAAGTCAATAAGATTGATCATATTTGTGGCCTCATCGTATAAGAAATTACTCCAATTAGGATCGGTCTGTCCAAAATGCAAGAAAACATGCGAGCTTAATAAACTATATTTTCACCTATGCAGCCAATGGGTCAAGGCATGTTTACAAGTTATCTACATCATCACACAACTGCTTCATTCCAAAAAAAAAAAAAAAAATCCATGTTGTATCAGGATTGGAACAACTAGAGAACATTTGTGCAACTGCATGGGCATAATCAGTCTTATTTGACAAGTTAAAATTCTGATACTACTACTATAGGAATCATTTCCTTCTGCAAGAAATCTTTATTGGCAAGCTAGCTATGCTAAAAGATTTTGAAACGCCATCTTCCATTAAACATTTGAACTTCCGAAAATGTGTTTAACATCCATATGAATCAAGAAATCTAATGACATCAAAAGTAACGCTGCTTTGATATTCAAATTCAACTCAACTTGCAATCAGAGGATGAAACCTGCCTGCATGAACCGAAAGGCAAATAACTCCTTGAGAGTCAGCTCGAGCAATTTTTTCCCAACATAGTTGCGAGTTTCCTGATTAAGCAATGCCACCTTATCAACAGGCATTCCTGCATCATGGTACTTACCAATGGTTAAAAAAAAATGCACGTTAACATATGTCATCCTATATGCAACAGAGAGAATGCCCTGCGGGATTACCAGATGGGCTGGAAACTATAAAGTATGGTCTGTCACTACGCAATGTTAAAGATGAGTGCGCCAGCAAACATGTCACTTGTCAACCAGTATATTTCAAGCAGTTTCTTCTAGGCATGAAAGCATACTTTCTTAAAAACTTTATAGGCGACTGAAACCATTATCTCTTGAAGAATCTAGAAATTGAAACTTTATATGAAAGACAAGCAGACAACAGGTAGTAAACCAATTTTAAGATGGATATTTATCCACAGTTGCTTCGCATGGCTAATCTACACTAGGATGTTGTGCACAAGCAATATTACAACAATTCTTACGACAACTTTTTTTTTTATCATTCTAAATTTTTGTAAGTCATTTGGTAGTATCCACCAAAAAATTAAGGTTACATCAAGTACATAATCTGATTGATAATTAAACATCTTATAATGCAATTTGAAAAGGATTCAAACTTATTGTAAACATAGTAGTTACCAGAGATAAGCTCAGTTGTCAACACTTTTCTGCTTGAAAAACCATCAATAACCTTTGGAACATAGAAACCTTCTGTTTCAGAAAGCAATTCACGAAATCGCTTTTGATTGGCTGCTTCCAACTCATAATCACATTCACGAGAAAGTTCCTCTTTTGCTACCTGCAACACATTCCAAATGATCATCAAGCATGACACCTTGTAAAAATACAAGTTCTTTCTACATTTTTAAAAGTGTTCTGGACATCGTTAGCCATTCTAAACATCTTGTAAGTTTTTCACACTTTACAAGATTAATGACGAAACACTTTGACGGGACCTTTGACAAAAATGCATGTTAAGTAGGGATGCAGATCAGATCAGAGAATCGAGGATCTGAACCGAAATATCGGAAGATCCTCTAATCAGTTATTCGTGGGAACCAATCTGACTTTAAGAAGGTCTGCTATGTTGGTTCCGAAACCTCTGCCATGCAGAGCTTCCATTCTCACCCTCTTCTCAGATGCGACACCATGCAGGGCTGCCGCCTTCACTCTCTTCTGTGGCGTCAATGTTGAGTAGGTCCACGGCACCCACTGTACTTGCCTTCTGCAAAGCCAACGCTGTGCAGGCCTGCCTCACTTGCCCTCTTCTGCAACCCTGATGCCGTGCAGGCCCGCCCTGCTTGCCCTCTTTCTGCAATCCCAATGCTATATTGTAGATCTTTTCTCTGTTCTTTCTAAACTCTTAGGCAGATCCATTTCTTCCACCTGTTTTTCTCCAATTTAGTTTAGTTTTTCTTTGATTTTGAGATATTTTACTGATTTTATTTTGAAAGTTTTGATTCAGATGTTGGTTCTTCATCAAGCTTGTCTTCATCCTCGCCAACATATCATTTGTTTCTGTTCATCCCGATCTTAAATGTTCGTGTCCAAAAAGACGTTTTTCAGACTCGGACATTACAGATACAAATCTGGATCGAATCTGGATGTCTGTTTTTTTTTCATCCCTAATGTCCACTATCTAGATTGTTGTTTTCTCAAGGGTCAGGGAGTGGATGACTCTTTATTGTAGAGAATTTGCCTCTTCCTTTTTTAACTTTTTGGGAGAGATGTAGTGAGCCACCATCTTGGTGTTTTATAGAGGGTCTCTTTTTGTGAAGATTTACATCCTCTTAATTGTACATCAGTTTTGTATTTGTATACAATTAATGGTTTCATCCACTTACAAAAAAAGAAACTATCTAGATTGTTGTATTAAAAGATATGCATGAAGGAACACAAATATAAGTTAGACCACTTGTGAAGTAAGAAATTATCAACTACTCTAAGAAATTCTCAACTACCCCATTTTAGGAAATGTAAATGTACAAAATTCTCCTTTTTTTATGCACTTGGGCACATAGTGAGTGGCACCCAATTTTGGTGTGTTTTTGTACACAGGAAGGAGAGCTTTCTCTTTCTGTACATGTAAATTTCCCTTTTTTACATTTAATAAACTTGTGGTAGTATCCACTTCACAAGAAAAAGAAACTAGCATTCACCAAGGTACTCCTTGAGTCTTTAAAAATTGTCATAAATATCCTAACTGTTGGCATCCAAATAAATGTGTGTTGATGTATGTGATTTGCTGATTACATTAAGTTAATACTTAGTAAGTAGAAAAGGACACAAGATATGTAGAATTGAAAAATGTGTAATAAACAATTTCCTGTCTATAAGAACAAAATGGGGTCAGTACAAGGATCCTATTCTGCCACTCAACTCTTCTGTGTATCATGTGCATTTTTAACATGCCCAATTCATATGTTTTTCCACCGCCCATATCCAAGTTTGCCTTTATTTCAGTCCTCCCTTTTTAAGGCCCTCGTAAAAATGGTGAACGAGTATCTATTAACATGTACACTGGTGATCTTCTTTGCAAATGTCCAAAACCAACTCCAAATGACTTTCACAGACTTGACCCCCTAAAAGTATATTTCATATGTCCTCTGTTTAGGTTTTCATCTATGACCAATCAACTGTTGTTGAGAATTAGGTTGTTCCAGAATATCACATGCAGCATAACCACCAGATTTAGCCTCCTCCAGATTCTTTTCCAATTTACAGCAGCTCGTCAGCTACTGATGCACACAGGCCGCTCACCCACCAATGAATGGTTACAAATCTCCTTTCATTAATGCAGAAAAGTTATAAGAACCAGCTGTTCAGTATTTCTTCTCGGGCAAAAAGCACGTATACCATCAGCATATGTTGTTCATGCTTGTTGGCATAACAGTCTATATTCACAAATGCCAAGTGAAAAACTAAATCCTTAGCTGGATCAATTTCATTTCAAAGAGAGTTTGCAAATTCAAACTCCATAACTCAATGATGAGGACTTTCATAATCTGGCTTAACTGAGAAGGTTAAGCAACACCCAATACACCTCGGAGGATATAAT
Organism: Zantedeschia hybrid cultivar; assembly: GCA_030544215.1. NCBI lineage: Eukaryota > Viridiplantae > Streptophyta > Magnoliopsida > Alismatales > Araceae > Zantedeschia > Zantedeschia hybrid cultivar. The sequence continues at coordinate 81,030,721 of JARZZO010000005.1, read as the reverse complement.
TTAGTATAAGCTATACCTCCCAAGATATTCTACCATTTTTTTTTCAAAGCTCATGCCTGGATCTTAAGCTCCACTCCCAGACAATTCACAAATTACGTCCACTGTAGAATATTCATCCGCTTTAGCCATTCACGGGTAAGCAAGACAATCTTGGATATACTAACATGCATCCTCTCTCATACCCATCCAAAATTGACACTCCAATTCCCCACAAACGAGTGCACTCACCCTCCTGATGTTTAAGCCGTCACGGTCCACTGCCATAATGGGAATAGTTAGTGCTAATGCTTCCCACAAAATGCTCCTTCATTTCCCGTAGTATCAACTATCAACTCTGCACAATGTTTTTCCAATTCCCATAACTTCTTATTTTCATCTTCCAAGATCCTTAAAAATCAGGACAACCAAATTAACAGATGGATCACAATTTGAGACACCTGCTTTATGGGATTTACAAAGTCTTCCTTGGTTAGAAACTACTATCAGTTAGTCAGCAATTGCTAGTGGGAGTCAGAGCAGTTTACAGAACATCATCCTAATAACATAGCTGCCAAAGGGCAACCACCTACATTTTCAACAAGCTGGTCTGCAGTCAGATCTTTCTAAAGTGATGCACCAGTCAATAAACTGGAGTTTATATGGAGATGGAGGCAGGCCTCATAATTTAACAGGCAGAAAGGAAGTTCAAATGTCAAAGGCCAAAAAAAGGGAGAATTTCATAAAATCTCCAAAGATATGGCAGCAGATAATTTCAAGGTACACACACAAAGATGGTCATTCTCAAAGATATGCAGAAGCCAATTTCAACGTACACACGCAAAGGTGGAACCCCCACATTCAAGTTGTCATAATTCTTGGCACAACTAGGTGTCAGCTGCCTTCACCTATTTTTTGTCATTCTGATGGCTCACTTAAAAAGCATACCATGAACTGAACTTTCAAAACTCTGTAAAGTGGCACTTTATTTTCAAAAAAAAAAAAAAACAATAAAGATATTTTAAGAACATTATAATCATTGAAAAAAAAATCACATAATCTAGCATAATCATGGGCAAGTTCAAGTATCTAACTATAACTTGATCCCTGCATCAGGAAGACAGTACTCTTTTATGATATAATCATGCATCTAGAAGAATCAGAAAGCAGAAGGATAATAATACACATCTCTATTGCAGGAAAAACAAAGATTAAATTATATCAACACATGAAGTACTAACGAGTATGATCATATAAATAAAGGTACCCAGATTCAGAGCTTCACAAGAAACAAGAAGCCAGAACAGGCCAATCTAGAAACTAATGAGTGTGAGTATTTGCTCACAAGCCTACAAGGCATAGCTCATGAAAAACCTTCATTTAAGCTTCACATTGTTCACAAAGACATAAATCACATTGTAGGACATGTTAAACAACACTATGATGCACCATTAGACCAACACAGAAAGTATCATTTTATGCCAAAAATAATAAAGTTGTAGAACTTATTAATGCTCTTCTAATGAGCACAAATTGTCTCATCGTTAACTTAGCAAAAAAAGAAAAAACAACTTGAAGATTTTATGATTGCAAGTATGCAACTAAAGTAGAATCCAGAAAGCAAAATGTGTTAGTGATTAATGAGCATTACGGCATGACTTCCCCAGTCAACAGTAAATTTTAATATCACCGCCATCTAGCAATTTACCTTTATAGCTCTATCAAGGAAAAGCCCTTTTGGAATCAGATTTGTGTAATCCAAAAGCCGCCTGACATTCTCAATATCACTTTCGATGCTATTTGCAACCCCGGGATATTGTATTTTCACTGCAACCTCCAAACCGTCCTTCATGACAGCCCGGTGAACCTGAACTTTGTCTGAGAGGTGTAAGCTCCAAAAGAAAACAGTACCATAAACGACTTTGAAATGAACAACATTGATAAACAACAATCCACTAGTGGTCCCCACATACTAAAAATAGTGCTTCACAGTTCACACTAGAAGGAAAGATGACATCCGGCTTAGGTTATGGTTCCTTGGAACAGAGTAAAGATTCGTTAAAAAAAAATTGTAATACATCAAGATTTAAGTGTTATTAAACAGAAGAAAGATGGGGAAAAAAAAAGTCGACCAGAGGCAAGATAAGGACTAGCAACAAAGTCAATAGGGGAGGAGCATCAAATCTTCAGTTAGCACCCACTTTCAGCGTAGTATAAAAATTTCAGTGAGACCAAACTAGATTCCAGAACAACCTTCCAAGTAGCAGAATGAGCTTCTAAACCTGGTAGCAAAACAATAATGATCAACACTCAAAGACACACCTACTAGGTAGTAAAATGATGATAACATCTGACTAAGAAAAGGGTGTAATTTGATGTTCAGTGACAGCTACAACCAAAAAAGAGCAACTCTGCTGGACAATGAGAATAGTTAACATTTATGCACTGTTCACAAACAGATCGTGATCAAAAGAAGAGTGCACAATATCGAACAAGGTTTTAATAACTTATGTTGGAAGGAATCACTGTAGTCATGGTCAGATGACCAAGATATTGGCAAATATCACATATGATAAGAGAAGAGTACCTTTAATCACATGAAAGCCAAAAGACTCAATGACCAGGTGGTTCACATAGCCAGATAATCCACCAACTATACCTGTCAGCCTCACATCTCAGACTCATGAAAGGCCTAATGCAGCATTGTTTGCTTGAAGAGCCTAACAGGTATTTCTGTTATTTTTTGGGTTACAACACCCATGCATCTATTTTAAAGTTACCACATGGTTAACAAAATTAAACTGTTGATCAGGATGCATGAATTCATCAATCTCATATCTTCACGCTGCAACTAAAAAAAAAAGACTGATTGGGCCAAAGATTTTTTTTCTCTTTGTTATAATAAACATGCGTGATGCAAAGTATATTAAAATGTTTAATTTTGTCCACTTCAGATATTTTTATGCTAATCTCAAAATCAAGTTACATAATAAAACAAAAAGGCAATCTTTAAGGGTGACTAGTGCACCAGAACAAACTAACTAGGCAAAAGAGAGTAGAATTGGTAACTAAGTTTACCTGACCAATACTTGCCGCAGCTAATGGCTCATAATCAAAGCTACTCAACTTTGATGGCCACTCAGGACCCAGCTCAGCATCCAAAACATTGTTGAGCTGGCTTCTAGGCATAACATCTGCACCTTGACGTACTATATCCAATGCAGACAAAATCTGTTTGACGGAGATGAATTAAAAATGTGTACAGAAAAAGCCATTCACAATATCATAACCATCCATAATTCTAATGTAACATGCCACATATTAACAAGAGTAGATATAAATAACAGGCTAAAAACATATTAGATATTCTAGGAAATAACATTATATGTTTAAAAAATCAATCATTCATGTGGTTACTTTAAAGAAAATGATAGTACTCAAACAAGTGGAACTCCAGACCTCTTTTTGAAAGTGACAAAACAATGTCACCATTCATTGAAAAGGGATAAACATTACAAATAGATACATGCGAACGTCCCTACAAGGAAATTCACCATCCTACACCAAGGGAGTCCCCCACGAAATCAACTTCATTAATACAACAAAAAAGGAAATCTGATTTATCAAGTAGATAAAAACAGAAAGTTAAAAATACACTTGATCAAGTCAAAAGTATCAAATTCCTCCACTGCCTGGCCTTCCCCAAAATATCAGGACAAGTATCTTGGAATAGACTGGCTGCTCAGCTCCAATCTTCCACCCCCCGGACAGCTCTCTTCAAAATGTCAAACGAAATACTAAAATCTTCGGTGAATCTCATTTGTTTCTTTCAAACCATATGGACCACAACATAGCTGGGCATATCAAATTCCAGACCTCCTATATTGGATCTGGGCATCTGTCATTCCACCATCTCAACATATCCATTACTGATGTCTGCTGAGTCCAACTGACTCCCAACATTCTGCACAGAACATTCCACTGCACACTGACAATACCACATTCACAAAAGAGATGATTCTGATCCTCATCATATATAGCACAGAACATACATCTTGTGTCCTGTACTTTTAAAATCCTTTTAATCCTCTTACAAGCTGGCAGCCTGTTCCATGCTATCTTCCACAGAAACAACTTAATCTTATTAGGTAGATGTTTGAACCAGACCAATTTACTCCACCACACTCTACATCCACCATCCTCTAAAAAATCTGACAAGAGAGTTGACTGAAAAGAACCCTTTCTTCTCTCATCTCCAAATTCTCCTATCTGCTTGATTTGGCAACAGCTGGATCTGATTAATAATTTCCAGTAATTGAATCAGGTCCTCCAACTCCACATTAGAAAGATTCCTTCTCAACAAGAAGTTCCATTGCATAGCCCCTTCAAAGCTCAGAATATTTGCCAGTGAAGAATTTCTGTCATTGGCAATAAGGAAAAGATTCCTAAATTGCTCTGCAAGAGGCCGCTCTGGGTACCATTTGTCTTTCCAAAAGTCAATGGATTCCCCATTCCCCACCAGAAAAGCTAAAGATATGGAGATAACGTCTGCTGATCTCACAATATATTTCCAAATTGAAGACAAATTGTGAATGCTAAAAGGCTGCAGACACCATCTGTTGGCTTGAAAAAAAAAAATGGAACTACAGACTTGGCATGTCCTTTTCATGGAACAGAAGCAAAGATGATAAACATCGTATGGTAAAAATCAAATTACTACCACAAACAAGAATGTTAGAAACTCTGAATAATAAAAGGATCTCTAATAATAGGAATTTTTAGGCATTTTGAGCAAATGAAGGGGAAGTACATCAAGTCCAGAGACGAATCTGACAACAGGTGTCCATGCATTCTATTTTGTATATTGATCCCTGGCACATGTTATGTAAACTTCAGTGAGGATAGGGCACCTGCCACTCACCCTCCAACGCTGGATTCAGTGCAAAATTATGCTTCCTGAGGAGATTGCTGTGGCCAACCATGCCACAAGGTTGCTAGCAGACGTCTTAATGGAGCGGGGAGCAGAGCGCGGAAGGACAGGGAGGAGAGCAGAAGGGAGGGGCAGAGCAGATCATCTGTTTGGAGTAGAGAGGGGAAGGGAGAGATGGATGGAGGTCCAACCGGGGAAGAAGTGGTTTGCGAGGTCAGGGGATTCGGTGACTGGAGGGAAAGACTTTGGCATGTGGAAGAGAAGGGCAGAACGCATGATGGTCAGGTGAGGGATCAAGGGAGTAGAAATATTGGGAAGAAGCAGAGAGATGGATTCAAGCTAGGTGAAGATCGGTTTCGCAGGTGCTTTCACTGTCTTTCTGACAAACATCAAGTTAAGGATCATAGAAATGGTGTGGTGTGTTGGAAGTGCAGAGGGGTGGGTCATCGTAGCAACTCATGTTTGTATGAGGCAGCCATCGTAGAGAAGAAGCTTCCACAGGAAGATCAGGAGGTCAATAAGAGGAAGGGAACCTTGGTAGACATACCATGGTTCTTTTCTTTTAGAAGAAATACGGAGAATTTCAGAACTGCTTGATAGGTCAAGTTGGTCATAAATAAAATATGAGAGAAGCTTCAGTTGAAATGGCCAGAGGTGAGAATTTGCAGGTTATCAGAGATTAATGAGAATGCAGTTTTACTTAGGCCGCCTTCATTGAAGATCAAATATTCGTTGATGGAGGAACATGAGGAGATATCTTGGTCTCCATGGAAGCCAAATTTTGGTGACGGTGGCAAGAACAGGGCAATTGCGTTCGTTTCAGGCGAGAGGGTTGCCGTTTTTTTTGTGGGATTCACACGTGTTTACTTCCATTGTATCTCCTTACGGCACTCTTAGAGGCATATGCAAAGACACCCCATCTTGGACTTGCTTAGGATTTGCAGGAATCCTGGTAGAAGTAGAAGAAGACACGGTTATATCAGAGCATATTAAAATCCAATGGCAATCAACAAATGTATGTATTGCTTTGTCAGCGGAAATCATGAAGACGGATGACCGTTCGACTAGTTCCAAGGTGGATGAAGGGTGGACATAAGCAGAAGTTGTCCAACAGTATTGAAGATATAGAAAAACTAGGGCAGCAAAGGCTTCAGGCAAGAGGAAGAAGACGAGGAGTCAAGCTGACATGACTCATATGGAATCGGGTGGAAGCAGTGAGTTAACCTTAACACGTGATGGACTCAATGCTCACGTGTCTAACTCACTAGGTGAGAGTTAGGAGGAGGGAGTGAATATATCAGGTGATGTAGGAGTAAACAATTCTAACCAGAAAAAAGAGGTTGGAAAGGGAGGGCAATATTGGTATTTCGGCGGATGTTATGTGGAGAGGAGCTATTAAGACACTGGTGTCTCAAGTTGTTGACGGGTTGAGTAGGGATATGAAGAAGAAAAGGAAAGGCAAGTTTGCTAGGGTTTATTCTCACCTACAGAAGGAGGGGCAAAGAAGACGAACTCTACACCAATGGTGTCTGGAGCGTCTGTCGGAGATTGCAAACAAGATCAACCGGATCTTGTACAGCAAGATCCTCTGCTCCATGGGGATACATACAACAAAGGAAGGTTAGCGCTGGTGCAATCAAATCATCTATCTATTGGAGACCCTCTTGAAGATTCAGGAAGGTGTTGCTGAATCCAGGTATGCTGCCTCCAAACGTAGCAGGTCCCCTCAAAATTTCCATCTTCTTCGATCCCCTTCTCGGCTTGTCAACGACAACCCAGCTAAAATTGGGTGGCTAGTTAAAGGAATGCCAGAAAGGGTGCCAGCAACTAGCAAAGGCAAGGGAGATTCTTTTCTGGAAAACTGGGAATACCAAGATATTTTGGAGAAAACAGTGGGACCAGTCCTACAGGTACAAGGAAAAGTAGGTCAATTTCGTAAAATCTGTGCACATGATGGTGACGACCAGAGCAAGTAGAAGAAAGATCAGAGGGAATTGAGAAAGTTACTGAGAACTTTGACAGCATCAGAGAGTCACCTAGATCAAGCTACAGTCATATATCATGAAGGGAGCCAAGACCAAAAATGTCAGTGTTGTCTTGCAACATTCGGGGGATGAATGATAGAGTGAAGCAGTTAGCAGTACATGATATAGTGAGGATTAGAAAATTTGAAATGAAAATTTGAAATGGTTTGCTTACAGGAAACTAAGATGGCAGTAGTATTGAAAGCAATGGTTAGAGCTGTGACAGGGTTCCATAATGTTGAACTTGCATTCAGAAGAGCTGAAGGTCAATCTGGTGGTATTCTAGTTGCTTGGGACTCGGATATTTGGATTGGGGAATTCCTAAACTATTGGTGAATATTATGCCTCCATTATGTTTAAGAAAGGTCTTCAAGATGTTAGTTGGATGCTGACCAATGTGTATGGGCCGCGTACTGTTCCGAGGAGGAAACTAATGTGGGAGGAATTGAAAGAATGACAGAAGAAGCATAACGTTCCCTTGTGTGTTTTAGGGGACTTCAGTGAAGTAAGGTCACCAACGGACAGGAACAGGGGTGGTAAGCTAACAGTAGGGATGAAGGATTTAATCTGTGGATTGAAGACTGTGGCCTAATGGAAATACAATTAACACAAGGAAGATTCACATGGAGCAATGGTAGGAAAGAGCCTTCAATGTATAAGTTAGACAGACTTTTTGTGGACATTCAATGGAAGCTTTCTTTCCTCATGCAAGACTGTATTTATTACCAAGGAGTGTGTCTGATCATAAATGCTCTTGTAATGGACTGCAGAAACAATATAAGATGCAGTAACAGCTTTAGAATTGAGAAAATTTGGTTGAACAACCAGCAGTTCGTTGACCTGGTCCAGCAAACATGGCAGCAAAGCATTGGACAGTTTTCTGGGCCTAAAGTACATTTTCAGAAGCTACGCTTATTGGAAGAAAGAATTAAGGCTTGGGCTAGGCAGTGGAGAAATGAAAGCTTTTTTAAAGTTCAGCGATGGAAAGAACAATTGATGAATTTAGATCGAATAGAAGAAATAAGATGCTTAACAGAAGAAGAGCAGAAAACAGAGAACACGGATTAAGTGCTTTTATGCTGATCGGCTTAATGAAGAAGAAATCAGGTGGAGACACAAATGAAGAGTGAGTTGGTTAAGGGAAGGAGATCTCAACACAAAATTCATCCATCATATAGCTAATGGAAGAAGAAGAACGAAGCTAATATCTATGCTGAAGACAGGAGATAGCTGGATAGAATATCCAAAGGCCATAGCATTAGAGGTGGTGAAATTTTATTCAGATCTGTTTAAAGCAGGAAATAGATGATTTCCTACCTGATTGGACTCTGACATAAAGGCACTCTCAGAAGAAGAACAGCAGAGATCCCGATTCAAAGAATATCAGAACAGGAAGTGACAGAGGCGTTGTTCAGTTTAGCAGCGACAAAGAACCAGGAATTGATGGCTTCCTTATATTCTTTTATCACAAATTCTGGCCTGTCCTGAAACAAGATGTCATCAATACTGTTCAGGAATGTTTTAATACAGGTGGGGGATGTGAAATTCTTAACCAAACACTACTTGTGCTCTTGCCAAAAAAAGACGAAGCTGTTGAGTTGAAAGATTTCAGGCCAATAAGTCTTCTCAACTGTTGCTATAAGATTTATGCAAGAGTCTTAGCTAACAGATTGAGAAAAGTGGTGAGGAAATTGCTAGAAGAAAATCCAATCACCCTTCATTCAGGGGAGGATGTTGAAGGATAAGTTTCTGATAGCACATGAGCTTCTTTTCTCAATGAGGAGGAAGGGTACCATGGGAATAGCTTGTAAATTGGACCTTAATAAAGCATATGATAGAATGTCTTGAAACTGCTCATGACATATTATGAATATTCAACATTTCCCAGCTAAATGGATAAAGGTGATTAAGAACTGTGTATCAACAGCTAGATTTTCTGTTATAGTGAATGGATATTTCTCCAGCTTCGGAGGACTTCCACAGGGCATGGAATGTATAATAAGCCGATTCCGATCCGGATTAAGATCGGCAGGTTCCGATTCGGCCGATTCCGGCCGATCCGATCCCGATTCGGATCGGGATCGGCGGGTCCCGATTCGGAGACTCAATCCGACCCGGAATTCCTTGCCACAGGGGGATCCGTTGTCTCCACTATTGTTTGTATTAGTGGCAGATCTTCTTAGCAGATTTTGTAAGAAAGCAGAAGATCAAGGATAATTGCATGGTGCTCATGTTTTAAGAGTGCCTACAGGTATCTCCTATTTGCAATTTGCTGATGACACACTAACTTTTTTGGAAGGAGATGGGGAAGAAAGGACAAACCTGCTATTTATTCTGAGAACATTTGAGGCATGTTCGGGTTTGATGATCAACTTTGATAAAAGTGCTATCACAGGTTCAAAAACTCGGCTCGGATCGGCCGAGTCAGACCGGTTTTGGGCCATCCGTGCCGATCCCGAGTAACCTGGCCGAGTCCAGAACTCGGATCAGACGATCCGAGCTGAATCGGGCGATCCGAAACCGGATCGGGCCGGGTCAGATCGGCCCGACCCGGCCCCCAACGGCTAGTTTGACTAGCCGTTGGGGGTCAAACTAGCCGTTGTCGGCCGTTCCCAAACGGCCAGCAATGGCTAGTTTGGGCCTTGGGGGTCTATTTAAACCCCCCCAAGGCACTCATAAGGCTCCACAAATTTCCTTTGAGCCTCCTAACATTCTTGCTTTCTCTCCCACTCTCTCGATCATAGAATTCTCTCTCCGTCTCTCCCACGAGGTCACTACTAGTCTACTACAAGTTCCGCGATCTCTCATCTTCTTGTGCTGTGAAGGAATGGCATCCCAAGGTGCTGCTGAGCGGTCATCCGAGAATCCTCCTAGCGTTAATCCTGTTTGGGGTCATTGCACACCGGTGGACATGGGCCAAAGAAAGGTACAATGCAAATATTGCAACCGGGTCGTCTCTGGCGGGATCTACCGATTCAAACATCTTGCTAGAATAAAAGGTGAAGTTGCAGCATGTACTAGAGTTCCTTCAGAGGTTAAGATCCAATTTCGAACTTATATGAAGGAGAAGGAATCAAGCAAAGCAAATACTGCCAGAATAAGACAGGAAATTCGAGAGGAATTGTTTGAACCAGCGCGAAGGTCTGATGCTAGAGTCCGACTTGGTAGAAGTAATCAACTTATAAATATTGATGATTGGGATACAAGTTTCTTATTTAACTTATTTTCATGTTCTTCATTTAACGTTTTCAGACAAATAGTTATATTGGATTAAATTTTTTTCTTTTACATTTAAAGCTGAATTGCGACGTACAATGGAAGCAAGTCGGCGGTCTTTTGCAGATAATGACTTATTTCGGCAAACTGGAAGATATGGAGGACAAGGAAGTGGCTCCACACCTTCTGCACAAGAGAGCACTAGCGCCGGCATGAGCACTAATGTATGCGAGGAGCTGCCTCAAGAGTTCACTAGAACTGGAGATCCTAGAATAGGTCCAATAGATCCCTTCCTCACCAAAAAGAGGGATAAACAACCTTCTATTAGTGTTGCATTCAAGAACTTAAAACTTTGTAAGGAGAAGATAGGGAGAGCAACATCTAGGTGGTTTTTTTATAACAGTATCCCTCCTAATGCTGCCAAGGAGTCATATTATGAGTCCATGATCGAGACCATACAAGAAGTTGGCAAAGGGGTTGAGGGACCTTCCCCATATGAGATATACAACAAGTACTTGGATATGGAAGTTGATGACATCCGAACATACATTACATCATTTGAAAGGATCTGGGATGAGTATGGATGCACTTTAATGTGCAATGGATAGACAGGTACATAAATCTTATCTTCATTTTCTTATCTTATCTTCATTTTTTCTTAAATCAGAATGGGTCTCTTTCTGATTTCTTATCACGTTTGAAACTTTACAAGGATAACAAGAAGAAGTATGATCAACTTCTTAATTTACTGCAAAGCTGGAACCGTATTTTAGAAGTCTATTGATGCATCTGGAAAAATAAAGAATGCCCAGTACCTATATGAATTAATGGATCAAATGGTGGAAGAAGTGGGCGAAAAAAAGATTGTCCAAGTGGTTACAGACAATACAGCAGCGTTCAAGTTAGCTAGACAAATGTTGATGCAGAAGAGAAAACATCTATACTGGGTTCTATGTTTTGCTCATTGTATTGACTTGATGTTGGAAGACATTTGCTCTAATCCAATAGTATATAGAGTGGTCGATTTATCATCACATTCATCTACAATCACAACAACATTTTGGATATCATGCGCATACATACTTATGGAAGAGAGTTGCTTCGTCCGAAAACCACCAGGTTTGCATCTCAATATATCTCTCTAGATAGTTTAAGTCAACAAAAGAACAACTTGATTAAGATGGTGGCATCGGAAGATTGGGAGAATCACATATTGCGACATGTACCAACTAAGGTCAGAGAGAAAAGTAAGAAAATGGCTGATCTAATTCAGTCTAGACCCTTCTGGAGGGGGGTATAAGCGGTGTTAAATATTGTAGAACCGCTTGTCCGTGTCTTGCCATCTTGTGATGGAGAAAGAAGATCAGATATGAGATATTTATATGAAGCTATGGACAGAGCTAAGGAGCCTCTTCAACTTAACAATCCAACAACCTATGTGAAGTGGTGGGACATAATAGACAGACGTTGGGAACACACTTTACATAACGATCTTCATGCAACTAGTAAGCTACTAACTTGCTATATGTATTATTTGTATACACATTTCTCTTAAGTAATAACTAACTTCGACTTATTTATTTAGGTTATTTTTTCAACCCTCAGTATATGTTTAGAACTGATAGGAAAAAAGATAACTATGATAGTTGCTCGAAAGTGTTGATGGGGGCTAAGTCTGTTATTAAACGCATGCTTGCAGATGAGGACAGAGCAATAATGGCATGCAAGCAAATGCATGATTACATAATGATGTTATACCACTTTGGGACAAGTACTACTCAAAGAGCTGCCAAAATTTTGAGTTCAGGTTTGAAAATTATTAACCAGATGTTCTACTTAATTTTTAATTATAACTTGCACATTGTTGACATGGCTAATTTTTTGTTTACAGTTGACTGGTGGCTAGATCATGGAAAAGCATATGGGTATGAAGATCTAGCCTATGTCGCAATTTGAGTCTTAAGTCAAATAACCTCTTCATCAAGTTGTGAGAGAAACTGGAGCACATTTGGCTTGATTCACACCAAGCAAAGGAATAGATTGAAGTCGAGCCGTCTAGAAAAGCTAGTATTCTGTCATTATAATATGAGGTTGAAGCTAAAAAATCTGGAGCTCATAAGGAACCTTCAAAGGCAGGAGAAAAAGAGAATTTTCGGACAAGCCACGGAGACGACACATGCAGAAGAACCCATAGACTTGGATGAGCTGTTCGAGGAGCAACATCCACTAAATGCATGGGTTGATGCAAGCACCTCAAATGAGCCTGAATTCAACCCAAATGATCGGGAATGGACGAAAGGTGAGTTAGATAATGTTCCACTACTTACTGATTTTCAACCTCTTCCAAAACGTCAGAAGAAGAGTAAAAAACAAGCACCAAGCAAAAGGAAGAGTAGTACTGGAATTCATATTGCTGATCTGGAGACTATCGAGAAAGAGGATGAAACACTAGAACCAAGTGATGAGGTCCAATATCAAACCTCAAATGACTCGACATCAAAGACGAGCTCCGACAGTTCTGAGGATGGCGGAGATGCTACTAGTGCTCCAGCCCCACCTCCACCAATTCAATTCACTGGAGAAGAAGAATACACACATCCTACCCAAGATGAACATCATAGTAGCAGAACAGGACGTGAAGAATCTTCCATTCAAACATTCAGCAGATCAATGAGGAAGGACAAAGGTAAAGCTCCTCAATGTGCAGAGGCCAAAGAAGAACTTAGGAGGGAGAGAGAATATCAAGAGCAACTATCAGATGCATCATCATATTCTCCATACGAAGGGTATAGTCAGCCTACTTGATATGTAGTTTACCCTCCTCAACATTCTGATACATCCGACTATTCAGGGAGTTGTCTAGAATATCCACAATTGTCAATCATTTATACCAATACGGATTACTATAGCCGGTATGTGATGCAATATGAACAATACTACCAGAGCTATATGTCATGGACTGAGTATATAAGCCATATGTTCATTCAGTATAATGTACGTTTGGAATAAATGTAAGTTCATAATCATATATGTAAGTTTATTCAAGGTTTTTTTGTCCAACAACATCTTATGTACTTCAAATCAATATATTTCAACACAATTATGCATTAGACTTGTGTTTTATATTTTTTTCACATTTTTTCATATTTTTTTCCATTTTTTTCTGCTATCCGAACTAGCCGAGCCTGACTCAGCCAGGATCGGCCAGGATCGGGCTGACTCGAATCAGAATCGGCCGATCCGATCGATTTTGGACCGGCCGATCCGGGACGCGATCCCAGGTTTCTTAACTTTGATCACGGGATCAATATGGATGCTGATGTATGTAGGCAGTGTGCTAAAAGTTTTGGATTGTAATGTAGCTGATTTGCCTATTACTTATTTAGGCTTACCACTGCACTACAAGAAGATTCCTCTATCAACCTGGGAACCTCTCATTCACAGAATGCAAAGGAGACTAGTTGTTTGGAAAGCCAGGAGTTTATCATTCGGTGGGAGGATTACTTTGCTTAATTCAGTCTCTTTTTATTTTTGAAGGTGACAAAGTCGCATTTCATTGAAAATAGAAAAGGAACATACAGAGGGCCAAAAGCCTCCTAAATACAAACAAAAACACTCGGGCAATACAGCCAAAAGGAACCCCCTCAATAATCCCACAAAAGAAGGTGCCTATTTTAATAGAGAAAACCCAATCCAAAAAGACAAGTACAAATCAAGGATAAACAATCTCCACCGCCGAGCTTTCATCAAAACATGAGGATAGTCTTCCTTGAAAATGGCAACAGATCTTCCCCAGTCATCAACCAAGTTGATAGCTCTCCTTAGTATGTTAAAAGCACTACTAAAATCTCCTCGAAATTTTCTCTTATTCCTTTCATACCAAGTGGCCTATGTTAGCATAGATATTATTTGGGGTTTTTATGTTACTGTGGCCTTATTGTGTACCTTGGGTATAACTTATGTGTACCTAGGTATATATACTCTAATTTTGTCACTAATAGATGTTTCTTCATCTTTTTTCCCAAAGCTGCATGGTATCAAAGCCTAATTGATGTGTTAGGGCGTGAATCTACCCCGCCGCCGCCACTGCCCATTGCGCCGCCCCCTTCCACCGTTGCCGTCGCAGTCCACCGCCATTGCCACTCCCCTCTCTCTTTCTCTCTTCCCAGGTGTTGCTGGGGCGACATAGTCGCCTGGTTGGGGGGCCTAAGCACCTGTTTGCTGCCTTGTTCGTCCGCAAATGCAACGTGTTCGCTTGGTGCGTGTGGAGGCCCTGCCAAGGGCTAGTGTAGGGGTTGTGGTCCTAGTGTAACCGGTAGGCTCCGATCCCATCATCCCATGTCGCCATCGATGCGGGTGCATTCATCTTGTCAGAGCAACTCTAGATTTGGTGTAAGGGGAAGGGACTCCTTCTAGGACGGTTCGTCAGCACAAACTTGTTTCTGAGATGGTCAATGCATAAGGATTTGTTTGTCTCCTTATTTTTTTCTATGCGCTGACCCGTTTGTTGCCATGAGGTATTCTCGTTGGTTTGTTGTTTGGCTGCATCAGAGGCTTTGATCCATTTTTTTTAATTGTTGCAATGGCAGAATCGACAAACTCCACTCCCATCCTAACCTCCAATTGGAAGCTATATCATATGTCGGCTACCTCCACGAAGTTGAATGAGACTAATTACCTCCAGTAAGTAAGGTTGTTTCGCCTCTTGCCGTTGTCACTACGGAAACTTCAGCATATTGAACAAGATCCACCTACCAAGGAGGACAAGAAGGTATATGAAGCTTGAGAAGTTGATGATGGAATGGTGATTTCAATTTGGAATAACAGCTGTGAACAATGTATTTTTAGTACTATTGTCTTTTTGGAGATTGCTAAGGAGATTTGGGATACGCTCAAGAAAATATATTCTGCTGAGTATAATATATCTCATATTTACAATATATATTCCATGTTATTTAATCTCAAGCAGGAAGGAAGACCCATCTCTCAATATTTTACTGAAGTTCAAGGTTTGTGGAGTGAATTGAAGGTATACCAACCTGTTATTGTTGATGTTGCACAGTTGGAGAAGCAAAAGAAAGAGTTTATTGTTGCAAAGTTTTTGTCTGGAATGAATAAGTCTCGGACACGTTCAAGATTATTTGCTTGTTGATATTCAGGTTCCTAGTTTGGCTGGTGCTTATTCTCATGTTCTTCGACTGAGTACCAAATTGAACCTAAAAGGGACTACTTCTAGTGAGACGGGAGAGTCTGGCAGTACTTCTGCTCTTGCTGCTGGAGGTCGTAGTCGTGGTCGTGGCCAAGGTCGTGGATCACCGTGTGTTCATTGTAACAAGACCAGACATCAATCAGATTTCTGTTAGCAAAAGTATGGTAGAGGTGGTTCACACCTACATCCTATTGCTAATTTTAGAGGCTCTAGTGAGTCTCGATCATCTGCTACAAAGTCTACACAACAGTCAGTGCATCAGCAACCTACAGGACCATCGTCTGAAAAAGGAGTTACATTATCAACCGAAGAGTATGAGGCCTTCCAGCATCTACTGAAAGGCTCATCGGCATCTACTTCATCTTTTCATGCCACCACGTCAGGTAGTGTTTCTGCAGTTTACAATAATTCATCTTGGATTGTAGACTCCGGAGCTTCTTGTTACCTAACAGGTAGCCGTTCTATTTTCTCTTCTCTCCACTTGTCTAATACACATTCTCCAGTGGTTGTGGCAGATGGCTCCTACACTTTTGTTGCAAGGAAAGGGATTGTTCATACCCAGTCTCTGACTTTACAAGATGTTCTTTATGTCCTAAAATTTCCTATTGGTTTGTTATCCATTAGTTCTTTGACTCGCTCTTTCAATTGTTCAGTGACGTTCTATCCTTCCTATTGTGTGTTGCAGGATCTACAGACGAAGAAGCAGATTGGTGGCGGTCGTGAGTCAGGAAGATTGTACTACCTAGTTGATAGGCCTCTCCAAAAACACAAGGCGTCCTCTGCTTTTGACACATCCTTTCAGTGGCACTGTCGGCTAAGGCATCCGTCTCTTTCTAGGCTGTGGGATTTTGTCCTTATTTCTTCCTTAGTGACTAATTTTCGGTGTAAGCCTTGTGAGATTGGGAAACATTATAGGGTTCCTTTTCCTTCTAGCGAAAATAAGAGGAGCACTACTCCATTTCACCTTGTGCACTCTGATATATGGGGACCGTCTCCGGTTACCTCTAGATTAGAATTTCATTACTTTGTCACTTCTATTGATGATTTTTCTCAGATGACCTGGCTATGCCTTTTGAAACCTAGATCAGATGTGTTTGATGTATTCAAATCCTTTTATTCAGAAATAAAAATTCAATTTTCTACCTCTATTAAAATTTTGCGCATAGACAATGCCAAGGAGTATGTTCAATCTTCTTTTGCTGCTTTTTGTTCTATGAATGGCATCATTCATCAAACATCTTGATCTTATAAATCTCAACAAAATGGCATTAATGAGAGGAAGAACCGGCATTTGTTTGATGTTGTTCGTATCCTCATGTTTTACATGAATGTTCCTAAATATTACTGGGGTGATGCCGTTCTTACCTCGTGTTAACTCATTAATTATATACCGAGTAGGGTGCTTGATGGAAAAAGTCTTTTTTATTGCTTGTATCCAAATGACAATCCTTTTCCTCTTACTCGTGTCTTTGGATGTAAGTGCTTTGTTAATGCTCTTAGGCCAGGTCATGATAAGTTGTCTCCCATATGTGTTCCTTGCATTTTTATGGGATATTCTCAAACCCAGAAAGGGTATCGCTGTTTTGACCCTCGGTCCAAGAGGTCATTCGTGGTGGCTGATGTGAGTTCCTTTGAGTAAGTGCCCTTTCATGCTTCCTCCTCTCTTCCACAGACTCCTCCAGCACAGACCTCTTCCCCTATGTGTTGCTTAATATTATTTCTCTAGATGAGCCCACTGCTGCCCCTGATTGTGGTGTTAATCAAGGTGCTGAGGATCCCAGATTTGGGCAGGTTTATCAACAAAGGTCTCATAGTACGCTGCCCACTGCACTACCATCATCATCTTCGTCTGTAGAGGCTCCTCCACTAGCTGGTAAGATTTCTCTTCCTTCTTCTAATATGGATCTTTCTATTACTCTCCATAAAGGAAAACAATCTAGCACTAAGCATCCTCTTGAAGATTTCATTTCCTATCATGCCTTGTCTCCATCTTTTCGCTGCTTTCCCTTGTCTATTTCTACAATTTCTATACCCAGGTTTGTCTCAGAAGCACTGTTAAAACCTGAGTGGAAAGCTACTATGGATGAGAAAATGTCTACCTTATTGTCTCGTGATACCTAGACCCTTGTACCTTGGTCAGTCGATGTTACTCCTATTTTCTGTCGATGGGTCTTCAGCGTGAAATACACTTTGAATGGTTTTGTTGACAAATACAAAGCCAGACTTGTAACAAAGGGATTCATTCAGACATATGGGGTTGATTACTTTGAGACTTTTTCTCTAGTTACCCGTCTTAACCATGTTCGAGTTTTGTTTTCTCTTGCTATTAATCAGGGGTATACCATGCTTCAAATGGATGTGAAGAATGCTTTTTTGTATGGTGATCTTAAAGAAGAAGTGTATATGGAGCAACCTCTTGAGTATGTTGCTCAAGGGGGAGATGGTATGTAGATTGCATAAAGCAATATATGGCCTGAAATAGAGTCCATGAGTATGGTTTCATAAATTCAATCAAGTTGCATTTAGAATTGGATTGAAAAGAAATCAAGCTGATCATTCAGTATTTGTTCGACGTACAGGGGTTGATGTAGTGATTTTGGTTGTTATTGTTGATGATATGCTTTTAGCAGGGAGTGATGTTGATCGTATTCAAGAGGTTTATAAATATCTTGAAAGTCACTTTATTACTATAAATCTTGTGAGACCACGTTACTTTCTTGGAGTTGAGATTGCATATAGTCCTGATGGTGTTTCTTTGTCACAAAGAAAATATGTTTGGACCTGTTACAGGAGATGGGATTGCTTGGATGTAAACCTATTGATACACCAACAGTCTCTCAGTCTGACCTTGATGTTGAGGATAGTTCAGAGTTTTCTGATGTTACTCAATATAGGAGGCTTTGTGGTAAGTTGATACATCTGACAGTAACTCGTTATGATATTGCTTTTGTTGTGTCAGTGGTCAGCCAGTTTATGCAGAAGCCAAGATTATGTCATTGGGCAGTAGCTTTGAAGATGCTACAATACATAAAGGGAGTCCTTGGAAAGAGTCTCCTATATAAGAAACAAGGTCACATATCTATAGAGGCTTTTTCTGATGCTAATTATGCAGGATCTCGAATGGACACGCGATCCACCTCAGGTTTTTGCACTTATGTGGGGGGTAATCTTGTCACTTGGAGAAGCAAGAAGCATAGTGTTGTTGCTAGGTCCAGTGCTAAAGCAGAATATAGGACAATGGCTCAGACAACATGTGAGATGATGTGGCTGAAATCCTTGTTGGAAGACTTTGGTGTACCTCATTGTGATCCTATGGTGATGAGATGTGACAATCAGGCTGCTATTCATATTGCAAAGAATCATGTGTTTCATGAGCGCACAAAACATATAGAAGTTGATTGTCATTTTGTTTGAGATGCAATTATGTCTCAGAAGATCAACTTGCAGATCTTTTTACAAAGTCACTTGGGTTTGGTCGATTTGATGTTTTGTATAGCAAGCTGGGCATGTGTGACATATATGCTCAAACTTGAGGGGTGTGTTAGAATAGATATTATTTTGGGGTATTTCAGTTATTGTGGCCTTATTGTGTACCTTAGGTATAACTTATGTGTACCCAGGTATATATACTCTAATTTTGTCATTCATATATGCTTCTTCATCTTTTTCTCAAATCTACAACTCAAAACATGGCAGGAGGGAAAAGAGACCAGATATCCTTTTCAGCTTGATGGGGATAATTTCCATTTCACAACAGCAGCATATCCATGACTGACCCAACCATGGAATTCTGGATCAGGTCAGGGGTCCGGATCGGACCTCGGAGATCCTAATCCAATCCGGATTGGATCGGCGAAGATCGGCCGGGGATCGGCTGGGATCGACTAGAATAGGCCACCAAAAAAGAAAAAGGGAAATGTCCGGGGTCGGCCAGGATCGATTCCGGCTGGTTCCCCCCCACCCCACCCCCAACCCCACCGAATCGGATTGGCTGATTTTGCATTCCATGGACCCAGCTTCAACCCAATGGATACTTAAGACTTTACAAAAAATCCTCCACTGAACACTTATGTTACCACATTCACAGAAAAGATGATCCTGACTTTCCTCATGCAATCCACAGAAAGTGCATGTTGTGTTCGGAATCTGAAAAAATCTCTTAACCGTATCACAAGTAGGTAGTCTTTTTCCATGCTATTTTCCATAAGAATACCCTTATCTTATTTGGAAACCTTCTAGACCGGACGACATTACTCCCACAAACTCTACATCCTCCATCTTCTATCTTCCTGACAAGAGACTTAACAGTAAAGTACCCTTTTTTAGTCCATCTCCAATTTCTGAGATCATTCTGGTTGGTAGTTAACTGAGGCTGATTAATGATTTCAGTTAGAGCAAAAGATTCTCCATTTCACTTTCAGTAAGATCCCTTCGAAACATAATATTCCAATACCCTCTTCCATCATTTGACGGAACTTGTTCAACAGTTACTCCTTTGTGCAAACAATGTGGTACCAATTCCTGACTTGGTCAGCAAATGGAATGTTTGAGTACCACTTATCTTCCCAGAATCGAATAAACTCACCATTCTTAACTTGGAGGGAGATAGAGAGAGAAACTATGTCAAGAGTCTTGAGGATACTTTTCCAGATAGGTGAAATATTTGATGATCTGGTTGGATGCAGACACCACCCACTGGAAATAGTATAATACTTACCCCTAACAATCCTTACCCATAAGACAATAACCAAGATGCCTAGCGAGAGGGGGTGCGAGAGTTGGTAGGGAGTTGGGTCCTGTCGAGGAAGGGGAATGGCAACTTGTGCAGAGAAGAGGAAAGAAGCTTTTTCATGGGGAGAAGAAGATCCGGTCTTCCCTTCCGGTGGACAGGCATAACTGTATTAGGTGCTTGGGGAGAGGCCATTGGGCTAGCGGATGCAGGGAACGCGTTCGTTGCATTCTCTATCATGAGCTTGGCCATAAGAGGTCCTTCTGTCCTTACCGGCTCCGTAAAGCTTCAGTTCCTTCTCCTGTAGCACCTAAGCTGTCGCAAGATAGGAATGCTTCAGTCCTTTCTCCTGTGGCACCTAAACTGTTGCAGAGTAGGATTGTGGTTCCTTGGTCGCCTGCTGTTGCGGGAGCTCGGAGGTGCTTGGAGGAGTGTCTGGTCGTTTCAATTGTGTCGGAGCAATCCAAGTTGTCTTCTTTAGAGGCTCTCAAAGCTCTTCGGGAGGCTCTGAATCTTTTCTGGCCGAAGGTGGAGAACTGGTGGATTAGGGAGTGGATGTCCATTGGTGTCAGGTTGCTCAGTGGTAGAAGGAGCAATGTGATCTTTAAGTGCTCACCTTGGTCAGCCTTCGTCTCGACCTCCCCTATTCCCTGTGGTATTAAAGTGTGGACCCGACGTTTTGGCATTCTACTTCATGTGTGGAATGGGGAGACGTTCTACGCTACTATCTCTAGCTTTGGATTGCGTAGAGGTGTGGACTTGCGCTCTCTAGATGGTTCGATGTTGGTTTACGCTCGAGTTCAGGTGGAGGTGAGTTCTCAGGAAGTCATTCTTGACAGAGTCCTTATCCATTTAATTGGGAGAGACCTTTGGGTAAAGCTAGTGTTGGAGAAGCCTTCAGCTTCCAAGGCTGAAGTATGTGCGGTTCAGGACTGGTCCTGGGCTGAAATAGTTGCTGAATATCAGAAGTTTCAGGGGAAGAGTTTGAGCTCTGTTTTCGTTCCAAATGAGGTTTCTCCTTATACTTCCCCTTAGTCGTGTGAGTCGCCCTTGGTGACTCAGCGGGAGGATGCGGTGTTACTAACTTAACGGAAGGGGGATGTAGGACCTCGGTGGATGCCCAAGACGTCAATTCTTGTGCCTTCTCGGGCCCAGCAGTATCAAGATTTCTTGGCCTCTGCGGGCCAACCAGCGGCAGATGGTACGCCTAAGCCTTGTGGGGATGTTGCCTTGTACGAGGCGTCGGCGGCGGGTTACTTTTCTTCGCGTCCCGAGGTTCTAGTAGTTGGGGCCAAGCAAGGCCATACGACGGGCTTGTCAAGCAGGGAAGACACACAATATCAGGATCCCGGTTTGATTACAGATCCGGGGGAACGATGCCTGGCTGGGAGGAAGTCGGATCGTAACTTAAAGCTCGACCGGCCGGTTCAGTCAGGCATCCGTCATTCGCCTGCTCGTCCCACGAACCGTAGTCCCGATGGGCCGGTTCGAGATAGTGTCATTGTTCTTCTTCCTCCTCCAGTGGTTGTCTCTGTGAGGTTGGAGGCTAACGTCGGTGAGCTTGCTCGTGATCATTCTTTGTAGAAAAACCTCGGCATGGATATTCCGGTTGAAATTGAGCTTTCTGGTTACTTGTTGCTTCTTCAAGAGGAGCAGGATAGTACTGGCGGGATCTCGGAGGCTTCCAAGCTTCCACTTACCAAGTTACAGGTGTCCAAACTATCAGTATCCAAGCTTCATAGGGTGGACTCTTCCTCAGAGGGGGTTGTGGCCCGGGAAAGACTCTTTCAGCCAACAGTAGGAGATCAGGAGGGTGTTGACATCACTCAAGAAGCTGAGGTTCTAGCGGTCCAGCTGCCTGGGAGTGAATCTGTGAGGTTTCAAGAGACAGTCGGAGAGGGTGCTATTGTTCCTTATTGTTCTACATCCTTGGTGGACCCTTCCAACTCTACTGGGATGTACGATCATTGGGTTGAGGACATTCTGGAGTTTGGGAGGAAGATTGGTGTCTCCTTTGAAGGAAAAGAAGAATATGTTATCAGTTTCATAAATAGAGTCAGAAGGATAGAGGCTCTGCAGGGTTCTTTGAAGAGAAGAGGGGTTGGAGGGGGTGTGAAGATAGGCAAGAGGGAAGTGAATTTCATTAATCAAAATGAGATTGTGGATTCTCTAAGGCCTAAAAAATAGGGGGGTTTGAAATTTTTCTAATGATTATGTGCTAATGGAACATTAGAGGACTTAATGGTGACTGGAAGAGAAGGGGGGTGTTTGATTTGGCCAGAACATTTAAACTGGACTGTGTTTGTTTACAAGAAAATAAGATGGAAGATGTGGATGGGCAGACTATTAAACAAGTTGGAGGTACTTTGCTTACTGAATGGGCTTCTTTTCCTGCACAAGGAACTAGTGGGGGACAAGTTATTCTATGGAACGGAAACAAATTTAAAGGGCAGATTTGTGATATGGGTCGCTTCAGTTTGTCAGTGTGTTTCTCTACTGTAGGTGGTTCAGAATCATGGGTTGTTACCTCAGTCTATGGTTCTCACACTCAGCAAGCAAGGGCAGGATTCTGGCAGGAGCTGGACATGTTAGCTTTGTTATTTCAAGAAGTTTGGTGTATACTTGGAGATTTCAATTGTATTAGATATCCTTGGAAGAGATCCGGATGTCAATAATGGACTTCAGATATGGATAGGTTTGGTGCTTGGATTTCCAACTATGGGCTGGTGGACCTAGAAATTCCAAATTGGAAATTTACTTGGTCTAGTCTTCAGCAAAATGGTACCCAATCTAGGTTGGACAGGGTGTTGGTTTCTTCATGTTGGATCAACAAGTTTCCACTTTCTCATATCATATTCCTCTCTTAATGAGGACCAGGGAAGAGAAAAGGAAGTCTAGAATTTTCAGGTATGAATTGGCTTGGCATACACATGAAGATTTTAAGGAGTTGATTTGCAAGTGTTGGAAGGAAAAGGAGTCCTCTAATTAGGCGGCTAGTTCTTTCTATAGCAAGCTGAAAAGGGTGAAGCTTTGCATTAAGAGATGGGCTGCAAAGACATTCGGGGAAGCTTCTTCTATTAGGCAGCATATTATCCAGACAATAGAGAGGTTGGAAGTGAAAGCGGAGTCGATTGGCTTGTCTGAAGAGGAGAACAAGGAACTGGTTATTCATAAAAAGGAGTACAATATGCGGCTGTTAAGAGAAGAGATCAAGTGGAAGCATAGGGCGAAAGAGCTGTGGCTGAAAGAGGGGGATAAGAATACAAGATTTTTCCATGCGTCTGCTACTGCTAAGAGGAGAGCATTGATGATTGATCAGGTGAAAGTTGATAATCATGATGTGGAGTCAGAGGAAGAGACCAAGAAGGCTTTTGTTTCCTTTTATGTGTTCAAGGAAGATGAATGGTGGAGGCTTCATCTTCAGGATGAGGTATTACCAAAAGAGCTGTGTGATCCATTCTTAGAAGAGGAAGTCAAAATAGCAGTGTTTAGTATGGAAGCTAATAAATCTCTGAGACCGGACGACTTTTCTATGGGTTTTTATCAGTATTTCTGGGACACCATTAAAATAGATCTTATGAAGGTGTTCGCGCGAAGGTTTTGCCAACCCTCGTCGTTCGGGACCTGACCTAGGCATATCTATCCTCCCCTATATCGGATTATTCGGAAATCCATTTTTTTTTGTTTATCTAGAGGATTATAGGTCAGTTTTATATTTTTATCGGATTATGAGAGCTTGGGATTAGCCCTCAGGGAATCCGGGACTTCGAATCAGGCGAAGATTCGAGTATATGACCTCTCTCTACTGACCTCGGTCAGTGTTAATTACGCTGAGCGACTGCTCGGCAACCCTTGATTAACCGTCCGTATGATGCCCTTAATCATGCAAAACTACTACTATAGGCAGCGCATGCATATGCATATGAAGGCATATTTTAAGTTGAATCCCTAGCCTCACCCCGGCTCGGGGACAACTTTTATGTGATTTGGGATTGACTTCTGATTATTAAGATAGGTTCCCAGTTTGGAGGATTAATTCCAAATTGTGCGGACTGATTCCCAATTTCTAGCTCTGCAGGGACTTTTTTGTAATTTTACACCTTGAGGGTTTTTATGTAATTATGGGTGCCTTATGAGAGCATGACATTTTGTAAGTAGATATGGGGTGGATTTTAAGGGGTTTCACACTTTATGAGGGTTGTAAGATCAATTTTAAAGGTATAGGGGTTTTTTTGTAATTTTCCCTTAAACTGGGTTATCGAGTTTTAAGATTTGATCTTGAGGCTATTGGTGAGAAATTTTACTCATGATATGATTTTTAGGGCTTTCGGGGTTATATATGCAAATATTATACCTAAGGGTATTTTGGTAACTTTGTATTTATATATTGTGTTCTTCGTGAACGGTTTATGTTCTTTCAGATTTTTACTTTCTGATTTCTTACTGTTTTTACTGATTTTTATTCATTTTTTATGATTTATTTAATTAATTTAATTAATTAATTAATTAATTATTCATGTGAGGTTATCTAGGTTTACTATATTTTTCCACAGATTTTTACTGTTTTCTTATGGGTTTTCCTGATTTTTAATGTTTTTTCCTGATTTTTTAATTAATTTTCCGAATTTTATTAATTAATTAATTATAAATTATCTTTTGGGTTTAGTTATAGTCTTTATGCAGTTTTCTGAATTCATATCCTATTTGTTTAGGGGGTGAGGCTAAGAGTTAGGTTGGAGATGTACTCAAATTTCATTTAACTTTAGAAAACTATATACATATACATGTTATTATTATTGAAATGTGATAATTATAAAATTAAATGATACACGCATGGGCACAAAATTTCTGATATTATTTCAGCAGCATTTCGCCTTATAATAAGACTGTTTTACAAAGAAAATTCGGCAGAACTTCCCCTTAGGATAGAACCTTAGGAGAGAGAGCTCTCCGGGACGAAAAGAACTCCCCAAATTCGCAGCAAATCCGGGTTAAGAAACCCGAATTTGGTCTTCAATTGGCAGCACTCTCCCTCCCAATTTCACCACAACCTCCCTATATGTGGGCAGCTTGTGTCCTTATAGGGTACACTTGTGGTATGCCCTTGTATATCCCTTGAATTGGAGCCTTGGGGTCCTATTTATAGGCCCCAAAATCTGATCCGGTGGGGGGTGCCACCGGGATGAACCAAGGTGGGGGGGTGCCACCGGTTGGAGCTTCCCTCCTTCCCTCTCTTTTTTTTATTTTTTGTATCAGCCAATGGGTGGCAAGAGGGGTAAGAGAGAGCAAATAAAGGAGAGAGGGGGAGGCCTCGGTGGCAAGGATGGCAGTACCGGTACCGGTACCGGTATCGGTGGGTACCGGTACCGGTACGTACCGGTCCGGTACCGGCCGGTATCGGCCCGGTACCGGCCCAAAACCAGTCCGGTACCGGCCGGTACCGGCCCGGTACCGGTCGGTACCCACGGTACCGGTGCCGGCCGATACCGGTACGTACCGGCCGGTACGTACCGGTATCGGCCGGTACTGCCATCCATGCTCGGTGGGCACCCCCACCGGTTCCAACCGATGGTGGGGGGGTGCCACCGGTTGGCCCCCCACCGGTTGGGAACCGGTGGGGGTCTCCCCCACCGGTTTTGGGAACCGGTGGGGGGGTTCTCCCCTCCCCATGCTCCCCTTCTTTCCCACTTTTGGCTCTTGATGAGCCTTGTTCTTTTTTGGGTTTCAGATTTCTCAAGTGTGAAAGGAGTCTTTGCCCATTAAATTTGGACTTGGGTTAGGTGTGAAAGGGGTTTTTAGGATGGGGTTTAAGAGGGTTTCCACATGGGATTCTTAACCCATGTGAATGGGGTTAAGATCCCTCATTTAAACCTCATATTAAACACACCCCCTCCCCCCCATTTTTGAATTTTTAAAGGAGAAAGAGAGGGAGGGAACCCCTCTCCCCCCCCCACAGGTTTCCCTCTTGGAACCGGTGGGGGGTTCCCAACCGGTGGGGGCTCCCCCCACCGGTTCCCCCTCTCTCTCCTCCCCCTTCTTGGCCTATTTAAATAAAGGGGATGGGAGAGAGGGGTCCACTTTCCTCTTTAGGAAATTCTCCCCTTTGAGTTTTCAGATTTTCCCCTCTCTGGCCTGCAGATTTAGTGTCCCTTGTGGACTGATTTTGGGCCCATTTGAACTCCCTATTGGGCCTTCTTATTGGGCCATCCATTGGGCCTACCTCCTTTGTTATTGGGCCATCATTTGAGGCCATTTTGGACGAGCTTGGAGGCTGTCTTGGGCCCATTCCGGGACTGGTTCGGGCCTACTCCGGGACAGATTTTTGGCCTGTTAGGGGTGCCTATTGGGCCTCTTCTTGGGCCTCTCCCTTGGGCCATTTATTGGGCCTAACTTTCCCGACATTGGGCCTCCATTCCGAGACTGATTTGGGTAAGTTCCGAAACTGATTTTTCCTTATTCCGGGACAGATTCCAGCCCACTTTTGGGACTGGCCTTGGGCCCATTTGGGGGCTTATTGGGCCTCATCTTGACCCCGCCCATAGGGTTGCTTATTGGGCCCATCTCCCCCACTATTGGGCCTTCATTTCGGGGCCATTTTGGGGGAGTTCTAGGACTGATTCTGCCCCATTTCGGGACAGATTTTAGTCCATTTAGGGACTGATTTTGACCCTTGTTTTGCAGCGTTCGGGGTCCCATTTATCGCCGCATTTGGGGTCTCCCATCGGGTCTCATTATCGGGCATTGCGAAGGCGGTTCGGGAGCTGATTTCGGAAGCCGAAGCAAGCAACTTGGGGCTGCCTCAGGCTCCTAAAAAAAATCTGGTTAAGGCCTTCGTGGCCTAGGTATGTCTTCTACTCTGCTGCCCTCGCAATACGAGCCCATGGTTCCTTATGGATTTCTAGTATTTACCTATATCATAGGCGTGCATTTTATTTTGCATGACATGGTTCTTCATGAACATATTGTCATGCTTTTGTATGTGTATTCTCCCATGGGGAATTTCACATTGACGCGAGCATGCGTCATATATGCACACTCATATAATGTAAATCTGCATGTCTGTATATGAAATTATTTTTTGGGTTCAACAAATGCCCACCACGGGATGCTCGCCGGAGACGAAGTCGAAGGCGGGTGTCCCGTGTATTCTTCGTGTACATATCTATTCATGGCCACGGGCATATATGAACCTATGCATATACATATATATTTTGTTTGTATATGTCCCGAGGGATTCTTTTCATGTCATGCCTTGACGATATCTTGCTAATTCTCCCTATCTTGCTCAATATGGTTTGAGCATATGCAGATTTTCTAGGAAAAATAGCAATGTCGTCCCATATTCTTCGTGCGATCAATTGCACGATTTGCCATTTGTGGGTTCGGATACCCTATGTGTTTTGGTACTCGAGTGGTCCAACTTCACCCCAGGAGCCTTGTCTTTATGACTTTGCGACTTTCCGGGGACGTTTGGAGCTATGAAATTTCCTTTATATTCGGATCCTCTTGGCCTTTGTGACTTGGAGGGTCCTTATAAGACTAATATCGTCGGATTGTTCGACACGTTGCTCGGTCCCGAATATCTCTTGGCCTTTGTGACTTGGAGATCGGTTGGGAACATGGAGCGGGTCATTCAATCCTGACAATGTCATTCTTATTCAAAGGATATTAGTACCTTTTTCTTTTTTTCGGCATTTCCGAGAGTCCTATGCAAGACATTCCGGATTGGCCAAGTATCCGCCATTAAGGCACATATATGGGGGCATGATATGGGTGTTGTGCTAGCATTAGCACTTCATCTTTTTTATCGTTTGGGCATTTCTAGGGGCCCTACACGAGACATTCCGAATTAGCCGCATTTTTTGCCATTTGTTGGCAATATATCAGCTTTGCTGCATTATCCTGACTTCCTGTCGGGATTTAGTTGTATCATCTGCTTTGTGCATTATTTTGATATGTATGTCTTTGTTTTTCCACAGGCTGCTATTCCTGTCTCATTATTATGGCCGCACTTGGCGATTCCTCCCACGAGGGTCCTCAGGAGGAGGAGATTGCTTATTCAGATGTGGGGTTCCGCTGGGTGGCTCAGCCACATTTGCGGATCACTATTGAAGATGCTGTCCCCATTCGCCACGAAAGCATATATAGAGACGGGGAATTCTTCTATTTCTTGCGGGGCGAGACCGCCCGGCATCTTCCCTCAGATCTTTCCATCTACGAGCTGCTCCGATCATTTATTTATGTTGAAGATGGGGTCGAAAGACCACTATCTCCTGTGGAGCGCCGCGACCTGGAGCGTGCCATTCTATTGGACCGAGACAATATGGAGGGGTTGCTCCCCTTTTCATATCCGGCCTTCCCTCTTGCTGTTGACCGATTGTGGGAGTTTCCTACTCCCGAACAGATGGGGCCCATCCGGGCTATTCTTCGGGTCCACGACATCAGCCGGATCTAGTCACCAGCTATGTGGACGAGAGCAGGAAGTCGTCCTCTTGAGGCCGCCCGACGCCCTCAGGGGGTGTTTCTGACCGAGGCGGAGGAAGGTTCCATACATGACTCGTCCGATTTCAGCATACTATTATCGGACATATGTCGGGGCGTTCGCCCCGCATGGGACGCCCGTCTCCAGATCAGGAGTTCCCACGTCTTCCGCCTGGGGGCTACAGAGTGGCTTTTGCACATATTGAAGCATCACCGGCCAATCCTTGACAGAGCCGCTATATATGAGGTTGTTTCAGCGGCTCAGTATGATTATCCCTGCCATCATGGCTTTATTCAGGCGATCGCCGAGCGGTATATTCGCGATACTAATACTATCGCGACTGTTGAAGGCGAGACCGCCATCGACCTCTGGGCCTTACATCGGATTTCAGCTTTGCCGATTGTAGGGGAGCCTTATGAAGAGGGAGTGTTAGATGAGTTCCATCGCAGCACTACTGACGGTGCGGGGAACTATGTTACTCCCTATTGCTACAGGTATTTGCTGAAGGTATGGCGGGACTTATCCAAAGCCAAGCGCGCCGCATCGTCCTCCACTGGGGGGAGTTCTTCAGGCCCAGGGAAGGTATCACCAGCTGCCTGGGTCAGATTCTTCTTTGGAGGGCCGTTCCGCTATCATCGAGGCTTTGCCAGCATCTTCGACGAACGGGTCCCTTCTATTTTGTCCTATAGGGACATACCTCGCAGGGGCATTATCATTGCACCGGAGCACCAGTCCGAGAATCCCTGGGGCCTTGATGACATCACTTATGTGGCGGCTTATCTAGCATATTGGCTAGTTACTTTTGCTGTCCCGTACGGGGACGAGGGGGCTTTGCGGCCCGAGGTTTTACTAGCGGCTTCCCGACTTGCAGCGGGGACCCGCCTCGCTATTGCGCCGGCGGCACTTGCTAGCGTATATCATTCTTTCGGGGCTCTTTGCAGCTCGGCTATCCCAAATTCATGTTCAGTGGTGATGGCCACTCACTATGTCAGCGCCTGGGCGGGACTCCTGCTTCCGGGTTATTCTCCCCTTGGCAGGGAGATGGACTCTTCACTGCCCACCGTGCTTCGACTGGCAAGCCAGCCCGCCAGCCAAGGGACGGGTCAGCTCTCTTATGCCCGTGCAGCTTTGAGTTTTATACCCTTCGGCTCTCCCCGGAAGCTGGATTTTGACCATTCCTCGCGGAACTTCCGGCCATATCTCGACAGAGGAGGAGCCGCCGACCGAGCTTGGTTTGACCTATGGACGGGCCGTATGGGCCATGATGGCGCTGCATTAGATGGGTGGACTCTGAGCACTCGCCCATCCTTGCTCATATTGAAGAAAGGGCGAGACGTCATTCTGGAGCCTTATTATCCGAACCGCTTTGCGCGGAATTTTGGCTATGATCAGATAATCCCCTCCAGTCTTGCCTTTGCCGAGCCGCCTCGGGTATATCAGAAGCGGAAGAGCCATCTTGTCGCCCGACTATGGTGGAATTACTTCCAGCATCAAAATTCGTTCGGCCCAGTGGCAGTACCTCCCCCCACTCATGAAGGGGGTATGACTGTTTCCTTTGCTGCTTGGTGGCACAAGAACCAAGGGGAGTTGCGGCTCAGACCCGATCCCGAGCAGACGAGGAGTTCTTCTCAGGCTAAGTCCACCAAAGGACTCGGCCGACATACATATAAGGGCCGAGCTGGCCCATCGGCGCCGAAGACGAAGAAGAAGAAGGGCGGCGAGGATGATGGCTTCTATGAGCTCGCCGCTCCAGGGTATATATGGACTCATCAGTTCCTGGCGGACTGCAAAATCCCCAGAAGATTTGAGCACAGTACCCGGCTGCCCGTAGGCAGTTTCAATGGAGATCCTGCCAGAGATTGGCTATGTTATCTCAGCCGCATGCTTGCTTGCTTTGGCCCTCGCCGCGAGGCTTTCCTGATATTGCGGGCCGAGACCGTCGGCGACGTTTGGCGGGTAATGGGGCAAGCGGCGACCCAGTTAGGGATGCCTTTTGATTCCCTCATACCCGAACCGCCGAGGTCTTTTGCCGCAGCAGGCATTCCATTTCTATATTCTTTCATTGTTTCTCTTTATTGTGGATATGGATCGCATTTACCTTACTCTCCTTATTTTATAGGAGATGTTGTCTCTCCTTTGCCCGCGGCTCCTGGAGGATCTCTCGCACATCAGGCGCCTGAGGGAGAGTCTCACGTCCCTGCTGAGGAGGTGGCTGCGCCCTCTGCCAGCATCGGCCCTACATCGGAGATGCAACTCCTAGTGGCCGCCGCGAAACAGGCAGCTCGGAGGAAGCGAGCGGCCGAAGGTGAGACGGAGGGTCGATTGGTTCGGCCCCGACTGTCTCCTACCCCTCCGTCGGCTCCGGTACCTATCGAGAGGCCACCTTTGCCTATCGGTAAGAAACTTGCTGGCTTCTTTTGTTTTGAGGATTAATTCTCCTTTTGAATATGGCTTCTTATGCTGTACATATTTTCCCCTTTATATCAGAGGAAGGTGAATTTATCGGTGGGAAAGAGTCTCAGGCGGCTATGGAGCCTATCGCCGGCGGAGTCCCGCTTACAACAGGTGGGGCTGATCGGGCACCTCATCTTTGTATGCTTGTATTTCTATTTTTGCCATATTCAGAAGGCTCTCATTATTCCCATTTTTCAGGAGCCTATGTTCCCGAGCCTCCCGCTCAGGATCCCGTTAGGCTAGCTTCGCCGGCCGTTGCGGAGGTATGCGGATATATGCATATATGTGTTGGCCAGTCGGTTTTCATCCCCTGCTGGGAATGACTGCGGTTCTAATCATTCTCCCTTTTTGCTTTCTGCAGGAGAACGCGACTATAGCTGCAAATGTCGCTTTGGGCAACGATGAGGAGCTGGGGGACCTTAATTGGGCCGACTACGAGCCCTATAGGTCGGATGTTCCTCTGGTCGACCAGCTCTACCATGAACTCTTGGATGACCAGGGCCGTTTCGGTAATATACAGCTTTTTGCCGACATATCGCAGCCTCTATGGCTTTTTGCCTTGCACCGGGTCTGATTTTTTTTTGATCTTTTCTCTATGCAGATTTTACTTTTGAGGAGCTGATGCGTTCAGCCTCCAGCCATTCAGGCTCCTCATTCATGAAGGGCCTGGTAGGGGACTCGACCGCTCCCCCTGCAGTAGATAGTCCTCCTCTCGAGGGTAAGTTATATTTGTTTTGATCTTCATGGCATTCTTATCCACCTTGTTTTCTTCTGGTAACCAATATCAAATTTTTGTGTTGCAGAAGTTGTTGGAATGACGCCAACTGCGGCTGCCTCTCCTTCCGTCGCTCCTCTTTTGGAGGACGACCCGGCTGCCCCTCTTGCGATTTCCTCGGCAGAGGGGGAGCCTGCAGAGACTGAGGCTGCTCAACAAGAGCCCGCGGCTTCACCAGCAGGTGGATCTATTCTCTTTGCCCCGTGCTTAAGACTGCACAAATTATGTCTTTATTTTCCTTTTTGACTATTTCTCTTTTGCCTGTCTTTATCTCTTGGCACAGATGCCCTCCCTGTGCTCACCCAAAGGTGGGAACGCCGGGACGGGGTCAGATCAGCCCCTGAGCTTCTTTCAGGAGGCATTGAGGGACTAGCAGCATCAGCGGCACGTGCCAGAGCTAGGTCTCTCCCAATTTGCTTCAGCCATGTCCCAGCCGTCGAGAACATTGCCACCTTAGCAAGTATGAAGCTTCTTATCCCTTATTGTTTCTTCATCAAATATTATCGGGTATTGACCCTACTTCTATTATGCAGCTTGGAGGGCTTCACTGCCTGACTCTCCGGCTCGTTCAGGGGACACCGCCCCTCTTTCTTGCTCGGGGGGAACTCCGTGGACCCCTCGGGTTGGGGAACCGGCATATACTTCGACCGAGCTGCTCGATTATTCTGGAGATGAGGGCGAGCCCGAGGTTGCTTATCCATTCGCCTTTGACCGGAGGGTTGATTCCCCGACATGGAGTGGCTCTACGGCCAAGCTATCGCCGTCGTGTCACTCGGGGGATACCGAGTCCCTTTTTGCCTCTCCCGTGAAAGATGGGAAAGTGGGTTCTCCCTACCCTGAGGAGGCAGCGGAGTTAGGTAGCATCCATTTTTTCCTTCATTTCATTGCTGGTATCATTCGTCGACGCTATCATTTCAACCTCGGTCTTATAATATCCTCTTTCTTTTTGTCTTATCAGGTGGGGAAGGCCCTGATGACTCTGCCGCACATGCTGCCCAACGGGCTCAACTGCGGGCTGAGCTGGAGTCCGCCCTCGAGGATGTGGCTGCTCGAACTGCAGAAGTTTCCGAACTCCGAGCCGATAGAGAGCACTGGATTCCAGCATTGCTGAAGCGAGGTCCCAAGTCTCCGCTCTCCGTCTTCAGTTAGAAGAATTGGAGAGGGGCCTGGAAGAGGGTGTCGAGCAAGTGGCGACCCTTGACCGCCGTCTGGACGAACTCACCCGAGAGCGAGACGCGTCGGTGGACAGGGTTGAGGCTCTCCGTCTTTTGTTGGATGCCTCGCAGGCTTTAGTGGTGCGGGAGCCGACTCCGACTCGGGACTAGTTATCGGGGCTCCCTCTCCCTCTTTTTGACCTTGGCATTGTTTCATTTTGAAACGCATATTTGAGTTACCCCGAGGGCTTGTCTCGGGCTTCCATCTCGCGGTCATTTATATGAAGAGTTTTTTTAGTTGGACATGGTATTCATCTTCTTTTTTTTTTTTTTTTTTTTTTTTTTTTTTTTTTCAAACCAATGCCAGTGTCCTTTCGGGTTTTCACCGACACTGGCCCCCTCTTACTTTTGCCTGCACGCCCCTGCGGGTTTTCATGCAGCGGGGTTACCCGATTTTGCCTAAGGCGCCCTTCCGGGTTTTCACCTTAGCTGGGTATGAGACCTTTTTACCCTTAGCCGATCCCGATATGGATGAGATCGGTTAAGTCCGTCGGGGCACCTCGCTTTTTAAGCCCCCCCCCCCCCTTTTTTTTTTTTAGAAAATTCTAAGTACTATTAAATATAGGACTATTGTTAAGTATAAATATAAATATATAACATAACTGACCCAACAGTTATTGGGGGAGTATACAATACGAGAACTTGATATAATATGGGTATATGGATAGGGTTATCTATGGTTTAATGCTCCTCGTGAGTGAAACATGAATTTCAGGATTTAATGCCTCCCGCCGGCGAGTATGAATTTCAGGATATAAAACCTCCTGTAGGCAAATAGGGATTATGAATCTCCAGGACATCGAGCCTCATGTAGGCGAATATGAAATATGAATTTTCATGATATAAAGCCTCCTGTGGGCAGATATGGAACATGAATTCCCAGGATATGAAGCCTCCCGTAGGCGAATATGAAATATGAATTTCCAAGATATGAAGCCTCCCGTAGGCGAATATGAAATATGAAATTCCAGGATATAAAGCCTCCTGTAGGCGGATATGAAATATGAATTTCCAGGATATAAAGCCTCCTGTAGGCGAATATGAAATATGAATTTTCAGGATATAAAGCCTCCTGTGGGCGGATATGAAATATGAATTTCCAGGATATAATGCCTCATGTGGGCGAATATAAATTTCCATGATATAAAGCCTCCCGTAGGCGAATATGAAATATGAATTTCCAGGATATAAAGCCTCCTGTAGGCGGATATGAAGTATGAATTTTCAGGATATAAAGCCTCCTGTGGGCGAATATGAATTATGAATTTCCAGGATATAAAGCCTCCCGTAGGCGAATATGAAATATGAATTTCCAGGATATAAAGCCTCCCGTAGACGAATATGAAATATGAATTTCCAGGATATAAAGCCTCCTGTAGGCGAATATGAAATATGAATTTCCAGGATATAAAGCCTCCTGTAGGCGAATATGAAATATGAGTTTCCGACGATTGAGGTACACCGGTGGGACTGGCGTGTATCAGGGTCGATTTCAGGGTATAACGTCCCTTTGGGGCGAATTCGACCGTTTACGGCACATCGATGGGACTATAGCATATGGGTATGCCGATGGGATTATGACTTACGAGGGGAATTTTGGGGTATAACATTTCCAGGGAGGCGAACGAGAAAATCTTTACCCTTCGTGACATGCCAGTAGGACTAGAGTATGTGAAGGGAAAAATTCAGGATATAACGCCTCCTCGGGGCGGCAGTGAGAAAATTTCAGGCTACCATGCCTTCTCGGGGCAAAGGAATCTCCTCAATCCCCTTTATGGTATGTCGGTGGGACTAGTTTACACCAAGGGGAGATTCAGGATATATTACCTCCTTGGGGCAGCAGGGAGATTCTCGACCCTTTTATGATATGCCAGAGGGACCGGTGTGTGCCCAGGGGGGGCTTGGCGCATAATGCCTCCTTGGGACATAATTCTGGGGTTTAACGCCTTTTGTAGGCGAATGTCGGACTTTAGCGCCTTCCGCGGGCGAAGTATGGATTTTCGGAATTTAACGCCTTCCGTAGGCGAATATGAAATTCGGGATTTAAAGCCTCCCGTGGGCAAATTCCGGAGTTTAACGCCTTCCGTGGGCGAAGTATGGATTTTCGGAATTTAACGCCTTACATAGGCGAATATGAAATTCGGGATTTAAAACCTCCCGTGGGCAAATTTCGGAGTTTAACGCCTTCCGTGGGCGAAGTATGAATTATTCATCGCATGATATTCCTGAAAGGAAAATATTTTCTTATAAAGTGAATCGCTCATGATGATATGACGTCCTTCGGGCATATGCGTGTGTATTTACATCGTGTATAACAGGGACGGGGATTGTTCCCTCCGACTGCATCGAGCAGAAGAGCAAATTTTCCCACTTCCTTATCAAGTCGGGAGGTCATCGTCATCATCGCCTCGGTCGTAGCCCTTGATGGGACATTATTGTACCACCAGTGTGGTACCAAGGGTTTATTCGTCATTGGCGACTCTGATATCCTCCCTGGGTAAGGATGTGGGAAAACTCAATCTCTGCCCTTAGTAGGCTAAGAGAGTTCTCCCCCCGCCGGGGAACAAGTATGCGGCTTTATGGGCCTATGTGCTCGCGCACGAGCATTATTGGCTTTCCTTGGCGCAGATGGCTCTTGTGCGGTGTTCCCCGACGAGTTGCCGGATTATTTTGTCTTTCAAGACATATATTGGGCTTCACGGCACCGGTTTATGTTGCTGATGCTGCTCAAGTTGATCATGTACCGGAGCGTAGTACAACTTCATATGTCGGCCGTTCAATGGTGGGAAGGCCAGATTCCCTTTTTCATCCACCAGCCTATAAGCACCGCCTTCGTAGACTCTGCTCACTATGAAGGGTCCAACTCAGTTTGGTTTGAACTTATTTTTGGGCCGAGAGGCCATAACATCTTTATGTTTGACCATTACAAGGTCTCCCTTTTTGAAGGTTCTTTCTTTCACCAATTTATCGAATGCGCGAGACACTCGGGCCTGATATGTTTGCAGACGCTGATATGCTTGCAACCTTTCGCCTTCTAGGTCCGACAGTTCCGCATAGTGTCTTTGAGTTTCGCTCATGTCGTCTTCCAGCACCCTATAATGCAGGGTGACCCTATAAGACGCGAGCTCTATCTCTATCGGGATTATGACTTCTGTTCCATAGACTAAAGAGTATGGGGAGCACCCCGTTGGGGTTTTGTAGACAGTGCGGTAGGCCCATAATGCTTCATGCATCTTCTCGTCCCAATCTCGCTTTCGCCCCCCACTGATCTTCACCAGAAGTTTACACAGGGTTTTATTGAAGGCTTCTGCCATCCCATTGGCTTGGGGGTAATATACTGAAGACGCATTCCAGTCTATATGGAATTTGGCTGCCATCTTATATATTGTTTGATTTTTGAATGGCGTGCCATTATCTGATGTGATCCTGCTAGGAGTTCCGAATCGGTATATGATATTATGTCTGACGAAGCGTGATACTGTTTCGCCAGTCACTTCTTTCAAAGGAATGGCTTCTGCCCAACGAGTAAAATATTCCGTTGCGGCAAGAATGTATTTACATCCCCGGGATGACGACGTCAATGGTCCCACGACGTCCATTCCCCAATGGGCAAAAGGCCATGTTGGGGTTGTCGGATGCAAGTAATTGGGAGGTCGCCTAGGAATAGGTCCATAGGCTTGGCATTAGGGGCAGCTTCTCGCCATTTTCTCTCAGTCTCCGAACATGGTTGGCCAATAGAAGCCTTTATTTTTAATGTTGATCTTCATTTTCGCGCCTGACTGATGAGCTCCGCACATCCCGGCATGAACTTCCTTCATTATTTTGCGGGACTCCATTGGGGAAAGACACCGGAGTAGAACTGCATTTTTGTCTTGAGGAACAAGGCGATATAGCATGCCATCTATCAGCTGATACGAGGTTGCTCTTCGAAGCAGCTGGATTCTTTCGGCTTTGCTATCGGGGAGCCAGCTATCGACTTTGCTTTCGGCTTTCGCTGGTCTTCCAGTGTATTGATCTCAAATACTGTCAGACCATCTCTTTCATTTAATGAGGTGGGGAAGAGTCTCCTATCCCTCACAACTATTTCAGCTTCACCTTCGGGAGGCAATTTTAGCGATGCCGCTAATTTAGCTAATGCATCGGCCTGGGCATTCTGGCCTCTTCTGATATGTTCTATGGCGAAGGTATAGAATTTTTCGCTTAGCCGGACAGCCGCCGCATGATAAGCTATTAATTCGGTCTTCCTGACCTCGAATATGCCGAGAATTTGTCGGATGACCAACAGGGAATCCCCGTATACCTGGATACATCTGACGCCTATTTCTAAGGCAATTTCTAGCCCTACAATTAGAGCTTCATATTCTGCCTCATTATTGGTCAGGGATTCCATTAAGGCACATGAGTGGTGCAATATCCCACTTTCCGGGGTGACTAGGACCAAGCCAGCTCCCGCCTTTGTGGTGGATGTGCCATCCGTCTTTATAATGGTTCTCGAAGCCCCATCGAAGTATAGCTGCCATGACTTTACTTCTGCCTGCTGCACTTCCAATATTTTCTGTGCAGGCAAGACTTCTTCATCCGGCAATTCATTATTTAGAGGGGAAGTTTCAGGAATTGGGTGTGCCGCCAAGAATTCGGCCATACCCTGTCCTTTTATCGCCTTCTGGGGAACAAAGGTAATATCGAACTCCATAAGGAGTAAGGCCCATTTTCCTAACCTCCCAGACAACACAGGCTGGCGCAGCAGGAATTTTAGCGGATCAAACCGTGATATGAGTTTGACCTCATGTGCCAACAAATAATGTCTCAGCTTCTTTGTGGCGAATATAAGTGCCAAGCACATCTTTTCTGTTGGTGTATATCGGTGTTCAGGACCCACCAACATCCTGCTGAGGTAATAGAGCGGTTGCTCTTTCCCATCCTCATTTTCTTGCGCCAGTAAAGCTCCCAAGGAAGCATCCAAGGCTGCAATATAGAGTATGAGTGGTTTACCCTTTATGGGTGCCCCCAGCACTGGCGGCTTGAGGAGATATTCTTTTATATCGTCAAGCGCCTTTTGACATTCTTTGTCCCAAATAAATGGGGCTCCTTTCTTCGTCAATCTTGAGAAGGGCCTGCACCTTCCAGATAGGTTGGAGACAAACCTCCGGATATAGGCCAACCTGCCTTGCAAGGATCTAAGCTCGGTTAGAGTCCTGGGAAAGGGCAGTTCCCTGATTGCCTTGATTTTATCGGGGTCGATCTCGATTCCCCTATATCGGACTATGAAGCCCAAAAACTTCCCACTGGAGACACCGAAGGCGCACTTCATGGGGTTCATTTTAAGCTGATATTGGCGAAGCCTTTCGAAGACCTTTCGTAAGTCCCCGAGATGATCGTCTTTCTTTGTAGATTTCACGACGAAGTCATCAACATAGCATTCGACCAAATTATGCAACATTTCATCAAATATTTTGGTCATGGCCCTTTGGTATGTGGCACCAGCATTCTTCAGACCGAAGGGCATTCTTTTATAATTGAATATTCCTTTCGGAGTGCGAAAGGCCGTATGATTTTTATCCTTGAGGGCCATTCTAATCTGATTATAGCCCGATGACCCGTCCATGAAAGACAAGGCTTCATATCCTGTGGTGACATCCACCATAGTTTCGGTTATTGGCAATGGGAAGTCATCCTTCGGACATGCCTTATTCAAGTCACGAAAGTCAATGCAGACTCGGACTTGGCCGTTCTTTTTCTTCACTGGCACAATATTTGCCAGCCATATTGGGTATATGCACTCTTCGATGAAGTCAACTTCTCGCATCTTGTCAACTTCGGCATTCACCATGATTTCTAATTCAGGGCGCATCCGCCTCTGCGTTTGCTTTATCGGCTTGACTTCTGGGAGAATTGATAATTCATGCTCCGCTACTGAAGGGTCCAGGCCAGGCATTTCTTTATAATTCCAGGCGAAACAATCTTTGAATTCTATTAAGAGTTTGGTGTACACCTGTCTTTCTTTATCACTCAGGAGGGCGCTGAGGAAAACCGGCCGAAGGTCTTCTGGTTTGCCGAGGTTGATCTCTACCAGTTCGTCGACCGTGGCTTGTCCTCCATCTTCTATCTCTCGAGGAGCTGGCTGAAGATCGATGAAGTCCTCATCTTCATCCATATCGGCCGAACAGGCTTCCTGCCATTCGCCTGTATTTTTATGTAGGTCTTGGGAGATCGCATCAGCGGCTTCCGAAGATCTCTTTTGCCTTTCCATATTGGTATCGCGGCTTTTATTTGTGTACTGGGAAGGCCCTGTCGGACATTGCTCCCGTTCACAAATGGCATTTATTCCAGCTGAGACCGTTTCAACAGATAGGGGGATTTCTTCATTTCTATCTCCCGAACTATTAAGCTCAATCTGGCCGGTTGGTTCCTCTACTCCCGATAGTAGGCTCACCATATGGATTGCATATGGGGTGGAAGACCCCTGGCGTGGCCTATATCCAAGGCCTCTTCTATCTTGGTTGGATGATTGCCCCCTGGCTTGTGCAGGATGCCATAATTCTCGAAAGAATTTATTCCTGGCTGCACTTTGCCTTTCTGGGATTCTTTGGCGTTTGCACATTTGTCTTATATATTGGGGCATATCGTCCATTTCTTGGACCACTTCTTCGACTTCCGGTCGGACATTTTCATGTCCGAAACCGTCTTCGGGAGGACCCTCTGACGCGAAATCTCCCTTATAAAATATGATACGCCGCCCGTCTTTGTGACGGACTGTGAAGGTCTTCAATTCTTCCACAGTGTAGACTTCTCTGGGGAATATGGGCTTTGTAAGGCCGGGAGGTATGCATATGCCGGCCTCTATATCTTTGCTAATGGTATTAGCTTCTAAATTGATGGCCGGCCTACCAAATTTAACCGACTTTCGTTGAGACTGGCTGGGCTTCATTCCTTGCCGGAACCTAGCAGCCTTATCTTCGTTAATTGTAATTCCGCCCTCCTCATCGGAAGACTTATCGGCTATCTTCTTCCCCTTATGACGGCTTTCGCCAATCGTGGGGTCTGAAGCTTTATCAAAGTATAATTGTGCGTCTGCCAGATGGCAGTCATATGCTTTGAATGGCTCCAAATCGACAAATATCCGGTGTTGCTCACCATCTTTTGTATATTTGAGGCATTGATGGAGAGTCGAAGGCACCACCCAATTCCTATGTAACCAAGGCCTACCGAGTAGCGCCTTGAAGGAAGTATTGGAGTCGACTATGAGAAAGGACACTTGGGTCACCCAATCGTCCAGGCATAGCTCCACATCAACTCGACCGAGGGCCTCTTCCGCCTCTTGGTTGAATCCCGATATCGTTATGCCTTGCACCTTTTTCATATATGGGGTGAGGTATAACGCCTGAAATGTTTTGAGGGATAGTATATTTACGGCAGAGCCTAAGTCTACCAATATTCTATCGACCTCCCGGCCATTGATTTTGCCCCGCATGTATAGCGGTCTATTGTGGCATGGTGATGATAACAGCATATCATCATCGGTAAAAGCTACCGTAGCCTCATATGTTTCATATGCTTGAGCCTTTATTTCGGCCATATGGACCTCATATGTTTCAGGATTTTGCAAGGCAGTAATCAACGCCTCTCTTAATTCCTTGCTCAAGGCTATTGCTTCCCATATGCTAAGGGATGCTGGCATTCTTTTCATATTCTGCAACACCTTTCGATCCGCCCTGGCTCGGGCTTGTTCGATAGGAGGCATTATTTCTGCCATACTGTGAAGGGTCTCCTTCAAGGCCTTTGACTGCTCCCCTGAAGTCGGGGATTCTTCTGTCTGCATTTCCCCTTTCGTAGGATCAATTTGTGTTTCTTCGGCGAATAATTCCGCCAAAGTCTCGACTCCCTCTGCGGGGTTTGGCTGGACCAAAGGGTTTATCTCTCCCGGCTCCTTGATGGATTGAGCATTTTCTGCTTGCGGAGAACATTCTTCTTCATCAGAAGAAGGGCAGAAGCGGACATTACCCCGGATTTCTGGCCTCGGAATTGGCCCTGGGGTTTCTCCCCTGAAATAGATGATTTTATCTTGGTTGGGTTAATTCTCATCCGGATCGCTATTGCGGTCTCGACCTCGGCCTCGGCCTCGGCCTTGATTCCGGTTTCTCCGATTCCCCTTCCTTTGATAGGTGGCCAAAGGGGACCCGATTTCCGGCGGAGCGTGGCTCGCTTCGCTGCTGGGGATATCTTGCAGTTGAGCCGACACCACATGACAGGCTCGACATTGTTGCTCTATCTTTTCCATTGTTAGCCCGTCATCCCAGAATAAGCTAACATCGTCCGGAATGGAGAGTACGTCCTCACTAGCCTTTTGCATGCGGCCCTGGAGGTCCAACAGCCACGCTCTGAGGCGAGCTCGCCGGTCGAACTCTTCCCATGGAATATATTGATTCAGAGGGACATCCTCTGTGGGCCGACTTGGCTGATATTCTTCTAATTCGTCGATGATTTTCTGCAACCTTCAAAGTGGAGAGTTTTTGTCCTCAGACAGATTTATGGCATTAGCAAGCATTTCTTGCTTCTTTAGCCTTCTCTTCTCACTTCTTTTTCTATTCTTTTCTTGTTTCTTTCTCCTTGCTGCTTCTTGAATGAAGCTGGGTTGGACTGGCATTTCTGGAAGTGGGTCGAAATGAACCACAGCTTTCCCTTTTGCCGTACGTGTTTGCAAGGATTTAGCCATTTTAGGCTTCTTTTTCTTCTTTGCCTTAGTCCACGGACTTTCCGGCTGATCGTGGTCAAGAGTAACTTTGACAGCTTGCTCGACCATCGAATCTGGCAACATTTGATATTCGCCGAATATTTCCTTTACGGACTTCTTGGAGGGACCCACCTCCGGATCTTCTTGTTGACAATTCATGTCCAACATTCGTATTCTCGCGGCTATTGCTGCCACAGCATCAATGGCGCGAAGGGTGGGCGGCCCATCGGGTGCCATTCCCTTATATGTATTATCTGTGACGTTCTTTATATTGGAGAAGAACTTATGGATCATATTCACAGAGTAACTAGTCACATGAGGTTGTGGGGGATCAACCAGATACTTCCCCATATTTATTTGTCCTTCTTGGATTAATTTTTCTATCTCATCTTTGAGGACGAAGCAATGCTCCGTTCGGTGCCCAAGGGCACGATGGTATTGACAGAAATTAGGATCATCTGTCATATGCATCTCTTCCTCCCTTCTTGACTTTGGAAGGATGATGACTTTCTTTTTCATACAAAGTCGGAAAAGTTCACGAACTTTGTCTTTGGGGAATGAGTAGGGCTTTGCGTGCCTTTCCCTCAAAGTCAATGAATTTCTGAAGCGTATTCCAGCCTCTTTATCAGCCATTCGCCTGGCTTGACGCCCTCTTTCGGCTATTCTTACGCTTTCATGGCTCCTTCTATAGGAAGTGATTTCTTCTTGGCGGTATATTTCCGAGTCTTCCCTAGGAAACATGGCCTGTTTGCCTCTTTTCCTTGAAGGACGATCGGGATCCGATTCCATCCCCTCAGAAGAGAAGAATCTGTCAACCTTGTTGAATGACAAAGTTTCTGAAAATTGCCTGGAGAGCCCCTCCATCATCTGGGTAAGCTCTTCTTGTTGACATGAGAGTTTTGTCAGGCTGGTCTGGATTCCTTCCAATGCCATCATGACCGAGTCCCCAGGGGGAGGAGTTGCTGGGGTATATATTGGGGTTGCCTCGCGCTCCGGCGAAGGCCTCACCGCTTCTTCTTCGGGATGATACCCAGATGAGCTCTCGCTCATATAGATAACATTGACAGCAAATGCCTGTTTGTTTCTCTGGTGAGGCTGGGGAGGGCTTACCAAGTGTTTACCCATCTCCACTGCGCCTTCACGGATGAGTTTTTCTATTTCATCCTTACAGACATAACAGTCTTCTATGATATGCCCCAACATTCGATGATATGGGCAATAATTTGGCTCATTAACCCTGCCTGCTTCAACTGGCTTTTTGGGCTCGGGGAGCAGCAGGAGTTTCGCCCGCATACATGTTTCAAACAATTTTTTTGTATGCTCGCGGGTGAAAGAGTATGGTTTTTTCATCCTTTCAGCAAGAGAAGAAACAGGCGCCTTCCCTTCCCCCTTTTTATTGGCTGCCGGGACACTGGGACCTCCCCTAGCCTCGCTCCTTTCTGGAGCTGGAGAAAAGTCGACTGCATTCACTTCTTTAGCTGCAGCGCCCCGCTCCCTAGGAGCTTTCCCCTTATTTGGAAGTATAGTGGGGTAGTCGGCGAAGAACATTTCGATCTCCGTCACGATATTATTGAGTTGGTCGAAGTTTCTGACATTAGCTCCGATCAATTTCTCATTTATTTCGGGTTTCAAACCCCTTTTGCACAATCTCACCGCATCCTCGTGGACGGGCGGATTGTCGCACCTCATGCTGAGGTTCCGCCATTTCTTAATATAATCCACGGCGGATTCATTCTTCCCTTGTTTGAGCGTCACTAACTCAGTGATAGTGACCTTCCGCTCCGATACTTTGAAGCGATCAAGGAATTTTTTCTGCATTTCTTCCCAGCTGCTTATAGAGTTGGGCTTCAGCTTGGCATACCACTGGAATGCCGTGCCAGTAAGAGAAGTTGAGAAGAACCTTAAGAGGTATGCCTCCTCAGTCGCCAATTCTCCCAGATCACTCATATAGTGGGCTATATGCTCTTGGGCTGAGCCCTCCCCGTCATATCTTGTTACTTTGGGGCGTTTACTGTGATCTGCTGGAAGCTTTTTGAACATATGACGAACCGGGAATGGTACCTTATATAAGTCAAATGTGTTTATCCCCTCGTCTTGTTCGGCCATCTTGGCCTCAACAATTTGCTCAATCAGGTGCTTTTGTGATGCTGTCGCATCTTCTGTTGATGCGCGCGGTTGATGAGCATTATAGTTGGGCTCTTCAGCCCTATCTTCCTGAATCTCCTCAGGACTAAAATTGACTTCAACAACCGGGGGTCCTGCAGGTGCAGGAATGGCCCTAGGTGGGGGTAGATTTATTGGAGGAGCCGGGGCAACCCTTTGCTGTTCCTCCATCTTCTGTATTAGGCCATACAGTAAGGCCTTTAATTGCT
Source organism: Zantedeschia hybrid cultivar (assembly GCA_030544215.1). Lineage (NCBI taxonomy): Eukaryota > Viridiplantae > Streptophyta > Magnoliopsida > Alismatales > Araceae > Zantedeschia > Zantedeschia hybrid cultivar. The sequence continues at coordinate 80,986,609 of JARZZO010000005.1, read as the reverse complement.
GATTTTCCTGCCGGATTTCCTCCAGAGTCTGAGGTTGCGGTTGTTCTTGCGGCAGTTGCGCGACTTCTGGCTCCAGGGCGTCGGCCGCACCTTCATTGGCTCGAGATGGCTCTGCCCCTTGGCCCACTTGGCCTAGCAGGCGCATGGCTTGCTCCATTTGGCGGGTAATTGGCCCACCTCTTTGCATTATCCCAGCGGCATTACTCGGCTCTTCCGAGGGCTGCCGATTTACGTTGGAAGTATAACAGGTATATATCCGGATGCCATCATCCGTCATGCGGGCAGTCCTCCTTTTCCTCTGTGCTGGGCGTACCAGCGCACCGAGTCTTTCGAAGACCGAAACCCGCTTTTGGGCAGGTTCTTGTTCCTCACGAGCATCCTTCTTTCCTTGGCTTCGCTTATGATGAAGCTGAGTTGATGGATGAGTTGATGGATGATTCGCCTCCCTGATCGGCCCTGCAGGCCTGGGAGGTTGCTGCTCTGCTAGGGTAAACCTAGCCTCGCGGATTTCACGGGCTTCCTTTTTGGTCACCCATATCTTTTTTAGGGGGGGCGCATGACCCTCCTGACGTTTGCCCCCATTTTGGGGAATAGTATCATCCTGCGCTCGGGGTATAGTATTGCCCCATGTGCGTCGGGATGTAACGTACGCAGGCCGATGAACCACGGCTTTTTGCATTTTCTTTTTCCTTTTGAAGGTTGCCACCTCCTGGCAAACCTTCGGCAAAATCCCGAAACAGTTGTGAACTAGGACCGTCGGGACATGCCGAGTTTTTGGAACGATTGGTTCCCCGCCATCCAAGCGAATGCGCAGGTCCCCAACCAATATTGTTTTCCCGGTCCGGGAGGGACTCGGGGAAGCATTCTTTTTCTTCTGCCCCCTGCTGGACGAGGAAGCATGGAATGTAGTAATAGTATTGGCGGTGTAGACGATCTGCCGCTTCCCGCCTTTGTTGGCCTCCTTCGCGCAGGGGGCGCGCTTCTTTGCTTCTGCCGGAACCGACTCCGGCGCCGGGACTACCCCCAGGAAGTACGGAGATCCCACAACCGCGGGAAAGTTGCCGAAGCTAGTCGGCACAGTAAGGTACCCACTCTGGACGTGGGCCGCCACGGCAAGGGGGCCATAAGTGACCCTTGCTGCCATTATCGCTCTGACGGGCGGACGACTTAACCACCTGTATAAGACATGGCAAAGTTAGTAGCATAGTTATGGTGAGGGCATCACCGGACGGAGAGATGAAGGGGAAGAGAGGTCCCACCGGGCGTGCCATCTCTGTTCGCGCGAAGGTTTTGCCAACCCTCGTCGTTCGGGACCTGACCTAGGCATATCTATCCTCCCCTATATCGGATTATTCGGAAATCCATTTTTTTTTGTTTATCTAGAGGATTATAGGTCAGTTTTATATTTTTATCGGATTATGAGAGCTTGGGATTAGCCCTCAGGGAATCCGGGACTTCGAATCAGGCGAAGATTCGAGTATATGACCTCTCTCTACTGACCTCGGTCAGTGTTAATTACGCTGAGCGACTGCTCGGCAACCCTTGATTAACCGTCCGTATGATGCCCTTAATCATGCAAAACTACTACTATAGGCAGCGCATGCATATGCATATGAAGGCATATTTTAAGTTGAATCCCTAGCCTCACCCCGGCTCGGGGACAACTTTTATGTGATTTGGGATTGACTTCTGATTATTAAGATAGGTTCCCAGTTTGGAGGATTAATTCCAAATTGTGCGGACTGATTCCCAATTTCTAGCTCTGCAGGGACTTTTTTGTAATTTTACACCTTGAGGGTTTTTATGTAATTATGGGTGCCTTATGAGAGCATGACATTTTGTAAGTAGATATGGGGTGGATTTTAAGGGGTTTCACACTTTATGAGGGTTGTAAGATCAATTTTAAAGGTATAGGGGTTTTTTTGTAATTTTCCCTTAAACTGGGTTATCGAGTTTTAAGATTTGATCTTGAGGCTATTGGTGAGAAATTTTACTCATGATATGATTTTTAGGGCTTTCGGGGTTATATATGCAAATATTATACCTAAGGGTATTTTGGTAACTTTGTATTTATATATTGTGTTCTTCGTGAACGGTTTATGTTCTTTCAGATTTTTACTTTCTGATTTCTTACTGTTTTTACTGATTTTTATTCATTTTTTATGATTTATTTAATTAATTTAATTAATTAATTAATTAATTATTCATGTGAGGTTATCTAGGTTTACTATATTTTTCCACAGATTTTTACTGTTTTCTTATGGGTTTTCCTGATTTTTAATGGTTTTTTCTGATTTTTTAATTAATTTTCTGAATTTTATTAATTAATTAATTATAAATTATCTTTTGGGTTTAGTTATAGTCTTTATGCAGTTTTCTGAATTCATATCCTATTTGTTTAGGGGGTGAGGCTAAAAGTTAGGTTGGAGATGTACTCAAATTTCATTTAACTTTAGAAAACTATATACATATACATGTTATTATTATTGAAATGTGATAATTATAAAATTAAATGATACACGCATGGGCACAAAATTTCTGATATTATTTCAGCAGCATTTCGCCTTATAATAAGACTGTTTTACAAAGAAAATTCGGCAGAGCTTCCCCTTAGGATAGAACCTTAGGAGAGAGAGCTCTCCGGGACGAAAAGAACTCCCCAAATTCGCAGCAAATCCGGGTTAAGAAATCCGAATTTGGTCTTCAATTGGCAACACTCTCCCTCCCAATTTCACCACAACCTCCCTATATGTGGGCAGCTTGTGTCCTTATAGGGTACACTTGTGGTATGCCCTTGTATATCCCTTGAATTGGAGCCTTGGGGTCCTATTTATAGGCCCCAAAATCTGATCCGGTGGGGGGTGCCACCGGGATGAACCAAGGTGGGGGGGTGCCACCGGTTGGAGCTTCCCTCCTTCCCTCTCTTTTTTTTATTTTTTGTATCAGCCAATGGGTGGCAAGAGAGGTAAGAGAGAGCAAATAAAGGAGAGAGGGGGAGGCCTCGGTGGGCACCCCCACCGGTTCCAACCGGTGGTGGGGGGGTGCCACCGGTTGGCCCCCCACCGGTTGGGAACCGGTGGGGGTCTCCCCCACCGGTTTTGGGAACCGGTGGGGAGGTTCTCCCCTCCCCATGCTCCCCTTCTTTCCCACTTTTGGCTCTTGATGAGCCTTGTTCTTTTTTGGGTTTCAGATTTCTCAAGTGTGAAAGGAGTCTTTGCCCATTAAATTTGGACTTGGGTTAGGTGTGAAAGGGGTTTTTAGGATGGGGTTTAAGAGGGTTTCCACATGGGATTCTTAACCCATGTGAATGGGGTTAAGATCCCTCATTTAAACCTCATATTAAACACACCCCCTCCCCCCCATTTTTGAATTTTTAAAGGAGAAAGAGAGGGAGGGAACCCCTCTCCCCCCCCACAGGTTTCCCTCTTGGAACCGGTGGGGGGTTCCCAACCGGTGGGGGCTCCCCCCACCGGTTCCCCCTCTCTCTCCTCCCCCTTCTTGGCCTATTTAAATAAAGGGGATGGGAGAGAGGGGTCCACTTTCCTCTTTAGGAAATTCTCCCCTTTGAGTTTTCAGATTTTCCCCTCTCTGGCCTGCAGATTTAGTGTCCCTTGTGGACTGATTTCGGGCCCATTTGAACTCCCTATTGGGCCTTCTTATTGGGCCATCCATTGGGCCTACCTCCTTTGTTATTGGGCCATCATTTGAGGCCATTTTGGACGAGCTTGGAGGCTGTCTTGGGCCCATTCCGGGACTGGTTCGGGCCTACTCCGGGACAGATTTTTGGCCTGTTAGGGGTGCCTATTGGGCCTCTTCTTGGGCCTCTCCCTTGGGCCATTTATTGGGCCTAACTTTCCCGACATTGGGCCTCCATTCCGAGACTGATTTGGGTAAGTTCCGAAACTGATTTTTCCTTATTCCGGGACAGATTCCAGCCCACTTTTGGGACTGGCCTTGGGCCCATTTGGGGGCTTATTGGGCCTCATCTTGACCCCGCCCATAGGGTTGCTTATTGGGCCCATCTCCCCCACTATTGGGCCTTCATTTCGGGGCCATTTTGGGGGAGTTCTAGGACTGATTCTGCCCCATTTCGGGACAGATTTTAGTCCATTTAGGGACTGATTTTGACCCTTGTTTTGCAGCGTTCGGGGTCCCATTTATCGCCGCATTTGGGGTCTCCCATCGGGTCTCATTATCGGGCATTGCGAAGGCGGTTCGGGAGCTGATTTCGGAAGCCGAAGCAAGCAACTTGGGGCTGCCTCAGGCTCCTAAAAAAAATCTGGTTAAGGCCTTCGTGGCCTAGGTATGTCTTCTACTCTGCTGCCCTCGCAATACGAGCCCATGGTTCCTTATGGATTTCTAGTATTTACATATATCATAGGCGTGCATTTTATTTTGCATGACATGGTTCTTCATGAACATATTGTCATGCTTTTGTATGTGTATTCTCCCATGGGGAATTTCACATTGACGCGAGCATGCGTCATATATGCACACTCATATAATGTAAATCTGCATGTCTGTATATGAAATTGTTTTTTGGGTTCAACAGAAGGTTATGAGGGAGTTCCAAGATAGGCCGCTAAGCATCAAAAGGTTTAACTCTACATTTATTGTTCTTACTCCTAAGCGGGAAGGGGCCGAAATTGTGTCTGATTTTAGGCCCATCAATCTTTTGAATGGTTGCTATAAGATTATCACCAAGGTTTTGGCGAATCGGCTGAAGAAGGTGCTGAAGGAGGTTATTAGTACAAATCAGGCAGCATTTCTTAGGGGGAGATACATCCTAGACAATCTTTTGTCAGCCCATGAAGCCATAGTCTCTCAAAAAAATAGTAGAAAGGAGAGAGTGATAGTTAAATTGGACTTTGAGAAAGCATATGATCGAGTAAGCTGGTTGTGTATTCAAAATACTCTTGGAGCTATGGGTTTTAACCACAAATTGATTGGTTGGATCATGAGTTGCATCTCCACTGCTACATTCTCTATTTTGCTGAATGGTGAGCCTTGTGGATATTTTAAGAGCTCGAGGGGGCTGAGGCAAGGTGATCCGATGTCACCACTGATTTTTATTATAGTTGGCCAGCTTCTTAGTACCATGTGGGATAGAACTACAGCACAAGGACTGGTGGATGGATTTTTCATTGGGAGAGATGGGTTTCTGCTGTCACATCTTCAATTTGCAGATGATACGCTATTGTTCTCTTCTGGAAATGAGGATATGCTTTGGAATATGAAACTACTACTGACCCTGATAGAAGCCAGTACAGGATAAGCCATCAACTTTCAGAAATCTGAGGTGGTAGGAATTAATCTGCAGCAGGAGAGGGTTCAGGAAATTGCTGAAACTTTTACGTGTAAGGCCTCCTCCTTTCCAATAACTTATCTGGGATTACCTCTTTCTGATGTTCAGTGCAAAGTCAGAGATTGGGATGAGCTCATTAGAAGGTTTGAACAGAAGTTGGAAGGATGGAAAGCAAGGTTCTTAACAGCTGGAGGTAGGTGGGTGTTATCTAAAACAGTCCTCTTGTCAGTAGCAACATATTTTCTCTCTATTTTCCGGATTCCAAAAAAAGTGGAAAGAATTATTGAATCTAAGAGAAGCCTTTTTTTTCTGGGAAGGTGGAAAGAGGGATAATAGAGCTTTGCACCTAATAGCTTGGGATAGGGTGTGTAAGAGAAAGGATCAAGGAGGGGCTGGCCTGGTGAAAGTAGGTATTTTTAATCAAGCTTTGCTAGCTAAGTGGATTTGGAGACTGGGAGAGGAGGAAGATGCCTTGTGGACCAGAATTGTCAGGGGTAGATATTATCGTGGTTCTTCTAGATGGGAAATGCACCCCATTTCTTCATCTAACATGTCCCCGATTTGGAGGAATATCTATAAGATGGTTGAGTTGATTAGTACTCCAATCTCCTGTCAAGTGGGTAATGGTTGTTCAATCAGATTGTGGGAGGATAGGTGGGTTTCTTGTCAGCCTTTGGCAGTGAAGTTTTCATTATTGTATCAAATTTCTGAAGATAAGAAATATGTGGCCCAGTTGTACTCAGATGGGCAGTCTAATACTTGGAATTTGACATTCAGAAGAGACTTTACTGATCAGGAACTACATCAGTTCATGGCAGTTCTCAACATTATTCAGAATACTGGGTTGCAAAGCTACAGGAATGATAATATGAGGTTATGGGTTTGGAGCTCTAAAGGTACCTTTTCTGTCAGTTCTTTGGTTAGAGTGATTAATGACAGTGGAGTCACAGTGCCATGGAGATCTACAATTTGGTCTAAGTTATTACCTTGTAAGATCAACATTTTTCTTTGGAAGATGGCTCTGGGGAGGCTACCAACGGTGGATATACTTCTTCCAGTTCAGAAGCTTACCTGTTCTTTCTGTGGGAGATTTGAGGAGGAAGCTGAACATTTGTTTTGTCACTGTGGAATTATCAATCCCTGGTGGCTGTCATGCTGTAGGTGTTTAAATATCACTTGGGAGGAACCTCTCTCAGCTGAGGAGGAGTTATGGTCCTTAATTCTTCCAACATTTCTGTGGGGGGTATGGACAGAAAGGAATTTCATAAGGTTCAGAGATGAGTTTAATAGCATCCATAACATTATGAGGAAGGTTATTAAATGGGTCTCTGATTGGGGAAGAGCTGCAGGGATTGCAGGGGATCTGAAATCCTCCCTTCTCATGAGTAAGCTGCAGCAGTGGTTCAGGATGAATGGCTGAGTTCAGGATGGTTTTTTTTTACATTCTTTTTATAATTTTTAATCTTATCACCTTGATAAGATTTCTTGGGGGAGTCTCTTTGAGTGGGGGTTTGTTATTGCTTGTAAGGGGCTTTTGTGTAAAGGGATTCATGTGTGTCTTGAGAGCTTTGTGTCGCTCTATGGTGTAATCTTTGTTCTTATTTTCAATGAATCTGTGTCCTATTTTGGTCACCTTCAAAAAAAAACAATCCGTACATCCCCCTTGCTCTTTACTTTTGAGACCCACTCCCCCCTGCTCTTTACTTTTTACAAACATTCCCCCATCTTATCAAATGTAAACCCTTTTGTTTTTTTCCTTCTTTCCCCCTGACCAGAAAATTTTTCTTATTGCAGCTTCAATAATTTTCAAACTCTCCTCGGAATGTGAAAAATGGCGGCATGGTAATTGGCCAATGAAGACATCACAGATTTGGAGAGAACCCATCTTCCACCGGCTGATAGTAATTTAGCTTTCCATCCCTCCAGTCTATAGTCAAACTTCTTAATAAATCATCCCAATCCCTTATTTTGATGGGCCCATTGGTCAGTGGCACCCCAAGATATTCTATTGGAAAGTTTGACCATTTGGATCCCATGTACTCAGCAATATTCCTCATACTGTCCTGTGTCTACTTCTGATTTCTGAGAATTAATTTTGAGACCTGTGATAGCTTCCACTGAAAACAACAGCTTCATGATATCTTCAATCTTTCTTCCTGACCTGAAGTGAAAAGCATGGTATCATCCGCAAATTGAAGATGTGTTAGCTGAAGATTATTCCTACCAACCCAAAAGCCATCCACAAAGCTACTCTCTGCAGCTCTATTCCACAATGAACTCATGATCTGACCAATCAACAAAAAGAAGTGGAGAGATAGGATCTCCTTGTCTCAATCCTCTGGAACTAATGAAAAAACCACATGGCTCTCCATTAACAAGAATGGAGAAGCGAGAAGTAGAGACACAGCTCATGACCCAGATAATCCATTTTTGCTTAAAGCCCATAACTCCAAGTGATTTGGCGGCTGATTCTTCATGCAACTTTGTGGGCCATTTGGGGTGAAAGGAACAAGAGGATCTTCAAAAAGGAGTCTGCCGACCTGCAAAGGGTCACTCTTTTTGTTTGTGATAAAGTGACGGAGTTGGTGAGGGTCTGTTGTACGAGCATTATGAGCTCATCCTCCTCTTTTTATTTTTCGGGAGATAGTTGAGGGGCACCAGCTTGGTGCTTTGGGGGCCCAGGTGGCCTTTTTCGTGAGCTGCTCTGTACATTACTTCATTACATTTTGTTTTTAATATAATTGTGGTACTATCCACCATCCAAAAAAACTACATCCTCCTTATTTCTAACTCTTTGGTGATGAATTGCTTCATAAGCTGCCAGATAATTGTCCAGAATAAACCTCCCTTCCATAAAAGCATTCTGAATGTCTGCTTAATTCAGTCTTTTTTTTTTTTCTTTTTTTTGAAAGTGGAAGAGTCTGCTTAATTCTGTCTTGATAGCTATACCACAGCATTACATTTCTGTATTTTTAATGCCTTCATCAATTTGGCACAAGATAGATGTGATAAGAAGAAGATTTTTATGGGGTAATACAAACAAGGATAGTAGATGCATTCATCTAGTAAAATGGGACAGAGTATTTTGTTCAAACGCTAAAGTAGGGCTGGGAGTGAAAAGTTTTAAGATTGATGACTGTTGCTATGCTAGGTAAATGGAATTGGGAACTAATATCTGAAGAAGGATCTCTGTGGAAGAAAATTATAAAGCTGAAACATTATAGGTTGTCCAAGGCTTTTTTTCCTTCACCACATAATCTGAATTGGATGTCACTATTTGGAGAGAGATTATCAAGGCCACAGCAATTTTTCATAGATATAATGCAGTAGAGGTGGGCAATGGAGACCTTACTTTGTTCTGGTTGGACAAGTGGACACGAAATGTAACATTGAAGGGAAAATTCCCTGATATTTATCAGTTGGCTTGTAAAAAGGGTAGCTTCATCAGCGAAGTGTATCGTGTGGAGAATGGTATGGTGCAATGGTTGATTCAGTTGACGAGAAGACTAAAAAAATATGAGGAGATGCATTATTTATCCTTGCTTCAGATATTGGCAGAAGTGAAGATCAACATGAATGAAAAGGATCAGATCATTTGGACTGCAAACAAAGGAATGTTCTCTGTTAAATCATTTTATAAAATTCTGGAAGGAGACCAACCATCTTTTAGACATTTCAATGATATATGGAAGGTGAAGTCGCCATGCAAAGTTCAGAGTTTTAGGTGGCTGGTTTTTAAAAAGGAGAATTGTTACCAAAGCTTACAGAGCAAAGTGGTGCAAGAATACTGATACAATGTGTGTACTCCGTGGAGTTGATACAGAAGACATAGATCATTTGTTCGTTACATGCCAGATCAGCAGATAAGTATAGAGCATTATTGGCAGAATGTTGAAAATATCTGTTTCATTTAACAGTTTGCAGGGAATATGGGAATATTTTAACCGATTGAAGTTTCAGTTATCCAAAGGAACTCGAAGGAAGATTATGCAATTCTTGCTGCATGCCATTTGCTGGGGTATTTTGAAGGAAAGGAATGCTAATATCTTCAGGGATAGTACTGTTTATGTGGAGTACATTGTCATGCTAGTTATTTTGTATGTTGATAATTGGAGTCATTATATCATGGGGGTGTCTGCTGAGCATTGGACGAGAACAGTCTCATAAGTGTTTTGAGACTTTTATTTTACTGTTTTCATTTTTTATTCACCCAAAGATAGTAATCTCTCCTATCTTTTTTTATCGTACTACTTATATTTATCTTTAATAAAATTAGTGGTGCAATCCAGAATTTTTTCCCAAAAAAAAAAACATGCCACAAGGTTTTTGTATTATATTCTTATAGTGAAGTCGAAGAAAAATTTCTCAGAAGAACCCATGGGAAACTTTTGTGCTGAAGCATTCTTCTTTAGTGTAGTACGCGGGCCAATAATTATGAAGCAGCTCCCTCAAAATAATTTGGTAACTAGATAATGTTCATATTACCATTTAGATTTTTTGGGAAGGCAGACATGGTCCATTTCATTAAATAAGGCAGAATAACATTACAACTTACACATATTCATATACAAGTGTGAAAAGAATATATACTACCAACCCCCAAAAATCATCCACCATATACATGAAAACCCCCCAAAAAGATCCCGCCATATACATAAGACACACTAACCACTAGACAAAAAGACCCACACAAAGCTAGTGTAGCCCGGCTATGTACACAAGCCCCATATGGCCCAGATATTAGCATGCAAAAACCACCAAATATTATAATGATTATAACACAGAAAATTTTGTTACAGTCCCACCACAGTTTAAGCTTCTCGACAGCATGTGAATCCCTTTTGTCTCCTAGTTTAGCAGTTAGGGACCAGCACTATTAAGATTACAGCTCTCTCTAAAATGGTGTAGTGTCTTTTATGTTCTGAAATTTCTGTTGTTCCCTTCCCATCATGTAGCCCAAAGGATGACTATAGAAGTACATACCACCAATCAATTTCATCCTCAATAGGGCATGAAGTATTCAACCAGTCCATAAGGTGCAGCACGTTATCATGCTTTACAGCTTTAGCCATGCCATTTGCAGATAATTATCCAACAGGTTCATGTGTCATTACAATTCCACCCATATTGTTATTCAGTTGGCTGTTAATCATATTGTTATTCAGTTGGCTGTTAATTTTTAATTTCTGAGTAATCAATAAGATTTTAATTTTTTTATGATTTTATTTACTTGGGAAAAGAGCTGTATGGTGGTATTATACCTGAAATTTTGCTAGACATCATCCACATAATATCAGCAATGTCTTACTATTTTCCTTAAAATGCCTATACAATAGGAACCATGGGACTGACCACAAATTGTTAATGAAGGAGCAAGATGATACAAATCACATCATAAGCAGTGGATAAATCCTTCAGAAGCACAAAGTCAAGGACACAAAACAGGGGTTGAAAATTGAGCCCATCATCACCATCATCAAAGCCTTCTCCCATTCATTTGAGGTCGGCTACGTGAATCATGTCCCGCCATCTTAATCTATTAAATGTCAAACTTGAGGTAACACATAGCAATGTCATGTCCTTTTTAAAAACATCTAACCATCTCATCTTAGGTCTTCCTTGATGTCTTCTACCCTTCACTCTAATTCTATCGCACATCTTAACCGGTGCTAAACTTGGACGAGAATGTACATGACCAAACCACCGCAACCTATTCTCCCTAAGCTTAACGTCAATAGAAGCTACACCTAAACCCTTACCTATATATTCATTCCTAATTTTATCTTTTCTAGTCTTACCATACATTCACCTTAACATCCTCATCTCAGCAACACTATTGCACATGATCCTTTCTCACAACCCAATACTCGGAACCATATAACATAGCAGGTCTCACAGTTGTCCTATAAAACTTACCTTTGAGTTTTAAGGGGACCCGCCGATCACAAAGGACTCCAAATGCATTTCTCCACTTCAACTAACCTGCCTTGACTCTGTAAGTGACATCGTCTTAGATCTCTCCATTATCTTGAATAATAGATCATAAACATTGAAAGTTGCTACTTTTAGGAATAACTTGACCTTCGATAGTAACTAAATCTAATTGATCAACATTTCTATTACTGAAATTACATTTCATATATTTTGTCTTAGTTCAACTAATCCTAAAGCCTTTGGATTACATTTCATGTTTTAGGCTCAAAAGTAGGCACCTACCCTCTTAAGGCAGGCAAATAGTATGATGTGGGTGACTTTGGTCGCAACTAGCAAACTTCTTTGAAAGCTGTTCAAACCCAACTTCTTGGATGAGGGATATTCGAAGTGTTATACCTCACTGCAGCTTCTGTACATATTTGTAGGAATATTCAATGGTTTCCAGGAACTCACTAATTTCTACTTCAAGTCCAAAGGTCTGAGGAAAATCAAATAAGAAAAATGTAATTGAATCCTAGAAAGCTCCATATTAAGATCATGCTCGATATTTCTTGTGTGTGGTCAGAAATGTGAAAGGAGCCACTGAGTTGGTAAATATAGGTTGTCCCACCCTTTAACTGGCAGATACATACCACAGAGGCACAGAGGATAAACAGAGACAATTTTTTCTTTCTTTCCTAGCAATCTCAAAATTTGTTCTCTTTGTTCTTACTTTTGTTTTTGGTCCCAAACAAGTTTCAGATATAAAATTTTATTCATTGCTAGCCTCAGACCAAAGTAGTCTTTCATCTGTCAAGTTAGAGCCTGGACTGTAATCCACCTGTTTCACTAATTCTAAAGAACTGAGTAGCCTGCCGATATGAATTTTGCATGCGAGTATCCTTAAGTCCTTAGAGGAGAAAAGGAACCACCACCTACATTCTTTTTCTATGTTCCTTTAATTTATGGTATGCACTAAGACCATCACTGAGCTTCCCATAAGAAATTTCTATAATCATCTCCACTTCCCAGGATTATCAATTGCTCCATTGTTGACCTAATATTTTACAGACCCATGCATCACAAATTAACCAAATTCCCCATATCACTTACTTTGTCACTTCTATCCATTCCTCAAAGTTCCTTTCCTCTGCTCTATAATCATTAACATTTAGATAGAGGGTAATTTGACTTCAACAACTGTTGGATTATTATAAATTTATTACAGATACAAAACAAGAAGTGCTAAAAATTGGTTTCTCAGTATGGAGGTTTTTCCAATTGATCTACTACTATATTCTAAATACAGAAAAAGCATCAGCCATCATATACATAATTTTTTTTTTCTTGGCCCAATTGCTGTGGTGCAGTTGCTCAAATGGAGGTCATATGGTTAAACTGACCTGAGGCTGAAATTGTATGTATTTCATTAAAGGAGGGAGGCTACACTCCCAGCCTCACAATCACCTGATGCAAGCAACACTTCTCGACATCAAGAAAATGAGATAACAAGAGTAGTATTGTGATAGTTTCATTATCTATCAAATACACTGCACATCCTAGGTTTTCCATTCATCCCTTACACCTACATTGTACAATCTATAAAATTCTCCTACAGAACATGTATGGTCAGAAACGAAGTGCTTTGTTTAGACATCAAACACATCACACCAGTTTGCAAACAGTACAAGGGTCCTGCATAGGCCAAGATGATTGCCCATAGGTCAAAATATAACCCTCATCACACAGGCAGAATTCCAATCCAGATGGTAAAATGAGGGCATTTTGACGAAATCCACACAAAAACATAGGTGAACGGAAAATTAGAGAAAGATTTCTTGAAAGACTACAGTACCGGGGCTGGTATGAGGGATTCATCTTGGATGCTCAGCATCTGTCCCAGCTTCAATGCAGCACCACGCATCCTGCAGAGTGCAAGGGCCAGGCGCTCTGCATTTTGCTCCGACAAGAATGGTGAGACTGCAGATTGCTTCTCATCTGTCTTGGGTACTCCAAACATTAGCCTCTTGGTAGATTCTTGAAGTGTACCCCATGCAAGCCCCGCTCCCAAACCAGCAAATCTTTCATGGCAGATCAAGGAAAAAAAAAAAAAGGCAAGAAGGCACATTAAACGACTACTTGGAGAATAAAAATGCTGACCTTTACGTGGGTGCTTATTGAAAGGTTTCTAATAACCAAAAATTCCAAAATATTTAAAACATTGCCAGCTGCGGAAGACATTTATGTTTGGCTTTGTGAAATATGATGGAATTGCACCATTCATTTTCATTAAAAGACATTTCAGCTAGCATGTATGCCGCTGACACACATTGTTAACTTCAGCAAGAAATTGAAAGCAGCAGAGGAGGATGGCAGAACAAGAGAACAGCCCTTTAGGGAACAAGATGGCGGGCATAGACTCAATGACTACAAAAATCAAATGAAATACTTGAACATACAAAAGAAACATAAATATTTACAGTAGAGACAAGAATGGCAACCAACAAAACAGAAGTAATATTCACTTCCTCAAACTATGATCATACTGATTGATAGACTCATTTCTAAGCACTTAACAGTCCGATCCAGTTCTGGCATGTGTTTATCTTTGGATAATTGCCTTGGGTTTCAACTTATCTAAAATTCTGGTGAGCCATGCAAGTCATCATTCCTACTATGCTTTGGTCCCTTTATTATAGCTGCAGCTTTTCATTTGTCCATATATCTTACAAACGATGCAAATCTTTCCAGTTTTCTTAATATAAAATGTTGCAGCTTTTATCGTGCTTCAAAGTTCGAACTGTACTCAAAATTCAGCTCCCCTTATCTGAGACCTTAAAGAACCCTCTGTTGCAAGCTTAAAACAGGTGTAGTGAGAACCAACATATGGATTTCTGCCAATGGAAAGTACAGTGTTTGATTCACACTGTTTGATTCTCTAAGCCTGGCATTTAGGAACTCATGAACATGAAGCAACTTCAGCACATGACCATTCCTCACTTGTCAGGTCAAACCAACTCCAGATTGTCATTATAATCAGGCATCCCCTTTATCTAAGCCAATAAAATATCTCCTGTCATCTTACAGATCTACAAAGGCCTCCTTTTTTGTAAAAAAAATCACTTTAAGCGGTTCGGATCACTAAACAACAGAGAGGAAAACTCAAACAGACTATCTGCTGACTTTTTCTTAAGATTCCCCCAACTATTCAAAGACCCCAATGTTGTGCCTAAACCACCATAAATTTCCCCCCGCTCAAACTATCTCAGTCAGGAAAGAGTACAAGGAGTTTAAACATCATTGTGCACAAGAAAATGAGAAGAGAGAATGGAATGACTCACCTCTGCCACCTTTGGTCCTTCCCACAGAAAGCCATGCCAATTCATATACACACCTAATATTCTCATTATATTTACAAGCCTACACATGTACTCGACCTTTACCATTCATGCTATTGCTTTAGTTATCTATTTATAACATACCTTGCTAATAAATAAATCGTAGGTTCTGGCTCTCCCTTCCTTTTTGTGACAGCATTTCCCTTCCCCCATTACTAGGAAGGAACTTAGAAGCAGGATTCACTCATTTTGTCATCGTCCCCACTTCCAAAAGCACTCATGCTCCTACTCCCAAGGGAAACTTGATAGAAGACTCCCACTCCTATCTCATTCCCATCCCAATTTAGGAAGGTTGTCTTTATAACTTGCCAGTAAGTCGAAAAGTAGTATCATGTATTTCAAACGGAGAATGTGACAAAAAGAATAAGGTACCCACAAAAAAAACAATCATTGTTCCTCTTCATTCCATTTTACATTGCACGTGTCATCTGTTTTCTTTCCTTCATTGTGGTTTAAAAGATGTGTCAAACATCTCCTTAATTAGTTTTATTTCTCTATCAAATGCATTTTTACAGCTACATGCATTTTTTACAGCTATCTACCAACATAGGACTTTTTATGTGGACGATGGAATGGGGGAGATTATCCACATGTGACAATCTCAAGTGGGCTAAGAATGGAGCAAAAGCCAAGTGCACCGGAATCTTTCAAGAAAACAGGGAGCACATCTTCCTTCATCGTGATATTATTGACAATGTGTGCAAATCTTTCTCCAAACCTATTCATATCTCATGGAAATGGGAGGAAGATGTCATTAGTCTAATTGGGTAATGAGACAGGTTTTGTCCAGTTAAGCAAGAAACTTCAGTAGTGGAAAATGGCCTTACCTGCTATGCTGTGGGCTATGTGGAGGAGGAGGGAACAAAGAACTTACAACATCTTCTCTAACCCACCATTGATTATCAGGAACTGTATCCATTCGCTCCTTGAAAGGAGCATTCATTGTTCAGGGGAACCTATCAGAGACTCTGTCACTTAGCTAATTAGTATCAGTTGGAGTTTTTTGTTCTGTAAGTGAAGTTCTGGATGAAAGGGGATATTGGGTTGCTTAGTCTTATATCTCTAACACCTTAGTAGATATTTTCTTTTCTTTTCTTTGTCTTTGTTTCTTTCCTCTATGTTTTTTCAAATTATCAGAAAACTAGTGTCTTTCATCATTTTTGTCATCTTGAATAAAATTATTTGACACAATGACAACATAATAGAGCCCATAATGTATTCCATATTAGCATTATTCTTTGACATACCTAGTTTGGGTCATCATCTTCTTCTCTCCTGCTGCAGTGACCCTCTAATTCTTCACGTCACATTTATATGCTTGAACCCAGTCAAGCCCAAACCGCTGTGATGTGTCAAAAATTTTAATTCAATCAACGTCTATGTAGTCAGAGGCGAGAGGCGAGAGGCGAGCGAGGCGACCAAGGGTTTGCCTCAGCCTTAAACGCCTAGGCGATCGCCTAGACGTTTGAGGCGATGTGTTTTCTTTCATGCATCACCATGAAGGAATAAAATGGTAGTATGAATATAATAAAGGAAATTCCAAGATAATCATATGTAAGACTTTGAGAAACACTGATAATGTCCAACATATAATAACCAATTGGTATAAAGCACTCATGTAATAGTGCATAGTCTTAGAAATCATCAAAAATAAGAAAATGATGTGATAGCATATAACAAAAAAGGGAAAAAGAACAAGGCATGTAAGAGAAAAAGGGCATCGGACATTATTAAAAGAGGCATTAGCCACTTTGGAATAATTAAGAATAAGAAAAGCAGTAGCACATAATTAAAAAAGAAATAAGCATTTATCATAGACCTCGTATGCCAGTGTGCCTAGGTGAGTGAGGAAAATATGAGGCGAGGCGAGGCGAGGCGTTCTTGGCTCGCCTCAACCTACTTCATCGCCTAGGCGAGCGAGGCGATCGCCTTTGATATCATAGATCAACGTTATCCCCACATGAACTTGTTCCTCAATGATATGTATGCATAACCTTCAACCTCTGATTGACTTTACTGGTCTCCAGTTTAAGGTTTGATGATATATCCTACTTAGCAACCCAAGAACTGCCAATCACAATTCAAAGAGTACCTCCTTTAGCCAGGACATATCTGGCTCAGTTCATTTATATAGTCTATTGTTGTATCTTCCTTTCTCTAAGGACACATCATAGATCCTTCTCCCACCTTGTTTCCCCTTTCTTTGACACGTCACTTCTTGTAATCCATTGGGAAAGTGCTTTAAGACATGCATCTCATAAAATTTTTCATTAAAAGAAGCCTCACCCACCATTCTTCTGTACATACCTACCTTTTCTATAGACCGTAAGACATCTTCATCAAAATATGCTTCTTCTCCAAGCTTTCCAACAGACTACGTGGCACGTGCACATACCAGAATCCACTATGCCTCACATTACAATCTCTCCACTATAATTCTCAGCCTCACTAATCTTGCTGACACTCACGACAGGTGATTACACAGAACTGATCTCTCAAGATGCCACAATCCAAACACGCCTAAGGATGAAATTATTGAGGCCCTAAGTTGCTTTCTTCTGCTGCTGAGCACCACTATCATTATCCGCATACCTCCGGTGCCGGATGCATAATTCTGCTGCTGAGCACCACTATCATCATCCGCATACCTCCGGTCAGAGATGCATAACATGAAGAATCACGCGAAGCAATTAAATTCAAACCAAGCACGATTCACAACATGGAAACAAAAGCAAGGCAAAAAAAAGGGAAATATATAAAACAACCACATTTACTAACCGTACTCGATTTTATATGATTATACAGGACATAGAAGAGAGCATAGCCCACATGCTAACATTCAAAACCCCAATTGCGTGCTCGCAGCTAAACCCTAATAGCAACTTCAACGATCTTCGACAACTTCCAAGTTTATTGTTCGTCACGCATCGAAATTAAGTTCATAAAGGGAAGGGATATCCCTAATAAATAACAAAAATTTCATACCCGAGGGCCCTTCCGAGAGGCGTCGACGGAACTCTCCTCTCCCGAGGCCGCCGGCGCTGCCTCTTCACCGGAGCAACAGCTGCATCACCGGCATCTGACATCTCCCCTGAGCTTGCGGGCTCCCCTTGATCTTCCCGCACGGCTTCCGCCATTGGTGCCGCCAACTCGCTGCTGCTTCCTGCACCTAATGCACCACCCGAAACCCCCACGGCGGCGACCGCGGCAACCTCCGCGACCGGTCTCTCCGCCATCAGATCAGTTTCCCGTGTCCCCTCGCCAGGACCATCCATACATGACTCCACCGGGGACCCCTTCGCCAGCACCGGCCCCGACGAGACCCCGGCACGCTCGGCCGCAGAGAGGGGAGGATCCGAGGAGAAGTAGACGACGGAGGAGGAGGAGGAGCGGGCGGCGTGCTCCCGGACCCGCCCGCTGGTGAGCCCCGCAAGGTCGGTGGCAGCGACGAGCGCCGTCTTCAGCGCCACCGCCGCGGCGAACTCGACGCCGCCGCCGGACCTCGCGGCGTCGAGCGTCCGGGAGCGCCGCGCCCCCTCGAGAAGGACGAGGGCGACGCCGTCAGCGAGCCTGCGGAAATCACGCAGCGGTGCCATGGCAGAAATTCGAGTGAACAGGTTAGCAACGGCCGGTGACTGGTTCTAACCTCCGCATGCCGGAAGCGGCAGAGGAAAAGGGAAGTAGAGGCTCCGACGGGAAGAAGAAGGAGGGGGAGGAGGAGGGCGGTGCACTTGAAGTCTACACGCTCGAGCGAGCAACAGTTACCCTGGCGGAGACCTGACGTGTCTGATATGAGACGCCACGACTCAAGCGTACGTGGACGCTGTGGGACCTCTCATAGTTTCTGTCTCAACAGAAAAAAAACATGAGATCGGTCAGTCCAAAAACTCAAATATCAGTTAATCTCAGACTCGATGAAAGTCGGACCAACTTTGATTTTAATCTCTGTCAGTTCAAAGCATAATTAAAGGATCCTGATCAAAACATCAGTAAGCTGAGTCAAAATTGGATTCGATCGGTCAAAAATCTATGCCGGTTGTGTGATTCATTACTGTTGAATGCGGAAACTTGTTGAACTAACCACGTAGGATGGTTGACTTCATTGTTTGACCTTCTCTTGGGAGGTTATAGATTTAAGTCGGTTGAGAGCCGAAACTTCTCTAGATATTCGGCTAAAAACGTGCCATAGGATAATGTCCCCAGATTCAAGTTTGAGATTACTTTCATGGAAAAACAGCTTAACAGTTTGATTTGGAAATTATCACCCAATTAAATGAAATTATTAATATGGGCAAAATTATCTTCCTATTGAGAGGAAAATAGTGGCTTTTGTCCGGATTCGAATCCTAATCACCCACTGACCCATTCTTTTGAGAAAAAAAAATATTGAAATTTGTTTGGGACTTCAAATCATGTGATTTAAGCAGAGATTTGGTATAAAAATGGTCGTTCTAAGTTTGGTTATCTGAGCTTGGGCCAAGTTGCCAGGCTCTTGGGTCAGGTTAGAGCGCGGTTAATTTGCTTGGGAAGAGCAGGTTTCGAGATAGCCTTTGCTCCGAAAGAGCAGGGTTCAAGTATGCCTAGCATGATATTTACTCATTTTAATAGGCATGAAACTGCACAGAAAGAAGTTGAACTCTTTCAATTCATTGGGGGAAACACTTTGCTCCTGGAATAGCACTCTCATTGCACGGACGAAATTTCATCCTCGCACACAGACAGGATTTGATCCTGCGATCCTCTCGCCTTAGAAAATGTACACAAGTTTTATTTGATATGCCAGTTTTCAAATCCAAATAATGTAGAGCTTAATTAGAAAGCCGAATATCTTATCTACCTAGCGTGCAATAAATTTAGAGCACTGTGCTTCGAGGGGGCGTCCGTCGTACGCTTGCGGCTCGCCTAGTGCCTTCAGAGTATGTTTGGTACGAAAAAAGAAGTAAAGAGAAGGACAAGTTATTGCATATAACTCTACTTTTTAGATTAAATAACTCATATAGACCTTTAACCTAAAGATAACACTTGCTGCACCGCGCACGGTGCGGACGTGTTACTCTTAACCCAAATGATAGAAATGAACAATTTTAGGTGAGAGTTTGATCGGTACCCAACAGGAAAGGGTGTCTTTGCTCTTGTTCGCAATAGCAAGGGCATCATCCTCTACACCAAGAAAAACCATCCGTGTGTAACGTGTATCCATCAAACAAGGATATGTATATATGGTATGACAGTTGAATGAACCCCAAGCAATGTTGTAGAGGCCAATTCGCATTTTCGGGGTGCAGAAAAAAATTATTATTACAACCGCCAGTGACCGCAAAAGGACATATAACGGCTCCGCAGTTGCTCTTCGTCAAGAATGACAAATAAAAGGGAGAAGAAGACTGAGCAGAATCAGCTCCTTGACGTCAAAAAAAAATCTCAATTGACAACCACGGGCAGAAACACAAGGTCGCACGAAGACTAGACGGGAAAGCCTCAAACAAGGCAGCTTAGCTTAGAGAACTAAGCAGCTGCAGCCATTGGGATGGATCGGTAGCAGGCCCTCTTCACCGCGTGCACGATATTATCCACCTGAACAGGAAGTAGCCATAATCATCACAAATAAGCTTTGACAAACAAACCGTAGAATTTGCAGACAGAATATATACAACAGATTTCACAGTCGTGCAAAACAACCTGTGGAACAGCCAGTCTCTCCAAATTTGCTGCATATGGCATAGGAACATCGGCCCCAGCCACTCTCTCAACTGGTGCATCAAGATACTCGAAGCTCTCCTCAACAACGGATGAGCTGTTGCAGCATGGCTCAGTGAGATGAACATTGGAATCAGATGAAAAATTACAGCATTTGTTGGGGGAAGGGACGCTAACCAGATCTCGGCGCCAACACCATGCTGGGGGAAGCCTTCCTCAACTGCTACAAGCCTGTTGGTTTTCCTAACAGATGCGTTGATCGTGTCCCTATCCAGTGGCCTAAGTGAACGGAGATTTATGACCTAATAGAAACAAACCACCATAACCCACCCCACCCCCAAAAAAAGGTTAGATGAAATCATGTATATGATACAACAGAGACATCTGAAGAGTAAGCTACCTCTGCACTGATCCCTTCCTTTGAAAGTGCATCTGCAGCCTGTACAACGAATTGCTAAAGAATTAGCTGCCAAGAGAACATAAAGATATGCAGCTAAAAAACTGAACAGAAAAATACACAGCTACAACACCGCAAGTTTAAAAGCATGATATAGAATCCACCACAAGAAAGATGAACAAACTTGACGTGAGGAAAAAAAAATGCATTTCTCGAAAGGGCCATTTGACTCATTGAAGTAGTCAAGATAGACTACTCAATATATAAATAATCTAACATGCTCCTAAAAGGATTGACCTGATGAACTTCTTCAAGAGAAACCAAAATCAAACTTAACAAAACTACTGAAAAATCCTCCTCACAAGCTCCATGATACCTGTTTGCCTAAAGTTCCATGTAAATCAATTGACAATTGGCAAAATTACCATAGAGCATTTGACTTACAGAAGCCCTTCAAGAGAAAAGAAAATTGAACTTAGTAAAATTCCTCAAAAGTTGCAAAATTACTGTAACACTTTGAAGGCAGCATTTTCTAGCCAGCTTCTGGACCTTAACTCCAGAATCCCACAAAAAAGAAAAAAAAACACAAAATATGTATCCTAGAGCTCACAAGGACAAACTTTATCATGTAAGCTGCCATATGGCAGCAATCTGCTGTCTCGATGAATAGGTCTATTCTGTTGATGCAACTGAACACAGATTTAGCACTTTTCCATTTTTTTCATTTCTGCCTCAAACCAAACTCTGAATTGGTATGTTTATGTTCAAATTCATTTGTAGTCAATCCAAGCAACCTTTTCCACTGTTGGGTTGACCTTCCATCTCATGCATTTCAACCCTAGGAAACTATACATAAAAAGGAAAAACGGGCTAATTTATATGGAGATATCTAAATCCAGTGACAACATAATGTCTTTGAATGGGAACCTATCAATGGATTCCGTCATTCCATGGCTATCCCAGCTTTGACACCAAATGAGAAAACTCATTAGAAGTGGCAGTATTCTGTCCACTTCTGCATCAAAATCAATGGCACAGTAGGAGATAAAAGCATTCCCATCAAAGTCATCCATTTATTTTGAGTCAGCTACATGAATCCTATCCCGCCACTTTAATCTATCCAATGGCATATTTGAAGTTAAACTTAGGAAGATCAAGTCCTTGTTATGCTAAACCATCTTATTTTAGGCCTTCCCCAAGTTTCTTTCCCCACCATCCACTTGAATTAGATCACACCTTCTAACCAGCGCCAAACTTGGGCGAGGGAGCACATGACTAAAGCATCTAAAACTATTTTCCTTAAGCTTAACATCAATTGAACCAACACCTAAGTCTCCACATATACATTCATTCTGAATCATATTCTTCTAGTCTTTCTTCACATCCAACTTGACATCGTTCTCTCTGCTATACTCTTTTTTTTTGTGTATTCTTAGCTCACCATCCAACAATCAGTCCTATACAACATGGCAGATCTCAAAGCATTCTATAGAACATCTCTTTGAGCCTCAACGGGAACTATTGATCATGTAGGACTAGACGCACTTGTCCACCTCAGCGGTTCACCCAATATACCTTAACCCTACAAAAAAAAAAAAAGAGTTGAAGGCAACCAAAATCCCCTGAAAGGCTCGACCCATACGTAATTAATGTTCATAGGCAATTTAAGTTTAGTCAACTACTCCTCTCAGGAGGTGTGTAACACCCCATATAAGAATATATTAAATAGACTAAATTAGTAGACTACCAACAACACTGGTTAGCTATTTTTTTGAGCTTGAGTTGGAAAAAATTCCGAAGTTAAGTGTGCTCGGTTGGGAGAAAGGTCTCAGGATGGGTGACCTTCTTGGGAAGTCTACCAAGATTGTAATACTACGTATAAGAATATATTAAATAGACTAAATCAATAGACTACTAACAAGACCGGTTAATCATTTTTCGGAGCTCGAGTTAGAAAGAACTCCGAAGTTAAGCGTGTTCAGTTTAAAGAAGTCCTAGGATAGGTGCCCTTCTTGAAAGTCTACTAACCAGTACAGTTGTTTGGTCAGTTAGCTGATTGGGTCGTATAAAATAATATCAGAGCCACGAACCAGTCAGAAGTATGGAAGCTAAGTACCACACAGGGCAAAGCTGCATGGTGGGAGCCACCTCTTGAGCATGTGGGGACCACCTCTAGAATCCTACCTACATGAGGGATTGATTGTGGGCTATGTGTAATATGGTCCTGACCTATGTGTAATATGGTCCTGACAAGGACGTCAGAGTTTTAATGGGGGTAGATTGTAATACTTTGTATAAGAATATGTTAAATAGACTAAATCAGTAGACTACCAACAACATCAGTTTGCCATTTTTCGAAATTCGAGTTGAAAAGAACTCTGAAGTTAAGCGTGCTCGGTTGAGAGAAGTCCCAAGATGGGTGACCTTCCTAAAAAGTCTACTAACTAACACAGTTGTTGGGCCAGTTAGCTAATTGGGTCGTATAAAATAGTATCAGAGTCACAAACCAACCGGAAGTATGGGAGCTAAGTGCCACACAGGATAAAGTGCTACACCATGAAAGAGTTACCTTAGAATATGAATCCGCATGGTGGGAGCCACCTTTTGAACATGTAGGGGCCACCTCTAGAATCCTACATACCCAGTAGATTAGTTGTGGGCTATGCGTAATATGATCCTGACGAGAACGTCACACTTTCAAAAAGAGTAAATTGAAACACCCCGTATAAGAATATATGTTAAATAGACTAAATTAGTAGACTACCAACAACACTAGTTAGCTATTTTTTGGAGCTCGAGTTGGAAAAAACTCCGAAGTTAAACGTGCTCGGTTGGGAGAAGTCTCAGGATGGGTGACCTTTCTGAGAAGTCTACCGACTAACACAGTTGTTGGGCCAATTAGTTGATTGGGTCGCTATAAGGTGGATTGGTGCAAGACTTTTCATGTTGGCATCAAGCCCATGAACGAGTTGGAAACATGCTTGAGACTCTCTTCACAAAGGTATCCCAGAAAATCTATGTACTTTCTAGAAAGGATGACTGAATGGGATATGAATGACCGCAAAGAAGTTGCATCCCAATTGAGGACAGAAATGCAGATAACATCTACACTTGCTTCCATGCCTTTGTACCCAATGATATTCACATGATTCTAAAGAAAATCTGCAAAATATTGAACATGTTACAGTGGGACTTCTGGTGAAAACATATACTGCAGGAATCTTTACCTATATTTGTCCTAGAAGATATAAACAAAAGAAAATAGACAGAGGTCTGGGCATCCATAAATTGGAACCAGCTGATAAAGCAGCACAGATGACGATTCCAGGCAAGTACATAAGCAACTGTGTATCATCATTCTTAACACCAAATACCTCAGAAAAAAGAGGTCAGGAATAACAAAAACATAGAGTAAAAAGATCTGGAAGCCCGGACAGCTCTGTCATGTTCAGATACATTACATATACACGCCCACTATCTAGTAGGAAAGACAACAAAGGAGGCATCTCCTGGTTTAAGGAGAGAAAACTATAAAAAGATTGGAAGACCAATTCAAACCTGAGATGCATGAACCGAGCTGGGAACAAGACAATGAGCACGGTCCCCTAAAGGTGGAAGGATACTTGATGAATCAGATGCAAATTAAGCCAGCAGTAGATTAGCTAAGCCAAAGCATGAGAAACCTGAAATTCTCAAAGTTTCCTTCAGTGCTTGGGTAGGAACGAAGAATGTCAGAGTTTCCACATGCTCTAAAACATGAGTTTTTAAATGGAAAAAGAAATATACTACTGTAGTATATGCATGCTTTCAAAAGTCTTTTTTCTTTAAGGCAGCACTTTCAAAAGTTGAAAAGGATAGCATGGAGCCAACTACCTACTCCAAATCCCCCTAAATTAAAGATTGTTACCCACTCCTGTTTAACAAATGAAGCCCATTCCACCACACTATCACACGAGACTCTGACAACTCCCTCAGCTGCCTAGCTGTGCCTTTTGAATATCCTCACATTCATCTGTCTCCAAATGGCCCATAAGGCTCTACAAAAGACAAAAAGCTTAAATTCAAAAGCAGCACATGGCTTACTCAAATGTAATTGCCTGCACTTTGGCTCTTCTCAAGGCTCAGATCCATGTATATAAAGTATGAAACCAGCACCATCATCCCATATGGCTGTTTCATACTTGATTGAGCAAAGCTTGATGTGACAACCTGCAATTCAGCTTGAAGCTCTTCAAAATCAGTCCACTCACACACAATGCTCGGTCCAAGAACAACACATTAACCATGCTGCCGCTGACTAATAAGAGGAAACCAGAGCATGGAACAGATGTTATACTTTGGTGGAGCATGGAAAGAAATGTTTTTTTTTTAAAGGTGACCGAAGGTCACAATTCATTGAAATAAAGTAGAAACAGATTACAAAAGAGAAGATAAGAAAGAAAATACACCAAGGACCTCAAAAAGAGATCAAACCCTCCTCAGAGAATCCCTATTTTATCCAGAAAATAAAATAGGCAACACAGACTCAAACAAGGAAGTTTAAAGCATCAAGAATATCACAGCAGCAACAATTTCCAATTCGCAGCTAAGCCAAGAAGAGATGATTCCTCCACATCGGAAAGAAAACCAGCCCCCATTCAGAAACCCACTTTATAGCTCCCTTCAAAATATCAAAAGCACTGTTGAAGTTGTGACTTGTGAGTAAAGCTCCGAGAATTCCTCTCAATCCATATAGCCCACAACATAACTGGCAGAAACAGTTGCCAAATGTGATTTTCTGCAGGATGAGAACAACTTCTTCCCCGCCACTCCAACAAGTTAAGAACCTGTTGGTGATCTTTCCAGTGAACTTTCAGAGTTTTTCGGAGAGAAGTCCACAGCACATTAATAATCCCAGGTAAGGAACAAGTGATCAGCATTTTCTTCAAAAAGGCCACAGAAGATGCAAGTTGTGTTCTGAATGCAGAGAATTTTCCTTAGCCTGTCCACAGTAGGAAGTCTTCCTCGAGTAAGAAAATTCTGATCTTATTTGGATAGAGCTTGGACCATACAATCTGGCTCCAGAAAACTCTAATTCCTCCATCATTCAGCACCTTAGTTAAGGCTCTGACAGAAAAAATACCTTTACTACTCCAAGTCCACTTCCTGCTATCCTCCTGACTATGATTAATGATGATCCCTTGAACAATTTCCATAAGAGACATCAATTGGTGCATTTCCACACCTACCAGATCCCTTCTAAGGGTAATGTTCCAGTGGCTATTACCCTCAGTTGAGTATTGCAATCCTTTGTCTTCAGCAATAGCATACAAATTAATGAACTGGACAGCAAAAGAAGCCTCTGTACACCATTTGTCTTCCCAAAATCTAATAATGTTGCCATTTCCCAATCGAGAGTTCCATAGGCACACTAACAAGATCCTCCATTCTGATGATATTCCTCCATATAGGCGATAAAGAGTTTGATCTGGTTGGTGTAGTGGTCCATCTTGAAGCGTTAGGGTAATATTTCTCTCTGATAATCTGAACCCACATAGCATCCACTTCCTCTCCCATTCTCCAAATCCATTTTGCCAACAAAGCTCTATTGAAAAGGTCAATTTCAGTTACACCAATTCCCCCTTGCTCATTGGAGACTGAAAGAAATGTTGTCAACAGTCTCCAATGACTGAAAGCAGTACGCACAAATGTGCAGTCATATGGCTGAATGAAAATTTAATAAGCAGAGCTGTGTAAATCTAAGATCTCTACTGACAGTGTAGTACATTCCGTAAACAAATAGCGACCTATTTCTTGCTAGACCCCATTAAAGCATATCCCTGGAAACATATAGCTACCCTTCATATGGCTTGGCTTAAAACTTAATGTGAAAAGACCTGAGAGATCAGAGATGTCCAGGAAAGAAGACAAGTGCTTGATGCATATGGGCATGGATATGGCATCTGGAATAGGCATGTGATGAGAGATTCAGCAGAGCTAAAAAATTAGGATTTAAGGTTTTCCCTAAAATATTGTTAAGTGAAACTACTAATCACATCATCATAAACAACTCAAGTTTTGACTTATACAAGAGAATGTACATATTCTGTGTTACAGAACTAACAGCGGAAACTGCTGCCTTTATGGAACTAACAGAGGAAACTGCTGCCTTTGTGGAACTAACAAATGAAACTGCTGCATAGGAATTTCATATATCCAAATTTGTTATAAATGTCATGCATAAAGTATTAGTTGATGTTTCTCATCAAATGAGTGCATTTATTCCACAAAACTTCACAACATTTTTTTTCCCCTTTTTGAAGTGAACAGATAAGATTAGTGTTGAAACATGAGTTGTACAAACCTGCAGAGCATAGGCAACCATTTTTGAGAAAGCAGTAATAGTGACATCCTTTCCTTCTCGTTCAATCTATCAAGTGACATCAGACAGTGATCAAAATTGACTATTAAATATCTTTTTCCAATTAGTTTACTGGATCATACCTTCGCTTTTCCTATGGGAAGGCAGAAACTGGAGTCAAGAACTTCATCTGACACAGGAAAAGACTGTCCATATCTGAAAAGCCAGTCACATTGGAGCACTACTTCAGATTTTAAGGTTTACATGCTTTACCAATGAGTAGGCTTTGCAGATTAGAATTCAGAATATACAGAATCTCATTCTCAAGGAAGACAACAGGGTCAGGGTCCCTGATGGCAGCTTTTAGCAAGCCTCGAGCATCTTCTGATGAATATGGGCTTAAAACTTTCAATCCAGGAACATGTGCAAACCAAGCTGCATAACACTGAAGATCAAAGAATGAGATTTGGCATCATATATTTCTTTAATCTATCAATTCATAAATCCATCAAGTATTTATGTGGAAAGCAAGGGGTTATAAAGTGTCATGATAAAGACATCCCAGGAATAGGATGATATACTCTATGGAGTCTGGACTAATGCAGTGAAGGGAATAGTGCAAGAACAGTGCTCACATTCACAAACAAATATAGAAACAAAGTGTAACATGCATAGAAAATCTAGATATACAAGATCACAGTATATGAAAATAACCAATACAACCAACATGTAGATAAGAAGATCATGAAATCTGGAGAAATGTGATGGGGGACGAAGAAGATGAAGGGAATGGGAGAGACTATTAGCGTCGCACCGGCAATGGAGAGTCCTCCGGCATCGCACCGGTGACTAGGACATCACACCCGGCCCCGTCGCAGGGTCGTCTTCTCCGTTGTAGAGAGGAACTCCAGAAAATAACTCAAAATTCACAGCAAATATTCATTGAAAAATAAAAATGTCTTACAAGAGTATTGAAAGAGAAAACAAACCTTAATTACTCCCTAAACTTTACTCTGGACCAAAGTACCCTTAACATGAAAAAATAATGTGAAAATCGTACAATTTTTTTAAAAAAAAATAGAAAAAGACTTAAACGAATCTCAAATGGGCTAAACAAAATATCTAACTCGTCTAACAATAAACTACACATCAGACAAGCTTCGTTGAGTTTTCTAGCCACAATGAAGGCAAAACAACTCTCCAATAGCGGTAGATGCACTCATCATGTGTAATGCAGTGGTACGCTGATCTTGGATTCCACATCATTCTCCCCCGGTTCAAAAAAACTCGTCCTCGAGTTTTGTAGTGTCGAAAGATCATGATAATAAAAGCAACATGTGAGAACAACACTGCAAATTTAAAACTAATAACTGTATCAAAGTGTGTAAAGTATTGCTTTGCATGATCAAGAATTTCGCACCACACGTGATCAACAATACGCAGTCTAGTGGTAAGGTTCATGTCTATGAGGATGGTCGTTGAACGTGTTTATCCATTAGCTCTGCAAATAGAGAATCCTCCAGCAAATGAAGATCGGCTGCAAGTCTGCAACTATGATAGTCTAATCCCATTCAAGTGGGTTAGATGGACATAGAGGGGCCACTACAACTGATGCGGCAAGAGGCACATCAAAGTCTGACTTCACAGAAGATAAGGCTGGAGATGGTAATGAATCTAATGATGCACTGCTGATGGTGTCCAAAAAATCTGCATTTGCAAGGATAGCTATCGGGTCAGCCTCACACTTCGTGACCTTACTTGAATCTTCAGGTTGAGACATTGGCACACTTGAAGAGTACTTGATTGGAAAAATAAACTTTCCTTTCAAGTGAGGCGGCTAAAGGATGCACCTCTGTCGCTTGTGATCTACGGTGCATGTCGTTCCTCCATCAAATCTTTGCCAACTCTAATATACGTCCCTTACTTGAGAAGGATGGTACACCATGCACCATCAACATGAGAAACACCCTTGAAAGGCCGATAGAACTCTACAAACGTTCAATTACCATCAAGTACAATTTCTCTAGTCTTGGAGAGTAAATCAACAATTGTTTATGAAATAAAATTCTCATCCAGTCTACTATTACAGACAAGAGCAGCATATGCCTTGTTAGGCAACTGTTCGCGCGAAGGTTTTTCTAACCCTCGTCGTTCGGGACCCCTGACCTAGGCATATCTATCCTCCCCTATATCGGATTATTCGGAAATCCATTTTTTTTTTTTTTTTATCTAGAGGATTATAGGTCAGTTTTATATTTTTATCGGATTATGAGAGCTTGGGATTAGCCCTCAGAGAATCCGGGATTTCGAATCAGGCGAAGATTCGAGTATATGACCTCTCTCCACTGACCTCGGTCAGTGTTAATTACACTGAGCAACTGCTCGGCAACCCTTGATTAACCGTCCGTATGATGCCCTTAATCATGCAAAACTACTACTATAAGCAGCGCATGCATATGCATATGAAGGCATATTTTAGGTTGAATCCCTAGCCTCACCCCGGCTCGGGGACAACTTTTTATATGGTTCGGGATTGACTCCCGGTTATTAGGATTGGCTCCAAGTTGGGTGGATTAATTCCAAGTTATGCGGATTGATTCCCAATTTTTCATCCCACAGGGGTTTTTCTGCAATTATCCACTTTTAGGGGTTTTTTTATGTAATTATGGGTGCCTTGTAAGAGCATGACGTTTTGTAAGTAGATAT
This sequence comes from Zantedeschia hybrid cultivar, assembly GCA_030544215.1. Classification (NCBI taxonomy): domain Eukaryota; kingdom Viridiplantae; phylum Streptophyta; class Magnoliopsida; order Alismatales; family Araceae; genus Zantedeschia; species Zantedeschia hybrid cultivar. The sequence continues at coordinate 80,956,853 of JARZZO010000005.1, read as the reverse complement.
TGGGTGGACTTTAAGGGGTTTCATACTTTATGAGGGTTGTAAGATCAATTTTAAAGGTATAAGGGGTTTTTTGTAATTTTCCCTTAGACTGGGTTATCGAGTTTTTAAGATTTGATCTTGAGACTATTGGTGAGAAATTTTACTCATGATATGATTTTTAGGGCTTTCGGGGTTATATATGCAAATATTATACCCGGGGGTATTTTGGTAATTTTGTATTTATATATTATGTTTACTATTAATGGTTTATATTCTTTCAGATTTTTTAATTCTCTGATTTCTTACTGATTTTTATTGGTTTTATTCATTCATTCATCCATTCGTTCATCATTTTTTTATGGTTGGTTTGATCAATTAATTTAATTAATCAATTAATTATTCATATGAAATTATTTAGGTTCATTTATAATTTTCCACAGATTTTACTGTTTTCTTACAGATTTTCCTGATTTTTACTAATTTTTTTCTGATTTTTAATTGATTTTTTCGGATTTTTATCAATTAATTAATTATTATTTATAAATTATCTTTTGAGTTTAGTTATAATTTTTATGTAGTTTTCTGAACTCATATTTTATTTGTTTAGGGGGAGGTGAGGCTAAGAGTTAGGTTGAGGGTACACTCAATTTCATTTAGTTCTAGGAAAATATATACATATATTATTATTTATTTTTGAAAATATGATAATTATAAAATTTAAATGGCACACACAAGCACAGAAATTCTGATTTTATTTTGGCAGCATTTCGCCTTATAACAGAGTGTTTTCTACAAAAATTTCGGCAGAGCCTCCCCTAGGATTGAACCTTAGGGGCGAGGACTCCCCGGGACGAAAGAAAGGACCTCCGAAATCGCAGCAAATCCGGGTTAAAAACCCGAATTTGGTCTTCAGCCGGACAGCACTCTCCCTCACAATCTCACACTTGTATATGGTAGTGTGTATAGGCTTGTATATATGGCCTTGTATATATCAAATGGGGACCCTTGGGGTCCTATTTATAGGCCCCAAATTGGGCCCGGTGGGGGGTGCCACCGGATGAGCCCACGGTGGGGGAGTGCCACCGGTTCCAATCTCTCTCCTTCTCTTTTCATTTTCTTATTCCCAATGGCCAATAGATGGCAAGAGAGGGTGAGAGAGAGAGGACTAACAAAAGAGAGAGGGGGGGAGGTGGGCACCCCCACCGGTTCCAACCGGTGGAGGGGGTGCCACCGGTTGGCTCTCCCCACCGGTTGGGAACCGGTGGGGGGTTTCCCCCTCCCCACTCTCCTTTTCTTTTTCCTTTTCCAAGGCCCATCAATGGGGTTTTCAGATTTACTTTTTTGGGGGTTTGGATTTAGGCCCATGTGAAAGGGGTTTAACCCCATTAACTTCAAGTTTGGGCTAGGTGTGAAAGGGGGTTTAAGATGGAGTTAAGAGGGTTTCCTCATGGGATTCTTAACCCATGTGAATGGGGTTAAGATCCCACATTAAACCTCCCATTAAACACCCCCCTCCCCATTTGAATTTTGAATTTTTTTTTTTTTTTAAAGAAGAAAGGGAGGGAGGGAGATCCTCCTCCCCCCCACCGGTTCCCCTCTTGGAACCGGTGGGGGGTTCCCAACCGGTGGGGGCTCCCCCACCGGTTCCCCCTCTCTCTCCTCCCTCCCCTTTGTCTATTTAAATAAAGGGGGATAGGAGAGAGGGGTCCACTTTCCTCTTTAGGGAAAATTTTTTTCTGGTTTTGGGAGTTTGCAGATTTGGTCCCCCTTGAGGACTGATTTCTTGGCCCATTTGAGCTCCTTATTGGGCTTTTTTATTGGGCCACCCATTGGGCCTATCTCCCTTGCCATTGGGCCCTTATTTGAGACTTTTTTAGGCAAGTTTGGAGGCTATTTCGGCCCTATTTCGGGACTGGTTTTGGCCTATTCCGGGACAGATTTAGGCCTGTTAGAGGTGCCTATTGGGCCTCTTCTTGGGCCTCTCCCTTGGGCCATTTATTGGGCCTAACTTTCCCGACATTGGGCCTCCGTTCCGGGACTGATTTGGGTAAGTTCCGAAACTGATTTTTTTTCTATTTCGGGACAGATTCCAGCCCACTTTTGGGACTGGCCTTGGGCCCATTTGGGGGCTTATTGGGCCTCATATTGACCCCGCCCATAGGGTTGCTTATTGGGCCCATCTCCCCCACTATTGGGCCTTCATTTCGGGGCCATTTTGGGGGAGTTCTGGGACTGATTTTGCCCCATTTCGGGACAGATTTTAGTCCATTTAGGGACTGATTTTGACCCTTGTTTTGCAGCGTTCGGGGTCCCATTTATCGCCGCATTTGGGGTCTCCCATCAGGTCTCATTATCGGGCATTGCGAAGGCGGTTCGGAGGCTGATTTCGGAAGCCGAAGCAAGCAACTTGGGGCTGCCTTAGGCTCCTAAAAAAAAAATCTGATTAAGGCCTTTGTGGCCTAGGTATGTTTTCCACTCCGCTGCCCTCGTAATGTGAGCCCATGGTTTCTCATGGATTTTTAGTATTCGGCTCTATCATAGGCATTTTTATTTTGCATGACATGGTCCTTCATGAACATATTGTCATGCCTATGTATGTGTATTTTCCCATGGGGAATCTCACACCGACGCGAGCATGCGTCATATATGTATATCCATACAATGCAAATCTGCATGTCTGTATATGAAATTATTTTTTGGGTTCAACAAATGCCCCCCACGGGATGCTCGCCGGAGACGAAATCAAAGGCGGGTGTCCCGTGCATCACTCCATATCTATTCATGGACATGGGCGTACATGAAAATGAACATATATATGTATGTATATTCTTTCTTTTGTATATGTCCCGAAGGATTCTTTTCATATCATGCCCTGACGATGTCCCGCTAATCTCTCTATCCTGCCCAATATGGTTCGAGCATATGCAGATTTTTAGGAGAGTAGCAATGTCGTCCCATATCCTTCGTGCAATCAATTGCACGATTTGCCATTTGTGGGCTCGGATACTCTATGTATTTTGGTACTCGAGCGGTCCAACGTCACCCCAGGAGCCTTGTCTTTATGACTTTGCGGCTTTCTGGGGACGATCGGAGCTATGAAATTTCCTTTATATTCGGATCCTCTTGGCCTTTGTGACTTGGAGGATCCTTATAAGACTGACATCGTCGGATTGTTCGACACGTTGCTCGGTCCCAAACATCTCTTGGCCTTTGTGACTTGGAGATCGGTTGGGAACAAAGAGCGGGTCACTCAATTCTTGACAATGTCATTCTTATTCAAAGGATATTAGTACCTCTTTTCGGCATTTCCGGGAGTCCTATGCAAGACATTCCGGATTGGCCAAGTATCCGCCATTAAGGCACATATATGGGGGTATGATATGGGTGTCGTGCTAATATTAGCACTTCAACTTTTTCATATTGTTTGGGACATTTCCAGGAGCCCTACACGAGACATTCTGAACTAGCCACATTTTTGCCATTTGTTGGCGATATATGAGCTTTGCTGCATTACCCCGACTTCCCGTCGGGATTTAGTTGTATAGTCTGCTTTGTGCATTATTTTAACGTATGTGTTTTTCTTTGTCTATTCACAAGTTGACATTCCTGCCTCTGCATCATTATGGCCGCTCTTGGCGACTTTCCCCACGAGGGGTCTCAGGAGGAGGGCATTGTCTATCCGGATGCGGGGTTCCGCTGGGTGGCTCAGCCACATTTGCGGATCACCATTGAAGATGTTGTCCCCATTTGCCACGAAAGCATATATAGAGACGGGGAATTCCTCTATTTTTTGCGGGGCGAGACTGCCCGGCATCTCCCCTCAGATCTTTCTATCTACGAGCTGCTCCGCTCATTTATTTATGTTGAAGATGGGGTCGAGAGACCGCTGTCTCCTGCGGAGTGCCGCGACTTGGAGTGTGCCCTTTTATTGGACCGGGACAATATGGAGGGGCTGCTCCCCTTTTCATACCCGGCCTTCGCTCTTGCCGTTGACCGATTGTGGGAGTTTCCTACTCCTGCACAGATGGGGCCCATCCGGGCTATTCTTCGGGTCCACGACATCAGCCGGACCTACTCACCAGCTATGTGGACGAGAGCAGGAAGTCGTCCTCTTGAGGCCGCCCGACACCCTCAGGGGGTGTTTCTGACCGAGGCGGAGGAAGGCTCCATACATGACTCATCCGATTTCAGCATACTATTATCGGACATATGTCGGGGCGTTCGCCCCGCATGGGACGCCCGTCTCCAGATCAGGAGTTCCCACGTCTTCCGCCTGGGGGCTACAGAGTGGCTTTTGCACATATTGAAGCATCACCGGCCAATCCTTGACAGAGCTGGTATATATGAGGCTGTTTCAGCAGCTCAGTATGATTATCCTTGCCATCACGGCTTTATCCAGGCGATCGCCGAGCGATATATTCGCGATACTAATACTATCGCGACCGTTGAAGGCGAGACCGCCATCGACCTTTGGGCCTTACATCGGATTTCAGCTTTGCCGATTGTAGGGGAGCCTTATGAAGAGGGAGTGTTAGATGAGTTCCATCGCAGCACTACTGACGGTGCGGGGAATTATGTTACTCCCTATTGCTACAGGTATTTGCTGAAGGTATGGCGGGACTTATCCAAAGCCAAGCGCGCCGCGTCGTCCTCCACTGGGGGGAGTTCTTCAGGCCCAGGGAAGGTATCTCCAGCTGCCTGGGTCAGATTCTTCTTTGGAGGGCCGTTCCGCTATCATCGAGGCTTTGCCAGCATCTTCGACGAACGGGTCCCTTCTATTTTGTCCCATAGGGACATACCTCGCAGGGGCATTATCATTGCACCGGAGCACCAGTCCGAGAATCCCTGGGGCCTTGATGACATCACTTATGTGGCGGCTTATCTAGCATACTGGCTAGTTACTTTTGCTGTCCCGTACGGGGACGAGGGGGCTTTGCGGCCCGAGGTTTTACTAGCGGCTTCCCGACTTGCAGCGGGGACCCGCCTTGCTATTGCGCCGGCGGCACTTGCTAGCGTATATCATTCTTTCGGGGCTCTTTGCAGCTCGGCTACCCCGAATTCATGTTCAGTGGTGATGGCCACTCACTATGTCAGCGCCTGGGCGGGACTCCTGCTTCCGGGTTATTCTCCCCTTGGTAGGGAGATGGACTCTTCACTGCCCACCGTGCTTCGACTGGCAAGCCAACCCGCCAGCCAAGGGACGGGTCAGCTCTCTTATGCCCGTGCAACCTTGAGTTTTATACCCTTCGGCTCTCCCCGGAAGCTGGATTTTGACCATTCCTCGCGGAACTTCCGGCCATATCTCGATAGAGGAGGAGCCGCCGACCGAGCTTGGTTTGACCCATGGACGGGCCGTATGGGCCATGATGGCACTGCATTAGATGGGTGGACTCTGAGCACTCGCCCATCCTTGCTCATATTGAAGAAAGGGCGAGACGTCATTCTGGAGCCTTATTATCCGAACCGCTTTGCGCGGAATTTTGGCTATGATCAGATGATCCCCTCCAGTCTTGCCTTTGCCGAGCCGCCTCGGGTATATCAGAAGCGGAAGAGCCATCTTGTCGCCCGACTATGGTGGAATTACTTCCAGCATCAAAATTCGTTCGGCCCAGTGGCAGTACCTCCCCCCACTCATGAAGGGGGTATGACTGTTTCCTTTGCTGCTTGGTGGCACAAGAACCAAGGGGAGTTGCGGCTCAGACCCGATCCCGAGCAGACGAGGAGTTCTTCTCAGGCTAAGTCCACCAAAGGACTCGGCCGACATACATATAAGGGCCGAGCTGGCCCATCGGCGCCGAAGATGAGGAAGAAGAAGGGCGGCGAGGATGATGGCTTCTATGAGCTCGCCGCTCCAGGGTATATATGGACTCATCAGTTCCTGGCGGACTGCAAAATCCCCAGAAGATTTGAGCACAGTACCCGGCTGCCCGTAGGCAGTTTCAATGGAGATCCTGCCAGAGATTGGCTATGTTATCTCAGCCGCATGCTTGCTTGCTTTGGCCCTCGCCGCGAGGCTTTCCTGATATTGCGGGCCGAGACCGTCGGCGACGTTTGGCAGGTAATGGGGCAAGCGGCGACCCATTTAGGGATGCCTTTTGATTCCCTCATACCCGAACCGCCGAGTTCTTTTGCCGCAGCAGGTATTCCATTTCTATATTCTTTCATTGTTTCTCTTTATTGTGGATATGGATCGCATTTACCTTACTCTCCTTATTTTATAGGAGATGTTATCTCTCCTTTGCCCGCGGCTCCTGGAGGATCTCTCGCCCATCAGGCGCCTGAGGGAGAGCCTCACGTCCCTGCTGAGGAGGTGGCTGCGCCCTCTGCCAGCATCGGCCCTACATCGGAGATGCAACTCCTAGTGGCCGCCGCGAAACAGGCAGCTCGGAGGAAGCGAGCGGCCGAAGGTGAGACGGAGGGTCGATTGGTTCGGCCCCGACTGTCTCCTACCCCTCCGTCGGCTTCGGTACCTATCGAGAGGCCACCTTCGCCTATCGGTAAGGAACTTGCTGGCTTCTTTTGTTTTGAGGATTAATTCCCCTTTTGAATATGGCTTCTTATGCTGTACATATTTTCCCCTTTATATCAGAGGAAGGCGAATTTACCGGTGGGAAAGAGTCTCAGGCGGCTATGGAGCCTATCGCCGGCAGAGTCCCGCTTACAACAGGTGGGGCTGATCGGGCACCTCATCTTTGTATGCTTGTATTTCGATTTTTGCCATATTCAGAAGGCTCTCATTATTCCCATTTTTCAGGAGCCTATGTTCCCGAACCTCCCGCTCAGGATCCCGTTAGGCTAGCTTCGCCGGCCATTGCGGAGGTATGCGGATATATGCATATATGTGTTGGCCAGTCGGTTTTCATCCCCTGCTGGGAATGACTGCGGTTCTAATCATTCTCCCTTTTTGCTTTCTGCAGGAGAACGCGACTATAGCTGCAAATGTTGCTTTGGGCAACGATGAGGAGCTGGGGGACCTTAATTGGGCCGACTACGAGCCCTATAGGTCGGATGTTCCTCTGGTCGACCAGCTCTACCATGAACTCTTGGATGACCAGGGCCGTTTCGGTAATATACAGCTTTTTGCCGACATATCGCAGCCTCTATGGCTTTTTGCCTTGCACCGGGTCTGATTTTTTTTGACCTTTTCTCTATGCAGATTTTACTTTTGAGGAGCTGATGCGTTCAGCCTCCAGCCATTCAGGCTCCTCATTCATGAAGGGCCTGGTAGGGGACTCGACCGCTCCCCCTGCAGTGGATAGTCCTCCTCTCGATGGTAAGTTATATTTGTTTTGATCTTCATGGCGTTCTTTTCCACCTTGTTTTCTTCTGGTAACCAATATCAAATTTTTGTGTTGCAGAAGTTGTTGGAATGACGCCAACTGCGGCTGCCTTTCCTTCCGTCGCTCCTCTTTTGGAGGACGACCCGGCTGCCTCTCTTGCGATTTCCTCGGCAGAGGGGGAGCCTGCAGAGACTGAGGTTGCTCAACAAGAGCCCGCGGCTTCATCACCAGGTGGATCTATTCTCTTTGCCCCGTGCTTAAGACTGCACAAATTATGTCTTTATTTTCCTTTTTGACTATATCTCTTTCGCCTGTCTTCATCTCTTGGCACAGATGCCCTCCCCGTGCTCACCCAAAGGTGGGAACGCCGGGACGGGGTCAGATCAGCCCCTGAGCTTCTTTCAGGAGGCATTAAGGGACTAGCAGCATCAGCGGCACGTGCCAGAGCTAGGTCCCTCCTAATTTGCTTCAGCCATGTCTCAGCCATCGAGGACATTGCCATCTTAGCAGGTATGAAGCTTCTTATCCCTTATTGTTTCTTCATCAAATATTATCGGGTATTGACCCTACTTCTATTATGCAGCTTGGAGGGCTTCACTGCCTGATTCTCCGGCTCGTTCAGGGGACACCGTCCCCCTTTCTTGCTCGGGGGGAACTCCCTGGACTCCTCGGGTCGAGGAACCGGCGTATACTTCGACCGAGCTGCTCGATTATTCCGGAGACGAGGGCGAGCCCGAAATCACCTACCCACTTGCCTTTGACCGGAGGGTGGATTCGCCGACGTGGAGTGGCTCCACCGCCAAATTGTCGTCTTCGTGTCACTCGGGGGACACCGAATCCCTTTTTGCCTCTCCCGATAAGGATGGGAAAGTGGGTTCTCCCCACCCCGAGGAGACAGCGGAGTCAGGTAACATTCCCCCCTTTTTTTTCTTTCGTTTCATTGCCGGTATCATTCGCCGACACTATCATTTCAACCTCGGTCTTATAACATCCTCTTTCTTTTTGTCTTATCAGGTGGGGAAGGCCCTGATGACTCTGCCGCACATGCTGCCCAACGGGCTCAACTGCGGGCTGAGCTGGAGTCCGCCCTCGAGGATGTGGCCGCTCGAACTGCAGAAGTTTGCGAACTCCGAGCCGATAGAGAGACACTGGATTCCAGCATCGCTGAAGCGAGGTCCCAAGTCTCGGCTCTCCGTCTTCAGTTAGAAGAATTGGAGAGGGGCCTGGAAGAGGGTGTCGAGCAAGTGGCGACCCTTGACCGCCGTCTGGACGAGCTCACCCGAGAGCGAGACGCGTCGGTGGACAGGGTTGAGGCTCTCCGTCTTTTGTTGGATGCCTCGCAGGCTTTAGTGGTGCGGGAGCCGACTCCGACTCGGGACTAGTTATCGGGGCTCCCTCTCCCTCTTTTTGACCTTGGCATTGTTTCATTTTGAAACGCATATTTGAGTTACCCCGAGGGCTTGTCTCGGGCTTCCATCTCGCGGTCATTTATACGAAGAGTTTTTTTTAGTTGGACATGGTATTCATCTTTTTTTTTTTTTTTTTTTTTTTTTTTTCAAACCAATGCCAGTGCCCTTTCGGGTTTTCACCGACACTGGCCCCCTCTTACTTTTGCCTGCACGCCCCTGCGGGTTTTCATGCAGCGGGGTTACCCGATTTTGCCTAAGGCGCCCTTCCGGGTTTTCACCTTAGCTGGGTATGAGACCTTTTTACCCTTAGCCGATCCCGATATGGATGAGATCGGTTGTCCCCATTCGCCACGAAAGCATATATAGAGACGGGGAATTCTTCTATTTCTTGCGGGGCGAGACCGCCCGGCATCTTCCCTCAGATCTTTCCATCTACGAGCTGCTCCGATCATTTATTTATGTTGAAGATGGGGTCGAAAGACCACTATCTCCTGTGGAGCGCCGCGACCTGGAGCGTGCCATTCTATTGGACCGAGACAATATGGAGGGGTTGCTCCCCTTTTCATATCCGGCCTTCCCTCTTGCTGTTGACCGATTGTGGGAGTTTCCTACTCCCGAACAGATGGGGCCCATCCGGGCTATTCTTCGGGTCCACGACATCAGCCGGATCTACTCACCAGCTATGTGGACGAGAGTAGGAAGTCGTCCTCTTGAGGCCGCCCGACGCCCTCAGGGGGTGTTTCTGACCGAGGCGGAGGAAGGTTCCATACATGACTCGTCCGATTTCAGCATACTATTATCGGACATATGTCGGGGCGTTCGCCCCACATGGGACGCCCGTCTCCAGATCAGGAGTTCCCACGTCTTCCGCCTGGGGGCTACAGAGTGGCTTTTGCACATATTGAAGCATCACCGGCCAATCCTTGACAGAGCCGCTATATATGAGGTTGTTTCAGCGGCTCAGTATGATTATCCCTGCCATCATGGCTTTATTCAGGCGATCGCCGAGCGGTATATTCGCGATACTAATACTATCGCGACTGTTGAAGGCGAGACCGCCATCGACCTCTGGGCCTTACATCGGATTTCAGCTTTGCCGATTGTAGGGGAGCCTTATGAAGAGGGAGTGTTAGATGAGTTCCATCGCAGCACTACTGACGGTGCGGGGAACTATGTTACTCCCTATTGCTACATGTATTTGCTGAAGGTATGGCGGGACTTATCCAAAGCCAAGCGCGCCGCATCGTCCTCCACTGGGGGGAGTTCTTCAGGCCCAGGGAAGGTATCACCAGCTGCCTGGGTCAGATTCTTCTTTGGAGGGCCGTTCCGCTATCATCGAGGCTTTGCCAGCATCTTCGACGAACGGGTCCCTTCTATTTTGTCCTATAGGGACATACCTCGCAGGGGCATTATCATTGCACCGGAGCACCAGTCCGAGAATCCCTGGGGCCTTGATGACATCACTTATGTGGCGGCTTATCTAGCATATTGGCTAGTTACTTTTGTTGTCCCGTACGGGGACGAGGGGGCTTTGCGGCCCGAGGTTTTACTAGCGGCTTCCCGACTTGCAGCGGGGACCCGCCTCGCTATTGCGCCGGCGGCACTTGCTAGCGTATATCATTCTTTCGGGGCTCTTTGCAGCTCGGCTACCCCAAATTCATGTTCAGTGGTGATGGCCACTCACTATGTCAGCGCCTGGGCGGGACTCCTGCTTCCGGGTTATTCTCCCCTTGGCAGGGAGATGGACTCTTCACTGCCCACCGTGCTTCGACTGGCAAGCCAGCCCGCCAGCCAAGGGACGGGTCAGCTCTCTTATGCCCGTGCAGCTTTGAGTTTTATACCCTTCGGCTCTCCCCGGAAGCTGGATTTTGACCATTCCTCGCGGAACTTCCGGCCATATCTCGACAGAGGAGGAGCCGCCGACCGAGCTTGGTTTGACCTATGGACGGGCCGTATGGGCCATGATGGCGCTGCATTAGATGGGTGGACTCTGAGCACTCGCCCATCCTTGCTCATATTGAAGAAAGGGCGAGACGTCATTCTGGAGCCTTATTATCCGAACCGCTTTGCGCGGAATTTTGGCTATGATCAGATAATCCCCTCCAGTCTTGCCTTTGCCGAGCCGCCTCGGGTATATCAGAAGCGGAAGAGCCATCTTGTCGCCCGACTATGGTGGAATTACTTCCAGCATCAAAATTCGTTCGGCCCAGTGGCAGTACCTCCCCCCACTCATGAAGGGGGTATGACTGTTTCCTTTGCTGCTTGGTGGCACAAGAACCAAGGGGAGTTGCGGCTCAGACCCGATCCCGAGCAGACGAGGAGTTCTTCTCAGGCTAAGTCCACCAAAGGACTCGGCCGACATACATATAAGGGCCGAGCTGGCCCATCGGCGCCGAAGACGAAGAAGAAGAAGGGCGGCGAGGATGATGGCTTCTATGAGCTCGCCGCTCCAGGGTATATATGGACTCATCAGTTCCTGGCGGACTGCAAAATCCCCAGAAGATTTGAGCACAGTACCCGGCTGCCCGTAGGCAGTTTCAATGGAGATCCTGCCAGAGATTGGCTATGTTATCTCAGCCGCATGCTTGCTTGCTTTGGCCCTCGCCGCGAGGCTTTCCTGATATTGCGGGCCGAGACCGTCGGCGACGTTTGGCGGGTAATGGGGCAAGCGGCGACCCAGTTAGGGATGCCTTTTGATTCCCTCATACCCGAACCGCCGAGGTCTTTTGCCGCAGCAGGCATTCCATTTCTATATTCTTTCATTGTTTCTCTTTATTGTGGATATGGATCGCATTTACCTTACTCTCCTTATTTTATAGGAGATGTTGTCTCTCCTTTGCCCGCGGCTCCTGGAGGATCTCTCGCACATCAGGCGCCTGAGGGAGAGTCTTACGTCCCTGCTGAGGAGGTGGTTGCGCCCTCTGCCAGCATCGGCCCTACATCGGAGATGCAACTCCTAGTGGCCGCCGCGAAACAGGCAGCTCGGAGGAAGCGAGCGGCCGAAGGTGAGACGGAGGGTCGATTGGTTCGGCCCCGACTGTCTCCTACCCCTCCGTCGGCTCCGGTACCTATCGAGAGGCCACCTTCGCCTATCGGTAAGAAACTTGCTGGCTTCTTTTGTTTTGAGGATTAATTCTCCTTTTGAATATGGCTTCTTATGCTGTACATATTTTCCCCTTTATATCAGAGGAAGGTGAATTTATCGGTGGGAAAGAGTCTCAGGCGGCTATGGAGCCTATCGCCGGCAGAGTCCCGCTTACAACAGGTGGGGCTGATCGGGCACCTCATCTTTGTATGCTTGTATTTCGATTTTTGCCATATTCAGAAGGCTCTCATTATTCCCATTTTTCATGAGCCTATGTTCCCGAGCCTCCCGCTCAGGATCCCGTTAGGCTAGCTTCGCCGGCCGTTGCGGAGGTATGCGGATATATGCATATATGTGTTGGCCAGTCGGTTTTCATCCCCTGCTGGGAATGACTGCGGTTCTAATCATTCTCCCTTTTTGCTTTCTGCAGGAGAACGCGACTATAGCTGCAAATGTCGCTTTGGGCAACGATGAGGAGCTGGGGGACCTTAATTGGGCCGACTACGAGCCCTATAGGTCGGATGTTCCTCTGGTCGACCAGCTCTACCATGAACTCTTGGATGACCAGGGCCGTTTCGGTAATATACAGCTTTTTGCCGACATATCGCAGCCTCTATGGCTTTTTGCCTTGCACCGGGTCTGATTTTTTTTTGATCTTTTCTCTATGCAGATTTTACTTTTGAGGAGCTGATGCGTTCAGCCTCCAGCCATTCAGGCTCCTCATTCATGAAGGGCCTGGTAGGGGACTCGACCGCTCCCCCTGCAGTAGATAGTCCTCCTCTCGAGGGTAAGTTATATTTGTTTTGATCTTCATGGCATTCTTATCCACCTTGTTTTCTTCTGGTAACCAATATCAAATTTTTGTGTTGCAGAAGTTGTTGGAATGACGCCAACTGCGGCTGCCTCTCCTTCCGTCGCTCCGCTTTTGGAGGACGACCCGGCTGCCCCTCTTGCGATTTCCTCGGCAGAGGGGGAGCCTGCAGAGACTGAGGCTGCTCAACAAGAGCCCGCGGCTTCACCAACAGGTGGATCTATTCTCTTTGCCCCGTGCTTAAGACTGCACAAATTATGTCTTTATTTTCCTTTTTGACTATTTCTCTTTTGCCTGTCTTTATCTCTTGGCACAGATGCCCTCCCTGTGCTCACCCAAAGGTGGGAACGCCGGGACGGGGTCAGATCAGCCCCTGAGCTTCTTTCAGGAGGCATTGAGGGACTAGCAGCATCAGCGGCACGTGCCAGAGCTAGGTCTCTCCCAATTTGCTTCAGCCATGTCCCAGCCGTCGAGAACATTGCCACCTTAGCAAGTATGAAGCTTCTTATCCCTTATTGTTTCTTCATCAAATATTATCGGGTATTGACCCTACTTCTATTATGCAGCTTGGAGGGCTTCACTGCCTGACTCTCCGGCTCGTTCAGGGGACACCGCCCCTCTTTCTTGCTCGGGGGGAACTCCGTGGACCCCTCGGGTTGGGGAACCGGCATATACTTCGACCGAGCTGCTCGATTATTCTGGAGATGAGGGCGAGCCCGAGGTTGCTTATCCATTCGCCTTTGACCGGAGGGTTGATTCCCCGACATGGAGTGGCTCTACGGCCAAGCTATCGCCGTCGTGTCACTCGGGGGATACCGAGTCCCTTTTTGCCTCTCCCGTGAAAGATGGGAAAGTGGGTTCTCCCTACCCTGAGGAGGCAGCGGAGTTAGGTAGCATCCATTTTTTCCTTCATTTCATTGCCGGTATCATTCGTCGACGCTATCATTTCAACCTCGGTCTTATAATATCCTCTTTCTTTTTGTCTTATCAGGTGGGGAAGGCCCTGATGACTCTGCCGCACATACTGCCCAACGGGCTCAACTGCGGGCTGAGCTGGAGTCCGCCCTCGAGGATGTGGCTGCTCGAACTGCAGAAGTTTCCGAACTCCGAGCCGATAGAGAGACACTGGATTCCAGCATTGCTGAAGCGAGGTCCCAAGTCTCCGCTCTCCGTCTTCAGTTAGAAGAATTGGAGAGGGGCCTGGAAGAGGGTGTCGAGCAAGTGGCGACCCTTGACCGCCGTCTGGACGAACTCACCCGAGAGCGAGACGCGTCGGTGGACAGGGTTGAGGCTCTCCGTCTTTTGTTGGATGCCTCGCAGGCTTTAGTGGTGCGGGAGCCGACTCCGACTCGGGACTAGTTATCGGGGCTCCCTCTCCCTCTTTTTGACCTTGGCATTGTTTCATTTTGAAACGCATATTTGAGTTACCCCGAGGGCTTGTCTCGGGCTTCCATCTCGCGGTCATTTATACGAAGAGTTTTTTTTAGTTGGACATGGTATTCATCTTTTTTTTTTTTTTTTTTTTTTTTTTTCAAACCAATGCCAGTGCCCTTTCGGGTTTTCACCGACACTGGCCCCCTCTTACTTTTGCCTGCACGCCCCTGCGGGTTTTCATGCAGCGGGGTTACCCGATTTTGCCTAAGGCGCCCTTCCGGGTTTTCACCTTAGCTGGGTATGAGACCTTTTTACCCTTAGCCGATCCCGATATGGATGAGATCGGTTAAGTCCGTCGGGGCACCTCGCTTTTTAAGCCCCCTTCTTTTTTTTTTTTTTTTTTTTAACTACTATTAAATATAGGACTATTGTTAAGTATAAATATATAGCATAACTGACCCAACAGTTATTGGGGGAGTATACAATACGAGAACTTGATATAATATGGGTATATGGATAGGGTTATCTATGGTTTAATGCTCCTCATGAGTGAAATATGAATTTCAGGATTTAATGCCTCCCGCCGGCGAGTATGAATTTCAGGATACAAAACCTCCTGTAGGCGAATAGGGATTATGAATCTCCAGGACACCAAGCCTCCTGTAGGCGAATATGAAATATGAATTTTCAGGATATAAAGCCTCCTGTGGGCAGATGTGGAACATGAATTCCCAGGATATGAAGCCTCCCGTAGGCGAATATGAAATATGAATTTCCAGGATATGAAGCCTCCCGTAGGCGAATATGAAATATGAATTTTCAGGATATAAAGCCTCCTGTAGGCGAATATGAAGTATGAATTTCCAGGATATAAAGCCTCCTGTAGGCGGGTATGAATTTCCAGGATATAAAGCCTCCCGTAGGCGAATATGAAATATGAATTTCCAGGATATAAAGCCTCCTGTAGGCGAATATGAAGTATGAATTTTCAGGATATAAAGCCTCCTGTAGGCGAATATGAATTTCCAGGATATAAAGCCTCCTGTGGGCGAATATGAAATATGAATTTCCAGGATATAAAGCCTCCTGTAGGCGAATATGAAGTATGAATTTTCAGGATATAAAGCCTCCTGTAGGCGAATATGAAATATGAATTTCCAGGATATAAAGTCTCCTGTAGGCGAATATGAATTTCCAGGATATAAAGCCTCCTATAGGCGAATATGAATTTCCAGGATATAAAGCCTCCTGTAGGCGGGTATGAATTTCCAGGATATAAAGCCTCCTGTGGGCGAATATGAATTTCCAGGATATAAAGCCTCATGTAGGCGAATATGAAATATGAATTTTCCAGGATATAAGGCCTCCTGTAGGCGAATATAAAATATGGATTTCCGAGATATAAAGCCTCCCGTAGGCGAATATGAAATATGGATTTCCGAGATATAAAGCCTCCCGTAGGCGAATATGAAATATGAATTTCCGACGATTGAGGTACACCGGTGGGACTGGCGTGTATCAGGGTCGATTTCAGGGTATAACGTCCCTTTGGGGCGAATTCGACCGTTTACGGCACATCGATGGGACTATATCGTATGGGACTATAGCATATGGGTATGCCGATGGGATTATGACTTGCGAGGGGAATTTTGGGGTATAACATTTCCAGGGAGGCGAACGAGAAAATCTTTACCCTTCGTGACATGCCAGTGGGACTAGAGTATGTGAAGGGAAAAATTCAGGATATAACGCCTCCTCGGGGCGGCAGTGAGAAAATTTCAGGCTACCATGCCTTCTCGGGGCAAAGGAATCTCCTCAATCTCCTTTATGGTATGTCGGTGGGAGTAAATTATGCCAAGGGGGATCCAGGATATATTACCTCCTTGGGGCAGTAGGGAAATTCTCGACCCTTTTATGATATGTCAGAGGGACCGGTGTGTGCCCAGGGGGGCTTGGCGCATAATGCCTCATTGGGACATAATTCTGGAGTTTAACGCCTTTTGTAGGCGAATGTCGGACTTTAGCGCCTTCCGCGGGCGAAGTATGGATTTTCGGAATTTAACGCCTTCCGTAGGCGAATATGAAATTCGGGATTTAAAGCCTCCCGTAGGCAAATTCCGGAGTTTAACGCCTTCCGTGGGCGAATATATGGGTTTCTGGGATTTAATGCCTCCCGTAGGCAAATTCCGGAGTTTAACGCCTTCCGTGGGCGAATATATGGGTTTCTGGGATTTAATGCCTCCCGTAGGCAAATTCCGGAGTTTAACGCCTTCCGTGGGCGAAGTATGGATTTTCGGAATTTAACGCCTTCCGTAGGCGAATATGAAATTCGGGATTTAAAGCCTCCCGTGGGCAAGTTTCGGAGTTTAACGCCTTCCGTGGGCGAATATATGGGTTTCTGGGATTTAATGCCTCCCGTAGGCAAATTCCGGAGTTTAACGCCTTCCGTGGGCGAATATATGGATTTCTGGGATTTAATGCCTCCCGTAGGCAAATTCCGGAGTTTAACGCCTTCCGTGGGCGAATATATGGGTTTCTGGGATTTAATGCCTCCCGTAGGCAAATTCCGGAGTTTAACGCCTTCCGTGGGCGAAGTATGGATTTTCGGAATTTAACGCCTTCCGTAGGCGAATATGAAATTCGGGATTTAAAGCCTCCCGTGGGCAAGTTTCGGAGTTTAACGCCTTCCGTGGGCGAATATATGGATTATTCGTCGCATGATATTCCTGAAAGGAAGATATTTTCTTATAAAGTGAATCGCTCATGATGATATGACGTCCTTCGGGCATATGCGTGTGTATTTACATCGTGTATAACAGGGACGGGGATTGTTCCCTCCGACTGCATCGAGCAGAAGAGCAAATTTTCCCACTTCCTTATCAAGTCGGGAGGTCATCGTCATCATCGCCTCGGTCGTAGCCCTTGATGGGACATTATTGTACCACCAGTGTGGTACTAAGGGTTTATTCGTCATTGGCGACTCTGATATCCTCCCTGGGTAAGGATGTGGGAAAACTCAATCTCTGCCCTTAGCAGGCCAAGAGAGTTCTCCCCCCGCCGGGGAACAAGTATGCGGTTTTATGGGCCTATGTGCTCGCGCACGAGCATTATTGGCTTTTCTTGGCGCAGATGGCTCTTGTGCGGTGTTCCCCGACGAGTTGCCGGATTATTTTGTCTTTCAAGACATATATTGGGCTTCACGGCACCGGTTTATGTTGCTGCTGCTGCTCAAGTTGATCATGTACCGGAGCGTAGTACAACTTCATATGTCGGCCGTTCAACGGTGGGAAGGCCAGATTCCCTTTTTCATCCACCAGCCTGTAAGCACCGCCTTCGTAGACTCTGCTCACTATGAAGGGTCCAATCCAGTTTGGCTTGAACTTATTTTTGGGCCGAGAGGCCATAACATCTTTATGTTTGACCATTACAAGGTCCCCTTTTTTGAAGGTTCTTTCCTTCACCAATTTATCGAATGCGCGAGACACTCGGGCCTGATATGTTTGCAGACGCTGATATGCTTGCAACCTTTCGCCTTCGAGGTCCGACAGTTCCTCATAGCGTCTTTGAGTTTCGCTCATGTCGTCTTCCAGCACCCTATAATGCAGGGCGACCCTATAAGACGCGAGCTCTATCTCTATCGGGATTATGGCTTCTGCTCCATAGACTAAAGAGTATGGGGAGCACCCCGTTGGGGTTTTGTAGACAGTGCGGTAAGCCCATAATGCTTCATGCACCTTCTCGTCCCAATCTCGCTTTCGCCCCCCACTGATCTTCACCAGAAGTTTACACAGGGTTTTATTGAAGGCTTCTGCCATCCCATTGGCTTGGGGGTAATATACTGAAGACGCATTCCAGTCTATATGGAATTTGGCTGCCATCTTATATATTGTTTGATTTTTGAATGGCGTGCCATTATCTGATGTGATCCGGCTAGGAGTTCCGAATCGGTATATGATATTATGTCTGACGAAGCGTGATACTGTTTCGCCAGTCACTTCTTTCAAAGGAATGGCTTCTGCCCAACGAGTAAAATATTCCGTTGCGGCAATAATGTATTTACATCCCCGGGATGACGGCGTCAATGGTCCCACGACGTCCATCCCCCAGTGGGCAAAAGGCCACGTTGGGGTTGTCGGATGCAAGTAATTGGGAGGTCGCCTAGGAATAGGTCCATAGGCTTGGCATTGGGGGCAGCTTCTCGCCATTTTCTCGCAGTCTGCGAACATGGTTGGCCAATAGAAGCCTTTATTTTTAATGTTGATCTTCATTTTCGCGCCTGACTGATGAGCTCCGCACATCCCGGCATGAACTTCCTTCATTATTTTGCGGGACTCTATTGGGGAAAGACACCGGAGTAGAACTGCATTTTTGTCTTGAGGAACAAGGCGATATAGCATGCCATCTATCAGCTGATACGAAGTTGCTCTTCGAAGCAGCTGGATTCTTTCGGCTTTGCTATCGGGGAGCCAGCCATTCTTTATTTTGATGATAGGGACACGCCAATCATCACCCTCTTGGGTATTATGGTCTTCCAGTGTATTGATCTCAAATACTGTCAGACCATCTCCTTCATTTAATGAGGTAGGGAAGAGTCTTCTGTCCCTCACAACTATTTCAGCTTCACCTTCAGGAGGCAGTTTCAGCGCTGCAGCCAATTTAGCTAATGCATCGGCCTGAGTATTTTGACCTCTTCTGATATGTTCTATGACGAAGGTATAAAATTTTTCGCTCAGCCAAACGGCCACCGCATGGTAAGCTATTAATTCGGTCTTTCTGACTTCGAATATGCCGAGAATCTGTCGGATGACCAACAGGGAGTCCCCGTATACTTGGATACATCTGACGCCTATTTCCAAGGCAATTTCTAGCCCTACTATTAGAGCTTCATATTCTGCCTCATTATTGGTCAGTGATTCCATTAAGGCACATGAGTGGTGCAATATCCCACCTTCCGGGGTGACTAGGACCAAGCCAGCTCCCGCCTTTGTGGTGGATGTGCCATCCGGCTTTATAATGGTTCTCGAAGCCCCATCGAAGTATAGCTGCCATGACTTTACTTCTGCCTGCTGCACTTCCAATATTTTCTGTGCAGGCAAGACTTCTTCATCCGGCAATTCATTATTTAGAGGGGAAGTTTCAGGAATTGGGTGTGCCGCCAAGAATTCGGCCATACCCTGTCCTTTTATCGCCTTCTGGGGAACAAAGGTAATATCGAACTCCATAAGGAGTAAGGCCCATTTTCCTAACCTCCCAGACAACACGGGCTGGCGCAGCAGGAATTTTAGCGGATCAAACCGCGATATGAGTTTGACTTCATGTGCCAACAAATAATGCCTCAGCTTCTTTGTGGCGAATATAAGCGCCAAGCACATCTTTTCTGTTGGTGTATATCGGTGTTCAGGACCCACCAACATCCTGCTGAGGTAATAGAGCGGTTGCTCTTTCCCATCCTCATTTTCTTGCGCCAGTAAAGCTCCCAAGGAAGCATCCAAGGCTGCAATATAGAGTATGAGTGGTTTACCCTTTATGGGTGCCCCCAGCACTGGCGGCTTGAGGAGATATTCTTTTATATCGTCAAGCGCCTTTTGACATTCTTTGTCCCAAATAAATGGGACTCCTTTCTTCGTCAATCTGGAGAAGGGCCTGCACCTTCCAGATAGGTTGGAAACAAACCTCCTGATATAGGCCAACCTGCCTTGCAAGGATCTAAGCTCGGTTAGAGTCCTGGGAGAGGGCAGTTCCCTGATTGCCTTGATTTTATCGGGGTCGATCTCGATTCCCCTATATCGGACTATGAAGCCCAAAAACTTCCCGCTGGAGACACCGAAGGCGCACTTCATGGGGTTCATTTTAAGCTGATATTGGCGAAGCCTTTCGAAGACCTTTCGTAAGTCCCCGAGATGATCGTCTTTCTTTGTAGATTTCACGACGAGGTCATCAACATAGCATTCGACCAAATTATGCAACATTTCATCAAATATTTTGGTCATGGCCCTTTGGTATGTGGCACCAGCATTCTTCAGACCGAAGGGCATTCTTTTATAATTGAATATTCCTTTCGGAGTGCGAAAGGCCGTATGATTTTTATCCTTGAGGGCCATTCTAATCTGATTATAGCCCGATGACCCGTCCATGAAAGACAAAGCTTCATATCCTGTGGTGACATCCACCATAGTCTCGGTTATCGGCAATGGGAAGTCATCCTTCGGACATGCCTTATTCAAGTCACGAAAGTCAATGCAGACTCGGACTTGGCCGTTCTTTTTCTTCACTGGCACAATATTTGCCAGCCATATTGGGTATATGCATTCTTCGATGAAGTCAACTTCTCGCATCTTGTCAACTTCGGCATTCACCATGATTTCTAATTCAGGGCGCATCCGCCTCTGCGTTTGCTTTATCGGCTTGACTTCTGGGAGAATCGATAATTCATGCTCCGCCACTGAAGGGTCCAGGCCAGGCATTTCTTTATAATCCCAGGCGAAACAATCTTTGAATTCTATTAAGAGTTTGGTGTACACCTGTCTTTCTTTATCACTCAGGAGGGCGCTGAGGAAAACCGGCCGAGGGTCTTCTGGTTTGCCGAGGTTGATCTCTACCAGTTCGTCGACCGTGGCTTGTCCTCCATCTTCTATCTCTCGAGGAGCTGGCTGAAGATCGATGAAGTCCTCATCTTCATCCATATCGGTCGAACAGGCTTCCTGCCATTCGCCTGTATTTTTATGTGGGTCTTGGGAGATCGCATCAGCGGCTTCCGAAGATCTCTTTTGTCTTTCCATATTGGTATCGCGGCTTTTATTTGTGTACTGGGAAGGCCCTGTCGGACATTGCTCCCGTTCACAAATGGTATTTATTCCAGCTGAGACCGTTTCAACAGATAGGGGGATTTCTTCATTTCTATCTCCCGAACTGTTAAACTCAATCTGGCCGGTTGGTTCCTTTACTCCCAATAGTAGGCTCACCATATGGATTGCATATGGGGTGGAAGACCCCTGGCGCGGCCTATATCCAAGACCTCTTCTATCTGGATTGGATGACTGCCCCCTGACTTGTGCAGGGTGCCATAATTCTCGAAAGAATTTATTCCTGGCTGCACTTTGCCTTTCTGGGATGCTTTGGCGTTTGCACATTTGTCTTATATATTGGGGCATATCGTCCATTTCTTGGACCACTTCTTCGACTTCCGGTCGGACATTTTCATGTCCGAAACCGTCTTCGGGAGGACCCTCTGGCGCGAAATCTCCCTTATAAAATATGATACGCCGCCCGTCTTTGTGACGGACTGTGAAGGTCTTCAATTCTTCCACAGTGTAGACTTCTCTGGGAAATATGGGCTTTGTAAGGCCGGGGGGTATGCATATGCCGGCCTCTATATCTTTGCTAATGGTATTAGCTTCTAAATTGATGGCCGGCCTACCAAAATTAACCGACTTTCGTTGAGACTGGCCGGGCTTCATTCCTTGCCGGAACCTAGCAGCCTTATCTTCGTTAATTGTAATTCCGCCCTCCTCATCGGAAGACTTATCGGCTATCTTCTTCCCCTTATGACGGCTTTCGCCAGTCGTAGGGTCTGAAGCTTTATCAAAGTATAATTGTGCGTCTGCCAGATGGCAGTCATATGCTTTGAATGGCTCCAAATCGGCAAATATCCGGTGTTGCTCACCATCTTTTGTATATTTGAGGCATTGATGGAGAGTCGAAGGCACCACCCAATTCCTATGTAACCAAGGCCTACCGAGTAGTGCCTTGAAGGAAGTGTTGGAGTCGACTATGAGAAAGGACACTTGGGTCACCCAATCGTCCAGACATAGCTCCACATCAACTCGACCGAGGGCCTCTTCCGCCTCTTGGTTGAATCCCGAAATCGTTATGCCTTGCACCTTTTTCATATATGGGGTGAGGTATAACGCCTGAAATGTTTTGAGGGGTAGTATATTTACGGCAGAGCCTGAGTCTACCAATATTCTATCGACCTCCCGGCCATTGATTTTACCCCGCATGTATAGCGGTCTATTGTGGCATGGTGATGATAACAGCATATCATCATCGGTAAAAGCTACCGTAGCCTCATATGTTTCATATGCTTGAGCCTTTATTTCGGCCATGTGGACCTCATATGTTTCAGGATTTTGCAAGGCAGTAATCAATGCCTCTCTTAATTCCTTGCTTAAGGCTATCGCTTCCCATATACTGAGGGATGCTGGCATTCTTTTCATATTCTGCAACACCTTTCGATCTGCCCTGGCTCGGGCTTGTTCGATAGGAGGCATTATTTCTGCCATACTGTGAAGGGTCTCCTTCAAGGCCTTTGACTGCTCCCCGGAAGTCGGAGATTCTTCTGTCTGCCTTTCCCCTTTCGTAGGATCAATTTGTGTTTCTTCGGCGAATAATTCCGCCAAAGTCTCGACTCCCTCTGCGGGGTTTGGCTGGACCAAAGGGTTTATCTCTCCCGGCTCCTTGATGGATTGAGCACTTTCTGCTTGCGGAGAACATTCTTCTTCATCAGAAGAAGGGCAGAAGCGGACATTACCCCGGATTTCTGGCCTCGGAATTGGCCCTGGGGTTTCTCCCCTGAAATAGATGATTTTATCTTGGTTGGGTTGATTCTCATCCGGATCGCTATTGCGGTCTCGACCTCGGCCTCGGCCTCGGCCTTGATTCCGGTTTCTCCGATTCCCCTTCCTTTGATAGGTGGCCAAAGGGGACCCGATTTCCGGCGGAGCGTGGCTCGCTTCGCTGCTGGGGATATCTTGCAGTTGAGCCGATACCACATGACAGGCTCGATATTGTTGCTCTATCTTTTCCATTGTTAGTCCGTCATCCCAGAATAAGCTAACATCGTCTGGAATGGAGAGTACGTCCTCACTAGCCTTTTGCACGCGGCCCTGGAGGTCCAACAGCCACGCTCTGAGGCGAGCTCGCCGGTCGAACTCTTCCCATGGGATATATTGATTCAGAGGGACATCCTCTGTAGGCCGACTTGGCTGATATTCTTCTAATTCGTCGATGATTTTCTGCAACCTTCGAAGTGGAGAGTTTTTGTCCTCAGACAGATTTATGGCATTAGCAAGCATTTCTTGCTTCTTTAGCCTTCTCCTCTCACTTCTTTTTCTATTCTTTTCTTGTTTCTTTCTCCTTGCCGCTTCTTGAATGAAGCTGGGTTGGACTGGCATTTCTGGAAGTGGGTCGAAATGAACCACAGCTTTCCCTTTTGCCGTACGTGTTTGCAAGGATTTAGCCATTTTAGGCTTCTTTTTCTTCTTTGCCTTAGTCCATGGACTTTTTGGCTGATCGTGGTCAAGAGTAACTTTAACGGCCTGCTCGACCATCGAATCTGGCAATATTTGATATTCGCCAAATATTTCCTTTACGGACTTTTTGGAGGGACCCACCCCCGGATTTTCTTGTTGACATTCCATGTCCAACATTCGTATTCTCGTGGCTATTGCTGCCACAGTATCAATGGCGCGAAGGGTGGGCGGCCCATCGGGTGCCATTCCCTTATGTGTGCTATCTGTGACGTCCCTCACATTGGAGAAGAACTTATGGATCATATTCACAGAGTAATTAATCACATGGGGTTGTGGGGGATCAACCAGATACTTCCCCATATTTATTTGTCCTTCTTGGATTAATTTTTCTATCTCATCTTTGAGGACGAAGCAATGTTCCGTTCGGTGCCCGAGGGCACGATGGTAGTGACAGAAATTGGGATCACCTGTCATATGCATCTCTTCCTCCCTTCTTGGCTTTGGGAGAACGATGACTTTCTTTTTCATACAAAGTCGGAAAAGTTCACGAACTTTGTCTTTGGGGAATGAGTAGGGCTTTGCGCGCCTTTCCCTCAAAGTTAATGAATTTCTGAAGCGTATTCCAGCCTCTTTATCAGCCATTCGCCTGGCTTGACGCCCTCTTTCGGCTATTCTTACGCTTTCATGGCTCCTTCTATAGGAAGTGGTTTCTTCTTGGCGGTATATTTCCGAGTCTTCCCTAGGAAACATGGCATGTTTGCCTCTTTTCCTTGAAGGACGATCGGGATCCGATTCCATCCCCTCAGAAGAAAAAAATCTGTCAACCTTGTTGAATGACAAAGTTTCTGAAAATTGCCTGGAGAGCCCCTCCATCATCTGGGTAAGCTCTTCTTGTTGACATGAGAGTTTTGTCAGGCTGGTCTGGATTCCTTCCAATGCCATCATGACCGAGTCCCCAGGGGGAGGAGTTGCTGGGGTATATATTGGGGTTGCCTCGCGCTCCGGCGAAGGCCTCACCGCTTCTTCCTCGGGATGATACCCGGATGAGCTCTCGCTCATATAGATGACATTGACAACAAATGCCTGCTTGTTTCTTTGGTGAGGCTGGGGAGGGCTTACCAAGTGTTTACCCATCTCCACTGCGCCTTCACGGATGAGTTTTTCTATTTCATCCTTACAGACATAACAGTCTTCTACGACATGCCCCATCATTCGATGATATGGGCAATAATTTGGCTCATTAACCCTGCCCGCTTCAGCTGGCTTTTTGGGCTCGGGGAGCGATAGAAGTTTTGCCCGCATACATGTTTCAAACAATTTCCTCGTATGCTCGCGGGTGAAAGAGTATGGCTTTTTCATCCTTTCAGCAAGAGAAGAAACAGGTGCCTTCCCTTCCCCCTTTTTATTGGCTGCCGGGACACTGGGACCTCCCCTAGCCTCGCTCCTTTCTGGAGCTGGAGAAAAGTCGACTGCATTCACTTCTTTAGCTGATGCGCCCCGCTCCCTAGGAGCTTTCCCCTTATTTGGAAGTATAGTGGGGTAGTCGGCGAAGAACATTTCGATCTCCGTGACGATATTATTGAGTTGATCGAAGTTTCTGACATTGGCTCCGATCAGTTTCTCATTTATTTCGGGTTTCAAACCCCTTTTGCACAATCTTACCGCATCCTCGTGGACGGGTGGATTGTCGCACCTCATGCTGAGGTTTCGCCATTTCTTAATATAATCCACGGCGGATTCATTCTTTCCCTGCTTGAGTGTCACTAACTCAGTAATAGTGACCTTTCGCTCCGATACTTTGAAGCGATCAAGGAATTTTTTCTGCATTTCTTCCCAGCTACTTATGGAGTTGGACTTCAGCTTGGCATACCACTGGAATGCCGTACCGGTGAGAGAAGTCGAGAAGAACCTCAAGAGGTATGCTTCCTCGGTTGCCAATTCTCCCAGATCACTCATATAATGGGCTATATGCTCTTGGGCTGAGCCCTCCCCGTCATATCTTGTGACTTTGGGACGTTTATTATGATCCGCCGGAAGCTTTTTGAACATGTGACGAACCGGGAATGGCACCTTGTATAAGTCAAATGTGCTTATTCCCTCGTCTTGTTCGGCCATCTTGGCCTCAACAATTTGCTCGATCAGGTGCTTTTGCGATGCTGTCGCATCTTCTGCTGATGCACGTGGTTGATGAGCATTATAGTTGGGCTCTTCAGCCCCATCTTCCTGAATCTCCTCAGGACTGAAATTGACCTCGACAACCGGGGGTCCTGCCGGTGCAGGAATGGCCCTTGGTGGAGGTAGATTTATTGGAGGAGCCGGGGCGACCCTTTGCTGTTCCTCCATCTTCTGTATCAGGCCATACAGCAAGGCCTTTAATTGCTGATTTTCCTGCCTAATTTCCTCAAGAGTCTGAGGTTGAGGTTGTTCCTGCGGCAGTTGCGCGACTTCTAGCTCCAGAGCGTTGGCCGCACCTTCATTGGCTCGAGATGGCTCTGCCCCCTGGCCCACTTGGCCTAGCAGGCGCATGGCTTGCTCCATTTGGCGGGTAACCGGTCCACCTCTTTGCATTATCCCAGCGGCATTACTCGGCTCCTCCGAAGGCTGCCGATTCGTGCTGGAAGTATAACAGGTATATACCCGGATGCCATCATCCGTCATGCGGGCGGTCCTCCTTTTCCTCTGTGCTGGGCGTACCAGCGCACCGAGTCTTTCGAAGACTGAAGCCCGCTTCTGGGCAGGTTCTCGTTCCTCACGGGTATCCTTCTTTCCTCGGCTTCGCTTATGATGAAGCTGAGTTGATGTATGATTCGCTTCCCTGACCGGCTCTGCAGGCCTGGGAGGTTGCTGCTCTGCTAGGGTAAACCTAGCCTTGAGGATTTCTCGGGCTTCCTTTTTGGTCACCCACATTTTCTTAAGGGGGGGCGCATGACCCTCCTGACGTTTGCCCCCATTTTGGGGAATAGTATCATCCTGCGCTCGGGGCATAGTATTGCCCCATGTGCGTCGGGATGTAACATACGCAGGCCGATGAACCCCGGCTTTTTGCGTTTTCTTTTTCCTTTTGAAGGTTGCCACCTCCTGGCAAACCTTCGGCAAAATCCCAAAACGGTTGTGCATTGGGACCGTCGGGACATGCCGAGTTTTCGGAACGATTGGTTCCCCGCCATCCAAGCGAATGCGCAGGTCCCCAACAAATATTGTTTTCCCGGTCCGGGAGGGACTCGGGGAAGCATTCTTTTTCTTCTGCCCCCTGCTGGACGAGGAAGCATGGAATGTAGTAATAGTATTGGCGGTGTAGACGATCTGCCGTTTCCCGCCTTTGTTGGCCTCCTTCGCGCGGGAGGCGCGCTTCTTTGCTTCTGCCGGAACCGACTCCGGCGCTGGGACTATTCCCAGGAAATATGGAGACCCCACTACTGCGGGGAAGTCGCCGAAGCTAATCGGCACAGTGAGGTACCCACATTGGACGTGGGCTGCCACCGCGAGGGGTCCATATGTGACCCTTGCCGCCATTGCTGTCCGGTCGGGCGGAAATCTCAACCACCTGTATAAGACATGGCAAAGTTAATAGTAGAGTTATGGTGAGGGCATCACCGGACGGAGAGATGAAGGGAAAGAGAGGTCCCACCGGGCGTGCCATCTCTGTTCGCGCGAAGGTTTTTCTAACCCTCGTCGTTCGGGACCCCTGACCTAGGCATATCTATCCTCCCCTATATCGGATTATTCGGAAATCCATTTTTTTTTTTTTTTATCTAGAGGATTATAGGTCAGTTTTATATTTTTATCGGATTATGAGAGCTTGGGATTAGCCCTCAGAGAATCCGGGACTTCGAATCAGGCGAAGATTCGAGTATATGACATCTCTCCACTGACCTTGGTCAGTGTTAATTACACTGAGCAACTGCTCGGCAACCCTTGATTAACCGTCCGTATGATGCCCTTAATCATGCAAAACTACTACTATAGGCAGCGCATGCATATGCATATGAAGGCATATTTTAGGTTGAATCCCTAGCCTCACCCCGGCTCGGGGACAACTTTTTATATGGTTCGGGATTGACTCCCGGTTATTAGGATTGGCTCCAAGTTGGGTGGATTAATTCCAAGTTATGCGGATTGATTCCCAATTTTTCATCCCACAGGGGTTTTTCTGCAATTATCCACTTTTAGGGGTTTTTTTATGTAATTATGGGTGCCTTGTAAGAGCATGACGTTTTGTAAGTAGATATGGGGTGGACTTTAAGGGGTTTCATACTTTATGAGGGTTGTAAGATCAATTTTAAAGGTATTAGGGGTTTTTTGTAATTTTCCCTTAGACTGGGTTATCGAGTTTTTAAGATTTGATCTTGAGACTATTGGTGAGAAATTTTACTCATGATATGATTTTTAGGGCTTTCGGGGTTATATATGCAAATATTATACCCGGGGGTATTTTGGTAATTTTGTATTTATATATTATGTTTACTATTAATGGTTTATATTCTTTCAGATTTTTTAATTCTCTGATTTCTTACTGATTTTTATTGGTTTTATTCATTCATTCATCCATTCGTTCATCATTTTTTTATGGTTGGTTTGATCAATTAATTTAATTAATCAATTAATTATTCATATGAAATTATATAGGTTCATTTATAATTTTCCACAGATTTTACTGTTTTCTTACAGATTTTCCTGATTTTTACTAATTTTTTTCTGATTTTTAATTGATTTTTTCGGATTTTTATCAATTAATTAATTATTATTTATAAATTATCTTTTGAGTTTAGTTATAATTTTTATGTAGTTTTCTGAACTCATATTTTATTTGTTTAGGGGGAGGTGAGGCTAAGAGTTAGGTTGAGGGTACACTCAATTTCATTTAGTTCTAGGAAAATATGTACATATATTATTATTTATTTTTGAAAATATGATAATTATAAAATTTAAATGGCACACACAAGCACAGAAATTCTGATTTTATTTTGGCAGCATTTCGCCTTATAACAGAGTGTTTTCTACAAAAATTTCGGCAGAGCCTCCCCTAGGATTGAACCTTAGGGGCGAGGACTCCCCGGGACGAAAGAAAGGACCTCCGAAATCGCAGCAAATCCGGGTTAAAAACCCGAATTTGGTCTTCAGCCGGACAGCACTCTCCCTCACAATCTCACACTTGTATATGGTAGTGTGTATAGGCTTGTATATATGGCCTTGTATATATCAAATGGGGACCCTTGGGGTCCTATTTATAGGCCCCAAATTGGGCCCGGTGGGGGGTGCCACCGGATGAGCCCACGGTGGGGGAGTGCCACCGGTTCCAATCTCTCTCCTTCTCTTTTCATTTTCTTATTCCCAATGGCCAATAGATGGCAAGAGAGGGTGAGAGAGAGAGGACCAACAAAAGAGAGAGGGGGGGAGGTGGGCACCCCCACCGGTTCCAACCGGTGGAGGGGGTGCCACCGGTTGGGCCCCCCACCGGTTGGGAACCGGTGGGGGGCTCTCCCCACCAGTTTGGGAAACCGGTGGGGGGTTTCCCCCTCCCCACTCTCCTTTTCTTTTTCCTTTTCCAAGGCCCATCAATGGGGTTTTCAGATTTACTTTTTTGGGGGTTTGGATTTAGGCCCATGTGAAAGGGGTTTAACCCCATTAACTTCAAGTTTGGGCTAGGTGTGAAAGGGGGTTTAAGATGGAGTTAAGAGGGTTTCCTCATGGGATTCTTAACCCATGTGAATGGGGTTAAGATCCCACATTAAACCTCCCATTAAACACCCCCCTCCCCATTTGAATTTTGAATTTTTTTTTTTTTTTAAAGAAGAAAGGGAGGGAGGGAGATCCTCCTCCCCCCCACCGGTTCCCCTCTTGGAACCGGTGGGGGGTTCCCAACCGGTGGGGGCTCCCCCACCGGTTCCCCCTCTCTCTCCTCCCTCCCCTTTGTCTATTTAAATAAAGGGGGATAGGAGAGAGGGGTCCACTTTCCTCTTTAGGGAAAATTTTTTTCTGGTTTTGGGAGTTTGCAGATTTGGTCCCCCTTGAGGACTGATTTCTTGGCCCATTTGAGCTCCTTATTGGGCTTTTTTATTGGGCCACCCATTGGGCCTATCTCCCTTGCCATTGGGCCCTTATTTGAGACTTTTTTAGGCAAGTTTGGAGGCTATTTCGGCCCTATTTCGGGACTGGTTTTGGCCTATTCCGGGACAGATTTAGGCCTGTTAGAGGTGCCTATTGGGCCTCTTCTTGGGCCTCTCCCTTGGGCCATTTATTGGGCCTAACTTTCCCGACATTGGGCCTCCGTTCCGGGACTGATTTGGGTAAGTTCCGAAACTGATTTTTTTTCTATTTCGGGACAGATTCCAGCCCACTTTTGGGACTGGCCTTGGGCCCATTTGGGGGCTTATTGGGCCTCATATTGACCCCGCCCATAGGGTTGCTTATTGGGCCCATCTCCCCCACTATTGGGCCTTCATTTCGGGGCCATTTTGGGGGAGTTCTGGGACTGATTTTGCCCCATTTCGGAACAGATTTTAGTCCATTTAGGGACTGATTTTGACCCTTGTTTTGCAGCGTTCGGGGTCCCATTTATCGCCGCATTTGGGGTCTCCCATCGGGTCTCATTATCGGGCATTGCGAAGGCGGTTCGGGGGCTGATTTCGGAAGCCGAAGCAAGCAACTTGGGGCTGCCTTAGGCTCCTAAAAAAAAAATCTGATTAAGGCCTTTGTGGCCTAGGTATGTTTTCCACTCCGCTGCCCTCGTAATGTGAGCCCATGGTTTCTCATGGATTTTTAGTATTCGGCTCTATCATAGGCATTTTTATTTTGCATGACATGGTCCTTCATGAACATATTGTCATGCCTATGTATGTGTATTTTCCCATGGGGAATCTCACACCGACGCGAGCATGCGTCATATATGTATATCCATACAATGCAAATCTGCATGTCTGTATATGAAATTATTTTTTGAGTTCAACAGCAACATAATCTCATTGTAGAAGATTGAGGAAGTCATGACTACGACAATGTAGGAAGGTCGACGACAAGGATTGTCGGCGGCAGCGGCAACGACAACTGCAAAAGCATATGGCGGTAGTAGCATACGGCAGCAATGGCTACAGCGACGCCGAACTGGACTTGTTTGCGTGGTGATTACAGGGATGTAGACGGAGCTATTGGCGGCGGTGGCGGCCGCTGGGGCTGCCGACAGAAGGTGGTTCCTCCCTCCCTCTTTGATGGGAATCGAAGACTAGGGTACCACTATATTTCACATGATGGAGTGCATCTACTGCTGTTGGAGAGTCGTTCCGACTTCATTGTGACTAGAAAAACTCAACAAAGTTTGTCTAATGTGTAGATTATTATTAGACGAGTCCGTAGATATTTTTGTTTACCCATTTGAGACTAGTTTAGGTCCTTTTCTATTTTTCAAGAATTATTTTTGTAATTTTCATACTATTTTTTCATGTCAGGAGTATTTTGGTCCAGAGTAAAATTTAGGGAGTCATTAGGGTTTATTTTCTTTTTAAATACTCTTGTAAGATATTTTTATTTTTAATGAATATTTACTGTGAATTTTGAGTTATTTTTTGGAGTTCCTCTCTATGACGGAGAAGACAACCTTACGACAGGGTTGAATCTGCCCTAGCATACGGCAGCAATGGCTACAACGACGCCGAACTGGATTTGTTTGCGTGGTGATTACAGGGATGTAGACGGAGCTATTGGCGGCAGTGGCGGCCGCTGGGGCTGCCGACAGAAGGTGGTTCCTCCCTCCCTCTTTGATGGGAATCGAAGACTAGGGTACCACTATATTTCACATGATGGAGTGCATCTACTGCTGTTGGAGAGTCGTTCCGACTTCATTGTGACTAGAAAAACTCAACAAAGCTTGTCTAATGTGTATATTATTATTAGACGAGTCCGTAGATATTTTTGTTTAGCCCATTTGAGACTAGTTTAGGTCCTTTTCTATTTTTCAAGAATTATTTTTGTAATTTTCATACTATTTTTTCATGTCAGGAGTATTTTGGTCCAGAGTAAAGTTTAGGGAGTCATTAGGATTTATTTTCTTTTTAAATACTCTTGTAAGATATTTTTATTTTTAATGAATATTTACTGTGAATTTTGAGTTATTTTCTGGAGTTCCTCTCTATGACGGAGAAGACAACCTTACGACAGGGTTGAATCTGCCCTGCGACAAGGCCGAATGTGACGCCCAAGCCGTCGATGCGATGCTGGAAGACTCTTCACTGTCGGTGCGACACTGGTAGTCTTTCTAACCCCCCGTTCTTCCTCCTCTGTCCTCCAAATTTAATGTCAGAGCAAACTTCAATCCCTCTTACGCCACTATTTCATCCCGTCTTTACCACCGCTGCCCCGCTACAGCAACTATCAACCGCCGCCACCACTACACCCTTCTTCCTCCTCTTTCTTCGCTCCATATCATTTTTTCTCCTGGCGGCCCTTGCACCGGAACCACACAAAAAAAAAGGTTATTGTTCACAATGAATAGTATCCGCAATTACTATTTATGGTGAACAGTACCCGCGATTAATGTTTACGGTGGACAACAATCGTGATTTGTTCACGGTGAAGAATACCCGCAATTACTGTTCACGTGAACAGTACCGCGGTATTTTCATACCACCCCTCTCCTTCTCTCTCATGATCTTTGCTTTGCAAGTTGCAACCCGGAAAAAAAAAAAGCACAAAAAAAAGAAGAGGGAGGGAGGAACCACCTTCCATCAGCAGCCCCAATGGTCGATACCACCGCCAGCACCTCCGCTGTCGACATCCCCGTCACCACTACCCAAGCAAGTCCAGGCCGGTGCTACTGCAACCATCGTTGTCGTGTGCTACTGCCGCCATCTGCTTCTGTCATTCTCGTCGACAATCCTTGTCGTCGACCTTACTACATCATTTGTAGTCATGACTTCCTCAATTTTCTACACTAGAGTTATGTTGCCCAACAAGGTACATGTCGTTCTTGTGTTTAATAGTGGATAATATGAAAATTTTATTTCATAGATAATTATTGATTTCTCTCCAAGACCAAAGAAATTGTACTCGATGGTGACCGAGCGTTTGTGGAGTTTTATAGGCCTTTCAAGGGTGTTTCTCATGTTGATGAGGTATGATGTACCATCATTCCCAAGCCAGGGCCGTATATTAGAGTTGGCAGAGATTGGATAGAGGAACGACATATGGATCACGAGCGACAGAGGTGCATCCTCCAGCTGCCTCACTTAAAAAGAAGTGGCAATGTCTCAGCTTGAAGATTCAAGCAAGGTCACGAAGTGTGAGGCTGACTCGACAAACCCCAACAAATGCAGGTTCTTTGGACACCATCAGCAGTGCATCATTACGATCTCCAGCCTTATCTTCCGTAAGGTCAGACCTTGACGTGCCCCTTGCCACATCAGTTCTAGTGGCCCATTTACCTCTATCTAACCCACTTGCATGGGATCAGACTATCACAGTTGTAGACTTGTAGCCGATCTTCATTTGCTGGAGGATTCTCTATTCGCAGAGCCGATGGATAAGCACATTTATCCGATCATCCTCACATACAAGAACCTTATCACTAGACCGTGTATTTTTTATCATGTGTAGTGCGAATTTCTTGATCATGTATAGCAATACTCTACACATTTCGATGCAATTATTAGTTTTAGATTTGCAATGTCGTTCTCACATGTTACAGTTACTATTATGATCCTTTGACACTACAAAACTCGAGGACGATTTTTTTTGAACCGGGAGAGAATGATGAGAATCCAAGACCAGCGTACCACTGCATTACATATGATGGAGTGTATCTACAGCCGTTGGAGAGTCGTTCCAGCTTCATTGTGGCTAGAAAACTCAACAAAGCTTGTCTGATGTGTAGTTTATTGTTAGAGGAATCCGTAGATATTTTGTTTAGCCTATTTGAGACTAGTTCAGGTCCTTTTATATTTTTCAAGAATTTTTTATGCGATTTTCGTACTATTTTTTCATGTCATCAGTATTTTGGTCCAGAATAAAGTTTAGGGAGTTATTAGGATTTATTTTCTCTTTAAATACTCTTATAAGACATTTTTATTTTTTAATAAATATTTACTATAAATTTTGAGTTATTTTATGGAGTTCATCTCTAAGACGGAAAAGACGACCCTACAACAAGGTCTAATATGTCATGCGACGGGGTCGGGTGTGATGTCTAAGCCGCCGGTACGATGCCGGAGGACTCCCCACTGTCAGTGCGACGCCGGTAGTCTCTTCAACCCCCCTTCTTCCTCCTATGTCCCTTATCACTCTTCTTTTTTTTTTTTTTTTGTACTTTTTTTTCGCGTTACAAAACAAAGATTGGGAGAGAGAGGGAAGAAGGAGAGGGACAATATGAACACTACCGCGGTACTGTTCATGTAAACAGTAATTGCGGGTACTAGTCACAGCAAACAATAATCACGGATACTATTCACCGTGAACAACAATCGCAGATAATGTTCATCATGAACAGTAACCTCCTTTTGTCCTTTTTATTTTGTGTGGTTCTGGTGAGAGAGAAAAAAAAAAAAACGATATGGGGCGAAGAAAGAGAAGGAAGAAGGGTGTGGTGGCAGCAGCGGTCGGTAGCTGCTATAGCGGGACAGCCGTGGTGAAGACGGGATAGAATAGTGGCGTAGTAGGGATCGAAGTTTGCTCTGATACCAAATTTGATGGGGGACAGACAAGGAAAAAGGGCGGTTAGAGAGACTATCGATGTCACACCGGTAGTGGAGAGTCCTCCGACATCGTACCGACGACTTGGGCGTCACACCCGGCCCCATCGCAGCGTAGATTCAACCCCAAGGTCTCCGTCGTAGAAAGGAACTCTAGAAAATAACTCAAAATTCGCAACAAATATTCATTGAAAAATAAAAATGTCTTACAAGAGTATTTAAAGAGAAAACAAACCCTAATGACTCCCTAAACTTTATTCTGGACCAAAATATCCTTGACATGAAAAAATGATGCAAAAATCGCATAAAAAATTATTAAAAATTAGAAAAAAGACTTAAATGAATCTTAAATAGATAAACAAAATATCTACAGACTCGTCTAATAATAAGCTATACATCCGACAAGCTTCATTGAGTTTTCTAACCACAATGAAGCCAGAATGACTCTTCAACCGGGGTAGATGCACTCTATCATGTGTAATGCAGTGGTACGCTGGTCTTAGATTCCCATCAAAATGTTTGCTCCAAGCATCATAGTTCAGTGGAATAGGTAGTACGGACTCTTTATTAAGTTAATCTCTAGCTCCTCGGAATCAATGACATTTATATGTTTGCCATCACAATGGCATCAACAAACGATCGGATTTGATGCCCTTACTAGCACATATAGTATCAAAATAGAATTAACATGGAATACATGTTATCACCAAATGCCAAATGAAAAAGTTTCAGCCCACCTGGGAATGTTGGGAACTAACTCCTGCAGCGGCACCATTAGGTCCTCTGAAAACTATAGGTACAGGTATCTCACCAGCAGACATGTAGTTCATTTTCGCAGCAGAGTTAATAATATGGTCCATTGCCTGTAGGAGAATAGACACATGAAGATCAATATCTAATTTATTAGACAGTATAAAGCTACATAGGAAACAGCAAAAATGAGATCTATGTGAAAATACATAACTCTCCACAAAGTCATGGGCCAAAATAACAGTAGAGCAACTGACATCCAGAACTGCATAATGATAGACGACATCCAAGTTGCAAACTGTCATTACCAATTCATCTAGAAGATGGGCCTTTTTCAGATTTCAAAGGTCAGAAGTGTCTAAGCCAATAGTCATTGCAAGTTGACTAACTAATTTTTATGAGAAACAAAGATACAAATTGACAAAACTACAGTTGACCAAGAAGTCATCAGTTTTCTCCCGGCCAAATCAAAATCCACAGTATGATTGGAACAAGTTAAAAAGACTTCATTTTTCTAAGCATGCTTGTTATACAAAAAAACAAGCGAATATCTTAGGAAATTCCCAAACTGTACTTGATACCTAAGGAAATATGTGTGTTTCCTTAATGCATGTTAATAAATGAACAGGGCAGACACACTTCAGAAGTGCCTCTTCAGAGGCACGTAGTGACGGGAGCATTTTGGTGGACAGTCCGAGATTCATATGTATGTTGACTATTTGACAGAAGAAAAAAAATTCGGAAGGTTTTTGACATAAGAAATTTGAACAGTAGACGAGATGGAATGATGGGAAAAGACAACTTTATATAAAGAAAAAATGAACATAGCCTCCACATAGACAAGAAAAGATTAAACAGCTGCTGAATTATTCCAAAAGTGTGTTGCATTTGCTGTCAGATGTTTTATGCTTGAGAGATACAAGGATGCCAACGAATATATAAGGCTATCTTTCCAGTATTAACCTCCCATCGTTCACTATGCTTGCAGATGCAGCAATGATGAACTATGTTACTTGGAGCACCCAGAACAAATCCTCCCCACACTGCACAAGTTACAGCTTGACAATCCTTCAGGTCTAGTTCAATTTCCCCAAAACGAGATGGATCAGTGTACTAGCTCTCATACTGGATACAGGATGAACCTAGAGGCAGAAAAAATTAATAGATCATACGCTACTTTGGATCCTTTCACATCCTCCTCTCCATCCCCTCTTGGAATTTTGCGGGCATGAAAATTGATAAACTGACAGACCCAAGCAGGTAGTCTACCTCTCTTCCCCCTATTTTCTGTACATGAAAAATAAAACTGTGACCAGAAATAACTTCTGATGTATCAAAAGGTGGAGACAATCCATCAAGATCTAAGTTGGATTCTTATCATTGAACCATTAGATAATTTAGTTGACAGACATGATTGCAAAACAATTATTCAAAACCCAAAAACCAACTCAGCTGATATCAACATGCTAGATAAGTGATACATAGAAAATATGTTCCCATTCAAAAAGGGAAAGGGCGGCATGTGATGTACACAGAAATCAGGATACAGGCATATTCTGCTCAAAATAAAGCCCTAGTAGTGTTCATTAAGTCCCAAAAGTGTAAGTGAGAAATTTCGGAAGTATTGAATCAGGCTTTCTATGCAGAGAAGAGTAATATATGATGACCATCACACCATAAAAAAGCAAAAAAATCATGAGGACTATTGACAGTCATTTTTTATCTGACTGATTTGTTTCGGATTTTTATTTGGTTAACTAGATTCATGATTGCCGCCATCAGAACGTTTGATCATTATATGTTGACTCACACATGGAAGGTTTTGTGGACTCTGTTGAATTTAGACTATTTCCGTTGGTCCGTAGACTGACGTTAATTACATCCTGCTGCGACAAGAAAATCCTTTGATTTCTTTAAGAAGTGTGCCACGCCTTGCTACTACTATGCAGCACAATTCGCTCTCGCTCTTGTTTTATTCCTCGCATATTATAGTAAAAGGATCAGCATTAGT
Organism: Zantedeschia hybrid cultivar; assembly: GCA_030544215.1. Lineage (NCBI taxonomy): Eukaryota > Viridiplantae > Streptophyta > Magnoliopsida > Alismatales > Araceae > Zantedeschia > Zantedeschia hybrid cultivar. The sequence goes on along the minus strand of JARZZO010000005.1, from coordinate 80,920,227 downwards.
CCTGATATTATATCACAGAGACATCATTCAGAAAGTATAGTGTGGTGCACTTTGCGGGTCTCACCAATCCCCTGCATTATAAGAGGATACCATCAACAAGTACTATTCAAAGTACCACTCACATGCACTATTCATTGGCACTATTCATTAGCATTATTCATGTGCCCAATGTGGGCTTTGGCTCTAGTGGGGTCTATCTTAGAGCATTCGAACATGTTTGGATATGACATGATTCATTTATTTGATAAAAGGATATGCGGCATGTTTATTGATGTGTACTATTCTCATACAATTCAGCTCCACCGAGTCTTTATTAGGAATTGTACTCCGTTGGTACACTTCATTTGTTCATTTGGATGAGATCACATGTTGTGCACTATTCATCCCCTGGTGACGACTGTCCCGAATGGGTCTCACAGTCCGGCAGCATCATGAGACAGCATTGCATTTAAAGGAATCAACAGATTGACTTTAATTGGAACCACGCATGGTGTGCTTCCGGGTGCATTGTTCACTCCTGGCAACAACTGTCCGAGACGAGTCCCACAAATGGATAGTGTCAGGCATTAACACGAAGTCACGCATAATATGGCTCATTTGACTTGTGCCTCTAGTGCACGTGACAGGTGCACTATTCATGCCCTAACGACAAGTATCCGGGGCGGATCCCACAGACGGATATGGGCACAAGATGATATGATGATGTGATACTATTCATGACAGTGTCATACTATTTATTACGGCGGCGCACTATTCATGGAGGCGGCGGCATACTATTCATGGCACCGGTGCATTATTCATGGCGGTGGCGACACTATTCATGACGGCACATTATTCATGGCGGCGGTGGTGCTATTCATGGCGATAGCACACTTGGCAATGGTGCTTGAAATGACATTGCCGAGCATGGTTTGAAAATGGCACCACGCCGACACTTGACGGCGTAGTTTGAAGATGGCGTTGTACCGCCGACATTTGGTGGCGTGGTTTGAAGGTGCTGCGCCGCCGGCACTTGGCGGCGTGGTTTGAAGATGGCGTTGTCGGCACTTAGAGACGGGGGTTTTGAATGATGCCGCCAACGCTTAGAGGCGGGGCGCTTGATGACACCACCAAGATTTGGAGGCAGGGATGATGACTTCACGGCATCTTGTATAAAATAACTCTCATGGCTCACCGAATCATTGTTCATATACGATGTCAAGCCGAGAAGCATTGTCTTGACTTAATAACTCGCCATCGTTGTGTTGAGGCGGCAACGGGTCGACGAGGCTTCAACGAGACTCGATAGCTCGCCATTGCGTATGGAGGCGACAACGGGCCGACGAGGCTTTGGTTACACTCGATAGCTCACCGTTGTGCATGGAAGCGGCAACAGGCCAACGAGGCTTCAGTGACACTCGACAACTCACCGTTGCGTATGAAGGCGACAACGGGCCGACGAGACTTCACCGACACTCGACAGTTTGCCGTTGCGCATGAAGGCGGCAACGGGTCGACGAGGCTTCGGCGACACTCGACAGCTCGCCGTTGCGTATGGAGACGGCAACGGGTCGACGAAGCTTCAGTGACACTCGACAGCTCATCATTGCACATAAAGGAGGCAACGGGCAAACGAGGCTTCAATAACACTCGACAGCTCGCCGTTGCATATGGAGGCGGCAACGTGCCGATGAGACTTCAACGGCACTCAATAGCTCGCCGTTACGCATAGAGGTGGTAATGGGCCGACAAGGTTTCGGAAATACTCGACAGCTCGCCGTTGCGCATAGAGGTAGCAACAGGCCGACGAGGCTTCAACGACACTCGACAGCTCGCCGTTGTGCATGGAGGCGACAACGGGCCGACGAGACTTCGGTGACACTCGACAGCTCGCCGTTGCGCATGGAGGCGGCAACAGGCCGACGAGGCTTCAACGGCACTCGACAGCTCGTCGTTGTGCATGAAGGCAGCAACAGGCCGACGAAGCTTTGGCGACTGAAACTTAAGTAAATAGATCATTGGTATTGGGCAGCATGGTTTTTGGTCATGCCGCCAAGACTTGGCGGCGTGGCTAATGATCATGACCACGCCGCCAAGACTTGGCAGCATGGTTAGTAACCATGCCGCCTATGCCTAGGCGGCATGGCCTTTTTACCTTGAAGAAGGAAGGAGGATGAGAATCTCAAGTCTCGTTATTAATCTCCTCTTATTCACCAACTAACCAACCTTATACAAGGAGGGGTGGGGGTATTTATAGAGATCTACATCCAACAAGAGGCCGCCAAGTGGCGGCTTATGACTGGCTTTTGGAGGCAGGCCATGTTTAGGTGGCAAAGCCTCATTGGTCCAAGCCTTCTTTCGCTCAATTGGTCCACCTGGAGATGACCGGGTACGAGGTGGCAATGACATAGCGGCAATGACGAGGCGATGGACATCCACATGGCATTTTTCTATTGGATCATGTGGGCATGTGTGGGGCCCCCCATGGATTCAAACTTTTTTCTACAAAAATTATTTTTATAGGCCGAAGCCCGGGGGCACGCCGCCATGGGCAGGCAGCGTGCTCGGGGGCAGCAGCCCCTTCATGGGGCTCTGCTGCCCACAAGGGGCGGCAATGCTTTGGGTCTGCCGCCCATAGGAGGCGGCAGGCCCAAAGGGGTCTGCAGCAAAAAGGGGGGTATTTTGGGGTTTTTTTGGCCCCATATTTTCTGACTTTGGGGGGTTTTTTATTTCTTTTTTATTTTTGAGGGGATTTAGGTACTATTCCCGTGATAGTGCACTGTTCACAGCACTGTTCATACCCCCTTTACTGTAGCACTATTGTAGATCTTTTTTTTGGGCAAAAGACCCTTGTACCCTCCCATTCCTTTTGTAAGTTGAGGGGCATGTTGGTCTTTATATTTTTTTAGTGGCAATTTTCTCTCCAACAAGGGCATAGACCAAACGGCAAGGATTAGCTCCCTAAAAAAAGGAAAGGATCCCCCACCGTGTACAAGCAATAAGCTCTTGTTCCTAATTCTAGAAGACAACAGCTTCCAACAGTGGGAACCTACTGGAAATCTAGGTGTCAGTTTCTACAATGCATTTAATATGGGTCCTGCCCAAGTTTTCCTTAACACATCCTCATGTGAACACTTGCATACACTTAAGCTTCATAAGGAACCCCTACCCAACAACTATTGGTAGGCATTAGACACAAACATTAGACCGTAATCATCCACCTATCTCAGGTCCTTGGTTCAAGAGCTCAAATGAACCCTAGGGTTCAACATTAACTTATCAGTGCCACTTCATGGACTTCAAGCCTTTAGAGAATCATTGTAGTGAACATTGAAACAGCAATTGTCATTGAAATGGCAAAAACTATACAGTATTTAGTGATGAATCTCCATTACAAGTTTCATAAACTCAGACAAGCTAATATAAAATGAAGAAAAGTCCTAACCTGCATGGAGAAATTAAATGTCATGAACTCAACAACAGGTCGAAGACCATAATAAGCTGCTCCAACTCCAATCCCAGCAAAGCCAGCCTGGTATAACAGATGTAGGAGAAATGAAATTGTGCTTTCCCTGGGTAGCTCATAAATATAAAAGGCAGACAACTGCCCTGTGATGCACGAATATAATATAATGGAGATAACCGGTGTTAATAGTCAAGTATTACCTCTGTAATGGGAGTATCAAGGACCCTTTCTGGACCAAACGTTTCCAGAAGACCCTTCGTTACCTGTGCAAAGGGAGGTAGAACAGCAAATTAGCAAGCAAGTGAAATAAACTGATGGCAGAAAGAAACAAAAGCACTGAACATCATCACAAAGATGACAGCATTCATATGGTTGCAGTCGTCAAACCTTATAGGCACCCTGGTATTCACCAACCTAAAATAAGAAAGTTTCCTGTTAGATACTCCAGACACGTAAGAAAGGGAGGGCTGAGAGGGGGGGAAATATGAAAGCTTATCCTTGAACGTTACCTCTTCACCCATGAGGAAAACTCTTGGATCTGCAGCCATCTCCTCGTGCAGTGCAGAGTTCAGAGCATCTCTGACAGTCATCTGTAGGAAACAATTGTCCACACAGTTTTTAACAATGCCAATCCAGAATGCCATACTGAAGAAAGAAAAGTTGTTTATACAACTGCCAATGCATATTAAACAGTAAAACAAGGAACCCCATAAATAAATGTGCCTGCTTCTTTTGTATGTCAACAAAGAGCACGCTGACAGAGAATTCATTTGAACTGTCCAACCAAAAAACAACAACAAGCAGAAGAAACAACAAACGATTCACTGCAGAGAAGCAGCACCCCGGTGCTATCCACTTCAAGAAGTCTATGCCTCAATCTAAGCTAACACACCGAAGCCCCACATATCTAATACTCACGGAAGAAACAGTCTTGGACACAGAAGCGTAAACATAGCAATAAAGTGAAGGAGGATTTTTGAATTCAAAAATGCAGAATATAAGCGCTTAAATACCTAAAAAAATTCAACTTAAATAGCAGAAACTTCACAACATGACGCAGCCCCCTCAAAAACAACAACAACAACAATCATGAAGGAAGAAGCACAGGATAGAAATTCTCTAGAGCTTTCTCTCTCACGTAATCTAGAGAGAGAGACCAGAATTTATATATAATATGTGAATGAGGTTACAACCGAATACAAGGATAAGAACACCACGTAAGTATCCCCTCATCAGAAGGAGTTTTGTTGTACACGGTGTTTGTAGATAAACATACAATCCTAATAAATCAGAACTCCGAGAGCCCGACAATGGTCTGAGTAACCCACCTCCTTCCCCGCAGTTGAGTATCCTCTCTGCAGAGCAGCCACTCCTGGCAGAACCCTCCGCAAGCATTGCCCCAAGTTCTGGTATGATGCAAAAACTTGTTATCCACACACAGCAAAAAAAAAGGCAATAGAATTCATCTTGTAGACTAATAACACCCCCAAGAATCTCTTCCTTACCGACGCATGGGAGCTCCCCGATCCGGCCACCTGCCTCGCCAATCCCAACATCTCTCTCCTGCTTCACCACATCAATCAATCAACATGAAAAAAGTCAACCAAAAAAATCACGTCCACATGGAGCGAGCTAACCGGGCAACTCACCGAACAAAACAAACAAATCCCGGATTTCCCACATCATTCCGTCAAAAGAGCAGATTTCAAACCCGTGAAAACCACAGCCAAATCAAACAAACAGCAAGAAGAACCGACTTAAAAGGGGAAAAAAAATCCTCCCCACCAGTCTCATTATATTAGGAAGCAAAAAAGAAAACGGAGCACAAATCGACAGATTCGAGCAAACACTGGCGTTTCAGGCTCAATTTTTTTCTAATCTCCAAAACAATTGACAGAAAACAATCAAATCGTCATAAACCAAAATCGACCAAAAGACTACTAGGAAATAGGCTTCAGATTAAGACCTTTGACTCGCCGGAGAGCTGAGAGAGAGTTTAGAGAGAGAATTGGAGAGAGATAGAAGCAGGGGATTCCTCCTTCGCTTCGACCTCGCAGGGAAGAACAAGATGGCGGTCCGAGGCTGCGCCGCCGCTGTTCCGACACTTTTTCTGGAAATTTTGTGGCCTGGGTGGGTCCCTTCTAGTTCTCACCATCTACCCATTCTCTTTAGCGTAATTAAGAATCCAGTTCAGTCACCTAGATAAAAATATCATCTAAATTATTAAAAATTTATCGACTATAGATCAGAAAGCAGGGAATCATTTACTAATCTCAATCAAATTCTACCAGATTGGAACTAATAAAAAATTTGTGTAGTGGCGTCTTCGCATTTGGGTCATCTAACATAATTATGTGTAATTCAGCGATTATCAGATTGGAACTAATAAAAAATTTGTTTAGTGGTGTCTTCGCAGTTGGGTCATCTAACATGATTATATGTAATTCAGCGGTTAATACGTGTATAACAAATCCTTTACATGATCGTATGCATACTAAGGAAGTTTTTAAGTTTCAACTAAGAATAAAAATTTCGAGACCTTCTAATTAAGAGACAAAAGATGAATCAACTGCACTAGACAACTGATTCATAAATATAACTATAGTTGTAAATTGTTTAGATTAATTTGAGTTTTGTTTGGAACCAATGCCCAATCTCGACACCAGAAAATGGATCAATACGCGGGTGATGCGAAATAATGTTCCAATTTTACTCCTTTCAGGTCTTCTTGGGAAAAACATGATGGGACATTTTATTAAGTGAGATGGGTCTATTTTGCTGTAAGTTGCTTATGGTGATGCTGGCAATCCATTTATAATTATTGTTTAATTAATTTGGAGTTGTCATGGGAACGCATATAATAATATAAGTGCGTCATATTTTCCTCTGAGGGAGATGGATCTTTGTTTCATCTACCAATGTGATCCAAAATTTGCAAATGGTAACTTATTGCTCGATTTTAACATGCTTATTAGATGCTCATACTCTAATCTTATTCAGTGGTCCGATCCGCTTCTACTATTCCTTGAATTTATGGCATAATTTTAAAAGAGAAGGAAAGAAAACATCTAAAAAGCTCATGTGAGATTTCAAAAAAATTGGAAAGATGTCTTTCTTTTATCGTATTACCTGTTGGGATTCGATCTTTTAATATTTACGGAATTTTTTATTTTTGAGTCTTTTTTCTATTTTTCTCTTTTGATGACTTTGACTTTTGTGATTTTTTTACTTTGGTTTGGATCTTTTATTTTTTATTTTATTTTTTCTCTTTTGTTGATGGCCTCCTACTAAAGTAGCATCGTTAATTTATAGGTTAATTAACAGATAGTTTTTTTAAATTGATATGCATAACAGATAAGATAACAGATACAAAGTTCTATAACCGAATGCATATGGTATATTAAAATATAATTATCCGATCGATAATCAACTTATATAATAGTAAATAGATAATATTTCTTAACCGATAGCTTAAAAGAAGATATGGGCATGAATCTACTCTAAATAGGCACTCATATATATCCCTAGTGCTGAAGATGTCCAGCCGTTTAGATACATGGTGGACGAGCAGTGTGACCCGGGATGAGCTTCATGGGCTTTTTGTCCACAGTTACACCGTCATCCAAAATGAGCATCATGGGTTTTGACTGTCACACAGGATTTGTGATTGGTCATTAATAATTTTGAGCAAATTAGAGACTTGATACTACTTGATTAAGCATGTCCCATATCCAATGTTTATAAATAACTTTCGCCAAATCGAATACTGAAAAACAAAAATCAAAGAGGTGAAAGAGTGATAGGCACAAGCAAACATGAGTAACGCATGCTGCGCTGCATGATGCCCAGTGTCGGATTGCAGCCCAAAACGCCGGATCTTTTTTTTTTATTTTTAAACAGTTCGAAAAAGAGGACAAGATAAGGGTCCTTCACAACTCGGTATTTTTTTAAATAAAAATGTGCGGAACATTACTGTCCGATCAACATGATTAGATGACAGTATTTAAGATAATATTATAATCTACGTAAATTACATTACCACTAATAATGCAGTAAGTATTTCTCGGTGAGACATACAAAACTGGGCCAGGTTTGGAGAAGCTAGGTGAGTGCGCCAGAAATGCGTCCCTGTCATGCGATGGACGACGGGTGTTTGGCTCGTTTTTGACCCAAGAAGATGCGATGGGCTCAGGCAGACCTAACTAGCTTGTCCACCACACAGCTGCCGCCAACCATGTGGCTTTCCTTTGAGTTCTTCCTGCTTGTACATACATTGTACTGTCCACACATTTTATACAAATAAGAGATTTTCTTAGTATATATTTGGATCGGAGTTCAGTAGTACTAAGGGAGAAAAGGTCAAATATTATAATTTTTTTTTAATATGATCTCAAAACTTGATAAGTACATGGGCCCTCTCTTTCTTTCAATATTGTTGGACTCCGATCCAAACGTGTACTGAGAGAAACTTCTCTCTTTTATATATGATATGGTGATTATTCATGTTGTTTTGATAGGCCGAATCATCGTCCATGCCAAAGGGGTAAAGTGTGCAGTTCCAAGCAGGTCTTCAAGAGGACGGGGCAGATATAAACTGAGTGCATCTTATGTATGTACGGTGAAGGTAGAGGTGAAAGGAAGCTGATGGTGGAGACTGGATCTCCCCAATGCAGTTACTGACCGAATTTGATTAGTGCATCGAGGGGATTTTAAAACAAACTTCTTCTCACGGTACCTTTTCAACTTGATGGGAGAATTTTTTGTGAAAATGCGGCTCTCCTCTTCATCAGGGCAATGACTGAGCTTGATCAGTAATTATACTAAGGGATCCAATCTTCTAACGGTAAGGAGTTCAAGTATCAATATATTAGGACACTAGCTTTATGCCCATACGATATGAATAAGTAGGTGTTAATTTTAGCGGGAAAATGGGAATTTTGTTTTAGTAATTTTTCGTAAAGAGAGATAAAGAGAGAGATTTTTCTTCTGCCATGTGTTCTGATTTTAATTTTGACGGAAAAAATAGAAACTCTATTTTAGTATTATATATCTCTATGCCCATGCATTTCGTGCAATGCAAGGTAAAATATTAAATATGAATCTATAGATTTTAATTTTGATGGGAAAATAGAAACTCTATTTTGATAATTCTTTACATAAATATATATATATATAGAAGAAAGAGAAAAATAGAGAGAAAAAGAGATTAATTCTCTTACTCTCATGTGTCCTTACTTTAATTTTAACAAAAAAATAGAAACTCTATTTGTTTTAATCTTATAGTATAAATTACATGTGCTCCCATTGCCGACACATGGCACACGTGGCAATGGGATCACATGGATTCGTTCTAGTGTGTTAAAGGCAATGTGAAGCAACCTCCAGACCTATATAGCCTTAACTTGATTGCAGAATAGGTTAATCCGGAATTACTTATCCGGAATAACGTATACTAAAATAAGGGGTGCTTAACTTTGATAATTCTGTGGGACCTACTAGCAGAATAAGAAGGATAAACAATTCTTGGGTCTAGAGTCGAATTGCTTATTCTCCGAATAGGTTATTCGGCACTGGTATAAGTCATTCTGCTTGTCAAAACTAAATTAAATTCATTCTCCCTTTATTCTTCTTCTATTCTATTCTCTGATCAAAGTGACGCTATAAAGATTTTGACTTTTTATTGTGACGCCTACTGAACTCGGCCCCTTGATTGGAGCCTAGGAGGAGTTCTCCGCTCGCTAGGCTACAGATTCTCGACTATTCAACGATTAATGTATGGGGCTAGGCGAGCTGACCTCTTGTAAAGAAACTAGCACATGCATACAACGTCGACCGACACATCTCTTCCGCCGCACGCATATATTATTTCACGCGTGCTATATACAAGTCCACCGTTTACTTTTTAATTTTGGGCCTGCATGCCTAAAGAAAGAGCTGTCTCCCCTCTTTCTTCGGGGAAATAATCATATCCTATATATAAAACTATATAAGCATGGGTTAGAACAAGTTCTGTTTAATTATCTGGTCTCTTACCATCTATGCTGCCGCTAGCTGCATCCTCTCTCTGCTCTGATACATAGTTTAGCCAGTTTAATTTCTAGCCGTCCTCTTCCATGGCCATGGCCATGGCTGCCGCTGCAAAACCCAAAAGCCGCACGGCCTCTGCCCCGTGCGTGTCCTGCCGCCGGTTGCCGCCGCCGTTGCTCCTCTTCTCCTGCATGTTCCTGTGCTGCACATACTGGCGCCTCCCTCTCCTGGCCCAAGCGTGCGACCGGGACGACCAGGCGGCCCTCTTGGGCTTCAAGGCCGGCATCACCGAGGACCCCTCCGGCCTCCTCTCCACCTGGGACGCCTCCACCGATTGCTGCTCCAAATGGGACGGCGTCGCCTGCGACTCCGCCACCGGCCGCGTCGTAAATCTCACCCGGTCCGGCTCCTTCTACATCTTCGGCGACATCTCCGTTATGACGTCCATGGCAGGGGTCCTCTCCCCCTCCCTCGCCGGCCTCTCTTCTCTCCGCCTCCTCGACCTCAGCTTCCTCGTCAAGCTCGAGGGCCACCTCCCGCCGGAGTTCGGCAGGCTTTCCCAGCTCACCCACCTCTTCCTCAACTCCAATAACCTGTCGGGCCCCATCCCCCCCTCCCTGGCCGGCCTCACCCGGCTGCAGCAGCTCCGCCTCAGCAGCAATCGCCTCACCGGCCCCATCCCGCACATCTTCGGATCCATGCCTTCCCTCACGGAGCTGCAGCTCCGCAGGAACGGCCTCTCCGGCGAGATCCCAGACTCCACCGCTCTCCTCACCAAGCTGTCTCTGCTCGACCTGAGGGGAAACCAGCTCTCCGGCAGCATCCCCAGCAGCATCAGCAAACTCCGCAGCCTCACCTCCCTCGACCTCTCGGAGAACCGGCTCTCCGGCACCATCCCCCGCTCCATAGGGAGCCTATCCAGCCTGCAGATCCTTCTCCTGGACCAGAACAGCCTCACGGGGCGCATCCCCGCCACCATCTCCCGCATGGTCTCCCTCCAATACTTGAGTATACCCGGGAACCGCCTTGTCGGGCCCCTGCCGCCCTCCATTGCTCAGCTCAGGAGCCTCGCCTGGCTGCACCTGGAGAACAACCGCATCGACGGAGAGCTTCCAGCCTCCATGGGCGGCCTCCTCGCCCTCAGGCGGATCAGGATCTACAACAACCTGTTAACCGGGCGCATCCCTGGCTCCTTCCGGAATCTAACCAGCCTGCAATATCTGGATCTGTCCCGTAACCGGCTGATAGGGGCGATACCGGCGGGCCTGCTGGACCTGCCGTCGCTGACGTTTCTGAACCTATCGCAGAACCGGCTCAGCGGGCCGATCCCGAGTCACACCACACCGTTCCCGGCATGGTCGTTCGAGGGCAACCCGGGCCTCTGCGGCGACCCCCTCCCACCATGCAAGCGTTGACGTTGCAGCACCTCATGCTTAGCATGCCCAAGGACTCGGGAGTTAAGCAGGGTGGCAATCAGCTAGCACAATAGTGGGGTAACCATGCAGTTGATGTTGGAACCAGCTTGCAAAACAGCACAGATGAAGATTTTAACTTCTTTGTATAATAGAGGAACGATCCAGTGAACTCAATCTAAAGGTGGAGTCAAAAATATTTTTTATTTTATCTCTTCTATTTTTTACAGAAAAAGTAAAATAAACAATATAAGATTCGACTTCATCGTGAGATCAAATTTATTTAATAACTTTTATATATAATAACGGAATAAGTATGAATCTGTGTCCGTTTTCATTTGTATAAAGTTGTCTTCTCCCATCATTCCATCTTGTCTTTTTATTTTTTATTTTTTTTGACCTGATCATTCCATCTTACCTACTGTTCAAATTTATTTCTTCTGTCAAATAATCAACATGTGCATATGAATCTCAGACCGTCCACCAGAATGCTCCCGTCACTCAAGTGCTTCTGAACAGGTACTTCTGAAGTGTGTCTACCCTGTGCATTTATTAATTAACATGCATTAAGGAAACACATGCATTTCCTTACGTATCAAGTACAGTTCGGGAATTTCTTAACATATATTCGTTTGTTTTTTTAGGGTTTTTTTTTGTATACATACACCTGTGTAGCAGTTGGAAACTTGTCGGATCGCTAAGGCTGCTCAATCACAGATCTCCGCTACTCGATAGAATTTATTTGATAGTGAAAATGTCCAGAGTAGAACCTGCAAGAGGAAGAACAGAAGCATCAATAGGTCCTCCAATTTGGTGAGGAGTGAAACTCTCCGATGTCTAAGTTAGGTCTTAGAAAACGAGAACTTGTTAGGAATTTGTTGTGCTCAGAAAAATATATCTTGCTCTAGAAATGATTCAAAGATTATAAGGTCTCTCCCTCGAGGCGTCCTGAAGACGGTTTCTTTCGGGGGAGCGATTTGCCTACGATCGGATCTCCCTGATCTAGGGAGATCGTGAGATATTAGGCAAATAAGAACTTCTCCATAACTGTATGGGGCGGATCGTACGGCCCTACCATAAGTAGGCGGTTAAGTCCATAGGACCCGCTTGACGGTGATGATATGTGATGGAGTGCCCTTAGGAGGGTCTTGCCGAGACCATGGGGGAATCTCTAGAGTGAAGGATGGGCTTCATGCTGAGAGATCTAAGATCTTGAGGCCGATGGACCCAGAATTCGACATTTATTATGCGGGCCAAGACTCTGAGTGCCGTGTGGTTCTTTGCGTTGTCTCCGGAAGACTATGGGCCTTTGGACCTGTGTACTTTATGGGTTGAGTCCAATTTTCCCTTGTCAACCTGAGAACATCATATTTATATCTTATACCTCCAACTCTCATATGTACCTTTCTCTATGCCCCACAAAAAGTTCTTTTGAAAAAACTTCCTACCCCCTTCCTCCTCTTCCTTTGCACTAACGACATGCGAGCTGTATTACATGTGGTACAGCAGGTACCTAGTAATGTATTACAATACTATTCCCCCCATGTCTTTCGTTGTACTTAACGGTTAGTCCATGATCTTTCTTATAGGATAAAAGATCCTTTTTCTTATAAAATTGTGTATTCAATTATCCGTTCATAGCAAATGCATAAATGCTGTATATGGTCACTTTTGGTACGTAGGCATCTATCAATCATTTCTCTCAAGTCTTTGTTTGAATTTATCATGAAGTGTTAGGAACTAATCAGGTGACAATAATCATCTAATCAGATCTCCTAACTACTCGATATAATTTGTAGAACCGGAAACGTTCATAGTAGAACCTGCAAGAGGAAGAAAAGACGTAGAGGACCCCCCTTTCTTTTGAAGATCAAGACTCTCTGATGTCTAAGTCAGATTCTTAATTAAATGGAGAATTTTTTGAGATTTAATATCTTATTGGACGTACCTCTTTCAGGAGAGAGTTTGTGGTATATATAATTCCTTCCTCGTGCGACATCGTGTGGACCATTGTTCTCGGAGAACTAATTGGCCTACGATCCAGTCCCCTTAATCTAGGGAATCGTGGAATATTAGGCTGAAAGGAGGGATCTTCTTTCGTGATGGAGAGAACAGATTGTACGGACCTAATTTAAATGGACAGTTACGTTGTTATATCGCGAGATCCGCCTATGACGGAATGAAGTTACGGATCGACCATGGGGACCTCCCTTCTTTTAGACAGTCGGGAGGCAGTAGTCTTTGAGTTCAAGCGCTCGACTTATCCTAGTTAAAGCGGAGGCTCTGGATTATGGAGTAGGTAGACTCTCCTCTCGAAACTCAAGAGCTTCGACCGAGAAATTAATGATCTCGGAACTTATCGACTGAGACGTTGGTCTTCTCAGGCTTGGCCTTCTTGAGTTTTAGAGACTGTGCATTCTGGATTTCAGCCTTCCACTTGCATGTCAGGTTTACCAAGAAAACTTATGTGATCCCCTCACGTGTGCACTTTTGCGTCACAGGCTCCTAGGCGATCAGCTAGTTGGGCCTGATCTCAATCACCCTTCGTCGTATCAATATGTTGGCACATTTTCGCGTTATCACGACATGTAATTTAAATTGTTAAATAAAACGTACGTCAGGAGAGTATATAGTTCCTTCGGACGTACGCTAGTTGAGAAAAGATGGCTGCATATGCTCCGGTTGTCAAACTTGCTAGCTATAGTAGCTAACACAATGCAGCAATAGAGTAGAGAAGCCCGCAGACGTGCAGTAAAACCAAAAGCTACCGTCTGCTGTCGCATGGGCGCATGTCTGCGTCGTGTTCTGCTTCCACCTTTGAGCGGTGAAGTACCCGTTTTCAGGAATACTTGGCAGGGATCAATTCCTGCTTGTTTGTAAATAAAGTAGTTCTTCTTAGATATAATTTCTTGGACCTGTCCCTTCACTCCTCCCTCCAAAAAATAACCATTCTAATTTGGCTTCTCTTACACGAAATTTCTGCTCTGTCACTGCGGCTGACCTATTACGTACGTATCCCCGCCCCCTCAAAAAGAAAAAGAAAAAAAAAAAACACAAAAACAAAAGCTTCTAGTTACTTGATAGGTATTCTTGAAGGGACTTGATGCATGCCCGCGAGGATATTGTCAAGCAGAATTCACATGTCCATATTGTGAGCTGATTCACAATGAAATGGAGAATCTCAATAGTAGCGCAGGCGGATTTCAGCGCAGTAGTAGTACAAAGTGCCCCGGCCCATAAGCAGAGAGGACTCCAATCCGGATAATTCCAGCAGTCTGTATGATTCAGTGTCCAGTGACTCCCTTTAAGGCGAGACTAGGGAAAGCTCCAATCACGTTTTAGACTACGTACTGGAGCCCTGTCCTAAGAGAGGAACCAAATTCCAATCCCATGGGCCGAGCTTTCTACTTTGTAGGCTGCACTAAAGACAGGATGTTTTATTTGGACATGAGTAACACTTAACCATGCAGCGTTTGATCCTCCGCCACTGCACCTCTAGCGGCCTTCAAAGTTCCCCGCCGGTCTGGTTATTAAAGCAGGTATTTTTTATTTGGACTTGGTTTAATACTTACATTATATTAAGTTTTATAGAATTAATCGCAATACAGGGTCCATAGCTCAGTGGTAGAGCATTTGACTGCAGATCAAGAGGTCACCACCGGTTCGAACCCGGTTGGGCCCTCGTTTAGCCAACTTTTTTTTTTTTTTTCCCTCTTTCCTCTCTTGGTCACCGGAAGAAAAATAAAATAAAAAAAGGAACCCTTTCACGGTGGATCACAAGTTCCATGGCTTCCAGCTTGTGCTCAAGTTCACATGCTAATTGGGGTACTTAAACCGCATTATTCCTGGATTATCATACCTCTATTGTTATAACATCCAATTTACTTTTAATTGAAGAGATTAACACGTGCAGAACACATACTTGAAACTAGCATATATGAAAAAGATTAGGCGCGGTTCTTGGTCGTCCGGTGGGTTCGTCCAGGTTATCCACTCCGTAATTCTAGTCTTATTCTTAATCACAAAAAAGTCCTATGCTTAAAGATACAAATAAAAATAAATATATTCGTTTTGCATCGATATTCGCATTCGATTTTACCAAATATGAATACAAATTTTACATCCGTTTTAAATATGGATCCAAATATAGTTATTCTGAAATATCAGTATATATAAGTTTAAAAGATCTATATCTGAATATAAACTATTCATAAAATAAAGAAAGTCATATTGTTAACATGGTTTTTTTTCTAAAAAATTTGATCACATATTGATTTTTATTTTTTATTTTTAAGGTTATTTTCTCCTTTTTATGAAATTTTTATTATATTCTATTCTATTCATATCCATATTTGTTTGTTATAAACATGATATTATTTTACAGTCTAATAATGATTCGTATTTGAATTTGTATTCACATATACAATATGAAAACAAATATCCGAAAAGACTTCGAATAAAAAAACAAAGAGAGAGAAAATGTTGAAGCTCTGCATGATTGAACAACCTGTCTGATGAATGTAAGAGGTTCTTTTCTATCAATATCAGAAACCACAATCTTCTATCAGAGAATATTATGCTAACAGTTATTAAAAGCTTACACCCACAAACTTTCATACTAATCAACTTCTTATCGTCCTTGTAACTTGCACGGTAAGGGGCCACATGTTTATATATATATATATATATTGCTGGTCGGTCAGCTAAATGGCCTCTGGTTAGCGCAATCCAAGTTAGAGCCCACATCGACGCCGAAGATCTGGGCGTATCTCCGAAAATAGCCGACGCGGTCGTTGACCCGGTTATCGCTGGCGATTCCGCACTCGAGCCCGCCGTTGATGATGTTGGTGACCAGCCCGAACCCGGCAGTGCGGTTGGCGGCGATGTCGGCGGCGGTGGGACGGTACCTCCCCACCATGACGTTGTGGCAGGACGGCTTCGGCGGCTGCTCTGTCATCCAGAACCACAACGCCGTCTTGAAGGCTACCACTGAGTTGTTGGCCACCACCTCCGGGTTCCTCAGCCCGTCGAACCCTAGCGCCCTCCCCGCCGGCCCGTAGTTGTAGTTCCTGCGGCGCCACCAGTGGCATGTCTTTTAAGAACGTGCATGTCTTGTGTGGAAGAAGAAGCAGAAGAAGAAGAAGTAGTAGTAGTACCATGAGAGTTGAATGGGTCCCCTGCCGTTGTAGGACTTGCCCGGGTAGCACGGCCACTGTGTGTTGGTGGAATCACAGTAGTTGCTCGGCGGGCTGATCTCTTCCTTGAAGCACAGCCCCCATGCATATGGTCCGTCTGGCGCTGTTGCCCATCCCCCTGGCAACAAACACATGCATCTATCAGACACAGAGGAATAGATATGGATATATAGAAGTGGAGAGATA
Source organism: Zantedeschia hybrid cultivar (assembly GCA_030544215.1). Taxonomy (NCBI): domain Eukaryota; kingdom Viridiplantae; phylum Streptophyta; class Magnoliopsida; order Alismatales; family Araceae; genus Zantedeschia; species Zantedeschia hybrid cultivar. The sequence goes on along the minus strand of JARZZO010000005.1, from coordinate 80,903,962 downwards.
ACTAAAGATTGATAGATATATGTAGGTCATGTGTAGAGAGAGAGAGAGATGTAATCTATGCATGCATCCTATATATAATGCTTACTACTCACCGGTGGTCTCATGGGAGATCTGAGCTAGAAATGCGGCTATCTCGCGCTTGCGGGTGACCAAGCTTCCGGTGCCGCCGAAACGACGGAACCACGCAGTGGCCTCGACGAAGGCCGAGTAAGGGTAGAAGCCCCTGGCAGGGCAGGCGTTGTCGTCCTTGTGCAGAAAGAGGGAGTTGTAGATCTGCTCGGTGACGATGGAGGAAGCGGGAGAGACGGAGGCGTAGCGGGCTCTGGTGGCGCTGGCCGCGAGAGGGAGGAAGAAGCAGCAGAAGAGGGCCAGAAGGGAGGAGTAGACCAGAGGGAGAGGAGCTGAAGCTGCCATGGGTGACAAATATGTGTGGACGATGTGTGAAGACGTGGGGTTTATATAAGTATGCACGAGAATGGATGATCTTGGACTGTTGGGTTGGGAAGGAGGAGGGCTCATGAGTCATAGGAACCGTGTTGGAAAGCAATATGCCCTTAGCTGCGGTCAAATGTTGACTTTCTTTTGTTTTCGTCCCTCTTGGCTCTGGCACCATTTTGTCGACTTTCCTGCCCTGACTCGTTCTTTCTTCAATTCAGTTCTTTCCCAAGCGTTTACCCAAGCCCATGTTCTACTTCTGCCTTGAGGGAGTGAGCTCCATAATTCCACTGAAGCCCTTGTAAGTTTTGATTAATTTGCTTATTTATCTTAATTCATTTAAATGATGGACCAGGTTTGAGGTGATTCGGTCAGATAACGACTTTGTTTTGGTCAACTATTATGAATTTGGCATAATTGCATCTGTCTCTCTATATATATATAGGAATGTTGTTGTGCAGTTTTGGCATCGGTGCAATTGGAATGGAAAAAAAAAACATCATCATAATATTTTAGATATTCAATTACCTTCACATAATATTTTTTACTTTTTGGAGTTTAAATTTTACCGTTCGATCATAATTGAATTGATTGTAACCGTCTTATTTTGTGTGAATAAGTTGATGATGAATACTAAAATCTCAAGAGATGGAAATAACTCTAAGGATAATTTGACTAATTTTATTTTTAGTTATTTTTTTATAATTATTTAAAAATCTAATTTGAAAGTATCCAATGAATAGCTACAATTGAGTTTCACGATCGGATGGTAAAAATAAAATCTCAAGAGATAGATACAACTATAATAAGGTAATTCAATATTTAAAAATTTATGATAAATTTCATTACTTTTTTAATATGGGAAAGGAGATCAAAATAGTGCATGCGGTCTAACTGCATGCATTATAACGAATTGCGCTACGCTATATATATATATATATATACTAAAATGACTCAAACTTGATGGTGGATGAACAAAATCTACTTTCTTATAATTCTCACTCACTAACACATTAAGTTGTGTGGAACTTATAACCGAGACATGAGACATCTTAGTTGCATCTTATCTCAGCAGTTTATAAATCCATGTACATCAGGGTACCACTTTAGTCATGTTCTCTGCCACTTATCATCTCAATATCAGGGTGCACATTTTCTATCAAGTCATCACAGCATAAATATGACGCAAGCAAATAGACACCTAAATCAGAAGTATGACAAAAATTGTGATACAGTAGATGCTCTGCTGCGAACATCTGCACAATGGCAACAATTTATGTACATGACACCTAACCAATCAATCCTCTGAGCAAATTCTTGATACCACATATTCTCTTGTGCAAATATCTCCATCGAACGAAGTTATTACTGTTCATATATATGGATATGAACCAGACAGCAATACCACACCCTTAATTTCTCCGTTCTTAATCGGCACCCAAAGATATTGAAAAGACGGATTTGGACATTCTCGCCTGTCTGAGTCCGATCGAAAAGTCCTCTCGGTGGACCTCTCTCTCTCTGGACATATAAATTAGACGAATTGGACTGGATTTTATGTAATCATTTGTGTCTAACTCATTTAAAATAATTTAGCCTAATTTTAGTTTAACCCAGATTCAACTCAAATTTAATCCGATTCACTCCAAATTCAGTTTGAGCGCCACTTTGATTGAAGAATAGGAGAAGAATAAGGAAGAATAAAAGGAGAATAAGTTTAATTTAGCTTTGACAAGCGGAATGACTTATGTCGGTACAGGATAGCCTATTCGGAGAATAAGGAGAATAAGTAATTTGACCATAGACTCAAGAATTGCTTATCCTTCTTATTCCGTCGGTGGGTCTCACAAAATTATCAAAGTTAAGCACTCTTTATTTTAATATATACTATTCAGGATAAGTAATTCCAGATTAACCTATTCTGCAATCAAATTGAGGCTCACAATTCATTAGTGAGTGGGTTGGATTAAGTTGAATTGGACTGACCCTATTTATAAATGATATGTTAGAAATGTTTTACTTTTTAGATGAATTATTGTAAAAATCAATAGATTAAAGTGGGCTAACCCGTTTTCAGCCCAATCTAGTTAAGGTTTAACTAATATCAACTCAAATTTAATCCATCCAAATTTATATAACTTGGATCAACCCAATTTCCTTTAATATGAGTATAGTTGGACTGGGCCATGGACTGGCCCGTCCGATTCACACTCCTATCTCTCCCCATCATCTAGAAGGGAACGTTTAATTAATCAGCCGGCTCAATAGATGAACGGTTGAGATCTGCTCCTCAGGCCATACCCCGGTGTGGTCTTCTTCACAAGCAGGAGGGCCTATCTTGAAATGTTGACCCTCCCACCATCTCTCCACCATTTCTCGTGAGTGGACCCGCCAATTAACTAACCACGAATCGGCCCATTGTGGGAGGTGTTGACATCGTCCACCTCCCTCCATTTTCTACTCCCCCTTTTGGATCTTCCCATTGTCCAAATACCTCTACGCTTTCTTCTATTGGGCCGCCGGCAGCTCCACGTACGGCACTAATAAAGATCAGTTCTCCACCCCTCCTCCGAATCCGGTTGCACCTGAGGGTTGAACACGCTTTGGATTATTAAACTTGTCTTTAAATGGGTCTTACGCGTGATGTGTAATCAAATGTCGTTAGGAATGATTAAATGGCTGCAATGCATCCTGCTGTTGCAGTGTAGGGCATTGCAGTAGGCAAATATTCTGTCATACGTTGTTGGATAGCTAGCTTAACATGGTCAAGAACAAGATAACAGCATTCTGATTAACTCTCTATAGGACAATTTCCCAAGATCTACCAACCTAAATTTCAATTTGCTCCAAGCATTTAAGAGGATGAAATTAAGCAAAATTAAGTAATCAAAGAGGAATTCTAGCTCACTCAAAAATCTTCCTTACTTTTCTTTATCCCTTTTTAACGAAGAAGTGTATACTGCATAAGGATTATTTTATAAATTCATCCTGGCTGGCCAGTTCCTGTAAAATTCAGAAATATGAACCAAGTAAATCCACCCCAAGATATGAGGGTAAGAAAAGAAGAAAGTGGGCAAGACTTCGTACATATGCTGCTAACATTTTTCCAACAGTGGAAAGGAACCGTGTCGGTGGCAAAAGTCATCCTTCTTCTGCCCGCGAGTAGAAGTCAGCAAAGAGTTTGTCAACAAACAAACAAAAAAACAAAAAATGTCAGCAAAGATTACAAGGTTCTTTTTTTTTTTTTTTTTTTTTTTTCTACCGAGTTCCCTTGAGTTCACCAACCAAAAGCCACACGTGTTACTCACGCCAGAACCAAAGAGCAAAAAATGTGACCTCCATTTGGGTAATTGGGTTACCGTAACCAAAGGGCATGATATGGTGGGAGGGAGATTATTCATAAAAAAATGAGTCCCCACTTGATTACTATTTGATTACTTATTTAACAGTAATTCAGAGCAAAAGCTGTACTCTTACTTATGGCATAATTCATACACGCTACAAAAGATCATAATATAATGATGCTATTCTTACTTTTTTGAAGATATATGTGCTCTTAGTGCTCTCTTGCCCAAACCATATATACAAATGAATATGGTCTTTCTCATAGAAATATTTCCCACGAGGTAGAACTATTGCAACTGTGCGAAAGAATTCCCTTTCTAAGAAGAATTGGCAAGTATTTATTTATACTATCTTCACTATTGAGACTTTGTAAATATATTTGATGAAAAAAAATCACAATGTTCAAAGCATTTCTTCATAAATTTTGACTAGAATATACTTGTATTAGATTTTAAAACCATATACGAGGTTTACAATAATTGAAAACAATGATTCTATAATATATTTAACATATGCTATTGGACATTATAATACTTGGCCGAAGGCTGCCAATGCGGGATTCACAAACAAATAAATGGTTGGAGCAAAGGAGAGGAAGGTGCTCCTGCCTGCCGGTGTTATGTAAGAACGCCTGTGAAATTAGAAAGGAGAGGACACCATTGTTTTTTTATTTGTGTTTCTCTTCTTGCACAGAAGAGAAAATTACTTTTTATTGGAAGAAATATTTTTTCCTATTTGGAGTGGATTTTCTCCTCCCATGAAAAGGAGAAGTTAGTCTAGTTATCTTTGACATCTGTTCTCCGAAATTCCTTCTTATTTCTTATTGTAGGAAGTGAAAAAAAAATTCTCCATTCCTCATTCTTAGAATAAAAATACTATTTGACTATCAATTTTAACTTATGCAAGAATGTTCATTTTAGATAATATTAGTTCTAAAATAAATAATATTTTTTTGAGGGAAGACCTTCCAAAGATGAGAAGAAGACATCAAAGTCATTCTCATTCTCTTTGAAATTACTCCTTTTTTGAAAGTTTTTTCAAGAAGAATTACCAAAGACATTTAAGTGAGTTCATTCCTCATTTTAAGTTAGAAGGTGTTTCTAAGAATAGATACCAAAGACCGGAAGGGATGCCAAATGGTCATATTAATTATGAAAGTCTTTCTACATGAACTAGATGCATTTTAGAAGTATTCTTAAATGGTTTCCAAATACAACCTTAAAAATTCACATTACTTAATATGTGATATATAACTTAAGAGAGTCCTTACAAGAGTGTAACGTCTTCCAAAATTATCATGCATACAGACTACAGAGTAGTAGTGTAGTATGAAATACCCAAAAAAGCCACACATTTATACGCGGGTAGGCAGACAACAGATAAATAGATAGAGGTGAAGGATGTCATAACAAATTTCAAAACCTTGTGCCATGGCACATAAGAGATAATAATAATAAGAGTAACACTTGCTGTACCGCACGGAGTGCAACTAAATTTTTTTATTTATTTTTTTTAAAATTTTTTAATGATGGATCCCATCATGTTCTATATATCCATATAATTCTGATATCTGATCGGACGATCTAAAAAAATTTAAAAAATAAAAAATTGAGCTCAATGAACAATTTCAGATTTTTTTTTTTTAGATCGTCCAATCTAAGTTGACCTATATAAGAAGTGTCAAACGTGATGTGGCCGACCTAAAAAAATAAAAAAGATTTTTTTTCCTACTGCTGCGGCCGTCCGAACTTACAGATCGAATGACTGCCCACACGTGGTGCAGCGAGTGTTACCCTAATAGTAATCATGTCCACAGAGGATTGTAAACCTAGCTACCACTAATGTCTGTGAAATCAATCGCTCATAACATTTGGGGTGAGGGTGAACACTTAATTTCTTGATCTGATAAGCTTAAGTTTACCCAAATTGTAGAAAGTCGCCTTTGCAGATTAGAATAGATGTCAGGACAAATTAGGAGAACGGGTCTTCTACTAAATCTCACCGTGGTTATTTTACATCACCAGGGGATTACATTTTACAAAGAACATCTAACTGCAGTACTAGAAACAGAGAAGTGCATCAGCTTGCCAATCAATAGCAAACAGCCCATGCTTCTTGGCTAACTAATATGACTATGTTACATTCGGCTACATATTATGCATAGGTCATCCACATAGTGAAAAGAAAGAGAGATTCCCTTAGTAATTGCCTCCTCATCACAATAAAACTCTGTTTTCAAGTCTGAGAGAATTCTTCTAATCATCCACACAGATGCAGGTGTTGCTTCCGGATTCTTGTGTACACATGAATCATAGACGCGGCTTCGACTTGTCAAGGATCGACCACATCACTTGGACATCTTTGTAAGGGCAGGCCATCACTTGTCCGAGTAAGTTCATGCAGTGGGTTGGATCATTCTCTGCAGCAATAATACATACTTAAGGACATCATATTGATATAATTAAGCCTGCTGATTCTCTAGTGATTTTTAAGCTCCTATGACCATGTGGAAATTAACCCATGTAATGGAAAGTTAAAATTCTGGAGTTGGTGGCAAACCTCTTTGTTGCTTCTTCTCCTTACTGGGATTAAGGAGAGTGCAGGCCTTCTTGAAGGGAGAGGCGATGGTGCTAAACCAGGAACTCCCGGCCATTAGTTTCTTACACTGTTCTTCTCAGGGAAGAGGAATAGGATGTTCTGGTGTTTATATAGGGGAGGGTGGGGAAGGTCTGTGGTGGTGGGGGCTTTTTGGTTGGGGAGGAGGCAAGATACTAGTGATGGGGTGCCCTAACCTTGTGCATGCTTGCAGCAAACCACATGCATCACATAATTATATTAATACTTAACCTTCTCCACCACATGAGAGGCTAGCTAGGTTGCCGTAATCTGTATTTTAATTACATTTTAGTTAAATGCAACGCTGTCTTGATAAGCTACACAATAATTAATTAATGACTAATGATATTGTTCTATTATATCGCTCGCAAAATCCTAGAAATTTTCTAATTGCTTCATTGGTCGATATGGATAGAGCGTTAATAACTTTGTAGCCTTGGAGACGTACATATATAGCCAATACAACCCACACATAGGATTATAAAAATGTGATCGACTTACCGACATAAGCTTTGGTCAATCATTCCTTTTGCGTGCGTAATTGGGTAATTGTGGTGCGTCCTGAAAGGACTATATATATATATACAATTAGCATGGCTTGTGTTGATAACTAATTAAACCAATTGCTTTCTACTGATTAGCTTATCTTTTATCCACGTGAAGCACTGAATTGTTAATCTTAAGTTTGCTAATCATAGAGTTTACTAATATTTTCAGCTACTTCCATGTGCCAAATTAATTATTTTACATGGTCAGAAGTTGAATAATACGTGATCCACACTCATTGTGAGACTGAAACTCGAAGAAAAGTATACGCAAATCTCATGGGTCAAGAGCGCAAGTGACAAAGAACTAGCTAGAATGAGCTCTCAAGAATGCCTTAACTAACCGGTTGCGATCTGGGGGAGGCCCAAAACTCGACTGCAAGGCTCGCATCCGTTGGATACCTATCAGATGGTCCGAATAGGCCCAACATATCAACTCTATGTGGAGGTCCTTAGAATCCCATCATGTGAGGTGCAACAAAAGAGAGCTAGCCATGATGGAGGCCACATGTGCTGTCAAAATGGCCCAGGCCCATTAATACATTCGTTTGAACCCGTTAACTATTGTACCCGTTTATCCATTAAGACCTTTCTTATTACACATTGCATAAATTGTTGGGTAGATTTCTAAGCGTTTGGACCTAAAATCAAACCCAGTTATTTGACACATTAAAATTTAAGATAAATACATTCTCCCCCAAGCCGATTTATCTGTAAACATCAAATAAATAAGAAGTAAGCCCAAGACCCAACCCATTTACCCACTTACCTATTTACCCATCAATCTTACTGGGTTTTTGATCCGCGTTTGTGTATATATATATATTCATTTTGGGTAGTTGTCTACCCAGATCCGGATTCCTGACAGCCCCAATGGACCAGCAATGGTACCTGGTTCATATGCACGTAAGAGTTGGGAGGATTAAGTTTATGTGGGAACCTAATTTGAGAGGTGCCAGAGCATCAGATGCCATGTTGAGCGTTGCAAGCCTTCATCTGTGGGCTGCATCGGTACAGTGGATGCGCGCCAATGAGATGGGCTCCTGCAGCAGACTAGCCGGATCACGTTTGGCCAACCTAATGGTCTGATAGGACAGATGGGCTGATGGGCTTTGGCATACTGCCTAACAAAATTTCATCATATAATATTTGACAAGAGTAAGATTTGCTGCACTATGACAACGATCAAATTGCGCAGAGATACGATCTCTTTTTTTAAATAAATTTTAACCATCCAAACAATGATTGGACGATGTCAATGACTCCTTTAGGGTTGCCTTTAACCTCCGGAATTAAAAAAAAATAACAAAAAACTTATGCCCTTAGATCGGATGGGGCTGCTGGATCAGCCTGGCAATATCCCTCAGTGTTGCAAGTATTACTCATTCAATAGTATCTGCTGCACTGTTTGCAGGCAGCCATCCAAACTGGTTCAATCAATAACAAAAGTATTTAATTTTATACTCATTCTATTTTTTATTTTTATAAATTTTTAATCGTCTGATCTTTGATCGAACAGTATGAATGACTCTCTTAAGGTTGCCATCACCTCTTGGGTTTTTAGAAAAAAATAAAATAAAATCACACTTGCTGCTGTAACTGTTTGATCAAATCTGATTAGATGGCTGTCCACGTGCAGTGTAACGAAGCAGTCTTAATGGGCCGGGCTTTGAATGGACCCACCGAAGTATGAGCCCGGATCTAACATGGAAAAGGCTTCTTGAAGCCCAGCCTAGCCGGGCTAGAAGCTGGTTTCTTAAGCCCGGCCTCGCTCGGGGCCGTGACTTGAAACTCCGAGCCTATCCCAGGCCTGCCTTAAAACGAAGGCACTAATTTTGGCACATGATTATTTAAATCGTCATGAGAGAGAGAGAGGTCTTTAAGTTGGGTTCTGCTGAGACAAGAAATTTTTTGACAAGGATTCAAGGTAGTGCACTTGATTATATGTGGATAAAATATAGATAAATGTTTAAGAAATAAATTGCAAAATTACTCCCCTTGCTAGTGCAGTTGCCAATACGCCATTACTACACAAGTGCCATGCACGCCGGCCCCTCTCGTGCAGCAGATGCACTTATTAGAAAACTTTCTTTCCCGTCAACCGCTGCATCGGTGCATTTGATGTCCCAAAACAGTTACTCTTTGATGGATATGGATTCCCTTCCTAGAGTTTGCATTAACTTTGACAGTGCTACAGCAATCATTGCATGGGAATAGAATTTAGACAGAACAGATACGAACAGCTCAGGAAAGCCACCGTTGGAGATACAAAATTTGATCGGTTTTGGATACAAATCTGCAGAGTACCTACTCTCCAACCATCTGCGAGCGCGACTGCATGCAACAGGGAGTTAACGCCAGCTTGCTCTCATTGGGTGCATAGGATGTTTGTGCGGCAAACATTCCTCCCCCATGGATACACATACTGTTTAGGGTTAGGGTTTCCTGGGTAAGAATGGGGTGTTTTTCTCTATAAAAATGATCAGATATTATTCCAAAACGCCACAATAACATTAGAGTTGAAGCGGCAATGGAGGGAGCAAACTATGGCCACCCTATGAGTCTCTCCACCCACCATGGACAACCACTACCAGTTCCTCCCCCTTCCCTCCCTTCCGGGGCGCCGCCGCCGAAGAGGAAGAAGGTGAAAATAGAGTGGATCAAGGACGAAGCCCACCGGCGGTCCACCTTCAACAAGAGGAAGAAGGGAGTCATCAAGAAGGCCGAGGAACTCCACGTCCTCTGCGGGGTAGAGACGTGCGTCGTCATCTACGACGACGGCGACGGGGATTCCCGGCCGGAGGTGTGGCCCAGCTGGGAAAAGGCGGCCGAGATGTGCCAGAAGTTCCGGGCCATGCCGGGACACGAGGTCACCCCTCGCACGATGAACCATGTGTCCTTCACGGAGGATCGGATACAGAAGCTGCACAGGCAGATCGCCCGGCTGGAGAGAGAGATCGGCGATCTCTACACCCGGGGCCTTCTCTACGACGGCCTCCTGGGGAGGGATCTCCACCCGGACGGGGCCGCCAGGGTGGCCATGGTTAAGATGATCCTGGAGCTGTCCACGGAGATCCACATGGAGCTGGCGGCGAGACGGCGGAGGGAGGAGCCAGTTGCTGCTCCTCCTGGAAGGCCACCACTACTGCCACCGGGATGGCTGGGGTCTGCCCAGACCCCGGCGCTGTCGCCGGTGGAACCAGCGCCCCAGGCACCTCTCCTGCTGCCTCATGAAAGCCTTCAGACCCCCTTGTTGTCGCCGGGGTGGTCGAACATGTACAACCCATGGGAGCTCACTACGGGGGGCGGCGGCCTATGGAGACGACTATAGGGAGGACGATAAAGACGGGTTCTACCCGCTGTTGAACTATTAGCTAGCTACAGGGACTTCTAATATGCGTTAATCATGCAGGCTGGGATTCGCATCTGCTAATCTTTTCTCTATGTATCATGATGTAAAAGTTCTTTTTTGTTAGGCCCACTCAATGTTTAACTCAAAATTTACGTTGATACTATGTAAAAGTTTTTTTGTGGAACCTGTTTAATTAATGTTCAACTCAAAACTTAAACGTCAAATTAAAGGAGTCATATCTTTATATAGATCTTTGATTTCCATAAATATATGATATGGGACAATCCCCAACACATGATCCCGTTTCATTTATGTACCGATGCAGGGGTCTGTGTACCCTTTTCATTTTTAGTACTCATCAATGGCTTCCTTTGAGAATGAATCTATGCATGCCGTTGTACAGGACGTTTTGATCTCCTCCTTAGAGATTCTGAGTTCATCAGTAGATGCGAGTTCCCTCAGTGGCCCGGCTGCAGGAAGCTCTGCACTTGCCCACCGGAGGGCACTCGGAGACATTTGCGGCAGTGGACTCTAGATCATGATTTGCCGTATCAGAACGACTCGTGTCCACTCTGACGACTCATATTATATCATGATGAACTCAAATTGGTGCAGTTCAACTGAGTCTGTACGATTTTTTTATACTACTTGATCGAGTCTGTGAGTCTGACTCATACTAGATTACAGAAGATCCGAGTCAATCCGACTCTTCAAATCAACAAACCCTACTTTAGACCGTAGTGGGCCCAACACCATTTGAATGCGCTAAGGTGCGTGGCGCCCCTGGGCTTTCTGCAGTCAACTTCAGCTGTGATGCAGGAGCTGGCATTTTCATGGAGGGCTGCCCAAATAGTGAGAGTTCCGCTACCACCTGTTCAATTCGAGAAACAACCATGAGCTGGCCATATCATGCTATATATTTGCAACAGACACTCGTCTTGCGAAAGAATTGCAATGTGCACTTTCTCATAATTTAAGTCATTGGATCATATATAGAGGGATACGATCTTTTATTTTTATTTTTTTCAATCATATAATCAAAGATCAAATGATAGAGTGGTTCTCTAATTCAGTAGTTTCTTTTAAACCAAAAGAATCACTTAATCAAAACAATCGGATAGCAATAATTAATATCGCGATCCATGTGGTTCGATCAAATTGATCACCTTATTTGTGACATGCATGACCAGATTATGAAATATTTTGGGCAACTACAAAGCCTGTATATATATATATCTCCGTGTAATATAAAGCCTTATCTTTGTTGACATGGATGAGGGGGAGCCAAGGAATGGATGAATCATCACTTGCATAGAAGCCAAGAGTTTTTTTAATTAGTAGTTGCAAACTTAATACATCATTGGAGATGGACAACTGCAGGGGGAGAGGACCCAAATCAATTGGGAGAGCACCTTCCTCCTTACCATGGAATCAGTAGGATGTTAGACGTCATGCAGAAAGGGTCTACAAATAGCCGTCAAAGGACCCAAATGATAGAATGTGGAAGGGCAAAACCACGGGGATACTTAGTGGCTGTTTAATTAGTAGGATGTTTTATAAAAAAAAATTTAACTATTAATTATTAAAATAAGACCTATAAAAATTTTTAAATTTTCCCTGAGAAGAGTGATCCCTAGTTCCCCATTGTGGCTTCGTCCCTGCTTCCCCATGATGTGCCGTGCGGAATTCATGGCAAAGCACCTAGCCGAGGCCCCCACGTTGGGCTGGGGCAATGCCCTACGTTGGGCTGTTTGATCCAATGGCCTAATACACCATGCTGATCGGATCTGACTGTTGGAGCTTAATTAATTTGAAGTGATTAAAACAGGAAAAAAAGAAAAAGAGGATGCGATCTTCCCATCAGCTTAATTATCCTCCTGTGATTTTGAGTGCCACCAAAGCACACCATTGATCTAAATTTTTCGATCAGATTACAGACTTTGCAGTTAAAAATATGGTATTCAACATAAAATTTTCCTACAGTAATTAATAAGAAAATCCAATATATAATATAATCTTAGACGAGTTACTGCGCACATAAGTTAAGAAAGAAACATGATGTTTACATAGATAAGTATATGAGTATTACATACATTTAGATTGGGACTGTCCATGCATAAAATAATTGAGAATATTTTTAGCATGTGAAAAAACAGAATTACTTTCGCTCTTTACAGATAGTAAACTCTAAGGCAAAGCACCTCCTAAATTTAGAGCACTGTACTATTAGATATTTTTAAAGATTGTTAGTTCTTTTTGGTACTCTCTTCTTTCCACCAAGTGGGTTCCAATCTAAACAATAACCCCTAATGGCCTCACTTTGTTTGGGGAATAAGTTATATATTACGTGGGGCCCACAGACAGAACAACTTATACTAGAATAAGGAGTGTTTGGGTTTGATAGTTTTGTAAGGCCCGCTGACGGAATAAGAAGAATAAGCAATTCTTGCGTGTAGGGTGGAATGACTTATTCTCCTTATTCTCCGAATAGACTATTCTGCACCGATATAAGTCATTCCATTTGTCAAAACTAAAATAAGCTTATTCTCCCCCTTATTCTTCTCTTATTCTCCAATCAAAGTAGCGTTACGGATCTAAACGGTATCCTATAATCAGTTTACCATCCAATATAATTAAGTGTGGTTGGCTAGGGGACCGGGGTATCTACTACTTAAACAAAGCAAGTTAGTTTGTTAGATTGCTTCACGCCATTTTGAAATATATTAATTCTTGTTTTACTAGGAAACTATGGTTTAATTAGTTTGAATGCATATCAGAAACGAAGAAAGGTTCTAAATGTACAAAGGAAGTTTATGTCTATATAAGCTTAAACTTACTATACGACATGCACATTTAAAGGATCTAATGGGCGATTTTGGAACACTTTTCTTTTTTAAGAGCATTTGACACTAAAAAATATTATTATTAACTTTTTGTCTTGAATTGCAAACCTGCTGCTCCATTGCTATGTCTGACAAAACTAGAATTAATTTTAAGACCATTCTTGAGGTAGTAAGAGGACTGCGCGGGCCTTAAAATGGAAAGTTTTCCAAGACCTGGATTTGGGGCATGTGCAAGCATTTAAAATTAAAAGAGGGAAAGAGTTGTTTTTAAAAGAAGGGTTAAGCTCCTTCCAAAAGATTAAAAGAGAGACTTCCAAATAGGGGCTCCATAATAATATTTAAGGGAGAAAATGACAAAAAAAGTGTTATCAAACACCTTACAAAGCATAAAAAGATGCAAAAATGCTTTCATTTCAATACATATCCTCTGAATCATCAACAAATAAATTTTGGACATCAATTTTGATAGAACCTTCAGTATATGTCCTTTCACATAACTTGAGGATCTTCTTATCATTTCTCATCTTTTGTTGTACTTCCTCTTGCCTTAATGATGAAAATGTCTAGTTTTGTAAGAGAGCATTAAGAGGTCTACTAAAATTAAAGTACATATAATCTCATTCTGAATTTTTCTAAGTTATGGATAGGGTTACTAAGGCCTTGCACATGAAGTCTTCCACACATGCTTTTATACTTCTACCTTGCTCTCACAATGAACTTCTAGGTTACTTGTCTATATATATAGTCCTAAATCCTTATCTATTTAATTTTATAACCCAAGATAAAAGGATAACAAGATGTGCAATTCTTCTAGAGCCATCGTCACACGATTCCTCTTCAACACCCTAGGAATGAGAAGGCTGAAGACATTTATGAGGTATGACCCTTTACCCTAATAATGTGCGAAAGGGACTATTAATTATCTTGCTAGAGGACTTGGTAGATTCGACTTCAAGTATTCTTTTGTTGTCCCACAAAATGAAAAGTTAACCATAAGTATTGTAACATGTTCAAGAAGAAATTGGATTATGACAAAAATAACGTGAAGCTCAAGATTCAATCATTTTACTACTCAGTAGTAAAATTATTAGGGATTAATATTCTTTATAATTGCAAAATGTCATTTTAACTCCACCATGGCTAGTCCCAAGCTCGGATGAGAGAGGAGGAGGGTGTGCGTTAGGTTGACAGTCAGCACTTAATAAAGTTTGTCATAATCCAATCATGAATCCTGAACCAATATTTTGTACTAGTACTAGGGCGTTCTCTAGAAGCGATGCGTTACATCGGCCCCCGGGTGTAATGAGAAGTAAGCAAGGGGTTACTAGCGCATTCCCCAGAAGCAATGTGCCGCAATGGTGCCTGGTTGCGGTGACAAATGGGCATGGGTTCTCATGTATTGGACAAACACAAGTAAAGAGAGGGGGAGAAGCATGCGGATGAGTAAACCTAAGGCATCTATACACCAAAGCAGACTATGTCTGTGTGGTCCTGGAGTCGACCCCTTTGACAGTCAAGTCAATGACACACGACAGGTTATATGAAAAAGAGGGTTAAGGGAATAAGATAATGCGTACCTCGATTTGATGTAAGTAGCATCTTTAATAGGGGGTAATTGGTGAGCCTCTTTAATGGTAGCCGATATAGGATTATTCTCTTAGATTACTTGCAGTGCTTCCTGCTTGGAACCTGCATAAAGAATTAATGGGCGAAGGCCCACTTGAGCTAGGTCGAATGGACCACCCCGTCAGAGGGGTTGACGAGGTAACGATCTGGGCCGAAAACCCATCGGTCATTATCATCATCAGAAATATAATAATTTGTATCATTGTTAGATATGTGCTATGGTTGTCAGAAGCTTATTTAGATAGTGCCACCATAAGGGAGGATTTGGACATACTCTACGAGCGTCTGTGGGGTATGTCAAAATCCATCAGCAATGGGTAAAATCTTTAACTGGGACTTTGTGTACAATTTAGATTAGACATTAGATTCTTCAGTTCTACATAGTGACCAAGACCTTAGCATCATTACCTAGGTCTTCTAGTAGTTTGTGTGTTTGTCTCTTATGTTGTGGTCGGATGCATGTCCACTTATTATATTTGATATATGTTGAACTTGGCACATGAACAATGAATTTTAAATCTATTTAGATCTTGAAAAAATATGTTTGAATCGTGATTATACAATTTCCATCTAAATCTTGATCAAAGTTATAAAACTCATTTCCTTTGAATTTTTTCTTATGTCATCTTATTGATAGATCTTGACTTTAAATCTACAATCACTTTTCTTCCATCTGTTAAATCTAAAATTTGGATCCTTTGACTTGATATTATGCTTCTATCTATGACTATATGCCATATGGTATATATGTGGTATGAACCTTCCTATATGTTGGAGGAGCCTCCCTATGTGTTAGAAGATTTGTGATGTGTTTATGCTAGTAGCTCTAATCTCAATTTGTTTAAAAAATATATTATATGTAATTGAGATATATGTGATATTATATTTAATCATAATTAATACAAAATGCCATGAATTCAGTATGTTATAGGTGTGATCTTATTTATATCAAATTATTTGTTTTAGTTATATGTAGAATTATTCAATTTATCATGTTATAGATACCTCTGAATTTTAAATATTATATATTGAACATGTGATGTGTATAATGCCTACTGATTTTTTACTCGTAAACCTACTAACCATCTCAGACCCTATGAACGAGGAGGAGTAGATGTGGTTTTTACTCAGTTTTGATTAGATGAGGACTTTGAATGTTGCTAGAGAGAATTAACTTTTAGTTAGTATACTATCATGAAGAGTTTAAGATGATTATATTTCATTTAAGTTGCTAAAATAAGAGTGGTGAGAGTTTTGATGTACTAGTGAGATGAGAGTCACTTTTGATGTAATTTTGATTATAGTAAGTATTGAATATTTGTCTTTGGTACTCCCAACATCCACCTACTGTAACCATAACACTCAAACAAAACCTGCAATTATATCTCTTTAGTTAACTACCATTTTATAATAAGAGAATCCTGATCACCAGTTGTTTTCATTAGTTTGGAAGGGGTGGGGCCTATCCTGTTGATGTCATAGATGTCAACTCTGTAGGCTCCACCTCTTTCAAGCCAATCAATGGCTTTGATGAGCAGATTTGTCATCCGCTCAGATCGCCTACCTTAAACTTCTAGAGCAATAAAAATTGTACATTGCAACTTATCTTTTTAGAAATTTTAAAAGGTTCTCTTTCTTTCATTTCTCTCTCTCTTTTATAGACATGCATTTTAGGGGTAGAATAAAAGAATTTCAGAAATATGCAAGCAGAAAAAGTTGAAAAAATCTTATTATGAGCAGGATTCTTTGGTCTAGGACCTTCTTACCTTCAAGACATGAATATAATGTGCATAGTTCTTTTAACAAATAAATGATGACAAAAAGGAAAATGCTCTTGAAAAATAGAAAGAATAATTTCATATTAACCACTATTATATGTTAATTGTCAAAATACTATGCTTACATGCATGCTATCCTACATAGTATGTATAATGTTTCAAAAATATCATGATAATGGCATTTTTGATGTGTAAGTATTTCATATATGCGGCTGACTTGACATATTTGATAGATATGTTATTTTTTAAGGATATGTGGAATAATGTATACATAGATATTAGTAAATTTGAAATTTAGCATACAAGAGTAGTTAACATGAAATTATCCCAAAATAGAGTGGATCAGAAAGAGGTGATCAGTACCATAAATAGAAGATGTAGACATCCTAACCTTTCTTCCTTTGAGAAATCTTAGTAGAAAAGGAGAAAGTTGTTAGTAACAAAAGCTTGACCATGCATGCCCCCCTCTCTCTCTTCCATTCTTTTGAGAAGAAAGCATTAAGGGAGAGAACCACATTTTCATAGAAAGCAATTCCGATCTTTTTTCGTCTTGAAAATCTTCTTAAAATGTGTTTGACAAAACTTCTACTTGAAAGTCACTTTTAATGAAAGTCACTTTTAACTTTTACTTTTCACATAGAAGAAGTTGAGGGAAAGAGGTTACAGCTAATCTTAATTTGTTACAAAAGTCAACCCTTCCTAAACAACTTTACCTTTTCCCAATCTTGGAATTAAGCTCCATTTCGTGGCTTTGGTTGGAAGATAAAAAATAATCAAAACACCATAAATGACTTTCAAGATATAGTTTTTTTCTCTTAAAATAACTAAATTAGAGTGCAAAAGTTCTTTCAATGGAAGCTGCTCTAAACATGCATGGACTTGGGCTTGAATACCATTAGGGGAATCCTGTCCGCTTTCCTTCAATCTTATGTTCAAATGATGCAATCGCCAAGTCTTATTAGGTTGTACTTAATTTCCTATGTACAAATAGTTCAACCGCCAATGGGAATGTAGACAGCAATTTTTCACTAATTAATCTCACCATGGTTTTTATTAATTTATGACCATGGGGATTCCTCTTACAGCAACACATAAAATGATCCCAACCACAGCTGAAACCAGCTAGCCAGTGCAATGGGATGAGACGCCTATCCTCTCTTCTTTCTCCCTCCCTCTATACATCTCTCCTCGTTCCTCATAAAAGATGAACAGGGAAAGAGGACATAACTAACCTATTTTCTACAAATACATCAGAGTGTGCTCCGTGCGATCGCAGCTGCATGTGCCTACACCAGCGCAGATGTACGCCAGGCTATCCACTAGTTACAGTTCTCCATCTTCGACTTGCCCAGGATCGACCACATAACTTGGACGTCCTCGTAACCGCAGTCCATCACTTGGTAATGCAGGTTCATCGTGTGGGCGTCATTCCCTGCGACGAGTGCCGACAGTAGTTTTTAACTTCTATCGCTACAGCAGGAGCAATAGACATGGATTAATATATATCAGGAGGTGGATCGCGAGTTGGCAATTACCTAGATCTTGCTTGTGCTTCTTCTCCTTGGGAAGGTTGAGGAGAGTGCAGGCCTTCCTGAAGGGAGAGGTGATGGTGCGAACCCAAGAACCCATTTGCCTCCAAGCAGTCGACGGAGTTTAGTTTCCTCTGTGATTATATAGGGGAAAGTCTGTAGGGGGGGTTGGTGGAGGGTGCATGTGCAGGTTGAAAGGGAGGCAAGATCCGTGGGATGAGGTCTCTCAGTTTTCTTTTTTGTTTCCTTCTTTGCATGGGCACATGGATCTTGATCACATTATTCCCAAGCCACACAAAGTACATATACAGGACATGCAGATCTGTATTTTTGTATGTTCTTGAGCCATTTACTTCTTAATTGTAGTAGATTCCATGTATACTTCGATTTCCCATACATAAGAGACCCGCAGATCTCCATTTTTAACTTAGCGATGGATTCATTCTTCATTAATTATATGCATTATTGAGCTTAAATTTACGTGGCATGTGGAGTGTCGAGATGTGGCATGATCCATTCTCGACAACCCATGAAGTCCCGGATTAGTATATAATAGTTTTGTCTCATGCTCTGAACTGTGAAACTAAAAGAGAAAGAAATCAACCCTAATCTCCAACGGTTAATTAATTTAAAAGACTGTGGGCCATGTTCATCACAAGGCATGCTCAGAGCAAATCAAAAGGATTAGATTTATAGATTGAAGGGCCTGGCTGACGTAGCTAGCTAGACATGCTATATTTTAACGAAGATCCGGAGGTCCATGTGGAAATTAACTTTGTTTACTATAATTGCATAAGGAAACAGATATAGATCTTGATGTAGGGGAGCGATGGTGTTGTGCGGAATCGATCTCACTCACTTCACCAATCGAATTGGACATACACATCAAACAAGAATGAACAAACCACAAAGAGAGAGAGAGGAAGAAAGGAAGAGAGAGACAATGTACAACGATTTACGTGGTTCGACAAGATGTCTATGTCCACGAAATCCGTTTCCTTCATCATTGTCTTACACTAATCTTCTCCAAAAATAAGTACAAGAATGTAATTCTAGAAGGAACTGCGGCCGCCCTATGTTGTTTCCAATCCAATGACAAGTTTTCCCAAAGTTACAACATATATCCTCCTCGAAAATAAAAATCTCAAAATATCCCTGCGTCCGATCACGTCGGACTGAACTCGTCTCGGACTGAAATACGTACTGTACGGTGGGCGATTTCACTAACTGAGATGCCCTCTAAATTTGAGGCACAACCCAACAGATGGCTTGAGGCTTGGAAAACCAACACATAGATTGTTTACCATATTTGCACATAGCTTCAATATGAACGAAACCAACACGTAAGTATGGCAATTGGTTCTAATGTGCATGCACGGGTTCACGTTCGCTAGATCCTCTGCGAATTGATGGTGATTGGTTCGTCTCCTCAGCAAGACACCAAGATAACTCAATGTGTCCTAATTTCCTGTTTAAAAGTACCCTTCATTATGATATGGAGTAACCTAGGTTATGACTTATTATGATATTGTCTTGACAAGATCGATCGATGCACACCTCGATAAGCTCAAGGATGCCTTATTAGTTTACTACACACATACCCAGAAATCCTTTCACGAAAGATGCTTTACTTAGATACATTATTTCACTTGAGATATGGATATGTACGCTTGCTTATCTCGAGAAAAGATGCTTAATTGTTCAACAAATAAGTCTTCCATCGCATTTGATCAGCAAGAGGCCGGCCCAGAGTTTCTATGTGGTTTGGACATTGGATCCTGAATCAAATGGTCGCAGTTTAAGTTTGTTTGTCTTTTCTATCAATTTTTGCCTCATCAACATCAATGTTAAGCATTCATAACTAGACATCCAGTGAGCTGTTGTTAAAAAAAATGCAAATTACGCTGTGAGGAGGTCCACAGGATCCCGTTTCTACTTTTGGTACATTCTTAGAGTTAAAACTGAGAAGGATTGGGGTTTCCACTACAGACATTAGTATTTAATTTTACTAACATAATTGTCAGAGTACGTAGATGAAAAGAGGTGCAAATGGCACGGTAGAGCATAAAATCGCAGGGTCATAAGTGATTCTTCAATGAAGAAATACGATTTCCCAAATTAAGGTTTTAAAGTGTGAAAAAGTCGCTGTTATTCTAGCTAGCTAGTCGATCTGATGGAGCTTTGGTCTCCGTAAGAGTTGATGATGAGAGACATGTGAAGAGAAGGAAGAAAAGAACAGAAAATAACGACCGTACGGAGTCTATAAACAGATCTCTTTCAAAGAGCAAGAATTCTCTCCTTGAGAAATAATTATCAAGTTTACTCGAAATTCATAATACTCTGTTGATAACTTCCCAAAGAAATAAAAATAGACTAAACATAACAATTCTGCTGAAAAAGAATTTCTATTTTTACCATAATTATGAATAAATAATTTTTAAACTATTTCTTACTTATTCTTCAAATAAAACACTCTAACTGTAGCAAGTGTAACTTGAAAGAAACAATTCTAAGAAAAAATTTCTCATACTAGCATTTTCGTAATTTTTAACAGATCTATATATCCTTCTTTTCACCTTAATTTTGATGTAGAAAATAGCCAAATTTTGAAAATATATGCTCCCCTTCGGGAAAAAAGAAAAAAAAATCTAAACAGTATTCCTTAACATGCACCGACCTGTTCATAAATTATCTACGTGGGGAACAAGATATGTTCAAGATTAGGAACTTCGTAAAGTTCATAGCTTAATTAGGTCCAAGGTAGCTAGGCAATTAAATAAGAAAAGCTTTTCACCAGACTTAGCTATATCTTCCTTGTCCTATTAGGCTTAAGTGGTAATCATAGCTATGGGTTACGTACCCCAATAAAATCTTCTAGCATGCCCAGGAAATACTCTCCTTGGTGACTGGCTTAGATTCTCCGCGAGATAAATCCGTGGGAGCCCAACAAGATCATGTGAAAGCCTCATGGTAAAGAATATTTGCATTGCGTAAGATGGCTCACCATGTGGATCGATCATTCATGTTAATTTGTCGAGACTTCAGTTCAGGGGCACCAGATTCTAGCCCCTGTTAAAGATCAAAGCTGAGATTAGACTGGGAAAAGAAATAGTTAATTACCCTCCACTTAGTGTAATCAGCTGTGAATTTTATATTGCAGATCTTTGACCAGCCAAAGCAATTATTCTGTATCTATGCATTGAACCATGGCCAGAATCTTCAATAGCATGACTTCACGCATGCATAGAAGCTTTTTCTGACTGGACTCCCACCCTCTGCATGTATTAGTCCTCTGTATTGTCTATATCTACTTGTCATAATGCCTTTTTTTGAAATGGTAAAAAAAATGTGTTTCTTGTCAGATGGAATTAAGATAATTGTGATCTTTCGATCAAACCGGCCATCTCACCTAGACTAAACATGTAAACTAATTAAACATGTTTATCTCTATAATAGTTGCTGTTGGTGCCATGTAGTGTTGGCTCCAAAAAAAAGGAGGATAAAACTTATCTCTATCAGCTGTAGCAAGGGGGGGATCAGATACTAACCTCGATCAGCAATAAGAACAAAAATCCGTTACCAATCTTTGGCATATATGTCCATTGTTATACGACGTTGTAGGGCTACACATAGCCTTATATGAAGGTCAGATTAGATTCCACCTAGGTGAATAATTAGAAATCTGATGGCCTTTTTCCAGAAGATAGAATTGCATAAAGTGATCCAACAAAAGACTAGGGCCTAATCTTGGTCATATATATATATAATAGGGAATGACCCATGTGATCCCCTTAATCCCCAACCATGCTTTGGAATAACAGAACATTGCCAATGGTTGATCGCCCCTTCTTCCGTCAGATTCCTCCGAGAAGAGAATATCGTGGACCAAGAACTACCAGACCTTTAAGAATTGATCACCTTTACAGTCTTTAGGAATCGCCTTTGTAACCAGGCCTTTGCATGCAAGGGTTCCATGCATGCCGATGCTTAACAGGAAAGAACTGTTGGAATGAACACATGCACCTTGAATGTCCACGATCCGAAGACATTGAGAACAGCTGGTCGACCTAGGAGCTCCTTACATTGTGCTAGAAGATGCAAAGAAACAAGCTTATCAACTGTTTCATGGAGTCAGCTGGTTGATCACTTTGTTCAAAATGAGTTTTCTCTCCAAAAGTCTTGACCTCAAGTCCTTAAATGTGCATCTTCTTAAATGTTCATCTTGTCGGGCCCGGGTAGATGGCTATATATCTCTCAGATATTGATTCTATCATCTTTAATTCACCTAATATGACAAAATTACCACATCGTGCCTTAGTTGAACTCTTGCATGCAGTTGAAGCCATACATATGTTGCTTCCTAATTAAAATGACAGTTACACGTGTATCTATGAACTGCAGCGAGGGCATCCGATACTCGTATGGATTCATCTTTCAAGCGGTTCTATGTAGCATCTAACTTAATTTGGCACATCTGCAACCGAACTCCTATGAGTTCTGAAAAGAATGGTCTCCCTTTATACAGTGAATAGTACTGTGAATGGAACAGGGAGTGGGATAGTGAGTGGTGGATGCTGGTATGAACTAGTATCTTTCAGATGGTTCCATCTCCTATCTCATAATATGTACTTAATTATTATCCAAGTGTTTTGAAATTAGACACTAGCAAAGGATGATAATACTCTCATACCCGACATGTATCTAGGAAGAATGAGTACTAATACGGAGTATGGACGACGCTATTGTGACAGTTCCAGGCCATATCCCCTAGCTAATAGCTACCACGGTCACAGTACTTCCGAACTGCTATACTACTCCAACTCAAGTCATGCCTGCCCCAAGTCGGTGATAAAGCTCAAGTGCTCAACCTTAAAAAGAACGACCGGTCTCGAGTATTCAACTGCAAAATGGTTTCAAACTGAGAAGTAATTAACAAATAAGTGGTCTTAATTTAACACAAGAGTCCGATTCCGGTCAGTGCAGGTTTGGTTGGAGCTCAGCAAGTACAGAGAGAAGGGAGGAAAATTTTCAAAATCACCTTTCATTGGAATGGGAAAAGCAACGCATAAGGAAGTTTTTCAAAATTTTCCCCTCTCTGCACTAATTGAATCTAGTTCGACCTTGCACTTAGAGGATTTTTATTCTTAACACAAGTATAGGACGACTCCCCCACCCCCTCCAGCCGAATATTCCTGCTGTAGATCCTAGGTTGTATGTATAGTGAAATAAAATGAGCACTAATGGCTATTAATTTTTACATGCAATACCATGGTTGCAATTGAGTGCTGTATCCTAAACTTTTCTAGGAGTCCAAAGCCGGACAATACATATATTGCCTGGACTAATGAGTACGAAAGAAGAACAATGCCTCACAATGCCTTGTCCTAAGACTGAATTAAGCGGAAGTATATCGAGGAAGTTGGAAGAAAAGAAATGCTAAAAGGCCTAGTTTACTTTTGTAGGTTAGAAAGATTCACATAGGAGGCAGCTTTGTGCCACTGGTGGGATGCAGCTGCACATGGTACAACAAAGAAAGATGGATCACTGGGCATCCTCAGAAAAGAGGACCCATTCTGCGTTGTCAACCCTCCTCCATCCATATAGCTGCATCAAGAAAAAGGGGATGAAACCCATGTAGACAGGTGAACGCTTGGAAGAGAATGGGCGAAAACGACGACCACATAGTCTACTGCAGTCATCTGAGAGGTGAACCACCAGAGAGAGAGAGAGAGAGAGAGAGAGAGAGGAAGGAAATGGAATCATGGAAAGAAATATTTTGGTACACAGATGGCCCCCAAGGTACCTATAGATCTCACGTTAGCATGACCTCTTTCTGGTACTGGCCTTCTTTAACCAGTGTTGGTTGAGGCCTAGCCCTGAGTTGGACACAACAAAGTATAGGGTGGAGGGTATGTTTGGTGGCTTGGAAATTTAGTCCCATTGATAACACCCATATAACTAATATCTCTCTCTCTCTCTCTCTCTCTCTCTCTCTCTCTCTCTCTCTCTCTTTCTGTTCTCATTGATTTACTCCTATGATTTTTTTTTCCATATGATATCCTGCAAGAATTTAGAGGAAAAGAGTCATTTACGGTTAACCTCCTCTTAGCACAGAGATGGAACTGGAGGAACCATGCACTATTGTCTTAGACTAATAACAAAAAACTGATTAGGTAAGTAGACAGAAAGACACCAATGATCCTGGCTGAGAGAGCACAGCACACTAAAAGTATTCTTGCAGGACAAAGATCTACCAGTAGTGTGCAACAGAAAGATGCCTAGGACAACACTGGTGATCTTTTGAGTTTCCTTTTTCCTCTTTCTTTTCTTAGAAACCTGTGGCAAGGGCATCAAGCCCTTGGGTTTTCTAGCAAACCCGTTGTTTAGCTAACAACATGACTGAACGGACTGGGGAACCTGGCTATGATGCTGCCAGGGTACCGTTTTATCCTATAACTCACAAGGTTTTGTTCTCTGCTTCCTCAGCATTTCAGCACATAAAGTCTTCATTGTTCATGTGGGTATCCAACTTTTAATGTCATTTTCCACTTAAGGAAAAGAAGAGCATTATAACGCCACGGATGCTTTTTTACCACTCTTTAAACTATGCCACTTACCATTCTCATTGGAAGCCATTCAACACTAGCTAGCCCCACTTTGACAGCAGAATGAGTTATCTAGAATTATTTATGTCAGAATAAAGGGTATTTCACTTTGATAGTGATGTGGGACCCACTGGCAGAATAGGCAGAGCAAGTTAGGTCTAAGATAAAATTACTTATTCTCCTTATCCAAAGAATAAGTAATTCTCACGATATAATCTATTCAACCTATCAAATGAGAATTAGTCCTATATTCTAGAAATTTATTGTTTTCTTATTCTCCTATCAAAGTGGTGTAATTGCCTTTTTACGAGCTACCAAAAGTTTACCATAGGAAGTATTTCTAAAAGCAGTTATCCAACAAAAAATGAGTGTGATATAAGAAAATGGTACACAAATCCTAGGGTGATCACTTCTAAAGGTCCTTAATTTCCTCTAGTCATTGGTAATGATAAAGATTTAAACCCTTTATGGAAAGTATCGTTTGAAAGGGGAAAGTGAGAAAGGAAAAGAATAGAAAGACCGAAGAATGAACAGAACATAAAAGCACAAAGCGGAGAAAGTTCTTGAGAGGGTATAGGACAAAGCGAATAGGGAAAGCGTACAAAATTTTCCTTTGAGACCCACATTAGTGAAGATAACCACTAATTACTAAGTTAAGTTTTAAGTTAGATGACTCAATATATAATTTAACATAGTATAAAGTTCAGTCAGGTTTTTTATTCGGTCATTCAAATTCATTCACCTTATATTTTATCATTGCTCACAAATGTGTTAGATATTAAGTTTTGGCTTATGTATGCATGAGGGACCATGCTAAATGAAGACAAAAATAAAACCTCAACATAATATTGGTCCCTGCTCCACGTGTGCATGGCCACTCGCACGTGCGCGCTTTAGCTCTCAGGAGTTCCACCAAAACCTGATGTGCTAGCTTATATAAGCATCGGCCGAACCACATGACGAGGCATTTTAAAGGGATGTGGAGTTTCAGACATGGACTTTATGAGTAGAAACAGAATATTAATCGTTTACCAATAAATTCTTGGGGGCTGATTGAGCTCAGGTGTTAAACTGCAAAGACATTAACATAGTTATATATTGTCCAAATTGTTCTGTAAGGCACTGTTTATTTTCCACCCATTAGCAAGCCCACGGATTAAATAAAGAGTACAAGTCTTTTTTTTAAAAACTATGGTATCGTGAAAAAAGTCTAGATCTTATCAGTACAAATTTGGTTTGGACTCAATAAGTGTAGAGAGAGAAGATAAAACTTTACAAATTCACCTCTCATTGGGAATGAAAAAACTTGGATACGAGGAAGTTTTTTGACATGCATCTTCCTCTCTCTGAATGAGTGAGTTCAGTTCAATCTTACACTTAGAAGATCTCTATTCTCATGAAAAACTACAATACAACTTAAAATCATCCTATCATTATTCCATGTCAGAAAATGCGAAAGTCGGAGATGGTAAAAGATGACTCTTCACCTCTTCAGACTGAGAACAACACAAACCCACGTTGCAGGAGAAAACATAACACAAAAATTAAGAAGCAACATTTACGTATGGAAATTTGATGCAGTTTCTTCTGTCTGGGGGCCCAAACCAAATGGCAAATAAGAATGGGCAAGTTGATCTGATGCAAAGGCCCTTCCACATGGATATTCGTGAATATTTGGCTTGTTGTATTTCCAAGAATATAGATAAATAATATTGTTAAAACTTATATACAACTATGACAGAAGTGAAAGAAGAAGAAGGAAAAAATACTGAAGCTCCGACTCAGTCACAGATGTAAATAAGTATTTTTTTGTTCTTTGTTACACAATCAACTCGATTTCTGAACTATATATACTCCCAAACACATCATGTTTGACACCTCAAAAGGAAGAAAAAGGAAAAGAGCCTTCAAAATGCTTCCATTGAGAATTCGATGCAAAGGAATAAAGAGGAGGCCATGGAATTAAAACGTACGTAGATAGTAGAAAGAGAGAGAGGCCCTTTATTCATTATTTATCCACAGTCCACATCATGATCATTACAGGAAGCTAGAGAACACAACCCCCCAAAGAGAACTATTACATATATATATATATATATATATAGTTATATATATATATATATATGTTATATATATATATATATATATATGTGAAGCTAGCTATCTAGGAATTCACATGCTGAACTTGGTGGGTTTACTGAGAATGTGAGACCAAGCAATTAACCAGACTCCACTGTTTGGAGGTCACTGAGGCGCGTCTCATGGAACTTGGCTTGGAGGTCACTGAGGCGGGTCTCATGGAACTTGGCTTGGAGGTCACTGAGGCGGGTCTCATGGAACTTGGCTATGAACTCCTTCGCCTTCCTGTCGATGTCTGGCTCGCCGTCCTCGTCGCTTGCCCTCACCCTCCTTCCTCCATGCCTTGGCTGCTCCACTTCGTAGGCTTCATGGTGCGGCCTCTGGAAAAGCTTCAGTAGAATGGAAAAGAAGGACTTGGATGCAGACCTCCTCTTTCCTCCCATCTCTCTCTCTCTCTCTCTCTCTCTACACGCACTGCAAACTTTGCTAGAAGGGGTATTATGATTTGCTGTGGTGATTTGAGGTAGAAGACAATGCAGCAATTTATAGAGGAACCCTGTGCTACAGCGGATCAAGAGGAAGGAGGGGAGGGGCCTTTGTGGATTCCAGACCATTTGGATCCATTTGGATGGTGTAGATCGACTGACTTGACATTTGGAGAAAGGCCACTGTAATGCCGGTGGAAAACCCTAGAAACCCAAAATTCTAGAGGGCCTCTAGTTGTGAATGTGAACAAAAAATTCTTTCATTTGGGGTAAAAAGGGAAAATCTTCTTCCATGGACCTTTACCTAACGCATGCCTTTAATTAATTTCTCGGTGTAACCAGACTGCTGTCATGATCTTTGCATTGTACCTTGGTAATATCTTTTTTGAACCAGTCATTATATCATTATAGCTAGTGTAAGACCCTTTTCACACTGTTACTTGGATCCCCTTCATTCCGAGAATAGAATTGTTCGAGACCTAACAACGTGTTACGTAGCCCAATAGGCAACAGCTAGCCATGTATAGTTTGGAGAGCCCATCCTTCTGTTGTACAGATACTTGACTACCAGTGGTTTCTTCAGTTTATACCCAGTACTGGCATTCTTCTGTTTTGAACAGGGGGAATATATCCATGATTGTCACAGCTGGTCTCTACTCACTTTTAGTGTATCTAAGAATAGTGAGACATAATTAAACAGTCAAATTAATGGTAGGAGTTATAGATGTTAATCATGCACGTTTGTGTTAACAATCTAGTCCTATATAATATTTCTGGTCCAGGTTACCATCCTAAATTCTTTTGCAGTAAAAACAAACCCTTTCAAAGTTTTTTTTTTTTTTTAAAAGGGAAAAGCACAGGTTACCTTGCTTAGTTTAGTGGTACTAAGTATCGACAAGGTTGAAGTGAGGACATAGTTTGATGCCCACTTGCCATATCAATTAATCATTGTAGCCTTCCCTTTCTATGCTTTTCTTTTCCTTTAATCATCAATTATCCTTGTAATTGATGTAATCACATTTTCCCACTGGAATCTAGTTTCATGTTCACGTTAATGGAGTTGGAAGGAGACCTGGATCTTCTTCCCCTCCATTCTTTTTGCCTCATTGCGCAGCTTTCTCCTTTCTTGCTTTACACATTGCTGATCAGGACAGCAGGCAGACTGTCCTACCCAAGCAATAATGTCTCAAAAGCCTTCATCCATGAAACATTATATCTCTTGGGAGGGGGTTGTTTAGCACAGTAATATCCTTGCGTGGAAAACTTGTTTGGTAGCGTGGCTTCTTGATAACAAAGGCAGAGTAGAGCAATCGTTCAAGCTAAGGAATGCCGAGACATTAGAGATTTCTTACGTAAGATTGGATGGACTGATGTTTGTAGAGAATTCTGTGCTACATTGTGGGAAAAAAAATAAAACTAGCTAGCTAGAAACCCAAAACTGAAGATGCTGTCATTGTGGATGGGAAGCAAAAGCCTCCTGCCAAGCTTCTCTTATGATGAACTTGTGCCTAAACCTTGGTTCATATGCCCAACTTCCTGGACCAGGAATTTGATTCAAGCATCACCTGCTAGCTTTGTACAAAGATGACTGAAATGGTTGATTCAAGCATCACCTGCTAGCTTTGTACAAAGATGACTGAGATCGTTGGTGAAGGCCACATAACCCAACATATTCTAGGGACCTCTCAGTTGTGAATGTGAATGGAAAAACTTTTTCTCCACCCCGCCAAGCTTCTTTTGTATTAAGCATTGAGACAACTTCCATGCACAATTCCATGTGTAATCATTCCCTTCTTTCTTGTCTGGGAATCTGCTTTTCTTCAGAACACACAGGAGCTGTGGTAACTATCAGTCCTATCTCAGGGACCCCGTAGCTATTAGGTTGCTTGTGACTCACAATGTGATACCGAGCCCAGCCACCCCCAGCTTGGGGAACATTTTCTTGATAATGGATGGTTCCATTCTATTAATCTAGACGCATTGATTTCACCACCAGGATCCTCCATTTTGAGCAGGATACAATTGCGTACTAGCAGTGATAAGAAGCCCATATGTTCAGTTTCAAATTTTTGAAATAGTTTGAGGCTATGCATTAAGAAAGGTGCTAAATGATAGGTTTATATTTGCTAGAAAAATCTCTTTTTTTTTTAAAGTTCCAATGATATACGTACGTATACTTGTACAATAAAAAAAGTTTAAACAATGTGCATCCTGTGAGAAAGCATAGCCTAGCTAGCAGATTCACAGGAACAAAACTGAAGTGGACGGGTGGCTTTGTAGGTTTCCTGTCTCAATTCTTTGCCTGCGATATCCAAGGATAAGATTTGGCGTTTTCAAAGCAAATAAAGGCCATCTAACCTTCAAGGCATCTAGGTCTACAAATCCATGCTATTCTAAAAGCCCAGGGTAGAAGCGACGGGGATAGGTCCTCTCCTTTTAGCTACCCTTCACTTGATCCACTGATTAACAGAAGTGTGCACTTGTACTCTCTAGAATGAAAAGTTCAGTTTTCCCAAGCCAGCATTTCTGGGCGTTGCTACTCTGGTTGTCCAGAACTTAACCAATAAACATGTGCCAGGGTCATGGGAGATGATATAAAAGTGGGAAAGAAGATCCATATTCATGCATGCAAAACTGGGAAACTAATGATCTTGCTCAGTGAGGAGGGGTCGGACGTGAAAAAGGCCTGTCCCATGAACATATACGTTAAACTGTCTGAATTATACAACTAACAAGACTGAAACAACTGTGAGCGATTATCCAAGTCCTCTGGTATTCTTTTAAGACTGTAGAACGGTTAGTAA
This sequence comes from Zantedeschia hybrid cultivar, assembly GCA_030544215.1. NCBI lineage: Eukaryota > Viridiplantae > Streptophyta > Magnoliopsida > Alismatales > Araceae > Zantedeschia > Zantedeschia hybrid cultivar. Next base: position 80,873,920 of record JARZZO010000005.1, on the reverse strand, counting down.
GTAAACATATATATATATATATATATATATATATATATATATATATATATATATATATATATATATATATATATATATATATATATATATATATATATATATATATATATATATATATATACACACATATATATGTATATAAGGATCTTTCAAAGTTCATCATCATCTTCGTCGTCGTCGTCATCATTACCATGCACTTCCACCACATCAAACTGTTCATGATAACAAAGTAGGTAAAATATCACTTCGATTTGTTTAAGCAGTGGCCAGTGCTTCCACTCTGCAGCTAAAAGAATAATAGCTTGCGGAATCTAGCGAAACACAAAGTTCTAACATGATTAGGGGTGAGATCACACGCATGTGGGTCTAAGTATTCCGTCGTACTTGGTACTTGCCAGAGGCCACTTTTTAGGCTCACCAACCAAGATCAGCCAACAAGAAGAAAATTAGGTTCCAAACTTCCAATGATGCATAGTTAGTACAAAAAGGTTGGCTAATTAATTTATGTAAACGACAATATTGCATCCCTATTGGAGATATTTCTTGTGCCACAAGTGCCCACATCATCACCTTCGAAACCCATTGAAAGCGTGTCAGAAGGTGGTCATGAACCTCTAAACTGCGATTCATTATAACCACTCATGGATGAACAGGAAACAAGATCAAACAGATCTGATTTCTTCAATCCGTTGAGTTAATTATACAGTAATTAGCATGCATGTAGCTTTACTTATACATATATATGGCTAAATTTGCCTGAAGTGTAGTTTAACGACATAAATGACTAATATGTCCTTAAAGTATGCATTAATCTTTGTATATAAACTCTGGAATCTTTGAGATTTGCACTTACATAAGTGCGAAAATGGAGTGAAGTTAGTTATTTCTATCTTGAACCCAAACTACGTACCTAGATTGCAAGGACATACATGGTCGTATACATCTGTACAATATTAGGGGTATATCAGTGACGGTGATCACTTACAAGATTGCAAATGCAACTCTCCAGGGTTACAAGGGTATATCTGAAAGAACCTCAAATTTTAGGCTGCCGTTATAATAAGCGAGACTCCAAGCTGTGAAGCACGATAAGATAGCATTAAGTACAGAGAGAAAAGTGCAAACGATAAAGAAAAGTTGAAAACTTCAGGAAAGCACTCTGTCTGAAAAGATCCCACAGCTTAGAACCATGGACACTGAAATTAACAGTCTATGCATTGAGTTGCTTGCAGCGACGTTAATTATCTGATCATTGTTAACTAGAAATTATTCAAACTTGGTATGAGCACTTCATCGATCGTCACAGCTGTTTCTATAATAGGGTTTGATGAACAAGTGAAACCATATGAAACCCCGTTAAAAACCTTCCTTCCCACATGCTTAACGTAGCATCCCAACATGTGATACGCTCCCTTCCTCCTCCAGTAAGCAGCTGCATGTCCTTCAACTGCGCGCATTAATCTAAACAAGTTTACATTCTTTGTTATCATGCCCGTTTCTCCTGGTCTTGTTTCGAGTTGCAAATCCAATTTGATGATACCGAGTTGGATGTGGATCCTACGTACACACGATCGTACTCGAGTAGTCCCCGGTTGCATGGAGGCACAGTCCTTTAAAAAGATATAATAATAAAGGAACTCAAGCTGATGAGTTGACTGATCAGATTAATTTGTTAGGGGAGTTTTTTCAAATTACCTCGAGACATGATCAATGTATCCCGAGATGATTGTGGAACAACAGTCGTCTCAAATACCGAGAAGATCCACATCCGCCCAAGTTTACTTCATATGTAGCAGATGATCACCAGTTCCAATTTTCAAACACCACAGACCACCAACACGTACCGTACGTCTAGCATTAGATAACTTCCATATGATCATGCATATATATCCTGAGCCATATGAGCAGCAAACGTTGAGACTTGAGATTATTTGGAACTAACAAGGTGGATCTCCTTCGCATTGATCCCTACGCGCTTGACTAGAATGTTGTCTCGTCTGTTTTTGTCGCATGCAATTGCGTATGCAAAACCATATATATATATATATATGACAAGATAATATTGATGAACACCTATATAGAAGCATCTCCAAAGGTTACATGGGCCCACGACAAGATATATAGCTGAATTTCTTCCTCTCATCTAACGTTTATTGCTCTTATATAGCTAGGCTCTTGACAAGGTAGAAAATTTATTACATGAAACAGAAAACTATATATATATATGTATAGGATTTTAGCGGAGGTAAAGAGGAAGCTGCACGCTCTGAAGAACCACAGTTAATTAGGACGGAACGTGATGGTTTGCCGGCGTCCCGTTCAAACTTCATAGGCCGCGACACGATTCTTGAAGTTGACGATGAACTCGGTCGCCTTCCTGTCGATGTCCGGCTCGCCGACCCACCGTCCGCGGTCCTCGTCGCTCGCCCAGTACACCTTCCCTCTGTGCCTTGGCTGGACTTCGTCCAAGTCCCTCTCAGAATACTGCGGCCGCCCTGAGAAACTAAACAACATGGAGAAGAATGATTTGGTCGATGAAGAAGAAGACTTCGACCTCTTTCTTCCCATATCTCTCCCTCTCCCTCTCTCTCTCTCTCCAAAAGAGTGCTTGAGAGCTTAGGACAAGTAGCAGGAGGGAGAGCTTGAGGTAAGAGGAGCTAATATCTTGTTTAGTTTGGAAATCAACAAGGCAGCACAAACGAATTTATAGGAGCCCGGTTCCTGTAAGTGCAGGTGAGGACCTGAGTAAGTGCAAAGGTGGGGAGGAAATTGTTTTAGAAAGTCCCTCCTCAGGATTGGAAAAAGTTAGGGTGCTTTTTGAAATTACCTCTCTCTGCACTTCTGGACTCCCATCCTCACATGCACTTAGAGGACTCTGATTCAATATGTAGTGGGGGAGTAAACACGGCATGTGGAGAAGGGTATTACTACCTATTTAAATGCGAGGTTAATGATTGTTCACTCTGATAATAAATAACATTTAACATTTAAATAAATAATATTTACTCCACTCAATGCCTCAAGATTTTTAGTGAGGATGGTCTAATAACTTCAACATGGTATCAAAGCATATACTTACGAACTGGGCCACGCACCCCGTATTTGTGATTCACGTGACAGAAATCTAAAAACGGCTTACACATGAGGAGACATGTTAGAATAATCTCACATCAAAAAAGAGACAAAACAAACAACACTTATATAAATGGTGTCTATTCTACTTAATGCCTTAAGCGCCACTTTGATCGGAGAATAGAAGAATAAGGGCGAATAAGGACAAAATAAACTTAATTTTGTTTTGATAAACAGAATGACTTATACCAATACAGAATAGCCTATTTGGAGAATAAGGAGAATAAGACATCCTACTTTAGACCCAAGAATTACTTATTCTTCTTATTCCGTCAGCAGGTCCCAAAAAATTATTTAACTAAAACAATTCTTATTCTAGTATACATTATTCCGTCAGTGGACCCGTGTAATAACTTATTCTGCAAACAAAGTAGAACTAAGATTTTGAGTTGAATAATCCAATAACTTCAACATTCACTAATGTAAATTGCCAAACAATTTAAAAAATGATTATAAAGCTTAAAGGTGACACGAACAACGATAAAGATGTCTGACTACTCCTAAATTAAATTTTGAAAGAGACCCACAAGGCCCCCCACTCCCACTCTCTCAATTCCTTGCCTACTTTCTTTCATGGCACCTTCTTTCCCCTTTCGAAGACCACCTTTACTAAAGCAATCATAATTAAGTTGGTCAGTGTTCTTCTGGTTGCCCATCAATTGCCGATCAAGTATGTTTCCATTTCTTTAAGCTGTTTCTATTTGCGGAAAAAAGAAGAAGAAAAGACTTAGATTGCAGCAAGGACTAATTGCATTGGATGACTTTATTAGCTTTATGGCTACAATTTCTTGAGACTTGAGAGAGCCCCAACTAATGAACTGTAAAGCCCATTGGTGAACCAAAAACCAAAGACTCTCGTGCAAGGGCAAATGATTTCTTAATTCGGTAATGATGTATATAATGTCATTCACACAGTTTAATACAGCAACAGTGGGACAATATTGCAAGTAATAGCAATGTTGCACAGTATGCAGTACAAAAAAAGTGACGTGGATTATAATATTTAGCCAAATTATATCACTTGTCCACTTTCTTACCATTTTGTATTTACTGTCTATCCCATCTCTCCACTTCTCTTTGAAGATGGCCTCTTGTCATTCTAAAGATATCTTTTTCTACCTCAACCCTACCACCTACAATCTTATCACTTTATGTACAGCTTTATTATTTTTTTCATTTTTATCACTATATATTCAATTTATTATCCCTTCTTATATAATTGTATCTCTCCTTGTATAGTGTTATCATTTTCTACATAGTTTCATCACTTCCTATTTTATTTTTTATTACTTCTCATATAATTTTTATCACTTTCTTCATAGTTTTATCACTTCTTTCGTAATTTTATTACTTTTTATTTATTTTTAAGATTTTTTACATATAAACTCCTATGATTTTTTGATATTACAAATAAATCCTCTTAATTAATCTAACTTTTTTACAAATAAGCCCTTACAATCTATCATGAATTAGTGAAAGGCTCCTAAAGTTTACAAATCAACCTCTGAGGGTGTTACAAATAAGTCCTTTTAAGCCCCTAAAAGAGCTTATTTGTAAGAAAATTACAATTGTGGAGGTTTATTTGTAAATAGTCATATTATGAGGACTTACTTATAATATCAAAAGATTATAGAGACTTATGTATAAAAAATCTTTATTTTTATCACTTCATACATAATTTATTATCACTTCATTCATAGTTTTATCTCTTTCTATGTATCACTTTTCATGTAGTTTTATCTTTTCATTTTTATCACTTCTTATATAGTTTGTGATAATCTTACACAATTTTATCACTTTTTGTTTATTTTTATCACTTCTTTAAAAAAAAATTATCACTTCCTTTGTAGTATTATTACTTTCTGTTCAGTCATCTTCAAAGGAAAAAAATATTTTTGAGATGAAAATATGTCGTCTTTAAACAAAAGTGAGGGGACAGACTGGATAATAAATGCTATCAGAATACCAACATACTCTTGTTTCTATAGTCAAAAAGGTCATAAAGAGATGGTCATCGTGATACAATTTGATTAAATGTTGCAATCCACGTCAATCCACTTGCAACAAGTATAGGTGATGAGGAAGCAAGAGAACCATGGAGCCATGAGCTGCCTTATGGTTCTCCTATCAGACCAATGTTCTTTATAATTAATTAGAGCCAAAAGGACTGCTAACTAACTGAGACGCGCTAGAAGGGCAACCAAAAAGGACCCTATTGCACACGTTTAATTATTAATTTAATTAACGTACCCTAAAATGCCTGTCATTAGCTGTTAAAGATTTCCTTTTATGTTTTTTTGTTTTTTTAAGAAGAAGGGTAGGCAGTAAAGTCTAAGGAAGGGGTGTCAAAAGCGGTCAAAAGTGGGATCCTGGAGGTCACTTTGGGCGGGTGTCTCTACTGTATTGGGTGGGTACTTTGTCAGCTGTGTCTTTTTGTCTTAAAGTTTTCTCCCTTCCCTCCATCATATAATTGAAGTTGCTCCATTTTGGGCATCTTCTGCCCTTAATTAACACTGGTCCAGGGCACGGTTTTGGGGAGAAAGATGCCGTGGACCCAATTATCTGGGTCTATGCGTGTCCCAAGACACATCAGGAAAAGGTGCTAGGATCATTTGTCTTTAAAATGATACAAATAAGACAAATATACTCACATTTAATGTATCTTAGGACACACAGTGATCCAAACAATTAGATCCAAGTAATCATGTTCCCGATTTTGGCATGCCCGTGCAGTATCCGAAGCCAGGCATGAGATCTTCCTTTTGGGAAGCAGTCCATTGCTTTTGAGACTAAACTAGCATCGCTCAGATTTGAAACTAGTAATAATACTAAACGTCAAGAAATCTAATAGTGAACAAAGGGGTCGTGTTGGTTGGGTGAGAGCTCCCCCTATATACAGTGCGGAGCTACCAATAATATGGAAAATGGGGTTAGAAGAGCTTCCTTAATTTGATTGTAAGCAAGATTTTTGAGAACTAATTTTGTGGATTTTTTGTACCCTTCTTTTTATTGATAGATATAAATACCAATATTTTGAAAATCAAACCGAACCGGCCGGTCACCACGTCACACTGGAACCGGAGATCTATCCGATCCGATCACTACATCGAACCGTCTTACTTTTTGAAAATGCATGTTCATTGTTTACTCTTTTTATCATTTTTAGTTTAATACATACATATGAAATTATGAGTTGTGCATCATTGTAATTTGTTTGTGATTGTGTTCTATTTTAGAATGAATATTTTTATGTTTTAATCTTTTTAAATTTATTAGCAATATTATATATATAAGTAAAAATGACTAGATAACTGGTCCAGTTCGACCACTGGTTCAACACAGTTGAACCACAGAAAATCAAATTGGAATCTTGAATGGTTCGATGGCCGATCCGATTTTCAAAACATTAATAAATACTATAAAGATAAAAGTGTTCTTTCCTTAATGTCAATATGTCAAGCTAATGAGAGAGAAGCAGCACAGGCGTAAGAACCAAATTGGGTCCTAAGGATTTGCTTCCCTTTGATGGACGGCACCCATATCTAGTTGCTTTTAAGTACACTCAATGCATTATTATACCCGTTGGATCCCTAGCTAGTTCCACAATAAATAATTCATATTTTCTAGTGGAGATTGACATTCCACTACTTGCCGAGGACGTACGAGTATAGGAGGCATTAGCACCCCCGGGCCTTATTCTTTACCATCGAGGAACATTTTTCTTTTTCCCGTACAGAACCCTATTTCGCATATAGGTGAGAATATTTACTTGCTCTCATATGTCTTTTTCCCGTACAGAACCCTATTTCGCATATAGGTGAGAATATTTACTTGCTCTCATATGTCTCATAATCTGAGTGCTTATAATATCATTAAAGAATATTGCATATACGAAAATTTTACTTATTATTCACAAAGACCAAAGTAATCTTACGCCGATTGTAGTAAAATTTGGCCATGTGAAGGAAGGTTTGCCATATCGCTGATTCGTATCGGATCATATCTTTTCATATATGACAATACTGATCCAACTCGAGCCGATTCGATCCGACTCGTACGAGTCGCACAATTGTTAAAATCAATGAGTTATTTATTAAAATTAATGAATTTAAGTCATATTTTTAAGAAATGTATCTTATTAATTTATATAAAAATATAATTTTACTTATCAAATAGAAAAAACTCAACTTAAGACATTCTATTGAACATGTATGAGTCGGGACGATCCGATCCGACTTGATACGTATCAATTGATCGAGTCGACCCAGACATACGAGTCAATCCGATCCAGTACGATATAGTAAATCATGATAATATGATGTCACAGCTTTCTGCATCAACAAAATCATACAGGCCAATTAAAGTAGATGGTATCTCATGTGATCCACAAGTCAATTTTTCACTGCGGTAGTTTGCTGTTGTTTGTGGAGATTTCTTCATTATAACCCAGTACTTTTACTGGGTATTGTGTTTAGACAAGGAAGACTAATGACAATCTTTCATCAACTGTTAGTGAAGGAGTTTAATACTTTAAAGAGAGGCATGCCACTCTCATGAGAGATGCCTTCTAATTATGAACAAGACCCACAAGTTAAGTGGATGATGCCTCATTGTATATAGGTTCTGCCATCCTTTTGTCATCAAGGGTCCTCCATAAATGAGTGGGTAGAAGATTTTTTTGATTACGCAATGGCTATAAGAGAAAAGATGATTAGTCGATTCCTTCATATCCAATTTGAAGAATCACCATGGGTTTGGACTCCCTTTTTGCCTCCCTACTCCCTACAGCATAGGGTGATCACTTCCATACTGTCATACTCCATTTCCTGCGTATGATTCATTCAGCGGCAATTGAAGGCCAAATCATAAGACGTAATCACATGCGGATAAGGTCAAGACTAAATCTTTCCCATTCAAGCTTTAGATATACCATTAGGTTATTACTCCTCTTTTCACCCATAAATCCCATTTCCACAGATCATGATAGTAGCTAGGGAATAAGTAGGTATTTGATGCCTAATTTACACTCTCAGATTCCCAAGAAGCTCCGACCTTGAGCTTATCTCTAATCCTGATCAAGTCATCAATAAAAAATAGATATCGTCTCCATATTTCCTGGGCCATGCACACGTAAAGATAAGCTTCTATCAGCATCTGATGCCACACTAGTAGAAGGCTCTGGGAACAGTTGTGTACCGGCCACACTCTGAATATATAGCCATGCATCGTTGAGCATGAGTTTCCATCAGTTCTGGTACATTCCCATGATTGTAAGTCACATTATTATTATTATCCTACACAACTCCCCAGTGTGGTGGGGCCTATATATTTGATTAGAAGTTTGAGTACTGTTTGGACAGGGTCAGGTAGGTTGACAATTTTTTTCATAGATAGATCATACAAGTATTAAATGATCGATGCAGGTGGAAGATTATGATCATGATATATGTACGTACGTGTGGCAAACATTTCATAAATGCGACAAATACTATTTATCATGTTCATAGAGCATTTATTAAAATATTTGTCATATCTATAAACATGTACACATGCGTAGGGAATGACAAATAAATTTCAAACATGACAAATACTATTTGTCTTGCTTACAAAGTGTTTCTCACGTCTGTAAAATATTTGTCACACCCAAGAATTTGTACAAAACTTTCCACCCACATATAATACTTGTATGACTCATCATTGAAAAAAACTGTCAAATCCATGTGACCATGTTAAGTGGACTAATTACATTTTACATTGCAAAAGTTGTATTGCCCCTCAGTGCAGCAAACATTAATCTTGGAGTAATACTTGCCGCAATGCTCAGGGCATTGCCATAGATCGGACTGCTGCCCAACGTCCCACTGGACAGCAAAACGGACGATTTTTCATTTTTTATTTTTTAAATTTATTAAACTTTTTTAGAATGTTTGATAAAAAATTCAACAATATAGTCAATAAGCTTGGACCGGCCCCGATCTGGCTGTATAATTTCTTTTAGAAAAAAAACTTTTGGTATACACCTCACTTTGCATAAAATTTTTTTTATATAGCCGGGGAAGCTTGTTATCCACTTGGAGCATGGACTTCGACAGAAACCTCGCAATACCTCGGTTCTTAAGTTGTTCCCAAATCGGGAGTTTGGAAATGCGTGGTGGTGTTCACGTCTTGTGTGCATTCCGTGTTTCCTTGCCGAGGCATGTCTCCGAGCCCCCCTCGTTCAACTGCTAAAGGCTGCAGTGTTTTCCGACTGTTCCTTGGCTGGCATCTCTTGGGAGTTTCTTCTCCTTTTAGAAGAGCTTGATATTTGTTTCTGGTTATGTTCTATGTTTTCTTGCTGGAAGCTTGTAGATCTTTCACCTGTCATGTGTAATGACTACAGTACTTGTTCGAACCTACATGGCGCACCATGCTATGGTGGGTAAGCTTTATGTACATCATTAGACTTGTGATGTACCTTGTGTTTTGGTTATATATATAAGTTATATCTTTGCCCAAAAAAAAGATAGCTCAGAGTGGTTGAGGTCAGTTATTCCCAAGCTCGCCCAAACTTTTTTTTCTCTGTTGAGCAATTGAAACCATCCGATGGTTGATCAGATGATTATGAGAGAGAGATCATCCTGATCCAAGAGCGCGATCCGACAACCGTGCGAGTGTGAGCCTTGCCTACCAAAAATGGCATGAGCTTTTGTCCATAAGTCTGTTAAAATCCAATCATAGGCTCATCTCTAGAACAGGCCTTCTACGCTTGCACTCATACCTAGAGGAGAAATGCTTGCTAAAATGCCCTCAAACATCATATGTAAGAGTGCGATCCGAACGACAACTGTGCAAGTTCAGATGAGGCTTGCCTACCTAAAATGACATCAGCTTTTGTCCATACGTCTGACAAAACCCAATCATAGGCCCATCTCTACAACATACCTTCTAGGCTTATACTCATTGTAACTACTCTTCAAATATAATTAAGTTGTATTTTTAAATACTGAAGTGTCGTTTTTAGTATTGACTTAGTTCTTTGTAAGAACTATGTAATTAAACATGATTAATTGAGAGTAACATTGGGATAGGTGACCACCCGAAAAATCTCCACTCTGAAACTAATTACTACTAAAAGGAAAAAATTGTGAGACCTGTGAACTAAAGCGGACAATATCTTGATGTTGTAGAGAAATTATTTCTACAATGCCCTCTGACATTGCAGCTGTAACTACTACTATCCAATCCACCATATTATCTAAAGGGGATGCAAAGATCATGCTCCATCTAATCCATCAATTTAGATAATTAGAGGCTGCAAGTGGCCCATACTCTTCCATCAAGTCGAATACGAAGATCAGATTAGGCGACCATGATTTGTTCTGATTCGGTGAGACTCACCCTCGGTGAAACCTAATCAAATATATGGAAAGTGGGATGGTGATGCAACTTGATTACCGAATCCAATCTCTCAAATATCGTGACAATTAGATAGGCTCTCACAGCCTAATCTTTTCTCAGCAAGGTGAAGAGTGGATATATTCACCGAGACGTGTAAGGGATTAGCAGCTGGTTTTCATAAATGAAAGTAGATTCTTTTTCTTCATCTTTGAATGAGATTAGCCTACGAACTCAATGCACAGGTGCAATATGTGACATACCAGACGCTAAACCATAATCAGGAGAATTAAAAAAATCATAAAATTAGCATCAAGAGATAACTGCAATGTTGTTGTCTGTCTTATTGTATTTAAAGATGAAAACCTAGAAGAGATTATATAAGGAGTAACGCTTGCTGTACCGTGTTCCGATCCAAAGAGCAATCCACATGGATTACGCTGCAGAAAGCATTAGTCATTATATAGATGCATGAGTTACAATCTACCTCTAGATGAAGCATCATCCGTGGTGGGTCTCTCTAATTATCTTATGATCCTAGACGACGGAAGTAGAGGTGTCTTCTGCGTGGAAAGCAAGTTTTGAGTTTTCTCGGACAATTTCTAGGTGTATTTTGCAATAATATTTAGAGATTGTGGGAATAGATGAGTGTTTTCCTTCTTTGAACGGTTGCTTATAAATCATCTGTACGGTAATTTAGTATGTGAAATAAATCTCATCTATTTTCAGGCATATAGGATTTTTTCAAAGAATGTTAGCATACCATATCAATATCGGCGTGGCACGACACATGATACAGTTGCGTGCATCTGAGCCATTAGATCGCACACGGGCACATTCCCATGCACCTGCATCGATGGGGTTTACTGCACTACAGTGCACAAGCATTTCTCACGAACATTTTAAAGCTGAAGCGAGGCAAATCTCAACCCTTCATCTTTTCTGCCATAGAAATGAAAGCGTAAAACACAAATGCAGCTCATATGCATTATTTGATCTTGGGAACATGGCGCAGGTGTTAAAAGTTAACACAAATAAGCATGGGTACAACGATCTTTGAAAAAATAAAGCATTTGAGTATTCGGGAGGCATAACACATGCATATGTCCCAATAAATGCAGAGTAAAACTTACTGCACCGTGGCCCTACACCGAAGAGAAAAATTGAAACTTTTAGGTGGGGCGCATTAATATGTCCTACATGTAGGTCATGTTGAGGTCCACCCAAAAAAAATTCATAAAAGATTCAATGAAAACACCGCGAGGCAGTGTACAGCTTCCAGCGGTGCAGCAAGTTGTACCCTAAAATCAATTAGACCATGCTGAGATAATGAAGTTAACTACAGTTCCTCAAGAGAGTTTCAGATCTTGCACTTGCTTACATACATCCAATATGTAGGGAAGCTCGTCGTTAAAGAGATTCCATAACAAGTATGTCGCATCCAGATTCCTAAAAACAAGTGTCACCACGTTTGACCAGTGTCCAGTACGAACGCCACCATGAGGTTTTACAAATCTCTCAAAATCATAGGACAAGGATCGTCAAAAGTTCAATAATCAGTAGACATTTACAATATATTGACAACGTTTAAGCATGTGAGTTCTTGGTTTGACTGACTAAGATCCTAAAGCTAAACCGAGGTAGGATACCCGAGGTGTGTTTGACCTTCGAGCGCCCCTCGGTATTCTACTAACTTAGACCGCACACGGTTGCGGCTGGAGTGGAAGTCGAGTTAGTAGATTGCTGAGATGTGTTTGACCTCAAAAATCTAAAAAAAGATCCTAAAGCTGGAAGAAGTACAAAATGTGATGTATGATGTGTTTCATTTACACTCAGAAGCTGCAGCTGCTGTTGCTTTGATATGTACACTAGGCTGCCAGACCCAGATATCAGTGTGGCTTTGGCACATGTCCATCAACTGCAAAGTTCCTAGTAGCTGCTGGCAGTTGTAAGCGGATCCCATCAAGTTCAGGTTTTGCAACGATTTGGCAGCCGAGGCGAGATCTGCAAAGGAGCAATAAACGTAGTCCCAAATTAAAGGATAAAAACTAAACAATCTTTTTTCTTGGGAGAAGACAGGTACTCACGTGTCTGTAAGCCCAAATGCAAGATCTAGCATGTCATTTTCCTCATCTGTAGGTTCCTCTATTTTATTGTAATACCCAACATCCTACACAGGATTTCTCAGTCAGATGATAAAAATTCCATAACTCAGGACATCACATCATGGTTGATATCAAGGCCTTTTATGGCATTCTGGCTAAAGACATACCGGCACAATAACGTGACAAGTAGAACATGCAAGTGAGCCTTCACATGCTCCTGTATCCACATCAGAAACCATTAAAATCTTAAATGGACTGGTTAAGCACTTATTCTCAATGCTTAAGGAGCATTACTCAATGAATATTGATCTGGCATTAAATACAGAAGATTCCGTATTTTTACCCAGGAATCATGTGGAGCCATGTCCACCGCCTATTACTTGAGTGGTTGGCCTGCACTGCAGGGGCCATGTCAGAGGGAGCAGGAAGCCCAACACTTACTCCCATTTGACAATCCCACCCCTTCGCCAAGCCATGAGTGACCCCAGTAATTGCTCCTCAAAGTTCCAATGCCATTCGCTGGACCTAGGGATGTCAATGGTAACCGATTATCCAATTATCCACACAGTTCGTTAGCTTAATGGACAGTTTGCGGACAGCTTTTTAACTCCAATTAGTTAATGGATGTGGATACGGATGGGATTTTCAAACCCACTTTCCTAATAGATATGAATACCTATAGTCTTGTTTTCAAAACCGCTATCCGCTACTATCCGTGAATTTGCATTGTTATATTTTAATATTATTATATATCTTTCTTATTTTATTTGACTTTTAAGGATATTGTGGACTATTTAAGTGAGAAAATTTTATGTGCGCTTTAGTTGACTATTATTTTTATGCTATATTATTGAAGAGAGAACTTTAATTTGAATGATTTGCTTCTCTAGGAATAATTATTTTTGGTGTTTATATTTTATTTCAAATAGACAATTTATATCTGTACTTCAATTTGATTTTCATAGTTTCTCATTTTGACGTTAACTATCCGACAATATACCAAGAACCGCTTCTATCCGGATATTAAAAAGCGGTTTCGGATACACCCTTTCCGATAGTTATAGGATAATTAATGGATACAAAATCTATTGTGCAGATACAGAAACGGATGATCCATTATCTGCACCATATCCAACCCGTTGACAACCCTAGCCTGGACCAACACAGGTCCACAATATTACCTTTTTTTCAAATGTGAGTATTACTATTTCATTCCAGTATATATCTTTATTTGTTAGCAAGTAACTGAGGGGAAACAAATGGATATTCTTTATTCACCAAATATTGATAAAGCAAGAGAAGACTAGTCACCATAGAACACGTGAGAGTTTACTTCAGTTCACAATGGGATGTATTTACACTGCTATAATTGTTAGACATAATGTATTAATTCAAATATAGTCTGATATATAAATTACATTATAATGAGCAACGTACCTTCTGTCCTGGTCCATTTGTTTTTATGGATGTCAATAAAAAAAATCTATTAAGTTTCCATACTGATCCCCATACAGTATTATCAACTAAACCAGAAAAAAGGTTAGCCATAAGATAACTTCTATATAATCTAAAGAAAGTTAAATCATAGAATGCAGAAACCAGGCCCACAAGAAACTGGAAAATAAGTTGGATAAACAACTATCTTTCAGTTTCAACAACATCCACCATAGACATTTTATTCCTGAAGGTAAAGGAGAGGCCCGAACAAAGGTTGGTGAAGTTGATTGGTATTTGATACACCACTTGCTGGGATTTAGCTTCAAAGAAACTTACAAAGAGGTGTATGTAGAGAATAATTTCAAACACATTGGTGTTCCTTATGTTCACACAATGGAAAATTGTTGTGGACATTCTAGACATCTATGAACAGCATCTGCACTTTAAAAAGCATGTGGTTCTTTCAGTATATTGAGGCCACGGCTTGGTTTATTATATATAGGCCACTTGGTTCTTTTCTTCTACGAGCATTTCTTCTGTTACCTTCCCATAGTCCTTTGAAGGGCCAATGACCTAGGAAAGGAACTCCCAGAGATAGATGAATCATTCTGTTATGTTTTGAACAATTACCTTCAAGTTCTATGTCATTCTGGTGGGCAGCTTCTAGCATTGACATTCCAACAGGAACTTTTATAACCTTTTCTTCTCCATCTTTGGTAATAAAAGTCACCGTTATTCTGACATATCACAAATAAGAAAAATGAGCAGCAGCTCTTGTAGGCATATCAACCTCCCTAAAAGATTTAAACCCAAAACAATGAATATAAAATGTGTGACAGTTTGTCACAAACACAACAAGAAACCTAAAAAAATTCTCATTGCAAAATGTAAACTGAAAAACTTAGAAGAATAGAAACACTGATGCACAAAAAGTCTTTTAGGGGAAAATGTAAAGGAAATCTCTGAAACCACAAAATCCCCCTATCTTGGAGCTAATACAAAGACCAAGCACCAAAAGGCTAGCATTCCCAATGACATGCAAGAGTCTGTTTCAACTTTCTCAATCTTCAAATACTGAAGTACAGAAAAATAAGTAAGCAGTTACAAGATTGGTTGCGCTTTTAATGATACAATGAGAATTTTGATATCAGTGCTAATAAAATGTTGGTATCATTTTAAAGCACTCCTGCTTCTCAAAAAGATAAATGTGGGAAAAGACGATGTACATATGGATACACATACATATACAAATATATTGGATAAAAGAATATATGTATAATTATATAATATACTTATTAATGTGATTTTTATAATTTTTCTAAAGTAAAACTATGACGGGTATTCTTAATCACCTTATTTTATAACGTCCAGCTTCAAGAAAGGTCATTTTAGAATTTTAACCTCTTTTAAGCCAGCCTTGACCTTAAGGTCCCCATTGAAAGGGGTCATCTCACCCAAGAGAACCCCCCCCCCCCCCCCCCCCCAACCCCCCCAACAAACCCACCGGTTATTGTGCCTCCGCATGTCAAGCACCATCAGATGCCCTCACCAGCCCCCGCCACTGGACTCTGCTGCCGCACAACAACGGGCAAGCCAACTCTCATGAAGGTGAATTGGCATCACCAAGATATGCAGAAGATCAGAATGGAAGATTTTGACAACAAATACATTTGACAACACCAACATACCCATGATGAAGGTAAATTGACAACAATGACCCTAGTGCAGGTCTTTCACATAAACATAACTGAACAACTCCCATGAACTTGAGATTGATTTTAATGCTTACATACCATGAAGGGTTGCATTGATTCTTTTTTAAGTGGACAGTAATAATTTTTTATTAAATAACAAAAGAAGGGAATTTACAGCTGCATATGCAGAGGATCAGAGTGGAAGATTTGCAGCTGCATATTCTTTCCGCCGATGTCCCCAAATACATTTGGCATCACCAACATATACCATTGTGAAGGTAAATTGGCAACAATGACCATAGTGTAACCTTTTTCACCTGAACATAACTGAATTATTCCCATGAACTTGGCATGGACTTTAATGCTTACATACCATTGAAGGGTTGCATTGACTTTTCTTTGAAGTGGACAGTAGTACAATTTTATTAAATAACAAAAGAAGGGAATTTACAAGTATAAAATCATATACTTTCAAACCACCATATGAAAGAGGAAAGGCAGCCACACCAAAGTAGTGTGCCACACCCTAATACCCAAAAGAAGCTAAGAAAGTAGTGTCATTCACATCCAAATTACACAACAAATTAGCCTGTTCCTGAAGCCTATCTCAAACAAAAGGGACAATCCTCCAGGGAATCATGGTTTTCCTCTTGAAAAGCTTTCTATTCTTCTTAAGGCCCCAGAGAGTCACATGTAAAATGAGCCACCAAATGACTTGGTTGCCTATCAAAGCCCGCCACCTGCTTCGCCCATAAAGCATCTTTCCACACTGTCCAGAAGCTGATGAACACAATGAAGTTTGTCAGGCAGGCATAAGCCCCCAAATCTCTTGAGTGAAGCACCAACACGAGAACAAATGGTCCAGAATTGACCTCCTCTCAAGAAAGGAGCAAGTCCTCCTAATATACACTATGAAGTATGAACTATGCCAGCCAATCACAGGTAGGTAATCTACCATGTGAAAATTTTCTCCAAGGATATCCACCATCAAGAGGCTCCCCAGCCTGAACACATAATTGGCTAAAGGGTGTCAAAATCCACCACCAACTATGAAGTTGTAGTGCAATCGGACAATGAAATTCCCATTCATCTCCCATCTCCGTGACCAAAGTATCCATACTGTCTGATTTAAACCTTCTTTCTCTGCAGCAGCAACAAGAGGGGTCCCCTAACTGACAGAATGTATCTCTTGGTTTCCTTCCAAAGACTGGAGTCCACCCAACCCTGAGGGTATACTATCGATCATCTAAGCTACAACCACCATGAGGGAGATATACTAAAGCGTTGAGGAAGCATATAAGCTAAGGTGAACTTCCTACATATAGTCGCAGGGAGTGGTAATGGGGACAATATGGAAGCAGGGGTCAAGTAGTCTACCATTCAAATTTCCCTTGGGAGTGAGAGCGGGAACAGAGAACAAGAAAGCTTTCGGGAGCGGGAGCGATGGTAAAATAGTGAATCCTGCTGCCAAGTTCCTACACTACTCATCTCTCCAAAAAGACACCATTGACCATTGCTAGGACTACAAACGAGCCGAGTCAAGCCAAGTTGTACTCTGTTCAAGCTTGGTTCGATTAATTATAATCAAGTTCGAGTTCGAGCCGAGTTTTTATATTAGTTGTTCAAGCTTGGTTCATTTAGATATTAAACGAGCTCGAGCCAAATATCGAGAAGCTCACGAGCTCAATGAATCTATGATATGTTTAATTCTATTTTTTTATTTTAAATATATAAACTCAGGCTAAACTATGGTGAGTAGCAAGTTGTTTGCGCCTTTAGTTCTTTGATAGAAAACTCTACAAGATATTAGAATATCTTATTAATTAAGATTATTCATGATTAGAATAACTAAATAAGTAGTTAAAAAATATCTTAATGAGTATTTAAATGAACTCTTAGAAAGCATTAAAATGAGCTCTTAACGAGTACTTAAACGAGCTTGTTCACGAGCACATTTGAGCCGAGTTCACTTGTGTTCAAGCTTGGCTCATTTAATGAACCAAGCTTTTTATTCAACCTTGTTTATTTAGCTTAATAAATGAGCTGAATCGAGCTTTTTATTCAACCTTGTTTATTTAGCTTAATAAATGAGCTGAATCGAGCTTTTATCGAGCAGTCTTACGAGCTGTTCATCGAGCCTATTGGTTCATTTGCAGCCCTAAACATTTCTGAGAGAAACCTGATCTCTATTACATTAATAGTTAAATGATCTATGAGAAACTCACTTTTCTTGGGGCTTACTTCCATCACCTTCATTATTATCAGCAGCTGAAGTAGAAAATTGGTGCCCCTGGAAAGTTGCATAAGAAGATGTGTTAGAGCATTACCCTGGCAAATGTAAAAAAAAAGGTCAAAAGAAATCATACAAAACATCTTGTTGAAGAACTTTATCCACAGATTTCTTGTATCAATGGAAAAGGAAGCTATGAAGCTATGAAGGCAAACCTTGCAATTCTCTAAAGCTTCTAGGATTTGTTCATATGGAATATAGATAATAACAATGATGGACTGTTCATAACATTACCAAGCAACAGTGAACAAACAACAAAGAAATCAAGAGGAACAAGCAATGGTACCATAATGGACAATTTGGAAACCTATAACTAAGAAATCAAAGAAATATTGACAACCTAAAGAAATTCTCATGGATACTGCTGCTGACCCATACTGTTTCATTCCTATAATATATTTTCCAGCATATTTCAACTTTGCACAGAGAGCCTATCACCAAAGCAAGTAGTGACAACCATTCTCCTTTTTTCTTTGTCACAAAAACTTGTTTGATCATTCTCTATTACACGCAACAAAATAGTTCAAGTTTGTTTCAAGCAACAAGATCAACAAAATAGTCATCAACAGCTTCCTCGAGGCAACTCCTTCCATAAAAAAAACTGCAAGATATGGGTATGTGATGCGAGATAGCTGACAGACTCACTAGCGGTGATAGGAATCAACAACAATCATTAAATTATTAAGTAGATGCAATCTAGTCGCACAATATTTTAGTTAAATAATTATGGCAGCAAATAGAAGTAGCTGATTAGCCATCCATCTCGCGATGAGGAAGCGTGGGATCGTTTGGTAGTTGAAGAACTACCACAAGTCTAAGAATTAAATCCATCCAAAGTCCTGTTAGAACCCGAGATCGGTATAACGCACTCACAGCCAACAGTGATGGTAAATCACGGGCTAGATCCTATCTCACGATTCGGCGGCAGATAAAAGCAAATACGTGACAAGCAAATCGTAGGGAAAGGGCTAGCACGTACCTCCACGCTGGTGTGTGGGAGAAGATCACCCGGTGCTTGTGTACCACCCTCCAAATACAATAAAATGATGGTCTACTCCTCGCAGGGAGATAAAAGACTACAATAAATACAACAATATGATCCGGGGTGGTAAACACAACAGCTGATGGGTCAACGGCGGCGCGAAGGTCGCTGGTAGGATGCCACAGGAAGTGTGCAACAAAATCGGTTCGCTAGGATATTGGCATGCAAATCGAGGCGTCTGACATAGGCCTCAGAATGCATGATCGGAGTCCTCGATATGCGTGCAGAAGTGGCACACAAAATGAGGCAGATCGGAGATGCAATGCACTGGATCTAGATAGGCCTCGTCGATACAAATCTAACAGCGCAAACGACAAGCAAATCGGAGCACGGACGAGATTGTGGCACTAGCGGTGCGATAAGGTTGCAATTGCAGTACCCGCCAACCAACTCGGATCTGGTTCGGACCCTGGTTGCACCTTAGTTCGGACCAAATTTGAGTCAGGTGGCTCGAACTAACTAGAGACTGGGTTCGAACCCAATTCAAGCCAACCTGGCTGAACCAAGTTGGGATTTTAAAGGAGTTGGTTGGCGCTTGACGAACCAAACCGAACCGGATGGGTTCAACCGGTTCACTTAAAGGGCACGAGCCCCTTTTCTTCTTCCCCCTTTTCCTCCCCCCCCCCTTCTTCTTCTTCCTTACCACCAAGCCAGGGCGACACGAGGACACAGGCGGAGGCGGAGGCGGAGGCGAAGGCGGTGGGGCGACGGCGACAATGGAGCGAGGTGGCGGTGACGGCGGGGCAAAGCGACTCCGGTGGCCACGATCGCGGCTTCTGTGTTGGCAGGGCTGGCTGTCGTTGGCGACAGCCACGGCGGGCGGCAGGGCTCGTCTCCTCTTCTTCTTCTTCTTCTTCTTCTTCTTCTTCTTCTTCTGCTTCTTCTTCAACCTGCATGAACCGGCAGCGTTGGGGTAGGATGAAGGCGGCGATCGGCGAGAGCGGAGGCGGGTGACCGGCGAGCGTGACGGCGGCACCGGCGGCGACGGCGCCGAACGACGATGGCGAGCGGCGGATGATGACGGCTTCCATAGTTGGCGACGATGGCGATGACCCGGGGCTCCAACGAACGCCGGGGGGGGAGACAGGTGACCTACTAGCGTCGCACCAGCAAGGAGCCTCCAACGTCGCACCGGAGCTGGGGGGGTCTCTCTCGTAGAGGCCAATACGCACAAACATGTATGTTTTTTTTTCTTTCTTCAATCATCATCTCTTCTATTCTGTAACAGCATACATATAGGGAGATCTGTAACTCCTGTCCCTTCCCATCCTCTACCGTTACCAATCACGCACCTAAAATCCTAGAAAATTAAAAAATACATAATAGACTATAACTAGATCTAATAAATGCAAATAACTATGTCTCCATACGTCACATAGGCTCTGACTCGTCTCCAAGCCACAAGGACGCCGGTAAAGCTCTCCGACGGTGGTAGACAAGGTCCGGGCGAAACCGGACTGTAGCCCAGATGTCCTCACCAGTATGGCCCTATCTATCAATAGCCATTAATCCCACTTTGTAATGCAGAAAGGAGAGTCAAGATCATTTGTTTGCGGGTTGTTCATTTGCTAGAAATACATGGCAGCAGCTGCTCCAGACGAGTGGCATAGACTATGGGTTTCAGACCCTGTTCATGAGCTAATCCTCTTGTGAAGGTGTGCTCAAATTCAAGTGGAAGAGGGTAAAAGAACTCGGGAAAAGGCCTCGAATGTGATGGTTGGATGTAGTAAGAAAAGGACTTCACCTTCCTAAGTTTAACCACAAATATGGCATTGGTTAGATTAAAATGGTAGGACAAGATTTATGTAGCCAACCCCAGGGATATGGGGATAGGGCTTTGATGATGATGATGATGACGGCTATGACAAATACTACATGCATTTCCCGCTTCTTTTCATTTAAAAATTTGTGGTAGCAGTCACTTTGCAAATAAATACAATAAAAAAGAAAAATGTAACATGTTTATAGGTGTAATCATGATGACTTGCACAAATGAAGTACTGCACAGTTTTAAACTGCCTAGCCGTGGGTATGAAACAAGGTTCAAAAGTCGGCATGGATTGGCACATATTGGCTAATCCATATCAGGTTTTGGCAGAATGATCCAAATGCAAGTCACCTTTCTGATCCTTCGGCTACATTCTGTATTGAAAGAGGTAACAAATTCCAGCCAGACAACCGATCCAAATAGGCTTTTGGCCAATTGATCCGGGACGAATCCTGAGTTTTCCTTTCTTGGTATGAAGTAATAAACAGTTCTTCATATTGCAGGCATTAAAATCTGTAGACCTACTCACTTTGTTTCATTCTCCCTTTTGTTTGCAGAATATGGTGGAATAAGGCCTTATTCTCAGAATAAGCCAAATTCCGATTTGCTAGGGAGGGATTTGGTATTCCGGCCAAGAATTTGCTTATTCTCGGAATTAGGCGAGTAAGCAATTCCATCGTACACCCAACATATTCCACCTTGGATTCCGCCCAGCTATCAAAGTGAAACACTTCTTATTTTGGAATATGCAATCTAGAGTAACTAATACCATGGTAATCTGTTCTGCTATCAAAGTGGCGCTGAAAGAATAAATATTGAACACCTATTATTTTGTTCTCTGTAAGGAAAAAAAAAAAAACAAGTCGCAAAATTGTACATTTCTACTAAATACTAATGTGCGTTGTGCATCAGAAATGTAAATATGAAAGTCAGTACTCCAGGCTCTGAAGCACTCGCTCAGCAAACCTATATACCCATGTAGTATGTAGATATGTAGGAGAAAGAGAAGACAAGGATCACAGTGCCAGCTCCGCTTTTATTGAGAAGAGTGATCAAAGTTTTGTCAAATGCCAAAGTCGTTATGTGGAAAACCAATAGGTCAGCTGGCAAGCTCTATGGTCATAGGTATAGTGGTTGTTTACATGGGTGTAGGGAGCTGTGCGCAGCATGTTTCCTCACTGTGCCACTTTTCTATGATAGCATAAGAGGTGGACATGGAGGATCTTTTTGGGGATTGCCTTTATCTGGGCTTTTCTCACTAAAAAATGGCAGTAGCATCATCCTACAGCATAATACATGTTTAACGGATGCAAATAATCAGGATCCACATTTTTCCCCTTTTTGTGGATGACAGACAGATTGACTTACCAAAGGCCACTGATAATGAATGAACTCTCTCCAAGAATATTTTGCCCTGTTTGCAAGTGACTGACCTGCCATGGATAAAATAACTGGCCTCAAAAGGGTGAGCCACGCACACGACACATGTACAAGGTGAAAAAATGCTTCCAGAACAAAAAGTAAAATTAAAACAAACAAAAAAAATCTAAAAGGGCAGGCCGACCATTACCTTTTTGCAGCATACATTGTGTTAGCACTATCACATGTCAAGGATAAAAGTAGAACAACATTAACAAAGACAGATCCCCCCATGTGAAAAATGCCCCACTTAAAGATCTGACCGATGTATAGAAAGTCAAGCAGGTATCTAGTGCCCTGTTTGGTTGGAGTACCAGTATTAAGGCACTGTTAGTTTTGTAATTAGCCATTTTAAGAGTCCAGAATATCAACACTGTAATTGATACAGGAGGAATTTGGAGGACAGAGTTGAAAGGAAAGGAGAGAGTTTAGAGTTTCAGGGAGGGAAACAAGGAGTCTTGAGATGCTTGACATCTGAATTTTAAGGTTCTTAAAATAAGTTTAGGACTGTATTGAATTTGTTATAACAATTGAATCTTCTAATACATAAATACTAAAACTTTTGAATACAACCAAACGCCTGATATCGATAGGATTATCAAAATGGCTACTGATACAGCCACTCAACGGAACCAAACACCCTCTAGATACCTGAAATTCCATTTTTCACTTAGATTTAAGGGTGTCAATGGGCAACGCTCAACTGGCAGCCTACTAAGCTGGAATTAGCCGAGCACAACCTGGCCTGGTAAGCATGTAGGTCCAGCTAGGGCTTAAACAGGCCCAGTGAAAGGCTGGTTATACATGTAATCTTAGCCATCTATCTCTTCACAGAATCTTCCCCTGCTGCTGGCCTGAGAAATGCACGGTGCAGAGGAATGAGGGTGATAGGGAAGAGGAGAAAGCAGGAGACTGCTAGCGAAAGAGGAAAGACGATAGAGCTTGCAGCCATTTGAGAGAACCCTGATGATTATGGAGGTAGAGAGGAAACAAGACATTGTTCTAGGGCTTGGGCATCTATAAATGGTGCTGGCTGTAAAAGGTAAAAAGAAATGTCTAAATAAAAAAATACTCTGTAGAAATTCCGCAGCGAGAATCGAACTCTGAGCTGATTCCATGGTGGTGCTATCATGTATCTGTATCTCTTCTTTGCCCAAATCCAATTGCAGAAAAGCTGAGAATAGACAGCTTGATTTGGAATGATTAAACTCTATCAAAGATTCCAATGATGGGAATCACCAAAAGAAGTTTTCCTAAATGCAGACTTAGTTTCTTCAATTATAGTTGTCTCTATTTATCATCCTTCTCTATGTCGTCACTTCTTACTCTTCTTTAAGCACTTGCTTTTCCTCCTACTTTAGTTTCCAAGTATAACATAATCTTCTGGTTCACAGAATGTCAACCACAACCCCTAAATTGGCCAACTCTCCCAACTAAATCCAGCCCCAGCAGAGTTCTCTTAGTCATGATTTCTTCACTTGACTAGTTATTTATCAGACTTTGAACAGACAACAACTAGATTTAATGAACTATCAACATAAGTAATCATCTAGCTAACGAATATATGATCAAATATTAGCCAACTATTGTACAGTCTGTTAGATTTTGTCCAATATGACATTTTTCATAACACTGTACCTCACATTCTTCGCAAATAACACAACCTGCATCTATTCAATTTCCCTCCTATCACCAGTTTTTTTTTTTTTTTTTTGAAAGTGGATAGTACCACCATTGTATTAAATAAACTCCTATCACCAGTTGCTGAAGCAGTTGTACAAAGCTAACCATAAAAACGATGTTCTCATCCTTTCTCAAATACTGGCACCCCCATCTCCCTGTGATTGTCAGGTTGCACCCTTGCCTGCCATTTGCTCATCCAATTCTTCTGATTGTGTTCCTCATCTGAATTTACTTTTAGAACTAATTGTATTCTCCGAAGTAGGAATAATCGGGAATGGGACACGGATCAGTCTGGTCCTGGACCAATCTGATCAGCTGATCTGATCCAATCCGGGCTGATCCTGTCCGCTTCCCTTTTATTTGTTGAATTTAAAAAAAATGAAAAACTGAACAATGAAAAAATTGATCACCGAATTATGCAAATTGCAAAATAATTTCATTCATTTTCAAATATATGAACAATTTACATCAGAGACATTAAAATTGTTTAAATCATGCGCTAAATCATGTGGAAAAAAATAAGAAAAAGAAGGATTACCAGAACTTAATATCTTGCTTTATGAACGATATCTGAGATAAGATTCATTGCAAAGTGTGAATGATTGAAATATTCTCTTCTTGTTGCTTATATCTAGAAGTGGAGTGGATATCATCCATAAATCTCTCACCCATTGCAATGAATCTTATCTTGGATACCATCCATAAAGCAAGATATCATGTTCTGGTTATCCTTCTTTTTCTTGTTTCTTTTTCACATGATTTAAACAAAAAAATGCATGATTTACAATTTTGAACTTACAATCTTTGCAGCAAATTAAAATAAAAAACAAAAATTGAATCCCAACACTCAAAATTTGCATTCCTCTGCCGCATGTCCATATTTATCCTTAAATAATAGAAGTATTGCAAAAGAATATAAATTTGTGCATGTGCAACACTCACAATTGATGAATTATTTGCATCCAATGTCATCATCATTTGGCACAAAATTATTCATCAATTTTGTGTGTTATTCATGTACTAATTCATATTCTTCGGTGATACTTCCAACCGCAAATATGGAAGTAAAAATGTAAGAGTTACAAGGCTACAACAATCTAGTATAATTATAAGGATCGCTGTGGGGTATCATTGACGGTGATGGAAAGCCATCTGATCGCCGTGGAGAGCCATGCCTCCTTTAGACTTCAAAGCCGATCCCATTACTATAGATCGCATAGAGCCGATCCGATCCGATCGTCATGGATCGCCATCCGATTACCACGGAGAGCTCCTTAATGCCATGGATTTATAGAGAGAGATAAGACAATTTAGAGAGAAAGCTTGGAGAGAGGGAGACAGATAGAGAGAGCTCAGACATAGAGGAGAGAAAGCCTAGAGAGAGGAAGCTTAGAGAGAGAGCGAGAGAGACAGGGAGAGCTTGGATGGTGGTGGAGAGTGGCCTTAGGGGGTTCATATAGACCCTCCAAGGCCCAAACTAGCCGTTGGGAATGTTCCCAAAAGGCTAGCCAACGACTAGTTTCAAACTAGTCATATGGCAATGGCTAATCTGAAACTAGCCGTTGGGTAGAGGATCGGTCTTATCTGGACCAATCCAGCCGATCCTGACAAAGGATCGACCAATCCGGCCCAATCTCTGGTCAGATTTGATGGATCAAGGCATGGGACGGATTGGTTCAGGCAAAAACCGATCAGATCGATTGATCCGATCCTACTCGTGCCAATATTGCTCTCCATGGTACTGTTCTCATGGTCTAATGGTGCCTACCCAAAATTAGATGAAGGGAGGGGATAAACAAATAGAAAGAAAGATAAAGGAGCTATGAATTAGGAATAAAATAAATTGAGCTATGAACCAGGAATCAGATGCTAGAACCAGAGAAATCCCAACCAGTTTCAAATTTGGCTCCAATTCTGCTGGGAAATGAGACTGGTTCTAGGTATGTACAGCAGGTTCTGTCCAGTTTCAAGTGTACGATGGGACTGACGAGGATATGGAGAGGAGAACTGACTGCCTCTTCCTCTAGTCCTCATTATCTTTATCATCCTTCACGATTCCTTTGCCCCTTCCAGTGGCCACCAGCACCAGATCATTGGCAGTAAATGTGTGTGATGGTGATCTCTCTCTCTCTCTCTCTGTAGGGGGGGGGGGGGGGGGGGTTGTTACTCTCACCCAATCTGTGGCATGGATGAGTTAGTGGTTGCAAAAATGATAATGACTATGTAGGGAAACAAGTTTAATTTAGCCATGCCATTACTGGGCTAAACATTAACCATTACCAGAAACCCTTAAACTTTTGCTATTTGCTGGCTGCGACTGCAGTATTAGTTGAATCAGACCAGTACCAGCCACTTTTGATCTGACTTGCTGGTCCCAATCTAACAAACAGGCATTTAAATCCTTGAGAGTGAGGGTCAAGGGATTGAATAGAGGGACATGAGAGAGAGAGAGAGAGAACGAAAGAAGGATTGAGCAACAAAAGGGGGGAGATGTTACAAAAGATGGGTGATGGTGACAACAGTGGAACAGCATAGCCAGCAACAGCGAGAAGCAAGGCATGAGAAGAGGAGAAAGAGGCAGGGCAAGTTACACTAGCTTTTGAGTTTCAAACCCTGCTTAACCAGATCCTAATTGTTTCATTTTAGACATGGTTAACCATGATTTTGAAGTGCAGGCACACAAGGCACTTGCTGGTCCCAATCTAAAAAGCAGGCCTTTAAATCCTTGAGAGTGAGGGTCCAGAGATTGAACAGAGGGACATGAGAGAGAGAGAGAGAGAGAGAGAGAGAGGGGAGGGGGATGAAAGAAGAACTGAACAAAAGAAATGGGAGAGATGTTACAAAGGAGGGTGATAGTGACAACAGTGGAGCAGCATAGCCAACAGTCAACAGCGAGAGGTGAGAAGTGAGAAGAGGAGAGAGGCAGGACTTGGAGTTATGATAGCTTTTGAGTTTCAAAGCCTGCTTAACCAGATCCTAATCGTTGAATTTTAGATATGGTCAATCATCATATCGAAGTCCAGGCATACAAGGCAGTTGCCTTAGAGGTCCTTGAACAATCTAGATGCCTAGGCAGTGCCTTACACCACCATTTTTAGTGCTCTAAAAGGACAGACTGGAAGAGCCTTGACAACTCTGAGGAACATAATTAAACAATGGAATCTGAGTCAGCTATTCTCTTTCTTTGATGTCTCACAACAAAGAGCCCATCGGCAGAAGTGGCATAATATCATATGAAAGTGGTTCCACTCTTCAAAAAAAAAAAATTTAAAAAAAAAAAAAAAGCCTAAGGGGATAGCAAAACTGGGACGCATATGAGGCCACTGCAACTGAGTCTAATATGAAATCCACAAGCTTATAGCAATTATTCGGACTTCACAGTCTTAAGTGTGAATACCGGTACCACAACTTAAAACGTGTATGTTCTCTTCAGCATTCATCATGATATGTAACTTAAGTGCAGCATCCTCTTGCTAAAATTTCATGCAACCAAGATTTTTGGGGTGCTCATCTACTGAATATCATTTGTCTTACTTTAAAATAGGATTTCACCCTATATGTGGCAGTAGACCTGAGTATATGGATAATGCAGACATGCTGTCCCCTTATATCAGGCTAGAATTTGCATTGAAATCATGATCTCACTTCCAGAGGAACAAGTTGAGTAGCAGGCTCTATCGATTCTCTTTTGACCAGAAACTCGAATAAAGGTCATAGTCCAACATTCATCTGGATGTATGACAAATAATACACATCAAAAATGCTAGAAGGGTTACAGTCGTAAAAGAGTATGTGCATTAGAGAATAAGTATACCAATAATCGGGATCCTTCCAAGGGAGCCTCCAGAAACAAAGAACTGAACCCTAGGCGTGATGGGATTCAAAAGAAAAGCCTCACAATTACATCCCCTACACCTATATCCATACCCTCAAAAGAACTTGCGCATGTCTGGCGTCCCTTGACATCTCCAGATCCTCAAACATATTTATTCACAAAACAAATCCAGCCTTCGAAAATCCATAATCAATTCTAGCCCAACATCCACCAGTTATCTGCACTCATCCCATTTCTCCTAACCCTTCTTAGTGCTCCATGTACTGCCCACGAGTGAGCAATCACGGACCCACCCACTGCAACCATCTACTTCATCTAAAAAAATCGAACTTTTCTCCATTGACACAGACCCAAGAATCCCAACGAAACCAGAGCGCGGTATCTCCTCCTTTCTTCAACTAAATCAGCAACTGAATCTAAGCATACCTACTTCTCGTATTGGTGTACATCTCAAGGTTGGCCAGCCAAAATCGGATTTTTAATAGCATTTGCTCCAGAAAGACAACATTAAAAAGGAAAACAAAATACATATTTCTCATGGGCAGCAGCTCTCGAGCAAAGCTAGCGCATACCTAATCTGGGCGCCTTCATCATCCGCTCCCCAGCGCGCCAGAGCTCCGAATGGAACATGGCCGACCTCTAACCACAGATTCCAAGGCAGAGGAGAAGAAAGAACCGCCCCTTGAGTTTGAGCTCAGACGAAGAAGACGCATTTGAAGAGACACGTGTTATTTGCAGATATACTCTGACAAATAGTTAATTGATATATAATTCCTTTAAAGTGATTGTATTTTTCATGTATCCCCAGAATGAGCTATATGCTTGCCCGGATGCCCTATCGCCCGTTTTAAATTTTAACACTTTCATTAGGCTGCAAAATTTGCCCTAGTAAATTCAAAAGTAGACCTTCTTTTTTCTATTATTATTAATACAATTGTAGTGTCATCCATTTTTTCAAACAAAAATCAAAGTAGACATTTTCTTCTGCGGAGATTATTAGTCATTGAGTTTCCTTGGTAAATTCATACCAGTTAGGGGTTGTTTGTTTAACTGTAAAACAGTGAAATCTAAAAATATATCTTATTTTATAACACTTTCAAATGTTTGACTAAATGTTCAATAGTGTAAACTAAAATGTTTGACTAAATGTTCAATAGTGTAAACTAAAATCTTGTCCAGTCTTTGTTGGCCTACTTGCAATTCCAATCCCTTGTTTTAATTTTTATAGAAGCACCACTATAAACCGAAATCAGAAAGTCTGTACATTTTCTTATTTTATTTTTATGTATTTTACACACATTCAGACAAAGTGCTCCTCGATTTTAAAATTGTGAAGATTCATTAATTTTTAAAATCAACAATTTTAGAACCAGCAAATTATAGAACTTTGCCAAGAAACATATAACCCCTTTAACACAACTAGTTCTTCGTGTTAGCAAGAGATATTTTGAAATAAAAATTTGCCGACGTAGGGCGCACCGGAGGTCAGCATTCAATTAGATGGAGGGGGGTATAAGTGCAACTATCTCAGGATTTTAGGGGCATTGATGATAATATATGAGACTCAGGAGTGCATATGTAAATATGGTGTATTTGAAAGATATATATATATATATAAAATCCTAAAGAAAAAACATTAGTTCTACTTATGCTGATCTCCACGACTTCGCGGCTGCTCTAATGCTTATGCATGGTGCAGCAGTCTAGGTTAAGTTTTTAAAGAAAGAGGAAAGGAATTAGGATTCAAGATTAGAAAGTCTGGTTAAGAGTAATACTTGCTGTAATGTCATGCATTACAATTCAACGTGGATTCTAATGTATGGCACAGCAACCGTCTGATCGGACCTAGATCGGACTATTGCTGTGCAGCCTATCTAAAATTTAGGGGGCAGTTTGAGGGTGTTTTTTTATTTTTCTTTATTTTTTTGTCTGATTTTTTAAATTTTTTTAGAACATCCGATCAAAAATCCAACGTTACATCTAGGTTGCTCATGTTGCCCCCATCCGACTGGATATATTTTTTAAAAAAATAAAATTGGACACAAACTTCGATTTATGTGTAAAATATTTTTTTTGGGAAAAAATATACGGTCGAGTCAGAGCCAACCCGAGCAACCTAACTATACTGTCGAATTTTTGATCGGACGCTCCAAAAAAATTTAAAAATTTAACAAAAAAAAAAAAAAAAACCCTCGCAAACAGTCCCTAAATTTTAGACAGGCTACACAACAGCCGTCCGATCCAAGTTAGATCAAACGGTTGCTGTGTTGGATTGCAATCACGTTGGATTGTAATGCATGACATTACAGCAAGTATTACTCTTCTTCTAATTAGAGTACCCTGTTGGCCTATTAGTTAGTTGACCTTAGTGACTTCTGTCTTAAGTTAGTGCAAGCAGTGTATCAAATCATATGATGCTACTAATTCTTACCTAATGTCCGAGGATTGGCCATTAGGGTTCTAAGATAATTCATTTTATATCATCTAGATTGTAAGTAAAGAGACCGAGAATGGGCATTATTTATCCATATAATAGAGTTAGAAGGTTGAGTAGGTCAACATAAACTTGTTCCGGTCAACTTAGATCTACTCCTTGGGGATTGCATATATGTTTACAGATTTTCTATCTAATTGAAGCTCATGTAATTTATTGGCATTTTGAATTAGAAATTATATTTACAATGTGTTGCATTTTGCATTTTATTTAAAGAAGGAAAAAAATGATCTAACCTTATGGATATTTCACATTCTTTATAGTCTAATAAAATAAAAAAGACGTAGAGCCACAATGTCATCCCTTTATGTCTTTTCATCCCTTAAAGGCTTGTTTGGTGCATCATAAAATACTATAAAATCTCAATTTTGAAATCACTAACTTTAAAATTAATAAAAATGAAATCTCTAATTTTAAAATCATTGGTTTTAAAAATCACTAGTTTTGGTTTACAGTCACTTTGGATTGAAACTGAAATCCACTAAAAAGAAGATTTTATAAAGGTCAACCGATTTTGTAATACAATAATTTATGACACTTCAAACATATGAAAAAACAATATAAACAAGTTAAACCAAATCCAAACATGAAGAAAACATGGTTTGACTGCTGTTTACACTGTTTTACAGTATTTTATGACACACCAAATGAAAAATGTCTCAATTCCCTTGTCCGAATTCACAAGTTGCTTGCTTGAAGTGCATCAATGACCATATTTACTCCCAATTTGTTGAAGTCAAACATATGACCCGAATTTCCCGATGACGATTCTGAGTCCAAATTTAGTAAAAATCAAAAAACAACTTCACAATCTCTCTATGAAACATATGGAAGCATTTGGGCATTAATCAACGTCCAAATGACCTTGTGCACTTCTGAAACTATAAGCAGCATTCGACTTGAATCAACCTTCAAGTTTTGGTGTGTTTGGATAGAATTAGCCATAAATTTCCATGGGCAGAAATCATATAAGAGAAACATGCAGAATTGATTAGTCGGGTATCTGATTCCAACTCCATACTGAGAAAAAAGGAAACGTTCACTTTTCTGATTTTCCTCCCATCCAAAAATAAATAAAAAATGAGAGAGGACAAGGGACCTGTTGACAGATTCAATTTGGGGATAAGCCTGTGAACATGAGAGAGCAAACGTTGATGGCCCCGTTTGTGGGCCTGATGGGCCCAACAAATTTAGCTGGGTCCGACACAACCCAACCCATGACACACCATGCCAAGCCCACTAAGATTACCCAAAGGACATTAGGGGAGCTCAGGTTGGCTTCACATGATCCACATCATGTCCCCTCATAACTGAGATGTTCAACCCATCACCTGCCCCAAGCAAGTTGTTTGCATTGTTCATGACCAACAATTTTCCCAAAGGCGATGCGTCTTAATTGCATTATTTTGTGGAGATTTCATCTGATACGTGCACATGTCCATGCCCTCTTTTTCTCTGTGTTGTGTGAACATACAGATGTGTGTGTGTGTGTATGAGAGGGAGAGGGAGAGAGAGAGAGAGAGATAGGAAAGGGAAAAAAGAAGTAGCCTGTGGCACCAAAGCGGTCCTAGTTTATGAGGATAAGGAAAAGAATAAGAAGGAAGAACAAGGACTAGGAAGACAAGCCTATCCAACAACAACAACAACAACTTGTTTACTTGCTTGAAAGGGGCAGTACGCTTGTGGTCCTTCGAAGATGCTTTCAAAACAAAAATAAACCCAACCTTCATTTTCATCACCAACTCATCTTAATTACCAAGTTGGTTGAAAAATAGAGGTGAATAAAGATGTCTAAGGATATTGAGTTATCCTTTTATCCACTCTTATCCCAAGGTAAAAAGATAAGGATACACTTTCCACATTTTTTTTGATAGACATAAGGATACTACCTATATTTGAATGCTAAAAAATCAGGATACAAATTCAGCTAGTTTCATATCCCTTTATAAGTTTATCATCTCATTGATCTTAGGCTCTCAACCATCTGTTATACTTTATGTTTTAGTTGATTCTCACATAGAACAATCACAAGCCTATATATATAAAACATGCATGCCACTCGTGAGGATTGGATGGAAGAATTTAGATAGATGATCATTGCCAGTAGAGAGGTCTAATTTATTGACCGCGCATGGACAAACATTCTTATGTATTTTACATGCTAGACAAGTAAAACTTGTTTGAATATTAGTTTGAATGAACTTAGAGATACTCTCTAATAAGAAATATAATAGGCAATAAAGAACGGTGAATGGTGTTATCCAAAAATTTGACCTTTAACCATCTATTTCTGAAAACAATGAAGGATAAAGATAAGGGTAATAATTTTTCCTAAATTATAAGGATGAAGATAAAAGTTTTATCCACCCAATAGCTCCCCGGAGGTAGAGGTGGCTTTCTCAACTTCCCACTTTAAATTAATTATTAGTGTACATTAGCCACTGTTTCAATTGGTTCTAGTATAATTAATTATCTTCTTTTAAATGTGTATATTTTGTGTTTAAGTTCTAAAGACATATCTTAAAACATGTGATTAAATCAAATAAGGATGCATGCAGCTACCTATAATTAGAGAAACTAAAGAGAAAATATTAAGTTCTAAAGACATATCTTAAAACATGTGATTAAATCAGATAAGGATGCATGTAGCTACCTGATGAGGCAGAATCCGATTCGGCCCATTAAAACAAGCCCAACACTGAGATCAGCCCAGCAGTATCAGTAAAAGGCCTACTGGCTGCCTTCGGCCCATCAGCGGTCCTATAGCCCTCGGCCCAGTAAGCAGCTCAGTGGTCCTCGGCCCATCAGCGGCCCAACAACCTTCGGCCCATTAGCGGCCCAATCGCCTTCGGCCCATTAGCGGCTCAGCAGCCCTCGGCCCAGTAGCTTCCGGCCCACTGATCGGCATTTGGCCCATCAGCGGCCCAACCCCCTTCGGTCCAGTAGCCGTATCCGGCCCACTCCAGTGGGAGGGTTAGACGCTATAGCGGTTTACCAGTAAACCCAGAACATAGTCCTCTATCGGCTGCCACCGTTAAGCAACCTCTATCCTCCGCTATAAATACACGGCTATTTATTACCAAAGGTATGTCTTGGTGACCCCAAGGATTACAGTCCAAAAAGCATTAAAGCTACTTCTTCCATTTCTTTGCCTTCTGAATTGAATCATCTTCAGAAGCTAACTTGACCGTCGGAGGGGGTTCCTTAGGGCCGAAGCCCGGGACTCCTACTGACTAGTTCTTCTTCTTCTTTTCCTCCTTCTGCAGGGGCTCGGTTCGAATTTTCGCCGACCTCTCCAAGTCGGTCTCGGCGGCCGACCTCGGGTCTTCTCCCTCCGGTCTCGACGCCTTTCGCGGGCTGGCCCACATCCGTCCGTGGGAGTCTCGGCTTTGCTCCCGGCGGGCCCCCGTCCGGGTACCCCTCGGCATCTGATCTTCGGCCTCGTCTCCGCCCTCGTCGGGCTCCGGATCTCCGTCGGGCCTCTTCTCCGATCTGATCCAGTTTCGGATCCCAACTTCGGATTCCAGTCTCGGAATCCGATCGTGATAGCTTCGGCTACATCACTACCTATAATTAGCCAAACTAAAGAGAAAAATATTAAGTTCTAAAGGCAAATCTTATAACATGTGATTAAACCACATAAGGATGCTTGCGGCTACCTAATTAGCCTTATCACTAAAGAGAGAAATATTTTGAGCCACTTCTTTCCTTTCCTAGATAATGAATTGTCATCATCTGATCCATGTGATTTCTCTTTTAGACCAATGACCTTTTGACTGGGTATATTTTTGATGGAACAGAAGAAGAATTGTGGAAATCTTCTTGATCCATCTGGTCTAAATTAAGGTGCTATAAGATCACGTTACTCCAGCCACAGCTCTCATGAGGAAGACTGTTGCCATTATCCTCATTCCCAAAGGGCACTCCCCCAATGTGATGTCAACATGTAGGCTGCGATTTTGATAGCTGATCACAAAAAGCATCACAGGGAAATGATTTAGTATTTTAGCAATGTCTGAGAAAACAGAAAATTTTAATTGGACCTCCTGGTAAGTGAGACATTATTTTCCCTCTCCTATTAATTAATTAATGTTTGGCTTAACGTCCGGTGCCTTACTTTTTCTTTAACATTTTTTTTCACTATTCACAATAGCTAGATTGTCAAAATATTAACAAAAATAATGTAATAACATAGTAAAATAATAACTATAACACCTAGTAAGTTATTATATAACTATGTTATTATCTTATTTATATTAACACCTTGACGGCCTTCTATGAATAGTTAAAAGAAGGGAGTGTAGAAAATATCAGGGAAAAGGCAAGGAACCAGACAACAAGCTAGCGCGAAAAGCCAACATGCGGTTAGAAATAATTTTAAACATTTGACATGGCCGGGTCTCAGTAATTTTTTCCACAAAAAAAATAAAATAAAAAATCTCACAGTCACCAATAAATTTAGTATTTTTTAATAAATAGATAAAGCAACATGCATCGTCCATAAAATATATATTCTCAAAGGAGAGAAGAAAGACCAAATTAAACGTTAATCTAGAAACAGAAGTGGTAATCTTGGGAATGAAGGGTGGAAGAGGCCGTGAAGGACTAGACGTGGTCTCCTCATGTCAACATTCTTGGACCTAATACGTATCGATCAGACCAACAAGGTGAAAGCTCAGGCGAAAAGACAAGCCAGAAAAGAGTCTAGCAATTGGAGAGAGGTCACACAAAGGGACAAAGGAGGAACAAGCCAAGCAGGACTTGACATTACATGGGGGGAGCAGGTCCAATTAGTCCTTCCCACTGTTATCCGTTGGAAAATGAGAGGGAACCTTCACGTTCAAAGAGCCTGCAAAGTCATATGGAAGGAAATATTGGCTCTCTCTCTCTTTCTCTCTTTCTAGCTCTCTCTCTAGATCTCTCTTCATCAGTCTCTCCCAATTCAAAGCCTTAAGAAAAAAAATGATGAGATGGGGCATACAAGAACGTGACTTCCTCCATCTCCATGGTACTGATCCTCTCCCCCACCCCCACAGGCCACAGCTCCGAATCCACATAGAGACCAAGGGTCAGTTTGTTTTGTGGATATATATGATATTCTGAACTTTTTGGTTTTAGATCTCTTATTTTAAGAATTAAAATTTTTTTATTTTGAGTGAAATTAATAGTTCAACAGTATAAATGATTTTTATGTTTTAAATAGATTGATTTATTTTATTTATTTTAAGAATAACGTATCCACATTTGTGTCCGCACTCTCAAAGTGAAAAAGTCATATAATTCATCATGTTCGACCCTTATCTTGTAAACAAATCAGCCCTTAGAGACGAAGATAATGTAAAGGCGTGCTTTTGTCAGCTCTCTCACACACTAGTTGGGAGACTTGGGACTTGGGAGGATCAGACACTGAATGGCCTGTGCTCGTGGGGAATCCTACCGTCATCCAATGACTAATGTGACCCTAACGTGGGCAACTCGAACCTCTTCATGTCGCCGTGCGTGCGTACGTGTGCTGATGGGAGAGATTCTGGAGTTATTTGGTTGGCTATGGAAAAGCCCGTAAAGGATTCTTGATAGCAATTTAAAGAATTTAGAAGAATAATAGAAGGGTAGACTATTCCTTAAAGAGTACTACTTGCTCAACCATCACCCAATTGAGGAATTAGATGGCACACAAACTTTTAACTTCTGTTGTACTGCCATTCGATTTTACCATTAGATGGCAGTTGCAGTTACAATCATGACTTCGAACATTGGGGGAGGTATCATTCGTCCTCAATTTGCTGCAATTGAAGGGCTGGTATCCCTTTGTGCACAATCCTATAGATGAACAGA
This sequence comes from Zantedeschia hybrid cultivar, assembly GCA_030544215.1. Lineage (NCBI taxonomy): Eukaryota > Viridiplantae > Streptophyta > Magnoliopsida > Alismatales > Araceae > Zantedeschia > Zantedeschia hybrid cultivar. The sequence goes on along the minus strand of JARZZO010000005.1, from coordinate 80,837,812 downwards.
ATTTGTAATTCGCTTTTTAAGAACTTCCATGTATAATAATTGAAGTTATGTCTTAAATATATTTCAAATTTTAGAGTCAACGAGGAGACTTTTCCATGATATATATATATCGGAGCAAACTCAAGGACAGCGGTGTCGTCACCAAAGTTAGATGGTGTCAACACTATGAGAAGTAGGTTCTGAAAGCACGACCTCATGGTGAGGTCGAGTCCGATAGTCAAGGATATTTTTTACTTTACTCTCCGTAAAAATTTAAAGAAGTAAAATAAAAAATGTCTCCGACTGTAAAACTCGACCTCACCGTGAAGTCGAACTTACTTAATCATTCCTCAAAAAGTATATCCTCAATATCTAAAAGCACCTGAGACTGTTGCCATACAGTAAGGAAGGTCTCTTGTCTCTTTCTATACATTGTTGCACCTAATTAGAGAAGGCATATTCAATTTCCTGGAGGTAGAACTAGTCCAAAATATTAGCTGTAAACAAGTGAGCCACTACGGCACGTTGCACAAGGGATTGCTCTGAACGTTGTCTTGTATCCTTAAGTTTGGGACAGAAGATGGCAGATATATGAATGCATTAATTTTCCTGTATCCATCAGTGGTTTGGGACAAAGTTAGGACCCCCCTGCTCAATTGTGGTACTGTATGGGCCTTCATAGGTTTGGGGGGAACTAATGGTCTAATGGTAGGTTCTGAATTATTTATTTGGACAGGTATGGCATGCATGTAATAATTAAGTGGCCGAGGCAGGATCTCTAGAAGGAGAAAAGGCAACATTAGATTTAGATGGAAGATACACGGGGAAAATTAAGTTTCTGCAGAATCTTCTTTCTAATGCTAACCCTTTATATGTACTTACATCATTGGGAATAAGCTTAATTATTTCATAGCCGATAAAAAAAAATGTTGCCAACAACAAGAGTCACTGACACGGGATTAATGATGGAGTTATTTTGGCTTGTAGAATATTGACATAACCAGTACCGCACATGTGCATCATCCTTAAATTGTCAAAAGATATCTGTTCCGCACGACACCTGATCATAAATTATCACAAATATATATTCTCCTTACACTGCTAATATCTTTTACACATTACGCTTCTTTAGACACTAATTAAAATGAACACAGAATGTACATACAAACATATACATAAACAAATTCGAGCACTGTGAGACATATAGAAAGCATACCGTCATTTATCTATATATGCAATAGACATATAGATGGATGGATAGATAAGGAGTTTGTGCATGTTAGTTCTCTGGACAAATGCTTCTCGTGTATATGTTGAATGGTTCGTAACACAAACTTTGAGATTTTGTAGCACAAGATGGATGTTGTAGCGGTCCGAAACTAGTTCGATGTTGAGAACCGTCAGATCCAATTTCTGATTACTCGTCACAATAAAATTTGTTTGAGGAGGAAGATGCATTGATGCAAAGACCTACAGACAAAAGAGAAGCAGTCAGGAGGTCCTCCTTCTAGGTGGAGGAAAGATCTTTCGATGCCTAAGTTAGATCTTTTATTGGAAGGAGACTAGGTGGCTAGGGTTTCCTTGGGTGTAAGTGTGAGTAAGAACATACCTTGTTCTGGAGGGAGGTTGATGTACTTGTACCTCCCTTGGGATGAGGCACCAAAAGGTGGTTCCGTAATAACTTCTAGATGGTTCATGATCAGGGCCCCCTAATTGAGGGGGATCGTGGGCTTCCAGGCTAGAGTGCACGATCTCTTCTTTCCATTTTTAGCGAAGATCATGGAGCCCTACCACTGAACTGGCCCTTGCGATAGTTTGATTGTGGCTCCCGCTGGTTGGCAGGAGTGAGAGAATTTGAATTGTCTCAAGGGCCCCTTCCTTCTCAGGAAGTCGCGGTCTCGGTCTTTGTGCCTTGATGGGCTTTGACTTTTCTCAATTGAAGCGAGGGGCTGCGGACTTCTGAGAGTTTGGCTCTCTCAAGAGTTAGTGGCATCTCTTGAGAGATTGGCTATCTCGAGGCATGAGGCTCAAGGGGCGACGACCTCTTTAGGGACTAAAGGATTTGACTTAGGCATCGGAGGGTCTTTCTTCCATCTAAAGTGGGGACCTCATGACTGCCTCTCTTCTGTCTGTAGGTCTTTGCACCAATGCGTCTTCCACCTCAAACAAACTCCATCGTGATGAGTAGCCAGAGATTGGATCGGACAGTTCTCAGTATCGTCCTCCTGTTGGATGGTGCTACAGAAATGACCGATCAAGGCGAGAGGATGGCGTTCCTAGCAGCCAGAGGTGGTCGCCTTCCCCCCAGTACATTAATCAACCTGTCCTATGGAAGCGGAGGACCCCTCAGAAGCCATCTCTAGCGAAGAAGGAAAAAACAAGAGGGGATAAACCCCTAGCAGAAGATGGTGTAAGAGAAGATTTCGTTGTCCAAGAAGTAGAACCGGAGGCAGAATCAACACCGAAAGCCCCCAAGGTCTAAGAAGGAGAGCCATTTGCCAAGGACGAAGTGGCGATTTGAGAGGACTCTGAGACAGGAGAAGGAGACAAAGAGGAAGAAGTCAGCAGAGACTTACCGAAGAAGCAACGGCTCCATGAGGGTGTAAGGAAGGCGTTTCCTTCTCTGGCTTTGGCAAGAGAGTGGCAAGGAACGCAGCAGGAGAAGAAGGTTGAGATTTATCCCTCCCTTCCCACTGCTGCGTATATGTAGTAGGAGAAGAGTGTTACCCCTGCTTCACCAGACGACAATTTTAAGAGGCACTAAACCACCCGCCATCATGACCGCAAAGACGATCCGTCGAGAGGTGGAGGGTAGGCAGTGTCATGATGAACCAGAACGTCACTTTCACCTGCTTCGTGACATCCAAGCGCACACAGGATGACACGTGGGCATCGGATCTAAAACACGATGGGGAGAAACATGATGGGGTGTTGTGACGTCACTCATTCCATTAAGGGATGTCCTCTCGCCATATGACGTCGCCTCGACTCCCACTCCAACAACTCTCTAGCTTTTCCCTTGGAATCCATATGCATCGCACCACTCTCACTTTCGCATCTCAAGACTGAGAGTGGGGGGACAGTGACGAGGGGTGATTGGTGTCAACCCGATTAGCCCCAGGAGGGTCAGTGACGAGGGGTGATCGATGTCAGCCCAATTAGCCCCAAGGGAGTCAGTGACGAGGGGTGATTGGGTCTCAGCCCGATTAGGCCTAATAGTTGAAGGCCCATGGCCCACAGGGCATCATGTGGAGGAGTCACATGATCTTCCTTCGGGTTGCAATGGGCAAGCCACTGGCTAAGCCCTAGAGTAGGGGGCCCAAGGTCCCAAGAGGACTAACCCCAAGGGGGTCGTCGCCCCTTGAGCCCCACGTCCCGTAATAACCAATCTCTCTGGAGATGCCACTAACTCCCGAGAGAGCCAAACTCTCGAGAGCCCGCAGCCCCTCGCTTCAATTGGGTAAAGCCAAAGCCCCTCAAGGTACAAAGACCAAGACCCTTGACTTTCCGAGAAGGAAGGGGCCTTCGAGACCATTCGAATTCTCTCTCTTCCACCAACCATTGGGAGCCACGGTCAAAATATCGCAAGGCCAACTCAGTGGCAGGGTCCCATGATCTCCGTCAGAAATGGAGAGAGGAGATCACGCACCCCAACTTGGAAATCCACAATCCCCCTTAATTAGGGGGCCCTGATTGTGAACCATCCGGAAGCCATTAGGGAACCACTCTTTGGTGCCTCATCCCAAGGGAAGTACAAGTACACCGAACTACCTCCAGAATAAGGTACATTCTTACGCACACTTACACCTAAGAAAACCCTACCCATCGAGTCTCCTTCCACTAAAGGATCTGATTTAGGTATCGAAGGTCTTTCATTCACCTAGAAGGGAGACCTCCTAACTACCTCTCTTCCGCCTATAGGTGTTTGCATCAATGCATCTTACTCTTCAAATAAATTCTATGGTGACGAATAGCCAAAGATTAGATCAGAGGGTCCTCAGCGTCGAACGAATTTCTGACTACTACATATGCTATCTCCTGAAGCTTTCCTGGCTATCCGCATGTTGCAGGCTAACATCTATGAGACTAAACCGAACATGAACATTACAGGATATATTAAGGCTGGACGTGTGCACCCCAAAGTGGCATAGAAGTTGACAATAGATGGAAAACCTATATCCTCACAAATCCCAAAGGTATTTGCGCTACTTGGCAAATAAAGCTTTGGGTTTTAAACTTTTCAGCCTTTACAATCTATTGATATTTCATAGGAGTCCCTATATCCTTCATATTTATTTTAAACGCTACAACAATCTTCGAACCTTCCTTAAAAAACTCCTTCGATTAGCAATGATTAAAAGGATAGGATATTCATGAAATATTTCTTCCACGTACGTACCATCTTTCTGCTAAAATATATTAAGAATTTGTGTGAACGTGTTAGGGAGAGTTGAAGGATTGTGAGGAGTTTAAAATAGATACGAAGATTGCATAGATCAATGCGGATATCAAAAGATTTCAAAGATTAAAAGTAGAAATCCTTGAGTTTTCCGGTAAACATGGGTCTACAGATTCATGCAGGTGAAATAAGATTTTGTAGACGTCAAAGAAGGTAGATGTTATGTATATTCTCACATAATTTAAAAATGATTTTATCATTTTTCATTTATTTTGATTATTCTTTCCTATCTTATTTTAATACATATTAAATTTACTCAAATAGGGTAAGAGGATGCATGGAGATATCTCTCTCTCTCTCTCTCTCTCTCTCTCTCTCTCTCTCTCTCTCTCTCTCTCTCTCTCTCTCTCTCTCTCTCTCTCTCTCTCTCTCTCTCTCTCTCTCTCTGTGTGTGTGTGTGTGTGTGTGTGTGTGTGTGTGTGTGTGTGTGTGTGGATCGTGCATTTACTTGATATGACGGCTGATCCTAGCAAACGGCTAGTCGCAGCAAGAGGCCTGGCTGTCAAGTGCTTATCGAAGGGCTGCGTGCATGGTTAGCAATCTACCATTCCCGTTTTCCTAGCAAATGGTCCGAGCTAGCTAGCTGACTTTTTAGAGAGCTTTTGTGGCTAGCCATGTTGTGGGACTGAAGTGACGATCATAGGGTAGGGAGGAAGGCCCCCCTAGCTAAACCCGGCAAAGACAAGCTGACACTGGTTGCAAAACCTAGATGATCACAAGATTCCAAAGACAAGCGCTCCAAATACCTACCCAAAGTTGCACTACACAACATGGACTTGTGGGCGTGTGGGTATCTTCTCATTTAAATTCGCCTCTCACGTCTAGTCAGACATAGTAGGAGAAGATAAAAATCTCTCCCTCTCTCTCTGGTAGTCAAACGTAGTAGGAGAAGATATATAGAAGTCTTCCTCTCTCTCTCTCCCCCCTTGAGCGTGCGGGTGCACATGCGCGCGCCTGCCTATCGGCGTCTTCCACACGGGAATTCTCATTCCTGTACGATAGATAGGTCTCCTCCTGCTAAGAAACCCATCGAGGTTTCCACTTAGTTTTTTGAGTGCTGGCTCGGGCGCCGATATCGTTTACCTCCTTCCCTGGTTTTCCTTCATCTCTCTCTCTCTCTCTCTCCTTTGTTGGGATTGGTTGACTCCAAGCACGTCGCATGTGACCCTCCCACGACCGTGTAAACACCCACCGCGGTCCCTTCTTAATTTCCCACTTGCTTTCCACATCCATGCACGTATCTATCATATATATATATATATAAAGAAACAAGGCTAGCTAGCTATGTGAGCTTTAATTAGGGAGAACTAATAATGACCGTTATCTTCTTAACGTTTACATTATCAGAGGTTAATTACTTCCATCTGGGCCACAATGTCGACATTCCCCGGCGAGCGACGGAGAGATCTAGAGATGTTGAACAAAAGAAAAATGCCTTTTGATACTTGAGAGTTCGGTGATAACACGTAATCGGCAGCCATGTTTGGCGCAATTTATACATATATATGCTACGGGTTATCATATATATACATGCCATTTGATTTGATACAATTAATCATTGATTTGGCGTGTGAAGCGCGAAAAGTTAGTAGAATCTTCCCTAAATTACAGATGGCATGTCACCTCATCATGAAGCGACAATTACGAACTTGATTATGCCCGTACGTGCGGGTATCTGCTGGAAGGTGTAGTACATAGATGGAGAGCTTCATGGGGACCGGAATCTGTGTCTTTTTAATTTATACGCGTACGTAGAACGTACGATGGGTTACAATCTCTACCTACAGGTCTGATTTTTGTTTTGAATACTAGACGGATTGACATAGATGCATGGTTTGCAGTGAGCATTACGGCGTCTAGCTAACTAGGTCTGAGTATATATTAATTAATTGGTGAACATCGTCCTCTTGCCTATAGCATTAACCCATATGTTACGGCACTCGGGTCGCCATCTTAGTCTGGATTCCACCCCATTTGCATCACTATATGGACCATTAATTCTCCACCTTCGAGATGAAGCCATCCCTTTGAAAGGGATCTTTTTGTCCGTGGCCTTGGCCTAATTAGCTGTTGGAGAGTACGTCATTACTTATATATATATATATATATATATATATATATATATATATATATATATGTGTGCATGCATGTATGCGCATCCACAAGTATATGGGTGATGTTGATTGCTGCTACATGATTGGAGTTTGTAGAAGTGAGGGCTTGTATACCTATCTACGTACGTACATATAGGTGATGCGGATTGGTGTTATATGATTGGAGTTTGTAGGTGTCTGCGCTTGTATACCTATAGATCTACGTATATATATACATATAGGCGATGTAGATTGCTGCTACATGATTGGTGTGCTTTGAAGTTAAGGACGGGATAGCATGGGTTTGTCAATCGGGCAATTATATTGTGTCCTTGTCACCAGGACACAAGGAAGAAGATGCCCCTTGCGCGGCATTAAAACACCATTGACGAGTAGATACTTTTATTTCACATCCCATGTATCAATGCCCCCTCCTCATGTTTGTTGGATAGGCAGGGGACCAGTGGGAGACAGGGAGAAGGGAGACCCCCTCTTCACTATATACTTTATTCTAAATTTCCAATGTCATCACATTGAATCCTACTCTTCTCCTCTACATCCGTACGAAAAGAAGGAAAAAGAAACTTTCTACACCATGTCGAACCAATGATGGGTTCAATTTTAATAAGTCCCCAAAGATTATAAAATGCAAGTACATATCATACGTATTTGTGCAACTGGCTAACATGTCCCTTTTACATAATGAAAATGACTACATATCTGAAGTAATTGCCTGGTTGTGTAAGGTTCAGAGGACGAGGAACACATGAAGAAGAGAAGAATAATGAGAGAGAACTCACAACTCTCAGATAAACTAGAAAAAAAATGCAATGTTATTCAACTAGTTTTTTATACATAGGGATGTCTATGAATAGGCGTTGATATAGCCGAAGCTATCACTAATAGATTCCGAGGGCAGAATCCGAATGTGAACCGAAGGACCAGTTGCCTAGATGGATCCGGATGAAGAGGTTGGCGAAGAATGCATCCGAGACTCTTGCGAGAGGAAAATACCAGTTAGTGAGGGTCCTCGGTTTCGGCCCAGGAGAAACTCCTCTGATGGTAAAGTCAGTCTATGGAGAAGATTAATTTAGAAAGAAGAAGAAACTTGAGTACTTAAAATGTACCTTTTCCGCAATGAATAGTCTTCTTTTTATAGCAAATGATAGAGGTTCTCATATTGTAGCAGCCGATATAGGACTATATTTAGGGGTTTGAGAGGAAATTGCCGAAATACCCCGTTAATAGGCCGATGGTTGGATAGCAGTTAACCAGAATGGGCCGGATCCATTTCGATTTATTATTCGCTACGGCTGAACCGAATATGGTCGTTAATTGAGCCCATCGCTTGGGCCGAATCTACACTATTTCAATAAGGCGCCAGGGCTGTTTCTGTTTGATTGACTTTATGGGCTGAATGTGCTTCGGCCATTTCTCTTATTTGGGCCGGCCCCCTAGTGCTGGGCCTAGTCGGATTCTCCCCCATCACAGGGCCCCCTACTCTCGTCGTTCTCAACTTTATGAGACGCCGAGAGTAAAATTCGAAGCCCTCATAGAAGGATACTTGGCTCTAATAGATAACCTCTGTTTAAAACTGAGCTGATGACAAATACTTTCGTCCCAAGCCGAAAGTTGACTACGAATACCTTCGTCCCAAGCCGAACGTTGATGACGAATACCTTCGTCCTAAGCCGAAAGTACATATTAGTTTGTCTGAACATTCTGGGCGCCAGATGATGGCGGGAATGACTTTGAATCTCCCGCCATTATGCTCGGTTTGCGATGAGAAAGGGACACATGTCGAGCATCCGGACGGGAAGTCGAAAGCACATGAGATCTTAACCGTCAACGATCATCACTCGGATTACCGCCATTTAGGCTCTCTGCCCGAGAACTCACCCGGATCACCGCCGCTCCGGCTCCCGATACGGGGATCAGGGACACGTGGCGAGCATCTGGAGGAGTAGCTGAAAGGTCGGGCCACTCCCGGCCGTCGATTGCTTTTCTTCGATCGCGCAGCCCGCTCGTCATCATGGCAAAGGATGGGACACGTGGCAAACATCCGAGCGAGGAGCAGCCGAAGGGTCGGAGGATCTCGGCCGTTGGTCTGCCATCCGACCCCCTTAGGTTCCCCTATAAATACTGGCTTCGTTCACCTTAAAACTGCTCCTACATTCTCTCTCTCTTCTTCTTCGCGCCAGAGCGTTCCTACGAGCAGCATCGCGCACGTCTCTTCTTCTCCGGCCACGAGTGTTCCATCGAGGCCGTCCGAAGACGTCTTGTCGATCGCTGGGGAGTTCCTAATTTTTCGGCCGAGAGCAGTTCATCCTACTCTTCGTCTAAACCTGCTCCTCAGCCTTCTCTGTCGTCTCATTTTTCCTCGAACTCCTTCCCTTCTGACATAGCGAACGAAACCGAATCAGTCCCTGCTCCCGCCGAGCCTTCTATTTCCAGCCGCCGTGCGGCCGAGCAAGTTTCGGACGTGGCTCTTGCCCTTAGCACTAAATCGCTAAAAGACATTACTCTTTGGTATCTAATCCCTTCCTGGACGACACTCATCCAACCTAGGAGGCATACGAGGGCCAACTCCCCTCGGCCGGATGCTTTCTCAATCTACGAACACAGCTTTCGGACTGGGTTTCGTCCTCCCCTTCATCCTTTTATCATTAATCTTTTGAACTTTTACGGTCTGGCTCCGTCTCAATTTTTCCCTAACTCCTGGCAGACTGTATATGCTTTCTTCGCCCTTAATTCTGCTTTCGGTCTCTCTCCTTCTGTAAATATTTTTCGCTATCTTTTTAAAATCAAACTCCAAGAAAAATCTTCCTGGTTCTGCTTCATTCCCCGCTTCGGCCAGGGCATCTTCTCTGGGAAGCGCTCGTCCATTCATCACTGGAAAGATGATTTCTTCTTCATTACTCTCCCGGAGGGAAATAAAAGTGTTTGGCCCTTCCCTACCGAATGGGGACCCCTAGTCAAGGGGATTTCTGATAGCCCGTCCCTCAGCCTCGGATAACTTGCCAACGCCCATCTCTTCGAGGATGATGCTCCTTTCAATATAGCCGAGCTTCTAGAAGACGAGGACAGGCTTGTTGGGATGGGAGCTTGGTCGGACCCATCGCATTCTCCTGCCCGAGCCTCTCCCTATCTTCCTCCTAATCAAGCCTCGGGAGAGACTGCGACGAGAGCTGCCGCGACAACCAGGGCCCCGACCAGGGTCCGTCATCCGGCCGAGGGTGCCAAAGCTGCAGCCAAGGGTAAGTCGGCTTTGGGTCATACGATCGTCACCGAATTTCTTCTAACTCTTCATCTTACTTTCATATATGTCCGGCCTCGGATCACTCATGGCCCAGATCTCAAAACAGCCCGCGCCCTCCCATCCGTCCAGGTCGCGCCCAGCCGAAGGGCTGTCGGCGGATGTCATATCGGTGTCGGACGCTTCTCCGGCCCGACAAACGGCGGCCTCTGCCGAAGGAAGGGCTGCCGCGGCTGCTCTCGAACGGGAGATACGGGAGAAAGGCAAGGATGTTGCCCATGAGAGCGAGCACTCCAAAAGGAGGCGGCAGCGGGGCAACCACAGTGAAAGGGAGTCGGCCCGGCCGGCTAAGAGGTTGGCCTCGTAGCGGGAGGCGCCACTAGCAGCCTCACCACCTCAACCGCAAAGGGGCGACTCTCCTTCGGCTGCGACAACGACAACGGAGATGGGAGCATCATTCCCATTTGGGGAGGCCGGGACTCATATGTCCCGGGAATATGGTCATGAGCCTTGGCATCCGAACACGGGAGTCTTCGCAGACGACAGTATGGATGACTCCCAGACGTGCATGCGCCTTGCCCAGAGCATGGCCATCCCCATGGCTGAGGATGAAATCCGGGAGCTGTCCTCGGAGGGTCTCTCCAGGCAGTGTGTTCGTTACACCGTCCTAGTGAGTGAACTTCGATTACATTAGTACTTATTATTTCTTGTTGCTTCGTCTTATGCTTCTCGCTTTCTTCTTTCAGGCCACGATCATGTGCGAAGCTCTCGCTCGCCGCCAGGCTCTCATCCAGCGAAAGCTGATGGATGTGGACGAAGCCGCGGATCAATTGGCCGCAGGCAAAGTGGCCTCGGTGCAGCGAGATCTCGAGGCCAACATCGACGCCCTCATCGGGGCAACTTTTAAGCTGCGATCTGACCTGGCCAGTCAAAAGGAGGCAACTCGAACAGCCTCCGAGGCACAGAAGAGGGCCGAAAGCCAGCTGGATCAGGCCCGTACTGAGGTCGAATCTCTTAAGGCCCAGATCCAAGACAAGGAGGAAGAAGCCGCTGGGAAGATAACTCGGCTGGAGAAGGAATTTGACGAAGAACGCCGCAACCATGATGAAGCCGTCTCGACCCTTAAAGTAGAACTAGAGGCAAAGACCAAAGAGGCCGAAGACGTGGCTCGCGTGGCTGTGGCGAGTTATAAAGAAGGTCCGGATACGCTAATGAGATGCTCGAGGATGTTCGATCTGGCGCTGGCCATTGCCCAAAAGGCTTCTCCGGACACAGATTTGACTTGTTTTGCCTTCCCTACCGAAGAAGAAGGCAATCAACTCCTAGCCTGGTGGCAACATCTTAAGGCCGAGAGGATCTCGGCTTCTCCAGAAGATGCAGCAGCAAGCTCAGATCACGCTTCTTCTCCTCCGACGTCTCCAGGCTATTCCCCTGTCGATGTAGATGGCGAACACGCCGATAGCTAATCCGGGGGTTTGTCCCGGATGCTTCTATTTTTAAGTTGCCGAAGCCAAGTACATGGCTTGTTTTTATACCTCCCGTATATATAAAAGTGACTTGTATTTACCCGTCTTAAACAATCTTTCTATGCATTTGTATTCCTCATATATGTTATCCTTTGGTCGGACCAATTGCAAAATGTCCCAAGAAAGTAACCGGGTTCGGTCCTGTATGCGGCCGAAACCATTTCTATCCTTTTAAAGGTTTGAGATAATGCCGCTCCCGATACGGTTTACATGAACTTAGGATCATGCCGCTCCCGATACGGTTTGCATAGCCAAAGCCACTCCCAGTACGGTTTACACGAACTTAGAATAATGCCGCTCCCGATACAATTTGCATGGCCGAAGTCACTCCCGGTACGGTTTACACGGACTTAGAATAATGCCGCTCCCGATACGGCTTGCATGGTCGAAGCCACTCCCGGTATGGTTTACACGGACTTAAAATAATGCCGAACACAATATTTCAGAACAAAGTATTCATTTAAGGTGTCCAGTTGAAGCCCAGAAAACATTTTACATAAAATAGCGCCGAAGGCGCTCTACATTCTAGGTACAAGGGAGAGGTTGGCCCGAGAGGGTCTCCAGCCGATAGGCCCCTCGTCGGATTACTTCTTTCACCCGATAAGGGCCTTCCCAGTTTGGAGATAGCTTTCCTGCGGCTTCGGCTGGCTTAGACGCATGGGCATTCCACAACACAAGGTCTCCGGCTTCAAAACTTCGAGCTTTTATTCGAGCGTTGTGATATCTGGCCATACGTTGTTGGTACGCTACCAGCCGAATGCGAGCCTGATCCCTAGTTTCTTCTACGAGATCAAGGTGATCCCTTAGGGCTTCATCATTATTCTCTGGATTATAAGCAAGAACCCTCGGTGAAGGCAGGTCGATTTCAACAAGGATGATTGCTTCCACTCCGTAAGCCATTCAAAATGGGGTCTCTCCGGTAGGGGCTGGGCTTGTTGTTCGATAAGCCCATAGTACACTCGGCAGCTCTTCTACCCATCGGCCTTTGGCTTCGCCGAGGCGAGTTTTCAGTCCTCGTAATATGCTTCGGTTAGTGACTTCGGCCTGGCCATTTGTCTGAGGGTGAGCTACCGAAGTGAACTTGTGCAGAATGTCGAAGCTTGAACAGTTGTCTTTGAACCGATTGCTGTCAAACTGCTTGCCATTATCTGATATAATCACCCGAGGGATGCCGTAGCGGCAAATAATAGACTTCCATACGAAGCTCCAGGCATTATTATCAGTGATAGACATAAGAAGCTCGGCTTCAACCCACTTTGTGAAATAATCTACTGCTATAATAAGGAACTTTCTCTGGACGATGGCAATGGGAAAGGGTCCCAGAATGTCAATCCCCTATTGGGCGAAAGGCCAAGGGTCTGACAGAGGTGTTAAAATGGTTGATCATTGGTGAATGAGAGAACTAAACCTCTGACATTGGTCACAACGGCGGACGAGACTAGATGCGTCCTCTCGGACTGTCGGCCACCAGTACCCTTGCCTCAAGAGTTTGTGGGTCAAGGCCCTTCCTCCTGCATGTGCTCCGCAGATTCCTTCATGCACTTCCCGAAGGGCATAATTGGCTTCGGTCGGGCCGAGACATCGGAGGAGTGGCTGGTGTAGGTGCCTAGAATGACAGTGTGATTAACATGAAAAATCCTATGTTGTTTAGGTGCAAAATAATCTTATTAAAAACAGCAACTAAGTGAAGTGATCGCCATAAACTTTTGACTTAAAAGTTTCAAAAGAAGTATGATCGCCTACCTGTTTAAACGCGGAAGATATTGAATCCTTGATTCCCCTCCTTCAGCCGGCTGAAGAAAGAGAGCCCTTCTCGTTCTTTGTTCTTGCTGTTGAATTTGAAATTGAGAATCGTCCAGAGATTCCTTTAGCTTTGTTTGGTTTCCTTTTTTTGATTCTCTTGTTTGTTGAGTGCAGCAGAAATAGAGAAAGAAAAAGAAACGAAGAAACAATGATGAGAACTTTAAGCAAAAGCAGTATCCATACCAATCATGATTTTAAACATATAATCAAATAGCAAACTTACTTGTTGAGATGGCTTTTGAAACCCCTTAATCAAATAGGTTTTGAAAAGAATGAATGTTGTGGTGTGTGTATTGCATAAGGTGAAGAATGAGAGATTAAGGCAGATGTAGAATAAAAATGCAGAAATGAAACACTTATGCCGATTGGATGAAGCTTTGAAAGGATGAAGATTCTTGAAAGGACGCCGACTTCTGGAAATGGCAGCGCTTCGGCGTTCCGACGTCGTTGCTCCGATCTTCAACTCGCTATAATAACACTCTCTCTTAATGACTTTTAACTTTTTTTTTAACTCTTCAAGATGTAAGGTATTTATAGACCTCTTCTGCGTTCGCGGATTAACATATAAAAGCTTCGGATTTATCTATCTTAACCGACAGATAAATACTGATTAATTCATCTTTATCTGTAATTATCTAAAACGCGTCCACTATGGTTGACGCCTTTCAGATTAATTAAGATAAGGATAAATATCCGGGAAAACTTATCTTTATCTTTATTAGCTAAAACGCGTCTACATGTATAGACATCTTTTACACTAATTAAGATAAGGATAAACATCCGGAAGAGAAGTTAAAATAGCTTAGGAAACCTAAAACGCGTCATCACTCACAGACGCCTTTTATCTAATTAATCAACTGATTAAAATTCAAATTTAAACGTTAAAATAAGAATAAACTCTAAATGGCGTCCACACAGGTCGACGTGTTTTAGAATTCTTCATATTTTAACTGAAATTTGAGTTCAAATCAATTCAATTGATTAACTTAAAATATCTATTAAACCCGACACTTAAAAAGATCAATAAAAATTAATCAATTATTAAATATCAGACCATTCTGAGGCATTATTATATGATATGAAATTTACTCGAAATGACGTCAAAATTAGCGTGTCTACAGCTGGCCGAATGACTTCTTATATAATACATCTTCTAGAATTAAGAAATGAGAGGAACGCTATTGGATGCGTCTTGCTTCTTTTGGATCAGACGGGAGTTCTTCTCAGATGATAAAAGCGATTAATGGAGTCATCCAGGTTTCCCCTTCGGAATCATTCATTTACATAACCATGGGTTCTTGGAGACTTGGTTCAGATAACTCTTCTACCAAGATCATCCGGCTTCCTCCCTCATCATGTGTTGATGCTAGCCGAGAGAGGGCATCGGCTCGAGTGTTCTCGGCCCGAGGGATCCGCACGATCTCAAAAGAAATGAATTCATCAATGATTTTGTGACTTACCTGAAGATAGGATGCCATCAACGCGTCTCGGGCCTCGTACTCCCTAGTGATCTGACTGACGATAAGCTGAGAGTCGCTGAACGCCTTTATCTTTTCCGCACCGAGCCTCTTAGCGGCCCAAAGGCCGGATATGAGGGCTTCGTATTCAGCGGCATTGTTAGTGGCCGGGAAGGCAAAGCGCAGGGTGTACTGGGTGACGATTCCTTCTGGAGACGCCAGGATCCACCCAGCGCCACTACCCGAAGAGCACGCGGATCCGTCAACATATAGTTGCCATTTATCAACTGAAGATACCGGAACCGAAGTATCTTCGGCTTTAGGAATTGATCCGATCATTTCTAGTTGAGCGGCCGAAGATGACTCGGGAGTTAGCTCAGCGATGAAGTTGGCTAGAGCTTGAGCTTTTATTGCAATCTGAGGTCCATAGGAGATGTCGAACTCTCCTCATTCAATTGCCCATTTAACTAGTCTTTCGGACACTTCCGGCCGAGAAAGAATATGCCTTAAAGGCTGATTCGTGAGGACCTTTATTGAATGTGCAAGGAAATAGGGCCGAAGTCTCCTCGCAGAGGCGACGAGGGCTAAGGCCAGCCTCTTGAGAATTGGATACCAAAGCTCCGCACCATGGAGTGCTCGGCTTATATAGTAAACCGGCTTTTGAATACCATCTTCTTCTCAGATAAGGACGGCACTGAGAGCTGCTTTTGAAGCGGCGAGATAAATAAACAGTTGTTCTCCTTCGACCGGCTTAGACAAAACAGGAACATTAGAAAGATAAGTCTTCAGCTGATCGAAGGCCGATTGACATTCGTCTGTCCAGGAGAAATTGTTGGTCTTCTTCAGTAGCTTGAAGAAAGAGAAACAATGGTTCGCCGCCCTTGACATGAAGCGGCTCAGCGCAGCAATTCGCCCGCTTAGCCTTTGAACTTCTCGGATGTTCGCCGGAGGGCGCATTTGAAGGATGGCTGCGACCTTTGCAGGATTCGCCTCCACCCTTCGGCGGGTGACCATATAACCGAGGAACTTCCCGGAGGCTATGCCGAAAGCACACTTGGAAGGGTTCAGCTTCATTTTGTACCTGCGCACAGTAGAGAATGTTTCGGCCAAATCGGCCAAATGATCAGTGGTGACGCGACTTTTTACCAGCATATCGTCGATGTAGACCTCCATGTTTCGGCCAAGCTGTGAGACGAACATTTTGTTCACGAGACGCTGATAAGTTGCTCCAGCATTCTTCAAGCCAAAAGGCATCCGGGTATAGCAATATAGGCCGAGGTCTGTTGTGAAACGTGTTTTGTCCTCGTCCATAGGATGCATTTGGATTTGGTGATAGCCCGAGTAAGCATCGAGAAAGCTAAGTAGTTCATGGCCGGAAGTGGCGTCCACCATCTGGTCTATCCGAGACAGCGAAAAACTATCCATCAGACAAGCTTTGTTGAGGTTAGTGAAATCAATGCACATTTGCCACTTACCATCTTTCTTGGGTACTATCACCACATTGGCGATCCAATCCGGATGATGTACCTCTCGGAAATACCTCGCATTAAGTCCCTTTTGTACTTCAGCTTGGATGGCCATTCTCCTTTCCTGGTTGAAGATGAGCAGCTTTTGCTTGACCAGAGGTTGATCTAGATTGACGTGCAACCGGTGTTCCGCTACCTCCGGGTCGACTCTAGGCATATCCGAGGGAGACCAGGCGAAGACGTCGAGGTTCTCCTTTAGGAAGTTGGCGAGTCTTTCGGCTTCGGCTTTCTCAAGGCCGGAGCCTATCATCAGCGTTCGGCCTTCTCCTCCTGGAACTGGAATAATCACAAGCTCTTCTCCTGGAGATGCTTCAGTCGAATTTCTAATGGTAGGACGAAGGCACAGCTCCTATTCCTCCGATCAGCCTTCGGCCAAAAATGGCGTTATAGGCTGAATCGATTTTCACGACGGCAAAATTCATCTCAATAGTTAGTTGCCTCAGTGCTGTGCCAAGGGTAACAGGTAGTCGGACGATACCTTCCACCCGACAGGGTGCACCATTAAAACCAAACACGGGCCCCCGATGAGGCTTCATATCAGCTTCGGTCAAACCCATTTTCAAGAAACAGTCATAAAAAAGCACATTAGGTGCACTCCCATTATCAACGAAGATATGATGAACATCGTAATCTTTTAATACAGCATTTACAACAAGGGCATCATCATGAGGGACCTGAACGTCAGTCAGATCCTCTTGGCCAAAAATAATGTCTTCTTAACGAGGTCGCTTCGGCTTAGTATTGATCGCTGCTGCATCTGACGTCGCCTCGGCACGACGACGCCGCGCTCCCTCTCCCGGTCCTCCAGATATCATCATGATTGACCCGGCGCTAGGTCGCTGATGCGATGCTTCTGCCGGGGTCGAAGTAGCCTTCGGTTGAGGTGGTGCTTCTTTATCTAGAAGTTGAGGTTGCCTTAGCGCTGCGGGGGCATCTCAGCCTTGCCGCTGCTGAGGTTGCATTCGTCGGTACTGCGGCAAGCGGCTTTCCCGGATGAGGCGATCAATCTCCTCCCGAAGGTGTCGGCATTCGTATGTTGAATGCCCAGTTTCCCGATAGTACTCACAATATTTCCGGGAGTCCCTCCAGCGAGGATCAATCTTGATGCGCTCAGGCTGCTGAAGCATACCTTTCACCTCCATGAGCATCCGAAAGGGAGGAGCTGGTAGTAGCATGTACCACTGTTGCGGATCTCGGTGTTTGTCTCGGCCCCATTCTTCTCTCCGGTATCTCTTACGAGAGGGTTCATGATCTTCAGGGCGTAGACGAGCCGCTAGTGGGGCAATAGCCGATACTGTCTCGGCAACACTCTTACCCTTGGACATCATCAGGGCCTCTCGGTTGATATATTTGTGGGCCCGAGCCACTAGATCTCAGAAGGTAGGAGGATGACGCTTCCCGATGGAGCTGAGAAGCCCCTCGTCTATGCATCCGCTGATTATGGCTGAGACCGCAATTAAGCTGTCTAGGTTCGGAATTTGGGCTGCTTCGGTCCGGAACCTGATAAAGTACTCTTGAAGAGTCTCGGTCGGCCCTTGCCGAATGACAAGTAGACTGGCCAAGGTTTTGCATTGCCGAGTGACATCATAGAATTAGTCGATAAATAATTGGCCTAATTATACTAATGAATGAATGGAATTGGGGGCCAATGTTTCAAACCAAGTATAGGCTATTTTTTCAAGAGTGAGGGGGAAGAGACGGCAACGGACTGCCTCAGAAACCTCCCGGACAGAGAGGTAAGAGTTAAATCTCTGAAAATGGCAGACTGGATCTGTCATACAGAGAACCTTTTGGTAACTTGAAGTTGGAAGGTACCTCAATGGCCAAAAGTTCCGGGGAGAAAGGAGTTTGTTCCAGGATAGTGCCGGCGAAAGGTGCTCCATATGGCCGGAAGACCATCTGTTGCATTTCCTTCCTTATCTCTGTTAATCTCTGGTCCAGCTCCGGAGTTGTTGAAGTAGTGGCCGAACGTCCCTCGGCCTCGGTCGGATGAAATCCGGACGAAGCATTGTCTTGCTCCGTCATAAGATGACTGGCGCGCTGATGCTACTTCATTGTAAAACACCCGCGAGGGCGTTGGCTGCCCTTTCGCAGGCTGAGTAGCAGGGCAATACTGAGGAAGAGGCAGTACCTACTATACGGGCTGGTTCAACAACCCCATATGCTGGGCGATAGCAGAAACCATATCTCACAATGGTGCCAAAGAGGTAACAGTAGCGGTCAGTGTGGCCACTTGCTACTGGAGCTCTTTCACTTGGTCGTCCCTGGGAGCGTAGGGCTCCGGTATTGTTGGGAGGACGGGACCTTGCGGAAGGACGGGCGGAGCACCTTCGGCGTGGAGTGATTGCGCTAGAGTCGCTCGCGTCTCCGCCTCATCTTGGCCGGATCGTCTGGTCACTAGTCGATGAGACGTGGCTTGTTACGCTTCTTTCCTACAGGCAGCGCCAAGTGATGTAGCCGAAGCTATCACTAATGGATTCCGAGGGCATAATCCAAATGTGAACCAAAGGACCAGTTGCCGAGATGGACCTAGGCGAAGAGGTTGGCGAAGAATGCAGCCGAGACTCCTACGAGAGGAAAAGACCAATCAGTGAGGGTCCTGGGTTTCGGCCCAGGAGAACCCCCTCCGATGGTAAAGTCAGTCTCTGGAGAAGACTAATTTAGAAGGAAGAAGAAACTTGAGTGCTTAAGGTGTACCTTTTCCACAATGAATAGCCTTCTTTTTATAGTAGATGATAGAGGTTCTCTTCTTGTAGCAGCCGATAGAGGACTATATTTAGGGGTTTGAGAGGAAATTGCCGAAATACCATGTTAATAGGCTGATTGCTGAATAGCAGTTAACCAGAATGGGCCGGCCCCATTTCGGTTTATTATTTGCTACGGCTGGACCAAATACGGTCGTTAATTGAGTCCATCGCTTGGGCCGAATCTACACTATTTCAATAAGGCGCCTGGACTGTTTATGTTTGATTGACTTTATGGGCCGAATGTGCTTCGGCCCTTTCTCTTATTTGGGCCGGCCCCCTAGTGCTGGGCCTAATCGGATTCTCCCCCATCAGGCGTGAATTTCTGATTTTCACTAGAAAAAATAAAAATCTACCAAATAAAAGAAAGCCAAATTCTAAAGAATTTTTATAAAAGAATTATTGCCAAAATTAAATTCTAAGTCCTCCTAATCTCTATGTAAAAGTTATCAAAAATACTAATTTTTTACTAAAACCAATCCCTTCACTGCCTAAATGATGGAATTTAACTTGGAAGAATCCTAAGCTATAATTCATGTCAATTCCCTCATAATTCCGAATTAGAATCTTGTGTCTGAATCTAATTCTCGAATTAAAAGTTATACCCATTTTACTGACAAAATGTCCAATTCCATGTCAAACTCTTATTCTCTTTTGTTTCCTTTCGTCTTCGGACTTTAACCACATCTGCATCAATACATCTTCTTAAGATCTTTTCTGTCATCTTGTATATCCTCTAAAAATCTTATATTTTACATCTCAATTATATTTTTAGCATAAGACTTTTTCAATTTAAATATATTGGAACCAAAGAGATATAATAGTCATTAAAAATATCACTAGATATGAAAGAATATATGACATTTTAAAAAATCTCAAGATATACAATAGACTATAATAAATTGTAAGTGTGTGCATATAGGTATATATATGTATATAGATATATATACCTAATTATCCTTAGTTTTGAACACAACTCTTCTCCCCTAAAAATAAATTAAAACTATACTTGTGCATACCTATCTAAATAGCCTAATTAATAGCCAAACAAGTAATAAAAACGCTCGAGTCAAGCTGAGCCGACCCCGCGGAGCCAGTCCGGCCCTTCCAGCACCGTCAAGCTGACGTGGCGGCGCTGCGGAGTCAAAGCGGAGGAAAAGGTTCGGGTCGTCCGTGGGACTCTCTCCCCCTTCGGGTAGGCCCCACCTGGACCTCTAACCACCGTAGAGGGCGACTCGGGCCGTCCACCTTGTTGACCGGCACGTGGATGACGCCGTAGATCTTAACGGCGCAAGCGGCTACGTCCGGCTACCTTCCCGTTCCGTCCCGTCCCGTGACAGTACACGCCGATCCGCCTTTCCTTCCCGCCGTTTCGCGGAAGCACCAGCTGTCAGCAATACGTCATGTTGACGTCATCCTTTTACAACCCTCCCACCCTTTTTATTAGCCCAAGCCATCCTACCAGAAAAGGCTTCGGACTTGCACACACATCACAACACAGACACCCTCCTCCTCCGATCTTCTTCTTCTTCTGCTCCTCCTTTTTCTTGTTTCTACAACTTCTTGTTGTGAGGAAGGTGCAATTGGATAGATTTTGGAGATGGAGAGGCCGACGGAGATGGTACTGCTGCGACCCAATGGCTTCCTTCGGCAAGAGGAGGACTCCGGCAGCCGCGAAGATGCCGGCGGTGACGCGGGTGATAGGTTGAAGGGGATTGAGGAGGTTGACTTCTTCTCGGCCGAGTGCCGGAGGAGAGGGGATGCCGACGATGTAGATCGTGGACGCCGGGTGGAGGCGTCTGGCAGCCCGAATTCGTCGGCTTGCGGCGTCAACGTAAGCGACATGTGTATGTAGTAATGGTAAGAGAGATCTTTTCTCATGTGTGGTGCTCACGAGAGTAGCCGCGCGCCTGTGGTTTTGCTTGCAGACGGGACTTCATCTTCTGACTGTGAATTCGGGGATTACTGGAGCAGGTGACAACGAGAGGCCTAATGATCATAAGGTGTGTGGCACGGTACATACTTCTGTGGGTGTGGCTTTAATTTTATCCACCTTACATATATAACAAGATTATCTCATGACCCAGGCCAAGAGATAGATCAGATTAATCTGAATGTATGTAAGGGGATTAGTTCTTCTTTTAGCTGATAAATCTGATGTATTGGGATGCTCAAAGTGATCCTCTGTGATACGTGGCAGCTGAGAGCCCTCAGAGATGAGCTCGACAGGCTGACCGAGGAGAACCAGAGGCTGAGGAGCATGCTGGAGCACCTCACCAGGAATTACAGTGCACTCCACAGTCAGCTCCTCCTGGCCATGCAGCAGCAAAACCGGCCAGCGGATCAGGTGCTCTTAAATTTCCCTATCTTTAATCATTTTTCTTAATGAGTTCGACTTGCGCGCACTGATAGGCCAGCGCTGGGGTGTGCACTGAGAGTTCCCCTTTCTTAATCTCTTCAGTTTATGGGTGATTCCCATCTTGGAGGTCATTGTACGGTCTTATTGTGGTAGATAATATAATTTGAATTTTGCCTGATGATTAATATCATTACAGAGAAAAGAGCTTCAAGGTTCATGATACCTATATAACTGGTTTCTTTATAACCAAATTTAGACCATTAATTGTCCTCGCACGGAGTATGAGTCCAGCATGTCTTCTAAATTACCGCTAGCTAAACACTCATGTAGATGCATGTACCTGTCAACAACACAGAGACCCAGGGGCTAACGCTTGCACCATTTTTGTGCGTGCTATATATCTAGCCTAAAAGGTAATTAATTACTAGAGATGCATGGAACAATACGTAAAGTAGAGTTTCAGAAATTAACTAGACTTCTGAGGTTTGTGGTGAAAAAGAATCTAGGAATATATAGTGAATTGGATCCACTCCATGGAGCTAGATGGCAATTTTTTCGTGGGTACTCTTCACTAAATTATTCCACACTCCCCCACAGCTGCAGGGAATATATATTGTGCAAAATATCTCTGTCCATACATATATATACATATTTATGCACATGTTCTAGAAGAGAATATATTCAAGAATTCTATCAATCGTTTTGAGGACATAGCTCATCGTGCAGTGGTCCCTAGTGTGGACAGCCATATTGGAAAAAGAAATTGGGCATGTCTATATATATGCATATATATATATGCAATTGGTTCCATTTTAATTTCGTCCCCCAAGTATATGGTACACTAACTATCTGCTCAATTATATGGATACCTTTGTAAAAGTCCGGCTGTTTAGCCTCCATCTTCCAAAAATATGACCTTCCCAGATCTTACTAACCTTTCATCTGATCCATTAAACAGAGGTGCGCTAAGAACGAAGCATCAGGTCATGATCAGCTAGCGTTATCAGAACAACAGTTCATCCAACCGGGTCCAGCCAGCACACACTGCAACGACGACGACCCCTCCGACGGCGAGGAGGACAGTGAGCCATCACCTTCATTGACGAACAGTGCCGACACAGCATCAAAGGGCCTCCAAACCACCGGTCCAGTTGCCAAGAGACGCCTCTCTCTCGACGCCAAGGACGAGACCGACCGCCCACCGGAAGTCCCGTGTCGCAGGGCTAGGGTCTCAGTTCGAGCTCGATCCGATGCACCCATGGTGGGGCACCACTTCTCTCTCCTCTTGTTATTAGTATCATTACAGCATTGGCTATTCTGCCTAACTCTACTGTTCAGTGAACTCTGCACCTCTTGAGTTAAGCTAACATTAATGGAAGATCTGTGTGAATAATCTCAGATAAATGATGGGTGCCAGTGGAGAAAGTATGGGCAGAAGATGGCAAAGGGAAATCCATGCCCGCGAGCTTACTACCGGTGCACAATGGCTGTCGGGTGTCCCGTCCGGAAACAGGTGAGAGCCGCGTACCCCTCAATGGTAGTGCATGCACATGAAAGTTTTCCACGGCGCAAAGGCTTGTGTCGTTCTTAGCTATAGAGATCGATCCCTTGTTACACTGAAATGTTTGTGTCACAGGCAAAGGAAAAACCTGGTGATTGAATTTAGTAATAATAGCTTAGGACTGCATAATTAATCAGGAAAATGTTGGTTAGGCGGGTCTTTCCTTGTACAGATATCAGTCATAGTCACAGCTAGCACACCATGTTTTAATTACTTCGAACACGCAGCTCGAAGTGTCGAGGCATAATTACTGGCGATCGAGGATTAGCTATATATCTTCACATGCATGTATAAGTTAATTAAAACCTCATGCAAGGTGATAAGATCAACTTAGAAACTGCGGTTAATTGGGGGATTCATATATAGATGAGAAATATATTAAAAAGCTATCCTGAACTGGTTGTTTTGAGGTTACAAGTTAGTCAAAGCTAGCTATGTTGATTGAACCGCGTAATTCAAAGTACTTTGGATTCAACTAAGAGAAGTTAAACGCACAAAGTTTTCGCACGTGTAGCTCACGGTTTCTGCCGTTCCCCTGCGAGGTTAGGCGAGGAATTTAGGAAAGGCTGGTACTATAGAACTAACTAACTTGCAACTTCGGCTCACTTAAGAGTCATAGTGCAAAAATTTCCTCAAATTTGGATCTGAAGGCTTCAGAGCTTTCCTTATATCTAAAGATCATAGTCTTTCCTTGTATCATGTGATCTATTTAAAAGGCAGACAAAGTTGAATATGATTAAGGGATTCATAGATTTCGATCCTTGTGCCTGGCGTGTTTGGATTGTAGTCCTGGTATACTTTATCTTTTCTCTGCCTCCTAGCCCCTAAGTACCGTTCACTTCGATCATATTTTAATGGCCTAATTAACCATAGTTAAACAGAAGCTAACATAATTACTGCATGCATTAGTAAATACTCTCTCTCTCTCTCTCTCTCTCTCTGAAGATGGCAGCTGCCACTCCGGTGGAATCTGTCTTGGCCCTCCTCCAGGCCCATACAAGCTTTTTTTGATAATAAAGAAACATGCATTACTAATTAAGAAGTTTGGATACATCAGAAAGGATGACAGAGCGGATACAAGGAGGGAGCTGGGAGTAGCTCCAAGCAGCTTCGCTATTAGAAGCAGAAGCAAACTTAACACAGGCATGAGCAGCTAGTTACCTAATAGGGGGATGAACTGCAGGGAGATAAACTCATTGGAAAGAATCAGTTGGCAATTCTCAATGATTGTTTTCACTTTCTAGGGAACATAGTTAATCTTGAGCGCAGCATTGATCAAAATTTGGGCATCACCTTCCACAATGGTCACTGCATTAGTCTGCTGGCCTAACTGAAGAGTTGAAAGAAGTGCCAAAACTTCCACATAAATAGGATCAGAAGAGTGAACCATCTTGGTAAAGGAGATGATAGGATGGCCTAGCCAATTGCGCATAATAATGCCCACCGCACCCCCAGTAACTGAAGTGGCTCCATCAAAGCTGATCTTAATCATATCTTGGCTAGGGGGAATCCAATTAGGCCTGTGAGTGCTGTGGATCTTCAAATTAGAAGTATTAGAAATAAGTGAGTACCAAAAATCCACATCAGTCATGGCAAATCTAATCACAGAAAGAGGAGGAACTTGGACACCATCTAGCATAAATCTGCATCTGGCTTTCCAAATCTGCCACATTAAGGAGAAACTAACAGAAAGAAACCACTTATCTTTAGTGTTAGAAGCAAAAGGAAGGTTTGACCAATCAACTATCTTATCAACCAAGGTCTTCTTATCCAATGTGGAGTGGTAGTTTAAGGGGGAAGCTTTCCAAACAACTCTCGCAAAATTACATTCAAATAGCATGTGGTTGATGGTTTTCGGGCAAAGAAGAGAGACCTGACAAATGCTGTTAACAGTAGGCAATCTTTTGGAGATAATATCAGAGACAAGAATGGCATTTGAAAGACACTTCCACACAAAGTGAGTAATCTTAGGTGGAATGATTTGTTGAACTGTATGATGCCAAAGATATCTCCAGACAGGAGCAGCAAAGGAAGAGGAAGGGTGAATTGAGGTTTCAGAAAGGTAACGATATGCATATTTGGTGGTGAAAATTCCGTCAGGAGTGAGAGTCCAAATAAACTGATCAGCTTCCTTTAACTCGTTATGAGGTAAATGGATATTGCAAATGCTGTTAGCAACCTCATCAGTAAAGAGATTATATATCAGATCCTCGTTCCACTTCCCATTCCTGATAAGCTGGAAGACCCAAGTAGGGACCAAGGCATCGAAATTCTGCTTGACAGTGAGGAGGGCAATGATATTGGGAATCCATCTGTCAACCCAAATATTTGTAGAGAGGCCATCTCTAATAATCTTGAAACCTAAAGTGGACATAGAGTTTCTGAGCTGAAGCAAAGCAAACCAGGTCATAGAACATTGAGCGGGGTACTTGACATCCCAAAAATTCATATAAGATATTTAGATCTAAGTAAGATAGCCCAAATTGAGTGCTGATTGTGAATGAATCTCCAGATGAGCTTCAGAACAGCAGCCTTGTTGAAGTCTTCAGTCTCTGATGCCCAGTCCTCCAATAGCCTTATGCTTCTTTAAGGAACTCCAACTGCAAAGATGAATTCTCTTGTGGCCAAGGTTGTCATCCCATAAGAAGGAGCACATGATCTGATTCAACTTTATGATAGTAGTTTTGGGTAGGAGACCAATACCCATCACATGAACAGGGATAGAAGCTAAAGCAGCATTTATAAGTGTAACTATCCCAGCCGTGAAGAGAGTAGTTGCCTTCCAATGGGAGAACCTGGTTCTCATTTTGTCTGCTATGTAGGAAAGCTGGTCAACTTTGCCCCTACCAAGCCATATAGGGATGCCAAGATAAAGATCTTTCTTCTTCATAAGTGGAATATTGAAAATGGAGCATGAATGTTGTTGATCATGAATGGGGACATTACTACTAAACATGAAGCTGGATTTTAATATGTTTATGAGCTGTCCAGACCAATTCCCATAAGTGTCAAGGCAATGCAAATACTAGTTGATCTCATTCTCTGTAGCAATACTAAACAACATTATATCATCAGCATACATTAAGTGAGAAATAGTAGGGACCCTCCTGTTAATTTGAAAACCTTGAATGTGTTTGTTCTTCAGATCAGCTTGGATGAGCAGGGTCAACATTTCAGAACATAGAATATAGATATAAAGAGAAAGTGGGCAGCCTTGTCTGATTCCCCTGCTAGGGACAATCAGACCCACATTGTCCCCATTAATATTAATGGAGAAGGTTGTAGTGGAAATGCACAACATCAGGATCTTAACTGCAAGAGTGGAGAAGCCCAATTTATATAAAGCAACAGATATGAAGGACCATTCCAACTTGTCGAAGGCTTTAGAGATGACCACTTTAAGGCAAAAAACTAAATATGCCGGACGTAGAAACTATTTCTAATTTGTTATATTTGCATAGATCGAAATCTTACTACACTCTTTTTCAGACATTAAGCCCGTAAGGACAAGTTTTCTTCCTTAGAAAAATTAGCTAGATACGAATAGAGTTCCTCTACACACAAGTTTAGAAGACTTTTTTTTTTCCTCAATGCATTGACTTAGTTCAGTTTGAATTTTTATTGAGAGAAACCGCACTCGCTAGATATCTTTTGATCTCTTGATCATTTCACGTATCCCCATGCAAGTTGATGAAAAACAAAAGAGATGAAGAAAAAAAAGAAGAATCTTAATCAGGAGGTGCGGTTCCTTTCTATAAGAGTTTGGATTAAATTCAGTTAGTATAAAGAGAGAATGAGAAAATCTTTCATAAAAAAGTGGGAAAAGTACCATATGAGGGGGTCTTTTGAAACATTTCCCTCTCTTTATTGACTAAATTCAATTCAAACATGTCCAAACCTGTACGTAGAAGATCTCTTTATTGCAAAAAGATGCACAATGAGTAACTAGTACTATTTCTAGCTGAAAAAAAAAAAAAAAAAAATAGCTAGTACCACTGCAGCAGTCTTTAACAACTACTTATCTTGCCAATGCAGGTGCAAAGGTGTGCTGAGGACAAGGCCATCCTCGTTACAACGTACGAGGGGAACCACAACCATCCCCTCCCCCCCGCCGCAGCAGCGATGGCGAACACCACGTCGGCGGCCGCCACCATGCTCCTCTCCGGCTCCCGCACCAGCAGGGAGACCCTGGTGGACACGGGCTTCTTCCCGCCGGCACCGTATGCCTCCACCATGGCAACCCTCTCGGCGTCCGCCCCGTTCCCGACCATCACCCTCGACCTCACACAGCCGCCGAACACTGCGAGCCTTCTCCAGCGCCCCCCTGCGGCTGCCATGCCGTTCCCACTGCCACTACAGGCGAACCTCACACAGAAGTTGCCGGGGTTCCCGCCAGCTTCGCAGTACGGGCACAGGCAGAGCTCCATGATGGAGACCATCACCACGGCGATCACGTCGGACCCAAACTTCACAGCGGCATTGGCCGCAGCCATCTCTTCCGTCATGGCTGCACCTCGGGCCGACAACGGCGCCAATGGAAGCGGTGCCTCCCCTCCCAGGCCACCTGTTGTCCCCGAGTCACCACAGCTTCCACAGTCTTGCACCACATTTGCAACTAATTAGATACATAGACATTTGAGAGAGAGAGAGAGAGAGAGTTATACAAGTGGGATTATTATTATTTCCTGTTTGTCTTCTGCTTGTACATAGAAGAAGCGAAGTTATTTCGATGAATGTTGTTCCATGAGAGAGATCAGGTGGTGTTGAGCTTTTCATTTTTATGAGGGCAAGTGAAGAACTTCGTGGCTTATAAATATACATGAGTTAAAAAGCACTCCGCTCAGTCCAAAGGAAAGCAATTTAGTAGGGTTCGGGATTCGTTTGGATCACCTCATTGCGAAATTGGAGCCAACTGATACCACAGTCACCTCTCCTTAAACCCCATGTGTCCTGGTGGGCCCTCTAAACCCTATGCACTCCTTTTACCTTCTTTCTTAATTTCTTCCATTTCTGGAGCAAACTTTGTTTTTGTGTTTAGCATTGTATTTATTAGGTCTTCAATCTTTTTAGTAGGGTAAACGGCCTAATCAAGAGTTTAGCCCTGTGGTGGAGCAGACATGTTCTCCGCCTTCAGCAAGGAGACCCGGGTTTGAACCCTGCGAGCGTGCTTTCACAGGTGTCTTTTCCTTTCTCTACGCTTAATTCGATGAAATGCCGAGTTCTGAAATCGGGACTTCGGTTAAGAATCCCCCTCTCCGTTACTAATAATCTACGACCTCAAAAAAAAAAAAAAAAAACATGGCCGGATCAAGAAAATTGACACTGTTATTCATATATTCATAGTTCAAATGCATTGGATTAGATTTGAAGAGTTATGTTAAACTAAAAGAAAATATGTACGTAAATTATTCATGACTAAGTTAATTATTTGTCTACAAAAACCGACCAATCAATGAAGATCCTCACAATCCTCCAACAATTCCTCCCTCCAACTTCATGAAAGATGTTCCCACGAATCAAAAATCTTCTCCCATGACTAACAAGTCTCTCTTCTTCTCTTGAAGAAGAAAAGAGGGAATTTCGGTGGCCAAAACTTGCAAAGAACATAGGGTTACAGATTGGAGTCTCTTATATAAAAATGGGTTTTTTTGCATATATACCGTTCAAAAATACCGTAATTGCATGTATACCCCACATTCTCACATATTATCATCAATATCTCTGCAATCTTCAAATGTTGCATTTTATATCCCTCAATCTAATGGTTTGGCATCAATATCCTTAGATTCACTAATATTTTACATATATACCCTTCAATATACTAAAATCTTACATTTTGCACTCCGATACCTCCAACGATATCATAATTTATGCAATGTTTTTGACATATTTCGTTGAAATTAACCTAAGTTTGACGGGAGGGTCATAAATGGAACATTTTGAAGATTGCAGAGATACTGATGATAATATGTGAGAATTGGAGATATAGATGCAATTATGGTGTTTTTGGGGGTATATATGTAAAAAATCCTATAAAAAATAAGCTTCTCAATTTAATTCAAAAACTTTCGGATGAGCTTCTCCAATCTTTTTTTTTTTTTAATAATTACACCTGGAGCAGCACTTAATTAGGAGAGTGCCATCACTTCATGGAAGTGATATACACTTCTCCAATCTGGATTCTCATGAATTTCCTTCTTCTTTTCAGTTTCTACTTAGAATTCTAACTGTAAGGATGGATGTTATTTCTAGAAACGTTGATTTGGTACCCTGGGAGTATTTATGTAGAAACAACTCTCTAAACCATGAAATCAGTAAAAATACCTTTCACAAAACTTCCAATAACAAGTTCTTTAATTAATGACTTTAGTTTCATGTCATTTGCAGTTTTAAAACTCAAATTATAATTTTTGCCACATTTACTGTTAATTAAACTTCAAAAATAAATCAATCTTTTAGTAGAAATCCATGCAAGTCGATAGCCATGTTTAGCAAACAACACAAGATCAATTGTGGGAAAGAGAATCTTCAAAAGAGTTATAACAGTGATGCTTGCTTTTTTTTTCCAATTGTAGCAAACGTAGATCTAAGGGGAAAGTGATTATTTTAGGTATTCAAATGTAGAACAAAATCAGGCAATATTAAAAATTATGGGTTGATGTTAAAAAAGAACGTTGGAGGGAGTTTCTGAAATTATTAACAGCATCCAGTTTCAAAGTTTGTTTTCATTTCTTTTCCTTGAAGTACTTGATTATCTGTATCCTTCTTTGTAGTACGTAGTTAATTTATAATTATCTGTATTGTTTTTATTTGTTTAATTGGCAATAAAAGCCATGTTTTCTTAGAGATAGAGAGAGAGAGAGATTGGATGGCGTACGGGATGCTCTCTGGTTGCTTAAGAAAGATACAAGGGTAGGGGGTGGAGGATGAAGAGAGAGAAAAGGAGATCTTTTTAATTTTTAACTAAGAATATCCATATTTTTTGTTGTAACCATTACTAGAGAATATTCTAAGTATTTTTCTAATTCTTGGATGAAATTTGGCTTTAGGGGTATAAAGGTAGGAGTTTTAAGAATTAAAGGGTATCAAAATACTTTCTTTAAAGATAACAGTACAAAATATTTGACAAAATTTTAGCAATATATAAGCAATTTTCCTTCAGAAACTACTAGCAATAGGTAGCGTCACACCCTGCTCGTGTCAGATTGGTCCTCAATCCGGTATATACGTGACAAGAATATGCATGACAGTAGGAAGAGAAATCTAACATAAAAATATATATCGTGTCCATTTATAGGAAAATTATTTATCAATAGGAGAGATGAATAGACGATCGTAATAAATAAAAGAGAACCATGAATATTCAAAACATATATAGTTCAAGGTAAATTACTATATTTCTTTATTACATAGCACAAAGGATAAGTCAAACTACTAACTTCATTCAATCCTTGCATTTATTCTTCTGGATATCTTTTATTAATCGAGTTCCCTAAGATTCCTACTGAGTTTTCTTCTAGAAACTCAACTCCTTTATGGATACAAGTTACTTCTGAATCAGAGTACACAGTGGATGCATGATGGTCAGCTTAATGAAATAAAACTATCTAACCGAAACACCCCTTATTCTAAGATACGTTATTCCATTAGTGAGCCCCACCTAATAAGTTATTCTGCAAACAAAGTGGGGCAAAGAAAAAAGGAAAATGATACAATAACGCCGTTTTCTTATACCACTTTTTGACACTCTAAATGTCAATTATACATTGGAAGGTAGGACTGTTAAATGTGTGGGGTAATAGTACTTTTCTCTAATGTATATGATTGATCCTTAGAAGTGTCAAAAAGTGGTGTTAAAAAGTTGAGTTATTGTATCATTTTTTAAAAGAAATAGGTTGCGCTCATGTTCGGTAATTGCAAGAACTCTCTGTCACTACACTGAGATAGATCCACTTGCACTAACCTGGAGTCCAATGTGTCACTTATATATTGTGGCACAATGGGACAGAGTCTGACAATCTTTTAATAAGAATAACTAAATCTTGCCTAGGGGTGTTCACATTTTGGTTTGATTTAGTTTGAGGATAAAACTAAATAAAGAGTCAAACCAAATCAGACCAAAACAAAAAAGTTTGAAATCGAACCAAATCAAATCGAAATAATTCAGTTTGATTTGCAGTTTAGACCTCATAATGGGCCACTATGGTTAAATAATCAATTTCAATATTATTTTTAAATAATAATTATTCAAAAAATATTATTTAAAATTTATGTAGAGGTTTGAGTCTTGAATGTACCATTATAGTTAAACACTCTACTTTATTAAGGATTCAACCTTTTTTTTACACCAGATGACAATCTAAAAAATATTATTTGAAAACAATTTGAGATTCTGTACCTTATAGTTTACATAAACTCAAACTTACCTAAGAATTTAATACATGTATTATGTTATTTTAACTTAATTCGATTTGGTTTGTGAACAAGAAATATCATACCAAATCAAATTCTTCATTAGATTTGGTTTCAACTCAAATTAAATTTTCAAAAATTTAAAGTGAATCGAATCAAATTGAATTGGTTGATTCTATTTAATTTTTCGATTTGAATACTCCTAACTTCGCCATTGGTCCCCGTACTTTCCCTTGGCGCAGAGGACCAGCTTCCCCGCACAATCTGAGAGTCCCACATGTATCCGCAGTTGCAAGGCCACACCTTATCCACCCAAAAACACCTGGAAAATCCCAAGAAAACAGCATATGCTCCCCCCTCCACAGCATGGATTCCCTTCCCAATTCACCTTGAAAGCCATCTCTGATCTGATCTCCACCTCTCAGCAGGAGGAGGAGAAAGAAGAGGAAGAGCAGTAGAAGCCGAAGCAGGAGCACTGGGTAACAGCAGCAACAGGACAGGTGAGGAGAAGAAGGGGTGAAGAGACCCATCAAGATGGCAGCTTTTGCAACGGCGAGACCCGCCCTCTCCTTCCACCTCCAGCCCCCATCGCCTCCGCAGACGAAACCCAGCAGAACCCACTTGCCCGGCCTCAGAATCTCCCACCAGCGGCGGCCAAGGTTCCACCTTTCCACCGCCCTCGCCTCCCTTGACGTCTCCAAGGAAGACAAGCCCCTCTCGGAGCAAGACCCCACCCAAGCAGAGGACAACATGGCGGCGGAGGGGACCGAAGAGGACGCCGAGCAGGGGAAGTTTGACCAGCGGCGGCTGGAGGAGCGGTTCGCGGTGCTGAACACGGGGATCTACGAGTGCAGGTCGTGCGGCTACCGATACGACCAGGCGGTGGGGGACCCGTCATACCCCATCCCGCCGGGGCTCGGCTTCGAGAAGCTGCCGGAGGACTGGCGGTGCCCCACCTGCGGGGCGGCGCAGTCCTTCTTCGAGAGCAAGAGCGTGGAGATCGCGGGGTTCGCCCAGAACCAGCAGTTCGGTCTCGGGGGAAACTCGCTCACCTCCGGCCAGAAGGCCGCCCTCATCTACGGCACCCTCCTCTTCTTCTTCGCCCTCTTCCTCCTCGGCTACTTGGTGCAATGACAGTTCCAAACCATAGCAAATATGTGTGTGGCTTTTCACTCTGTACACTCCATGGGATGGTGGGTGGCGTTGCAATGGCAGCTCTGGTAGTGTTTGTTGAAACGCCCATGACCATCTGTGGCTGCCTGCGCTTCTTTGTGAGTACTTACAATCTACAATATGCCATGAATGCAAAAGTTTTTGGTCTTGGTTCTGCCCTGGTGGTTTTAATTTTATGCCATTCTCTATGTTGAATGTGGCAGTGCATGATGATGTTTCTTAGTGGAAGAATCTGGGTGATTTGGTGGGAGGCTGTTTTTGATGGGTCCTCTTGTATCATATTGTTTGGCTAAATGCCCACGTGGGGTGAAATTGTTTGACACAAGGGATGAATAGGAGATTGCTTCAAGAGACTGAGGAGTGAGAGGACTTGTTTAACATTTGAGTATTCATGTACTCGGAGTTGTGGTTTTCAATTTGAACATGACATTGGAGGACAATAAAGTTGAAATCATTCTTAACCTATTAGATTTGAACTGGTCGATAATTCTGTCTAATTAGACGAGAAATCTAGATCCATCTGATCATTCGAAGAAGAAGTAATCATACGGATCATGAATAAATATCCCAGAGGAGTTTTTATGTTCCAACAAGAAATGGAATCTGAGACCTCCCAATTAAAAGGCGAGAGGTGAACCAACTGCATTAGGCAGCTGGTTCATTAGAATAGAAGCATTGCTGCATCAACATTATTTACTTGGGAATAAACCTGATTGATATGAACCACCTGCTCTATGTAGCACCTACACCATGCTCTTCGTTTGCGCTAACTGCGTAGGAAAATGAAATGATGGAAAAATACCAACCATTTAGCTCTAGTTCGGTGATCAGATGCAGTTTTCTGGTGCCTGTTTTGAAAGGATTTGACTATAATTTTTCCACTGTCGCGGAATATTCCCAACTTAGTGGAGTAGTGCATTTTTTCATAGTGACCATGAGCTATAATTGATCTTAAGATGCCTTGTTTTGCCATATAACATGCACGCTGAATCTTGACAAGAATCGTGTAAAACAAAGCTAATCGAAGAAAAGTACACCAGTATTTGCCGTTCTAATTCAAGTAAACAAACGCTGAAGAAAGTGTATAAAAGTGATTAGTGCCCTCAAGAATCAATCTCCTCTACCATGCTCAGGTCTTACTTGGACGTGCAAATTGGCAAAAAAGAGAAGAAATTTATGGAATCATCCCAGAACAGAATGTCGGTAAAACTCGAGAACCTTTGGACGCACATAAGATTTTAATATATTCATCATATAATCCGATTTTTTTTTTTACAGCACCTTAATCCCCACATGGCTAATGTGGCATGTAGGTAGAGGTATTTTCAAATTAAAACTCGAAATTTCACAATCTGGTTAAATTGACAACATTATCAAATGCTGCTATAGATTTTTATCCACATAGATGTTTTGAAGTTAACCTTCTCAAATGCAACCTCGGAATTGGACCGACCCAACTTTTTGCAGGAAACGGACTCAATCATGGGATAATTCAACTTAGGGTCTAGAATATTTCGGCAATGTCCAAGGATAACCCAGACTTGGTCAGAGACTAGACAGCAGTCGAGCAGTTCCCATTTCTTGTTTTCCTTAAAAGGAAAATTATCAAGCTAGGAGACTAACTCAGTTTGGCCTCCATACCATCTGATCAAAGATCACACAGTTAAAACAAAATTTAAAACAAATGAGATAGCAGTCATACCACCCAAGCGCCCGTCAGATTGTGCGAGCCATGTTGCAGCAAGTATTTCTCATAAAAAGAATGGTGATCCTACCTACACAGATCCAACAGTTCAGATCTGTGCAGCTGAGATCGCATGGTTCCCACACAGTGCCAGGCGTTACCAATACTTTCTTGTAACGCAGATTAGGTCGGATACGATGGGCATTAAAGTTAAGAGAAATACTTATTGCACCACTGCTGGATCAGATGGCACGTGGTCATTGGACCCTCTCAGGTACTGCAACCCCGCACGATCTGATGGTACTGCAGCGAACTATTCATTCTACGGATCATGGGGACATTAACTCGAACAATGTGGTCCCGCTCCAATAGAACAGTGGACACCTCCCGCCTCCCCAATTGGGGAGGGCGAGGGTTCGATCCCGCTCGTGGTGAACGGACGTTTCACCCCTGACAGTATTCTCGCTCCTTTGAGCGGCTTTAGGTGTGTTTTATTCTCTTCCTCTGGAAGATGGAGGCTTGTGAGATTTGATCCTTTGTTCCCTCTATTGGTGTATAGACCATGTACCACTGTGCTACTAGTTCAAAAAAACAACTCGAACAATGTGGACACTTGATCATTTTGACATTTACTCCAAGGAAGCACCAAAGATTCGCTTCCCACGGCAAAAGTTTATGGAATATATTGTTCGCTTGTAGATGATAAGACTGACTGCACTCATCAGGGCAAATGTCCCGCCTAGACTTCAACAAAAAGAAGGCACTCTGCTTCACAGATTTGCAAGTGGAAGTGCCATCTATTATAGCAAACTATTACATACAACTTCAAACCTCACTCTTTCATTCACATATTTACAGATCTCCAAAAGATCCCCAAACATAAGCAACCATACAAGTTTTATTAGCGTGTACATGGCAGAGAAAACGATCATAGAGAAAAGGCTTGGAGATCCTGTATCAGTGTAGGGGCAGGTTCATGTGCAGGCAGGAGTATGCCCGCAGCTCCTTTTAAGCAGCTTCAGCAAATCCTATCCGTTCATTGCCAAAGTCGAACACCGTGTGATAAGCACCCATGAAGACATCGCCAAGGATCCTGAAGCAGCAGCAGCAGCAGGAGGAGTCAGAAATGCATGTAATTTTGAGCTCAAAAGTGTATGTACCAAAGAATGTGCATTGCACGTTGTGACTACGTGACAGATAAGTTGAAACAGGAGACATAACAGTATGCATATGTACAGCACTAAGCGGCAAGAATTGCATTGTTGTGGTCAAAGTATCCATACACATAACGCACACAGAAGTAGCGTATGCGTCAGACAAGATTAGATGCATTTGAATATGCACGCGAGTGATGCACCTCTTTTGTTCATCACAAAGACATACACGCAGATCTTAGTGTACGATTAATCAACTCTACACCTAAATGTGCATGAATAACAATGTGGAAGGCGCACAGGCATACCAAAGGGGGCCTCGAGGAGGGGGCACGTCAAATGCTCCAAACCCACTGAGACAGACTGCGGCACCACTTTGCTCCACTTTCAAAATGTACTAAGAGAGAAACAGAGTAACCTGAGTGATTATTGCACAACAGAGCAAAATGGAAAACAAAGTACTGCCAATATTTTATGTTCAGCAACAACATGAGAAAATTATCTTGCCACATGTATGAAATTTGGTATATCATGTAAACTGAGTGATTATTGCATAACAAAGCAAAATGGAAGACAAATACTGCCAATATTTTATGTTCGGCAAAAACATGAGAGAATTATCTTGCCACATGTATAAAATTTGGTATAACATGTAAACTGAGTGATTATTGCACAACAGAGCAAAATGGAGGACAAAGTACTGCCAATATTTTATGTTCGGCAAAAACATGAGAAAATTATCTTGCCACATGTATGAAATTTTGGTATAACATGTAAATTATCAAGCTAGGAGAGCCAAAGGAATATGCATTAACAGAACTGCAATGACCTGACATTGAAATCGCTAAACCACCCCACCCCACAAACTATGAAATAAGCTATTCCTTTCCTTATGCTCTGATATGAGGATAAATATGCCACTGCTCTCGTGACTAACAAGAAATCCAATCAAGTTAAACCAACACATGATTTAAGAGCAGAATATGAAAACCATACCTAAATGTAGAAATCTAAGCAACCAAAAACCTAATAAATACCTGTTCTGGTGTAAGAACAAACGATCTACTTCCAATCGTGAATGAAACATTGGGCATACTTGCGATCTGACTACACTCGACTGCTGCTTCTCCCATGGGGCTTGGTATGCGCTCACAAAGCTAGAGCGGAACTAATCAATTAGTACTAAGTTTTATAGGATATCATTCACAAGGAATGTTATAAGCAGAACAGTGTACCTCATTTACATATTTCAGTATCACTTCCTTTGTTTGATTTTGTCGAAGTTGATTCTGCATCCAGACCACAGCCATCTCACAAGAATTACAGAGGACATCTGTTCCACCTGACACCTCTGCTTTACTCTCTCTCTCAACCACAGACTCAATGCCAGTGCTGCATTAATTTATAGTGCAAACTCTTCCATAAGCATCATTAATAAGAAATCAACCAGGGAAACCAACAGTATCAGGCTCCAATCTAATTTCATTACAGACAAAAATAACTGACCTAACGTAATGAGCTCCATCAAATACACATAGACCAATCTGGCTGCATATTTTATCAGGTCTTGTCTGCATAACCATCAAAGGACAAATAGATCATTCTCGGCACCTCAGAGAAGTCTTTGTAAAATTGAAAAGAGATACAAGCATGTGTGAATTGAGAGAGAGAGAGAGAGGGAGAGACACCTGAGCAATTAGCAGCTCAAGGATCATTTCTCCATATTCTGCCACAATGTCTTTACATTCTGCGCTAACAATACCCTCAGCACCAATTGCATGGTTGAGTTGGGTGATAATTGTCTGCAAAAAAAGACACCAATGGCGAATCATCATCATTATCATCGTGAATCCTCGTCCAATCAAACTTGAGGTCAGCTTTACAATATCATCAGAAACAACAGCTTGAGCAGTTTCATTGACAATTATCAGCATAATATCCAAGCAAGACCCAAAAAAACCTCAATAAATTAGATAAATTAGAATTTACTCAATTGGGGTAGCATCTGTAATCAGAAAACTTTCATCCTCGACAAAGGAACATGCATGAGTAAAAATCAGAAATTCACTGATGAAAAGGTCAAAAAAATGAAAATTGAGCTTCTTATTCTTCACTTGTCTGTCCGTATTGAGGCAACTTTTCCCCATTTTCAGGTTTCCACGGGGGAGGAGGGGGGTACTGCTTTCCTTATAAAATAGTATGTTTGTGGAGGAAGAGGAATCTCTCCCCTTCACCTTGGTTGTACTACCTTTTATTTCTTAATAAAATTGGTGGTTCAACAACTATTACTTTTCAAAATTAAACAAAAGGTCAAACTGTTTTCCTAGTTCACAACTGACATTGCAAAATACAAGAAAATGAGCATTTGGATTGCAATCAATATAATGGGGCAAGAACTTTCGACAACATGCTAGCATTGACTGGAACAAAAATCATATATATAAACTCCAAGCAACCTCAAATATGGAACAGATTCCATTTCCCAGTGCCCTGAATGCTATTGGATCATTCAGTTATTTCAAGTAAGATGAGCATTCTATATCAGTCATTCTTCCATGAATAACAAGCAAAAAAAGTAAGAATAAATCTAATAACCTTGGATCATTTGGAAATAAACCCCATACTACTCTCCTCCTTTCGTAGTTCAGTGATAATTAAATCCTAGTCTTCAAACAGAACCTCCACACAGAGTGCCAATAGTGACTCGAAACATAGACTGAATAAGTTGTCTCATGAAGTTTCTTTTGATGCACCCAATCAGCATCCAAATAGTATTAAGTATGAGCACAGTGATGCAGGCATGTACAAGATTTATCGTTATAGTTTCAGCGAAGTGTCCAATCGAAGCAACCAGGTGATTTCATCCATTTGCTGGCATCTTAGAAGATATATCCAACTTCTACATGCCAAATATGTAAAGCTTGGAACTCTTGCAACTAAAGTTTATATCCTCAATTATTATATAGTGATCATGCACATGGGAGGATAGGGATAGCACCATCCCAGGCACAAGTTTATACTGGAAATAAGAAGAAAAGGCTAAGAGTGCAATTTCCATGAATGCCCAGTGTCACTGGGGAGATACAAAATGGAGAGATAAAATATAGCATAAATAATAACTGATTATAAAGCTTTTGACAAGTATTCATCTTTAGCTCAAAATAAATTACTATTGCTAAATAATATCAACAATAGTAAACTATGGTAACAATCCAGCTAATTCAAATTCTAAATTAAATCTTAACGAAGGAGGATGTTTGTCAAATATGCACACCAGTTCATCCCCAGTCAATATCCAACTCACAAGGGGGCCAACCCAAGGCATGTGCCAACTTGTAAGTGATGAATAACACCTCAAAACTAGGGACAACCAAGATTGACACCTGAAAACTATTAACTAAATGTAAATTCCATTGCTGCTATGATTAATACAAGCAATCAATAAAGCCAATGTGCTCAGTCTCCCCTCTCAGGTGGTAGGTGGGAACCCCACCTAACCCTCCGAGGACTTGTCGCCGGCAACAGCGTAACGTTCGCCGGCCCCCTCTGGTGGCCCAGTTGTCACTCCAGCATCAGCGCTTTGGCCTCCTTCCTTCCTTCTACCTGTTTCCCTCTTCGTTGCCTTCCACCGCCACCTCTCCTCTCTGTCACACCGCCCCACCCCTCATCTCCCGCTGCATCGACCTTTCCTCCCTCCTCCCTCAGCTGCCCCTTCTCCACCCTCCCCCTTCTTCCTTTTATGGTGGTAAGTAATCCTACTATTTTGTTCCCCCTGTGGGGCACTGGGGATCCCAGCACCTCTGCGGGTCTCCCCAGGCCGCCGGTCTTAGGTTGCAGCCTGTATTAGCTGCCACCCCTCTGCTCTTCCTCCCTCTATCCCTTCT
Source organism: Zantedeschia hybrid cultivar (assembly GCA_030544215.1). Taxonomy (NCBI): domain Eukaryota; kingdom Viridiplantae; phylum Streptophyta; class Magnoliopsida; order Alismatales; family Araceae; genus Zantedeschia; species Zantedeschia hybrid cultivar. The sequence continues at coordinate 80,798,742 of JARZZO010000005.1, read as the reverse complement.
CCCCTCTTCTCTGCCCATGTTATCTTTGGGCTCCATCCTCGGCCCGTCCTTGTTGGAAGCCTTGTAGGTTTTAGATCTGGCTCTGGACAGATCCCACCCTGGGATTCTTGAAAGTTTTCCATGGTGCTCGAGATGTTGCACAGATTCCATACATCACCACCGACGTGCATCACCGACCTACCACCATTTTCTTACCCCAGATCACAGCCTCTCTGTCGGCCTTCGCCGGCGATTCCGAAGGTGTTGATCCTTTCATACAGGGTTTGATCTTCTGCAGTGCTCAGGTGTCAACCAGGAGATGTGGCAACGCCTGCTTGTATCATTCTGGTGCTGCTGGCTCCGTCACAGGCCATCTACTATGTGGACTTCTCCAACGAGGGTTGTTGTTATTCAATTCTTGTGGTTACCCTTTGTATTGCTGCTTTACCCACCCGTCCATGGTGGTGCTCTTTGTTACTTGTGTATTTTCCTTGTTTCTTAGGTGCCATGTTCTATCCTCTGTATCCCCACTCTCTCTATACACCCCCCCCCCCAAACATTACCTACCATTGTGCTCATGTTCAGGTAATCAAGGAAGACAGCTTTCTGTATTGTTCCCCCAAAAAAAAAAAAACCCAATGCATAATGGCACATAAAAATGAAGGATGCAACAATGTGCTTTCACATAATTATCAGAGCCTCAGAGTTGCAACACTGTCAACAAACAAAGCTCTATGTCTATGGGAAATGCAGTGCATACAACCTTGAATCATATAAAGACCTAAGCACATTAGGATAGAAAAGAAATACAAGTGTTGATATATTTCTTCTAAACAGATGAATGGAAGGCAATTTGGTATGAAAGGTCACGTCAGACATTCTTTGTGGAATCGGCCAATGTTGATTTAGAGTGGTCAATATGGATTGATCCAATTTAGAGGGGGATTGACCAGGGATCTGCCATGATCCAATTGGATTCTCTGATGCCGCCTGAATGATTTTTTTAATTCGAAAAACCTTACCCTGACTTGGCGAATCCAAATTATTTGCAGATCAGGATCGAGATTGTAATAGCTTACTCTACCACCTGATCTGATTTTAAAATTCCTTGTTTCCAATGGTTCATCGATCATGAGCAAAGGAATAACTCTAAGTTGTTTGCTTAGCCTAGTTTGCTTCATAAGCAAATTTGATTCTTCATACGCAACCAACTTCAGCATGTTGAACAACCACCAGTCATAATGTGGATATAGGTAACTGGTTTTAAAACACAGAAAAAAAAAAAAATTGGTGCACATCTTATGCACGTACATTTATGTCATACAAACTAGAATATATATTTGAGCCATAGATATCCAATAAAATCTCAGGATACAACGTTCACTATGGCCCCAAGGAACAAACATAAGCAAACAAAAGATGGAGATTTAGATGACAAAACACTGTCATCATCAAGTTTCTGCGAGAACGAATAACTCTAAACAGGTGATAAGAGCATAAGATAGGGCAGCTCACAGCCTTGCACTTCCATAATGTTCTGCTATGTAAGCAAAAGCAAAAGAGTCATACAATGGAAAGATAAGGAAATTAGGCCACTTTCAACATCAGATTCTCCTTTTGAAGGGCCAAATGATGTTAACTAATTCCACTTCTACACATTCACAAACATCGGATACTATTTAATTTATTCTACTTGTGACTTCCCCCACCACAGATCAATGAATCATGAGCAAAACTACTGCCAGTATTCGGGGGAAAAGTCAGTTTGTAGAAATGTAGAGGCACATACAGTTGGACCAGTGAGCAAGGATGTTCCAGAATCTGCAATAACAGAGCAACCACCCGCACAAAGACCTGAAAGGGATGGGAACATTAAAAGAAGCTACTACATACATGATTCTGTTGTTAATGCCTTACCAGTTGTCTGGTTGCCAATGAGGAAATCTCCCATCTCGAACTGAAATAGAAAGGAAGTATAGTCAACGATGCACAGTTTTTATACATCTTCCAAGTGTCAAACAACTCAAAAAAAAAGATATCAAAAATTCATTACGTAAATTCATTTTTTTACCGTACCTGCCAGTATCCCTTACGAGTGATAGGAACATAGGTATGGTCACCCTTAAAATGCTTTGGATCGATGCCACCAAAGACAATCTCCCCTCCGTTAATATCATCTGCATCCCGGTTCAGCCAGAAAGAAAAAACTTTCTCCTGTATAAGGTTTTGGTCAATCATGCCTTGCCTGTAAAAAAAATTAAACAAAATAAAATAAAAAACTTTAGAAGATGATACTTGACAAAACTCAAACCCACTTCCAATACACTGGATATGCAAAGTTAGAACATCTTATTTCAGGAGAACCAAAGCAAAATACCAGATGGGTGGAACATCCCCAACAGAGATCTCTTTAAACCCAAGCCCAACAAGGCCATCAAACTTTGATATGATAAATGTAAGACTTGGCTCTCTTGTTGCTTCAAGGAAAACCTGACAATCAGTAATTCACATTAGGATCAAAACAATGAAGAAATACAATATCTATTGCCCAGGAGGACAATAGAAGGAGTAATCATAAACAAAGAACCCACTTGATCCTTCACAGTGAGGTCTCCAACTAGTACATTATCTTGGCTGAAAAAGCCATAGATAGATCCAGAACCATAGGTAATTTTACATGATTTCCCTAGATGAGAAACAAAATGTTAGCACATCTATGAACACCTTCCAACTGCTAAAGTCCAGACAAAAAGAATGCTCCTTTTAGGAAGATCATCCACACGTTCAATTTAACTCAACAAAGTCATACACATAATAAATGAAGGGAAGAACAGGTGAAATAACTAACTTCACAATCATCGGAAGATATACTGTACTTTTGGTGAAAAAGATGGCCAAAATGGCAGCTAAAAATAGCTACGTATTCAATCAAACAACCACAACATGTGGACAACTCACGAGTTAACCATGGAAAGAATATAAAATATGAAGAATACAGATAGAGTCGATCCCTTGTGATCAAAACATAGATCAGGTAATAATAGAGACATCTAAAAATAAAAAGTAATACCAAAAGATATCTAAAAAGGAAACTAATACCATTCTTCTTGTAGGTGCTTGATGAGCTAGACTTGTACCTAGCATGGAGATAACAAGCAATCTGCAAAGGCAATGGAGAATTATGATGTGTAAATCCCTTATCGTCATATAATTTAAAATAGGTAAAATGACAATAGATGTGAGAATTAAACCAACAAAAAGATCCTGTAAAGCCAGAAACTCACAGAAAAGTAGCATTTTGATGATGGGACCCAGAGATTGGAGCTTCCTGTATCGAACAGGACGGTAAAATTTTGTGGAGGTGTACCGATACTAATTTCTCCATAATATTGAGCATCCAAATAGTTCTTCAAGGATATAATATCCATATCTGAATCACCCAGCCCATCATGATTTTTACTCCCTGGAAATTGCCTATTCTCCTTTGCTGCAATCCTTGCTGCTTTAAGACGGTTATAGTCCAAGATTCTCTTCTTTAGATTAATCCTCGGTAACCCCACAGAAGATGCATGGAGGACCAATGAGAATGACAAAATCCACAAGCAGAGATAGGCCAGAAAATATTTCTTTCCCATTTTAACACAACACCCTGTAGACAAGAAAAGATGTTCTTTACAATAAGAACTGGGAACAAGGACCCAATATGAATTGGGTAAACATTGCATCAAGTGGTTATCAGAAAATGGAGGAATATATTGACAGTAGCAAAGGAAAAAGTCCAGAATCTTCAATTGATGTTAAATTCATAAAGAATGACTAGAAAAGAATAACCAAAGAGAAAGACATGTGAAAATGAAATACTAAAAGAAAAAGATGTAAAGAAACCCAATGTCAAACACATGAAAAAAATAAAGGAAGACTAGAAACTGTTGTAAAGAGGGAGGAATGGCAGAAAAGAACAGTATCAAATATGCGAAGAATTGGGCCAAAAGGCTACAGGATGCAAAATAAGAGTGATGCAGAAACCCATATGACAAAAATATGACGATAACAACATAATTTTGAAAACCTAATGTGTCCCAAGTGATGAACCTATTTGATCAAAACAGCAAAAAAAAAAAAAAGGTAATAAAACGGTGCCCTATAGAGGCACGAACAAAAGATGAATCACACACAAAGATTTCATAGCATCTGCCAGCTAAGTTTAACGTGAAATCCCTCAGATTGTACTGCTGTGTCATCACTCATATGAAACAAACTAAGTTGTCCACTTCTACTATAATCCTCAAAGGCAACAGGAATAAGATAACAAAGTGGACAACAAGAAAATGGAGAGTTAAAATTCAAGTGCAAACACCCACTCATATGATTGAAAAAAGAGTCGGAGCGGGGGGGAGCAACACACAACCAATCATTCTCATGTCTAAATCAACATCATCCACTGGACCAAAATTCTCCAAAAGTACAAACAAGACATACCCAACAAACCTGCAGCTTGCTACCCACGAGAAAAACCATCTGGATTTGAACATGAACACAAAAAGAAAATCTCACAGCTCGAACCAGACTAGTGATCACAAGCCCAACCACACAAACAAAGCAAAACACACAAGAAACTGCTCAACAAAAGCAAAAGGGAACCACCTACAAATAGCTCATACCCAGAAACACTTCATAAACCCACATAATCGAACATGGCTCAGCTAAAAGGAAGCAGCAGAACCACCAAAAAAGGCCAATTTTTTATAACAAAAGATGATGCAAGTGATCGAGCCAAGATAAACCGAGAAAGGAAAACATTCAAACTTTCATACATACCCAAAGGTGAGTTCAACCCACACCACACACCTTGCAGAAACCTGGGGGACGAGGGGAAGAGTAAGGTGAAAAGATTTCTAGTTTCACAACACTCCCCTGCCCGGAGTGGACTCCGGTTTATATTGGAACAGAGGTGAAGATTGGTAAAGAAGCAGGGGGAGCCACGTGGAGACTTAAAAATGACTATCTCAAATTATGGGAATACCCTCACTTGAAAGAAGAACTACGATTTTCCCCATCGCCACGGACTTTTCGCGCGTCGCCCCTCTGCCCGGGGGTGCGAAGAAGCACAACTACCCTTCCATTTTTTTATATTTACATTTTTACCCTATAATATCCTCCATCCCTTTCAAGTTTCAAACCTTCTCTCTTACGGCACCGACTTTAGCTCAGTTATTAGCGTCCAAGGATTTTTAGGTGGGGTCATGTGAGCTCAGATAACCAGTGATAGGGACCTAAAAAGAACCTTCCCTGTTGAAATGGTGCCCCTCCAACACTAATCAGGACCATAACTAGCACTTGACAACAGGATTAGATTCCCAATTTTGTGATACCACAAATTAACAGGAGATTAATGTACATGAGAATTTTAAAACAGATATCCCACTTAATAATTAGATGTCTAACATGTTGCAAGAGAGGATGAGGACATCACTAACATAAAGGTGTGCTAAGAAAGTGTGTTAGAAAATGGTGACATTATACTATTTTCCGTAGGGTTATAAGTGAAGTTGGTTGGAACAGATCTCCCCCAAATCCGGTGGACCTTTCAACGCCATCACATATAACTTGAAGGTATGTCTATTTCTTATATATGTCTTGTATCTTGTCTTGGGTAATGATACTTTCAGATTATATGAAATGGTTGTGGAATGTCCTTAAACTTTTGGTTCAAAAGATCTCGTTCCATACAGTTAGGTCCAGTAGACTTATTCGGTGTTCTAACACAAGTAAGTAGGTTAAGCTTTAAGTCTATTCCTTGATCACTTATCATTGAACTTTAAATGAGTCTAAGGTGACATCTGAAACTACTTTTTCCAGTATATTTCAGTGATTGAGTGCCCCACTTTGTTTGCAGAATAAGTTATTACATGGGGCCCACTAACGGAATAGTGTATACGGGTGTTTCGGTTTGATAGTTTTGTGAGGCCCGTCGACGGAATAAGAAGAATAAGCAATTTGTGGGTTTAAGATGGGATGGCTTATTCTTTTTATTCTCCGGATACACTATTCTACACGATATAAGTCATTCCGCTTGTCAAAGTAAAATTAAACTTATTCTCTCCTTATTCGTCCTTGTTCTTCTCCTATTCTCTAATCAAAGTAGCGAAGGAATAAGGAGAAGACAAACACATTAAATGCTTAAATTTTACAAGAAAAAGAGTGTGATGACTTATTCTCCTATTCTTCTTGAGCACATACATGTATCTTTTCTCACACCAACAAAAAAAGATCCGCTACGTTTGAAAAATTATCCTGGAGTCCAACAATTGCGATGATCCTATAGACTTCAAAATTTTGAAACTCAAAAATATGATCATAATTCTATGCGACATAAAATAACTGGTCTGTCATTCTATTGACAAATACATTTAATCTAAAATTATCAGGTGTCAATTTCCAAAATATGTTGGCCCCAGTGCTCCATAGAATGAAGGCCCATGGCCCATCTTTGGCCCACAATTTAAACAGAATGGGACTGAGGAGATGCCAGATGAAAAGGGACAAGACCACCAAGGACAATGATCCAGTGCCTTATTGATTGAAAGCCCCATCGTTTCCCATACAAAAGGAGAAGACAAAAGGATGGAACCCTAGGTAACCCCGATGGAACCTTCGTTTTATGCTCCTTTTTTTTCTTTTGGTGGGAGGTTTAAGGATTAAGCTTGGTGATCCCTATAACGAGGTGCCATGTTCACTTTTGTTGCACAGCTACAAGTCTCATATGGATATAATCTTAATTTAAGTATTGATGAGACATTGAAAAGAAATGGTGAACAGAACATGTTCTTCTTTGCAAGAGGATGGTGCACACAAGTTTCATTTGCTAGGCACATAAAAGGCAATAGGCATGGGCATATACAATGTTGATGCGCATGAACAAAGTCAAATGTAGTTCATGAAGAATATATAAAGCAACTATAATAGAGGTGGTACGAATTAAACTATAGCAATGATAACTTTTATCAATGGTCAAAATGCATAATATCATATCTATTAATTTTTTATTAAGAAAGAGAGAATAATCAAATTCAGAAATAAGTATCTCCTCTTATCGTTTCTTAAAAAAAGAGGATAGGGATTGCATCCTTGTCTTTGTCTAAAACATGTCTCTATAAATTTGCATCCTTCATATAAGCATCAGAAATAGACCAATATTTCAGGTTTGCTTTTACCGCTTAGGTGCTTCTATATATACCTAATCATGATGCAAGACCTTGGAAGTTGGAAGATTTCTTTTGTTTGTTTCAAGGTTTTGTTGCATCTCTTAACTGTTCCATCTATGGGCCAGCCAAAAAAAAGCATATATAGAGAGAGATTGAGAGAGAGACTGAGATTTTGCAGGTCACTAGAACATACTTGGAAAAAAAAAATCCAAATTCAGGACTTTCTTGCATATGAAGAAGCCCCAAGAAAGGCACTTGACGAATGGTAGCCATCACATTGATACTTAATGCAAAATAAGGAATCATGAAAAGAAGCCACAATATAAGATGCTCCTTTCAAGGGAACTTTTTTCCCAAAGATATAACCTTAACAAAATGAGGTTATTTGGACAAGAGTGATGCAATTCTTACTCTATTAATTAAGGTACATCTTTAAAGTACTTCTTCCATCATCACTTTTAGTCGCTCATAACAAAAGAGTACAAATTGTATTTCTCTTTCGACAAACCTGCTCTTGAACGAGTTACTAATTGGCATTCACATGACCCCATGAGTCTGAGGCCATGAAGAATTTCAGCATGGAATAATTATTATTATCCAAAATTAACTATCTCTAGTTGACCAACAGCTACATCTTGAGATCTCTGCCTTGTGATCCAAGTTTTAGCCTTTAAATCTTAATAAAGGTTTTAAATCCCATCTTGATAATGTTCTTTACTGCTTTATGTCCTTTTTCTAAACAGCCTAACATTATATTTTATTATTTGCAAGGTTGGGAGGATTCTGATTCTAGAACACAGCTGTGATTTCTTTATTTAGATTGCTTAGGGTATGCAACCTATCCTTTGAATCTGACTTCGATCTTGGCTCATGCATGCTCAAGCACTAGAACCTGTTTGGAACCATATAATGCATGTGTCGCACATTGTACATATGCGAAAGATACAGAACATTTTTGTAGAATAATCAAATACACAACAGGACCCATGAGAACAATTTAGATTGGACCACCATCTTTTCTTTCTTTCTTTGAATTCTTACAGACACAAATTCCTATAATCTATCAGATTCATATTTATATTCTTAAAATTAATTAACCTATCATTTTTAATTACATTTTACAATAACAATTACACGTATGTCTTTGCCATCAACTACACCGTTTGGTGTTATAGCAGAAATGATTGGATTGTCCTGGGATTTTGCATTGATTTTTTTTGTCTATGTACTCCTACAATGTTGGAGATTTAAAAACCTTGAGGATGTATATAGGTGTATACCTACATAAATCTCTTTTTGTCTGAACACTCTTTGCACTTTAGGGTGTCCCCCCCCTTCATGTTCATTGGATCTCCATGGACTCTCTCTCTCTCCCCTTTCTCTCTCTCTCTCTCTCTCTCTCTCTCTCTCTCTCTCTCTCTCTCTCTCTCTCCCTAGATTTTTTAAGTCTTATGTTAGATATGCATGCTTACATCCATGAAGTAGTCAAACTAATCACTTATAATACATGTACATGCCGGTATGGAAAGTATGCAGCATCCTTACATGACAGTGTATGCTTTCTGGATTTCCAAGACCGAAGTGGGTTTTGGATGGGAAGAATAAACTTCGGCGGAGACAGAACGATAGGATGCAAGGAAGGGAGGGCTTATGTATGAATCATGCAGCCAAATTGACAACAAAGGTGGAGCTTCACATGTAGTGTAAGATTCTCCTCCCACAAGGCCACAAACATGGGTAGGTTCATTGAACAATGCTCAGACTTCAGAACACAGCCATGAGCCAGCCTCTACTACTGTCTCAGCAGCATTTATCTGGTATAAATAGAGAACATGGGAACTGACATCTCTTCTCCAAGAAGGAAGTCTCTGATGGCCAAGAGGGATTGCTAGCTTGTAGCTTCCAATAGTTCCTCCAACATCTTCAGTGTGTACCTGATGGTAGGCTTTCTCACTTGATGATCATTGTAGCCCACCACTGAAGTCTATGGGGGAACTCTAGGTGGCACTGAGCTTATCTGACCTATCAACTTCCATAGGCACCCTCCAAAAATGGTTTGGCTTTCCTTTTCTTTTCCTCTCTCTCTCTCTCTCTCTCTCTCTCTCTCTCTCTCTCTCTCTCTATATATATATATATATATATATATATATATATATATATATATATTGTTTACTTCATGTAGGTCTTATCATTCTAACTAAAGGAACTGCCTTAGCATGTGTTGGTAAGGATGATAGAGAGAGGGCATAAGGACGTCATCCAAAATGCATACCGCAGGATTCCCTTTTTTTTGGGGGGGGGCAAAGAGTAAAACTTATATATTAAAAACATAACATGGAGTATAGCAATATCCACGTACAGACCGAGACCTTACCTACCACGGCATGGTCCAACTTGTTTACAAGAGAGGGGAGCGAACAACTACTGTGGAGATTACACAAAAGCATAGACATAGGTACACAATCTGCCAACAGGAAATCACACATCAAATGCACCAGCCAGGGCCAAGGTTGAACTCCTCGGAGATGTCGACGAAGGAGGAGCCAGAAAGAACTGCTACCATTGGCAGTTAAATGAAGGGGGGCTCGGAGACGTGCCTCGACAAGGAAGCACGAGATACGCACCAGACTCGAGCACCACCACACATCTCTAAAGTCCCGTCTTATGACCAACTTGAGAACCGAAGCACCACAATAGTTGTTGAAGATGACCATGTCGAAACAAGCAAGCAGAGGGGAACCTGGAGAAAGCACAGCACAAAACACAACAAAGACAAACCACATAATAAGCCGAGTCAGAAACAAGCGCCCTAATCCCCGATCACCGAACAACACCTTCATAGAAGAGGTCAGACAAAAAGGGGATGATCCAGCAAAAAACAGGGCATTAGACATGAAAAGAGGAAAAAGTTTATGGAGAAGGAGAGGGTGAGGGAAGGGAGATGATGGGCCACAGAACAATCTGGTGGGAGAAAGCAGGGGGAGGATACAGAGGAAAGTCGTGATTAGGTGAAAAATTGGAGGAGGAAGAAAATTACTAGATTGATGGTGAGCGATGGAAGGGGAGGAAACAGGGACGAGGGGGGACTGGCGTCAAGGAAGGAGAAGAAGAAAACGAAGACGGAAAGGCGAAACGAAGCAAGGAGAAGAGCGGGGAGGGGGGGAGCCACCAGAGGCGAGGACTCCCCCCTCCCACCAGGTCCACCGCCGAGACGAAGCTCGGGACCGGTGACGATTCCAGGAGGTGACGGAGCAAGCTCCAACCTACCCCCAAAACTTTCCGCGAGGCGACAGTCTATGCTGGCAGTTGAACAGTTGTTACTTCACCTTGGTGGATGTCTCATTTTTTGTTTTCCTATGTTTGTCTTGCACAACATTAGTTACATGAATTTGATGAGTCAAACAAACGAGTTTGATTAGGAAGAATCCATTATGAGGTTAAAAGAGCTCCAGATGTGAAGACAGGTACAGAAACTCTAGAAGGAAATGGGGTAGGTTTCGCATCCCACCAAGTCATTTGAGCATGGCATGCAGGTGAGATTATTTGAGGGCCTATATAGAAGATTTATACCTCGAATGGCCAAGTCAAAGGGCGTGTCTCATCCTCCTCAGGATATAAAAGAATAGATAAAGTACATTCAAAATAATAATATTGTATTTTTTCGTTTTATATTTCAAGGAGGTCTTAACTTTATGGCCTAAGCACTTAAGCATGATCCAACGATTTTCAAGAGATTTTTGTATATAAAATACTGTAAAGTATCATATTTGTATGTCTATCTCTGCCTCTAACATAGTATTACAAATATATCCTTGCAATATCCAAAAAAATTGCAGTCATGCCTTTTTAGTCAAAAATTTCATAACCTCCAATTGAATGTGTCAGAAAAATTCGATAGAAGATATTAAGTATAGTGAAATACCCAAATTTCTGGTATATTCGATTAGAATTTCATAATATTTTGACTAAAAGAATATAATTGTAACTTTTGTAAGATGTTATGGACAATTATGACAATGTGTAAAAATCAAGAATATACGTACAGTGAAAATACCATGTTTTGAAACGCATTCATAGCTACGAAAACCTTTTCAATTGATTATCCTGACAACAATAGCCATGAAAACCTTTTCAACTGATTACTTAACAAGAATAACTCAATAAGCTTCCATACTTCGAATAATTACATGCATTTTTTTTTCATATTATGTATACCTCATGATCTTTATATGATCGTGCATGTATCCTCATAGTAAATAATAATGCTTTAACCATTGTCTAAACGGAAAAGATATTTTGTCAAAGACATAATTGAGATGTAAAATATAAGGTTAAGGATATACAATAGAACATGAAAACATTGGGTATATATATATATATATGTATGTAATTATTTTGCTTAATTTAAGCCTAATTGCTTCATTCGCCATCATGTATGCACGTCTGACAGCAGGACCAGTCGGATGGAGCAAAACTGCCACCCTTCAAGCGTTTGGAATAAACTGTCTCTCTTTCTTTCTTGGCTTCTGTACCAAGCATTCTATGGAAATCTACTAGATCATCTCAAAACTTTTAGAAGCATTATATAAGCCATGGTAAACAAGTCATTTTACACACTTATCAACTGAATTTCAGTAACTTTTACAAATGGAGAGGAGGAAAAACGGCTTCTTAATCCATTTTTTACATCACATTTCCCTCACGGAATCCTCCCCCATGATACAAAGGGATGCTCTAGGTATTGTTACATAGGCAATTCAAAACCCTCAAATGAATTGATCGAAGACGGGGGAGGATCCTCTTACACTTTCAGCATAAGCGCCAAACTATCATTCTCCTTCCAATTAAAAGCCGGAAGACATGCACCTCAAGGGTATTCTCAATTTTCTGTCCCTTCACAAAATCTACAGGACTAAGAAGATGCCTGTGCAACTCCCACCGGGTTTGCACCACTGTCGCTTCCGCTTCCTTTCGACTCTTTTTGTTGTGAATTGCCACTCTGTTGTTGTTTCTGAACCATTAGCGGTCGGAACTGAAAGGAGAGCCAGATTGTTAGTCAGGGACAAAAAATGCGTTTAGTAGGCTACTTTTGTCAAAACAAAAACCATTTTATTTGAAGTGGCATTTCCTGGTAAAACTTTTCATAACCTAAACAGTACATAATACCCTGAGAAATTGACAACCTACAAGTTTCACTTTGAATCAGGCCAACCTGCCATCTAACTCAAATAACATTGGGCAGGAAAAAAAAAATTCCTTAATAATCCAACGTAATCGCTCAAATTGCCCACCTTTCAACGGACACTGGCCTAAGGTATGAAGAGCTAGTGTACACACTGACATACAAGAGGCTCAAAATGAGCAGAATGGTGCAGGTCTCAAACAAGCCGGACTGGGATTCAGCAAGCAGGTTTAGATATTAGGAAGAGAAGGCTCAATAATGATCAGACTAAATGCGGCAGTACAGAATTCTCTTGCTGCCCTCTGTGAGATGATTACCCTACTTAATGCAATTCTTGACATAAACCCCAAAATGCTAGTTTAGAAGAAAAAAGAAAAAAAAAGATAGAGAAGAGAAAAGAATATGATTCGGGATCAAACACAAACCTGGTAGATGGAATATATCACATTTCTCCTGATCTGTGCTGTCATGTCTAGAAAAAGATTATAACCTTCAAGCTTATACTCAATAAGAGGATCTTTCTGTGCATATCCCCGTAAACTAACAGCCTGTTGTATAAATTTGATTGCTTGCAAATGCTCCTTCCATAGTCTGTCTATGTTGCTCAGAATTAGAAACTTCTCAGCTTCCTTCATCAGACCTGGTGCTTGCTTCTCTACAATTTCCTGAAATGATTGAATAGAATAAGAAATCTAAATCTTGGAGGGGACATACTGCATGATAGACAAAATGCTCAAAGGGAAAGATTTACAAGGCTTAGTGTTTTATAGGTCTACGTGCAGCTGAAGATAGAATCAAGATGACTATATGTCTAGAGTGCCTTAAATATATCCACTTAATTAGCATTTGCTTCCCATGTGGAACATTTTTTTAAGTGTCACCGACACAAACCATGTGGCAGAGCACGGCGTTTCATGCAAAAGCACAACTTTCCATATGCAAGAGCAATTCAGGAAGGCATGATGCAGTAAGGTCATAGCATGTCATGTAAGCGCAACTTATGGCAACTTTGTTAACTTACAGCTTTTTGCAGGTATGCTTCTCTGCCCCTGTAACGAAGGTATTCTTGTAAATCCTGATAGCTTGAACATTTGCTTTGCAACAACTCAGGAGAAAGATCATTCAGTAGGTAGCAATACCTGCCAAGTCAATGATTAGTGAAAGTCCTAACTATACATGGTGGAGAAATCTAACTAACCAGAAGCTTAAGATTACTATAGTTTGCAAGATAACTAGCTAATACAAAATATTTGAGGATATTGAAGGTTGTTTAGTGCTTACTGCTGCAGCTTGGCAATTAACTTCTCAACATCCCAACTTTCCCTTGGAGCATCCGGACCAATATTTGCCTAACCATGAAGTATTACACCGTGACAACAACTTCAACAAATATACTCACATTTATAAATCTAAAAAACAACTGTATGTATGTATTCATTTCTTTAAAGAGAGAAGAAACAGTAAATAATTCTAAAGGCCATTATACCTCTAAAATGTCATCCATTGTCAATTCAGCATACTCTATAATGAGAGACTGCAGGCTATCAGATACAAGTGCCCGCCTTCTTTCAGTGTAGATACGATCTCTTTGACTGTTCAAAACTTCATCATATTCAAACAACTGCTTTCGGATATCAAAAAAGTAATTCTCAACCTTCCTTTGAGCTTCATCAAGTGCCTTTGTCAACATTTGGGATTCAATTGGCAGATCTTCAACTCGGAAAGCTCTCATCAAGCCCTGCACATTGTAAATGAAATAGTGCTTCAGTAACAACCAACGAGGGGACAAGTCAGTGTTTCAGGAAACCCGAAGGAACAAGAACCATTTAATGTGTGACCCTTGCATAACATCTCGTGTAATGTCATGGAAATGGTTGAGATTCCGTTCCCACTGGTTTTCTCGGATAATGAATTAATAATGGGACATGAAACATTTTTCAGGTTCACTTCCCTGAAAACATTTCTCAGGCCATCAAACATTTTTCACGTCCTCTTCCCTGAAAATATTCCTCAGGCCATCTTCCCTTAGAACTTGATGGGAATGGACGAATCGTGCATTTTCTGACACCAACAAGACTGAAGAAACAAAATGAATGAAAACAAGAGTTGAATATCCTTTGGTGGTCTATGATTAACAAAAGTTCCCCCGACACAATTATCATATTATTTGTTTCTTGGAAAGGCTGGAGTATGTTTATGAACGCATGTTAGGACCTCTACTTTGTTCTGAAACTAGCAGAAAAGAAAAGGTAAAATCTGTTTACTCAACATTAAAACTTCAAAATCCATTTACTCAGCATTACAACCATGTATAACATAGTAGCTTATGTAACCTGAATCCTGTCACCACCAAAAATTCGGAAGAGGTTGTCTTCAAGGCTAAGGAAGAAACGAGAGCTGCCAGGATCCCCTTGTCTGCCACTTCGACCCCGTAGCTGTAACCCCAATGATACAAATGAGGCATCTTACATATTGAAAAATGAAGGGAAGTAGGAAATAAACCATGTATAACAGTCATCAAGAAAACAATGGGATCAACGAGTAAAAAAGAAACAGGTTAATACATTCATCTTATCACAAACAAATGTGACACAAGTTTACATTCATCTTATCACAAACAAATGTGACACAAGTTTACACTCAATAATGCCACTAATCTTCACTTCACACACTAAGATCCCTATATTTGGTTTCATGAGTATCAAAAGAGAAAGATGATAAAATCAATCTTGCCTATGATTATGATGCATCAAATGTAATGCTTGCTAAATGACAGCACTCATACAAAGAAGTAAATTAGCATTGATTCCTTTAAAAAGCTTCAAACAAGTATCTATGATAGCCGAACAATATAAACTGGTTGACAACCAATGATTGAGCTTTTTGACTAAACTCACTTTCACAAAAACTGCCCAGTAAACAGTTCATTTGGTCAGCTTATATACAAGCTGACTTGAACTAGTTCTTTTGTGAGAAAACCAACCAATATGCAGAAGAATGGGTAAGTCAGGGAAAAGCAATCACTAAATGTGGCTGTGAGATAGCTTATTTTGCACTATCCATATTGTACAAGAGCAAAACATATGCATAGTCAATCATACTTTCCGTGGGAATTTTAAATGTCACATGTATATGAGCTCAATATTATAAATGCAATATTCCACATATGCATGATATCTCCCATGGATGGAGGAACGTTTTCCAATTTATGTGCCCATTCTCTCTAGTGTCTTCCTGACAATACCATGCTTCAAGACAGCATTGACTATGATGCATTTTCATCAAACTTCAAATCTTTCTCCAACTAGCTGATATTCCTTTCGTCTAGTTCAAGACATGTTAACCAATGAGTGCCATGCTATTGTTGGACTTTGTCAACAAGCACAATGGTGTGAAAGGTTAAAAAAAAAAAAATCATTGACATAACATGAGCAACTGAAGTAACCAAATGTACAGTAATAATAAACTTCAATAGATCTTTCATAAACTGTCCATGAAGTATATCTGATAGAAAAAGAAAGGACCTGTTTATGCTGAGATGCCTTTCTTTATGGATGTCAAGGTTCTGACTTACCTGATTGTCAATTCTCCGAGATTCATGACGTTCTGTCCCCACTACATGAAGCCCACCTGCCAAAACCACCTGAAGGGTTTTTGAGATGAACAGTTAACATTCCTGTACTTAACATTACATGAAAAACTTAAAATGTAACTAGTCAGATAAAACCTTATTTCTTTCCTCCTCAGTGTAGAGTTTATATTCTTCAATGATCTTCATAAAAGCTTCCCTCAATTTTGTTATGACTTCATCTCCAGTTGGACCCTAAAATTTTCATTGGTCAAGATGCGTTACAAAGTAATCAAGCTAGTTTGCAATAATTGGCTCATTGTCTAAACACATTCATCAATCAATCCTAATTAGATACTTAAGCGATAAATGTCTTTAGCTGTCTATAGATACCCGGTGTAGTTTCCACGAGATAGCATGCATAAATTATCCCCAAGGCCATTAAAACTTGTACTATCTAATATCTATCACACCCAAATTCTTGGAGACGTTGCCATGGTTATAGAGAACTGCTGACATTGTTATGGTGAACACTTGTATGGTGATGTGGTGTGAGACTCCCATCTGATTAATCCTTTTGATTTTGAAAAAAAATCTTCTTTGTCGGATTTGAAAATCTTTAGGGAAATCTTAATTTGAAAAGAGAGTTTTAAGTTTTTAAAACATGTTCTCTTTTCTTTTAGGCAGACTTTTAGGATTAATCCTTAAAGTCTGGATGACTTCTGGATCGACTGTGGATCCGTGTTCTTGACCTCTCCCCACTGACCTCGGTCAGTGTTAATTACACCAATCACTGATTGGTAACCCTTGATTAACCATCCAGATAAGACTTGAAATAAACAGAGAACAAGCAGAATTTAAATGCAGCATTCAAGTCATTTTTTGTTCTTTTTTTTTTTTAAAAAAGGGTCCATGAGTATCATTTAAAGGATAATTAAAGGATCTTAAAGTTTTCACAAAAGAGCGAGTATCTTTGAGGAAGGTTCTTGAAAATTATCCCTTAAGTATCTTTTGAAAGGATGAAGGATTATTTTGATTATTTTAAGTCATTTAACCAATATAAATGAACCATGACTTAATGATTAATCCACCAATTGGAAATAACCACTTTAATTAATGATTTACCTTATTGATATAAATGAACAAAGAATTATTCTTATTGGTCCATCTATAAATAGGATAATCACGACTTCGTAGCCTGACCCCCAGTTAGGACAGAACCATAGAAGGTATTGATTATACCTATTGATAGGGATGAATCAATACATATAACGTTTGGTCACTCTACCAATAAGAGTAAACCATCAACCAAGTGGTATGTCTAACCATATAATAGAACCACTAAGTTTAGGCCATTCAACCAATATGAATGAACCTGAAATTTTCCTCTCTTTTTTTTTTTAAGTTCAACTAGTTGGTATGGGGAAGCCATATTGTACTTTGATTGATTTTTTTTTTTTTTATGATCAATTCTCCAATTTGGAAGAGTTATGTTGTTTTCTGATTTTTTTATTAAACTTTAAGTTATTTTAATTTCTGTTGTCTTCAGTTAAGTTATTATTATTATTTTTTAGTATGGCCAACCAACCATTATAGAAGAACCATTTTCTTATTTTAAGATTTATGAACTTAAATTATTTAATGAATGACCAACCAACCAATATGGAAGAATCATAATAAATTTTGATTTTTATGTTTTCTGAAAAAAAATTTAATTAAATGAAGAATCATTTATTTTCTGTTTTAAGAATCTTTTGATTTTCTGCAATTTGATTTTTTGTATTTTTTTAGTCTTTTAATTTTTTGAAATTTCATTTAATGGTCTACCCAACCAATATGGGAGAACCAATTATTTTCTTTTTTTTTGTTACATTTTGATTTTCTGAAATTTTTATTTAATGGCCTACCCAACCAGTATGAGAGAACCATGATGATTTTTTTATTTATTTTTATGTTTTCTGAAAATTTTAATTAAATGGAAAAACCATTTACTTTCTATTTTTAAAATTCTTTGATTTTGATTTTATGTCCTTCTTTTTTTAATCTTTTGATTTTCTGAAATTTTTATTTAATGGCCTACCCAACCAATATGGGAGAATCCTTATTTTGATTTCTGTTTTTTTTATTTTCTAAAATTAATGGCCTACCCAACCAATATGGGAGAACCCTTATTTTAATTTCTGTCTTTTTATTTTCTGAAATTAAAGGCCTACCCAACCAATATGGAGAACCCTTATTTTGATTTCTGTTTTTTTTTATTTTCTAAAATTAATGGCCTACCCAACCAATATGGGAGAACCCTTATTTTAATTTCTGTCTTTTTATTTTCTGAAATTAAAGGCCTACCCAACCAATATGGGAGAACTCTTATTTTGATTTATGTTTTTTTTTTCTAAAATTAATGGCCTACCCAACCAATATGGGAGAACCCTTATTTTGATTTCTGTTTTTTTTTATGACATTAAAAAAAAAATCTAATGGCCCTTCAAAACATGCAAATGGACCATGTTTAACTAATACATGAAAATATTATAAGAAATGAAATCTATATTGAACCTCCATTCTTTTTAAAAAAAAAAAAATACAAGCCTTGGGGATCTTTCTGCAGAAATCCATCAGTCTCTCTTTTTAAAAAATCCCACGCCAGCCACCTGGGGGGGGGGGGTTGAGGCTGAGATTAGGTCCCTTTTCTTTTTTGGGATCCAGAGCCCTGGAGTAGCTTGGAGCAGGGCTGGAGCAAGGAGGCAGCTTTGGGGGATCTTGGACGCTGGAACTCGGCAGTCTTGGGGCTCTTCCTTTCTTGGAATCTAGGGGGGTTCTTGAAGCTGTTGGGGGCCTTTTATAGGCATGGAGGGGGGGCAGCTACTGTAGCGCGGTACTGTAGCTGCAGTACCCACGCTACAGTAGGATAAGGATGGGGAGAGAGAGATGGGGAGAGATAAAGATGGAAAGAGAGGGAGATGGAGGAGGGGTCGGTTACTGTAGTGCGCTACAGTACTGTGCTACAGTAGTTTTTTTTTTGTATTTATCTCAGCCCCTCTCTTTCTTTTTTTGTGTTTATCCCTTCCCTTCCTTTGTCTCTATCCCTTCTTTCTCTCTTTCCTTATAAAGGACCAGCGTGGGAGCCCATTAGGGCCAGTCGTATGCTGCCAGACCCGCAACTTCTTCCTCCTTGGCCGAGCCCTTGTTGTTGCTGCTGGACATCTTGTGTTGCAGGTTTGGTTGAAGGCTGTTGTTGGTGCTGCAGGAGGTCCAAGTTGCCACTGTGTAGAGCAGATTTGAAGGCTGTATTGAAGGCTTCGGGAAGCCCTATTGCTGCAGATTTGTTGTTGGTGTTGATGGAGATTTAAGGTATGTGCATGCATCCCTTTTCTTTGTTTTTTGTGGTATTCTTGTTGCAGGTTTTGAAGGCTGCTGTTGGTGGCTTTTTGTTGGTGCAGATTTGGAGATCCAAGTTGCTGCAGTTGGAGGCTTCGTTTGGTTGCAGTTGGGACTGCAGATTTGCTGGAGGTGTTGTTGGGGATTTGAGGTAGGTGCATCCTTCCCTTTTTATTTGCTGTGACATCCTTGCATGCATCTTAAAATCTGCATCTCCTTTTTTTGTTTCTTCATACATACACACATCTATACATATATGTATGTTGCATTATTTTGTTGGATGCATATACACGTACACATGTAGATGGTTTTTTTTTTTTGGTTCAACAATTGCCCCCCACGAGAGGCATGCTGGATACAGCGTTGAAGGCATGTCTCACGTGCATTTTTATTTGACTTCGCACCACATTGATCGCATGTGTGCATTAGACTTACTTGGCTCCAAATTGAACTTGGAATTTCTTTATTCATCTTGAGTGTCTTGGATACTTTAGGAAGCCTTGTTGCTGCAAATTTCTGGAGCTGCTGTTGGTGGAAACTTGGAGCATACTTGTTGTAGATTTTGGAGGTCCAAACTGCAGGTTTGCTGGTGCTTATTTGCTGTCCTTGGAAGTCTGTTGGAGGACTGTTCTTGCAGTGTTGGTGGGAGACCTTTTTTCAAATCCCTTCTCTTTGTTTTTGCATACACATACATATCTATGTGTATTCACATGCTTCTAAATACATGCATGCATACAGATCTTTTGTTTGATGCATATACACATACACGTGTAGAAAGGTTTGTATCTTTTTTCGCTCAACAATTGCCCCCCACGAGAGGCATGCCGGAGACAGCATTGAAGGCATGTCTCACATGCATCTTCTTGATTTGACTTCGCACTGCATTGATTGCATGTGTGCATTTGCCTTGTTTCACTCCAGATTGAACTTTGAATTTCTTTGTTCATCTTGAGTGTCTTGGATACTTTGATTGGTGTCTTCTGATGGCTCCTTGAGCTTGACGAAGTTTCAAGCTTACAGAGAGGGGCGGGTTTAAATTTCAAATTCCTCACTCGGGGTCTGGGGTGCCACAGTTTAACCACCGCTGAACCGGGCGAGTTACTCGTCTCAAAGCCGGTTGGAAACCTTAGGTGAACCCAGCTACCCGAATTGGCGGCCCATGACTTACCCGTCACGTTGGGACCTGCTTGCATACCCGTGAAAGCCCTCCTTCCTCACCTGATAGCCGCGGGACCTCTGAGAGGCCCTGTGGAGCTGCGCTCAGCCTCGTCTCGGTGCCCAACTGATTCCAGTCTCTCTGGAGAGAGGGACCCTCCTCCCCGCCTTCCCAGGGGGAGTTCCCCGGCTGCTAAGAAAACTGTGGCATCCTCGTTTCTTTCCGGAGGAGTGAACTCTAGTAGCGCTGCCCCGGAGGTGCCGCCGGTGAGTTGTCAGGCCATGGAAATGGGAGATGTTGAGTTGGAAGCATGCGAGGTTGGACATGGCAACCTTGATGTTTCTTTGGGGGATTTTCTTGACCCCATCTCAGCGAACCGAAGCCTCAGGTGTGTGCAAGCGAGTGACGTTGGTGGGGCTCCTCCCCAACTGAGACGATCAGCCACTCTACCATCTACGCAAGCAGCCCAGGCGATGGAGGTCGTCTGCCTGGAAATAAGGATGTGCAGGCCTCATACCCAATTTTCGAAACTATGCAGCTAATTGTTTCTTCCTCTCGTCATAAGGCCCCTCCAGAGGCTATTTCCTTGGACGGGTCCATATTGATCATTCGCAAAAGATGCAGGGTGAGGCGTTGCAGGTGGAGGAGGGGAGTGGGTTGAGGAGAGGACCTTGACAATGTATGATGGAAGGCAGGGCCTTGGGGTGTGGTTCAGGGGGAGAAGGCAGAGAATCTTAACGAAAAGAGATAGTAGCAGAATTGTGTGAGGTCGTAGAATCTATTACGGAACAGCACTTCAATGACCTAGCTAGCAGACTAGATGTCTCTTATGAAGGCCTTGACAAGGAGGTGAGGAAGGGTGTGTCGAAGATTAAAAAAGATGGCTTGCAAAGCTTGCTAGGTGCTCCAAGGAAGAGAAATCAGCTAGAAGGGGTGTGCATCAGGAGGGGAAGCTAGTAGAATCAGGGAAGAGGAAGAGGTAGAGGTGTGTGAGGGGGACGAGGGGGTGGATGTACTTCAAATTTGTTGCCATGAGGATGGTCACATGGAACATTAAAGGTATTGTGGGGAGGGAGAAGAGAGCTACCATGAAGGAGTTTGTAAGGAGATGCAAGGTCGATATCCTATGTCTTCAGGAGACGAAGTGTGAAGAGGATGGAGATAACATTATGAGGGAGATTGGAGGTAGGAGGCTTTGCAAAGGGGTGAACTCTTCAACTGTGGGGAGATCAGGTGGGATTATGATTCTCTGGAATCAGTTCGTGGTTTGGAGCGGGAGGAGCTTAGGAAGGTGGGGAGGCACTTCATTTCCCTTACCTTTAAAGATGTGTTAGATGGTTTTGAATGGGTGTACACAGGCATGGATGGCAGTACCGGCCCGATATTGGTACGTACCGGTACCCGATACATGTAAAGGGTATCGGCCGATACCGGCCGCTATTGGGCCGGTACCGGCCGGTACGTATCGGTACCGGTACCCACCGATACGGGTACCGGTACCGGTACTACCATCCCTATACATAGGTGTTTACGGCCCCCAGGGGAGACTTGATAAGAAGGAATTGTAGGCAGAATTATTGCACATGCAGCAAGCCTCTGATCGCCCTTGGTGTCTAGGGGGGGATTTTAATGCGGCAGCATCTACAGAGGAAAGGTTTGGGGACACCTCATATTCTGCAGAGATGGAACACTTCCAAGAGTTCATCCAGGAAGTAGCCCTAGTGGATGTCCCTACTCCTAATGCTCTTTTCACATGGTCTAATTTTAGGGACTCTCAATCTTTATCGCACCTGGATAGATTTTTGGTTTCTACTGACTGGGAGGAGCACTTTCCGGAGCTAGCAACTATGTGTCTTGAAAGGCCATATCATAAGCCAATTCTGCTTTAGACTAGCAGGCGTCGCTCTGACATAGATTCATATTTGAGAGGTTCTGGCTAAGAGAGGTGGACTTCAAAAAGGTGGTGGTTACAGCGTGGGAGGCCCCTTGCAGTGGTGGTTATGCGATGGCTAGACTGGTGTTGAAGTTTCAGAAACTAAGCACAACCCTCTTTCAATGGGACATCAACAAATAGTTGTCAGGGAAAGAGGCTAGAGTTGACTTACTTCAACATATTGCTAACTTCGATGCCTTGGAGGAGGCGGGGCTTCTAGATGTGGAGGGAAGGCAGTGTCGTAATAAGCTGAAAGCAGAGTTTGGGGAGATTCTTATGAAAGAAGAGATGTATTGGTAGCAGAGATCTAAGGACAAATGGATTAAAGAAGGGGATAGAAATACAGCTTATTTTCAGAGAGTGGCCTCGGCAAGGAGAAGGACTAATGTTATTAAGAGTATTAATACAGGTGATAGAGTTCTTACCCACGACCACGCGGCTAACATCAAATCTCATGCTAGAGAGTTTTTTGCTTATCTCTTCACCGAGAAGGATAAACCCCGCCATGTCCTTCCGGAGGGGGTTTTGCCCAGGATCTCTATAGATGATAGCACATAAATTTCCAGGCCCTTCACTGAGGAGGATATCAAAGAAGTTGTGTTTTCTCTGGCAGGTAACAAAGCCCCTGGTCTGGATGGTTTGCCTCTGTGTTTCTTTCATGAGTGCTGGGACATTATTAAGTAGGATTTTTGTGCAGCTGTTATGGAGTTTTTTGAGGGGAGGGCTCATCTTGCAGGCATCAACAAATCCCTACTAGCTTTAATCCCTAAAAAAGAAGGTGCTGAGCAATTTAATGATTATAGACCCATCAATCTCCTTAATGGGTCATATAAGATTATTGCTAACATGCTTGCACTGAGGCTGCAAAAGGTGGTTGACAAGTTGGTACATGAAAATCAAGGTGCTTTTATTAAGGGAAGACTTATACAAGATAATTTCTTAGCTGCCCATGAATGTATACATGCTATGAGGAGACAAAGAAGAAAAGGATTAGTTATTAAGCTAGACTTTGAAAAGGCGTATGATGAAGTAAATTGGGGATGTTTGTTGCAGGTCATGTTCTTGATGGACTTTAAGGAAAAATGGATCAATTGGGTCTCTTGTTGTATTTCTTCCGCTAGGATGGTTGTCCTAATTAAGGGGGAGGCCTCCTCATTCTTTCATTTAGGCCGGGGACTCAGACAAGGAGATCCATTATCACCTATCCTATTTGTTCTAGTAGCTTAGATTATGAGTTCTCTATGGACGCGAGCAGAGGATTTGGGTATCATTTCTAGATTCAGGGTCCATGCATCCAACAGACAGGTTACACATTTACAATATGCAGATGACACTATCTTATTTGTAGAACCTTCTTTCCAGTAGCTGTATGTGAATAAATGTCCCTTGCATTATTTAGAAGATGTATCTGGGTTGAAAATCAACTTTAAGAAGAGTCAAATTGTGGGTATTTAGGTTGACCAAGACTTTCTTATAAGAGCTGCAAATTTGTTGGGTTGTCCGACCCCATCACCTATCTGGCTATCTGGGTTTACCGTTTTCTCCTTTCGCCACCCGATGTTCAGATTGGAACAAGGTCCAACAAAAGTTTAATTCCAAGTTTGCAGGGTGGAAAGGAAGACTTTTATCCTATAGTGGTCGCCTTGTGATGTGTCGTTCAGTCATAGACAGTCTTCCGTATACTACCTGTCCTTATTCCGGATCCCACTGACAGTGGCCAAGAAACCGGAAGCCATTCGATGCAGGTTTTTTTGGCACAGGGCCTCGAATAAGAACAGAGGGAGGCATGATGTTAGCTGGAAAAGGATTTGTATGAATAAAGAGCTGGGAGGCTTGGGAATCAAGGACATCCGAGACTTTAATTTCTTGGGAAGTGGCTTTGGAGGCTGGTTGTGGTACAAGATAACATTTGCATGAAACTTGTTAAGCAGAAGTACTACAGGCAGAACAAAGTGTGTGATTTCACCCCCGACAGCATATATAACGTCTCTCAATTATGGAAAGGTATTTTACTAGCCAAGGATCTGGTTTAAAATGGAATGCAACACTAGCTGGGGAATGGACAGCAGTGGCTATTTTGGGAGGACAAATGGTGTGATAATGTCCCTCTGAAAGAGAGATTTCCTAGGTTGTATTCAGTTTTGAGCTGTGTCGGCAGTGGTGGGGGAGGTGTGAGAATCAGAGGGTTGGGCACCAAGGTTTCGTAGAGATTTGACGGATAGGGAATTCCATAAGCTGATGGGTCTCTATGATGCTTTACATGGGCTTACTATTGTCCAGGAAAAGGAAGATTCAGTGAGCTAGAGATGGGAAATCATCGGTAACTACTCTGTCAAGTCTGCCTACTCTTTAGTTCGTGATGGTGGGGTGAGATATCCATATATGAAGCAAGTTTGTAAGCCATGCAGTCCTTTGAAGGTTAAAGTATTGATTTGGTGGATCTCTCATGGGAGTTTGCCCACAAGGGATATATTGGCAGCTTTCATGGATAACATCCAACCCACTTGTCCCCTTTGTGGTATACAGGAGGAGAATTTACACCATCTTTTTGTGCAGTGCCCATTTACAGAGGAAGTTTGGAAGCACTTGTTCATCAAGGTTAAGTGTAATCAGCCAATTCAGAGGACAGTGCAGAAACTGCTGGAAGACTGGCAGCAAAGATGGCATTCTAAAGGCGATCACAAGGTCTGGTGGTTGGTCCTTCATGCGACGTTGTGGACAATCTGGGTGAAAGGAATGCAAGGATTTTCAAGAGTCAAGCCACGAGTTTTGATAGAGTAGTCACTTTCATTTGTGATGTGATTAGTGAATGGGGGAGGCTTCTTACTAATGTGACTCCTCACATTCCATTCTTTTGTCTCTTTTTGAAGGGAGGGGTTGACTGACCGCACCGTCTTGGTGTGACTTTTGTATAGGGGATTTTTGAGGGGTTTTCTCTTATACTTGTATATCCTCTTTCTTTTCATTTATACAATTGTGGTACTATCCACTTCTCAAAAAAAATAACAAGTTAGTGTACATGATTTAATTTGTGTATGACACAGTTAGAATTTGTTTTTGCTGAATAAGCTAAGAATCTTGTTGTCCCCTTAGGTCCTAAAGCTAACACCATCTGATCACCACAATGATGTCATAATCATCAAAGCTGTAGTCCTATACATATTAGCAAAGTCAAAATAAAGCTTTATTTCTTCCTTACAATGTCCTACCCAAAGTCCTCGTAGTTCAAAATTATTGTTCCAATGGCAAACAGCATCCTCTAATACATTTTAGTTCTAAATTCTGAATCCATTGTTGAATCATGCTCAAGACTGTATGATGTTCATGATGCTTTGTGATCAACTCTGGAAGTGTAATATTATCCTTTGCACTCTCATTTACCTAACCTTGGACCATAGTACTTTTCATTGCCACTGAGGAAATTTTAACATAAACCAGCCATATTCCGAATTGGAAAGGTCTCAGGAACATTGCCCTAAAAATGTAATGCAGCTATGCACATCATTATATTGTAGAACAAGAACTGATAGGACAGCTCTGATGACCTAAATGTTAAAAATGCAGGACATGATCAATTATGTAACACATATTAATCTATTGCCATTTGCCAAAGACAATAGAGTGAGATCAATATTAAATATAAACTTCTTGTTCAACCAACAATCTTAGACACTGTAGTGAAATTTATCAAACCGACAAAATTCAAAGTATAAGGCTGAATGTATGAATTCGTAGAAAGACAAGCGACCAGGATACATAATCTTTGTAAATTGCATAATCACACTCTAACTGCGCAAAGTTATGAGAACATCCTAGAAGATCACTGTCGGCATTACTGGTTTATGAATTTCAACGCTCAAGGCTCACTGTTCACAGATAGATTAACTTTTACAAAGAGTTCCTCAAGTGAAAAGGGATATGGACAAGAAAGAAGAGTGTCAAGATTTTTCTTGTTTACTGTCCAAATATTCAATATAAAGGAGTATCCAGAGACCCATTGACCATAATTCCAAGGATGTGTCATGATCTTGGAATTTGGAAAGCATATATGCAAGAGTTTTGTTAGCCTGTATTCTTTGCAACACCCATACAAGCACATCAAGAAGTATATGGCATTGTAGTTTTAAGATAAGAAAAATTGTATCTCAAGATGTCAAACAAAAAAGATATATGAAAGATGTTACTGGAGAGGTTCACTCTTTCGTCCATTGTCCAGAGAGATGCATAAGTGCTAAAATGTTTTTCACCTTCTCGCATGAATATGACAGCCGTTCTTCTGCTTCAAGCTCAGTCAGTGATCTTTTCCCCCATGTTTGGACAGCCAACTCCACTGCCTCCTCAGCCAGTGACATTTTCTCCTTGGATAGTTCGCAGGGAAATAACTTATCATTAACCTGGAAGTCAGAAAGTCCTTTGAATTGCATAATACTTTGATCCTTAAGAAGCCACAATTATTGATGAACCAAATTAAACAGTACCTTCCATGTCTTCCTTGGCGGAAGTTTCTTCACAGATACAAAGCCCCCTTCAATTGACTTAACAACTCTGTAGAATTCAGTTTTTGTTTAATCATGAGTATGTGAAGATCATGGTTTTTATAGATCTAAGATATTGTCATTAGTGTACAATATACAAGATAATTGGCATTAGAAGATAACTTCCAACTTGAATTCGGCAAAATCTGCCCTCATTCATCAGCACAGAACCAGCAGTATAAGCAATAACCTATCAACCTTGGGTTGTCCAGTTCAATGAACGATGAAAAGAATTGGAAAGTTTTCCAACCCTCTGCCCTGGCTAATGCAAATGCTTTACTATATTGGGAAAACTAACTGGTCAAGATGACTTTCAACAGAAAAGGATCAGTCAAAATTCTTACAAGTCCAGCTAGTAGGGAAGGACTACCTTCTTAGTCGCATTTTGGGGCCATAGCCTAAAGGAGTAACCCTCGAAGGTTGCCTAAGGCAACATAAAGGGTCTAGATGGGGAGGGGAAAGAACAAGCTCAATACAGGATAAGTGATCTTCTCTAAGACAAGTGGCAGGCAAAGAGTGAATAAAACACAAGTCCTCATTTCATCAATAATGAAAATTTCAGTGGCCAATAGAAGAGAGGTAACCTAGTGGACCATGAAGTATGGCTCTTTCAAGTTCAAAAGGCATCATGTCAGATATTAATGTGGAAAGGGGAAAGAAAGTAAATAAGTTGAAGAAATGAAGCCTCCATCCCCTCCTCTTTTTCTTATCCCACCAATGCATGCAGGCTTCACTTGGCTCAATTGGCTGACTTGGACCATCAAGATCAATTTGGCCTTTCTTTTGTTATTTACCAGAACAAAGGGGATCAAAGTCCTCTTCTTAATTTTAATTGCAAGAGCCAATTCCAATCCAAATAGCTCAATTTAGATCAGGATGGAGTCATCTTTTAACCCATGAGTATGTCAATAAAATTTAAGCCATAGAAACATGCTAAACCAACTCATATTTGGTGCATGGGTGTCAGTATATCAAACAGCTTACAAGCAAACTGACTACCTGGGCATAAGCATCTCACGCAGCTTTAACCTTGCCATGAACTCTGCATTACCTCCTAGGATTATATCTGTCCCACGGCCTGCCATATTTGTCGCAATGGTTACTGCCCCAAGACGGCCACTCTGTGCTACTATCTCAGCTTCCCGCTCGACATTCTCTGGTTTTGCATTGAGAACCTTTAAATATTTTTTTATATAGATGAAGGAACATCAGATGTCGAAAATTAGTGAAGACATATGTCAGATATTTCATGAAAAAGAGCAGGTGAAAGTTAATTTATCATGATCCTCCCATGAAAAATAGGGAAACCAAAGTCTTCCGAAAGTCTTCCACAAGAAATTTGACGCATCTGTCCTGGTATTTTTATTGAGAACTGAGAAACATTAAATCAAAGCTTTAGTATGAGGAAGAGGTGGAAAACTACACCTACCCACATTAATATCTTGAAGTTAACCTGGTTAATACAAGCTGTAGAGATGTTTCAATTATTGAACACTATGATAAGTAGGTGTTGATTAATTTCTTTTGAAATGGAACCAGAGTTAGATTCCCAAGGCAATCAAAAAGTCTGGCAGCTTATCCTACATGCTATGTTGTGCATTGCTTGGGGGAAATAAGTATAAGGACATGGTGGAGAGCAAAGATTTGGGCAAGGAATGGACACCTACCTTCATTTTTGACAGGGCCCAGGAGAGGGCTAGATTGATCTATAATGTTAATGAGACCACAACTGCTCTCTTGGCCTTGAGGGGGTTAATGAGCCATACCACCTTGGTGTGTTTTTGTAGAGGGATTTCTGAAAGCTGCATTATACTACACTTGTAAATTCCCTACTTTTATTTAATAAATTTTATGGTACTAATCACTTTCAAAAAAGATACTCTTATAGACAGTGTAGTACCTAGATGTGCGTCACTTTCAGAAAAGATACTCTCATAGATAGTGTAGTACCTAGATGTGCTTTTACGTCTAAATAATAAACTAAATCATTATAAAACACTAAAACGTACAGTAACTAACATATATTCAGACACAAGTTATACCTGTTTCAGTAGCTTCACCTAGTAACTCTATAACTTAATACTCCTCTACAACTTCCATCCAAGGAAGAAGAAATAGAGTTTGACCCCAAGATCAGACAGCCGAAATCAATCGGATCGGCTGATCTCAATAGCTAAAAGCCAATACAGGCTGAAGAACCAAGTCGCCTAGGATCAGCCCAGATCTCAGGCCCTTTGTTTACTAGAAAAAAAATCCAAAAAATAGGAAAATGCTAAATTGACAGTTTTGAACATGAAAATAACATGTTTGAAACACAATAAACAATACAATATAATTATCACTCCCTCGTCGTCGGCATTACAAATAAGGAAAAGTTATCCAGCTCTATGGAGCTCTCTAAGTACCTCTGGGAGGCAGGTTGAATGTGAGGATGCCTTTGTGTGTATCCATCATACACACAAATGATGGTGTCTGCAGTAACGGTGTTCTAAACTCAATAGAGAGCTCTCTACATACCTCAACAATCTCAACCAGATATAGAAGAGTTAAAGCTGGAGCTGGAGGTGTGGGTACTCAACACCTAGTAGAAGATGTGGCCACTTAGATTGATGTTCAATTGTGCACAGATATCTGGTACATAGTCAAGCATAGGTGTTGTCCATATGTACTTCCTCCAAATTCTCCATGAACTCATGGACACCATTAATCATATGTTCATAATACATACAATGAATTCTCCTGTCTCCCAGGGATATCTATGCTGCCACGCACGATGTTGTCTATTACATACAATCTACGAAAATATCTAATATTTGATACAAGATAAAACAATACAGTTTCCTTAAATCCGATGTCAAATTAGTCAATATGGTCTACATGTGCTGCTTGTAACCAAATAAAACATTTTGATGACCCATTATGGCACAATACCATGTTAATGCTTTTGCTTGGGCAAACTAGAGCAGAGGCAAGCATGCAATAGCTGGAAAGCTCACTGTGGAGAGATTTTAGAACACCATGAGTGAAGAGAGAGAGGGAGGAGGTTAAAGGGAACTTTGGTGCCATGTGAGGCCCTTGGGGGCTTTATAAAAGTGCCCAAGGCACCTACTAGTTGTTGTTGGCCACTTGGGAATGGCCAGCAATGACTAGCAGTGGCCAACAACGACTAGTTTGACTAGTTATTGGAGCCCAAATCATACCAACCCCCAGAATTCAATCAGCCCACAATCCATTCCAAGTTTTTCAAACAAAGTATGCCATGTGATGGTTATATAAAAAGGGTAAAGGACAAAAATTTGAACAAGATATCTATCTTACAATGAAATCAGGTTTCAAACAAAGCATGCCATGGAACAGAAATCAGGTTTAACCAGTATCTGGAGATTATTACACAACATAAAGATAAATTCAAGCATCAGAGTATAGCATTGTGAAAGGGAAGGTAACTGATTCAGTTAATACATATTGCTCTAGGAATATTCTATACACATCACCTCGTGAGGAATTTCAGCTTCAAGCAGTTGTTGTGACAAGGATTCGCTCTGCTCAACACTGGTTGTACCAACAAGCACAGGACGGCCAATCTTGTGCATTCGTGCTATTTCCACTACAGCAGCACGCCATTTTCCAGTTGTTGACCTGAAGACAACATCTGATTCGTCCTGAAAAAAAAATAAACAAGATGAAAACCAGTTTCATTGGGTAAAGGAGGCAAAGTGATTCATATGACTGAGTCTTTCATTCATTAAACAAAACCCTTTATAAAATTAGATACTTCTTGTCATTTCAATAAATCTCATTGTAATGTTGCACACGTAAGAATAATAACACTAACCACTTCCTCACATGCATACAGGTCTATGATATCACTGACATGGATTTGTCTTGTAAGTGGCAGAAACCTCCAAAGGGATGGGGTAGAGATACATGAGACATGTAACTACATACTTCTGAATCAAATGGAATAAGAAAATATTTTGGAAAAGAGAATGATAATATGATTCCATTAGTAAAAGCAATAAGCGAAGGGATAATTTTTTGGAAAACATTAACAACCCCGCCAAACTGTAATTCTCAAGAAGTTGTTCCTGGAAAGTCTAAGGTGGCATTTGGGAATTGCAGAGATGCTGGATGTCCAGATAAAGTTTGCGAGGGATTGGGATAGCTTCAAACATGTTCCCAGATGCAAATGGGAGGAAAAGGATTCTCCCAAAAAGAAGGATCTCAGAACAACTTAGGTAGCAGCACAAGATCAGTCTGGGGGCCTGACACAAATCTGGCAGATTTCCAACATGTATGTTCCCAATGGAAGGAGAGCCTAAAATGTGAATCTAGATCCAGTGATTAGAGAACAGGTTTTGATACATATCTGGCAAAGCAGGTGAGGGGGAGCCTAGGTGCAACAGTAATGTTGCTCCACTATGACCTGGACGTCACATGCTCAAAAACAGAAACAGCATCTTTAAAAATGTAAGGGTAAGGTTGCATACAATTGACCCACCCAGACCCTAGCATTGGCAGAAGCCTCCTTGCACCAGGCTGCCCTCTATACCTGGCAAAGCAGCTGTCCATATTAAGGAGCCCCCCACTAATCATAGGTTAAGCATAATATTTGCTGTAAATTTCTCCAACTAATTGAAACCTCTCTCCCACAGTTATCAAATTAATAAAGTAAATAAACATAATTCCTAAGATCGCTATTTCAATCAAACAATGAGTCATAGGCCTTCATTGCAGTAATATGGGCTCAGTTAAGGCTCCTGCTGGAAATGAAAAGAAAATGTGACAAGCTGCGGTCACCAGCTAAGTTTGTGGCAATGACCTGCTTAGCAGACATTTGAAGCAGCAGAGGGTACCCCATTTACAATGTGCCTACACCTGAAAAGGCCAGTTGACATTTAAAGAAGCCAAGAATTGGCCATGACAGACTTAATCACATTAGCCCATGAAAGATGCAAAACAGAACCTACCGATTATCAAGTCATGCCAACAATGTAATTGAACCAAAAAGAATATCATCTACAGCCATTGCAAGTTTGCAACTAACCAGGACCTACCAATATTAGAAGATTTGTTCACTGTGTTATCTGCTCTATCCTACCTAAGAATGCTTTGAACGAGCAGATAAGGCACGTTGCAGGGGACATACCTTTCTTATCATGGGCTTATTTGTTGGAACAACTGTTACTTTCAGTTTATATATGCTCTCAAATTCTGCACGTTCAGTTGCTGCAGTTCCAGTCATCCCACATAGTTTAGGAAACTGCAAGAACCAAAACACACAAAGGCATCACGAGAACATGACTTCATTGCAGTTGATTCCTCAAGAACATGATGATATTCTTACCTGGAGAAAAAAGTTCTGATAACTAATTGATGCTAGTGTAACTGTCTCATTCTGAATTGGCAAGCCTTCCTTTGCTTCAACTGCCTGGTGAAGTCCATCACTCCATCGCCTACCCTGAAAATTAATGAGTAAAAAATAACATAGTAACTAAGGGGAACAAGCATTATTTACTAGTAACAACGAACAAAAAGTTACTAATATTTTAGAGAATTTAAAATGAGAAAAGGCATTAACAATAGGGATAAACAAATGGATAAAAAGGATATTGTAGGTAATGGATAAACTTGATCATGATTCTGAACTCTATCCAGGAAGCGAGATGTTGAAATGGGGAGTCCAGAGGGCTCCAGTCTTCCTGGCCGGAGGTGGGCCGACACCGGGCGCTAGCTGGCCGGTGGCTGGGGGTCCTAGACAGCCCTCTCGTCCTTTTCGTCGCCGCTGGTCCTGCTGAGGGTTGGGACGTTTGGCGCGAAGTTGTCCGTCGAAGGTCGGGAGATCTTTTGCAGATGTGGTCGCTGGTAGGAGTTGGAGGCCTTTGGAGGTAGGGGGACAGCCTAGGCTGGGCTCAGCTAGCAGGATGATCTCGGTGAGGCTGCCGGAGACGGAGGACCTCGGGGTGAGCAGGGCGGCTCTGTCCAGGTGTTGCAGAGGGACTGTAGTGGATGGGAGCGGCTCTGTGGGAGGAATCCTGCACATCCTAGAGGGTAGGTGGCCTGGTGAGGGTTGGGATGTGAGCATGGTGTCAGTGAGCCTCTTCCTCATCATCTACCAGTCTGTCAAGAGAGCAGCCGAACTGGTGGCGGTTGGGTTCCTGGCAGGAACACGCCTCATCTTGAGGGTTGCTCCTTGGGAAGTCATGACGGCCACTCATCCCAGTCCCAGATCGCTGGAAGTAGAGGTTAGGCTGATAGGTCTACCACTGCCGCTTATGGTACAAGAAAGGGTTAGAAAGTTGGTGGCAGAATTAGGTGATCTCGTGGAGGTTTTGTTGTGGGTGCCTAGTGTGCGTCCGATACTCCAACTAGCTGCTCGGGTGAGAGTGGCTTCCATGGAAAATATCTCGGGAGTGTTGAATGTTGCGGTGGGAAGGCAACACGTAGTCATCCAGGTGGTCTTGGCCGTGAGACAGGGTGACGACACTGCAGGGGCGCCGTTAGGGTTTCGCAGGGAACCCTGTCCAGATGTTGAAGACGGCCAAGTGGGCCCCTCAGGGCCTCAGGCAGTGGTTCAAAATTTGAAAGGCCCGCCTTGGGCCGGACGTCTTTTGGGCCTGAACAGGTGCTCTAAATCGGCCCAGTTAAGCCTCCGGCTGTGTCGCTGGGGGGTGACTATCGGGTCAAGTTATCAGGCCGACCCAATGACTTGCCCAACATCAATTCGGCCTCATTGATACCCGAGCCCTCCCTTCTTCCTTACTCGGCCAATCTGATATGCAGGAGACCCCAGATGGTGGAGGAGGAAGCTGCTCTGTGAGCCTCGCCCTGCCTACCCCGCCCTCGGTCTTCCACACGAGGCAACTCTTAGGCGGGATCGTCGGGTTTGTGCAGGTCCGCCCTGGTGGAAGGCACTTGTGGGGACCTCTCTCTTTGTGGACCTCTTCGAAGACTTCGGAGCTCGTCGGAGAGACAAAGCTAGAGTGGGAGCTGTGAACCAAGTCGGGCACCTCCAGAAGTAGGTTTCCTCCTCGGAGGAGGGAGGGAGGTGTGTGTGGCCGGCTCCCCTTCAGTTGTCTTGACTTTGGTCGCCCACAGGTGGATCTCGGTCCTAAGATTGTTAGGACCTCCACGGAGAAGGAAGTGGACTCCGGGGGTATCAGGTCTAAACTGGTACTATCGGGGACCATTCCTGATGAGGGGGTGGTTGGTGGTAATCATGCAGGAAGTAGGGAGGAGGTGGTGACAAGAGAGAAGGGGTTGGATGTGGCGAGGAGATTCTTGGCAGGATGGAGCTGGGTGCTGAGACTACGGGAGCTGTTGAGGAGGGGCAAGACGGGGTGAGGAATTTCAGGTGCCTATGGACGAGGTTATGGAGGATGCGGGGAATCGAGAAGATGACTCATATAAGGAGGGAGAGTATAAGGGAGGATAGGCTTCTTCTCAAGGAGAAGTCGGGAGGGAGGAGGTCAAACAAATTACTGCTCAGGTGGAGAGGGTGGTGGAGACTAGGGCGAGGGAGGTGGTAGATAAAATTGGGGTCTCCTTTGAAGGGATGGACAGAGATCTTTACTATGTCTTCTCTAAACTTCAGTGGAGGTGGCAGCTGGGGGTTGCTAGGGGGGTAAGAAGTAAGAAGTTATGGATAAGAGATGGAGGGGGAGAGATGCATCAGGAGTCGAGGAGAGAGGAGGGTGTCTCTTTGTATATTCCTCAATGAAGATTGTTTCCTAGAATATACGAGGCATTGGTAGGAGGGAGAAGGAGGTAGTCAGAGATGTCATTAAGAGACTGTGGGTGGATGTCATGTGCATTCAGGAGACGATGTTTGAGGAGACGAGGGATGAGTTTTGGAGGGGTTTTGAGGGACGAGGCTTCTTAAAAGGGTTGTTGCTCCAGCTGTGGGAAAGGCTGGCAGCCTAGTGGTGATGTGGAATGAGTATGTGGTCCAGGAGGTGGATAGGAGGGTAGGAAGACATGCTATCTCTATCTCTTTCAGGTGTATGGAGGATGGATTTTAGTGGGATTTTACAGGGGTGTATGGTCCCCAAGGGAGGGAGGAGGAGAAGTTGTTGCGGGAGGAGCTTGGGGATTGGCATTCTGCTTCTGGTCCGTGGCTCCTGGCTGGTGACTCTAATGTTGTAGTGTCTCAAGCAGAAAGATATGAAGGGGTCTCTGATGTGGGACCTATGGAGGACTTCAGTATGATGCATTGATAAATGTGGGGATAGATAATGCTTTCTATACTTGGTCCAATTTCAGGAGGAGTCCATCTTGCTCCAGGCTAGATAGGTTTCTGATGACAGCAGATTAGGAGAACCAGTTCCCTAATCTGAAGGCCTCTTGTTTACAGAGACGTGTCTAACCATAAGCTAATTTTTTTTATACGAATCATCACTTCCGTCGCAAACCTTTATTCCAGTTGAAGAGAGCTTGGATAAAAGAGGAGGGACGTTGAGGAGTAGGCATGAAGGCTTAACCCCAGCAAGTTCGGCTATGGCTACTCTGGTGAGCAACCTCAAATCAGTGGCTCAAGATCTAAAGGTTTGGAGTGCAGAGAAGAAGAGTACAGAGGAGGCTCAGAGGAAAGAGATTTTGAAGCAACTTCATGTGCTAGATGCCTTGGAAGAGGCTGGTCTTCTTGATGAGGGAGACTATGATAGGAGAGATCTCCTCTCCAAGCAGTATCGGGAGCTTCTCATAAAAGAAGAGAAGTACCGGAAGCAGAGATCCAGGGAGAGGTAGATTCAGGAAGGTGACTGCAATGTAGCTTTTTTCCACGGTATTGCATCAGGAAGGAGAAGGAGAAACCATGTCTTAGTGTTGAGGTCAAGAGGACAGGTATTTTCCAGTAGGAAGGAGATTTTGGAGCACTCCTTTTACTACTACTCTCAGTTGTTTTCAGAGGAGGCTTACATCAGGCCACACTTGAGTGGTGATTTCTAGATGGTTCTTTCAGACGAAGAGAAGGAAGGCCTCTCGGCCCCCTTCTCCCTAGAAGAACTGAGATTTGCTACCTTCTCCCATGCAAGTGATAAAGCGCCAAGCCCGGATGGTTTCTCTCTTTTGTTCTTTCAACATTGTTAGGAGATTGCTCATCCTTTGTTGCTACAAGTTGCGTTGGAGTTTCAGGAGGGAAGGGCGCATCTGAGGGGAATTAACAAGACCTTCATCGTTCTTATTCCAAAGAGGAAAGTTGTTAAGGCTTTGACTGACTCTAGGCCCATCAGTCTGTTGAACGATACTTATAAGATCATTTCTAAGATGTTGGCTATCTGTTTGAAGAGGGTGATAGGTAGGCTAATCAATGCTAATCAAAGTGCTTTCATTAGAGGGAGGCAGGTCCATGAGGGTTTTATGGTGGCTCAGGAATGCATTCACTCGATGAAGTTCCAAAGGAGGAGCGGTATTGTGCTCAAGCTAGATTTTGAGAAAGCCTATGACATAGTTAACTGGTCTTGTCTCTTTGATGTGTTGGCCAAGATGGGTTTTGGTGAGACATAGATCTCTCGGATCAAAGCCTATGTTTCCTCAGCTTGTTTTGCAGTTCTTCTCAATGGGAAGCCTACTGCCTCTTTCCTTAGAGAGAGAGTTCTCAGGCAGGGGGATACTCTCTCTCCTTTTTTGTTTGTCTTAGTGGCGTAGATTCTGAGCTGCTTGTGGGACAGAGTTGTGGTAGCATGACTGATCTCCAATTTCCATATTGGCTCTCAAGGTAGATCCATCTCCCATTTACAGTATGCGAACGACACTATTTTGTTTATCTCAGGAGGGGAGGAACAGATATTCCTGATGAGGCTGATTCTTGAGTTTTTGGATGAGGTGACTAGACTCAAGGTGAATTTTCAGAAAAGTGTATTTTATGGGATTAACGTTTCTGAGGAGTTTCAGGGGAAGGTTGTCAAGTGGGGTCCTTTCTAGTTACTTATTTGGGGTTGCCGCTATCCCCGTGGTAGATTAGGTGCAGTGATTAGCAGCCAGTGGTTCAGAGATTCCAGTCCATATTGGCTGGTTGGAAGGGTCGTTTATTATCTTATGAAGGGAGGTTGACTTTATGCCATGCAGTACTTGATAGTTTTCCCATCTATTTCTTTTCCCTGTTCAGAATCCCGAAGACAGTGGCAAAGTAGTTTGAAGGCATCCGGAGCAAGTTATTCTGGGGAGGTGCTTCAGATAATCTCATAAAGGGATTTCATGATATCTCATGGGGAAGAGTGTGTAAAAGCAAACAAAATGGAGGTCTCGGTGTTAAGAACCTTAGAGACTTCAATTTAGCTCTTTTAGCTAAATGGGTTTGGAAGCTTAATCAGAACTCCCCAACTCTTTGGAGAGTAGTTCTCACAGAGAAATAATATGCAAGGGGCAGAATTTAGGATTTCAGATTGGTTTCAGAATATAATGTATCTCATGTCTGGAAGGGTATTATGGAGGCGGCAGATGTGGTGAGGTCGGCTTCTCGCTTTGTCTTGAGAGATGGCAAGACTTGCCTCTTTTGGACTGATAGATGGGCAGGTCCAGCCGCTCTATCCCTTGACTTTCCTAAGCAGTTCAGCATTGCTGCAGATCCAAGAGTTGTGGTGGCGCAAGTGGTGGAGAGTAATGATGGTAATGCTCTTTAGACTCCAACATTTAGAAGGAATCTGAGAGAGGATGAGATCCTGGAGTGTGCTACTTTGCTAGATACTCTTCAGAGGTACAATTTGGACACAGATCGAGCTGACTCTATTGTGTGGACATGGACTGATAGTGGGAAGTTTTCTATCAGATCTGCTTATGCCTTGATTGCGGATGGGGGACTTAGGTCTCCGATTAGTTGACAGATTTGGAGGCCAAGGTCGCCGATGAAGGTGAAGGTCCTATCTTGGAGGGTTGCCAATGGGAAGATGCCGACTGCGGACAGGCTGATCCGGTTAGGATGTGACATTCCTTCTATCTGCAGTCTGTCTAAAGAGGAGGACGAGGGGATAGACCACCTTTTTGTTCATTGCCAATTCTCCTTGGAGATTTGGCTCAGCATCTTTCAAAAGTCCAGAAGTTCCAGGTGGTTAGGCCCCTCCAGTGCTCAGTGGAGGAGTTGATTAGGCACTAGGCTTGGCTTCCCCCCCCCCCCCCCCCAGGGGGGGTTAGGATGGTGTGGTGGCTGGTGCTTCATGCTACGCTCTAGGCTTTATGGTCAGAAAGGAACAAGAGATTCTTCGAAAGGGAAGCAAATTCCTCTGATAGGATTTTGTCTTTTGTTTATAATAGGGTGAAAGAATGGATGAGGATTCGGTGTAAAGATCATGTGCAGCAGTCTTCCTTTTTTGCTTTGTTGGAAGAATAGTTGTTTACACCATCTTGGTGTTTTTGTAGAGTGAGGTGGAGAGTTGTAACTTCTTTCTCATTTTATAATATAATGTGGTACCATCCACTTTCCAAAAAAAGAGATTCTGAACTCTATCCCCATGACGCACGTTGCATGTCTAAACCATTATGCCAGCTGAGAAGAATACTAACCACACCAAATGTACGTGAACATTTTAATTTATTCATTATTAGGACTTGGGCTATGGCCCATACATAGTACGTAGTAAATTGCCACATAACAACAGCATAAAATCTAGCTAACAATAACCATGACATTCTTCATGTAATGTTGAACTGTGTAGAGCTTACAGCCTAATCATCCAAGGCAAATAAATCGGTCCTTTCATGGTGCTTGTGACCAATTATAACTAGAATATCTAAAACAAGGAAGACAATTCTGAATTTCAGCTCAGGAAAGTATTCAGCTTCCTTTCCATGATAAAACTGACTTAAAAGCTATCGTTGGCTAATTTTCAGCAAATCAAAAGCCTTAATTTGAATAAGAATCTTCATGGTATGAAAGAAGACAAAAATGTCATTGTAAAAATCCTGAGAGAAAGCATAATCAAGAATGAAGATATTTTCGATTATTGTAAAGGGACAAATCCATGAATTAACAGAATTTCAGTTGCACATCGTAGCTCAGTGATGGAGCACCTGAATGACCAATCACAGTCTAGATTGCAATTAGAGAGATCAAACTATATGCTTAGCCCGATAATATAACTTCTTCTATTTCTGTTCTTTGTCATAGAATCTCGTTCACTTTAGCAAGTAAGAGCATTAGAATAGCTCAAATGCCATATTTATCAGGCATTGGCAATCAGAGACAGTCACAGTGCTCATCATCATAATCATCAGAAGCCCCTTCCATCA
Source organism: Zantedeschia hybrid cultivar (assembly GCA_030544215.1). NCBI lineage: Eukaryota > Viridiplantae > Streptophyta > Magnoliopsida > Alismatales > Araceae > Zantedeschia > Zantedeschia hybrid cultivar. Next base: position 80,759,584 of record JARZZO010000005.1, on the reverse strand, counting down.
AGTTAGGGTAAAGCTAGATCCAGTGAAGGATCCAAGGATTCGACAAAGTTTCACAATCAGATGCCTATCTGATGTCAACATCAACCTCTACAAGGTACTCCTAAGCAGATAGTGAACACAACATTGGACGGAGAACATCTATCAGAAGTCTAATAAAACCTGTTCGCTGTAAGAAAATTACCCTTTTCAATTTTTCATTGCATATGCTCATAGGTTTCTAGACTTTGAAAATGGTATCAATGAAGAAGGCAAGTGGCATCAGAAATGCAGTCTCTACAAGGCCATTGTTGCCAAAGGTTAAGTGAACTTAAAAATCAACAGAATTGCTTCATTCTTTTTTTATATTAAAATTCTCTGCAAGAACAGGACAATTTCATTCTCTTTCATGGCTCATTGATTCATAGAGACTAGGGTAAGTCATCTAGTGCAGAAAACCACACACACAGACGGACAGACCTGGCTCAAAATAACGAGGATTGTCGCGTTCAAATCTTAAATGTGGACATCTCAGGGTTCTAAGACCAGTGACTTTTTTTGTTCGTGTTGATTTTATTCAATCGATATGCATTTATTCTATGTGAAAGTCTCCACTCAAATTTAAATGGATTTGACATGTTTTAACAGATTCGGGAACTTTGCAAAATTTTAACCTTCACAATTTAAAAGTTGAAAATAGGACACACTTCGCCATAGTGGTTCAAGATGGCACAGATCAAGTTCTGGAGAAACCTTAGCCAACACAGAAATCTTTGACTCTTGCCTTTAGGAAATAAATATACTAGAATTTCATGACAAATGAAAAGAAAGTAGAGTAAATGACAGAACTTAGTCACCTGCATGACTCGACCAGTAAACTCATCCACAATAAGCACCTCCTTGCCACGAACAATGTAGTTTACATCTCTGAGAAAAAGTTCTTTTGCCTTTATTGCATTTAAGATATATGATGCCCACTGCTCTCTAGGATCATATAGATCCTTAACATCCAAAATTTCTTCAGCATCTTCATAGCCTTGTTCTGAGAGTAGAACTGTTTTCTGTTTTTCGTCAACCTGATATTTGGAGTCCAATAAATGGAACATGTAGATCAAATTTCCTTTGCTAAGATGCAAAACGAAAATCTTAATCATTAACTAGTAATTTCTGAAGTGCAAGACTCATTATGCCAGCATAGGTCATAGAGACAAAAAGTAGACCTCTCGTAATTGTAAATTCTACTGATAAATATGACTTCAAGAAGTTTATTTAGCAGCCCTCCAACATCATACAGTGTTTTCTTAGGTATTTTCTGAAAGCCTTTGTATCTTACTGTGTAATGTATATCTCGCTCAAAAGCAGATGCAATCTTTGCTGCTTTGTAATACCGGTCACTAGGTTTTTCTGCAGGGCCTGAAATGATGAGTGGCGTCCTTGCTTCATCAATAAGAATGGAATCAACCTCATCAATCACACAATAATTGAAGTCCCTTAGTACAAGGTCATCTACACTCTGAATGCACCAAGATTCATAAAATTGTGTCAGATAAGTCATTCATAAACATGTTGCCGGAAGAACTTTCAATTGACTGGGACGGAAAATTTTACTTTCCGTGGCAAGGTTGTCTCTCAAATAATCAAAACCAAGTTCACTGTTTGTGACATAAGTGATGTCACATACGTAGTTTTCTCTCCTCTGTTCGCTTGACATGTTTTCTGACAAGAAAAAAACAGCAATATCATACAAACCATTTGATAGTATAAATTAAGAAAGAATGCCAAGAAATGAAAATAAAGTGATCGAGATACTGACAACAAAGCTCATACTATGTGAACTTTATTTTAGGGCATTTTGTTTAATAGTGGATGCCTAAACATTCATAGTAAGGCCCTTCAGCTTTTTGCCATGATAGTTACGGAACACCAGAAAGAATTGGTACTAGAGAAGCATTAGCTTAGCTCATAGGTGACAAATTGTACTTTCCCCTTTTTTCTGCTAGTAACAAATCAAAAGCAAAGCTTTACTATCACTAAAATCTGCGAGGATATGGCCAATTACTAAACTCAAGTATTCCGATCTATAGTCAATGCTCCTACTTTCAGGAGAAAAGGGACTACAAGGTTTTAGTGTTTATATCATAAGATATTGGTAGTAGGCCGCGGGATATCTAAGACACTGAAAAAAACATTGTTTTCATCATGATTAAAAAAAAAGGGGAAAAAAAAAAACTTTGACTATCTTAGTTTGACCATGGATAGTTTACTTACTAGTTTTTGTTGTCTCACTGTTTGCACAAGATTTGTTGCTCCTCAAAACATACATATGTGAGAAAAAAAAAATTTACACATGTATGCATTGAAGGAGGCTAGGGTTCCTTTATACCCTATGCATGCATGTATGAACTTAGGTTTTTTATGTCCTATGCATGTACATGCAAAGAGAACATATATATATGTAGAGAAGAACATACCTCCACCCAAAAGCCGCAGCAAAGAGGGCAACAATAGCTGCAGCATCAGCCCCAGCAGAGCCGCAGCAGCGCTGCAGCAACAGCCCCAACAAATAGGGGCGCCGGTCCCCTATGCTGGGCCTGATGCTCAAAAAAAAAAAAAAAGGAAAGAGTGAGAGTTGTGGTTGAGAGAGAGAGAGCAGAAGAGAGAGAGAGAAGGGAGCAGAAAAGACGGTGGCTCTTCCTCCCCCTCCCCTTTTATTTTTTTCTTTTCTTTTTTTTTCTTCTTTTCTTTCTTTCTTTCTTTTTGTTTTTTTGCCCCGCCCCTCCCCCCCCCCCCCCCAACCGGTGGGTGAGAAAAGAAGGAAAAAAAAAAAAGGAAAAGAAAAGAATAAAGGGGGAGGGGGAGGGTGGCTCTTCCCCCCCAACCGGCGGGGGGGGTGCCACCGGTCCCCACCCCCCTCCATCTCTATCTCTCTCTTATCTCTCTCTTTATATCCCTCTCCCTCTCTCTCTCTCTATCTGCCCCTCACTGTGGTGCACCGGTAGGGGGTGCCACCAGTCACTACCCACCCCACCGGTGGCCACTTCAAGTCTATAAAAAGGCCCCGAGGCCAAAGAAAAAAAGGAAAAAAAATATAGAGAAGAAGGGGCAGACTCACACACTCAAAGTTGCTGAAAAAAAGAAGAAAAGAAGGAGCTCACCGCCCTTGAAGACCCTTCGCGCAAAGGACTTGTTTGTGCATGGAATAAAGAGGATACAAAAAGAAGACTGATTTTTTTTACATTGTAATGTTATTAAAAAACTTAAGGATTTGTTTCTATTGGTGAAACAGCCCTCATTTTGTTTGTGGTTTACCCTTATTGGTAGAGTAACCATGTATATCTCGGTACATTTTTAATGGTAGAATGACCATGATGTTATCGGTTTGCCCTTATTGGTAGAGCGGCCAAATAACACATGGATCATTTTTAGCATTAGAATGACTGAAACCATGTAACTTGGACCAACTAATGGAAGGATATTATATTATGTTCTATTGGATCGTTTCATTTAAGTTTGTTGAAGTTATTGGGCCATCCAACGCAAAATATTAAGGCAATGAGTGGAGTAGGCACTATCTACTAAACATTTTTTAATTCATGTGCAGGCCGATTTTAGGCTCCGTCACGTAAACCACAAATACGGGTGTGCGGCCCGGTTCGTAACCATGGGTTCTGATACCATGTTGAAGTTATGGGCAATCCAACTCAAAACCTTAAGGCAATGAGTGAAGTAAGCACTATCTACTAAACATTTTTTTGATTTTGTCCTTTTTATCGATGTAGGACTATTCTAACAAAGTCTTTTCGGTTCGCTCATATTTGTTGAACGGCCAATTTAATGGTGATTCCTTCATATTGGTTGAAGGACCATTAAAGAATATCCTCAAGTGTATGGTGACCTTTATGCCCCATTAGTTGAGGTTATTCTTTATGTTTATTTTTCCTCTTAAATGAATTTAAAAAGAGAGGATATGTTGTCGAAAAGTTCAATGGCCTTTAAAGGGTGTTTAAAGGATATTTTGAAGTCATTTGATATCCTCTAAGGAGTTCTAATGAAGATTTTGTCTAAAGACATATCTTCTTAGTACCAATTGAAGACCATAGGTTCTCATGTCTTCATGTGAACCTAAGAATCCCTTAAGTATCCTTTAAGGTCCCTTGTAGGATCCCCAAATAAAGAAATCCTTAAAGTGATACCCTCTATGCATTGCATGAAAGCAAGTAGTTGTTTTCATTCTTGTTGTCTTAATGGGCTCTAATGGACAGTTAATCAAGAGTGGCCAATCATTGATTGACGTAATTAACACTTACTGAGGTCAGTGGGGAGAGGTCTAATGCACGGATCCACACTTGATCCAAAGCCCTAGACTCCCTGAAGACTAATTCTAAGTTCTCAAAGTCTACATTTTAACATAAAGAGGACTCTGTTCTCAAGAACCTCAAAATCCAAAATCTTTTTTTAAATCAAATTCTTTTGAAACTATAAAAATCAAAGTCTCACACTCACATACCAGCACTTTTTTCTGCTGTTTTATGTTGCCTTTGACCTCGCTTACAGTATTCCATATACAACGACCCCCATCCACACCTGCATACCATATTGGCACTAGGTGTAAATTCTTTTTCTTTTGATTTTCCTTATGGCCACTTTGATAACCAGATTGCATGCTCAATCTAGGCAATACAGGCTTGCTTACACCAGAACAAGCTCCATTTCCCTTTGATAACCATATTCTACCTATCCCCAGAATAAGCCATTCTATTAAGAAAATAAAACATGAGAAACAAGGTGCCATTAATGTTTATTCTAACCAGAATAAGTGATGCAGAAGACGATGCATGCATGTTGGGAGCTCCTTTATTGGCTTTTATTAGGACCATTTATGGTCCATGATGTTTGTTTATATTTTCTAGGAGTTACAGAAATGTGAATAAGGGAGGGGAAGTCCTAGAGTTTGATAGAGAATGGGAAGGGACGGGAGTTACAGATCTCCCTATATATGTATGCTATTAACAGAATAGGGGATGAGGAATGATGAAGATTGAAAGAGGAAAAGGAAAAATACCTGTAAGTTCGAATAGATCTCTGTGAGAGAGATCCCAATCTCCTTTCTCAGTGAGACGCCGAGAAATCTGTCCCCGGTGCGACGTCAGGAACTCCCTCCATCCTTTGGCGCGAGGCCGAGGACCCCCCCCCCCTCCCATTTTCCCCTTCTTCCCCTTCGTCCCGCATCAGTTTTGGTATCAGAGCGTATCCGATCCCCCCACTGCGCTGCCGCTCGCCGTCGCTGCTCGCCGCTATCACGCCCGCCACCAGCGCTGTCACCGAAACCCCCGCCACCAGCCGACGCTGGCCGCCTGCCCCAGCGTTGCCTCCGCAACTCACTGCCGTCGCCACCTTCCCCAACGCCACCGCAGCCCGTCGCCCACGCCGTCTGCGCCCGCCACCGCCGTTGTTGCCACCGTCGCTTGCACTCCAACAGGCCGTCGTCGTCGCCATTACGCTGCCCCACCATCACCAAAGCCCTTGCCGCCGCCTTGTCCCGCCGACGCCACAGCTCTGTGGTCCCATCGCCGTCGCCACCCCTGCACGCCGTCGCCGTTGCCGCCCCCGCGCGCCGTCACCGCCCCCGCCGCTTGCCCCGCCGCCTGCCGTTGTGGGCTCCGCTCCAAGCCCTAGTATCCCTCTCGGTTCGTGCACATGAAGAAGAAGAAGAAGAAGAAAGAAGGAAGAAAAGAAGGGCTCGTGCCCTTATTGACTTAGTCCGGTCAAACCGGATTTGACCCGGTTCGGTCCGAGCCACTTCCCAGCTGGTTCGAACCCAAGTCCCATTGGTTCGAGCCAGTTTCTTTAACAAGGACCTGGGTCCTATTTGTTTACTGGTTAGACCAAGTTTAGAGAAGAAGAGGTGGTCTGAGCCATCTGGTTCGAACCAAGTGCAGTCAGGTTCGAATCAGGAGCCAATTCAAGTTCTTGGTGGTGCAACAGGGATGCAATTGGAGCCGTTATCGCACCTCCCTCACGCAGAGCTAGTTCGTGCTCCGATTTGCGTGTCGTCTGCTTCGTTGGGTTCGTATCAACGAGACCTATCTAGATCCAAGGTGCTACTATTGCAGATTTGTCTCATTTTGCGTGCCGCTGTTGTACGCATACCGAGGAGTCCGATCGAGCATCCCGGAGCCAGCGTCAACCGCCTCGATTTTCGTGTCAATTTCGGACACACTGATTTTGTAGCAACCAGCATCCCGATTTGTCTCGTTTGGCGTGCCATACTTGCACGCTTTACGAGGGCACTTGTGCTCACCGTTCGAGGTCGTCCTGGACCCCGATTTGAGCACCATCAGCGGCGTTGGTCTCGTCTCAGCAAGGCCCATCCAATTTCAGCAGACATCTGACCCGATTTGCATTGATTTGTGTGCCACTTCTGCACGTATATCGAGGTGATCTTTTGTGCCCCGTTTTGCACACCGATCGTACCGTTGGCATCCTAGCAACGAGACGGACCTCGTCATCTCTTCTTCAGCTAGTGGTGCATTGATCTGCACGTCATCTGCTCTATCCGGACCAATTTGTGTTACAAGTCGGAATCCTAGGTACGCTTCCTCACGATGGACTTTACGTTTGAGGTGGACCTACCCGATTCTATGCAAGCCAGGGTGTTTCTTACTGCAAGTCCGTTCGATAATTTTATTTCGCAATCGATTGTGGATTCTCTATCCCATACAGACTATATAGTTGTCTCTGGAGACCGACCTTGTGTGCAATTTTCCCATCTTCTAAAGGGCAAAGGCATTTCCCGATCTGTCAGATATTATGATCATACATGGTGCAAGGTTACACCACATGGTTCATATATTAGCTTAGGCAAAGAATGGATGGACGTGCGAAAAGTTGTGATTGATCCCACAGGGCGGGATTGTCTTTTACGACCCGAGGGATACCAGACATCATTTCGCATTTTCAATTCTACTTATCATAATTAGGAGAAGTTTCAACAGTTATTAGCTTGTTTAGCTAATATGGCACCTCCATCTATTATTGGTTGGGATCACGATTTATTCATTACTTCTAGACTACATTTGATTGATGATACAGTGTTCGAAGTTGATGCCTCATGGGTGGTTCACAGTTGGGATCACGCATTATTTAGACGGTCAGGATTGGATCGCATCTATGATGATGTGTTTTACACAGATCTACTTGATACTGCACCAGTTCCTATTATCTCATGGGATCATGACTTACTTGTTGAGGCAAAGTTACATCTTATTACTGATGATATTTTTGCTCACTTAAAACCTCATCTAACATTTACTGAAGATGTGATGATAGCTACCCTGCACGAGGATATGTATGACTTGCTACAATCTCCTGTGGATATGATATGGCAGACCTTCTATGATTCGCATACAGCAGACCAATTTGAGATTCTTGATATAATTCTCTGCTTGAAGACTTCCACAGATGATCCAGTCATCCACTTATTTATATTGGCGCACTTCAAAATTCGAGGACGAATTTTCTCGAACCAGGGGAGATGATGCAGAAGACGATGCATGCATGTTGGGAGCTCCTTTATTGGCTTTTATTAGGACCATTTATGGTCCATTATGTTTGTTTATATTTTCTAGGAGTTATAGAAATGTGAATAAGGGAGGGGAAGTCCTAGAGTCTGATAGAGAATGGGAAGGGACGGGAGTTACAGATCTCCCTATATATGTATGTTAATAACAGAATAGGGGATGAGGAATGATGAAGATTGAAAGAGGAAAAGGAAAAATACCTGTGAGTTCGAATAGATCTCTGTGAGAGAGATCCCATTCTCCTTTCTCGGTGAGACGCCGAGAAATCTGTCCCCGGTGCGACGCTGGGAACTCCCTCCATCCTTTGGCGCGAGGCCGAGGACCCCCCCCCCCCCCTCCCATTTTCCCCCACTTCCCCTTCGTCCCGCATCAATAAGCAATTCAAACTTTTTGTTTGAATTGCTTGTTCCACCTTATTCCAGAATAAGTTGTTCTCAACTGAGTTAAGGAACCCACACAATCAAAGCAAATAAGAAGGAATAATGCAGATAAATCATCCTATTCTAGCTTATTCTATAATCAAAGTGGCCCTTAACCTTGATTTGGTAACACAATAAGTCTAGAATAAAGGGTGGAAGAGGATCCAGATTATAAAAAAGTGCTGGAAAGAAATCCAAGTAGGGCTGCATACTCTAGACCCTCCCTAAGGACAAAGTTAAGGTAACTTGGAATAGAATAGGATCCAAATTTCACTTAAATTGGAGTAAGGGCCAGAATCCTTATCCTAGCAAATTGTAGGAACACGGATTCTAATCATTATCCCTGAAGGAAAAAAAAAAAAATTATGCCAACGTAGTCATTTATTCTAATTCTTATTCACTTCTTGCCCAAAGAAAGCTTAATTATAGAAGAGTAGGAATCCTTATCAACATATGACCCACCAAATTAAAATTAGGATATAAATTAGAACATATATTCTATGTTGAATATGTACTCCTATTCTCATTTTTCTTATTACACTGACAAACCCAGGCTTAGTGTTTGTCAGCTTTCTGAGAAGAAAATGTGCAGAAGAAAGTCAACCTTTAGGAACCAGAACACAAAAATAAAATGAAGAATGCAATTTACTTGAGAATTAGATCTCTTTTCAACCACAAGGCATAATGTTTATTATATATGTTTAATCCTCTTAAAGGAATCCTGTGTAATGAAGTTTTAGATATTACTTTTAGAAGAAGAAAAAAAGACAAAAATCCCAGTGTTTATGAATTATGCATATTCCACAAATAACAGTTCACCAGAAACTACTGAAAGAGTCATGGCAACGAAGGGGAGAAAACTTATAGTATTAGTACTTCAAAGGTACTAGTGATCTAATCTGTTGCATAACTTAGCAAGAGATTCTTCAGATTTCGTGTTAAGGCACACTAATGTTGAATCTCACTTTTAACTCTCTTGTCATATGCAATTTTTTGTCCCAGTTATTTAATCTGAATAAAACTTCAAATTGATGAGTTTTCATGACATAGGAATGGACATGGATTGATAAACTACCGGAGTCTTCAAAAAAGCCAAACTCCATCAACTGGGCATTGTCATGCAGAGTGGGACGCAAACAGGGACCATATATTAGTGACAGTCTCCATGTATATGTGTATGTAAATGTGTATATGTGTATGGCTCTGCACTTCAAACCAAAACTTGAATGCAAAAAACAAATGAGTCTGGAAACATCTACAAAAATCACAACAGTGAGCAAGCAATACTTAGAAGCCAAAGTCAATTAATGCCTTGTGTCATAAGAAATGAGGTGATGGCAAAACAATGTGGAAGCAATGTTAATCAGAAAATATCAAAAATGAAGTAAATAAGGATGGATCGTCATGGATGTGACATACGTTGTATTAACCCAACCTGCAGTCCCAAAAACCGTGGTACTTGGCCAACCCACTCACAATCACGTCGAGCGAGGTAATCGTTTACAGTAACAACATGGACCCCCTTCCCACTCAATGCATTTAAGTAAGCAGGTAAGACAGCAACAAGTGTTTTCCCTTCACCGGTCTTCATTTCTGCAATTTCTCCCTTGTGGAGAACCATGCCACCTGCATAGCCAACGAAGGCAAGACACAAGCATAAGAATAAATAACACACTGGATTGCTGGATCATTTTGATTATCCAGCTACATTCAACTTTAAATCAGTTGTCAACTATTTAAGATCCATTCAAAAAAATGCCATATAATACAAAATCTCCAATTCTCCTAGTGCAGCCTCCCTGCTTGAAACAACAGGTTCTTGTCAACCAGAAGCAAAATAGGAAAGATCTGAAAATTTGAAATTTGCAACCTCCAAAAGCCAACAATCAAGCTGTGAATGCAATCAAAGATCTACAACCATCAAATGAAATCAAAGTTCTAGATTTGTATAGTGGAATTATGGGATCAATTATTAAACCAGAAAAATAATGAATATTCAGTCATTTTCAGTGGGAAAAGTTAAAGAAAAAATTTTAAGTGATGGATAAGCAATAAAATATGCACCGGTTTGATAGTCGAATGCTTAGTCCGGTATAAGCAATTCCAGATTGCTTACACTGGAATAAGGCTGATTTTACTTTGGTAACTACTTATTCCCTCTACCCAAAATAAGCTATTCTAATTAGGCAAAATAGATTTTAAAAAAAATATGATAAAGGAAACATCATTAATGCTTATTCTAGGGGGAATAAGCAATTCTATCACTTTTGCCCAAATTGCTTATTCTCTCTCTTTTCAATATAAGCCATTCCCACCCGGTAGAAGAAATCCGTGCAGTCAAAGCGGAATAGAAAGAATCAAGGAAGGTAGGATTGCTTCAATCCGATTGGTTTTGACCCGAACCGGTCTGATCCCAGTCCCCGATCCACCAGTTTGGACCGGGATCGGTCAGGATCGATCAGGATCATGCTAGGATTGGACCATTTTTTTTTCTAAATAATTTTAAAAAATGTGGGACCGGTCCAAATCGGCCTGGGATCAGTCTGGATCAGATTAGATCGGCCAATCCGTGCCCGATTCCCACTTATTCCTACCATGGAAAGAATAACAGGGGAATAAGCCATCCTATAATCCTATTCTCCCTTATTCTCCAATCAAAGCACTACTATGAGAACACAATATTCCCCTGACATCAAAGCATTGACAACCTGATCCTTGAGCAGCTCCTCCAATGTTGTCATCCATGCAACTTTAGGCAGATGTGGCAGCCGGTCAACTTCTACACCCAAAATGTGAGAAGCCAAAAACTTAATGACTTGTATATCCCACAATTATATTCCAAGGTGAGGATCAAAAAAGGGGTGGCCCTTTGGTGGAACAGTCAGGGCATCTTGGGCTGATAAGTGGAGGACCCAAGCTTGATTGCACCCAGGGCAATGAAATGGTTAGGAACACCCCACCCAGGGCTTACTGGCAAAGTTGGGTTTCCCTTATTATCCAAAAAAGGCAAAGGATCAAAAGAAGGGAGGCAGGTGCAGCTAATCCAGGTTCAGGCTCCAGATCCAGTTTAGAACTTTAGATCAGCAGATTCAGATCATTCTGAATTCAGCTCATCAGTCATAACAAAATCAATCAGATCTCAGCTGATTCTACACACTCTGAAACAACTCACCCAAGTATGGGTGATCACAGCCATATCAGTGGATATGAGATTGCATTGAATGGAGATTTGATTCCAATGAAAACAATCATTTGGCTAAAGGGTCCTGATCCAATTCAGATGAAAACAATCCAAGCCATGATGGAAATATCACATTGATGTAATCAAATCTTAAAAAAACCTTTCTGAAAGGATAGTTTCTATACAAGTTCCAACGGACTGAAAACTTCAAAACAGCAGACCCTATCTGTCCAAAAATTTTGTGCTAACATATACTTGTCAATTTGGAGTAAATTTCATGTAAATGCAGCCACTTTGTTTTGTGCGACTCTTTAGATAAAATATATCATAAATTTCAAGTGATACCTAAAAAAGATAGAAAAGTGAAGTGAGCCTTTCTTGGGCTCAAAGAAGGGGAAACTGACTGCAACTACACTACCACAGGCAAAATATAGATACCTGAGTTGAGCCTTTATGGGGCTCAAAGGAGGGGAAACTGACAGGAACTACATTACTACAGCCATAAGATAGAAACACGAATTGAACCTTTCATGGGTGAATTGACAGGAGCTACACTATTACAAGGCAAATTATCAAGTCTTGTTTTCAATCAACATTGGACCAGAGTTTCATAATACCACAGAAATACATCAAGATAAAAGACAAGCCCAAACCAACTGACGAGTTTTCTACTCGTGCACTTTTTAATTTCAAATAGTTAGAAGGCACATACGGTTTTGGATCATCTTGAATTCAATAACCAATATCCACTGAAGCAAATGCAAAGGGAGAGAAAACAAACAAAAAAGACTAAAGGGGAAATAATTTTCTAATATAAAACATAAATGGTAAATCCAGACGTCGACCAAAAAAAAATCAACATCTGATACCAACGTAGGATAATGACTCCACAGAAATCCTGCAACATGAAAAAACAAACTTCGGAGACCATCATCTCTATGCTATAGGATTTAGATTTTTATGATGATCCAATTTTGTTATATTTAAAACTTCTCTCGGATTCTTTATGTGATTGCCTCACAATGCCAACAGCATGTACTCAGCTTAATTTAGACAAGGAAGAAAGTTTTTTGCTAATTAACATAATTTTTTTTAAAGTGGACAGTACCACAAATATGTATTAATAATCAGAAAGATGTACACAAGTATACAGTGCAGCTCTCAAAGAACTGTTAGGTAACATAATTGCAAAAAGAATATCCAATTCAGTGTTTTGGGGAGTCAAAAATACCAATCAGTTGTACATCAAAAGGACGAAGCCCTAAAACTCTCTTTGATGCCTCCCTTACTACAGCAAATGCCTCCTGCATTGGGACACAAACTTTCTTTAACAGAGTATCATAGTTCAACAAAGAGTTCACAAGCAGTATACATTTTCTAAATGGACCAACAGAAACACATGCATGACACGCTAAGAAAAAAATACACATAGGAAGAGCCAACTCATGCAATAGAGAAATGTAGGAAGAATTGGGGATCAGGCATGGATCAGCCTGGTCCAAATTGATCAAATCAGCCGATCCAATCTGATTGGACTGGTCCTAGGGCAATCTAGATCGATCCCTCATTTTTTTATTATTTAGAAAAAAAATGATTCGATCCTAGTCCGATCCTGGATTGACCCAGCCAATCTCAATTGATCCAGACCTAGACTGGTGGATCGGGGATCGGAATCAGATTGGTTTGGGTCAAAACCGATCGGATCGGCCGATCCTACCTTCCTTACAATAGACAGAATCATAAATACTAGGATATGAAGAATAGTTGGGAGGGAAGTGCTTCCACTTGCTCAGCTAGGGACAATGACAAAGTAATATATTGTGTTGCAGAGCTGACTGAGAAGTTGTTAAAATGAGTTAAGGTGAATTTCAAGTGAAGATGACTGCATAATAACTACATTCCCTTGTAAATGATTGCCACATTTTTAAGGGGAAAAAAAAGAATAAATTTTTTGAATTCCTGTGAATATATCTGGAACTTTTCATTCGAGACAATGTTCTCTGCTGGTCAATTTCATGTTTATTTAGTTGGCATGTTAGCCAGAACTTTTCTTGGTCATATTACAGTACTCGTAGGAGTAAATTATAATTGTTCTTTAGCAATTGTTGAAAATCCCACCACCCCAATCACTTTTAGAAGACCTACAGGCCTTAAGGATTTTAAAAACTGCAAACCGGTTTTGACATCTCATATCAAGCTCCTAGTAAAAAATTAATTGGCAAGTAAAGGAGTCAATTAATTCTACCAAATCCTGCCAGTGCAACAGTACCAAATAGAGGTATATAAGAAAATAATCTTAGCTATGATATACTGTAGTCCATAAGAAAATAATCATCATAACAACAGAACCCAGAAATTTTCAGTACCACAATAGTCATAGTAATTTCCATAAACGTGGGTATTGTGAAGCCCAGGATAATGCATCTAAAAGATAGCAGCTAAAGGTCAAAAATAGGCGATGATATATCAATGGTAGATTAGTGAATGTAATCATATATGATGAACTGGTGCAATGAAGCCTGTAACTTGTATACGTAGAAGCATTTGGCACGTGTCAATATTCAGTAGCTAAGTTGTGATGTACCTTCACTTTTGACTCTCAATTGACAGTAACAAAACTGTGATGTACATTGTGTACTAAAAGATGTCTAAAGGATGCTATATTCTACAGAAATAACGGTTGTGAATGGTTCTAACGAATGAAAAATTCTTACTTGCATTTATGTCTCACTCCCACTTCCTCAAACTAGAAACCAACCAGATGATGGACTTTGGTCCAATGACAATACTGCAGCCTGTACAGATGCCAAGAACAGCCAGCATGCTTGCAGGTTGTTACAAGATACTTCTCCACATTCCTTGTCCCCACAAGTAAGTGGATGAAGCATTCAACATATAGCCCGGTGAATTATTGTTGACTATCTTCTTACAATAAACCAAGTGTAAACCCCTTGATGGAAAGCTTTCAAAAATCCACAGCAAATCAAAATGTGAAATTTTAAAAGAAATTTTCCATAAAGCTTTCAACAGAAGATATTGAAACTTTGGCAGCAAGGGTGACAAAGAACCAACCCCCACACATCAATATCTTGTTGGATATCAGCTTCTCAAGGCGTGTTAGGCAAAACCTTTACTCGGAAGCCATTTTTGGCTTCCACTTTCAACATAGAAAATGTTGGATGGGAGTGGTTATAACTAATTTTGGATGGTAATAAAAGCCAATCCTTACCTAACAACCCCATTTCCCACAATCTAGGAAGCTTCAATTTGTAGGCTGTAGCTTTTGGTTGCAAGCCAAAAACAATGAAAACACTACATCAATGACCTTCCAAGACCTACTTTCTTCCCCTCGAACTAACTAGGTGTAAGCCCAAAAATGCTTCCAATTGGAAGCCGCACCAAACACGGACTTACTGCCACGGTATTTGGACCCCACCACCAGCGTCTCCAGCTTCAGAGTGTCAGAGAATCGAAGGCTTCGGGCATGTAGAAACGCATATCCGTCATGGGAAACCGGAGACACACAAAACAGTACCTTACGGTTCCCCCATCTCGACTAGCACACTCTATTCTCAGAAAATGGAATTTGCCAAAAAAAAAAAAAAATGCTAACTTGAAAACATGATCATCAAAATAGCCATAACCCTACTTCGGACTTACAGGTAGAAGCGAGTCTAAAGACTCGCCATTCCGCGCCCGCCCCTTGAGAACTGCCGTCCTCTCCCTCAGCTCCGAATCCGACAGCCTCGACATCTCCGGCTCCAACCCATTGACCAAAGAGAGGGTGTCCGCGTATCTCTTCCTCGTGGACTCCCCGGTGTCCGTTCCCTTAAACATTCCCCCCAGCAGACCTCCCAAAGCTGCCGACACCAGAGATGGGTGCCGCCCCCGCCGCCGTAGCTTCGACCCGGACGCCGTCCTTGCTTCAAAGCTCGCGTTTTGAAGGGGTTTCCGACCAAAAACCGAGGTGCCCAGATCGGATTTCGGGCAGGAATCACCATGGAAGGGGAGAAATTTCGGGGAAATTGGCGATGCTGAGGTGGGGTTTGCTGCCAGCCGTGCCGGGAATGGGGTTGTTGCCATCATGGTGGAGAGGGGGAGGACGAGGAATCAATCGGGGCTTAGGGTTTTGGATCTCTGGAGCGCGAATGGGGGGGAAAGTTCCGGCCTTTTCCCCTGGGAGGATCGGAATTCGGACGGCGTTCTCGATTTTTTTGAACTGGGTTTTATGAGAGGAGCCGTTTCTTGTGGAGGGAAACAGAGGATAAGGAGAGCACAGAGATAAGGAGATGTGAAGAGGGAATTCACTTGGAACCCTCGTGCTGTTTTCATTTGCAAAAATAACCTCCACGTCTTATTTTCTTCACCTTACCCTACGCTGGGTTTTCGGTATGTTGATGTTTTTTTTGCGAGTCCAAGGAAATCCTCTCGCTTATTAAGTTATTTATACATGGAACTTTCATAAGTTTTCACAAATTGTTGAAGTTTAGTGCTTAGTTTTTATGTCATGCATGTTTAATCAATGGTTGTGCTTCCGTTCTAACTAGCCATATTACAACAATTTCAAAATGTTTTATCTTCGACCCTATAATATGCATGTCTTTGGAATGTATCGAGTCTCGTGCCTCTTTCTTTATTCATTTTTTGTCATTGTTCTGAAATTAGTAATATGTTTGCTAACTTCAAATTTTAAACATGTGAAGCCTACGTTCATCAACCACTAATTAAATCCTTGGGTACCATTGGGTAATAGAATAAGTCAATGCAATAGGAGGTTTTTTAAACATGGCATGTTAAAACATCGTTTGACAATCAGAATATATGGGTGATAGAAAGTTTAATCAGAGGTCCTTCCTTGCAAAAAGGTCAAATATGTTACTCTCATGCTAAAATATTATTTAGTGGATTTAAAAATAGCATTTTCATGTTAAAATTTATTTAATACAATAAAAGATATCATAAGATACCATAAAACACCACATTTTTTTTGTGAAATGGGTACTGCTACCGATGACTCTGCCAAAATTTGTTGTAAACTGATCAATTATATTTAACACAATAGCAAAACACGAATTTACAGAGAATGTATTTATGATAAACAGATTTATAATAAATGTACTTATCATTACTTCATTGGCGATTTCTTAGGTTTCATCCAACAGGGGCTTGGTGTTGCTGTTGGGATTGTAGACATTTGGACGGGACTTGACTTCGCGTAGGTGACAGATCAAAGTCCTAATTTTCTGATGATAAATTCTTGATGCACCACTTAGAGTTCATTAACACCCAATTGAGATGCGCTTCCAATCCCAAAACGACACTTGGCGCCCGTGCCCCCACATGCTCCTCTACAGTGCCATGATGACGTCTAACGTGCATGGGTGTCCCTTTAAGAGGAAAAGAATTTGCCTTTCGCCCTAGATTTTGGGGAAGACATGTACGTTTTAGAGAACATGTACATGCTTTGGGGAGCGTGTACAAGGTTTGGGGAATGTGTGCTCCCTAGAGCGTATACATGTGCATGTATATGTTATGGGGAGTACATATTTCAAAATCTTATACATGCTCCCCAAAATATGTACGTGTTTCTGAAACAGCGAATGTGTTCTCAAAAATCTATGGCGAAAAGTAATTTTTTTTCTCTTCAAAGGGTGCCCACGTGGTTGACGTCAACGCGTGCCATTTGCCATCATGGCGCTACAAAAGGGCATGTAGGGGATGCCATGTGTTGTTTTGGGGTTGGGGGTGCATTCTACATGGGTGTTTATTGCATCCTAAGCGGTGCAGCAAATATTCCTTTTTTCTGATGTAGCAGAGAATGCTTACGTTACTTGGACCATTGCAAGTGTAATTGCACGATCCGAGTCGGATTATCACATACACATGAAGGTGTACATATATTCATCTCAATCATACGATAAGCTACTCTTGAGGGTAGTGCTTGGCATCCATTATCCGAAACTTATTCTATCTTAAAATAAGGTATGAGTGCACTTAAATGTCATTGGTAACTATTCTAAGAAAACCTTATAAGAAAGAAGGTGTCATTCTATAGAGAATGAGAAAGACAAAGTCTCATTCTCATATTCAGAAGGCCTTCCCTAAAAAAATATTACTTCGCTTGGAATTAACGTTGTCTTAAAAAAAGCATTGCCCAGCGTAAGGAGGGTACCTGGCACCTGTGCCCGATGCAAGGGGGGAACCATGACTTGCCCTGGAGGAGGCCCTAGCACCCTTGCATTAATGCAAGGAGGCCCATGCGCCACACGAGCGCGGACTGTTTGGCGCCGCACAACCTTGCCATAGGCGTGCCCATGCACAAGCCGTATACGACAGAGTTCACCGCAGTCCAAGGGAACCATTTTAGGCTCGCCATAGTTCTTAAGTGTGACTTTGTTTACATAATAACTTAAACCAGAATAAGATTACGGGATTTCTTAAATCATAATAAAAGGTATTTTGATTTGGTAAATTGTTAGTATTCCACCTAGAATAAGGAGAATTATACTGCGTTATTCCAAGTGATTTGGTAGGAATAAGTGGAATAATGAGTGAAATAAAAGGTAAAATTGAGAGAATTGAGGGATTAGATATTCCAGATAGAATTTGGGAGTTGGGGGAATTAGAGGAATTAGGCATACCCCCAATCAAATCAGAATAAAGTCTTTACACCGGTTATTCCGGCACTTAGGAATAACATATTTCCACCCAATTCTTTAGAATGGTGGTCAAGACCCAGAATGTATGGCCAAGTTGTTGGTCCACATCGGGGACCGTATTGGATTAGACCTATGAGCCACTGTGTGTTTCTTCGTGTAGACCCATTTCAAATTCTCCGAATGTTGGCAAGAGAAGAAATTGAAGTGGAGTTTAAGGGGTTTTAAATGTTATTTTATGTTAATTCCTGCTTCGAATAAATGTACCAAGTTGTTAAACTTTTTGCTTGGTTAAACAATGTAATAAGTTAGAGATTAATGAATAAAGTTAGTAGGTGAATTTCATTTATTTTTTATTGTGCATGATTTGTCATATAGTTGATTTAATAAATAATTGAAATTTTATGAGAAACGATCATGGAATACCTGAGATTACATGATGCTTAGTTTGACAAATTATGTATGATGGTGATTATAGAGTTAATAACTGATTAAGCCTTCCCATAGATATAAAGTTGTTTACGATAACCTTGCATGAAATTGATTAGCAATATTTGATTTAAACAAATAAGTAATAGAACATGTTGATCTTGACTTAATTAACCTACATATCCATGCTTGCTATCATATAATTAAATGATTTAAATTTTAATCATCTAAATGTCTTCTTTGTAAATGATAGCAGAAGTTTGGTGGTTTTATTTGTGCAAAATATCATGGAATATAGCTATTTTTTTCTTGCTGAGAATATTGTCAATGAGTGCTACTTAGAGCTTAATGATTGATAATCCATACTATCTCCATGAAGTAAAATGAGGATATGGAATATTTGTCATAGTTGTCCGATAATGAGAGATGTATATCGTTCCTCTCATTTTAAAATTTGTTTGAAATAGTTCTAATAAAGTTGAGTTACCTTAAATTTATTGGGAGACATCTTAAAACTATATTTCGATCCCGATTATTAAGATAACTTAATATTTATTAGTTTGGATTTTTTGAGACAAATTAGGATGTGTAAACAATGTCAACTTAACTCTTTATGTTTGTTTTATGTAGTGATATACATAATGGCCACCAAGAATGTGATTGCAGATTTAATCAAGAGTGATAAGTTATATGGTAAGAACTATGACATATGGCTATAAGATCCAATACCTATTAAACAAGCAGTAGTTGCTTGAGCACCTTACTACCTCTAGGTCATTGTTCGAAGAGGGCAATACCATTCAGCACTATCGAGATCAAGGGCCTACCAACAATGGTGTAGAGACGTGCTTTCGATTTCATCATAAGTACATTTCTCATATTTTTAGCGTTAATGTCAAACTTTGATAGTTATTTTCGGGATTTTCATAGATTTTTGATCTAGAGGATTAAAATGTCTAGGCAACTGGATATTCTATTATTCGGGCATCCAGGGGATTGGATGTTTTCATCAATTTTCACTAAATTAAAATTTTCTCGAATTTTTGGGGTATGATGTCCTCTAAGATAGGCATCCAGTCGATTAGACGTTTGGTCAGCGTTTATTCGAAAATCGGTGTTTTTCTATGAATTAACTTCTTATGTGTTTCATATTTATCCTAAGTGTTTTAAAACTCTTCATTTTTATCTCTAAAGGTCTCTAACCTTTAGTAGATAATTATGGGAGTGTTTTGAATGCATTTAACCACATTTTTTGGACTTATCATGGATTTTCATAGGGTTTATCGCCTAATTATGAGAATTAGGTGTATACCTCTATAAATATAGTTCAGAAGGAAACCCTAGTTAAGGAATCTCGTTATTGCTCCCCAAGGCTACTGGAGTGCATTATCATCACGTCTATTTCTCTGGAGTTAGAGAAGGAGGGAGGCACTTCTTCCTAGAGGAGTCTTCATCCCAACTTGTTCCTTATTGTTCCCACTTTTCTTTTTCTTTTCTTTTCACTTGTTTCTAGTATAATCAGCATTATAGCATCATATAGATAGTTTTAATTTTCCTTTCACATTTTCAAACATGGCATACACAATCCACCCTACGCACTTTTCACAAACAGGGGTTAAAATCACCAAAACACCTCAGGCTTGCGCAAGTTTAGTTTGGTTAACATAATTGAATAGTGATATTGCACTGCAAAGTTCTTATCTTTTGTCACTTATTTCTTGTTTGTGCATCTTTGTAGGGGAAGATTGAATTTAAAGGAATGAAACTCTTCATTGTTGGTCGACCAATAACGAGGAAGGCGGATTTCAATCTCGCACAAAGGAGGTAATTTTTCTTTCCAAATTAGTTAGATTGTAGGGATTCATTTCTTCGCAGTTTAATTAGTTTGGTGGCGATCATGTTTTTTCTTCTCATGCTATGCATGTCTTGAATTATGTTTTCATAGAAATACATTTCATGTCTACAAGTGGTTCAACAAGGATCGTAGTGTGTGTTTCACTATGTTAAGTAGCATGCAGGACGATCTTATTGGAGAATTTAAGAAATTTTAGACTGTAAAAGAAATGTGGGAACAGTTGAAGTTCTAATTTGGTGGAACATCGACTACGAGGTTGAGGGCTCTAGTACTCAAGTTTGAGACCTACCATAAAAACTCATGCCAGACCGTGACTGAACACCTCAAGATGATGTTAGGTATGATTCGAGACTTGAAGGTAGTAGGCCATGACCTCACATATGAGCATCATGTTCTAGCGGTGATCCAATCATTATCATATTTTTGGGTCAACATGAAATAGATCCTCACTCATAATGAAAATATCAATTTTTTTGATATCTCTTGTCATGCAGAGTTGGAAGCCGAGCGCAAAGGAGTTGTACATGCCACTGCTATAGTCACCAAGGAACGCAGACATCAAGGTAGAAAGGGGCCAAAGAAGTTCTCAAGTACAAAGATCATAATGTTGCATCTAGCCCTAAGCCCAAGGCAGAGCAGACATCGAAGTGCCGTCACAGAGGTAATCATGGTGGAAAGAGAGACAAGTCTAAGGTGAATTGTTATAATTGTGATAAGTTGGGACATTTCGCTCGGGAAATGCGCTAAACTGAAAAAAGGTATCCATGAACTTGAGCTCTCTCTCTTTATATGTTGTAGACACGTTAATTTTGACATTATTTTAAGTAAATTTCATGTCATATAACAATGCTTCAAAATGGTCTGATATTTAATCATTAGTTAATTTTTATTAATCTTTCTGAATTAATTATCTAAATGACATCGGGTCAGATAGACATAATTTAAGTTTATTAAAGAAATTCATTTTAAACTCATATTTTTAATCAAATATGAAATATTCTAAAAGACGTCGACCTGTAAAGACGCCATTTAGGATTTTATTTCTTATTTTGATTTTTAACCTAATTTTTAATTAATTTATTAATAAACTAAAAGACGTATGCCTTACACAATGCCATTTAGGTTTCCTAAATTGATTTTGTTTCTTCTTTCCGATGTTTATCCTTATCTTAATTAAGCTAAAAGACGTCTTCCATGGGCGACGCGTTTTAGTTAATTACAGATAATAATGAATTAGGCTGTATTTATCTGTTTCTTAATAGGATTGGCTTCAAACTCTTTCATGTTAATTTGTAAGTAACCACGGACGCGCGAACTTAAGTCTATAAATACACAAGCTTATGAAGAAGAAAAAGTTAAGGATGTTTGAAAGAGACATCGTCCAAACGCTGAAGGATCGAGGCGCTGCTACTATTTCCAGGAGTCTTGAATCTTCGTCATTTCTTAATCCATTCAAGACCAAGACTTTCCAGGGACCATCCAACTTATTTCTTCTTTATTAATCTTTGCTCATATTTTCATCATAGTCTGCATGTTTTCACCATATTAAGTCCAAAATCCCATTCATCATATCACTCCATGTAACACACACTCACTAGCATATTTTCCAATCCATGTGTTTAAGGGGTTTCAAAGACCAAAACAAGTGAGTTCATTTATTTAGTTGCATGATTAGAATTATTACTAGAATAGATACTACATCTATTTGAGTTCTTATTGTTCTTTCCCTCTTTCTTTCTTTCTACTTTTTTTACAAGGTACAAAGGAGATCAAAAGGAAGGAATCGACAAGGAAAGAAAATCTGGATGATCCTCAAAGCCCAATCAATATTTAGAGCAAGAACAAAGTCAGAAGGACTCTTTTTCTTCAGCCGGCTGAAGGAGGAGAATCAAGAACTTCAACATCTCCCACGTCCAAAACAGGAAAGCGATCAATCTTTTTCTTTTGAAACTTTTTAGTCAAAAGTTTCTGACGATCACATAGTTTTTTAATAGGTTTATTTGTCACATAATCAACAAAATTTTCATGATAATCACACATCACTATTTAAGCACTCACACATGTTTGTTCTTATCTCTTAATTGCTCAAATTGATTTTTAAATGGTTCGTAGATTCAAAAGCGACCAAGCACGTGACAAGAGATCAACAAGGGTATATGGAGTATCACCGAGTTCCCAGGGGGACACAAAGTGTGTACATGGACAACAATACTAGTAAGGAAGTCATCAGAGTTAGCATATACTAGGTCAAACTGAGAACTGGACGTATGTTGACGTTGCATGACGTACTATATGCATAAAAAATTCAGCATAATTTGTTATCAACTTCATCTATGTTATCTCTAAGATTTGCTCTTATAGTTGTAGGCAATGGCATAAACATTTACTTGGATAGAATTCTATACATACATGCTTTGTTAACTGGTAGTTTGTTTACATTAAATGTTGATATAAATAATTCTACTTCTTATGTATTGTATGTGTCTAATGATAAAAACTTTGATTCGGATAAATGGCACGCTACATAGGACATGATAGAATGACTAGGTTAGTTCGATACGGCTTTTTAGGCTCACTCGCTAAAGTCATCCTACTTGTATGTGAGTCATGTTTAACTGGAAAAGCATGTCAGAAGCCTTTCATAAAGGTTAAGAGGGCCATTGAGCCATTGCATCTTATCAATTCCGACATTTGCAGGCCTATGAGTGTAAAGGCCTATTATGGGGTGTTATATTTCTTTACGTTCATAGATGATTATTCACGATATGGTTATATTTATTTGATCGCTCACCGCTATTAAGCATTGGACTATTTAAAGCGCTTCTTAGCAGAGGTTGATAATCAAACTAGTAAGTGTGTAAAAGTTCTTTGGACAGATCGAGGGTGCGAATACTTGTCTGATCATTTCAGATATCTATGTGAAACAAAGGGAATTCGAAGACAACTCACTATTCTACATACTATGCAACAAAAGAGTGTTGTTGAGAGAATTAAATGTTATGGTTAGGTCTATAATGGCTCATGCCAACCTCTCAATATCCTTATGGGGGGAGGAGGAGGACGCATTGTTGACTACTACCGACATACTTAACTGCGCGTCTTCACAATCAGTTTTTTCTACCCCTTATAAGTTGTGGCATAGTGAGAAGTCCAACTTAAAAGACATGCGCCCAAAGGGGTTGGTGGAGTGTGTCCATTGTTGGGTTTTTCTCGGTTTCTCTGGATCGCTCACGCAACGGAAAAATAAAATATTTACAGCGATCCGTTCCCGTTTCGAAATCTAAAATACAAGATAATCGGATTATCTTTTCTCACCATGTGCGGATTCGAATCCGCAGCCGTTTGGATCCGTCGGTGTGACACCGCAAGCCGCGCAAGCGCCCGGCCTCTAGCGAAGTCTACGCGATCCTCCCCGCGACGGATATCCTCGAGTTCGTCGTTCTTCGAAGCCCACGAAGCCTCCGCCGGTCGCCGCAATGATCGCCGCAGCGCGCGGACGATTTCCCGTCGAACGGGATTCGGAGAAGTGGCGGAGCAGATCTGGATCTGCCTGGGCGTCAGAGAAAGACAGAAACTGAGGAGGGGCGGCTAGGGTTAGCAACAGCTTGGCCTGCTCAGCCCGTTCGCTATGTTTTATACTAACCGCACGGTTTTTCACAAAAACCCCCGGTTTATATAAAACCCACTTATTTATCCATCGCCTTGAGAATCATGTGCGTGTGACCCTCTAGGCCCAAGTACCAGTCTAGTTAATGGCCCAACAAGCCCAGTGACTCCTCACTGGCTTTATTAATTAATTAATAACCCTTTATTAATCAATTAATCAATCGAATTGATGTCGCACATCGAATTCGACTGGGCCTCCGATCACGTTGGGTGCCAAGCAACACCGCGTGAACCCGGAAGGTATTTGGGGTTAAGTAACCCACTCTTGGAACCTTTCCGTCGACAGTTACCGCGTGGATATAATCCTTCATTCGTACAATGCTCTCGAGTCAACTCAGGGTATGGCGAGCTGTCAAACCCTAACCGGTCGACTCACTTGGATTGGATGCCGCTGATGAATATCGGAAAACTCCTTTCCCGATATTATCGTCGGCCATGGCCAGGGACTTTCGCGCATCCTTCCTAGAGCATTCTCTCTCTAAGTACCGAGAGCGAATGATTCCTTATTGACACACAATTCCCTTCGATGGTATTTCGTTGTACCCAATCCTTGGCGTATTAGAATCCCATGGCTATAGATTCGTAGACCAAGGTCAAAGTACAGAAGTCCACCGCCAAGGTGTCCTTGGTGTCTCAGGTCCGAGGACCATCCACGCAACTGCGACAATAGAATCAAACTAGTTGACAGTGAGGTACAATACCATCCAGCGATTCAGTCGGATCAGTTCAGTGAACTCATTCTCCAATGAGCACCTACAGATTCGCCTTAGTGTCTCCACACAAGTGACTTATGAGACCAGTCACCCTCATCATATGAGCAGGAGTAATCTGTACTAGTCTAACCGGATATCCGATGTCCTTCTCGGATATCCTCCGACTAGGAACGATTAAGAATATGTGTGTTTAAGTGATCAGTCTCAGTAGTATGATCTCATCATAATCTGATCACCATAGCACATATTCACGGACTTCATTATGAAACGATAATTAACGCGATTTACACATAATGAATATTATGCCATTTTATTAATAATGAACGAGATTTACATTGTTAGATTGGCTTGTAGGCCACCTAAACTAACAATCTCCCACTTGGACTAAAGCCAATCACCTTTATACAATAAGCCCATAGACTCTAGGTGACGCTCAAACACAATTTGAGCCAACGGCTTTGTCAGTAGATCTGCTACATTGTCGACGGATGGAACTCTTTCCACTACTATATCTCCTCTGGATATGATCTCTCTGATAAGGTGAAAGCGCCTCAGAATATACTTCGATTTCTGATGAGACCGCGGCTCTTTCGCTTGCGCAATGGCTCCATTGTTGTCGCACAACAGTGGAACAGGCTCAGAGATGCTGGGAACTACGCCGAGGTCGGTGATGAATTTCTTCAACCACACTGCTTCCTTGGCGGCTTCAGCTGCAGCGATGTACTCAGCTTCAGTCGTCGAATCTGCAGTGGTTACTTGCTTGGAACTCTTCCAGCACACTGCCCCTCTGTTCAATGTAAACACGAATCCAGATGTTGACTTGCTATCATATGGATCTGACTGGAAACTCGAGTCAGTAAAGCCTCGCAGTTTCAAGTCACCTCCTCCATAGACAAGAAACATATCCTTAGTTCTTCTCAAGTACTTAAGGATGCATTTCACTGCCTTCCAGTATTCTTCGCCTGGATCAGCCTGAAATCTACTCGTAACACTTAGAGCAAATGCAACATCAGGCCGTGTACATAGCATGGCATACATGATAGATCCTATGGCAGAGGCATAGGGTATTCTATCCATGAATGCCCTCTCATTAGGAGTCTTAGGAGACTGCTCCTTTGAGAGATTGATTCCGTGTCTCATTGGTATGAAACCTCTCTTGGAATTTTCCATGCCAAACCTTTTGACTATGGTATCTATGTACAAGGATTGGATCATTCCAAGCATCCTCTTTGATCTATCTCTATAGATCCGTATTCCCAATACATAGGATGCTTCTCCCAAATCCTTCATGGAGAAGTTTTTCGACAGCCAGACCTTTACTGATGACATCATAGCTACATCATTCCCAATGAGTAGTATGTCATCTACGTAAAGAACTAGAAAAGTGACTGCACTCCCACTAGTCTTCTTGTACACACATGGCTCATCTTCATTCTTAATGAAGTCATAAGACTTGACAGCCTCGTCAAATCTTATGTTCCAGCTCCGGAAAGCCTGCTTCAGTCCATAAATGGACCTCTGAAGCTTGCACACTTTATTTGGAGATTCTTTGGATGTGAAACTTTATGGTTGTATCATATACACCTCTTCCTCAAGATTACCATTGAGGAAGGCAGTCTTCACATCCATCTGCCATATTTCATAATCAAAATGTGTAGCAATGGCGAGCAGAACTCTGATCGACTTTATCATGGCAACTGGTGAGAAAGTCTCGTCATAGTCAATTCCTTGCCTTTGACGATATCCCTTTGCCACCAACCTTGCCTTATAAGTGTCGATCCGTCCATCAGCATCGATCTTTCTCTTAAAGATCCACTTGCATCCGATGGGTACAATACCCTCGGGCAAGTCCTCTAAGTTCCAAACTTGGTTGGTGTACATAGACTGGATTTCTGAGTTCATGGCTTCTCGCCATTTCCCGGCTTCTGGGCCTTCTATGGCCTCCTGGTAGGTTTTAGGATCATCATCCTCATTATATTGTACCTTAGACTCACCTTCTATGATATGTCCCACATATCGTTCGGGTAGTCTAGGTACTCTACCAGATCTACGAGGCTCATCTGTGTGTACCTGAACAGATTCAGGAACTGATATCTCATCTGATGATAATGCAGCTGTTTGGGGATCTGGAACCTCTTCCAGTACTATTTTACTCCCACTGTTCTCCTGGATAAGGTATTCATCTTCCAGGAATACAGCTTTCCTGGCGACAAACACCTTTTGTTCACCAGGATGGAAAAAATAGTATCCAAAGGTTTCCTTTGGATATCCCACAAACCTGCATTTATCAGTTCGTGATTCCAGCTTGTCTGGATCATGCCTCTTTACATGAGCAGGACAACCCCAAACTTTAACATGTTTAAATTCTGGTTTCCTGTCTTTCCATATCTCATATGGAGTAGAGGCCACAGACTTGCTGGGTACTCTGTTCAGTAGGTATGTTGCTGACTGTAGAGCATACCCCCAGAGGGACACTGGTAATCCTGAAAAGCTCATCATAGATCGCACCATGTCCAACAAGGTGCGATTCCTCCTTTCTGATACACCATTCATCTGTGGTGTATATGGAGGGGTCAGCTGAGAAAGGATACCATTATCCTTTAAGAATTGTGTGAAATTAGTACTCAAGTATTCTCCTCCTCGATCTGATCGAAGAGCTTTAATACTCTTTCCTAACTGCTTCTCCACTTCATTCTTGAACTCCTTGAACTTCTCAAATGCTTCCGACTTATACTTCATTAAGTACACATAGCCGAATCTTGAGAAGTCATCGGTGAACGTGATGAAGTAAGACATCATGGCAGATATGAGAAGTACATCCAGTATCCAATACCCAAGATGTGGAATCTCTAACTGATAAGTTGATATCTATCATATAGATATCTGAAGCTTCAGACAGCTTCACTCTTCCATGAGCTTTATCGTTAAGGAACTCATTGCAGTTCCTCTTCCAGTGACCATACTGCTTATAGTAGAAGCAGTCACCCTTCACTACTCCTTCGCCTTTGTCCTTCGATCTTTTATCGTTAGCTATCATCTCTGCTTCAGGGGCATCTTATGCCGATTCAGCAAGAGGATCAGCTCTAGGGACAAAGTTATTGCGTTCAAATCTGAAGACATTCTTTAGGCTTCTGAACCAATTTGAGTAGATCAGGTAAGTCAAAACGGCATCAAGTATGCCACGGAGTGAGTTATTCGACGACATAATTCCCTACAGGAGATAAGTAAAATCTATTTAGCATATGTTCAATTATTAAAATTAAAAACAAGACATGGTCTTTTATTCAAGTTTAACTCCCACTAATTTTCGACGGACTGTATAACCCTCGGTTATACAGAACGGGAGACGCCGACAGTCTCCTAGTGGGGATCAGAATCTCAATGACTTGCACTACAGCCTTGTGGATAGCACAACAAACTGTAATACAATCAGAGAGCACCCAACTCATGGGACTTGCAACTCCTTGCAATATCTGATCATAGCTTTGGTCCCCAGAGATTTAATGGTCTTGTGGATAGCACAACAAACCACTAATTCTGGTCTAAGCTAACCATCATTACGCGACGAGCATAGATTTGCATGCAGCCCTTGTGGATAGCACAACAAAGCTACATGGTTCCTCTACCCCGATCTATAGGCATCTAATGCCATAGCCACAGTTTCTCCTCCCAATTAAGCAGGCCTTGTGGATAGCACAACAAACCTGCCTAAAGTGATTTGAATTCTATGACTATAACGATGGTGGACCACGCGGTAAGTTCTCAACTACTCACGTTACGGCTTAGAGTTTATCTGATGGTATTTAGATAACTTTTATCTTGGTCTCTCCTAGGTGATAGTATATAAATATATCGTATATATTTACTAAATACTATAACCTGCTTTGATTCATAATCAAAAGAACAACAATGCATCTCATACATGTCATTAGTGTGGTCATGGATAGCACAGTGGGTTTGACTGGAGCCAACAGTCAAACGCACACACAATCTAATTATAACATTTACATTAGAAGGACGTCAAATGCCTTCTCCATTTCCTTAATCCAAAAAGCTGCCTCGTCTGGGATTGGTCGACCCATGAAAGAAGGGGTCTCCAACCTCAAGAACCGCTCCAAAATCGTAGGCTGGTCGTCCCGAAAATTGGATCCCTCGCCACCAACTCCCTGCTGGTATCTAGACATAGCTCCAATCATAGCTTCCATGAAACGATTCGCATTACGCCCTTCTGCACCTGAGCTAACATTGTCTGCTCTCGAACCACGAGCCAACGCTACTCTCTTCCTCGGTGCCATCACTACCCCACGAACGCAAAAATCAACACAAATACGTCAAAACCTATCAATCTATACCAGCAGCCATCGCCTGTACAGACTCGTACTTATTGTTGGACTACGATATCTAATCCAGTTTAGCACATACTCGACCAGACTGAGCTCTGATACCAATTGTAACGACCCGCCACCCTATGATTGGAGACCCGATCACTAAATGGGCGTCGAATCATTATCCAACGGTCTCACACCCGGATCTTATACACACATCTGGAGGAGTAAGCATTAAACAAGATTAAATATAACATTCACACGGACTACAAGGAAGTACAGTATGCAGGAAGTAAAGTAATAATGTCCGTCCACAGTCCAACAATAATTACATGGTCCCACAAATTAATTAAGTACATGCAGAAGTAAAGTACAACAACATCGGGGCATACCCCGGAACTGGGATAGCTGCTGGTCCGAACACCAAGAAGAACACCACGCGCCGTCACTTGCCACGAGGTCCACACCTGAAAACCGCAGGGAGTGAGCCACACCAAAACTGGGCTCAGTAGGTATCATCCGATCCCTTGCCTCCCACTCACACACCCACAAGTGCAATTACAAAGATACATAGGAACAAGATAAGTAAAGCTATAACACATTCCTCATAAATTCTCGATATAAACCGCATGCATTTGGAATATAACATGCATATCTCAGAAATCATTCTAGCAAGGAACGTACAACTCGCGTCTCGGCAAAACGCGTCAACCACGTCTCCGAAAGTGGGAAACACCGACCCGCTGAGACCAAACAGTAACCCCTCGGATAGCACGCTGGCTATCTCGGTGGCTACTCCTTCCCCCAGCAAACACTGACCCGCTGAGACCAAACAGTAACCCCTCGGATAGCACGCTGGCTACTCCGGCCCAACTGGCTCAGGTGGTTACTCCTTCCCCCAGCACGAGTGACACTCCAAAGGTACCACTCCGACACCGGTACAAGCTAGCTAACCCCGGGGTTCACCGGGTGACCCTTTCCACTAGGCGTCACCTCGCCACTGCTCCCGTCAGCGTTGTGTCCCTCCGCACCGACACAGGGTGTAGAACGCTACAACTGTCACTCTAAGTCCACCGAAACAGAAAACACGGCACGGTGCGATCCGGTCACGGAAGAAGTCCACGGTCGCACGACACCCAACGCAGTGCCATCCGGTCACGAAGAGTTCATCACATTGAGTACATTAACAGCATGCATTAACCAACTATCTAGCAGTGTAAACATATTTTACTGGCATGAATTAGTGTGGTTCTGTCTTGAATCGCGTCGGCCAAGGCCGACGCCTTTCAAGCTCCATATACAGGTTCATGTAAAACAGTCTTCAGAATCAGGCCCTAAAAGGCGTCGACACCAGTGGTCGCCTTTTGAAAGGCGTCGACATCCTCATACGCCATTTAACACCGAAATCCAGGAATTCCAGAAAACGTTACTCAGGGGATTTCTGCCTTAAAAGGCGTCCTGGTTACCCAACGCTTTTACGAATCGCGTCGCCCACCCACGACGTCTTTTAGTCCCATAATCCCCGAACTGAGTCCCTCAGTCGGGGTGATTTCCTGCCTAAATGGCGTCATGATGGCCCGACGTCCTTCTGAAAGGCGTCGTCCATCCATGACGTCATTTAGCGCCAGAATCCATGACTCTTGAAACCTCGAACAGGGGGATTTCTGTCCTAAAAGGCGTCGTACTGCCCTGACGCCCTTCTGAAAGGCGTCGATCAGGCACGACGCCGTTTAGCGTCAGAAACCTGGTTCCCTGGTTTGATCCGAGGGTTTCTCCCTTAACCCCAAATACCCCGAAAAGCATCAAAACAGAAGGGGAGGAAAAGAAGTTCATCCACCACAAGTATGCTACAAATCCACATCCACGAGCACGGTCATACCCACAAGAACACCCCCTAAACATGCTCAATCTAGCCCAAAACACGTCCTATCATGCCTAGGAAAACACGAGCAACATATGCAAAGTTCGTCCCCCTACCGGTTACTTGAACTCCTCCTGACTCCGTGTCGCCGAACCGCCGCACCGCAGACCGCCACCGGTACCTCCGAGAACGTCGCCACTCCGCCGGGACGTCGGCCGCCGTCCGGAGAATAGAACGCCGCGAAGGAAGTGGTGGTGACAGAGGTGAGAGGTAGGGAGGCGTTGGAGTGGTGGAAGAGGAAGAAGAGGAAGGAAAAGGGAAAGAGTGGGATCGGAGGAGGCGGAGAGGGAGAGGAGAGAGAGTGAAAGGGTGAGAATGGGAGAAAGAAAGAAGGGCTCGCGGGGTCAATCAGAAACCGCCTAAAACGCGTCGAATGAGAGAGACGCCTATCAGATGACAGGACGGGCCGTACTGACAGCTCTCTGAAACGCGTCGACCACCACGGACGCCGTTCAGCTGACATGTCAGGCACCGTACACTGACACCGCAGGGTCGCAGTCTGAATCGCGTCGTCCATCATGGACGCCGTTCAGACGACGAGACAGGGGCCGTACTCTCGCGGCCCGAGACCCGCCCACGTGGCGCCCACGTGGCACAACAAAAATTCATCTAAATGGCGTCCACCTATCAAGACGCCGTTTGAAAGGCGTCGTGAAGTGTAGACGTCATTCAGAAGAAACTCTCAAGGCCCCTCAAGGTCTAACCCAGGGGATCCGGCCCGAAACCGACCCGAAAACAGAACCCGAAACCTCAGTCCTTACAGACACCAAATATTCAGTGAGACTAGTACATGTTACTCCTACTCATTTGCTGAGAGTGACAGGTTTCATAGTCACTTGTGTGGAGACACCAAGGCGAACTTGTAGGTACTCATTGATGAATAAGTTCGATGAACTAGTTTGACTTGAATCATTGGACAATAAATTACCTAACTGTCAATTAGCTTGAATAAATGTCACATTTGCGAGTTTGGTCCTTAGACCTGAGATACCAAAGATACGTTATCGGTAGACTTCTGGACTTTGACCTTAGCTTATGAGTTTCTAACCATAAGATCCTAATCAATCAAGTGATCAGATTAAGTGGAATACCTTCGAAAATGATTTAGTGTTGAATATAGGATCACTCACTCTTGATATGTATAGAAAGAATGCTCTGGGAATGATGTGGGTAAGTCCCTGGCTAGGGTGGACACTATATCAGGAAATGTGTTCTCTGATAGCGTACATCAACATCTAATCCAAGTGAGTTGACTAGTTATGATTTGACAGTTGACCATACCTTAGGTTGCCTCGAGAGCATCAATTCAAGTGAAATATTATAGCTATACGGTAACTAATTATGGAAAGGTTATTTAAGCACGTTGTTAAACTTCATTACCTTATGGGATCATGCGGTGTTGTTTGACATTCAGCTTCAGAGGAAGTCCGACCGAATTATATAAGATAATCATTTAGTTAAGTAATTATTTAATATAAGACATTAAATTAATTACTTTAAGCTTGGCGCCCGTTCTGCTGTTTCCCGAGTGTCAGGAGGCCCGTCTACATGCCGCGGGCACCATCGTTGAGGAGAAATGTCGACGATCATGCCGAACCTAATGAGGGAGCGACGATGAACCATTTATAGGAGGATTGTGTGCATATCGCCGGAGGCCGGGCACTTGCGCTACTTGCGACATCACTTCAGAACCGTTCGATCGTTGATTCGACTCCACGCAAGGTGATATTCAATCATTGTTGTAGCGTAGTTTTCTGAAACGAATCAAGAACGACATGACTTGTTTTTGTTTCTCAAATATAAACTTATCATACCAAATGTGTTTTTCAACAGTATGAATAGATCAACTAACATATAGCATATATGGCATGATCAATTTTTTATTAAACATAACAAATTATGCTAGCCATGATTATAACCTATCACATGTCGAATAAAACATATCAAATTGTCAGGGAGTTGTGTATCGTCGTCTCCTAAGCATATCACATATCAAATAAGAAATATCATTACATAATAGCTTATCAAATCATATTTATATCATGGATCATATAGTTAAGACATATTTATATGATTTCAAAGGAATAACTGAGTAGAATTGATATAAATCTTAACGAACAAACTGAAGCCAAAGAACATAACTGAGCCAAGAATTTTAGATTAATGTGCCAAACAAATATATCAAACGTATCATATCAAATCGTTAACGGATATACGCCCAAACCAGATCATAAAGAATTATACATGTATACAAAAACATATACGCAATAATACATAGGGCATGGTCACTGCGTAGAACTAGAAATCTAAGTCCCACCCAACTTTAAATTGTCAAGATGTTACGTATCGTCGTCCCTTGATTTAGCCGTCTGAAAATCAAGATTGTATCCGTTGCCCTTGAGTTCAAATATTCAATCCAATATGAATGCTTATACCGGAATCGAGTCATACATCTCCTTAAGATGACAATGTCCAAACATAATCATACAAATATGACACAATGATCTAACAGTGAGCATAAGATGAATATAGATATGAAAAATCAATTAGCAAAATATTACATATAGATATAAGTTAAAATACATGCTTTTACAAAAAAAATAGTCACTTAAAGAGCTAACATGGTCATATATATATGAAAATCAAGACAAAGCTGATACTAACATATTACTGGATGAAACCCAAGAATTATGTCATAATTTTTGAACCAAAAATCATATTTTTCAAGTATTAAAATATTTTTTTAGAGCTGAAAATCTAATAATTAGGTTCAAAAATAGCACACATATTCGAAAAATATCCAAACATGACGGACATGACAAATTAGTCAAATAAAATATGTGAATAAAGTTTCATACAATTTGGACATCAAATGAGTTATTCAAAGTATCAAGTAGAATTAGGGCTGTTAACGGGTAGGACACGGATACAAAAACAAGTGTTTCCGTTTTCCGATTCTCCGATTCCGATAAGGATAGCCTGTTTCCGTTTCCGATTCCGATAAGATTGGAAAGTGTATTATCCATTTCCGTTTCCAATAAAATCGGAAAGTCTATTTTCCGTTTCCGATTTGTTTCCGATTCCGATATCGGAATCGGATAATATTTTCGATAATTATAGAAAATTTATTGATTTCTTGATTTATTTGTTTAAAACATATAAAATGAAACCTAAATATAACCAATACGTCTTAGTATATTAGCTAATGATTAATTATATTAGATAATGATTAATAAGATTAAAACAATCCTAAGGTTAATATTATTCTTAATAATAAATTTAATAACAATCGGAATCGGAAATCAAAAAGCGGATACGGAAACAGGAGTTTTTATTTCCGATTCCGATAGCTTATCGGAAATATCTGATTCCAATTCCGATAGCTATCGGACGGATTTTTTTTATCGAAAACGGATATTTTTTTCGGTAACGGATCGAAAAATCGGATAATCGGATTTCCGTTGACAACCCTATGTAGAATATAAAGAACTTGAGTGGATTTTGACCAATTAAATAAATAACATAATCATAATGAATAAATTTTCAAACATTATAAAATTTTACAAACAATTAGATTCCATCACTATAAAGTTGTAGTAAATTTTTTTGATGATTTGGACAAGTATTCATGGACTTATGGCCAATTGAAGCTCATTTAAAAATTCGAACTGTCATCAGGTTGGACATACTGCATAGGTTGACAAAATATTTATGAAATAAATAATAAGTAAATTTAAAAAATATAAAATTTGATGATCATAAAGTATGCACACATATCAAGTTTTGATCAAAATTTTAGGTCAACCTGACAACATATGAGTGAGAACAGATGTTAAAGAGTTCAGTGGAAAATTAAGTGCTAAATGGGTGTACCGTCAGAATAGGTTGACCGATGGCATCGTATAGGTCAATCGATTCTGGCCAAAATAGAGCTAAAATATAGATTTTTAAAATTTTATGATCTCTTCTTCGAATCTAATGATTCTTAATTAAACTTAATGATATTCTTAACATATTTAAGCTTTAAAAACCTTAAAAACAAATCAAATTTATTCATATGATTGGTTATCACAACCTACCTTTTGAAGGAAGAACAAATCAATCATTCTCTAAGTAAGTCATTAAGCTCTAGTCACGAATTCTTCTTACTCAAAGCTTTTACCTCATCTTCTAAACCTTTAAGAACCTAATTCATGTATTAGAATCAAATCCCAAGAGATTAAATCAATGATTCTTCTAATTCTTCATGAAGAACATCATGTTATAACTGAGGCTTCATACTAGAGGGACAAATTACACTCCCACGCCTCTATTTATACATATTTCTCTTCCTAATGCAACCACTAATACCATCTATCTATGCTGGAGTCGAACTCCAGTTGTGGAAGACTTGCTATACAAATTAAACTCACTTCCTAGTGCAATTAGGAAATCTATTTTCGCAGATAACTATTTCCATACTTGAAACTCTTCAAATTCGTCTCATAAAACATTGAAATTAGTAAAAACTCTCTTATACAAAGTTGTAGACCTTAATTCCTTATTTCCAACGATACTAAGACCATAATTTTTTGTCCAATTGAGCGATAGGTTATAGTGGATTTACCAAGCTATTGTCATACAACTCGGAACCCAAAATTTGACCAAATGTTGGAACTAGTCTGGTTCCATCCTGGAGCACTAACGGGTTCAATGGGACTAGTTGTCTGTCTAATGGATTGTGCATACTAGATTTATTATTTTAATTAATAATGACCTATTGACGGACCTAATTACTCATAACCATTAATTAATTAAACTAGACTCAATTAAACATGGCTCATTAACATGCTTAATGGGCTTAAAGACATAACAATAACGATGTTGATTGGGTTAGCAACAAAGATGAGAGGAAGTCTACATCAGGCTACGTGTTCATACTAGGTGGTGCGACCGTTTCTTGATACAACAAGAAACATACATGTATCACTTTATCCACAATTAAATATGAATACGTGGCATGTTCGACAGCTTGTCAAAAGACTATTTGGTTGTGAAATTTCTTACAGTGATTGGCCATTACTCCTCATCTAGAGGAGAGTGTGCTATTATATGTTAATAGCACGACATCTCTGGCCTATGCTAAGGACCCCAAGTACTATAGGAGAACTAAACATGTTGACATCCAATATCACTTCATACGAGATCTGTTGGTGAGAGAGTTAGTGGTTCTTCGGTACATTTCTACTAATAGTATGGTAGCAGATCCACTAACTAAACATATCACTAGAGATGCATTTTAGACCCATAGTAAAGCTATGGGTTTATATAAGTTGTAATGGGAGCAATTTTAGTTAACATTAATATGATTGTGCATTTTCTTATTTAGTGTATTTTGATGGAATACTTGTTTACACATCGATGAGTGTCGCAATGCTTGAATTGACCCTCTCACATGGGTAATTCGCCTTGGCATTGAGACAGTGAGCAAGATGAGACATTTTTTATATGTGACGCTAGGAGAGCGAGCAAGATATTCTTAAAATGCTATTACTAATGTCGCATCGAATAAGAGCCAAGAAAAGATCTTCAAAGATCGAATATAGGAGTATATGAGCCTATTATGTATAGCCTACACAAGCAAAATTTAAGTATCGAGACAAGGCGCTCAATGAGAGCTACATTGTCATGAAACTTAGGTTAGTCATAGTGAGAGTGAGTAGACTAAGATTCATATGGTGTCAACGCTAATTTAAAAGTGACATGCCCACACAGGTGGAAGAACACCATAATGTGTTTCATATACATGTGCTATACTCGATCGATAATGAGAATGATGAATAGATCTTTATTTCATTATGTAAGTTCCTGGATCATATTAGATCCCACTTGTATCTTGTGTGACTTGAGAACTATGTCATGAAGA
This sequence comes from Zantedeschia hybrid cultivar, assembly GCA_030544215.1. Taxonomy (NCBI): domain Eukaryota; kingdom Viridiplantae; phylum Streptophyta; class Magnoliopsida; order Alismatales; family Araceae; genus Zantedeschia; species Zantedeschia hybrid cultivar. Next base: position 80,722,958 of record JARZZO010000005.1, on the reverse strand, counting down.
GGAGGCATGACGTCGCTACTCTAGCGTGATTCTTAGGACTAAAGTTACTATAGTCCAACGGGACATGTTTAGAAAAGCGGCCGAGATTAATCTAATTGATATGAGAGTTCGGAAAAGACATATGTCTATTGCACTATGATATGTGGATCATACCCTAAGATATTTAGTTAGCTGTATGTGGATAGAGTTATGATCACATGACATTTGAGATTTAACACTGCCAGTCATTTATTTAAGAGATCTAGAGTATTAAATCAAGTAAATATAAGGTTGTATGAGATACCATGAGACTCTTAAGAGTATCATGATCCGTTAGTTTTAATAATGACTTAATAGATCCCTATTTGCTTGGTGAACTTACTCTTGTGAGGTTACACACTCTATATCATGTATGATAGGAGGATTGCAACAACCCGGAAAAGAGATGAACTATAAATATTTATCCTCCGTGGGCAAGTGAGAGTTGTTAACCTAATGGATCGAGCCCATTTAGTATGCCCATATAGGGTAGGAAAGGAGAAAGAGGATGGAGTGGGTGTGGGACCCACGTAGGAGAGGGAGGTGTGCGCACGGCACCCCCCCCCCCCCCCCCCCCCTATCTCTCTCCCTTTCTCTCTATCTATTGCACACCTCCCTCTCCTGCGTGGGTCCCACACCCACTCCATCCTCACTCTTATTTCCTACCCTACATTTGAAAGAGAGAGAGAGAGGGGTGCAATTGGGAACCACATGCCATGATCCTCTCCTCTCCACGATTCCCTCTCTCTTCACCTATTACACCTGCAATTTGAATAAGAAAGAGAGAGAGATAAATAGAGAGACAGAGAGGAACACAAGGGAAAGAGCTGCTGCGGTTGTGGGCTCCTTCCTTCTTCTCTCAAAGGCTCTGCTTCTCCTTTCTTAGCATACTTTCTGTGAAGGACAACTCTCCAAGAAGCCATCACCACACCGATTTTGGTCTTGGAGCATGGAAAAATAGAAGGAGTCCTTCATCGTCATTTCTTCTCATCCTCGGAGGTCTGTCTCCTCCACTATGTTGAAGTGCAAGGTATAAAACCTCACCCCATCGCCATGGATCTCCTGCATGCATACACTTGTTTTATGCAAGTTTTTTCTCATGATTACCCATTCGCAGCAGTTATGATGGAGGGCCAAAATAAGAGAGAAAAGTTTACTTTATTGAAAAATAAGTTTTATAGGATTAAAGTTTAAAGAAAATAAGTTTTCAGATAAAGAAATTCCTTAATTGGAAAAACTATTTCAAAAAATTACGTGCTTATAGACCTGGAAAAGAAAAATTTCCCTTTCAATAATAGTTGAAATTTAAGATTAACTCACAGAAGATATGACTGCTCTCAATAACTTCTAACTGTGAAAATTTTACATGCATTTGAATTAATTTTTAATTTAAGAGGGAAAACATTCCTTTTTCTAAAAAAATAAAACGTGTTCATAAAACCCCCAAAACTCAACCTGACCTACCTTCCTCCCCCGCTGGCACACCGCCCGGTCCGCCCGGTGACCGGTCGGTTTGGAAGAAGCAGCGGGGTCGCAGTTTCGCCACCCGAAACATTCATATCGTGGTTTACGTCTGAAAAAGGTGGAGTCTTTTAATCGTCGTTGGTTCCATATTTGGGTGATTTAAGAGGATTAGTGTTAGTATTTATGCTCGTGGATCGATCGTGCTCTCTCCGATCGATCGTGCTCTCTCCTGCTTCTTCATCTTCATTGGTTTTGATGCTTAGATCTTAAAAATACTTGAATCCTTTGCAATTCGCATCATGAGTCCTCTTCATTTTTCAGAAGATTCTCGATGAGCCAAGGGAAGAGCGAGCTCAAGAACCTTTCCGTGCTGAAGCGTGTCCTGCTGAACTGCGCGGCCCAGGTTTGTAGGGTTTTGCCCACAAAGAATGGCGTGTATTTGAACGGCGAATCGGGAGTAATACGATAATTTGTTGCTAGCAGAAGTCTCCGGCTTTTTGTTGTATGAACTCACATGCTTTCAGCTTGAAATTTTGAACAGTCTTCCAGATGAGTTTAAAAAACGATGGGCAAAACTGTAGAATTAGTTCGATTCAGGTCGAGGGAGTGGGGATGGGGAAAACTGCCGACATGTTCAAGGGTGCCTTTAATTCCTACTTTCGTCGGTTGTGTCCCATTATATCCACTGAGGATTATGATCTTCAACGAACCATATCAACCTTGGTGTAGATGAGGCATCCAGAGCCCATTTGGGCTAACTTGGTCTTTTTCATATAATAACTCCGGGGAATTTAGACCTCATCATCTGAGTGAAGTTTTTCATTTTTGAGGCATATCTTCGTAGTCTCACATTTGTCTCATTGAACATGGTTCCTTTTTTTTTATGGCCAATGTTGAAAAATGAAGATCAGTGTCATGTTATAGCATAAAGTGTTAAACATTCAAAGGAGGAGAATTCTGAAAGAGGGAGCATGGTTATACATAATGATTGAAAGGAGAAACCAATGCAATAAGGATTTGGCATACAATGGTCTAACTTGTAGGTATCCACTGAGAGCGATGCATCAACCAACCCCAGCCCCTTCTCCCACCAGGAAAAAAAGTGTGTGGCCTCTACTTTGTCTCCTTCACACTAGCTTGTCTCCATGACATAAGCTTTTCCAAATACAAAATGAAGTTTTGGATACAAAATCTGGATTCTTCCTGCAGGCTTGCAGCATAACAAACTAGTGGTCATTGCATTGGTTGATTGGTGAAATGGTGGATCCACATAGCAAGCGCATGTATCTAGTGGCGAAATCCGCGATCATCCTACACATGATATTCTTCTAGTTGATAAAGAACCTAGGTGTCACTAGGCAGTAGAGCACCATTAAGTGCCTAGGCAATCTAAGATTCTCCACAGTGCCTATGATGAGTAGACATGTAATGCAAACTGCTAATGTAAGTTTAATGATAAATTCTGCAAAAGAAGTTTAAGCCAGAATTGAGAAAATGAGAGATATCAAGTTAAATGAGATCAATTTACAAATGAGCTTAAATGTTAGACAGTTAACGGTTGAAAACACACACACGCACACACACACACGCATATGTTGAACTATGATTTGTGGGATATTGACAACATAGGTGACAAGAGTCGACTTGGACATATGCAGTGGACATGACAGAATTTTAGAGACAAAATGCAAGGATGGGGAAAGTACACAGGTGTGGACATATTCATATGTACATATGCATGCATCTAGTAGAGTATGGTCAACTAAATTTTTCTAGACAAAGGAAGATAATAAAATATAATTAAATTATTAAACCTTAAATTTTTTGAAAGTGGGTGGTACCCTAAATTATTGAACCTTAAAATTCAAATAAGTATATGAATAATAGACGAAGTGATCATTTGAAGTCCTAAAATGGAATGTTGACATGCATGTTCAAGTGTCATGGTGCGTCCAAATGTCTGATAATTGCTTTCTTATGCAAATAAAACATCCATCGAGTCATGTTGAAAAATGGCTAAGCTAAATGGACATGTAACAATGCAAGCCGTCAAGGAAAATGCCTACAGAAACAATTAAAGAAAAACAAAGAGATAGGGCAGATGCAAATGCTATTAACAAATCCATAAAAATGGGAGCAACTTATGAAATGAGATGAAGAGCACATCAGCAAGTATGGTAAGTAAAAGAAGTAAATATCAGTATCAATGAGTGAAAAAATGGAACTTAAAGAGAAATATAAATTTAAAGTCAAAGGGCCACAAGGAAAAAAGGATAAACTATATGTTGAAACTGACAAATGGTCAACTAAAAGAAAATCATATATACCATATATTACCAAATAAAAGACAATTGAGAAATTCAGAATTTAGGTCCAAGTACTTTCTATAAGTTCTTTCGATAATGCTACTTGTTTAGAGGAGCATCCACTTAGCTCCAACTACTTAGATAGTACACTACCTGGGCAGGCAGACTTGTTTAAGTGAGCCTAAGTGATTAGACTTATGAAACAATGTATGTCATTTATCCGTCTATATATATGAAAACCTAGTTCAGGGGGAATCATGATCATGTGGAATGAATATGTAGTGGAGGAGATTGAAGGCTGGACACAGGTGAGTAGGTTGGTATTTTCTATTAGATTCAGATGCGTCAGTGATGGTTTTGAGTGAGATTTTACAAGGATCTATGGCCCTCAAAGTATGGCTGGGAAGAAGCTATTGTGGGATGAGCTCATCTCTTCCCATCATCTCAGGTGCATGCCATGGTGCATTGGAGGGGACTTTAGTGCCATCGCCGACCCGCAAGAGAGCAATGGATCTAACCTTCTTTCTAGAGTTATGGAGGACTTCAAAGATTTCATTACAGAGGCTGCTTTTGTTGATGTTCTTACTCTAAATGCTTCTTACACTTGGTCCAATCTTAGGGAGGATCCTTCCGTCTCAAGATTGGATAGGTTTTTAGTGGCGGTGGAGTAGGAGGATCACTTTATACACATCCAGGCTGGATGTTTAACAAGGATAGTGTCAGATTACCAGCCAATCCTTTTAAAATCACAGTCCTTTTCTGATAGGTGGCCGAGATTTAGAATGGAGAAATATTGGCTGAAGGAAGATGGCATTGTGGTGCTAGTTAGGAGAGAGTGGATGAGTCCATGTCAAAGCTTGAATGCCATGGGTAGGTTAACTCTCAAGCTTAACAATTTGACTAGGGAGCTTTCTTCTTGGGGTGCCTCCAAGACCCTCCCTGGAAAGTCTGCCAAGGATGCTATTTTGGAGCAGTTGGATGCTCTGGATACCCTCGAGGAGGTAGGCTTGCTAGATGCTGAGGACAGGGAGAGAAGGAAGAAGCTGTGGGAGGAGGTTGATGAAATCTTTTTGAAGGAAGATTTGCTGGAAGTAGAGATCAAGAGAGAGATGTGATCAAGGAGGGGGATAGGAACATTGCTTATTTTCATAAAATGGCTTCTCGCAGAAGGAGAGTTAATCATATTATATCCCTCATGGATGGACAACAAGTCTTCTCCCAAGCACACCTTATCAAATAGCATGTGCATAACTTTTATGCCATACTTTTTTTCTGAGGAGGATCTCCTTAGACCCTTTATTGTGGATGACCTTCTTCCCTTTATTAGTGCAGAGGAAAGGAAGACATTTTAGCTACCCTTACTGTTGAAGAGATCAAAAGGGTAGTTTCTACTTTGGTTGGGGACAAAGCTCCAGGTCCAGATGGCTTCCCCATGTTCACTTTCCAGGCTTGTTGGGATGTTATTCAAAAGGATTTTTGTCAGGCTTTGCTGGAATTCTAGGAAGGTGTAGCTCATCTTAGAGGCATCGATAAGACTTTCATCATGCCGATCCTTAAGAAGTGGCTGATTCTTTAAGGGACTATAGGTTGATTAGTCTACCAAATGGGGTCTATAAGATCATTACCAAGACTTTAGATACTAGGATGGAGAAGGTGCTTGATAGATTAATCAGCAGTAATTAGGGAACATTCATCAAAGGTAGACACATCCTAGATAATTTTCGTGTAGCACATGAGGGACTGCACTCTTTGAAGTTGCATCGTAGGTAAAGGCTACTGTTGAAGCTAGATTTCGAGAAAGCCTATGACAGGGTTAACTGGAAATTCATGTTCCAAGTACTTAGCAAGATGGGTTTTGGTGATAGATGGATGAGGTGGGTTAGAGCTTGTGTTTCTTCGACCTTCTTTGCCATTCTTATTAATAGGCAACCTTTCTCTCATAGCGAGACAGGTTTGCGCCAGGGGACCCACTTTCACCACTTCTCTTCATTTTGGTAGCTCACATCTTTAGCAGGGTATGGGAGAGAGCGGAGATGGCTGATCTTATCCAAGGCATCTAGGTAAATCTGCAGGGAAAATTCTTATCTTGTCTTTAGTATGCATATGATACCGTCCTATTCTTCTTAGAGGAGGTGGGTCAGCTCTTTGTGGCTAGATTGTTATTGGAATTGATAGAGGAGGTGGCTGGAGTCTAGACTGAAGGTGAACTTCCAAAAAAGTCAGCTGATTGGCATTAATATAGGCGAGAGGGAGATAAGGAGGGCATCTTTGATTCTGGCTATTCTATAGAGGTCTTCCTCATCCCTTACCTAGGGCTTCCTCTTTCTCTAGGCTCTGCAGTGTAAGGACTAGGAGCGAATTGTCAAAAAGTTTGAGAGTAGACTTACTAGGTGGAAAGGCAAGATGCTATCTTATGGAGGAAGATCGACACTTTGTAGATCTATTTTGAATAGTCTCCCCATCTATTTCCTGACCACCTTCAAAATTCTTGTGACAGTGGCAAGAAGACTAGCTTCCATCCAAGCTAGATTTTTTTGGCATATGTTTGGGGAGCCTAAGAAAGGGGTTTTTAATGTTGTTGGGAGAGAATTTGCAGGTGTAAGGAGAATGGCGGATTGGTTTGAAGAATATCCTCCTTTTCAACATTGCCGTCTGTTCTAAATGGATCTGAAAGCTTGTGTGCTCTGATTTGCGACTGTGGTGGGAGATCATCTTCTAGAAGTACTATGCTAACTCTAGGCTCTGGGACGTAGTTGCACTGACTTCTTAGAATGTCTCTTTCATTTGGAAGGGCATATTAACATGTTATGATGTGTTCTTTGCTGGCTCTAAGATTGTGGTAGGAGATGGCACTTCCGCCCTCTTCTGGTTGGACTCTTGGTGTTCTTATCAACTTCTTCATCACCTTTTCTCGAATTATTTATTATTTGCTATAGGCTATAGCTTGCAGTACATTAGTAGTGGTTGCTTAATTCTTTGATGGCGATCGGTGACACCCTTGCTAGAGGCCTTCTTTCAGAAGAAACCTGAGAGATGATGAAGTGGATGACCTGGATAATGTACTTCAACTACTTCTCAGTCATACTTTGGATTCCTCCTGGAAGGACAAGTGGTTGTGGAGATGGGACACGAATGGCAGATTCGTGGTCAAATCTGCCTACTCCATAACTACGGATGGAGGGACTAGATACCGGTTTTTTTGATTGTGTTTGGAAAATCAAGAGTCCTCTCAAGGTGCAGTCCCTTCTCTGGAGGACTTCACTATATAAACTTCCTACCTGTGACAGACTTGGTCAATTCAATATTGATATTAATGCATGCTGTTATCTTTGTGCCATACAAGTGGAGACCGTGGACCATTTATTCTCCTCCTGCTCTTTCTCCATAGAAGTGCGGTAGCAATTGTATGATTAGCTTTAGGCCCGGACCAGTCATGCAACTTCTGTGGGAGAGCTTCTTCTTTTGAGGGAGAGACACTGGCCCTGGAAAGAAGATCATTTGCTGGTGGTTGATCTTGCATGCAACTACTTGATCTATGTGGAAATGAATGTAATAGTAGGATTTTTAGGAGGGAGATGCGACTCCACATAGAGTGGCCTCCTTAGTTTGTGAGAGAGTAAAGGAATGGGCTCGGGTCTCTTGTAATGTGGATGATCCTAACTCCACTCTTTTTGTTCTTCTTGGAGAGGGAAACTAGAGTTAGCTCGTTGTCTGGTGGTTTGCATAGAGGGACTTTTGGTGCTACCCTCTCTTTTTGGTTCTTGTGAGGGACTTGTGTTGCTTCCATCTCTTTTCTTGTATATGTTTCCCCTTCTTTATTTCATAATACAAGTGGTACCATCCACACACACAAAAAAATAAAAATAAAAATGAAAACCTATTTCAGCGTTTTAAGTACACAAGCGCTTATTGCCCTCTACCGTGCACTAACAAATGATGGTCACCTACATGGTATTCTTGATATCCATGTTTTGCATAGTGTACAAAGAAAGCTTGTTTTGACATCATTGTGTTACCATAAGTGGAAGAGGAATCAGAAATTTGTAAAGCATGAACTGGAGGTAAACTTTTTTTCCTAAGTTACTTGTGAAAAGACCCAACTCCCTGTCTACATTTCAGGCAAACTATTTCAATGGGGCAAAGTTTGTAACTAATACTGCTGGTTTTCATTATAGTTGTATCTGCTGCAGGCAAAAGACTATGGCAGATGCATTGCAGAAAAAGTCCCAGAGGTTGAACGTGACATGTGTGCAAAGGAGTTTCTTGCTTTAAAGACATGCATGACAAATACTGTAAGAAATTGCTTTGTATGCTGTGGTTTGGTAAAACATCAGATGTCTAACATTATTCAATTATGTTTTATGCTCATAAAAGTCTTTCTGCATCCTTTAAAGCTTAGGAAGAGAGTATGATAACGAATGATAGTGCTTTGTCACTACAGGCTGATTTCAGCTGGATGAGGTAATGTGTTTCTGGCTATTTTTGGGAAATATGCTTTGTAATGCACTTCTCAGATAATAGCCTGAAAGCAGTGTTTCCAGAGCTTTTGTGTATTTACTTACTTACTTGCTGATATATTTGCTACGTCTTTTAGGTTTCCTTTTTGAGGTTAATAACATAAGTCTTGGTGGGATAGTCAAGTTCCTTTTACATAGCCTGGAGACTAGGGGAGCAACACACCTGGAAAGCCAAATAAGGATCTAGATAGAATGGATTTAGTTAGATCTGGGACTCTCTCCCATGTTTATATTCAGCATCCACCCCTCCGGTGCAGCATTCCTGAAACAAGAGGGCTATTTTATGATGATGGGAATAAATTACTTCTTTCTCCAACATCTGATCAGGTCGGAATTATTTTCCTGCAGTGGAAATGTAGCTTGCATTTATCTCATTTCGTGTGTCTTGCATACATGCAATTTACTTGGGGATCTGTTGTTGCAGGTTTTGTCATGGAAAATTGGTCCATCTATTCAACATGATCCTCCCAATTCCGATTCAGTAAGTGAAGGGGCAGTTTTATCCATCCGCTATTCTTTAGACGGAAAAATCATTGCAATCCAGAGATCAAACAGTGAAATTCAATTTAAAAATAGGGAGACTGGGGAAACTTTTAGTCGAAGATACAGGCCAGAGTCAGAGTGCATCCTGGGATTTTTTTGGACCGACTGCCCAATCTGCAACATCGTAGTTATAAAAACAAGGTGTATTTCTGGATACTGTTCAGCTAGGAGCTTGAATGATAGATTTCCAGTTTGTCATTTGTTAGTTGTGACATCTATGTTTTATATGATTTCTTCGCATCTGGATGTCCTTAGTGTTTGCCTATTTTGCCGTGTCCTTTTCTTTTTCTTTTGAAACCTTTTGCATTTCACTATTGATTTAGGCAAAGTTGTACAAAAGCTATCCGAGGTTAAAAAACTTAGAATTATGGCCAAACTACGTAATTGTAATTCCTTCTATACTTCCCAACCACAGTTGTGTGGTAGATTTATGGGTAAATTGTAGCATTGTATGCCTAATTGAATATTTGGTAGCTGAAAATGAAACTTATTTAATCTTGTTGTAATTAGCTCCCACATTGCTTTCAGTAATATGCAGAATATTTGGGAATTCTCCAGACAGCTTAAGTTCAGTATACCGAAGGGTACAAGAAGGAAGATTCTCCAAGTCATACCACATGCTATCTGCTGGGGGATTTGGAAGGAGAGAAATTCTAACATATTCAGGGCCAGTAGAATATACGTTGAAAATATTGTCATGCTGATTATCTCTTTTTTGTATAATTAGAGTCGATATATTATGGGGTGTCTGCTGAAGACTGGGCAAGGGAAATCTCATAAATTTTTGAGGCTATTTTACTTTATAGTATTTTGTTCTTTTTCATAGATAGGAAACTCTCCTATCTTTTCCTATTGTACTACTTCTATCTATTTTCAATAAAATTCGTGGCGCAATCTGCTTCTTTTTCGAAAAAAAAAACGTCACTTGACCCTGGACCAGATGCATAGTGATTTCTGTTATTGTCACTGGACAGGAAGATGTGATATTCATCATTGCACGTTTATTCATTTGGTTTTTATTCTTTGCATTTTGACATTCATCATTGCATAAATATTTTGTTTACTCATTTGGTGTTTTTTCTGTGCACATATGGGCATAGCTGTAGTCTCGTGTCCATACAAAACAACACTGAATCTATGTGATTGAAAGCAGCCTTGTCAGATATATCATCCCAGATGTGTGAAATTGTGGAGTTTATGGGCATTTTCCAGAATAGTTCTTTTTTGTCTTGTTCTGTCAAACTCTTTCTTGTTATCATCACCAGAGGTTTACATAGTTTCCCCCTCAAATATTATAATTTATTTTTTGTTAAAATAACATTCTTGAATTTTTTTGGTCAAGCACCCTTTTGACTGGTCAAACATTGTGTCAAAGTGTCATCTATCATGCCTTCATCACACTGTGCAGCTTTTTATTTTTATTTTTATTTAAATGAAGTCGTTTGAATGGAGGATGATTTCATTGATATATACACATGTACATGTACATACATGCATATATATATATATATATATATATATATATATATATATATATATATATATATATATATATATATACACACACACACACACACACACACGTATGTAGAGAGAGAGAGAGATTGGTCAGGAAAAAGTTAGTAATGAGTTGTATGAGGTGTTTATGTTGGATTATTTGATTTTTCTGGTCTATTCTTAGTAGTTTCCTAGAATTCTGTGCGTTTTTTGTGTGTGACTGAGTTAGGTTTTATTCCATTTGAGTTGTCTGACAGAAATAGTTTCATTTGAATAACTTGCATGTTGTTCTCCAAGAGGAATGCACATCTAGTCCCATTGTTATAATTTTAGATCAATTAGTCCATGCTAGATTCTAATTGCAATTTCTCAAAACACATTGTCAGTGGATTGGACTTGCTTGCATATGAAGCTGAGTTTAATACATTGCGCTTGGTGGAAGCAAAAAGATTTAATGTGAACTGGTATGTTTATACTCATGAAAGTCGATTGATTCTTCTTGCTTCTGGGATGCAGTGCAAGGTTTTCTCTGGATTTCAGGTAACATCCATTTAGTTTAATAGCAGATTCTTGACTAGTTATATTCTTCATATTTTTCAGTACTGCTGGCAATGATGCTTGCAATTTACCCATTAGCCATGATAGATAGTATCAATTTTCAGGTTTATATACTTTTCAATTGCTACATAATGTAGTTGTAATCTTTTGTTGTATAGTAGGGAACACAGGGGTGCCTTGCCTTGTGTAATCAACTGGGAATGGCATCCTTGTTGATAAGTCCACGACTGGGGAGACCTATCCAAAGAGAGATTGTGTTGCTCTACATTAGTGTTTCTCTCGTAAATGGGAGCTTCTTTCTGTTACCTTAGCTCACTAACTCGTTACATCAGTATGCATCAATTTGCCATTATTCCATGTCACGATAATTTGACACCTTATTCTATCACGTTTAGGTTACTTAGCTTCATTGATTAAGTTTAAAGCTTGAACTCAATTCTGATAGTTTTTTTGTTGCATTTTTTCTGTAACAATCTTGTGTTCTAAGATCCCAATTTTTTTTTTTTTTTTCCTGAAGTTCTGGAGCCTGTATCTTTATACTCGACTTCCTTTCTGTCAGTTATGCTTCTTGAGCTTTAGGCTAAACACAATCCCTTCAAATATTCCTTCTCTTGCAGAGATCTTCCTCTGCTTGTTAGATCTGAGATATTGGTTATTGATTTTTGCAGTATTCAGAGTGCTCTAGAGTCCTAATCATTCACAAAGTCTGTATGGTGGTTCTGGCTTCTGATGAGTGAAAATCTTTTATAGCATCATCATCATTATCATGCATCAACCTATCATCTGTCTGTCTGTCCCTTGATCATTATATTACTCCATACACGTATTAAATTGATTGAAGATGCTTATTTAATGGTTAATTGCAATTTATCTTTCTCCTATGTCATAGTAACTGGGTGAAAATGTTGGACCTGTTCTTCATGTATTAAATTTAAACCTTATATATCACATTAGATGCTATTGCATTTGAAACAAATGGTGTTAAAGGATCCTTCTTTCTGATTTTCTGACAAAGTCCTAATGCGCAACTCAGTTTCAGTCAATGATGCATCATAGGTTCTGGGTAAAATGCCTTCCACTATGACGTACATTTTGTTTGGGTTAATTTCTTCTAGTGAAGTTCACATTTGTACTATTGATTTACATGGTCACAGTTGAAAGCAGCCATGTGGTTTGGTTACACACTTACACATCAATACAAGATGTTGTGATGTTTTGTAGACTACACCCTACAGTATAAGGTCTCCACCGACGCTCTTACATTAAAAACGACATCAATCCTGTTAGATGTATGTGTGTGCATACTTACTGGCCATTGAAATATCTGGCCATTATGCATATGACCATTAAATTAAAAGAATAATTGCTGTAAATGTTTTCATAATGGGTTTCATATAGGACTTGTGATACCCATCGTGCCTATGCTTATGTCTCAGTTTCTTATATCGCGTGCATCCTCTTTGTCCAGTCAAGTGAATTATCTCTAATATCATACTTTTTCCTTCAAAAGTTTGACAAGTAAGAGGCAAATTAGAGTATGGAGGCTTTGTGCATTGTCACATTCTTCTCGTTGACCTAGCTATGTGTCTTCCCTTCTTGGACTGGGTTGTTAGATGCAAGGATGGGGAAGTATGATTCTAAGAATTGAGAGAGGAAGCTATCATGGTAAAAGGTACATTTCCTTTCCCATGGTGGGAGAATGTGCAGTGCTGTAATGGCCAGTCCTCCAACATATTTCTTATCACTACTTCACACCCTATTTAGCATCTTGAATAAGTTACATATGCTACACAATAGATTTATGCAAGGAAGGAATAATTGGGGATCGGGCACGGGTTGGCCTGGTCTAGGACTGATTGGATTGGCCAATCTGATCTGATCCGGGTCGATCCGATCTGGTTCCCCCTTTATTTGTTTAATTTTTGAAATGCCTATAAAAATAAAAAAAATTATGAAAAATTGAACAGTGAAAAAATGAACACCAAATTATGCAAATTGCAAAATATTCTCATTCATTTTTAAATATATGAACAATTACATCAGAGAATTTAAAATTTTTAAATCATGCACTAAATCATGTGGTTTAGTGCATAAAGTAGGATATGAGGTTTTGGTTATCCTTCTTTTTCTTATTTATTTTCCATATGATTGATTTATGTTAAACATGCATGATCTAAAAATTTGAACTTACAATATTTGCGACAAGTTAAAAGAGAAAAAATCCCAACACTCAAAGTTTACCTTCCTTCGTTGCACTTCCATATTTATCCTTAAATAATAGAAGTATCACAAAAGAATATAAATTTGTACATGTGCAACACTCATAATTGATGAATTCTTTGCATACAATGTCATCATCATTCGACACAAATTATTCATCAATTTTGTGTGTTATGATGTTATCCATGTATTAATTCATATTCTTTGGTGTTGAAGAGCCATCCGATTGTTGTGGAGAGCCATGCCTTCTTTGGACTTTGGAGCCAATCCCATCATCATGGATAGCCTTCCGATTGCCACGGAGCTGATCCAATCTGATTGCCATGGATGGCCATTCGATCACTGTGGGGAGCTCCGATCTCCATGATTTAGAGAGAGATAAGATAGCTTAGAGAGAGAGAGAGAGAGAGAGAGAGAGAGAGAGAGGGAGAGGGAGGGAGACTAGGGCTGGCAATGAGCCGAGCCGCTTGCGAGCTACTCAAGCTTGGCTTGAGTTTAGCTTGGCTCGGCTCGACTCATTTGAGCCAACGAGCCAAGCCCGAGCTCCAATCAAAGCTCGTTTAATCAGATGAGCCGAGTCCGAGCTCAACCAAGTTCGGTTCGATCGGCTCACGAGCTTGGCTCGAGCTAAAATGTTGCTTTAAATTTATCCTGATGCTTACAACCATATACCATATTAAATTCCCAAGCCCACCACGCTAATTCCCAAGCCCACTTCGGCTCAGCTTTACAATGGTTGACATCAAAACTTGGCAAGTGGCAATTATGAGGGGTGGGAAAAAAAGTTAACTTCCGATACTAGACTAAGAGGCGCCAACTATACATGTACGCTGTGGCAACTTGCGCAAATGTGGAGTACATTGGATTTTTTAGTCCTATACCTGAGAAATCTCAAAACGCCACCCTCAATTTCACTTTAAAAACAGCAGCACCTCCCCGGTTCACGCTATCAGGCTGTCTGTCTCGGCACGAGCTCAACGTAGGCTCGGGCTCGAGCTTGAATAAATCTGACCGAGTCGAGCTCGAGCGAGTTAAAGCTCGGCTCGGCTCGGCTTGTTGCCACCCCTAAGGGAGGGAGAGGGAGAGAGAGAGAGAGAGAGAGAGAGAGAGAGAGCTTGGATGGGGTGGAGAGTGAACTTGGGGGTTTATTATACCCCCGAGGCCTAAACTAGCCGTTGGGAATAATTCCCAAGGGTAGTTTCAAACTAGCGATGGGCTCGAATTGGGCAAGGGACCGGATTGGATCGGCCGACTGTGATGGTTACCGTGGATTTATGTCGTGGATATTGGGTGAGCTGAGGAGGGTTTTTGTTCTGTCAGATGGGGTGTTGTGTGCAAGGAAGAAATGGAGTAGAGTTAGCTTAAGATACTTTGGTGACTTGAATCTTGACTTATTATAAAAATTTATTTTGCAACCGGCAAATGAAGAGAGGGGTGTGTGCAAGGATAGTCGGAGAAAAGCACTACATGGGGGAAAAGTGTGGCATGTTCAGTCATGGTCTACAAATTTTCACATGTATGGTCTGGGATTTTAGAGGCTGCTTATATCATATGAGTGAGGATGTTACGATGGAGTAATGACAATACAAAATTCTGGAATGATGCTCTATGTCGTGAGCCTTCCTTGGCGAGTCTTAAGCAGATGCCTTGAGCGCTCTAGATGGAGGCACTAACGTGTGAGATTCTGACACTAACTTGCGAACATGCTTTTGGATACTATTTTTCAGGAGGCACTTCTAGAAGAGAGTTGGGGCATGTTAACCTGCTATGAGGAACTTTTGAGGGCAGAAGTTTTGTGCAGCAAGAAGACTGTTGAGGACAGATGTGGGATTTTCAGGGACTATGAAGTTCTCAGACACCATGTGCATATTGTCCTATAGGTTGGAGGCTGTTTAGTGCACTTAAAGTAGAAACAGTTTGGAGATGATCCATGCATGGGAAGAATGGACAAACTGCTACAATTTCACATGCTCTGATTTAATCCCATATATGAGTGATGCGGAATGATCGGCGGAAGAAGGGATATTTAGGCGTCATACCCGGCCCTGTTGCAAGGTTGTCTTCTCCGTCTTAGAGAGGCATACCAGAAATTAACTCAAAATTTGCAGCAATATTCATTCATAATTTGAAAAGAGTATTACAACACTATTTACAAATCCTAAAGACTCCCTAAATTTTACTCTAGACCAAAATACCCTTAACATGAAAAAATAATGTGAAAAATCACACAGAAAATGTCTGAAAAATAGAAAAAGCTCTAAACGAGTCCGAAACAGGCCAAACAAAATATCTACGGATTCGTGGTCCAAATCATACGCATCAAACACCCTCTGGTGATTGGTGAGTCTCCGAGCCCAAATTTAGACTGCGATTGTCGGATAGATTGGATCATACTCGAACTACCATATAAAATGTGTCGGATCTGGATCCCCATCATTCTCCCCCAGTTTGAGAAAACTTGTCTTCGAGTTTTGTAGTGCCAGAGGATCATGGTAGCATCTATGACAGACAAACATGGCATTGGAATTCTCGAACCAACATCCTCATTGAGATGCGCCAAACATGACTCTGCATGATCATCAAGAGCATACCACACTAGATCAGAAGCTTGGTGGCTTGTGGCAAGGTGTACGTCCCTGATGATGATCGACTGATTTTGTGGCTTCGACAACTCCTCGAATAGAGAATCCTCTAGCAATTGAAGATCAGCTGCAACCATGATAGTCTGATCCCATGCACCTGGGTTAGGCGGAGGCAGAGAGGCTAGTACATCTAACGTAGCAAAGGGCACATCAAGGTCTGACCCATAGAGGATAAGAGTGAAGATGGTACTGTTGCATTGTTGGTGGTGTCCAGTCAGGTGTTGATTGATAGTTTATAGGAGACAAGGATGGAAGATGTTGATGATAGTTTTTATTCAACGTGTCACAGGTTTGGGTGCTGTTGACTTTGTCTCTAGAAGATCTTCAGGGCAGTCAGGTAGTATCATTATTGCTTGGAACAGAAACAAGTGGGAGGGTCAACTGCTGGTGACTATTCTGCGACCACATGATAATATTCAGAGACATAGTTGGATGTTAAGATCAGGAAAGGAATTTGAAACGAATATTTTTTTCAAGGTGGGAAATGGTGCAACAATTCTATTCTGGTGGGATAGGTGGCTGGGTGATAACTGTTTGCAACAGACATATCCAAAATTTACAGATTGGTAGTGCATAAGTGGAGCAGTGTGAAAGATTGTGTTGTGATTGATCATGGATCTATTAACTGATTTACAAAGAAACCTGAAGGATGATGAACTAGATGAATACACTAGTTTGATGAACAGTTTGTATACAGTTGAGATTGATGATACTCTTCCGCATAGAATCCTCTGGGGCCAGTCTAAAGGACAATTTTCTGTGAAATCTCCCTTTGCTATTCTTGAAGAAAATCTGGCCAAGTGTCAGAAATATGATGAGGTGTGGAAATTAAGTCACCTATTAAAGTGAGGGCTTTTATGTGGCTGACTTTTAAAAAAAGAATCATCACTAAGGTGTTCCGGAACAGATGGACCCATGATAACGACACCTTATGTCCTTTTTGTGGCATTCATGAATCATGATGAGGATGTGGACCATTTGATGATCACCTGTACGCTTTCTCAAAACATATGGAAATCTTTTGGCAGGCTCCTCCATTTTCAAGCTTCTTTCTATAATGTTATGGATATGTGGAAGTTCTTCAAGGTTCTACGGTCCTCTGAGCGACATCGACATCTCAAAGACATTTGGAATTCTCCCACACGCTATATGTTGGAGTGTTTGGCGTGAAAGAGATGATGTTATTTTCAGGGAAAGTAAAATTTACGTTGAAAACATTTCTCTTAGAGCTCCATCATTCATGTATCATTGGTCACGTCATATTTTGGGTATTCTTGTTCAGACCTGGGATAAGATTTTTAAGTCTCTGTGATTTTTCTATTTTCGTAGGATATGAATTCCCCTATTGTTTTGATTTTACTCCTATTTATTTCTAATAAGATTGGTACTACAATCCATTTATTAAAAAAAATGTTGGTGTCCTCCAAAGAACCCCAATCTATTGGGATAGCCATCGAGTCAGCCTCACATTTCGTGACCTCACTTGCATCCTCATTCCTTAGGCCGAGGCTTTACTGTATTTGAAGGATAATTGATTGAAAACATAAACTTTTCTTTCAAGTGAGGCGGTTGGAGAATGCACCGCTGTTGCTTAGGATACACGGTGGCATGCCGTTCCTCCATCCAATCTCTGTCAACTCTGATACACGGTGGCACGCCGTTCCTCCATCCTTGGCTTGGGAAGGATGGTATATCATGCCCCATCAAAGTGAGAAACTCCTTTGAAGGGCCTAGAGAATTCTACAAAAGCTTGATCACCATTTAACACAATTTCTCCTATCTTGGAGAGTAAATTAACAATTGATTGTGAAATAAAGTTCTTATCTAGTCCACTATTAAACACAAAGGCATCATGCACCTTGTTGGGCAAGATAACTCTGGTGTAAAAGACTGAGGAAGTCATGCATACAGATGAGGTAGGAAGGTCGATGGCATTGTTTATGGATGAAGAACACAAGCAGTGGTGTGGACAGGTTGCTGACGACTTATTAACGACGGCGGTCTTATCCACAGACGATGGACACAAGCAATGGCGGGGACGAGTTGTTGTCGACACACGGACAATGTACCAGCGGAAGGAACAATGTGCTGGCAGCGAAGACGACGATTGACGGTGGGTCGGCAGAGAAGCGGAGCGTTGATGGCACGCCGGTGATGTAGACAACACACAAAATGGTAAACAATATTGTGGGTACTGTTCATCACGGTGGGTACAACCGCAGGCATGGTTGGCAGTACCGGCCGATACTGGTACGTATCGATATCGGTTGGCACCGGTACCGGTACTGGCTAAAATAACCGATACCGTATTTAAAAAATAAAAATAAAAAAAATACTGTACCGGTTCGGTATCGGCCGGTACACCCAAAATCGGGCCGGTATCGAACCAGTCGGCCGGTACCCGTGAAAAAGGGGGCGTTTCACTTTCCCTTCTCACAGAAATAGATCTGTGAGAGAGGTTGCATTTTTGGAAGGGAACTGGGGAAGGAGGGGAAGGAGGAGAAGAAGGTGCCGCCGCAGCCACCTGCTGCCACCGCCCCCGCCCTCGCTGCCCGCCGCCGCTGCAACCTGCTGTCGGATATGTTTTGGCCATTTTGGGTGGAAGAAAAAAAGAAATAGAAGAAGGTATGATACATATTTTAAATCTTTATATTAGTTTTGACTTGTTAATTGATTATTGATTATTTATGTTCGTTTTCTTAGTAAAATAGACAACCCCCAATTTTTGACCCTAATTAGCAGTTAAAAATTAGGATTTTTGTCCAATTACTTCAATTAAACATTAATTGAAGCCTAATTAATGTTCATTGTATAATTTAGAGTAGGAGCATGCTGTCAATTGCGTTCATTGAACTGTAATTAGAGAAATTTTTTAGATTTGACCTTAATTAGGGTTAAACATTAGGGCTTTTGTCTAATTATGTTAATTAAACATCGATTGAAGCCTAATTAAGCTTCATTGTATATTTTAAAATAGGAACATGCTGTTAATTGTATTCACTGAAGGTTAATTAAGGAAAAATCCTAATTTTGACCATAATTAGTAGTTAATTATTAGGCTTTTTGTCTAATTACTTAAATTAAACATCAATTGAAATCTAATTAAACTTCATTACATATTTTAGAGTAGGAGCATGCTGTGAATTGCGTTGATTGAAGGTTAATGAGAGAAAAATTATAATTTTGACCCTAATTTGTGGTTAATTATTAGGCTTTTTGTCTAATTACTTAAATTAAACATCAATTGAAGTCTAATTAAGCTTCATTGCATATTTTAGAGTAGGAGCATGCTATGAATTGCGTTGATTGAAGGTTAATTAGAGAAAAATCTCAATTTTGACCATAATTAGTGGTTAATTATTGGGCCTTTTGTTTAATTACTTAAATTAAACATTAATTAAAGTCTTATTAAGCTTTATTGCATATTTTAGAGTAGGAGTATGCTGTGAATTGCGTTGATTGAAGGTTAATTAGAGAACTTAATTAGTGGTTCATTATTGGGTCTTTTGTCTAATTAATTAAATTAAACATCAATTGAAGCCTAATTAAGCTTCATTGTATATTTTAAAGTAGGAGCATGATGCCAAATGTACTTTTATTTGTTTTTATTTTTTTCTTTCTTGTTGTAGGATCATGGATGAACATCAACAGTCTGGTGAGAGACAACAAGAGCATGACCCAGGGTGGGTCCATATTACCTTAGTTAATACTGCAAAGAGGAGAGTGAAATGCAAATATTGTGGCAAACATATGGGTGGTGTAATCACTAGAGGAAAAGAACATTTAGCAGGGATCTCGGGACATGTGACAAGGTGTAATGTCTGTCCCCGACTAGTCGCCAACGAGATACATGCATTATTGCATGGCCGGAAAGCACAAAAGGGACAAAGGAATGAAGAGGAGGTTGGACTCAAAGACGAGATTTAAGGTACACAAAATTGAAAAGGCAAAGGGATGTACTGGGGCTAGTGGCATTTATCTACGTGAGAGGCAGAGGGTTGAACAAATTGTGGACTCTAGTGATGATGATCAAGATTTTGAGATGGCTGCAATTAGAAGAGAGAGTTTGTGGCACCAAGAAGAAGATGAAGTTTGAAGGAGAGGTGATGGACCATCAACAAGAGGCACAACTCAAGTTAGAGGCTAAGTGGGTCTTATGGACAATTATCTTTTTAGAAGGTAAAGTTCTAGTCAGTCAAAAATCAAGCAAGCAATAAAAGGTGTAAAAAAGTCAGCTGAAGCAGTAGGACATGCTTTTAAGAGCATCTGCAAATGGTTTTTGCATACATGTGTTTCCTTCCATGCTGTTTAGTCTCCTTATTTTCAGCCTATAATTGACGCCATAGTAGATCATGGTCGTGGGTTCAAAGTCCCCACATGTCGAGACATATATGGACGTGGGCTTGATGGAGAATATGAGGACCTTCAACAGTAAGTTGAAAGTTTTAAACCTGTATAGAAGGAGAGAGGATGCACAATTATGTGCGATGACTGCACTGGTACCACGAAGAAGTCCATAATTAATTTTCTTGTTTATTGCACTGAAGGGACAATTTTATGAAATCTGTTGATGCATCAAACTATTCAAAGAACGCCAAATATTTATTTGGTTTAATGGACCAGATAGTGCAGGAAATTGGAGAAGAAAATGTTGTCCAAGTGGTTACTGATAATGAACCAAATTATAAGGCTGTAGGGAAGAAGTTAACGGACAAGTGCAAACACTTTTATTGGGTCCCATGTGCAGCGCATAGTCTGGACTTAATGCTTGAGGACATTAGCAAAGACCCGGATGCAAGTAAGACAGTAAAGAGAGCACAAAAAATTACCTAATATATTTATGGTCATCTTAGGATCTTGAACATGTTTAGAGATCAAGTAATTGGGGCCCAAGATCTCATCCGCGCGGGGCCTACAAGATTTGCATCTAATTTCATTTCATTATAATCTTTGTACAAACTTAGAAATGTGATCAAGGGTTTTATGTATGATAAGGAGTTCTTGGAGTATGTGCGGAATAGCTCCCATGAAGCTAAATGTGAACATTTGGATGTGGGAAAAATCATAGATAACAAATTTTTTTGGAGCAATGTGCAAACTTATATGAAGTTGGTGGAACCCCTTATTTAGGTCTTAAAATTGGTGGATGGGGATGATAAGAATTACATGAGATATTTGTACGAGGCAATTGACATTGCTAAGATGCACATCAAGAAAGTATTTCCCAACACTTATAAAGTGGTGGGAGGTTATTGATCTCAGATGGGAAATCACATTACACCACGACTTTCATACAGCTGGTAAGTGAAGTCTCGTACCATTACATGAAAGATTATTCATTAAATTGTTATTTACTAATTATCTACCTAAATGCATGTTATTTTTTAAATCTTCGAGTAATGTACAGTCGTCAAGTACATATTATGGAGAGGTGATCTAAGGCACACTAAATGTGATCGCACGTTTGTCGAGGATAATAAAAGATAGAATTGAGGCAGAGATACATGTGTTTATCAATTATTTGAAGAATTAACTTTAAGATATAATCAATTACTTGTATTTTCAAGAGTCCATCAATTATATTAATTGTTCATTCTATCTTTGTAGATGGAGACTTATATGTTAAGGCTCGAGACATATAATGAAGACCAAGTGCAAATTGCCGTAGAGAAAGTGAGTCCAGGTATGGTTAGTGATTACATTGTAGTCATATGTGCATAAGAAAGAAGAACATACATTGATGCAGGAAACGATGCATGCTTGGAGCTCCCATGTATTTGCTTTTATTAGGCCTCTTAATGGCCCACTAGGTCTTTATTATCTTCTAGGAGTTATAGAAACATGAATAAGGGAAGTCCTAGAGTCATATAGGAATCTCTAGGGTCAGGGGTTACAAATCCACTCCCTATATATGTATGCGTTTTTCAGAGGAAAAGGAGATGATGAAATTGACAAGAAAAAAATTTACCTGTGTATTGTGCGTGCAGAAACGGTTCTCTGCGAGAGAGAGTCCCATTCCCCCCCCCCCCTAATCTTCCTTGGTGCGACGCCAAGGAATTTGTCCCCGGTGTGACGCCGGGAACTCCCCAATCCTTTGGTGCGAGGCCGAGGATCCTCCCTCCCATTCCCCCCTCTTCCCCCCCCGTCTCGCATCAGTTTTGGTATCAGAGCATACCCGATCCACCTACTGCGCCGCCGCTCGCCGTCGCTACTCGCCGCTGTCACGCCCGCCACCGAAACCCCCGCCACCAGCCGCCGCTGGCCGCCTGCCCCAGCGTTGCCTCCGCAACTCACTGCCGTCGCCACCATCCCCAACGCCACCGCAGCCCGTCGCCGATGCTGTCTGCGCCCGCTGCCGCCGTTGTTGCCACCGTCGCTTGCACTCCAGCAGGCCGCCGCCGTCGCCATCACGCTGCCCCGCTGTCGCCAGCTGTCACCATCGCCGTCGCCAGCCACTGCTGGCCCTGCCACCAGCCATCGCTAACCCCGCCGCCTTCGAAGCCGTCCTCCCAAGCCCTATCCCCTGTCTTGTTCGTGTTGAAAGGAAGAAGAAGGAGAAGAAGGAAGAAGGAAACGAAAGGGCTCGTGCCCTTTTAGGTGAAGACCTGGTCAAACCAGGTTGACCAGGCTTAGCCCGAACCGAGGGCGTGTTGGCTCGTGCCAATGACCAGGGTGGTCCGAGCCAACTCCACCAGGCTTTAAATTTTCTAATTGACTCAACCAGGTTCTAAAGCCAGACGGCCCGGGCCAGGGTTTGATCCGATTTGAGCCAGGCCCGATCTGGTTCGTGGGGGTGCAACAATGTTGCAATTGGGACTATTAGTGCACCTCCCACGTACGGAGCTCGTCCGGACTCCGATTTGCGTGCCGTCTGCGGCGTTGGATTCGTCTCGACGACGCCTACTTTGGTCCAGAGCGTTGTGTCCCAGATTTTGCCTCGTTTTACGTGCTGTTTCTGCGCGCATATCGAGGACTCCGATTGTGTTTTCCAAGGTCCACACCACCCACCTCGATTTGTGTGCCCATATCTCGGAGTGCTGATATTGCTGCACGCTTCCCGAGGCATTCTTCCAGCAACTTTCGCGCCGCCGTTGTCCCGTCAACTGTTGTGTTTACCACCCGGGATCATATTATTGTGTTTATTGTAGCCTTTTACCTCCCTGCGAGGAGTGGGGCATTATTCTATTATATTTGGTGGGTGGTACACAAGCACCGGGTGATCTTCTCCTACGCACCAGCGTGGAGCAAGACGGACTCAATTCCAGAGTGGTGCTGCTCCTACGACGCCTCGTTCTGTGGACCACTGATTGATTCTATCATAATTGGAGCCTTGGGGTAATCTCTTGCAACATGTCTTCCATTTATTTCCGTTTCGCTGTGTTCTTGCCGAATCGAGAATGGACGACATTGATATTAGATGAGAGAGCGAGTGATAATGTGATTCCCCAACATATTGTTGATTCACTGTTGAAGACGAACGGGATTCTTGTAGACGGTGATAAGGCTTTTGTGGAGTTTTATCGGCGAGTTAAAGGTGTCACCACGGGACACTCCACTACATATGTGGATGGAGTTTGGTGTATTATAGATCCATTGAGCTCTTCTATTTGCTTGGGTCGAGATTGGCTATCAGAGCGCCAAGCAACAGTGGATTGTGATAGACGTCGATGCTCCCTCATACACCCTCATCTTGATGGACGTGAGTTCATGTTTTCGGAATCGTCACTTATTTCTCCTAAGGTAATGGAAACGCCGTCCAAGTTGTTTGATACAGTCTCGCCAGCTATAAAAGATGATCAATCAGAGGATGTATGTGAAGACAACTTATTGTTGTCAGCTGCTAGTGAGCTATTGGTTGTAGATTCATGGGATCACAGTTTTTGTGGATTCTGGGTTACACATGTTCGATGCTATTGTTTCCGATGATGACTTATTATGCAGTGGTGGGCATGACCTCATTTCTCCAGAGAGTTCAGATTCTCTGTTAGTTGTGGAATCAGGATCGGATCTTACTGATCTGATATGGCAGACCTTCTGTGATTCACATACAACAGACTGGGTGGTGATTCTTGATATGATTCTTTGCTTGAAGACTCCCACAGATGATCCAATCGTTCGCTTGATTATACTGGCGTATTTCGAAACTTGAGGACGAGTTTTTTCGAATTAGGGGAGATTGATGCAGGAAACGATGCATGCTTGGAGCTCCCATGTATTTGCGTTTATTAGGTCTCTTAATGGCCCACTAGGTCTTTATTATCTTCTAGGAATTATAGAAACATGAATAAGGGAAGTCCTAGAGTCATATAGGAATCTTTAGGGTCAGGGGTTACAAATCCACTCCCTATATATGTATGCGTTTTTCAGAGGAAAAGGAGATGATGAAATTGACAAGAAAAAAATTTACCTGTGTATTGTGCGTGCAGAAACGGTTCTCTGCGAGAGAGAGTCCCATTCCCCCCCCCCCCCCCCCCCCTAATCTTCCTTGGTGCGACGCCAAGGAATTTGTCCCCGGTGTGACGCCGGGAACTCCCCAATCCTCTGGTGCGAGGCCGAGGATCCTCCCTCCCATTCCCCCCTCTTCCCCCCCTGTCCCGCATCATACATTGATTCATTCTTTTGTTTTTTACTGATGGAACAACTGAGTGGTGGATAATGGTGTACAACAGAGACATGTGCTATAATCATTTGGCTTCCGTTGCAGTGAGGAGTTTGAGTCAAACGACATCGGCAAGCCAGTGTGAAAGAAATTGGAGCATATTCAGTCTTATACACTGAAAAATTCGTAACCGGTTAAAGGCTGAACGAATGGAGAAGTTAGTGTACTGCCATTACAACATGAGATTGAGGATAAAAAACATCCGATTGAGACAACAATTGAGAGAGAAATGGGCTGTAGGACAAGCATAAGATGTTGTTGGTTAAATTGATGTAGAAGACTTATTTGATGATGACAATCCCTTACAGACTTGGGTTGAGATACGAGCAATTGTCGATGAGCAAGTTTTTGATCCTGATGATACATAATGGGCAAAGGGTATATTAGATGGAGCTGTTGTTAGAGATCCAGAATTAAGAACATCAAAAAGGCAAAAAGAAAATCCACGTCCTCCTTCAGATGAGCATCAGAGTTAGAGAGAGCATGTGCCTTTATTTGTACCTGATACTGAGCTTGAGCTTGCTAGACATTCACAATCAGATAGCAGGCAAGTCACTCCTAGAATGGTTGGGCTACCATCATTTTTGAGAAGAAGTACATCTACATTTGGGAGGGCTAATATGGCTGCCAGAGACGACTCTGCGATTGATGAGATGAAGCAAATCTATGTAAGACATACACTACGAGGAAAATGAATATTTGAACGGTTGAAAAAAGATCTAGGAGGAAAAGATAGCTAGCAACAGACATCACAAAAGAAAAAATCAAACAAAGTCAAGAGGAAGTTAATTATTGATGATGATGATGATGATGATGATGATGATGATGATGGAACACAGTCACCTAGTGATGATGCTGGTGCAGCTGTAGGTACTATTACCGGGGGTGACGTGTATGCACCTATTTTCTCTTTACATATTGACACTGGGAGAGGACAAAATGAAAGTCAAGGAGATTATGATTCACAAGGTCAGTATGGACAGCAGTCAGATTATGGAGGTGTCCAACACGAAGCAGACATGCATAGTTGGGGAGATCGATCAGAGTATGAAGACTTTCAAATCTATCCATCCAGTAGCAATTATGGGTCAGGATCTTTTTCTTATCCTCAAGCTGTTTCTTTGCATCATGATTCTGGAATTTCAGCAAGTCAACAAGCGTATACTTCAAGAGGGATTCAAAGAGGGATGCACAACTTGGCTGCATCATTGTTTAATTATGGTGAATATAGGGAACATATGCTGCAACTTTATTATGGATACCAACAACAACAACCAGAGGATGAATTAGAAGGATCTACGGGTTATTATCCATACTAGTATACTCACTTATGTTTTTCATGGGTAAGGATCCTTTGATTTCATTAACATTTATTATTTGTAAATGTTTAGTATATTAGGATAATATTTTTCATGTTTAATATGTATCAAAATAATCATTTAGTATGTGTTATGTGTACTTTTTTGTCTTAACCCACCTTTGTCACACTCAACACATATCTAATTAAATTTTTTACATTTTTCTTGATTTTTTCTGATTTTTTTCTCAATTTTCTCTGATTTTTCCTGAATTTTTCTAGCTATTTTATACCCGTACCGGCTGGTACGGCCGGTATCGGTACCCACCGATACCGATATCGGTACCGGTACTGCCATCCATGACCGCAGGAGAAAAAAGAGAGAGAGAAAGAATAACAAAGAGAAGGGTGGCGTGGTGGCAGCATCACACCATGGAGGCGAAACATCAACGTAGTGCAAACCGAGGTTTGCTCTGATACCAAAATTGATGCGGAACAAATAGTAGAAGAAGGCAATATTTGAGCATCACACCTGGCCCCATCGCATGGCTTTTCTGACCTCGTCGCAAGGTTGTCTTCTCCGTCTTAGAGTACACCAGAAATTAACTCAAAATTCATGGTAATATTCATTTGTAATTTGAAAAGAATATTACAACATTATTTGAAGAGAAAAACCATAAAGATGCTACTGTAGACCAAAATACCGCTAACATGAAAAAATAGTTCGAAAATCACATAGAAAATTTTTCAAAAAAAAAAGAAAAAGGCTGAAACGAGCCCCAAACGGACCAAACAAAATATCTACGGACTCATGGGCCAAAATCATACGCATCAAACACCTTCTGGTGAGTCGCTGAGCCCAAATTGAGACTGGGACTGTCGGATTAACTGGATCATCCTCAAACTACCGTGTAAAATGTGTCAGATCTAGATCCCCATCAATGAAGACTGCATGTTATCTATGTAATGAAGCAGCAGATAATTTGTCCATTCTCAAGAGGATTTTCGAATGTGATACATCACAATTTGGAGGACTTAGAACTAACAAGGATAAAATATCTCATGATGCTGTAATGAGGGGCCTCTTCTATGAATAAGGTGGAGAGGAACTCGAAAGCATCCCGCAATGCTCCAAGGGTATAGGGATTGGAGAAGATAGTTGAATTGGTGAGTAAGTGGGCTTTAGTTCTTATACATGTACCAGAGTGGTTCTCTACTGTTATAAGGGGATTGTTGACAAAAGCCATTTAGTCTATCGGGTAGTCACCCCATGCCTATATTTGTTTTGCGCCTATCCATCTACTAAACTAAAAGTTTTTGAGTGAGATAGTTCAGTTCAGTAACAGAGGTTATGGGACAGATGGCGACGAGCTTGGGAAGCCAAATTCTATGAATCCATGAAAACTGAAATGGATGTCTTCTTTTGGGACTGCTGTTTTGCAGTTGTGGTGGGGGGCCCTGTCATTGCTTCTGTAGAGGAGAGCTATACTTGTAAGAAATGATTTTAATAATCAGGGAAACATGATGCCAATCATCTTCTGAAGGCAAAAGGCATGTGCAGTGACACCTGCCACATGTCTAAGTTGGAATTTATGTTGCTGGTTCATGTTGTAAAAGAAGATGTAATGGAGATCAGCACCCACTTATTGGTCAATGAAATTTCCCATTGTCTAAAGAAGCATTTTCCCCCTGGCATCTCTTTTTTTCTCTCTTATTACCTCTTTATTTTCAATTTCACTTTATCAGAGAAAAAACTAAGATGGTAATCACATCTGGGCAAGTGGCAGTTCCATTCAGTAGCATGTGCATCAGTGCATGTCCAAGTTTTGAAAGGTGACATGATAAAACTACATATATTTATTTGTGCTTTATTTTTGTGCTAAAGATTTTTTCTAGTGGATATGGGTCTTCCATATTTTGCTTTAGTTTGTTACTGTTTGGGATTCTCTCCCCATACATCTGCTCATTTCATCACTCTTTTTCCCCATCCAGTTCTCATCAGTGGGGATCATTCGTTTGCCAAAGTTTGAGATGACAATGACTAAAAGTGAGGCGAATCAAAAACCTGTTCTTGCTACAGAAGACATACACATTGTTACAGTGTAGGCTACTGCACCTGGTTACTGTGGCTACTGCAGCTCTCTTATCTCCATGTTTAATTCTCTCATGCTATGTAACTTTAATTCTCTTATCCTGTGCTATGATTGAGCATGTTCATTCCATTAATATGTTTACTCGTCAACAGATATGGTAGGATATATTGTCTTCAAGTTGATAGCATTGGTGGACTACTACATGTGTACAGGTTTTATCGTGACGCTGTTGTGCATCAGGTAATTTTTCTTAAGTCAGTCTGGTGTTATGGAGGATTGTTTTATACCTAAAGGAACTAAGATCTAAATAATACATTAAACATGTTTTCCGGAGAATGGAGATTTTCTTTTTGATTTTTCTTTCAAGTCTCTTTCAGCCTTCCTCAATTATCTTCTGTAATGTAGGTTCTTTGTTCCTAATAATTGGCAAATTGATTGCAATTCAGCATATTCGTACTCTTCAAAAAAATCTGGTAAATGGTCTTAATTGATGAATCAAAATATTTCAATGTTAATGAACTTGCTTTGTCCTCCAGCCTTAAGTTAAAAATTAAGACAAATGATTCTGAAATTCCATGTATGAGTTTGTTTTGATGTTGTACCCTATTCTCAAATATCTTCTGTAATTTAGGTTCTTTGTGGTTCTGCAGAGTGCAGGTTCTTACTCTTCTAAAAATTCCAGTGATGATCTGAATTGATGAAAATCACAATATTTCAATATTCAGAAATCTGCTTTGTCCTCCAGTCTTAAGCTAATTGTTAAGACAAATGATTATGAAATTTTGTGTAGGAGTTTGTTTTAACTTCGTAGCCTACTGTCTCTATAGGTAACCCAATGTAACCAGATAAATTTATGCTAGAAAAGAATGGCAAATTTAAGATCGATAGTGATGATTTCCTCCGAATTGGTAAGTTCTGTATCTAACTGTGAGAAAATATAGTAATTGGTTGATAACTTGATATTTCCATGCTTCATCTTTTGTCACTTTCTTTTGCATACGCCAATGTGACATCCTAACCATTGAAGATGAATGGTTGGGGCTGTTTTACTTCCCCAAAATATTTTACAGTTGTGTGGCTTTTAGTATAGAAGCACAACCTGGCGAAAAGGAAAGAAGTTGGAAGAAAATCAAAGACCAGAGGCAGCACATATTGATATCTCAACGATGGCTCTTAGTCACTCAAAAGATGATAACAGCCCTAAGCACTTTGTAAATGGTTTTGGAGAAGGGTCATACGTACAACGGTACAAGTCCAAAGGGAACTAGACGGACTGTTGCGTTAACCAATGGTGGCCTATTCTGATATAGTTTTGGCTAAAGTCCAGAGGCAGCCCGCCGTTGATATGCCATTGGTTTCCTCTCATGTTTATCCAAAATGATGGCAAATGGTTTTCCACACCCTTTTGAAAATGGCTTTGGTGAAGGGAAAAATGACTAAGACTGAAGAAAACTAGCCCATCATTGGTTAATCAATATTGCATGACTAAGGAAACTAGCCAATTGTTGGTTAACCAACAGTGGCCTGCTCAAAAAGATTGCTCTGCCCCTCCCAATGCTGGGCCAAGGTGACATGTAGTGAACCTGGCGTCCAAGAGGAAATTGCTGCCTAGAGAGCCATTCCACACCTCATACATCTACTGTCACCACCTCCGACATCAATCGGAATAGAAAATGTGGCAATGGCTGGCCACCAATCAGTCACTGCCTCTTGCAGCCAGCCACGTTTGATGCATGGTGTGCCACTGTTTACTGACGCCCTTGTTAGGGGCCTATGGAAGGTCCCCTAATAGTGTTAAATGCAAGATCCCATTTATTGGCTTGAGTCCAATCTCTGCATGAAGAGTGTGAGAGTGAGTGGAGATGGATGTAAAGCCTTGAAGAGTTGAAAAGGTCCAAGTGGTCCATGGCTCATTTTCTCTCAGCCGACTGATAACAAAATTATTTTCTCAAGTCTTTTAATCTTTTTGCCTTGGAAACAAGAGCTTGGATAAGCCCACCATTGAGCATTCAAGTCCCCCTCCCTCACATTCTGGATTTATTTGTCCCAAGACTCCCAACCTGCAGAAGACAGCCACTATTAGGCTAGCCAATGACGGCCTCTGAAGAATTCTATTTCTACAAAAGGATCCAAATCCTTGGAACTTGGCTGCCTTTGGCCATTCAGTGGCAGCCAAGAATTCTACTGCTCAAAACATGTCTCATTCCTGAGCTACTTGTGTCTCTGAAGAGAACGATGTCTATGCTCCTAAAGACGAGTCCAAATAGGCATGCCAATGGTTGCCTCAAAAAAGGCCTTCCCTGAAGACTTGGGCCAGTGTTGGCAAGTGAATGGTGGCCTTTGAAGAATTCTATTGCTCAAAAGATGTCCAAGTCATTGGCCTCTAAAGAAAAACAATGTCCAAGTGGCAAAGGCTTAGCTTGCCAATCTTCACCTCTGAAGAGTTCTATTGCTTGAGGAATGTCTAGCTCCTGAGGATTTAGGTCACCATTGATGAAAAAATGGCAAAGTCTGCACCATTGGCTTGTCAATGGTGGCCTCTTTAGAATTCTATTGCTCAAAAATTAAGCCTTGAGAACTTAGAGCCAAGGTAGCCTCTGAAGAATTCTATTACTTAAAAACCATCGAAGTCTTGGGGAGGTAGGTCATCATGGGGATGTAGGTCACCATGGCAAGCCATTGGTGGCCGCAAAATAAAATAATGCCTCAAGTCTCAAAGACTCATGCCACAATTGGCTGGCTAGTGGTGGCATCTAGAGAATTCCATGGTTACAATTATTAAGTCCCAAAGGGATTATGCCACCATTGGAATTACCGACAGTGGTCTTATGTCCGGTTTGTGTTCCTACAGCCTATTAATTCAGCCTAGACCTGTGGCCCTTCAGGGACTAAGGGGCAGTTCAAGCCTATGTCAGAGGGAACCTCGAATGCCTTCCAATGGGGCATATCCAAGGAACTGACCAAGTATGCAAATCAAAAACATGGTCTCATATATAATGCTCCTTCTTCCAAAGGAAAAGCATGCACAAAAAAAGCACCCAAATAGTTTACAATATAAATTATATTTTAGAGTCGATGATAATCATTTTAAGGGTAGCACAAACTTATATAAGGGTAGCACAAACTTATATAAGGGTGCCATGTGGGGTGGGCGGAGTAGCTGGTGTCTTGGGATGCAGTTGTTTCGTTGGCGACCAGAGCCAACATGGTCCTGTTGGGTAGGGGCCCAACTTCTTTCCGGTTGCTTCACAGATGCTTTTGTTGTGACGGGCTGGGGCACCTGGCTATGAACTGCCCCTCCCTTCGGAGGCGTTAGTATGTTGAAGCAGTGGTCAGAGGGATTGTAGATCGCGCTCCTCAAGCGAGGTCTATAGCTTTTGGGCGGGGTCCCCATCGAGCGGATGGAGTTCCTCATATGACTAGTTGGGAATCGGCTACGCTAGCGGCAAGGCAGAGGGAGCTGGAGAGATGTTGCTTCTGCCATATCCTTTTAGGTGCTAGCGACGGGGAAGGGATCAGTCAACTCCTTGTTACTAGGTGGCCAAGTGAAGGCTGGGAGGTGCGAAAGGTGACAGAAAAAGCCTTTGTTATCATCTGGCCCACCTTGGTCATACCTAGGGAGGTTGTTGTCTTGGGGAGCCTAGAGGGAGGGGAGCTGGTGGTATGCTTGTTGGAATGGGGTTTGCTTACTGCTACTCATTCGAGTTCCAGAGCGTAGGAGATTTCACTTATGCTGGTGGAGTTCCTGTTGGTTCTGCTGGAGACGAGCTTGCTTAGGGAACTCGTTGACAGCTTCGCCAATTTCATGGCGGTGGTTTCATGGGTCCCAGAGACAACACCCTTCATCGGCATTTGCATATGGGTTTGTGTTTCATCGCCGTCTTTTGTTCCGGGGGCAGTGGAGGTGAGTGTCGAAGGAAAGAGGGTGACAATGAGGGTGAAGGTGGTGGATGGCATTGGCAGCATACAGGGGAGACACAAATTAGGGTTGCAGTAAGGTGGAGGTTCAGAGAAATAAGACAACCATATAGTGAATTCGAATTTTGAATCGCTGTCGGTTCGTGTGACGGGCGGGCAAGCAACTGGGTTTACCTCTAGACCGGCCCAGGGAGAGCGGCTCTGCGTTAGTCTTCAACTGATCGGTATGGGCTGGCCTGCCGGTTCAACCCCTTTATTGGTTAAGTCATCGAGCCGACCCGGTGACTTACCCGATAGCTCATTACCTGCGATCGAGCCTGGGACTGGGTGTCTTCCCTACCCAACTGCGTCGATGCCCCCTGGCACGCTCTAGGCCCCTTCTTTCCCTTCTCCTGTTGAACCGGTACCAGTGGCGACTTCCCTGCACTGCATAGGACTGTTAGCTCGAAGGATGGGGCCTCGCTAGGAGTGGTGGTTCAGGGGGATCCTGTTGCCCTGTGCACCACTCGCCTGGAGAAATAGTCGGCTTATCCGGAGAGCTCACGCCAAGCCCTCTGGAAGCGCCCAGAGTGGAGTGACTCCTTGGCGTTGTCCAGGCTTAGTGGAGCTCTACTCATGGTGCTCTGCTCTAGGTGGCTTCGGCCGCTCCAGGGGTCATGTCCATGGAATTCCGGGTCAGATCGGGTCCCCGAATCGGGACCCGGCGATCCCGATCCGACTCGGTTGGATTTAAAAAAATAATAAAAAAAAAGAAAAAATCATAAAAAATCAGAAAAAAATAAAAAAAAATCAGAAAAAATTGTATACATATTATTCAATGAATGCACAATAAAAATAAATGCAATTCATGTACATTCATAAAAAAAATATACATTAAAGACAACTAAGTCGCTAATGATTATTGTTGTGTACTTATTAAAAAAGACATTATGAAGGATTTCACATGAAATTAATAAAAAATACCTTAAAAAGATGCCGGCGGCGGGGGGACCGGTGGCGAGTGGCAGTGGTGGCCGGGGGAGGGGGAGGGGCTGGGGGAAGGGCAGCAGCCAGCAGCAGAAACGCTACTGGCTGTTGGCTAAGGGGGGATCCGGGAGCACCTGAATCGGGCCAAACCGGATCAAGACTGGCCTGATTCGGACCGATTCACACCTTTTTTTTTTTTTTTTTTTTTGAAATAAGTGGGGCGGGGGGGGGGGGGGGGGACAGTGAAATCTCCCCCGAATCGGATCGAAATCGGCCGATTCCGTAATCCATGGTCACGTCGGTTACTGGCCCCATAGTAGAGGCTTTGGAGGTGTCCTGTGTGAGCCCGAGACGGCGGTAGGAGGTAGCCTCGGTTGCTCCAGGGGTCATGCCGAATGTTGGCCCTTTGGAGGAGGCTTCAAAGGGGGCAAGTGTTAATTTGGGTCGACGGCAGTAGATGGCCCATGTCGGAGTGTTTGGGGGAGCTTCTTATGTAGATCGTCTATGCTCTCAGGGTTTGGAGATGATAGATGCTGTACCCTTCCCCGTTGGCCTCACTCAGCAGCCTGGAAATGGTGGGAAGGACATGTTGGACCTGCTCTGCTAGAGGCAGGTTGAGGGTGCTGTCAAGCATCCCAGAGGTGATCTTTCCTTGGTGCCATGCTCGCTTCCAGATCAGTATGATGGGGAAGGGGGAATGGAGGTGGACTCTGGGGATACTGAGTTGGGGAGAGAGGAAGTGAAGAAGCTGCTGAGTAAAGTGAGTCAGCTCACAGAGGGGAAGGTTGAAGAGGTGGTGGAGAAGGTGGGAGTGTCCTTTGAGGGGCTGGAGAAAGATGTGAGACAAGTTTTTCTCAAGATTCAGAAGAGGTGGCAGCTGGGGTTGGCAAGGGTGCCAAAGGAGAGAGGACATCCACTAATCAGAAGGGGTATGGGGAGGAGGGTGGTAGTAAGGTAGGGAAGGGGGAGGAGGAAGGTGGTTCTCTTATAGGTGTTCTCCATGAGGATCATCTCGTGGAACATTAGGGGCTTGTGTGGGAAGGAGAAGAGGAGGGCATTAAGGGAGTTGGTGAGGAGGTGCAGGCCAGATGTGTTGTGCATTCAAGAAACCAAGTGCAAGGGAATGGGAGGTCATTATGAAAGAAATAGGGGGGTAATAAGCTAAACAAAGCGGTGGTGTCACCGTTGTGGGAAATGCAGGTAGCATTATGGTTTTGTGAAATGAGTATGTGGTGGTAGAAGCTGATGGTCGAAGACTTGTAGGGCCTTCTTCAGTGACCCTCACGTTTCGTAGTATTAGTGATGGCTTTTTGTGGGACTTTACAAGTGTTTATGGTCTACAGGGAATTACAACTAAGAAACTACTTTGGGAGGAGCTTTTAGCTATGCAGAGGCAGGAAGGGAGGCCTTGGTGTGTATGGGGGGGATTTCAATGCTATCAAATCATCAGAGGAAAGTAGTGGGAGATCTCACTTAGGGTCAGAGATGGAGGACTTCAGAGAGTTCATTGCTGAGGCAACTCTTGTTGATGTGTTGACAGCTAACACTTCATTCACTTGGTCCAATCTGAGGAGGATCCATCACTCTCGAGGTTGGACAAGTTTCTAGTCTCAGTAGACTGGGAAGACCACTTTTCATTGATGAAGACTCAATGTTTAGTGAGAACACTTTCAGATCGTAAGCCTATTCTGTTAAGATCCCATGTCACAACCTCTAGGAGACCCAGGTTTAAGTTGGAGAGATTTTGGTTGAGAGAGGAAGATTTCTTTAAGGTGGTTGCCTCCTGCTGGCAAGAGGATATTTAGGCCCCT
The DNA here is from genome assembly GCA_030544215.1 of Zantedeschia hybrid cultivar. Taxonomy (NCBI): domain Eukaryota; kingdom Viridiplantae; phylum Streptophyta; class Magnoliopsida; order Alismatales; family Araceae; genus Zantedeschia; species Zantedeschia hybrid cultivar. Next base: position 80,688,449 of record JARZZO010000005.1, on the reverse strand, counting down.
AATGAGATGGCAAGGTTGGTTCTCAAGTTAAGGAGGATGTCCTTTAGTCTTGCTAAATGGGGGACTTCCAAGACAGTGCCAAGTAAAGCTGCCAAACAGGATTGTGGAGCAACTAGAGGTCTTGGACACCCTAGAAGAAGCATGCTTGTTGGATGTAGAGGACAAGGCCAATAGAGAAATACTCAGAGCTGACTTTGAGGAGACCCTGTTAAGGGAAGAGATCTATTGGAAGTACAGGTCAAGGGTGAAGTTGATAAAGGAGGGGGACAAAAATACTATCTATTTTTAGCATGTGGCCTTAGGGAGAAGAAGAATGAACCACATCAAGTTTCTTAAGGATGGTAACTAGATATACTCATGCAACTCCATAGTGAGGGAGCATATTATGGAGTTCTATTCCAGACTATTCTCGGAGGATGTTTTCAGGTGACCTACTTTTGCAGTTGACTTGTTCCCTTCCTATTGAGGATGAGAGGGATACTCTGTCTGCTCCTTTTGTAGAGGAGGAAATTAGGAGGGTTGTCTTTGCTTTGGTAGGTGACAAGGCCTTAGGGCCAGATGGGTTCACTATGGTCTTCTTCCAACATTGTTGGGACATTGTGAAGTATGATATTCTCCATGCTGTTGTTGTCTTTCAGGAAGGCAGGGTACACCTCAGGGATATCAATAAAACTTTTATTGCACTTATCCCTAAGAAAGCAGGAACAAATTGTCTTTCATACTACAGGCCGATTAGTTTGTCAGATGGAGTATACAAGATAATTACTAAGGCTTTGGCCTTTAGACTTGAGTCTACGGTTGGCAAGGTGGTTAGTGACAACTAGGGGTCTTTTGTCAAAGGGAGACTCATCTAGGATAACTTCCTTGTGGCACATGAGGCTCTGCACTATTTGAAGCAGCATCATAGTAGTGGCCTGTTGCTGAAGCTGGACTTTGAGAAGGCTTATGACAAGGTTAGCCAGAAATGTTTGTTTGGTGATAGATGAATTTGATGGATCAAGGAATGTATCTCTTTAGCCTCATTTGCGGTGCTAGTTAATGGTCAACCAACATCTTTCTTTCATAGCGGTAGAGGCCTTAGCAGGGGGACCCTTATTGCTATTCATTCTGGTCGTATATATTTTGAGCAGAGTTTGGAGCATAGCTGAGGATTTAGGTCTACTCAGTGGTCTTTAGGTCTCACCTTTAGGGTTGTTAGTTTCTCACCTGCAGTATGCTGATGATATGATCCTGCTGGTGCCAGTTGATAATGGTTAGTTGCTGGTGGCTACGTGTAACGGCCCAACTTTTACAGATCTCCGATAGGTGCACAAGAGCAAAAATAAAATAATAAGGAGCATAAATGTAAGGGAACAACATGTAGATCATGTCCATCATACAACAGAAATATAGAAGAAATAAGCAGTATATCCCAAATAATTACATAAACTAGTCATACCTGAATTTTTTTTTCTAAATATGAACTGGAGCTATCTTTCCTTTTTCTCTGTCATTGGAGCTATCTTTTCTTTTTTTCCGTCATCCACTGCAAGTCTTTGAAAATATGTTAAATAGCTTTTATGAGAATCCGTAAATTGAGTTCTCAGTAAGAATTATTTACATCCTTATTGATATCTCACTTTCACACACACACACCAACTCATTTGTTCTCTTCTAACTTATGTATAATATGCAATTTCTTATCTTGTTAGCAGTTATAAGTAACAGTTGGAATTAAAGTAATAAATGTAATAAAATTCCAAGGTTAAACTTCATAAGTTGATGTATACCAATTTACAGATTTTATTCTTTTATTATTAATATTCAGATTATACTTAATAATGTGCTCATAAATATATAGGACTTTAATGGAATGATGCTTTAAACTAATATGGAATGCAGGTATCGTAAAACAACGTGAACCGGAAATGAAAAAACACTTAACAGAATAATAACTATCACACATTTTCATACATTCCTTCCTTTTAGTAGTACTTTATACTAGCATAGAAAATATATAAGTATCTTCTGTCAGTCATTGACATAATGTCTCAGGATTGAGTCTTTCATTCGTTAATTATTCACCTGATCGGTCGTTTTCTCATAATCATTATCCGATTTGTCATAAAGTTCATTATTCGTTCATAAGTTGTAAGTTCGTAGGGTGACTCATCCTTTTGATCATAAGTGACATGCATAACTATGAACTAATAGTCGTAACGGTGAGTAGGTCCTTTCTCCGACGCACCGATCACCCTACAGCCTACCCAACCCAGTAAGTCTCCGAAAACTTACTGAAGAGGCTAGAAAGGGTTAAGTTGGGTCTGCAGTGTACCTACACTCCCTCATTGCACGTCCACGCCCCAACCTATGAGTGCACTCAAGTAGAAACTCTGTCCTCTGCCCAGCCGAGGTCCTAAACCTGGACTATGGGACCGTAACCAATGAATGGATGCTCCTGTCTCGGCACCACACATCGTTAAGGAGCTTTCCGTATGCCACCTTATCCCCGGGAGGCGTGCCGTCGTCCCGCTAGCTATAATTGCACTTCTTTTCTTTATAGAAAGAAAAACAAATCATCGTAGAAAATACCTGTGTGTGTGTGTGTGTGAAGTCTTTTCTTCATGGATCATCATGGAACCATTGTTTATTATTAACATAAAGGTTCATCATCATGGAAGGCTTCCTAGCCTTCGTATAACTTTCTTTCATCTGTTCTTTCTTTATTAGAAAATGTTTTGGGGGGTGCCTTTCAATGTTCACATTCTTGTTCTCCTTGTCCCCCTTCTTGGGGTTGTCATCATGAGATCTTTTTTAATTTATTTATTCCTTACATCGTAGCACAATATATAGGGTTTATTATGATTCGCCATATCTTACATTTTCATAGACATATTCTAGTATACTTCCTAGGAAAAACAACATATGAATCATAGAGAAAACCGATTAAAACTACATGCAAACATGTATACATTGTACAAGCATATGCAAATTAAATAAAGTCATTTATTATAAATCTTAATCCCTTCATAAGTTTTCTTAAATAAGAGAATAATAGACACAATTTTCTCTTGTTTCTCGTTATCCCACAATAAATCATGTTATGCATGCTTTCTAGTATCAGACTTGATTCATAACTTAACCATCCCCCTTTTCCATGCAAATTATCTATCTTTTATTAAACCTTCACAATAATATTTAGAAAGACATAAAAACATGCTAAATAAACCACTGTGCATGTTACAATATCATGCTCTATAATTTTAAACTCTCCTCAAATTTCATGCATTTAAATTATAAGTATTACAGAATTAGAATCCTTAAAAACATATTCCTATTTTTGCTACCGCATACTCAATATGAAATATTCATAATCCATAAAATTATTCTTTACTTATCTTTAGAACACAAATTATCAAATCATAACCTCTTCCCTAAAAATATAATTTTTATTATACATTATATCCCCCTTCTAAAGTCAAAACGAAAAAGGATTATTAAGGGAGTATCACCCTACCTTTTACCAAGAAGACTGCTGTCAGACCACCACCGAGCCACCTCCCCTTTTCCTTCTTCTTCCTTCTCTCTCTCTCTCTCTCTCTCTCTCTCTCTCTCCCTCCTTCTCTTTCTCTCTTCCTTACCCCCTGCTGCTGCCCCCTTGCAGCCCCCCTTCCCCCTATTTATAGAAGGGGAAGGGCGGTTGGGCCCCGTTAACAAACCCCTCGTTGGGCCTTTAATTTCAGCCTATTTAGGCCCTTTAAATATGGCCCATTAAGGCCTATAATTAGGGTCCATTAGACCCATTAAATGGGGTCCATTAACTGTCCAATAAACTCCCTAAGTTTAGGCCCAATAACCCATTAAATTTAAATGAACAATTTTACATTTAAGTCCCTTATCTTTTATCAATTGTACATGTATCCTCATTTCTTTACTAAGTGATCGATGATGAGTCTTTTTCAACTTTTTAAAGATACCTTTTAAACCTTTTATAATTTCATTTAAGACCATATAAAATAGTCTATGACATTATAAGCCCTAAATTTTTACTAATTGTATTTATACTTTTTAAGAATTTTATGGATATGCCCTTGGATTTTTTTTTTGGGTGGGGTCTTACACTAGGTTTGCGCTGGAATTGGTAACAAATGTTACAAATTTGGCAGTCAACTTAAACAAGAGTCAGTTATTCGCCATCAACCTTGGGGATTCTGAATTTAGAAGAGTTGCTTTCATTTTGGGTTGTCAGAGGGGTGTGTTTCATGTCTCATACTTGGGGATGCCACTTACTCCTGAGCTCCTCAGATGTAGAGATGGGAGAAGGTGGTCAAAGGTTTGACATCCGACTTGCTAGTTGGAAAGGGAGGTTATTATCCTTTGGTGAGAGATTGACCCTGTGTAGGTCAGTCCTAGATTTCCTTCCTATTTACTTCCTCTCTATCTTCAAGGTGTCGTCTGAGGTGGCCAAGAAACTGGACTCTCATAGAGCCAGATTCTTATGGCTTGGTGCAGGAGATGTTAAGAAGGGTGGTTTCAATGTATCCTGGAAGAGGGTATGCAGATCTAAGGAAAATGGGGGTTTAGGTTTGAAGAACATCAAGCTTTTCAACTTGGTTCTCCTCTTCGAATGGCTGTGGAAGCTAGTTCCACATGCTCAGGGTCTATGGCTCCAGGTGATTGCCCAAAAGTACTATGCTCACTCTAGACATTAAGATTTTTGTCTACCAACTTTGTATAATTCTTCCCGGTTTGGAAGGGCATTCTCTCCAGTGCAGATGTGTTTTCGGCGGGGTCATTCATTGTGGTTGGTTATGGTAGGAGCACTTCTTTCTAGGAGGATGCGTGGTGCACTTCTCAGCCTTCGAGGGTCCTTGTCTCGCAGCTCTTTGAGATTTCCTTGCAGCATGCAGCTAGAGTATTCCAAGTGGCCGAGGGGAGTAAAGGACAAACTTTTTGGACTCCCTTATTTAGAAGACATTTGAGACAAGCAGAAATGGAGGATCTAATAGTGCTAATTGGTGGCTGCAGTCCATTCATATTGATCCAGATAAGGATGATCGATGGATTTGGAGATGGGATAGGGCAGAAATGCACTCGGTCAAGTCTACCTACTCTGTCATTTCGGATGGGGGCTCTAGATACTCTCTATTTTCTTCAGTGTAGAAGGTCAAAAGACCTCCGAAGGTGCAATTTTTGGTATGGAGAGCAGGTTGCCCACTCGGGACAGGTTGGCTATATTCATGCCTAATTTGGAGACAGGCTGTTGTATGTGTGCTGAGGAGGAAGAATCAGTGGACCACCTCTTGATTCATTGCTCTTTTGCTAGGGAGGTGTGGCAACTTCTTGGGGACCTTTTTCAAGTGCCATGCTTGGGTTTTTCTTCCGTCGAAGGACTCCTTGGTTCATAGGGGAGAGCTTGGGCATTGAAGAAGGACCGAGTTCTCTGGTGGTTCATCCTCCATGCGACTATATGGGCTATATGGAATCATGGATGGAGCGAAATAGTCGGATCTTTAGGAGAGAAGCTTCCATGCCTTAGAGGACTTTTTCTTTTGTTTGTGAGAAGGTTAAAGGGTGGGCTGAATTTTCTTGCAATACTAACATGAGCAAGTCCTCATTGTTGGGTCTTTTGGAGGATAGGTGATTGGGGGGCACACCTTCTTGGTGTTTTGTGTGGGGGGGAATTTTGTTCTTTTCCCTTCTTACTTGTGCATGTATATTTGTTTTCTTTTATAATACAAGTGGTACTACCCACATTAAAAAAAAGGGTAGCACAAACTTTGATGCACGATCTAGAAGAAAGGATATCAAATTATTAACAATAGATGGTATATTTGAATTTTACTTTATTAGTTTTTTTGTGTTATCAAGGTAATGTTTGACTGTCAGTTTTTCTAAGAATTCATTTGCTCATTTTTGTTTACTATCGAATCATGCTTCTTCATTTCCATTATTTTATGATACCAAAAGTTACAAATTTCAACGACTGCTGCTATTGTTATTCAAGAAGAAGAATTACATTTAGTTGCTGAGATGATGCTTTCATGCAGAATCTCATGTCTTGGATAATTTGTTTATGAAACAATGCTTCTGTTTGTATTTCAGGGTTCTTTACCAATTTACTCAACCAGAATTGCGGTTAGTATGGTTGACAATGTCATTCTGGTGCATCAAGTGGATGCAAAGGTTGTTATACTCTATGACATATTTTTAGATTCCCTAGTGCCAATATCTGCTCCACTTCCTCTCCTTCTAAGGAGTGTGTCTGTAGCAAATGCAAGTTCCTCTCAAGGGAATACAAGATCAGCTGTTCCTGTGGAAGCTAAATCAATAAGGGGCTATGAAGGGATCATGTATGGGAATAGCTGGAACTTTCTAGTTCCTGACCTCATATGTGATACTGAACATGGCATGCTATGGAGACTCCATTTGGACTTGGAAGTAAGTCCTTTGATTCTTCCTCCCATTCAACATTCTTTCTCCTTCATTCCACAGGGATAGAAATATTTATAAAGAAGATCTTAAATTCATTAGCATCTCTTTTTTATAGGCCATCGCTGCCAGTAGCTCGGAAGTTCCTTCTATCCTTGAATTTCTTCAGCGGCGAAGGTCTGAGCCAATCAGGGTAGGACCCATTATTTCTCCTTGGAAAGCTCAGCTTTATTGCTGGCTGTATATTTACATTCATGATAATCTTACCATGAGTTTCGCTTAATATGTGCTGTTCGATAAATGTTTCAGATTAAGCAATTATGTCTAGGGATGATGCGCGCTATTATTCTGGAAAGAAGACCTATATCACTGATCTCTAGAGCAATAGATGTGTTGGTCGCATCTTATTCGCAGTCCATCAAAATGGGAACTACAGGTCAGGGACATGGAAGCATTTCGTCAGTTGGACCTTCCTCCTCTGGGGTTGAAAATACTCAAGAACCACCATCTCATCGCACAGATAGCTCTTCAGGTGGGGTAGAGAATAAACCTCAGCAATCTATTAGTAGAGACACAGAGAAGGAACCACTTTATCTTACTGCAGTATCCACAGTTGGTGGACATTCTACACGTTTGGTTTCTGATTATGAGGGAAATCTTCAGTCTGAGCAACTTGGGGCTAATTGTGGTGACTTTGATGAGAAATCCTCTGGTGTTGATCTTCATGCTTCAGGTGCTAGAGATGACAGACGGAGTAACATGCATTCTGAAATTTTTGTTGCTGATGGTCGATCAACATTGCAGCCTAAAGAACTTGAACCCAATAGCTCTTTGCCTCAGAATCCTTCTGTAACAGTGTCTCCTGATGAGATGTATTGCTTTGTCTTTGCACTTGTTGAAGAGGAAATGGCTGGAGACCTTCCATACCTAGTCGCTGTTATTGTAGAGTTTCTAAGGGGGTAAGCATTAAATCATTTTTGGTATTTCTGATCTCCAATATTCATCATCATTGTCAACCTTTTGCTGTAGTCTGGGACCAGTTAAGCATTCCGAAGGCTTGAACTATGTTTCTGTTGAGCAATTGGTCTGATAATTCCATATGTTGTGCCTGGACCTAGCAGACACTCGTTGACAGGCAATGGAGGTCACTTTGCGCTAGAAGGCTTGCCAAAATTTCTTGCCTACAGCTAGTTGCAACATGTTCTAGAATACGTAACAGTGAATAACTTTATCTTATAACGAAAAGATTAAAAGAAATGCAACCATGAATGAAGAAAAGGAAACAGAGTAGACAATCTTAACTAAGTGCAACTAGAAATGGAAAAACAGGAAACAGAGACTAGAAATTGAAAAGAAAAGAAGAAGAAAGAGAGCAAACAATTCTAAGTTAAGGTTCTAGTATTGCTTACTCCATATGTACATCAAATTGACAAGAGATTGGGTAGAAGCCAATCGCCAAGACTCATTTTTATTGGCTGTTGACTTGATGTTTTTTAGTATTTTTGTAGGCTTATTCTTTAGCATTGTGTTGTTGATGAGAGGAATGGCATATACTGGTCTGTCTTTCTTTTGAAGATAATTCTGATGTGTGCTCATTTACAGTGCTTCTGTCGAAAAGCTCAAGGTTCCTTCAGATGTATATGTGATGACCATACAACTTTTTGCTCGCAGTGGGCGTTACGCGGAACTTTCCATGTTTATTTTAGACAAGGTTGTTTCTGCAATCTCATCTTTTTTGTGTTAATCCTTATTCGTAGTTATGATCGACAATTTTTTATCAAAGGTGAATGCTTACTGCAATTCATTAGTACAAAGAGAATATGGTCTACAGGCATACAACAATAATTAATAAATGCTTCCTCTCACAAAGAAAAAACCATATACACCAGGCAGGTTATATGGTTGTCACCAAAAAGGTAGAAAGGATGTACAGAACAAGAACTCCTAATTTCTTCTTCCTCTTATTCCTAGTTCTGACCATCACATTGGAACTTGATACACTAAGTCCAACTAATGTCTTCTGCTACAGTGCTACTAGCAATCACCTCACAGGTTATCCTAGCCAGCTGGCTAATACACTTCAAAGTTCCCTACTTCCCCTGATGGTGTGATAATCTCTCTCTTGACTTTTTTTTTTATGATATTGCAGCATGCAAAACGGTCGCACCTACTTTATTATCAGTAAGAATCAACACCCTCCTGTACCAATTAAACCCCCTCATAGTTTCCGTCTGGTTGAATTTGGGAGCAAGTTCTCAAGAATCTCTTGTTCATAGTGAAACAAATACTGCCTTGTCTGGACATCACCCTAGAATTGTGCCGCTTGCAGATGTGGATGATGTGGTAGTCAAGGTTTAGTTGGGATGTTGAGGATATGGCTGTCGTGGAGCAACATCAGCCATAACTTGGATGGCTGTGTTTAGTACACAATGTCTGCTTCTTGGGAAGAGCATTGTGGCCATGTGAGGCACAGGATATGGGATGACTTTAGTAGTCAGAGGTTAATGACCCTCTGGATGAAGAACTGAATAGTGCCCTCAGTTCCTCACTGCCCTTATGTAAGGTCTTCTGATACCCCTGTAAGCTTTGAAGAGATATGTTTACATCACTCTGAAACCAGCCTTCTCCTCTTATGTCTGCATCCATCCGTCTTTCTAGTTGTCTCTTTGTACTGTTAGCTCACGCGCAGGTTTCAAACTGTTCGATCCAACAATCTTTTTGAAATAACAGGATCCATAACCTACCTGGACCTGCAGCTGAATCTAAATAATTTATCACTCTCGTCTCCCAGCTCTTGGCAAATCTAAAAGCAAAGTTCAGACTTCATGCGGTCCGATCAGAGTGGAGTTGTGACTGGAACTTAGCATTCATAAGGTGAGATGTTAATATTCTTTATCGTGGCTGCCAAACATTTCGGATTGCGCACTTGAAGGACAGGATCATTCAGTTACTACTTGGGTTCCTTGTCTAGATTGTTTGTGGTTTCTGGTCACTTGAAAAAAGGAAAAACAAAATCTGGAGAGGTACTCCCTTTGGTCCCAGTAATGAAAGTCAGTCCTGCAAGGTATTGCGGGTAGTTAGTACTTGTGGGTGCATCCTGATATGTGTGCTTTGCTTCAACTCACCATAGGAATAAATGTAACCAGCCTGCCAAAATCTACCAGCCCTTATCCTGTTCTCTGTTCATTATGCTGATCCTTCATTCCTAAAAGTGCTCATTACAGGATTTGTTCTCATCCCTTTTTTTTGGATGTCATATAGCACAAGTTGCAATGCATAAACCGCAAGGGTAAACGCCCTTCCCCTTACCATTTCATCGCCAGATTCAACAACCTGCGCTGCTTTTTGAGGTGAATCCTGGGGCAAACTGAGCAACAGGAGTCGGACTTTAATCCAGTATTTTATCTTAGTTTAAGTTCTCCAGAAATTTGAATGTTATTAAATTTGATCTTGTACTTGGTATGATATTGTACTTGTACTCGATAACAAGGATCACTTTCTCAGATCTCAGTGCCATCTTGGCACATCAGAGGTAAGAGATCTTGGAGATATCACAGAAAATTTCTCCTCCGTCTGTCTGTCTTTCTTCCCCCTACCCTTCCTCCATCAGTATCCTCATCTCTAAATGGGAACAATGTTTGATAACTTAAATTTATGGAATCTCCTGAATTTCAGTTTGCGTCTATGTCCTTGCATTTGCATTGGGGAACCACAGTTTGCTTAAAATTCCTTTTTAGTAAATGGAAATCACTCAATCATGTGTTGTTCCTTCAGATTGTGGAGCCATCAAAAGAAGTTGCTTTGCAACTTCTTGAATCAAGCCATCACAATTTTCAGACAAGGAAGTTAGGCATGGATATGCTTAGGCAGCTTTCTTTCCATCATGAATATGTTTTGTTGCTGGTGGAAGATGGCCACTATCTGGAAGCTTTGCGTTATGCACGAAAGAATAAGGTAATGTCAATGTTATTTACATTATGATATGGTGTAAACATTTGCTGATTTTTTATCTTCAATTTGTGGTCTAATGCTTGGCTGTTGATCCAAGATATAGATCTAGCACATCTCCGTGCAATCCACATCTGTCAAACAGTCATAACACATGTAACACAATCTTCATCCTCATCCTTTCATCTCATACATTATTTTCACTCCTGCATCAAGTTCATTTTATGCTTTTATATGCTTATCTTATTACTGTCTTTCTTGGGTATCTCTACTCTTCTTTATGCAAGAAGGCACTCTGCTTATTCTCAAAACAGAAGAAATTAAAACAAGCATGCATGCAATTTATGTTCTCATTAGTATGTGGATATACAACATCATCAAGATGACCTAGTGGTTACCTCTTCTAGTTTAGTTTATCAGATATCTCAGATACCTCTTATTTTTCTTTATATTTCTTTCGGATTGATTTTGTCTTTGTTTTTCGTTCTCAATTTAACCCCTTTTCAACTCTGGTACTAGCAATCCCCAAGTGATTTTGTTTTCCTTCTGAGAATTATGGAGATCATCCATGTAAAAGAATTGACGGGAATCATTTCTTTCAGGTGACTACAGTTCATCCGTCCACGTTTCTCGAAGCAGCTTTGTCCACCAATGATTCACAACACCTCGCAGCCGTGCTGAGGTTCTTCTCTGATTTTATTCCCGGATTCAAGAATACAACAGACTATAATAAGTATTGCCACATTTTGAATGGAACGAACTGATGTTCTCTGATGAAAAAGGGAAACAACGTTAGAATTAGAGCTGTATGCCGTTGCTTCAAAGCAAGCAAAAGAGAAATGTTGTCAGAGAAATGTAAACTGAACCTTCTTTCGTTTCGGGTTTTCTTTTAGGAGCTTATGCCTTACATATACATTGCTCTAAGCCTCCAACCGATGTGTCATGTGTCATGTTAGTGGCTTTCAATAGGGCACTGAAAGTATGGGACTACTGCTGTTGGATAATGTGGATGCCATTTCCATATGTACAGTTGATAAAATAATTTTTGAAAGATTGAGTTGGCCAGAACTTTAGACTGCGGACGACTTAAGATATCACCAAATGACAGTCTCTAGTTTTCGCAAGAACAGGGATTTGTTTGTCCTGTTTCTTCTTTTGAGGAGATGCTATTGACTTATTGAACAAACGAAGCAAAAGGGCACAGCTTGGAATTATGGGTAAAGTTGGTCTTTCCACACAGGGATCACCGTCAGTTAAATGATCGTTAAGAAGGCCAACTTATTGGGCTACTTCAAATTACTCAAAAATGTGAAGAAAGCTTTTTTGACCGTGTATCCTAAATTGGCAGTCGCAATTTATTGTTTATAATGTTATAGTGCCCATAACATAAGATGAGTGATACAGTGGAAAGGAAGTTGAAAATGGTATCTGTAGATGCTGTTTGTCAAAAAGCAAAAAAATGAATGATTTGTGAAATATTAAGGGGAGTTTATGATAAACTTTTTATAATTGGTCGATACTAGCTTTCATTAGTGCTCACATAAAGGGGTTGCAATTCTCATTCCCCTGCCTCTCAAACATTGGTTGTATTAATTTTCAAAAAAAGGTTAATTGGTTGGATTCTCCATTGCAAGTCAAATTTCAAACCCCAATATAACCTCATAGGAGTCTCCATTGTTGGATATTTTTATTTAAATTTGAAGCCTAAGTATTTCATAATTCGACTGTAAGAGACCATGAAAAGAAAATGCAGTTTCCTCTCAATGATGGATCATTTTTCTTCCTAGTTGAGAGCCCCATAAGCGTATCTTACTTCCAAGTCGGGATGTAAACGGTACTTTACAAATCCGTTTATCCGTTCATTTCCAAAGCTTAGTGGACATAAAAGGATACAGCTTAAAGGATAATGATAAGAAAATTATTTGTATCCAGACAATTTTGGATAAGGATACACTTGCCTTCAGAGTATCCGACTATTCCTTTGTTTTTCTTTCACTTATTTTAATTATCAATCATATCTTGTTTACAACTTTCATTTTCCATCCGGTTATAAATGAAATCCCCAATCATGTATCTTCCTAATTATATGTCTTATTGTCCACATGTTTTTTTAACCCTCCTTCCTCATTCACTATTTTACGGAGTTCATTTTCATAGATGTCTTATTGTTCCCTGTCGTGTGCCAGGCGATTTGTTTGATATATTTGGGTGTCTCATGTCTGACTTAGGAGTTGCTATCAATTTTTGTTGTTCTGTCGGTTAGGGGTGTTCACCATTTGATTCAAACTGAAAAATAAAATCAGAACCAAGTTCGGTTTGAAATCTAAAAAAACTTGGTTTGAGTTGAAACCAAATCTAACAAGAAAATTCTGTTTGATTTAGTTTTCTACTCTTCACAAACCAAACCAAACCGATCAAACAAAATTACTTATAAAGACATAAATTTAGTATAAATATTGAGTGGTTGTTATATATATTAAGCTAAAATTATTAAAAATTATTAAGTATAATGGAGTACAATGATCCTTTCTATTTAAATTAAGAATATCTTTCTCTATTCATATGAAAAAGTGTGATATGAGTTTTAAAAAAAATTAAAGTGTAAAGACTAATATGACCTATTATTTTAAAATAATTTAATTTCTTTTATCATTATATGCTTAAATCATCTATTAGAAGTTAATTAGAATAACTAAATAGTATATTTAATCTTTATTTATAAGAATTATTCACTTCTTATATAAATTACTAAATTGTTAAAAACTTATTTGAGAGATAAGATCTCATTATGATTTCGCTAAACCATATCAAACCAAACTCGTTTCAAAAGTTTTTGCTTTGGTTAGAGAGTTTGTTTGATTTAATTTTGGTTATTTAATTTTTTTTAAAACCAAATCAAACTAAATTGTGAACACCCCTATTGACAGTATACTTGCGTGTTTGATCTAGGAGCTGCGCTCAGCCTTCGTTGGGATTTCCTATAGGCATTAACCTGTTTCAGAATAAAAAGAAAATTATTTCTTTATTCCTTTTGACCAAAAAAAAATGTCCCTTTGTTCCCTCTAGAAATAGCACCAGGACTGGCTTATGTTCACACATTATTGTCCGATAGTTTAATGCTTATATATCTGCTTCCTGTTTTTTTTTAATAATTTTGAAGGGTATATATGAGGATAAAAGATAACAATATACAGGATGCTTAAAAGATATATCAGGACACGGTCACTATTTGACACCGGTACAAGTCATTCCGTTTGTCAAAGTTAAATTAAGTTTATTCTCTTTTTATTCTTTCTTATTCTCCAATCAAAGTGGTGCTTACATCCATGCTCCAAGTTTTCATTGTGATGGGATTGACATCAATGAAACATAACTCACGCAGGTTTAATTGCTCATTAAATTACACGAGCCCACTGCAAATAATTTTTAAGTTTATTTCATAAATAAGTCAAAGTCTGATCACTTACTTATTGGTGAACAAAGAACCTATTAGGCCAGTGCCATTTGGCAAGGCCTTACAGGTTGGAAGATGCCTCTTTAAACTTTAATTCAACCCGAGGCTCTCACGGTGCTGGCCTTCAAGTAAGACCGGCAAGAAATACTTACACATTGCAACGTCAGATCTGCTAGCACAAGATTCTTTTTTATTTTTTAAAGAAATTAATCATCCCATCAAAAATTAGATGGTGCAAAGGCCGAGTTAGGGTGATCTCCTAGCTTACAAATTAAAAAAAAAAAAAGATCTAAAAAGAATTGAATGCTATGTTGCTGTCATATTAAAGTTATCATAGGGCCACATGCATTATAATCCACGTGAATTTACGATATTTGAGACATTACGGCGGGCCGGCCTGCCCTTTTTGTGTGTGGGGCACCTCATAAAAATACAGCGGTCCCTTTTCCGGTTAATTTCTGATGAGTAACGCTTGTTGCAATGTCCCCCATGCTGCAATGGGGGAATTGCAGCAAGTTCTTTTTGTTTTTTAAAGTCGGGCATGAGGTGCCTCATCCATTCATACAGTGCGATCTCCCATCGGACGATGAAAAAATTGAAAAATGAAAAACAGTTATTGGGCTTGTTCTGTTAAAGGCATTTCTTAGATTTGATTGTTTATTTGTCAATTTTGTTGGGATTGTGTTTGGACTATATAGACATATAGGACATCTCAGGTCTGACCTACAAAAATTTATTCTTTTAAAAAAAAAACTTGCTGCAATACCTCTCCGTAGCAGTACTAGAATATTACAGCAAGTATTGCTCATTCCTGATTTTGCCGGGACATTGAACTCGACCCAAGTGGTCACACTCAAGCCTTCATGGTTAGAGTGAATACGCGAGCCACATGAAATTTGCTCAGACCTTTTTTGGGGCTGCAGTTTAAGTGCTTGGGGCCTAAGAATAGTTGTTTAAAAGAAAAGTTTCAGACCAGAGTTGACGAACGTCAGGAAGAGAGTTTTTTTTTATCTTTTTAATTAGTTGTCTATCTGATCTCACGTTTGTATATTATTGTAACAAAATTAAAAATCGATCCCCAATAAATAGTCAAAAAAATCTTCAATTGGCCTAGCCCGATAATAATTTTGACTTTTTAGATTTTTTGAATCGTCCGATCTAATATCCGTCTACAAGAACATCTGACATATATTTAGACCGGCTTAAAAGAAAATTCAAAAAATTCTTTTTTCTTGCTATATTACCGGGCGACAGTTAACAGTGCAGCAAGTGTTTCTCGCTCATCAGACATACAAATGAGAATTTTAGATAAGTCAATTTTAAGACGAGTTCAAACGCAACTTTGGCTGATCTAATCGAGCCGAAAAGAGTTATAGTTAACAGTTTTCCTCACTGATATCATGTATATGCTCAAATTTTCATCTAATTTAAAAATTAGATTGCAACAAAGGCCAAACTTCAGTTTGCTACTTCTATGCTCAACAACGTATATGTCATGTGTTGATCGAGCTGGGATGGGATGGCGATAAGAATGACATCATAACATTCTTAAAATTATGTTTAAAGTTTTTTTCCTCAATTCATGAGTTGAATTGTCTAAGTTACTAAGTAAAACTAGGAAAAGATATGATACCATACCCTGAATAACCACGTATATATTCACCCATTTTTGAACTTCAAACAAGGAAGATGATACAATTAATATCCGTGCCTAAGATAGTTTAAAAAAAAGGATAATGATTTATCAATTTTGAGATCAATTATGCTGTTAATTTGTTCATTTTTTTGCTCAGCTTAGGTGTTAATCATATTTATTTACCTCTCTCACTTTTACTTCTTTATAAATAAAGACTTAAATTGCATGCACACTTGTTCATCTTTCCTTTACGCTATTCACTTAAACTCATTTCACATTCGCTTATTTATAAAGATCAACGTATGTCATCTGATAAGTAAAAAATATTGCCTAATTTGAAGGAATTTATATATTAATTATACTTTAAAGTATTTTTTAACTTAATGGTGAACATAAAACTAAATTTCAATAATTTTAAAGGATAAAGACACGTGAAGACAAGAAAAAGTATAGATGGGCTACTTCTTGAGACTTGAGAGGATGAGAATAACTTGCTGCCCCACAACAAGCTAAGGTGGAACGGCCGTCCAGTCCAGTCCCGCCACCTGAAACCCACACATGAGTAGCTGTGCTCTTCGAGCGCATCAGGACATGCTCGCCTCAAGTGTCACGTTCTAATGCGCTCGAGAGCTCCAGGATACTCTCGAGTGCTTCAGGATGCATTCGAGGAGCCTATGGGTAATTTTTTTTATTTTTTTTTCGTTGAAGTCAGGGCACATTTAAGTGAGGGGACAGATCCATATGCAAGTTCTAGATGGCGGGACAGGATTGGATGACCGTTGCACCTCAGCTTGCCGCGGTGCAGCAAGTTATTATTTGAGAGGATAAACATAAGTCATCATATGATCCGATAGATATCCTTTAAAGTACTTATAATCAAGTAGGCAATCAGGTTGGATGCCACATCTAATTCTCAATCCAGATGCTACGTAGATTAGGGCTGCAACTCGGGTCGGGTTAGATCAGGTTGGGGTCAACTCTAACCCAATCCATGTCAGAGACCCTCAACCCTAACTCAACCCAACCTGTCTAACAATGCCCCAATCCAACCCAACCCATGTAACCCAAGCTTCATCGGATTGGGTCGGATTGAGTCGAGTTATATTCTTAATGACCTATATTTTTAACTTTTTTTTCTTACTACCAAAATTCCATGTATAAAGATATGAGTAAATTTATGTATCTACCTTAACAAAATAATAAAAAAGAAGATAAACACATGGTTACATAGTTATTATTTGAGAATATCCTTGTTCATATTATAAATTATATTTGTATTCAATGATATAAAATTAAATGAAGTACATTCTAATTATCTACGTTATTATTTATATATATTAACATCGGGTTCGAGTTAGATCGGATTGGCCGAACCTCAATCCAACCCAACCCATGTAAGGTCGGGTTGAAAGAACCCCCAACCCTAAGCCAACCCAACCCTAATTTGATCGAGTTCAACTCGACCTAACCATCGGGTTGACCCGTTCGGATTCGGGTTGACCCACCCAAAGTTGCAGCCCTAACATAGATGATGTCATGGCTCCAGGTGGATGTCACTCCCTAACAAGTAGGGAACGGGATTGTCTGGACCTGCACGTCTGGACCACCCAACGCCTCTTAGACACATGAAATTGAGCTGTACGTGCATTGTGCATGTCATTCTTAAAAGTAAATGACTTATATATCCTCGTACAACTTAGTTTCATGTGTCTAAGGATGTTGGAAGGTCTGGTTTCATGTGTCTAAAGATGTTGGAAGGTCCAAACGCACAAATTTAGACAATTTTGTTCCAACAAGTAGGTGTGTCAAAAACTCAGATTAGAAATAAAAAAGTCGGAGTACCATTTACAGCCATAAGGAGAACTCTTGCAAGAGAAACATATGTGAAAGACAGTCCTGGGTTGAAAGGGGAGACAGACAAGTGCTTAGAACACCGAGAAATGGTGGACCGGTTTAAAAAAAAACCTAAAAAGGACCAAAAAAGTCAGGTTGGATCCGACGAAAATTTCAAACTCTCTCTTCTAACATATAGATTATAAATTTTGAAAATAAGACTAAACAACCTGCAATCATCCACCGAACATGCAAATTGTCTTTACCTTCATACCATGCTGACTGCGAAGGAATGCTTGTTAATCTTATATACTGTGGTCCCAGCTCCCCCTCCCCCTATTTCTCTGTTGGACATATTAGTGATGGGTCAGATTAAATGAGTTAAGTAGTTCTCTTGGTCAGTAGAAAAGGATGATTAGTTGTAGCCCGGTGAAACTTGTTTATAGTGATTGAGACGTTCAACTAATTTAAACGTCAATAACAGGCACACTGTTCTATTCTCTCTCTCTCTCTCTCTCCATATAATACTAGAGAAATACCTCAGAAACAACCCTAAGCATCACCCCCTTGGCTATTAATTTTTTTTTTTAAGATGTCGAGGGAAACTCGGTTGTCCGGTAAACTTCGGAGAAGTTACTGTGCGGGGGAGGGGGGGGGGGGACGGCTTTTCAGTTCACATCATGCGAGGGTGGCAAAGATCGAACTTACGAGCTGTTGAGATGACTACCAACCGAAGCCCTGAATTACTACTCCACTACCCCCGCCCCTCTGGCCATTAATTATTTTACACCCAAGTGAGAGGAGGGAGAGATCCTAAAACTTCTTTGTGATGCCCCATCTTTGACAACAGCAGTCCCCAACCTGACCAACCAACAAAGCCAACAGGCTAAACAGCCCATCGCTGACTCGTCCACAGTGAGTCCACACCCTCCAGTAGTGCAGTCATTAAGAAGTCAGACCTAAGATGGTATAAGATCTCGGTTTTGAAATTAGTAATTTTAAACTTCATAATTCTGATCCTATGATTTTACATTAAAAAATAAAATTAGATAAAATAATATTATATCAGTGAAGATGATTTTGTTATGCTATTTCTTAACAACAACATTGGCACCCCATTTGTTATATGGCGTCCCATTTCTTATACTATCATGGTATTAGAATATTGTGAGACATATTTTTGATTTTTGAGATATCCATCCGTATAAGTGATAATTGATCACTTAAAATCAGTGGCCCTATTAAATTTGTATTTAAATGCTTTACCGAAACAGTGTGTCCACATGATGTCTAGAACCATACTATATGTATGTCAATATAGTCTTGAAAAAGTCAAAAATGGATTTTGCATTTAATAGAGTCACAAAATACAACAGAAGTGAACATCTAAAAGTAATATCCGCAAAAATTGCCCTTTAATTGATACACTGCCTTTTATAGTGTCTATAATAACAATAATACTGGAAAATAATAATCACAAAATAATTGTAAGTAAAGTATTTTCAATATTGCATATAACCAAATATCAGATATTTATTATTAATAACAATCAAAATTTCTATTAAGATAAGCTTTAGAAATTTTCATTTTTAAAGTGCCACAAATTACTGTACATCAAAATCCAGACTACCGATCCCACTCTTTAATTTTTAATCTGAGGCCATCAAAAATTAAAATAAAAAATTCTAAAGTCCATGATTCAAAATCACAAACTACAGTGACTTTACCTTAGATGATTTTAAAATTTAACAAATTTAAATTAACACTTTCTTATATTTTGGAACGAGATCTTCTGAGTCCTTTTTTCTAGACTCATGTCATATGTGCTTCCGCTCATAAGGGGTCAAAGAAAGACGCGTCATTTTATATCACCATAAGAATGTCAACAGGTCAAATACGGTGTGGACGGTGGACTATCCATTTCCATAGCTGCATGACAAATTCTATATCAGTTAGTTACTCATCACCTTTCGGGAAATAGTATGTCTGAAACTGTTTTTTAATATCTAGATAGAAGTAGTTATCCATATATTATTGGAAAATTAACGGTAAAAATGCGAGTCCATGAAAGTCAACTTTGAAGTATAAATTTATCTACAAATTATCCATTTAAAGCAAATAGAATCCTAGAAAATAACTACTATGTCTTAAGAGAAGTAAACTTTCCCCATCAATTTCCTAGAATAAAAATAATAGTTCAACTAAATCACACTAAAACAAATTTCTTTCACTTAGAAGTCTATAATATCCTCAAAGGCACATAACATAAGTAAAATAATAAGATGTCATAAAATTTTTTAAATATGACAGCATATTGACAGACAATGGCCAAGGCAGTTTCGAAAATAAGACTATCCATTTTCCGTATCCGTTAGGAAAGCAGTTTCGCAAATCTTATCCATTTGTATATTCATTAACTAATAGGGAGGTAAGAAGATTATCCCCAAACCATGTTTTAGGCTAACTAACAGTATGGATAATCGAATTATCTATTGATCTTACCCATGTAGTAGAGAATGACCTTTTCACCCTTAATATTATGTGTGTAAAGACACACGTGAGTCTAGAATAAAAGGTTCAAAGGATCCCATCTCTCTATTTTTCATGTTCGGATCGTCTCAGTACAATATTGGCCCGAACTCTAGCAATATCTACTCTCAAGATATCATCTGTAATGTAGGTTCGCCATTCAAGATGCATCTCATCGAAGTCTACAACTATAATTTAAAATACACCTTAATGTGCACTTAAATACAACCAAAACTACTGCATGAATATCACATTGGAGTGTACTTTAAATTATGGTTGTAATTTTATGCTCTTGGTGGTATTTAAGTGTTTTGTGTTATATTGAAAATCTGTTGAATCGGAAACAAAAAAAAAAAGTTGTCAACTTCGATGAGATGCGTCTCGAATGGCAAACTTACTTTATATATGACATCCTGAGATTGGTTACGGCTGAAGTCCAGTCTAATGTTGTACTGAGGTGATCCGAACTCCTATTTTTCTGGTCAGATCATCAAACTAAACTTTTCTTATTAATACTTGAGCAAAACCAAAAAGGTAGGAGTTTTGAACAAATAACATGCACAAAGGAGAGTTTGGGTAAATAGTGGTCATGACGATGGGTTTTGTGTGATATTTACTCGTAACAGGACAGGGGAGGTGTGGGCGGACGAGACGGAGCGCTCCCCCCAACTCGGCTTCCCTCTGCAACACAAACACACGCGCCCCTCCCCCGCAGGGGAACCCCCCGAAACCCTAGAATGTCCCCCATGAGAGCGTGACCAGATTCCCCCATGGCCTCCCACCACGACGGCGCCAACGGCCACCCCGGCCCCGGCCCCGACGGCGCCGGCGCCAACGGCCGCGCCGCCAAGCGGTCCCGCCCCTCCCCCATCACCCCCGACGACATCCGCCACGAGTTCGCCCACCACGACCCCGCCGTCGCACGCGTCAACAACGGCAGCTTCGGCAGCTGCCCCGCCTCGGTGCTCGCTGCCCAGCAGCGCCTTCAGCGCCTCTGGCTCCGCCAGCCCGATGCCTTCTACTTCGATGGCCTCCAGCCAGCCCTCCTCCGCTCCCGCCAGGTGATCGGCTCCCTCATCAACGCCGACGACGCTGAGGAGGTCTCCCTCGTCGACAACGCCACCACCGCCGCTGCTATCGTGTTCCAGCGCGTCCAGCGGGCTTTCCATGAGGGGATTTATAGCAAGGGCGACGCGATCGTGATGCTGCACCACGCTTACGGGTCCGTGAAGAAGTCGGCGCAGGCGTACGTGGCGCGCGCGGGGGCGGCGGTCGTGGAGGTGTCTCTGCCCTTCCCTGTGAGGTCAGAGGAGGAGGTGGTGGCGGAGTTTAGGAGAGCGCTCGGGGTGGCGAAGGAAGGGGGGAGGAGAAAGGTGCGGATGGCCGTGATCGACCACATTACCTCCATGCCAAGCGTGGTCATCCCCGTGAAGCGGCTGACTAGGATCTGCCGGGAGGAGGGCGTCGAACAGGTAACAACTGAGGCAGTTGCATCTGCGTGGATTTTGTTTGAAAAATGATATCTTTCTGGTGCCACTATATGTCATCCTTATCACAGTAGCTAAAGATTGTTTTCTTTTTTCCTTTCTTGTTCATGCTTCTAGCGTCATCGGATGTGGACAAGTTCTATATTGGTTAACAATTTGATTAATAGGGGCGTTCTGATGATGAGGGTAGTGGTGGTGTACGCAGGTCTTTGTTGATGCAGCGCATGCCCTTGGGAATGTAGAGATCGATGTGAAGGATATTGGGGCCGACTACTACACCAGCAACCTCCACAAGTGGTTCTTCTGCCCGCCTTCGGTCGCGTTCCTCTACTGCCGGAAGTCGACTGCCTCCTCGGATGTGCACCACCCCGTGGTGTCGAGCGAGTACGGGAAGGGTTTGGCAATTGAGAGCGGGTGGATTGGGACGCGGGATTACAGTGCTCAGCTTGTTGTGCCTGAAGTGATGGACTTTGTGAATAGGTTTGAAGGGGGGATTGACGGAATCTTGAGGAGGAATCATGAGAAAGTCGTGGAGATGGGGGAGATGCTGGTAGAGGTGTGGGGGACGTGCCTCGGCTCTCCGCCGGAGATGAGCTGTAGTATGATCATGGTGGGCTTGCCTAGTTCTCTGGGGATTGCAAGTGATGGAGATGCACAGAAGCTGAGGAGGCACCTGCGGGAGGAGTTCCAGGTTGAAGTTCCAACATATTACAATGCCCAGAAGGATGGGGAGGATACAACGTTGGACTCAACAGGCTGTATAACTGGCTATGTCAGAATTTCCCACCAGGTTTATAATGCGGTGGAGGATTATTACAGGCTTAGGGATGCTGTAAACAAACTTGTCAAGGATGGTTTGTCTTGCCAGGCACTTCCTTCCTAGTGATGTTAAGGTATGCCTGTCGGTTCCTTGCAAAGCTAGTTGAGCTGAAATAGATGCTGGCTTTATGTTTTATAACCATATTCATTAAGGCACACCATTTGACTTGTGTTTTAGGTGCATGCTACTGATGGATTCTGACTGATTTCATATGGCTTGCTTCTTTAACTTGGTTCTTTGATAATGGTGCCAAGATTTTGTCCTATCTTGTGTAGCCTACTGAAGTGGACTAGAAGAGTCATCATGGAGAAGTGAAGTTGGGCTTTTTTCTCTAGTTGACGTTATTCAGTAGAATATGTAGGTGTAAAAAATATATCAGATATATCATCTGCAAGAAGTCATTAGCCTAGCAAATGTTTGTCTTTCTACCTTTTTTTTTTGCTCTTTTACAATCCTTCTTTTGTCAAATTTTTGTCCTGAATTTTTCCAAAAGAGGTCTATGAAACGGCAAAGGAACCACTTCCGAAGGCTCAGTCAGACTAAGAGTCTGTTTGAGTTGGATCGGTTTTCAGGAAATGAGTTGTGTTACGGGTTTGAGGGGGAGCCTTGGTGTAATGGTAAAGTTGCTCCACTGTGACCAGAGGGTCACAGATTCAAAATAGGAAATGAATTCTTTGCAAGAAGTTGGAGTACGGCTTCATATAAATGGCGCTTCCCAGAGACCTGGCAGTGACAGGAGCCTCATGTGCACTGGGCTGTGCTTTCTAGTTGTGGTATGGGTTTGACTTGCCAATTCGCATGTAAATGTAGTGTACCAATGGGTTTACGCAGGGCGAATGTGAGGCACCTACTTCTGATGGTTTGAACATTGAGCCTGGATTTTTTTGAGTCATTGCTGATATTTCATGAAATCAATAAACTCTGTTTTTCAGAAGCCTGGGTCACTTGGTCATCAATACCATAAGCTTCGCGTAACAATGCCTTAAATTTCCTTATGTTGCTGTCTCCAATCTCTGACACCATCGAGGGAAACTCCTTGGTACATGCCATTTCTTCAAATCTTTTAGAAGATTTGGAAAGGTCAGGGTAGATGCGAAGTGTTGATGAGGAGAAGCCCATAGGTTTTCCATCGTTCTGATCCTTCCAGTGGAGAAGACTCAAGGTTTCAACATGAATGAAATCTGATGCCATCTTATGACTTTTCCAATCTGTGGAGCTGGACGATTTATACACATTTCTTCATATGCATGCTTAACTTGAAAGTGCTGCTGAGGAGCATCTTGTGCTTAAAGTTGCTTTTCTAGATCATTGAAAATGGGGCCAGTTGTTCATCTCTAAATCCTTATCAACTCATTGCCATAGCATGTTGGGGTATCTGTGTCTTATGTTGGACAAGTTTATTTGTTAAACCAAGGGTTTTGGTTTCCAATAGTGCAACATGGGTAGCTACAGGGAAAGCTGCACCCCCCTGTAGTGGACTAAATTCCTGCAAGTGGGCAGTGATATTCTATCATTACCTTTTTATAAAGTTCAGTTGTAAATGGCAGGTTTGGAGTGGCCTAATTGTGAATGTATGCCCTTCTTAGATATGTTATCATAATTTTGATGTAATTTTTGGTTGCCTGACTACAGTACGAATTGAGTTTGGACAGCTTGTCCACATGTGACATGACATCTTGTCCATTTGGGCTGGAAAAAAATATCTTCTAAAACATGGAGGGGTTGACCAGGGTTTTGAGGTCAAGTGGGGGATTGTGAGGTGATTGGACTCACAAATCAAATTCATGTGTGCCAAGGGTAGGAGATTTCTGAGGGTCATGGGTATCAGATAATTTCTACTGATGGAATGAACTGCCTATTTATTTGATTTTTGTGAACATATGTGGTAGTTAAGTTCAGAGAATCTTTTGTGTGTGTTTGTTTGGGTGTTCTTGGCTTTTCTAATTGGTTTTTGCTTTTTGTGTTTTCATCTCTCCTGTAAAATAGTCCAAACTTTTATACCTCAGTTTAACAAAATCTGAAAAATACTTTTTCAAAGTTTTAACCGATAGGTCCTTGGTGTTTATGATTGTGAATAGGGCTGGCAATGAGCCGAGCCGAGCTGAACTTTGGATGGCTTGGGCTCGGCTTGGGTCAAAGAAGCTTGGCTCGAGCTCGAGCTCGGCTCGCCTCGTTTTTGTTAGGATTGAGCTCGGCTCGGTTCGAGCTTGAATAACACAAATCTGGACAGATTTTATTTAGTTTTAGTCATTTGATGCACAGTTGGAATGAGGATTTTTTAGTAAATATACCCACTTGACCTAATTTGGAGAAATTAAAAAAATATACTAAATATATCGAACTGGCTCACGAGCCGAGCCACAGTAAGCTTGAGCTCGGCTCATTAAGCTATTCGAGCTTTAATCTAAACTTGAGCTTGGCTCATTTGAGATTTCAAGCCGAGCCGAACCGAGCTGAAATCGAGCTGAGCCCGAGCGGCTCGGCTCATTGCCAGCCCTAATTGTGAAACATGTTCCTTTAATTTTCTCTCGAGTAACCATGTAACCGGTAGCCTTATCTTAAGAAAGATGTAAATATAAACAAACAGTGGAAGCAAATATTAGATAACTCAGAGAGAAAAATGTTTAGGTGCGAGTCTAAGGAGACCTGGATAAACTATAGAAGATTTGAGGAGATACTGGGATGGAAGGCAAAAAAAAAGGTGTCTGGAGTTCCCAAGAGAGAGTGTCCCATCTCATTTATTCCCATCAGCTTCCTCTGTATCAATTGTTTGATCTTGAAGCATGGAGTAACCAACAAAGAAGGTTGACAAAGTCTGGCTTGTTATTTTTATTTTAAAGGAATGAATCTACTCGACAACTTAATTAAGTAAAAGGCTAAATTAGTATAAGACATGGACCAAATCCTGAATAACTCTGAGAAAGGTAAACCTGATGGGCTCTGTTGAGACTTGTGAGAACAACAGAGAAGATCACGGTATTGTACTTTGTCTAAATGAGTACAAATTGATAATTGAAAACTGAGGGAGGAATTTTCTTATGCTTGCCTGAAATCAAATATATGGTGATAAATGGTCAAGAACTGGTGATAGGGTGATTCAAAAAGCAAAGGAAAAGGGTGAAATTAAGGGTTTTGTGATCTTACCTAGATCTCTGAAAAGCCTCCATTTAGAGGTTAAGGTTGTTGAGAGGCATGATAAGCTTGGGCTGAGAGTCTCCATTTCATCTTGAGCGAGTGATGCTTTCACCAATAGATGTGTAGTTTCTTTGTGATCATCCTTTTCAGGCTGCAGGATGGATGGTCTTGGGATGCAGCATGGAATACGATCTTCTCAGTTTACTCCATTGAGTACAGGCCTGGTCACACTAGGCTGGTTCGGGGAAGGGTCTTAAACTCCCACCACTTTCTCTTGACTCAAAACACTCAAGCTGAGAGAGGGAAATGAGAATGAGGAGCTTTCGGATTCCCTATCAGACCTTTTTTTCCTCCGCCGAATCATTTCAGCAGCGCCACTGTTGCTGCCTTGAGCCACCACTGCCTTGAGGTGCTGCCCCCTACTCTTCTTCCATGTGCTGAAGTGACAAGTGATCAAGAAGAAGAGAAGACAGAAGATACGAAGAATGGTGGTCTTCAGAATAAACCATAAATGCTGCTGTGTCACTCCCTGTGCTGTGTTGCTCTGGCTGCAGTGCTGCTCTGCCCTCTGCTATGCTGTTTCTCCCTCTGCCATGCTGCTGCTTCCTGAGTTGCTGCTCCTGTGCTCTTCTCCCAATTCTGCTGGCTGTGCTTCTATACATGGTGCACTGTTCCAGCTGATGTTCAGGTTCCCATTGCTGCTCCAGCAGTTGTCCTGGATCTTATGCCGCTTCAGCTATTGTCCAGCGGGCAAGGTTTTAATCTATTTTAAACTTTTTTGTCCAGCTGACTAAGATTTAACCTCTCCCCATTTGGTGAGGACACCAGAGCTCAGGTCCACTTCAACCCATAGTGTGTTTACCGGTGTCGGAGGACCACGCTAGTTTCCCTATGGCATGGAGACATTTCAATTGATGCCTGACACATGGGTCTTCGGGCGGTGAGTCCATTGACATTTTATTTGGGCTGTTTAGGAGCCGTAGTTTTTTTTTTTTTTATTTTAATCTTTTAGGTAATTTTGAGGTTAGGGGTATTTTAGTCCAGAGTCATGTTCAGGGGTCCTTTACAATTTGTTTTTCCTTTAAATGTTGTTGTAAGACAGTTTTTTATTTCTTCAATGAATTATTAGCATGAACTTCTGATATTTTCTGAGTTCCTTTTGAGAAGGAGAAGGTTTGCCTTGAGACGGGGTGGGTGCGATGCCCGAGCCCCGCTCGTCACTGCAGCAGCACCGCCACAGTGCCGTTGCCATAACACCTTTATTTTTTCTCTCTCCCTTTCCCTTCCTCTCTTTCTCTCTTTGTTCTTGCACCGTGCGGATGCAGGGACACCTGCCACCCCACACCGGGGAAGTCAGCCTCACTGGGCATGCCCATGTGTGCTACCTGCATGTGACCAGAGTGCGTGTGTGCAGCATGCGTGTGACCAGAGCGTGTGTGCAGCACGCGTGTGCCGTGCACCTAGAGTGCATGTTTGTGCTGGGCGCCTGTGCATGCCTGCGTGCATGTAGTGCCCGCACCGCAGCAGTGTGAGCGCCACGTGCCGCGCGCACACTATGCTCCCACGCGCAACACGCTCCCACGTGCAGCACACGTGCTCATCTACATGCACGCCCATGCACACCACAGCATGTCTCTCCACACATTGTTCGAGCCCCACTGGTGCGCCTCTACCCATTGCCTCTGCCGCCAGCATCTGACGCCTTAGCCGCTGGATTGTGTTACCCTTTGTCACCAGCATCCGTCGTCTCTGCCACCCGTTTGCCAGTCGACCGCTGTTGGTGTCCTAACAGTGTTGTTATTCCCTCGCTGTCATTTGCTGCAGCCCCGTGGGTTGCCGTCGCCGTGTCATCCTGTGGGCCTGTTAGCCGCCC
Source organism: Zantedeschia hybrid cultivar (assembly GCA_030544215.1). Classification (NCBI taxonomy): domain Eukaryota; kingdom Viridiplantae; phylum Streptophyta; class Magnoliopsida; order Alismatales; family Araceae; genus Zantedeschia; species Zantedeschia hybrid cultivar. Next base: position 80,661,323 of record JARZZO010000005.1, on the reverse strand, counting down.
GTCGTTCCCTTCCTTTCCCCGTTTGCCTATTATCTCCTGTCAGAGGTGGACCATTTTTCATCTTACTTTCTTTTCCCACCGCTATCTTTTGGGGATGAGAGTCTCGGACGATCGTCTCTCACACACCATTGAGGAGGTTTGCATTTTCTTTCGTTTTGGCACTTTCTTTATTAGTTTTTGCTTTCCATCTACTGCTGATTGTGAGGTAAGATTCCTAACCCGTGATTTAGTTCACTGACGGCTTGAGAGCACGAGATCCCATCGGAGGGAGAGGTTCCGGCTATGCCTTGCCTACGGTTTCTGATACCTTAGATTTGTGGTAATTCCTTAGCTACCCATGGTCCCACATTTCCTTATCTTGAGGGGCAATTTTTCGAGTTCAATTTTTGTTATTTTGATGTTGTTATCTTGTTGGTTACCTGTGCGTTTGCCTGCTTATTGCTCTCCTGCGTTGCTATTTGCTGATCTCATTGCACGTGTTGGTAGTTTCCTTAGGTTCTGATACTTGTCCCTCATCACCAAGCTCCAAGAAATACAATGGTATCATGATCTTTGGACTCTATTCCCAGTCTTTATGAGATCTCTTTTCTTCTGCCTTCTGAGATGATGCTGACATCCGGCATTGTTTTCCTTGGAATATAGGCGGTTTTGGCATGACAGGAGCTTGATTGGATGGACCTCATTTCAGACACCAGATATTCATGTTTTTTGGGTGGAAATGGCTTTTATTGTATTGACCTGTTTCTAGACATCAGAGATTGGTAAATCAATGTAAAATAACTCCATTTGTCATCCAGATCCCAGGATTTTCTTAAAAATTCTCCTGCACTACTGCAGCTTATTCAACATTTCCCATTGTAGAATTTCTTCTCCTGGTTTCTCGGAAGTTGCAAAGTGTATGGGTGGGAAAGCAGAAGGCTGCTGTCTCTTCAATGTTTTTGATGAGTTTCAGGGGCACATGGCAGTTAAGTTTTTGGTTCCTAAGGAATCAAAGTGTTGTTGAAAAATATAAATGACAGTTTCTCCTCTTTCGTGGTTGGTGCCATTTGGATATCACAGATTCACTTGCTTATATCTTATGCCCTTTCTATTTGGAGGGATATCAATCATTCGTTCCTTTTTTATGATTCTGGTCTGTAGGATTTACAGGACTCAGACATATCTGTCTGATGATGCTTGTGATTTTCCAGGCATCTCAATGAAATTGAGTTTCAAGGAGCTGTAAAAATTTTAGGTGAAAGTATCTTGGAGGTGGAGTATGTGTAGGAGGTATAAGCTTTCCCCGAGTACCTGGAAACTGACAAATCCCCATGGTAGAAATCAGGTATGGGTGCACTAATTTACCCAGTGTTGCAAACGCGGGATGGGTCTGTGCGTTACCTCATAGCTGGTTTCAAACTGAATCAACTGATACACCTTTCGGGTCCATTGATGAAAGAGGGATAGACCCTTCTAATTCCCTTTGCAATTCCTGCATGGGTTCACCTTTATGCCCCTGCGCCTCCATTTTCTCCTCATCATGTTCTTCGCCTGCACTTCCTTCTCCCTACCTTTGCTCCGCTGCCAAGCTGTGTCCTCAACTCATTTGAGATCACTGTGTTTGAGCTCTGTTTGGAGCCATCTTGGTGGGGACACCCATGTGGAGATCGCTGATGTCTCAGAGTGGATTCAAGTTCAACATTGTCGAGACATCAGCACTTAGCGGGAGCTGGAGCAGCCTGCCACTTTTACTTTGTCCATGCATTTTTCTTTTATATTTTCTTTTTGGATGGATGTGGACATTTGTCTATAGTTGGGCTTCCTTTAGTACGAGTACTTTTATTTTAGTCGGGCCTTCTTAATGGGACTTCTAGTGAGTACATGCTGGCTTTCTTTTGAATGTTTGTGGGGCAAAGCTGTTGTGCCATTTATGTATCGTCTCTGTAAAAGGGGACTCTTGTACTCTTGTGAAGGAGGAAGGAAGGAATGAAATGAAAAGGTGGAGCCTTCTTTTGGAGAACCCTAGCTTTAGTCTTGTTAGGAGATGAGTGCCCCGTAAGAGGGAGGGAGAGAAGTTCCTGTTACCAGTGCTGTCTCCATCCATCACAACGTCAATTGTCCTGCAACTGCCACCTCGCGTCGTTCTGCTGCTTCTGCATGCATACAGCCAGCACCACCGCCCACTTCTCCTTCTTATACTATTATCATTCTTCTTCTTCTTCTTCTTTATGTTAACTGGCTTTGTCTTGTTCCACCTCACAAGACCCAGACAAAGGTGTCCTGCTCCTTTTGCTGCCATGGGAAGTCCAAGTAGCTGTCTTCTTGGCGATTGTGCCCAGACCATGTTCTCATATTTGTTTCTCCTCTGATCCTTTTTCTGCAGCAGGGTTCTTGTCACATTGTGAGCCATCTGTTCACAGCGAAGCGGCTCTGAAGACAGTGCTCACCTTCTGCTTGGCTTTTCCCGTTCGTCCATTCCCCCCCCCTCTCTCTCTCTTCTATTCATCTTACTCCCTGCCATTCGTGACCTATAAGTAATGCGAACCTGCAGATTTTCCTTGGAACCCGCAGCCACCCTTCCCCTCTGTTCTGCCTTCTCTTTTCTTTTTGTTATCCCACCACTGTGAGAGGGAAGTCACCAAGTAGAGGGCGTCCCTGGGAGATTTGCTCAACCATGTCTCTGGTTTGCTGCCTGCTGAGGACGTCTTCGGCTATCAGGTCTTTCTGAGGCCTGCCACTCATACCAGTCTGCCCTCGTCCTTGTCCGATGGTCACGAGCCCCTGAGTTGTTGGCCTATCTGGGTGATTGAAAACTCGACACGACCTGTTTGTCTAAGCACTGCCAGTGGGCTTTGGCCACTGCACCAGTGGTCAGCGTCCTTGTTCGAGCCAGGTCTCTGTTCAGCTGAGGATCCCACAGTGGCGAGTGTGGGCTTACATCCAACAAGGGTCAGTGTGTTTCACTTGGATGGCCTACTTTGGAATGATTTGTTAGTTTTGTATATTCTTTCATCTGTGCGGTGCCATGAGCGATTGATATAGCTTGATTAGCCACTTTAAATTTTTATCGCTCTTGGAGTGTATGGAATTGTAAGATCCTCATTTTTTACCTGTTACCAATTAGATTGATGGATTAAAGTTGGAACGTACCCTAACCTAAGGTGGTTCCTCAGCTACCATCGGTCCGTCATTTGAATTCCTTGGATGGTTTGACGTTGTGGGATGCAAGAAATTGCTTGATTATTTCATAAATGCACAAATGGACTGTTGAATTGCACGTGATTATTTGCTATATGTATATGGGCTTGTTTGTTGATGTTGTTGTGCTTGCTATGATGGCATCATACATGTCGTCCCAAATCACATCTCCTCTACCAAGTATGGGCTCATCGTGGGCCTTGCTGACCGCTTCCTTAATGAGAAGCTCCACTGCAGCTCCCCTTCCGTAGGGGCCATCAACTGCACCACCCTCATCGATGGCTTAGCTTGCACCCTCCGCTGCCTTGAGGAAGCAGTGGTACCCCGCAAATGGTCCCCTGGGTGAAAGCCAGATGGGTCAGTTGAGCGGATCCAAGGTGGTGCCTGGCCCCAGCTGAGGTAGTGGGGCCAATATGTCGGACACTTTAGGGGATGCATTAAGTGGATATTTATGCTAAAATGCATAAAAGCTTATCTATTGGTGGTGACTTGGAATTCAAATCAAGCTGTACATGAGTGTGGACCTTTTTAGTTAATGGAGTTTTGGATTTCGAGACCATAAAGTCATTTCACAAAATGGATTGAGTCAAATGGCTTTTCCATGACTTCTGATTGAAATTGATAGGATGAGTAATTTATCCCATCAAAAGTTGGGAAGGGCTGGTTGTGTTTTTCTTTGTTTCGTGTGTTGGAAAGTTTGAGAAGAGAGCAAAGCAAGGTTCATTGAGGTTATTAGGTTGGACCACTGCTGCTTACCCGATTACATGTAGTCATTCATTGCCTTAGTGGGCTGGTACCCCTTTATTAGCTTGGAAGATAAAAGATTTCTGTTCGTTTGGAGGCGTTCCCTGTTGTGGTGTATCTTGGTACCTGTTTGCATTAGGAAAATGGTGAAGTAACACACTTTCTTGATATCAATCTTGGCACAAGATAGAGGAAGAGAAAAGGGGTACAAAATTTCAAACTTTAAATGGCTAGCCTGCTGCATTAAAGTAGGGGTATTTTTGTCATATTGTGATTTGTGTTAAGTTTGGTGTCAAGAAAGAGTGTTACTTGACCATTTTCCTTTGCATTATCTGTCTTTACTTTAGGAGACTTACTTTCTCTTGACAAGCCCACGGTTATTGCAGTTGACTGAGGTTGCTGAGATTATACTTTTCCCATGTTCATGTAAGGAAACTTTCTCCATAATATGCTATTCATATTTTTAGTGTATCAGTTTTTGCATTGATTTAGATTTTTGGACATATTTCAGTGTGTAAGTTTTCGCATCGATTCAAAATTGTATACTCTAGCAAGGTTTGGCGTATTGTTGATCTGTAACGGATCGTATCTTCCCATGTACGGTATGGTACCAATCCAACTCAGGCAGACTCAGTCCGACTCGCACGAGCCACATGACTCAGGTCGATTTAGGTATTTCTATTTTTTTTCCAGATTATTTAATTTTATGAATAATTATAACAATAAACTTTCGAGTCTAGTGGTCTATTAATGATAATGACTTTAAGCCAAATTTGTGAGAAATCTACCCTATTAATCAATATAAAAGTGTAAATTACCTATTAAATTAGAGAAAAAAGTCTAACTATTTTCCAATTGGAGAAAAATGTCCAATTACTTATCCAATTAGAGAAAAAAATTTACTTAATAAGATATAAGTCACATCAAGTTGCATCGAGTAGGCTCAAGTTAAATTGCACTGACCCGTGCCGGATCACAATGAATCACATGACTTGGCACGAGTTGGCTCGGGTTGGATGTATCAGCAAGTCCATGCATCCCAATATATCGGAGTTGCCCAGATACGAGTCAACTCGTACGAGTTGGCACGATCTGGTATGATACAGCAAACCACCATACTTTCAAATAGTTAGATGCAAGAGTCAAATGCAGTAAAAAAGTTTGATCTCTATTCATTTATAGGTACCAGACTTTGGTGAAGATTGTGGGGACATTGTTACCAACATTTGGCAAAGTTTCTTGCAAATTTGACTCAAATGAGAACCTCCTGAAGTAGAGTAGAAAGCATAAATGAAAAGTCATATATTCTGAATAAGCTTCATGATGGATTCAGATAAATAGGGTGCAAAATATGCTGTATTTGTGGAAATATAATTGTCATGTCAGACTGCTGCAACTAACCAAGCAAGCCTGGCTGACTCGGTGCTGAAACCCAATTTGGATTCTGAGAAAGTAGTAGTATTCAGTCTGCAAACTCTATAATCTATAGGCCAGTGCACGCCAAGTTGTATTGACTTATAAAGCTGAAAACCAAGTTAATTCACATGAGTTAATATGAATCATAATGCGACAGTGAACCCTGTGAACCTGGTGACCACAATGCTTGGTTTGTGATAAATGAGTCTCCATTTTATGTCTACTCTATTGACTAGTAAATGGATTTGGCATGGCATATGGCTGGAATATGACCATAATGTATGTTTCAAAGTTTCATACATTCTTAATAATAGATGTGAATAGAGTTGTTAAGAGATATTTACACCTCAGAAGCTAGATGTTAAGTATGATTTAAACATTTACGCTCGGTTGTCATCATCGTGAAGTCTAACCTGTCATCTTATCAATCTCATAGTGTTTCTTTGGCTGTCAATGTTAACAATGGCTACTGTATAAGTTCTAGAGGTCAGGGCGTGCATAACCCACCTCTCAGTCTCCACCTAGCTTGGTTTGAAATTGAACACATAATCTGCTTCCTGTAGCGTGCATTATGGCCAACTGAGCGATAAGGTGCTAGCTATTGACCTCAAAAATTGGTTAAAAGGAACATGACTTGTGCCAGTTTTAGTGTTCTTTTGTGATTTAAAATAAAAAATATTCATATGTCACGGTTTTGCTGTTAAACTGATGTGTTGTTCTCCATCTTGTATACTGGGTTGGTAAATTGGGGTTCATCCAGGGTTGGAATCGTTTATTGTTTATCTCAGTGCCATACTGGATTCTCGGTATGTCGGAGACTAGAGACATCTAGAGATTCCTCTATCAGCATCCCCCATCTCCTCCTCTTATCTTTCGCTGCCTCCTCCGTCTCCACCTATATCTTACTCCCCCCAACTCCTCCTCATGCTTGATCTTGATAAATATTTCATCTTGGGGCCCTTTCGAGAGAGAGATCGCAAGAGGATGGCAAGTCATGGTTGGAACATACTACATATCATAATGATCCCCATACTCATTCTCACAAGTATGAAATCACCATACTTTTTCCCACGCGGGTTTTGGCTTTGTAATCTCTAGTCCCTTGACCATGTAAATCAATTTCTCTCAGTTTTTGGTAGGATCATAGTAGTCAATCTCGTCCCGTCCCGGCTGGGACGTCCCGTCCCAGTGTGAAAACGGGACGGGACAGTTTCTCATCTGTCCCAGTTGTTGTCCCGCTCTGTCCCATCCCGTCCCAGTCTGTTTCAACCTGTGCCAGCTTGACCTGGCCTGTCCCGGCCCATCCCAAACAGAATTTGTATTTTAACCTTAGATTTTCCTAACTACTTAAGCTCCTTGCTAACTTATTTTAGGGGGTTCATTGATGAATATACTCCTTTATAACATCATAAATCCATCCTAAATACTTTTATTGCATTAATTTTGTCTTATTTCTATGTTTATATGTTTATTTTTAATATTATTTTTGTATACATATGTTTGTTTGTTAAAATATGTATGGAAAAAATCCCGGGATGGGACATTGAAATTGTCCGGGACATTGGGACGTCCCATCCTAGTAGAAAAACGGGACAGGGACCGGGACGGGATTGACAACTATGGATAGGCTTGGTTTCTTTTCCTAGTGTTCTGGTTGTAGTTTATTGATGTTTTAAATAGCAAATCATCTTCATTTTATCACTATGTTTTTATTAGAATTTACATAATATAGAATGCGTTGTTTACCTTGTTATGTCTTTTAGGATTGTTCATGCTTTTAATCACTTTTATTCTAAACTTGTCATACCTTTTGATGTCTAAGATGGGTAGGAATGGTAAACTCTGTTTTTATAATTCTGGATTATGCAGTGTGAAATAACGATGTAGTGGCAACTTTATGATGCTATGTAATGTGGGAATGTTTTGGTAGCTCTGGTAGCTGCTAGTTTTCATAAATGATTGACGGGATCCTATCTTTTGTGCTGGAATATTTGTTCTGGTATGTATCCTATTTTCACCCATCAATGGTAGTGTTTCCTTGTTCTGTCTGTTGCATAGCCCTTTTTTTCACGTCTTAGGTAGCATTTGGAAATGCAATGAGGTTATGAATTATATTCATAATCTGATTATGGAAGAGATCATGGGAAAGTAAGGATTTTTTATGAAGCAAATCCATATTGTGCATTTCATGGGTCTTTCATTGGATTATAGGTTATTGAGAAAATTATTTCACTCTTATACTCTTGCTTTTTTGTAAATTACCTATTATTTCTCTAAAACTTGTGCTTTTCTAGACTTAAGAGCGACGACAGAGAGAAGGGGAATGTGGAGATTGGATGGACGCACATCTCCGTAGATCAAGTTCCCAATTTGTCTCCTTGCAGTTTGAAGGAGCATGCCAGTTCTTTGTTGTGTTCTCAACATTGTAATGGCACAAAAATAAATGATTAATGTGCAGTTGTTACAGTCTAGTTGCGGACTTAGAAATAATAGATTTTAACATTGCAATGTAATCGTGCAGCTGTATGTAAAGCGTGTTGAGCTTTACAATCGAAGCATGTCAGTTAGTGTTGTACATTTACTGCACGGTTGCTTTTTCTCCGAGCAGACATTCTTATTCTGATCGGCATTGATTCGAGATTCTAACTTCTCAAAAGATCTGCCAAAGCCACTCTGCAAACTCTGTTACGTGGAGCCACTGGGCGACTGGTATTTGTATATGATTCCCAAGCTAAACATTGAATACTTCTAGTTCTTGTTTAGTGGACAAAAATGTTGGAGAACGTTGGGCCCTAGATGCGATGTCAGGACTTCATTCTACGGTTTTTGGGCTGATCATGTTTTTTTGGCTGATCATGTGCCTATGATACCAGATTTCCTTTTGATCAATTTCCGTTTGGCAAGTGACTGGTTGAACTTTAAACAGAAGTCGAAGTCGAAACCAGATGCGTGGTGGTCTCATTTGTGATGTCAGAGGATAGCTATGGGATTGGATAGAAGTTATCTTTATTCTTGTGCATTCTTATGCTTATTATTATTTTTAAGGATTATTGAAAATATATAGTTAAAGGTTAAATTAGTGCATAACATTATACCTTACATGCATGTATTTGAAAGTGATAAAGATTACTCGCCTCCATTGCACATTCAATGAAGACCTCTCTCTGAGCATTCTAGCCGTATTCCTCAGTACCTTCCGAGTACCTTGCTTCTTTCTATCGCCGTCAACCTTGTAGTGTGTTGCTGACCATTTGGTTTGTTATCTATTGGGCTGTAAAATGATTGTTTTTTTGGTCAGTAGCTGAGTGAATAAAGGTTCCTAGTCATTCTGTAAACTATCATTTTCAATGTTTTTCTGGCATTTGGTGTACTGCAAATGTTTGGGTTTTAAAATACAATTAATCATCGTGTCAATAGTTTGTTTCTCTTCGATTTTAAGCTCTGTCTAAAATCATCGTAATCCCAAATCTACATATTTAATAGTATTAAAGCTGACTGATTACGATGCTTTTTGTAATGCACCAAACAATAACTAGCAACATAGACTGGGTTTCCGTATACTAGCATCACCATTTTCGCTGGTGACGTGAAATGACAGGTTCTTTTTTTCTTCCCCTCGTTACGCCTTTAAAATACCAAGCTTAAACTTGTCTTGCGACTCTTGTCTTGTAATAGCGAAAGGCACAAAACCACCAAGCTTCAACTAGTCGTGGTTTTGAATAGGGTAGGCATCAACTTCTGGTGCAATTATTGCTAATGAGGTCCGACGCTGTCTCGAGATGACCTTGAGGAAGGCTCCTTTGTCCCTCCATTTAAGGGGAAAGACAACGCCAAGGCCATCTTTTCCTATTGTTTTGTTGGGTCCCTTCATACACTGCAGATTCCATTTCTTCCTTGCACGCAACAAGGATAGGATAGGATTCAAGATGAACATTGAGGATACATACATTATGTTGTTCCAAGGCTATGTTTCTCGAGTTCAACTCCCGGGGCTGTTCTCTTGCAGGCGATTTGCCCCCATCTTTGTGCTGCTCCTTCTGGCATACTCTGTCCTAATTCGAATCAAAGACCATTCTTATCCCTTCCTCTGTACCACTAAATTATGTGATCAGAAAAATTAATTTGAGCAGATGAGTTTAGGCTTTAGAAGTTGTTATGCAGTTGTCCCTTGAGAGAGTTGGATAACACCCTTTACGGGCGACCGTGAGGTCGTGGTATTGAATCCCACTTCTGAAATACCCGCGACGGGCGCTAACCTGGGGTTTACATAAGTTTCAACCTCACGGACTTGGCAGAGTTCCAATACAGACTCGCCCTCAGTTTGAGTTCACTCTCAGAAATCAGAAGAAAAGGGTTCTTATACAGATATTTCCTTAACGTTTAATCACTTGGGAGTTTTCCAGAATAAGATAAAAAAAGGTTGCTCGAAAAAGTTAGTCATCTAAAATGATTTTTTATGCGGTAAGTAGAAGCCAAAGATTGCTTCCAAGCCCTCCCCGAGATCTTGTTGAGAAATTTAGAGAAAAAGGAAAAAAATGCTAACCTTTGCTTCCCTCTGACTCGTGTGCAGACAGATGTTTGCAATGGGACTTGAGATTTCTTAGTTGAATGATGACAACATTATATTAGCTCCTGATCAATTTGGATTCATAGGGTCTACGTCCTCATGGCCTCTACAAAGGGTAGAGTCCCAAACTTGTATGTGGTGAAAACCCAAAGTCTGGAATAGTCACCCATTTAAGCCGTTTGATCACAGCTTTACACAACAAAAAGACATGAATTGTCCATTCCTCGTTGAAACATGTACATATAAATAATTAGCCACCCACAACAGGGCTCCGAATCAAGATTTCTTGCTGGCAGTACAGTATCATGCATGATTAGATGCAATACAGCATCATGATTTCTTGCCGGCTATAGATTCCCCATTCCACAACCACGCATCAATAAAAGCTAGTTTTGACTCCACAACTGGATGCAGTACAGCATCATCCATGACTCCATTCCCTACAAACCAATTATCTTACAAGATTTACAGGTACCAAGCAAGGAGGTCTGATGAGTAGCACAGTGTAGGTGGCTCAAGCAGACCTCACTAATAGGCAGAAAGGATGAAAAAGAACATTTTTTACACTCGTAATATCCAACTAAGAACATAAATCAACTGTCAATCTAATACGTACGGCATAGAGACATTAAAATCATTTAGCAGAACCACCCAAGTTTGGATGTCCAAAGTATCACACAATCAACTCCAGCAGCATTGCTTGTCCCAACATAACTCGAAACAGCAAGAAGATTTCACTTTTGTAGAGTAAGCTTTGGCGGACCATGATCTCAGGCAGGTAAGAGGCCCATATCCTCCTTCTCTCCAAAAAAATTCGCCACAATTGTTCCCACATCATTTAGTCCGACGCCAATGCACAGAGGATTCCTCACAGCCTTGATGGGGTCGTACATATTTCGGACCCGAACATTCGGTCCCTCCTTGCACTTGCCCATACATTTGCAGCTGACCACAGCACCTTCGATGCCTACTCTTCTCTCAAATTCCTGCATCAAATCCATTGCACCCGACTTCTTGCACTTACCACCCATGCAAACCTCTATCCTCTCCGCAGGTGTAGCTATAGTTTCTGCTGCCATAACAACTGGACCACTACTTTTGCTACTGCTACAACAAGCACTTGTATTGGACCCAACATCACCAGCAATACTAGTGCTGCGACAAGCACTTATATTGGAACCAACAACACTAGCAATACTACTGCTGTATCCAGAGTCACACTTGAGAGCACTGGCAACCTTTGCCCCCTCCTCAGTTTTGCAGACTGTAATCGGCAAGTCCAATTCACCCTTTGGTGTTTCCATCTGAACTTGGCCAGTTGCAGGCTCAGCATGTGCAGGAATGGTTCTCAGGCTATTCATATCTACAACCTCCTCTTCGCAGTCGCTATCGCTGGACTCCGAAGAGGAGCTTGATGATGAATCCTCGCAACATTTCATCTGCTTGCCTGCAGCTTTCATGGCAATCTTTTCTTCCTTCTTCTTTCTCTTCATCTCCTTGTGACTTGAATTCTTGCACCTGCCGCAGTCTTTCATCTGGTTGGGAGCAGCTGTCATTGAATCCTGCCCTTCCATGGTATCATCTCTTTTCATATCTTCCTCCTCATCCTCACTCTCGTCACAAGCTTTCATCTGCTTGGCAGCAGCCTTCTTCTCTTCCTTCCTCTTCCTCTTCATCTCCTTCTCCGCGGCTCTTAGCAGCTCCAACTGGGCTATCAAAACATCAGCCGCTTCCTGAAAACACAATCGAAACCCACATGAGCAAAGCATCCTCAAACTAAACTAAAATCCCACAAAAGAAAATTCCCTCCCCCCAAAAAAAGAAAATAAAGCTGAGAAGGAAACAAAGCAAAGAACAATGCTTTCAACAGATGTTTTCCACAAACCCATATAAGATCAAGGGCAAACATAACAGAGAAGAAAGGAACCCACACAACAGGAAGGGAAATGAGAAACCCAGATGCGCACCTATCACAAACTTAGCACTAATTCCTCCAGAAAAGACTAAAATAAGGTAAACTTCTGATATGTCGACGAGGTAAGGGAGCAAATTGCTCACCTTCATGGCCACCTTCCTCTCCTCGGTTTCCGCCGGGGCCACCGCCACGCCGACGCCGCCGGCCACGGCCTGGAGCGCCGCAAGCCCCCTAAGCAGCTTCTCCCTCCTCTTCACCACCTTCTTCTCCTCCTCCCTCCCGCCGCACCTCGCCCGCGAGGCGTAGTACCGGAGGTGGCCCTCGTCGGCGAAGCCCCCCCGTGGGCGCATGTAGACCCTACTGCTCCTTAACGACCCCGCCGCCGGCTGCTCCCGCCGGAGGGCGGCAACGGCGGCGCCTGGGTAGAAGGTCCCCCTCCTGGTGATGGCGCCGGCGGCAACTTCCATCTCTTTCCGGTGGGGGAAGGAGGAGACCACAGGAGATCAAAAAAATGGGAGCTTTGCGTTTCCTTCGACCCGGGGAAGCTTTAAACCAAGAGGTGGCTTCTGCGGAAACGTAGACGAGTCTGGACCGGCGATGTCTGGACAAGATGGCGTGGACGGCTCTGATCGTTTCACACTCCAAGTCCGTGTGGGACTGCGTTTCGACACACGCCGGCACCCTCTTGCCGCGTTCCCGCCACGGTCGGAGGCGAATCACGACGGTCCAAGCAGGACCTTTGAGGATCTGACGGTTAATATAACGACAAGTAGATGCAACGTTGTCCCCCACGTCAGAGGGAAAATAACCCCGAGGAGGGGACGGGCTGGTCACTGGTCAGCGCCTGCGGCGTGGTAATCACGTGTTCCAAATCGCCCTGCAATCTCGACCCTGCCGGGCGACCCTATTAGGAATGTTTTACGTGATAATTTGAGTTTAATTTAAATTTAAAATAATTCAGCTTAATTTTAGTCTAACTTAAATTCAATCTAAATTTAATTTAAATTCAACTTCAATTTAACAGTGAGTGGATTGTATTGAGTTGAGTTGAGTTGGTCCTATTTATAAGTGTTTTACTTTTTATATGAATTATTGTAAGAGTCAACAGCTTAAATTGTCACTTTCAATCTAACCCAATTCAAATTTAATTAATGTCAACTCAAATTTAACACAATTTATATAATTTCGGTCAACTTAATTTTCTTTAATGGACTGAGTTAGATTAGGTTACAAGTTAGCTCGCTTGATTGACGCCCCTAGACGCCATGCAATTGTGCAAGGGCAAGAACATCTAGTTTGATTGCAGATAGGGCTGCAAATATTACTTTGAGTTTTTTATTTCTTTAATCCATTTTTGACGTTTCAAAAAAAGAAAAGAGAAATATGAAAGAAATACACCTTTTTTTAATTCACAAGTGCTTCCGTATCTATACTTTTTGATAAATAAATGAAAGTGGAAGCCTAAACTTCCATTTTCACATCCGCTTTTTAATATTCATATCGATAGTACACTTTTAAATATATTTTTTCTCTTACAAGACCTAACTTGTATTATTAAGGGCATCAACTTTAAGTTCAAATTAGATAAATAAATTCTAAATGCTTTAATTTGACAAACAATGATATTTTGATAGGATCCTCACTTTTATTATTGTTTGAAGAGATACTGAACAACAAATATACTATCTTAGTCTAATACAATAAATATCACATTGCATATACATTTATATAATGCTTGATGCAGAGTAATATATATTACATATGACTTATAGTGAGCATCACATTGCACGTTCCTTACGAGATCGAAACGTACATTTTCATTTCCACTTTCATTTCCAATCCTTCATATAGAAAACGGAAGCAAAAACATTTATTTTGTTTCCACCTTCGACCTGTTTGTAGCCCTAATTTGTAGAATAAGGGGGGACATGATGATTTATTTGAAATTTTTTTGAATGACTTATTTCAAGATAAGAGAGAACAAGTAATTTGAATAAAAAGTTTAAATTAATGACAACTTTTGCATATTTTTATCTATTTTATTTATGAAAATAACTTATGTCGAATAGAATTGGAATAAGATTACCAAACTAAAATAAAATTTGCTTTTTTCTTGGTCACAGAATATTTCTACCTTTCATTTAAACCGGCAAACATAGAAGGAGTACAGAGGATACACAGATAAGGAAAGGACACAAAGAGGGGGGTAGGGCTGCAAGTGTTACTCTCGAGTATTTGATCTTTAATTTGTTTTTGACATTTCAAAAATAGATGTGAAAAACACAAAATAATTAATTTCAATTTTGTGATAAATAAATGGATGCATAAGCTGAAACGTTCATTTTCGCATCCACTTTTTAATATTCATTCTGATAGTATATTATTTTTTTCTTTTTTCTTTTACAAGAACTAAGTAGTACCATTAAGGACCTGAACTTTAATTTTAAATTAGACAAATAGATCATTAATGCTTTAATTTGATAAAGGGTGATATTTTGATAAGATCTTCACTCTTATTATTATCTGATAAGATACTGAACAAGAAACATGTTATTTTATTCTTGTTTGACGAGATACTGAATAACAAACATACTATCTTAGCTTAATATAATAGATATCACATTGCATATATATTTACATAATGCTCGGCGAGCTGCAATGTATATTACACTACTTATGACAAGCATCACACTGCATATGTTATGAGAATGGAAACATGTATTTCCATTTCCATTTCCGATATTTCATCTAGGAAATAGAAGCGGAACCACTTATTTTTGGTTCCACCTCCGATTTGTTTGTAGCCCTAATTTGCAGAACGAGGGGGACATGATGGTTTACTTGAATCTTTTTTGAGTGATTTATTTTCAAATAAGAGAAAACATGTAATTCGAATAAAAGGTTTGAACTAATGATTCTTACTATTGCATATTTTTATTTATTTTAATTTTACTAAAATAAGACTTACTCCGATACCAAATGGGGCCCTAAGGATAACATCCTTGAGATCAAATTCAAATAAAAGTCCAAGGTTTAGCCACACAACTTTCCTTTAAAGAAGTTTTAAATTAAATTATGCTTCTTTTGGAGTGTGTGGAAGAAGAGATTTATCTCACCTATTTATAAAGATCACGGTATGCATACTTTCGATAGTTGGCCAGAGAATATGATTTCTCATAATAAGTGGGGGCCCTCGAATTCAGAATAAACTAGAGAAACCACAATAAAAGTGCTAATATAAAAAATTCTTTATGTATGGATATGTTTGAAGATAGCTAAAATTAGATTCCTCTTGTTAAAAGAATTCGACGTTAAATACCATAAAACTATCGCTTTTCATATATAAATAGTTGATTTTCAAAATTGTCTAATTTTATGTAGGACCTATTTTTCAGATTTTGATTTCCAACTTGAGATCACGGAGAAACCAAAACATGTGGCTTTTAGGTTCTTCATGCGGATGGCTGTTTGCCTTGACTCCACTTTGTTTGTAGAAAAAAATAATAAATAATTCTATCTTACATTCAAGAACATGATATTCCGTAATCGACTTCACCTTGCTATCAAAATAATTTTTTTATTTAAAATAAATAATTTAAAATAATTAATTCCTAACACATTCTTCCCGCTATCAAAATAGTACTCACAAGGTATTCTACCGCTAACCCCTTCTGTTGAGTAGCTCTCTGCTGCAGGCCCCTTTGGCTTTGCTTTGCTGCGGCCCCCACGACCTCCCCCTTGCCACCCTTGTTATTACCACCATGATGAGAAGTTCTTATAACTAGTAAATTATTAAACATAATGACGCAAATGCCCAACAAAGGTGGTTCGTGATTTTGAAGAACCCTTAGAAGTAGTAAAAAACATATGCTTAACAAGAATTAGAAGACATTATAAAATACTCATAAAAATTAGACTTCAGGTCTTTTTGAAAAGTTAGGCGTCACTTAAAATAGTTCCATTATTATTATTTTTTATTCATAAATCACTAACTTGAGTTGGGTGAGTTGGACAATGAATTGGCCCACGTAATTAACAACCTTAATGATGATATAGGCATACCTCCAACGAAATTTGATCTTCTGGACCTCCTTCCTTCCATCTATAGGATTTCTTCGAGGCAAGAGATCAAAGTATGAGAATGACACTACTTTATTCTCTTCATACTTGAAACGGTTTTTACGCGTAGGAATGATCTACAAAATTGTAGAATCTGACAATCCACATAGAGCATGACCTAATTCTTACCTCTACACAATTGACATCGTCTGTGAAAAATGATACGAGAAGTCATGGCTAATAGCTTCTGTGCTAGTGTCTCCTCTCACAATGGAGCTCCCTGCAGCCCCCAAGATGGTGGTCACCCTTCTCAAGCTGCGTCATCCGCCTCTCCCGCCCCAGGGCCGAGCCCTTGGGAGTGGTTGAAGGGCAGCTGGGGGCAGCACTTCTAACCCTCACGTTAGAGCACCTCTCGGCCCCACCGCTATCAAACAGAATCAGGATCCTCTGAGTGTAGGTGAGTATGAGATTCAATAAGTGTCGAGAGGAGTATTTTAAAATACTATCTACCATGAATTTTTTTTCATTCCCTGTGAAGGGTTTTTTTTGAAAAACTTCATCTTCTCACTTACACTTACCAAATTCTATCCTCACCGGCACTTACAAGGCAGACGCCAACATGTTGTTCGGGGAGCACCGGAGGGTGGTTCACCTTCGTGGAAGGTGAGATCCACTGTAACCGCAACCTCGATGCCCTCAGGCAGGGGGGAGGGCAATTGCCCCCTTTTACGTTGTGCCTGCTATATGTACTTCACTTCAGCGGCGGACGTATGAATTTTGTCTAGTGAGATCATTTGGATGATCATTAAATTTATTGATATTTTTGTTTTGTTATATTAAAAATATTGAAATAAAAATTAAAATAAATATATATTTTAATCATTATAAAAATGATATACTTTGTTACGAGGATTTTTTTCTTCTAGATGCACTCAATGAATTTTTATTAAATAATAAATATAAATCATAATAATATGTAAAAAATCCAGTAGAACTGAGCTTCGAGTGGGACTGAGGTCCTGTGGGTCATCTAAAAAATCTAATGGGATCATCTTATACCTAAATTTAAAACATAACTTATTAAATTAAGACTCTTATAATAAGATTTTAAAATTTCAGTGAGGTCTCAAGACTCCACTGAAACCAGCTGGGTCCGCCACTGCTTCACTTGGTCATTGGCCCCCAAAACTTTTAGTGAGTTGCCTCCCCTTCTCTTACTAGCTGCATGCTTTAGATGGTTGTTGGGTTTAAGATATTAGTCCATGATATATATACCCCATAGTGGATTCTTTATTTGTAGTATTTCTTTAGAAAAACAAATGCATGAAAATGACATATACATATACACACACGTCGGTTATAACAGTGCTCCCGAGTGCACCTAACTTAGATTTGGCTCTCCTCCTCTCCCTCTCAATCTTAAAAAAATAAAAATCATCGAAAATTTTAAAATATTTAAATACCTCCTGAGGTTAATTCTCACTTCTTTGGGTTTAGTTTTTACTGATTGATTGAAAAACTCAACCGTCCAATCAAATATATCCTTGTCAAAGTTAAAACTCCAAAGGATGAGATCAATCCTAAAGATTAATTTGATGATTTTTTTTATTTTTATGATTTCTTATTTTTTAAAATATTATTCTTCGTTGCGCACTTTGATTTTCAAGATTGGACGATAAAATTTAAAATCCCAAAGATGAAACCCTAAAAGGTCTAATGGAATATCAAAAACTTTTGGACAATTTTTTTATTCTTCAAATAGAAATGAATGATTTTGAGGAAGAATAGAGATCCTCAAAGTGCTAGGCATAGACATATATTTACAAGGACTAGGGTTCGATTCCAGACATCGCTTGAATTTTCCTCTTAAGTAGAAGAGTATTCCACACAAGTCCGAGTAGTCCGCCTAACTAGGTTAGAGTTCAAAGCAAGAATCCTTTCGAAAAAGGCAGTGACAGATGCAAAAATTTTATTTAGTAGGGTCACTTAGACAGTAACTTAGTGATGTCATTCTATTAAGTCGAAACTAATGGACCAATGAAGTCACTCTAATGAATCAAAATTGGAACCACGGTCATTTGTATATATTTGTACATATCTGACCACTGTGCCACCCTTCAAAAAAAAAAAAAAAAACTTGCACATGGCATGCTTTTAACGGAAACTTGGGTTTAGAGTAATAGTTATTGCCATATTAACGTCCGCAGACATTATAATCGAATGTGAGTTCTAATGTTTCATATGATCTAACAACTTAGACCTAGCAACGTGTGGGATGTGAATCTAGCAACCTGATGTGACATGCACACACAGCAGTTTGCACGTGTGACAAATATTATTCTTATAGACCAATTGAGGGTTATTCTTGGAATATTTCTTTTCATTTCGAACTTTACTCTAGTTTGTTTGGGTGGATCATCTAATTTGAGATACAAGGGGTTAAATTTGGCTTAACACTGGATTTTATATCTCATGATCCCCCTGAGATTTCACTTTCAATTTTTACCTTCATCTTAACAAAGGCATCTCCAGTTATAATCTGTATTTATATTAAACTATGTTTACATGACCTCCAGTTAACGTATTAGATTAATTCATTGATTATCAAGAGAACTCATTTATTCCAAAATATTTTATTTTGTTTGCATAAAATTAAGTTAACCGTATCTCCAATCAAGAGTGTGATATGAGGTAGGGCTGTCAATGGATATCCGAGTTTCGATTATCCGCTCTGATTCCGTTTTTATTAATGGATGCAGAACTCCGTTAAAGACCACCCATTAAGTTATAGAAAACGAAAATAGATCTCCGATAATTATAAGAGTCGAAAACAGAAACACTCATTTCTACACCTGCTAACCTGTTTCCATTTTCGAAAGATCATGTACCTTATACATCTATCTATACACATAACAGTGAGAATATCTCTTAACAGTTTGATAAAAGTAAGACCACAGAAAGAAGTTTAATTTTTTTTAAAATTTTAATATGATTTTATGACACATGTTTGAGTATATTGATATATAAATTTAGATCGATAGATAAAGTATATATCAAAATTCAAAATTCATAGATTGCTAATTTTTACATATATTAAAATTTTATAGGTTAAATTTTTTTAATTACTAAGAAAAAGTTTATCGAAAAGTGAATAATAACAATGATTTTAAATAACTTCTTCCGTTTACTTTCGTTTTCGTTTTCGATTTTTAATTTAAAAGCGAAAATGGATGCAGAAGTGGAAACACACTCACTTCTGTCTCTATTTTCATCTCCGATTATAGGAAATGAAAACGGAAAGTGTCATTTCTGTTTTGGTCTCCGACCCGTTGACAACCCTAATCTAAGTGGTTGCCGTGAGGGAGGTTAGCTAAAGTTTTTGTTGGGTTGGAGATTCGTTCGATCTGAATCAAATGGTTAAGACTCATCCAAATCACAGAAAGCTCTTCGCCGCTCCTACAAGACACACTAAGTTAGACGAGGCCCCGGTAGAGATCCGGGGGTACCCTCTCCGATGCCTAAGTTAGGGTGGAAGCAGAGGAAGAAAAGAGCAGAGACTATGACTAGAGAATGTCAAACGTACCTTCTGAAGGTATTGGGGTGTTTCTTTTATAAGGACATCCACGAGGCCGTGGTAGAGTCCGATTGGAGATCGTATAAAGGAAGCTCGATCCGATCTCTGCATAAGACGAAATCCTGACTTCCCGGATTTGATACTGATTTCTCTTATTAGTAGATCGGAAAAGGATTTTGAAACGACTTTTTTAGGGAGAAAGTCTCCCACACCCACAGAGCGCTGGGTCCGCTTCAGATTCAAAAGTCTCTTGTAGGAGCTCAATCACGAGGGCCCGCTGACGGAAAGGTCCTACCGTCCTAACGGACCGACCCACACGACAAATAGGCCAGGCTAAATTGGGCCCTCTCAATTCTAAACCTACTACTTCTTTAGATATCCCCATCATCAACAATCCTTTTCATCCCCTTAAATCACAAGGCAAGAAGACTGGAATAAGTTGCCACTAGCTAAAAGCCCAAGGCACAACCCTCTTTCGAAAAAAAAGGAAAAAAGAAAAAATAAAGCCCAAAGCAGCACTCCAGTGGATGGCGGGTTCCTTCCCACGTCCCCAACAGATACCATGCTTCTTCCCTGGGTCTTCTTCCCATCACATGCTATTGGTGCGTGGTAGGTTTCTTCCCTTTAAACCTCTTTCTCCTAATTGATGTAGGCAAGTCTCTTATTCATTGATCGAGTAAACTTTGGACATGGGTCTTTCTACCTTATCCCTTCAAGATGAATGCCATACTTACACTTCTTTTCATATGAGTGAAAACATATAAAAATCGAAACACACTGATTCAAAGGATCTGTCTCCCCAAAAGGACACCATACTTCTCCCATGAGTCCTATCCTTCTCAGTGCAGGGGTGGTTTGAACTCCAGCAACTAATGAAAAATGACGCATGAAAAATTGGTTCGTCAAATGAGATGTCTCACATTGAAACTTAACAATTTTTTTTTGTTATCGGTTCTTCTAGTTTCTCGATACAACGTAAAGCATTTAAATTAAATACAATTATGTGTATTTATGTAATGTAGATTATATTTATATGCACTGGGTGTATATTTGTATAGTAATTTTAGTTGCACTTAAGTGCATTAAAAAGTACTTTAAATTATGATTATAATATTTGCTTTTAGTTGTATTTAAATATTTTTTTGTTGTATCGAAAAACCGAGAGAACCCGATAACAAAGAAAAACCTGGAGGTTGGGGAACTTATTTTCCATGTGTCATCTTTGCATCGGTTATTGTTAAGAGTTGAGTCCAGCTTTGGACTGACAAAAACCGGACTCAAGTCTTCTTCCCATCCCCAACCTCAAATCCAGGGGCGGATCTAGAAACATAGAGCATAAACAACAGATCATTTGGAATAAATTAAGCATAAAGAAAAGAAAAGTGATTCCCCTAATTACTGTGATGCTCGACCTCGAAGTGAGGAATCATTCCTCTAAACAAAATGCATGCTGGGATGGCCAAGTCGAGAAGATGCAGCAGACCAAAGCAAACAACCGTAGACATGATCCACAACGATGGCGGAGCTGTGGAAGCAGCAGCTGAGGAGGCGGCGGAGACATGGCCGAGGCACTGCATCTACAGGGTGCCGGCCCACATCAAGGGCCACAACGCCAAGGCTTACACCCCCCAGCTGGTCTCCTTGGGTCCGAGGAGCACCTGAGGCCCATGGAGGAGCACAAGCACCGGGCGTTCAAGAACGTCCAGCGGCGCTGCGGGAAGTCGCTGGAGACGTTCGTGGCGGCGGCGGAAAAGGTGGCGCAGCAGCTGATGGTCGACTACGCGGATCTAGACGGAAGGTGGAGCTGCGACCAAGAGGGGTTCCTGCGGATGCTAGTGGTGGACGGGTGCTTCATGCTGGAGGTCATGCGCGCCACTGCCGTCTGGGCGGGGTGCACGGACGGCCCCCTTGGCTACGCCGGACTCTCTTACCAGTGCAGATAAATGCATTCTTAATCCCTGAGTGCCATTTTGATTGGAGAACAGGAGAAGAATAAAGACGAATAAAGAGAGTTTAATTTTACTTTGACAAACGGTAGGACTGTCAACGGGTTCAAAGAATAAATGGCACCTTTGGTTTCCGTCCGCTTCCGCATCTATTTTCGCTTTTAAATCAAAAATCGAAAACAAAAACAGAAGTAAACGAAAGTTTTCGCTATCATTATCGTTATATTAAGAAGATATTTAAAATCACTATTACTATTCATTTTCTGATAATTTTTTTTTAGTAATTAAAAATTTTAAACCTACAAAATTTTAATATAAGTAAAAATTAATAATTTATGAATGTTGAATTTTGAAATTTACTTTATCTATCAATTTAAATTTAAGTATAAATATACTCAAACATGTGCCATAAAGTTATATTAAAATGTTAAAAAGTTTTCAACTTTTTATTATGGTCTTTTTTTTTTTATCAAACTATCAAGAGATATTATCGCTGTGTGTGTAAGGTACGTGATCATTTGGAAACGGAAACGAAAAGAGAATAAGCCATCTCACCGTAGGCCCAAGAATTACTTATTCTTTTAATTCCGTCGGGGGGCCCCACAAAACTATCAGATCGAAATACCCCTTATTCTAGTACACGTCATTCCATCAGTAGGCCCCACATAATAACTTATTCTATAAACAAAGTGGAACTGAAGAAATTAAGTTAGATGATTCAATAACTTCACCATGCATTATCCTAAAGTTATAGTTATGATTTTTATTTATTTATCATAGATATACTAAAGTAGATTCAGATCAACCTAGCTCTGCCAAGGCAGATGAGATGAGGTCGTCTCAATTCTTAATTAGACCTTAAGGTGTCCCCATTTAAATATAAGAGAATTTACAAAGGCCAAAAGAGTGAATGGATTATTTGGTTAATAAAAATAAATAAAATATTAAACTCATCTCTGATCCCTGTGAATGATGAACATAAGAATAAAAAACTTGTCATCTCATCTTCGGATAATTGTGAGAGTACTGGTGCCCACGGCCACCACAACGGGTAAAGCCTCGTTGCGGTCCAAATTAACAGAGTTTACCATAATCTCACTTATATTAATTTTCAAAAATAACCAAACAAAACTCAATCCAAAAATGGGTTAACAAGAAATTAACTTATTAATAACACTATATATGTACATTTTCCCATAAATTGGACCCAAACAGCCTCTTAACTTGTATTTCTGTACTTTGAGACTAACAGTACTTCACTTCAAGCTTATATATAGTTTAGAAGAGAAATACTGGTTGCGATATTCTATTGATGTTATTTATTGCAAAGTTTAGCGAGGGTGATTGACGTCCATTAATATTAAAATGACGTGTGCTATTCTTTGAAAAGTTTCTAGGTCAAAAGAAAGGTTGCTACAATTCATTAGATTTTTCATCAGATAATTTTTTAATTATCTGCCACGTAGGATTTAAAATGTTGGATCACACGAGCTAGCGTTTTCCTTCCTAGCTAGCTAGGTATATATAGAAAGAAAAATAAATTAAGTAGTGTGGAATTAATGTTGGATTGGCATTAGAATTAGCAACGACCTACCGGGCCTTTGGGTTTGGGTGCAGGGCGCTTTTTATTTCAACAGGATAGTGCAGGGCTTCTTCAACGACTCCAGGTTCCCCGTCATGGGTCGGCTAGGCCTCCACCCCCTCGACGTCTACCGGCACAGCTTTGTGGGGTCGTGGGCCTCACACAGACGACGACGCAGGCGGGAATGGGGCAGGATCCCCCTCGCCGAAACCATCAGCCGGTCGGCGACGGAGATGGCGGAGGCGGGCATCGGCTTCCGGGTCAGCGATGAGGGCAGCCTCACGGGCTTCAGGTTCGCGCACGGCGTGCTGTCCTTGCGGTGGACGAGACCACCGAGTCGGTGTTTTTCAACCTCATGGCGTTCGAGCGGCTGCACGTCGGCGCCGGCAGCGAGGTGACGTCGTATGTGTGGTTCATGGGCAGGATCATCGGCTCCGCCAGCGACGTGAAGCTGCTGCACTCGGCGGAGATCATCCGCATGGCCGCCGGGTGGTGGCGGAGATGTTCGGCAGGCTGTCGTGGTTGGCCGAGGCGGGCGAGGACAGCGAGCTCACTAAGCTGCTCGAGAACCTGCACGTTTACTGCGGCAAGTGGTGGAACTGGTGGCGCGCCTACATCGTGCACACCTACTTCAAGATCCCCGGAACGGGCTTCTCCCTCGCCGCCGCCGTCCTCGTGCTGGGTCTCACCGTCGCCCAGGTGGTGTACGCCGCCCTCCAGTACCACGTCCAAGGCCAGACATGAATAATTGTTATTATCACTTAGGTATGTTGGTGGGGCCAACTGCCGTGTGTTTCTGATCAGTTTCTTCAATGCATCTTTTCACTATGTAATGTTTACATTATTTTTTGCATCTATTCAGAATTTATATATTTTTACATATTTCTAAAACATTCTATGTTTACTTACTTCTTTTACAACAATTCTTTTATCTATCAGGTTAACTCCGATTCGACTTGGAGTTGCAAACCAGCAGCCGAGTCGAACTAAATTTTATCATGTTCAAGTTTGGTTTAACTAAGTTCGCGTTTGATGGAACCGAATTTTTATTTGACGGTTGTTCAAATTTGACTGGATTGTTTAAATATTAAACAGACTCGAGCTGAGTATTGAGTAGTTCACGAGCTAAATAATCTATGATACATTTAGTCCATAATTTTTTAAACTTAAATATATAAACTCAGATGAAACTATACATAGTGAGTATCAAGTTGTTCGTCTCTCTAGTTATTCGATAGGAAATTCTATAAGACAGTAGATATCTTATTAATTAAATTTAAATAAATAATTAAATAAACACTTAAAAGAGGTCTTAACGAGTACTTAAATGAATTCTTAATGAATATTAAAATAAACTCTTAACGAGTCCTTAAGTGAGCTCGTTCACAAACATAATCGAGACAAGTTCACTTAGGTTCAAGTTTAACTCGTTTAATGAAAGTATTGGCTCTTTTACAGGCCTAGACTCAATGCATGGATGAATATTTGACCTTTAACCCGCTAACTTGAACGGATCACTTAATGGTTTGATTTTTAAGTCTTACATGTATAAGCTATTCCCTTCATCATCAATGTTAATAAAGTGTTCTAAGATCATGATCACAACAAGTTCATTGCAAAAGATAGTTGGGTGGTTGAGAGATTAAGACTACTTAAACGAGTGCATTGAGAAAATTTTATGTAAGATGAATTCGTACAAAAAAAAACCGTATATAAAATATTATGTACATAGGGAACTCCCATCATTAAGTTTATCATCAGTCACATCACTCATAAATTGAAACTTATTTTGAAATGAAAAAAATGTTCAGTAGATATATGCAAGGTTTTTCCTTTTTCTTTTTTTTCTTTTTGTTTTGCATGTCCGAGAGTCTTTAATGGTTACCCCCTCAGTTCCACATGATAAGTCAAAGACCTTGATCAACAGCAGCCACGACCTTGAGGTGCATTTGCCCAAAGAAGCAAGTAATCTCATTCTAAAATTAAGAAAGGTCAAAGTAGTACCCCAAACTTAGTTTTTCCTGGATTAGGAGTTTGAAAAACTAAACGGTTACCGAAAACTTTGTATTCTCTGGTTGAAAAAATTATCCTTAAAGTTTTCCTACCTCTAGGTTTAGGAAAATTTTATTTTCCAAGAAAAAAAATCAAATTTCTCTCCCACTCTCTGTATATCATCCTCTCCCTTTCTAAGGAACGATTGAGATTTAACATTAACCGACATAAGATTTTATTTTTTCTAATAATCCCTAATTAGAGAAAAATTATGTTTTCTCAGAAGAATTTTTAGCCTGAAAAAAAAAAGTTCTTCTTTTCTAGAGAATAAAAAGCTTTTAAAAAAAAAGCAATCCAATGAACTCGACCTCATGGTGAGGTCGAGCCCCATAGTGCAGAGATATTTTTCACTTTACTTTCTCCATAAAAAGTAGCAAGAGTAAAGTGAAAAATGCCTAACTATGGAGCCCTCACCAGAACCTCTAACCCCCTGACACATCTAATATGTTGAGACACTCCATAGGAGAAACCTGTGGGCTACAGTAATGAAGACAACAATCATTATTTTCAACAGTGCAATTAATTGGAGGCCATTAAAAGTACATCGCAGGATACAAACCCATACTGCTAGATGCAGCTAAAAAATAGAAAAAAAGAAACCTAGATAATGACATAAAGATTGCTTCAGTAAATGTAAATCTCACCTTGTCCTTTCGTTTATACTGTTAGTGTTGGAGGCTAAAAAAGAGGCTTAACTGATCCTATGAGATGATCCTATATTTCTAGATGAAGTTAGGAGGACTGGAAAAATGGATACCACATCTAGATTCTTCCATTAGTATCAGGCTACACCCAAAACCCAAGCCCAACCCACCCACCATG
The DNA here is from genome assembly GCA_030544215.1 of Zantedeschia hybrid cultivar. NCBI lineage: Eukaryota > Viridiplantae > Streptophyta > Magnoliopsida > Alismatales > Araceae > Zantedeschia > Zantedeschia hybrid cultivar. The sequence continues at coordinate 80,635,469 of JARZZO010000005.1, read as the reverse complement.
TACATGTCATGTGGTGGAGATTGCTAGGATTTCCACTTTTCTGTAGCTGTAACAAAGTTGACGTCTCATATGGTTATTATCTAAATTATTGGATCATCTAGCTCAAAACTTTAATACATCCAGCAAAGTAAATACTGGCTATTTAAGGATTGGTTGTTTTACCTTTTTTTTTTTAATGTGAGATTATTCTAAAAGTCATTATGCAGGTTAGGAATAGTATTTTATTCATATTTGATTGATGCACGCATACTGATGGACAGTTCATCCTATTCCAAGTGGACTCAGAATTATATGGAGTCCCAATATAATGCCCCAGAAGGCCATGGCTTTAATTTCAGGGTATAGAGTTAGGTCTTCAAAACATTTATCAAGGTAGGGTCTGCAAATCAAAACAATCAAGTAGAATAGTGGTGTGAGGGCCTTTTGCATGCTATGCTGAATCACTACATATAACAGTGCTCTGTCCCATACACCTGACTCATGCCTTTACACAACATATTTTCATAAGTACATCTGTAATGGTGGCAAAGAACCACCAAATTTAAGAGCCCCTAAGACATGACTTTAGATCTGTGATCCAGGGTGAGGGCATCCACTCTCACTTGCACATGGAGTATGGATTGATCATAAGTTACTTCCAAAATTTAAACCTTCTTTCTTGATAGGCTGCCATAACCTGCCTGGCAACCTTACCTCCGACCACAGCCTTGATTTGATTCAGGAACTGTGGAAGCTTCTCCTATGAAAATGTCACTCCTGGGAGCAGCTCCTGTGATCCTGTCCTATGAAGACGAACCCTGCGTCTTAACTCCTCGAAAGCAGACATTGTTTCCAAGTCGAGCCCACCGGCAAACTGCGAAGAGGACATCAGTAGCTGAGCTTACAATTCTCATACTCGAGTACAAACAAAGTAAATAAAGATTAGAGAGTCCTTTGGCTTAATGTAAAATACTGTAAAAGGTCACATGCATCAGTATTCACAGTAAGTGTTTTTGTTGTTACAAGAAACTCCTGGTAGAGAAGAAAGCATCTTATTTTAAATTGTTGTGGATCTGGGTGAGAAATTTTCAGAAACTGTGCTGCTCCAAAAAGCTTCTATCCTTTGATACCTTCTGTTGCAGCAAATTTTTTGTGTGGCCCCTTGTCAAGATATTGTCCCTAGAGCGCACTTGTGCATTTTGTGGTTTTCACGTGGAAAGAGCCTTGGAGAGGGGGAAGGGGAATAGAGCCACGTGATAAGCACATGGTCGCCGTTGCTGTTTCAACTGGTGTGGGACTAAATCCAGATACCATGCATATGGCCACAGGACTAAGGCTCTGTTTGGTAACGATTCTACTTCAGATTCGGATTCCTCAGATTCGGTGGGAATCTGAAAAGTACATTTTTTTTTCTTTCAAACGAATAGAAGGGAGATGGATTCTCTAAGAATCCAGATTTTGTTTCATGTTGAAAAATGGCCACTTTTCGATTCTTGGACCTTTTTGACGAATCTTTTGAAAAGGGGATAGGAGGGGAATCTGAAGATTCTAAAAAGTAACACTCTTTATTTTCCTTTTTACCCTCCTAAAGTTCCTAAAAAGAGAGTAATATAAAGATAAAAGTGTCTTTTGATGTGTCTTCAAATTTAAGTTCTCATGATCTTTTCAAACAAGATTATAAAAAGTTGTCAACTTCTCTTAAAATTTGAATTCAAGAGATGATTATGTGGTTCTTTTCAAAATTTGAATTCCTCTAAAATTTAGTTACAAAATCGTTACCAAATGGAGCCTAAATTGGGATGCAACACAGACAAAAGGTGTGGAATATATCCAGGTGCAACATTCTTTTCTTTTGTTGTATAGAATCCGGGTTGTATGAATTACCTGATGTACCCTGTATGCAAAACCCACACCCTGAAGAAGAAGAGTCTCCTGCATTGACTCCCTTTCAGAATGTTGTATGGATTCATGCTTCACTCTCATCATATATACTTTGGCAAGCTTCATAGAGGCGAGCTTTAACTGCATGGGGAATGAGATAGAACTTGAGCAGCTATTAGATGTACCGGGAAAACTTGGTTGCGTTCTAATGGTGAAATGATGAAAACACACCTATAAATACCACACATAAAGATTGAAATAGTTATGATATTGTCCCTCACTTTAGTGACAGCATGTTGCAATACTGTCTGTCTTTAGAGCAAATGCAAGGTCTTCCTCAATGAGAACCAAGAAAATGTCTACAATTAAAATACCTTGCTAATAACTCCTGAGTCAAGCATCCAATCAGTTGGAATCTTCCATTCTCTGTAAGACAGCATGGTCGTATCTCTTAATTTGGTAAATCTGTGAATTTGTCGCTCCAATCTTGCACCAGTCACACATAAGTTTGTAAGATGTTGAGAAGGATGTAACAGAAGAACCGTTCAACACCAGTCACACATTAATTATTTCACTTACTTATCTAGCAGGCTTGTCATCTTCTTCAAAGCAGTCTCACAAGGCATGGATACATCGTCCTCAAATGAATAAACTTCAATTTCCAGCCTCTTAAGACCCCGGTATTCGAAAGCAGCTTCTCGCAATGCATCAGCTTTCTTCTCAGGCCAGATGAAGTGCTTCAGAACAGCCCTCTCATCAGCCTGGAAATATCAGGGCAGTCGGTTAATGCAAATATAAACAGATTATCAAGTTTATTTTTTAGATAGCCAATTTTCTTGAAGTTTTATGCAGTTTGTCTTTTCAAGGAATTGATAAACATTATTGCTGAAGGTGTATTAAACAAATTCTAGGACAATCGTGATACGGAATTATTTATCTCCAGAACATTAAAAAAAAGAAAACTCGTGTGTTCACAATTAGTGCAGATGATTGAAACTTCGTATGTACCTGTTCAGGTTTAGTTTCAAAATCTATTTTTTGCATCATTTAAGTTTCAAACTATCTTGTTATCCTAATGAAATTAGAGAGTAGAAATCTTCGCAATGACATTATTACAGGAATCTAAGAACTGTGTTCACAATTAGTGCAGATGATTGAAACTTCATATGTAGCTGTTCAGGTTTAGTTTCAAAGTCAATATGACTCTGAACATGAGCATATTGAACTGTAAACATGTTCTCTGCTATTAGCTAAGACAGACGATAACTTCTAGTTTGAAGTATCACACGGCTGCATTCTCAATGCAACTCGGTTCACCATGACCACTTTGTCATACCATATATCTCACACAATTTAGTGTTGAAAACCGGATAAACAAGAATTAATTGTTGGGCTACCCAGATTTGCGTTGATGCTGATGCACCACAGAAAAGAATGGCAGGCTGTCCACAAAGATCATGAACTCAGAGACATAAAATGGGAACAATACATGAACATTAGCAGATGAGAACAGTACATAAATAAGAGGTAGCAGTTAACTGAGAAGATGATCTGTAAAATTGCTGGGCTTCTTTAGAATTTAAAATTAAAAGAAGACCTAAAAAAATCAAGGTCTATGGCATCTGTAGTTCAAGCAGACTCACATTATCAAGGAATCCATGGCATGCCCAATTTATCTGACACCATTAAGGGTTTTCCTTTATCACACTTCTGATTGTTATTGCAATTAATTACAATCCTCCGAATTGTCTTATGTCTGGAATTCCATCAGTCAAATGCTGAATATGTAGAAATTTGAGCGCTGAGGAGTGGTTGAAGATTGGGATAAACTGCCAAGGAAGATGCCTAATTGTCTAACAAGAGAAAACCTTTCTAAGAAAATAACACAAAGTTCCAGCAATATGAAATGACATCAGTAGAACTACAAGCCAATGACATCATAAAGAAGAAAAGACCAGCAAGCATACATCACATCCTAGATGGTCAAGACTTGAGTGCAGTTGGAGTAAATTTAGCCAGTTTGTCATTATTGAGCATAAGTTATTTTTCCTAAACAAAAGAAGCGACAAACTTGAATATGCTCAAGCCGTGAAGAATTGCAATTGCAACCAATCAATTTGATGGCAGAAACAAAGAGGACAGGAACTTACCAATGTGGATAGCTCCGTGTCAAGCCAATCAACAAAGGTTACAACTTCTTCCATATCTTTGTAAGCGGCAGACTGAACTTTCTCTATTAGAAATTTTATGAAGTTCCCTTTTGTTTCCACATCTGATTTTATCTGTAGAACAAGCAAAGTGTTAGGTAAGTTTGTAGACTTCGTCAATCGAAAACCAAAAGCATAACAAGGACGACAATGCTTACTGCTAACAAGTGAGCTGAGCGGTTCTGAAGTTCTCCAACTATGCTGCAGTGAGCATTATTAGGACGAGCACCGCAGCCATTTCCACCACCAAGGGCACCTTTCTCCCTATTGCATCTTGTTAATGAATAATAAAATTCCACTAGTGATGTAGACTTTTGCACATTTGTTGCTTTCGAAGAGGAGCACTTAGGAGGTGGTGGTGGCGGGGGAGGCGGTGGCGGCCTAGCAACTGGGCCATGCCGAATCATGGGTAGCCGTGGAAGGGGAGGTGGAGGTGGCTCATTTGTTGGAGCTTTCGGTTCACACCCTATGGATTCAGCCATGTTATCCAATTCCAAAGAAGGGACCTTGATGGTTCTTGTTTCCCCAATGGGATGCTTCTGCACACTTAGATTCTCCAACTTGTTGGAGATGAGCTTCCGAATGTCCCTGAATTCAGGTTGTTGGGCTTCCTTCCCAGCTGACACCAACTGCATGCATTGTGCAATCAATTGGCATATTTTTAAGTGGAAACGACGGTAGGAGTACAAGAAAATTAAAGCCCACTTCAAAGGATTCGTGGAATCATATATTCCAAGCATCCAGGAGATACATTCTTACAGAAAATTTAAGATTCTCCTATAGGTTCTTAGTTTGAAACCACACCTACTGTGCTACTTGTTGGAAGAAGCTTTCAGTAGCATATTCTACCCTATCTACCTGTTTCACATAATCCTACCAAAACCCCCAACAAAACTTAGCCCAATACCACTGACTTCGCAAGTTTGAAACAAATATAACAAGAATAACATCAAGTGCAAGTTTGAACCAAATATAACAAGAACAACATGAAGAAATCTCCTAATTTGAAACAAAAGCCATTGTGGTACTTGTTGGAATAAGCATTTAATGACAGACATTAGCATATTCCACCCACATAGAATTCCACCAAAAACATTGTTTTTTTTTTCAACAAAGCTGAATCTAATATAGATGACTATGGAAATTTTGAACCAAAAATAAAATAAATCCTAACATGAACAACAAAATGGAGACTGTCAAGTATATAGCTAGTAGTAGCCCATCTAGCAAGGGCTTCTTCAACCTTCTTACCTCGTCCTCTCTTTCAAGTGCCGAGATCTTCGAATTGGCGGCGGAGAGCTCCCCTGCCAGCTGTTTGTTCTTCGACTCGAGCTCCACATTGAGACACTGCAAGTTCTCCAACTTGGCCTTCAGTGCCAGGACTTCACCCTGCAACTCCCTGACCAGGCTCTCCCTCTCCTCCAGCCTCTGCTGCAGTTCCGTTGTCTTCTTCTTCTCCGGGTCCTCCTCACTCCCCTTGCAGTTGGTGTCTCCCCGCCGCCGCAGCCTCACGTACTGCTCCACGGCGCGGCCTCCAGTCCGGCCAGAGAGCTTCCTGTCGTCCGTCTCCTTGTGGTTCGGGGACCCCAAGTCGTCGGCGGGGCTGACCCTGTTGAGGAAGATGGACCTTCTGGGCCCCTGGCGGCCACTGGCTTCGGGGGAAGCTGGCTTTGGTCTCGGCTTCAGTCCTGGTAGGATGCCATTTGCAGCTTCTGCTCTTGGGCTCTCCTTGGTTTTGGTCACTCTGGTGCGGGTCGGCGGCGCTGGGGACTGCAGCAAAGGGGACGCCTTGTTCACTGCTGCCCTTGCCTCCTGTTTCATGGCTTCCTCTCCCCCAAGTGCAGTAGCTAATGGAGGAATGAGACCGTCCTTGGCGGGTGGGCAGTGGAGCTGGGATGAGATGTTAGCGTTCAGAGGAGGATTTGGAGAGCGTTGCTACGGTGGCTGCTGCTGTAGAGGAAGGTGAGGTTGCTGGAGAGCAGAGGAGGGAGGTGAGAAGGAAGGGGAGCAAAGGGGAAGTGGTGGGTGTCATGTGGACAGGAGGCCTCCCAAGAGTTGACCAACTTCTCTACAGCCACTGATCTTTGTAACATGTGCAGCCTCTATGGAATCCAACAACAAACAAAGAAAAGGAAGCTCTCAGTGACAGATCAGAATATATGTGCAGATTGAGCACCAGAGATCATCTAATCACAAAGGAAATGATTACTTTTTGACAGGTTGGATGCATGTGTAAGAGTTAAGAAAGACATACCTTGGGTGGTTATGAATGGATCTCCTGTTGGGGGATGATGGGCATATATGCACACACAAGTGGATTTGTGTCTTTTTTTCCTCTCACTTCAAGATGACAGCTATGGATCTATATTTTATGGACTAGCAGGGCTTGCTGATCAAAAAGAAAATTATCTGATGGGAAGGACTAAATCTGTATTCATTAATATTCCCTCCCTCCCTCTCCCCTTTTTTGCACCTTTTTCAGTGAGAACACATTAATGTGGTAATCTTAAAGATCAGGATCCGCACGCAGAACTAGAAGGCATCCCGTGTGAACATATGGCTTCAACATATCTTGCATTCACTCCACAGCTTCTGAGCATGCATGAACTACCTAAGTTGATGAGATTGATGAGGCCCTGTGGAGATGAATCCTTCCAACAAACACCACCAAATAAATAGTGCCATCCCATAGACACATCTCAATTACTCATGTCATCTAGCAATTCTTGGTGGCTCATGTGAATGAACCTTGTTCCTTAGTGGTGTGTGCGGGGAAATTGTTCTCTAGTGTCCTTGTGAATGCACATTTTGTTCCCTAGTGCCTTGTGGATGACCCTTGTCCTTTAGTTGTAGCTTAGATGCTTTATCTTTAACCTTCTTAGGTCACCTGGAACCTCAACCACGACTGAGAAATTCAGATGAGGGCCATGGACCTGTCCAACTATTTTTGTCTCTACCCAGCAATCAGGTCAAACAGAAACCCCAGTACTCGAGTTTAGACCAAGGTTCGCCGACTCGAAAAGTCAGATCGGCTCGGATTTCCCATAATCTAATACGAGTTGGGTCGATTTGTACCAACTCGCACGAGTCACATGGAGAAGTCCTTCCAAACCGTACATACTCAATTGAGTCGCACCGGCTCAGCTTTGCCTTGATATGATACGAGTCATCCGAGTCGGCACGAGTCAATCCAGTACGGCAGCATAATTTAGACACAGCACCAGACTCGAGAACATCAATCATGCAATAAAAATAAGAGAATGTGATCCGAGGATGGCCAGTCTTCTGATCAGTGGTCTCTCACAAAAAGACTCCATTAGAAAATAAGAGTGACTCAACGACCATTAGCATTATTAAACTAGATTATGATTCTCCAGAAGATGCAGACGGCCGAGAGGTCAAAAAGGTTGAGCGGACAATGTAGCCGTTTGCTTGCTGGTACCCACTGACATTTTCAACAGTCTAGCTAGCTAGCAAAGCATCTTTTTGTGAGTTTTGTGACTAAAGGAGAGCCATCAGGTGTTAGGTCTCTCCTTGGTACTCTTCACAGGATTTACAGACTCTGAGAACAGTACACTAGCATTGTGGCATCCGTTTGTGGTGGGCAGACACCCCTTATCTCTGATGCCACCTTTCCCTCTCTTCCTCATGTGATGGGGGTTGGGTCTGTCCGGGAATACCCTTCCCTTTCAAGGGAGCCTGTAGCCTGCATCAATCACATTATGTAGCTTTCAAAAGGGAAAGGAAAAAGGAAGAAAAGCATCCATGTGGTCCTAGCCAAAAGCTACCTTCCATGCACAACCTTAAGAGAGGCATTCACACTGCAAACACAAAAGGGTATAGGAAGAATGAGAAGAAGAAGAAGAAGGGAATGTTGGGTAGTGAAGTGTGTACTCCCACCCTCAGTAGAAACAGGACCAGCAAGCACCATCCCAACTCTCCTCCATTAATTAGAACTACCAACCAGATGGGCAATATCAACCAAATTTACTCAAGCAGGAAGAGAGACAAGACAGATGCTGAAACGGGTTCATCAAAAAACCAGAGTTTGCTGCAGGACCACCTTGTCTGATCCGAGCTTCCTCCTCCCCACTGGGTGCCCCTGGCAATGGCCGACATGCCTGGCCTTCACATGTGTGCCTTCTCCTCGGACACACACAAAGATGTGTCCGGGCCTGTGGTGGGGCACCTCCTGCGCCTTGGCGCAGTGAGCCCAGCCAAAGCGAAGGGAACCAATCTTATTGGGCTCACTGGGCCTCGGCGTAGAGGACTCAGTTGTCAGTAGAAAGTTCCCCAGGAAGAATAGGTTCGTCAAGTAGCGGGGGGCGTTTCTGCCACGTGCTTCCTCGCGGTTCACGTGTCGAACCGCGGTGTGCGACCCGGCGGCACAGATTAGGGTAATCGTACCCGTACATTATTATGGCAAATCATCGCATCGTACGGCCAGAGTCGAGAGATCGAAGTGCGGCTCTTCTGCAGTGGTCCTCACGTGGGGAGTCCGCAACCAATGCGACGAGAGCCGTTGAGATCTTTTTGTCTGATCTAACGCCCTAAAATGGCCATGTAGGGTTCGGGAAACGCTAACCATACATACACGCCACTGTAAAACGTACCGTCTTCCCCAGTAAATTGAGATTTAATGCTATTTATGTTTGATAGGTAGTGTATTAATTTGATAAAATAAATTAGGATTAACTCTCAATAAAAGAGGTGAGTAAAGTACTTTCTCCAAGGCAGTCCCTTGATTTTACATCGTCAAAGTAGTTTTCAGTCTATTTCATGAGAAGGATCACTTTCTACCAGTCCCAATCAAATCAATTTCCGTGGTGTGTGTAAGAGAGAGAAGAAGAGATTATAGTTTAGAGTAGCACTACACACTGTGCAACCACTTGGATCACCCAAATGAGTAATCTCACCTTTTATAAAAAAAAATTAATTGTACAATCCAAAATCGGACAGTAAACCCCCACCTCAATACATCTTTCAAAAACAAAAAAAATAATGTTAAACTGCACCAAGTCGATTAGATGCAGCAAGTATTACTCATTAAGTTATGATCATATAAATATATAGGCCTGTAGAGAATAAAAATGATAAATAGTTTTAGTCTAATATCAAATATTATAAAAATAGACGTGTGTTTACGAGTAGAACATAACCGCTCTTCTAATAAGTGTTCTTTTCTTAAAAAAAAGTCAAAATCCCACTTCCGCTCAAAGAATAATATTTCAGAAGAGGCATACAAATTTTCACACACTCACAAAGCCTTGATCGATGCATGCGGTAGATCAAGGGCAAGGAATCTGGGTGTTCAAGTAATCGAACATAATTAACACACTCTTTTTTGCTGGAATCATCGTAATAAGGAAGGAATAAGCTTATCAGCTATGGTCTTAACCTTTAGTAAAGGTATAGGTGTTCGGTTAAGTGGGAACTACATTTACATATAGAAGTTAAAGCTACACCGTATACGTTCATGGTCTAAAGCTTCAGAAGGAGGCTGTTTTGGATTCCCTATGTTCTAACTTGTGTAATCACCTCAAAATCGTAGTTCACATCTCTTGCTTCGTTAAGGTGGAACACTATGTAGTGGGTAGAGAGATATGGAGTGTCTCGCTGAAAATTTTTTGTTTCTTACGATCATCCAATAGATTATTGCATATTACGAAAAACAATCTTGAATTGTTCTCTAACTCAGTAATTATTTTAAATATTTAAGAAAAGCCTTTTGCTATTTGTTGTCTTGTGCCTAAGCTTTCACCAAGCACACCTCTTCTTCCTCACTGACCAGGGTTGCAACGAAGAAAGCGGTTGCACTAAGGATTGTTTGTTTTAGTGTAAAATTTTGTAAATCATCGGTTTCAAAATTATTGATTTTAAAATAAGTGAAATTTTTTTATTTCAAAATTAAGAAATATTTGTTTAATTATTTGTAAAATAAAATAAGAAAGATGCTTCAATCTTCTTATTGTTTTGATTTACAATGAGTCTTTGTTGTAAATCAAACAAGAGAATTGAACTGTTAAGTGGACAAGCAAGACCTAGATAAGATTTTACTTTACATTGTTTTACATCATTATTTTAAATTACATTGTTTTACGTTAAAACAAACAACCCTTAAATGCATCAAGCAACAAGAAGACAACCGGTACTTTCCTGATCAATCATGCTGTACAGAAGAATCCCGAGTCATGTGATCATGAACCTTGTCCTATAATGTTATATCATGGGGACGTTTTTCTTTTGGTGTCCTTGTGACTCCACTTTGTTGCCTAGTGTCTTGTGGTGGGCGAACCTTGTTGCTTAGTGCAAGATGCCTCTCTCCAACTTACTAGAAAACTTGGAACCCAATCACTAGACAATGAGTACTGCTGGGTGCATATCGTCCAACTATCTTGTCCTTGCCCTGCCTTTGCATTCAATCCATGGACGCCGGGACAGTTCAGCGCACAAGTTTAACTGTGAAACAAGGCTTCACAAAACATGACAAGAATTCATGAGGGAGCCGGATAGCAGCAGTGATCCTCCAAGCCACTTGGTTCATTGTGATTCAAAGATGGGTACAAGGAAAAGCATGTTAGAAGAAGAGGGATGGAAGTTAGCTGCTGCTATCCACTCACATTAGCATCAGCCTAACTTATTAGCAAAGCAAACTTGTTTTACCAAAAGAATAGCCTTCAGATTCTACGTACCCATTATACCTTCCTCAAAATGCTGCAGATGGGGGAAGCCTAAAGAGTCTAAAGACCTTGTTTGGGACTTTTGGGGCATGGATATGTGTTGGGCAAGGCATTCTTTTTTCCCCTCCAACTCCCCTTCCAATCTTCATGTGATCAGGACGCAATAGGTGGCCAGGCTGCAGATCCATCACCCTTTCCAGGGACTCCTCTAGCCGCATTGTTATAAGCTCAATAGTACTCTCTCTCTCTCTCTATCTCTCCTCCCAGGCAGATTCATCACACCCTTTCAAGGGACTCCTAGCCATATGCTTAATAGTACACTCACTCTCTCTCTCTCTTTATATTTACATATATATATATATATATGAAATGAGATCTCTGTTGATGTACACTGACTCAAAGGAAAAAGGATGAATGAGTTATTTGATAATAAAACAATGGGCGTATAGAGTGCAGAAGAATAAAGTCCAGAAGATCGTTCCTTTCAGTACGAATTTAGATTGAACTCAGTCCGTACACAAAAGAAGAGGAAGAAAATTTTTATAAAAACTCTTCCTCAGAAATGAGAAAAGTACCATTTGAGAGTTTTTTTTTAAATCTTTTTTTCTCTTTGCTGATATGAGTTCAATCTAATCTTAGACGTAGAGGATCTCTATTCATGGTAAAGGGGCATAACCAGCGTAGATATGTCTGGACTTGGTTCTGCGAGACCCTCAGTTGCATTACGTTCCTGTGAGAAGTGATCCCCCCCCCCAGAAAAAAATAAAAATAAAAAATGTCTGCATTCTTCTTTCAATATTCTACGTACTCTCATCATATGCAAGGCAGAGCTGAACAGTCCTCTCGCCTTTTCCCTGTACTTCTTTCTTTTTTGGCTCAGTATTCCTGTAACCTGAAGAGTTCAGAATAATATATTGATGGGACAGATGGCGATTGTTCCTAGAATGATCATGCTTCTACTCAGAATGCCAATGGTTGCATTTTTTTTAAATTTGCTCCGTGGAAGCATGATCACGCATGCAAAGGAAAAGCTGAAGAAATATTGGAGAATATCACATCCCCATGGGTCGAAGACAAGACAATCCATCTCTAGGAGGGTGGGGAGGTGAAGACCTTTGCTTTCATATATAAGCAGAAATTAAGCTGGTTGTGTTTGTTTAATAAGACCCGTCTGTCATATAGAATTAATACATTCCTAAAGAACAAGAATTGTGATTAAGAAGGAAATTACCCGAAGTGGACGTGGATGAGGAAGGTGGGCATCTTCGTTGCATGTTCATGCTCTTCTCCTGCCCATTCTTCGCTGCATCGCCTTGTCCGAGGGGAAAAAGGCCAAAGTGATGTCCTCTCTTATATGGAGAGAGAGAGAGAGAGAGAGAGAGAGAGAGAGAGAGAGAGAGATGGCGCACCCGACTGGTAGCTGTGCAAGGAACTGATCGCCTACCGTACGTACGTTCTGTCTAAACCCCATCCGCATGAAGCCATTACCTCCGGCAATGTTGAAGAATCCAGGCCTGATGATGCAAATCTATAAGTAGTAAGATTATGCATATTATACTCATATTAAGTTCTAGAATCTTATATTATATCCTTCTAATTAATATTTTTTAATTTGTTAATCCATATTATTAAATAAAAATAAAAATTACCTAAATCACATAAGGGATGCCTTTGTATGGTTATACCTGTTTTGTATGTTCATAATTTAATTAATATCTGCTTAATCATTATATAATCGTATTTCTCTTAAAAAATGTAACCCTTCATAATTTTTTTACGCATTTGTTGCATCATTTTGTTATCTTGACTAATTTTTTTACTATATTATTTAACATGTAAGGCGAGTTATATATGTCCAAACAATCTTTGCTAGCTTACATCCTTCCCTTATTTAATAACTATAGGAAAATCCAACAGGGTGCATTGCATATGGATGAGCTTTTGTTGGCTCTCTTTATAAACGCTGGCTAGAACTGCTGAATGAGTCCTTGTCAAGGACATCATTCCTGCTTCACATGATCAGTCCAATAACCACATGATTATATGTGCTAAAGCCACTATGATCAGTGGAAATGCTTTCCGATGATTGTGATTATGGGCGTAATGGATATCATTAAGATAGTAATTGTGTGAAATAGGTTACATAGGTATATATGAGTTCTGATAAGGTTGGTAATGTGTGAAGAGTAATACTTGCTTCACCTGCTGTAGCCTGTGTTGCACCGTCAGCCAACTTTTTTAAATTTTTTTTAGGTCGGCCTCAATCTAATTTATATGTTCATATAATTTAATCTTTGATCGGATGATCTTAAAAAATTTTAAAAATAAAAAATTTAACCTCAATAAATAGTAAAAAATATTTTTAGAGTTTGATTTTTTATTTTTCCGATTTTATTCAAGTAATCCAATAAGAGATCAACCAATACAAATATGTGGAACATAATGGGGCCGGCCTTAAAAAATTAGAAAAAAAAAACTTCCCCAACACCTTTTGCAGCAAGTATAACTGTGTGTATAGGTAACTCCGACGGAAAAAATATCGTCTGATAACTAGGTATAAGTTCTGATACTATTTTAAATATGGGCTTTTTTACTCTTCAATCTCTATACTTGTTCAATATTCTGCATTAATCAGATTGCTTTTAAACTCCCTATAATCCTTGAACCCTTTCTAGAAAATCCTTCTCTTTATAGCAACCGTACTCTGTTAGAAATATGACATATGGAAGGAATATTCTGCAAATATTTCTTTTTTCTACAATTATTACTGGAAAAACTTTTTAAGGAGGATTTAAGGATTATAGAGAGGTTTAAAATAAATATGAAGTTTTATCAGCTTTCACTGCTTTCAAGTAGTAGTCAGGAGATGCGTTCAATGCAGGCAAGATTTTTTTATGCCTGGGACCTATTTGGACAATCATTAGGAGCTTAGACGCTTAACATAATTGAAAGATTAGAGGGACTGAAAAATTAAAAATAAAAAAACTAATCTGTCTAACTCAAATCTAATTGACAGTGAGTGGACTAAGTCCTCATATATTCGAGCATTTCTATCTCATCCTTAATCAACATGAGGCTATTCCTTAAACACAGTGGCATGCACCTTGTACGTTGAGAAGCACCCATCAGCTATACTTTCCTGCACCATGAACATACCAAAACGTTATGTCAATTGAAACTGTGATTCTCCCAACTCAAAGTCACAAGGGGGAGTAATTTGCACTCTATATATCCCCTCCCCCTTCCCCTACCCACTCACACCAAGCCCACATCATGCTATCTCAACTAGCGAATGCTTTCCCTTCACAATTACAACAAAAAGGTTGTTGAAAGGTGCTTACCCTTAGGGTTGTTTGTTTTAGTGTAAAATTTTATAAATCATCGGTTTCAAAATCACTGGTTTCAAAACAAGTGAAATTTTCTTGTTTTAGAATTAAGAAATATTTATTTGGTTGTTTGTAAAATAAAACAATTAAGAGGGATGCTTCAATCTTCTTATTTTGGTTTACAGTGGGCTTTTACTGTAAATTAAAACAAGGAAATCGGGCTGTCAAGTGGGTAGACAAGGTTCTGACGTAATTTTACTTTACATTATTTTACATCATTTCAAACAACTGAAAATACTGTAAAATCAAACAATTATTTTAAATTACGGTGTTTTACACTAAAACAAACAACCCCTTAGTGTGATTAAAGAAAACTGGCCCCTTCCCTAACTTCCCTCACCTCCAATGTGCACATTTCTCTTTTTAAGAATGTTGTGAAAGCTTCACTTGGTGGCATCCCACTTGAATCTCTCAAGGGAATCAAAGAAGTAGGGGAAGAAGATGACAGTGGCTTGTGTGGTGTCCTTGGAAGGCACACAAACCAGGTGCGGTGGTGAGCGTTGGTGGGTCAGTTCATAGGCCGTGCGAAGACCGGAATCACCATCTTTGGGATCCCCGTCCACCTCAACTCTCAACTTAGATGTTAAGGCATGTCGCTTTGCATTCATTCCCTTCATGACAGTGAAATTGTACCATCTTGATTACAAGAGAAGAGATAGAGATCCATCCATGCTCATCTTAATCATGTGGTCCCTTTTAATTGTGTCCTTTGCCTTTCATTAAATATTCTTCTTTTTCTGATCATTCTAAGCTTTTTAGCTATATGTGTTTTTCTTTTCCTAATTTCTAAGCTTTTTAGTTATATGTCCAATCTGCCATTTTAGAATTAGGAAGCATCATAACCTCCTCAACGGTTAAGGATCCCTTTAGTGTAAGAGAAGAGAGAACCCCATAGTAAGGGATGTAATTTGGACTGGTTGGACTGGATTATGTGATAATGTGAGCTCAATTTATATTCAAAATAGTCCAACCCAATTTTAGTTCGGTCCGAAGTCAGTCTAAATTTACTTTTGTTTTTTAATTAAGTAAAAGTCAATAGGTCAAATTAGGCCAACCCAATTTCAGCCCATCTAACTCAATTTGACGAATGCAAACTCAAATTTAACACAACTCAGTTTAGATCATTTGGGTTCGTCCAATTTACTATAATATAGGTTGGATTGGACTGGACCATAATCTGACTCGCCTAATTGACACCCCTACCCATAATGGTGAATGCATAGGAACCATACTGCGTGATGAGTCTAGATAACAAAAGGGAGAACTAAAAGGAATAAGAAGTCCATATACAGTTACCTAACCCTATCGTGCATGTGTAACACCTAAGTATTTGCCATTGTGAGAGTTTCCTCCTCTTTACATTTATATTAATTAAGGTGATCCTTTTCCCCTTCCCAAACCCTTTTCTCCAAATTAAGATTGACAATTGGTCGGTCTCGAGGTGGGTTCTCTATGCCCTAAAAATTAAACACCTGCCTTTTTACCCAGTTCACATCTTTTACGTGAGTTGAGCTAAATTTTACGTGTGTGTGGACTCCATTTATATGTAATTGTCTGGCTTTCTTATTGTAGTTCATGTATCACTTATGAATGGGCACAGGAAAACCATGCACGTAGAAGAAGAGCACAAGTGTCATTCATATGAAGTAGATGTGCTTGAAGTTGTTCGATTTAAAGTAAAATATTATAAAACAGTGTTTTATGATATTTTATGTTAAATTAATCGTGTCGTAAATAATAGTCACAAACCCAAGGTGGAGACTGGACAGTAAATAATAAATGACAAGCAACCAAAGTACTAAAAGCAGGGACTAAGAGTCAATAATCATAGTAGTTATGATTATTTGATTACTTTTCACGACAAAAATGGTTTTATCTTATTAAGACATAATCAGCATTTTTTATCTGTAACCACACTAATGAAAATCACATAAATAACCATGCATGGTCATAATCCATAAAAGCTACAGTACTACAAAAGGCACGTGAGTTTTTGAATGAGGCCATTAGTACTACAACGGGATTCTCTGGACCTCTTTTTATAAATTTTTGTATACTTACGTGTATGTGAATGAATGCAAATATATTATTTGTCACGAAAGATAGGAAGTACAAATACACATCACCACGTGTCTAAAGACATATCTCCACGGCTCATCACACCTCACTCTCTTTCGATCCAAGGCCGTGTATCTCACCTCTTAAATGGAAACAAGATGCACTCCTGCATGTCTCCACTCTTATATATAGACTAAGGATGAAATAACTATTCTTTAGATCATATATTGACAAATGATTAATTCATTACAGGCGATCATGTAAGTGGGAGCATATAACAATGTACCTTTTGAGACATGGAGGACCTTGTACCTCTTAGAGATGATAAGGTGGTCATAACAGTACGAGTCAACAATAGTATGTCGGAACAATCTCATTTAGCTCCTATATATCCACCTTTGCAAGTTCTTGGACCACCCTCTTGGTGAGGAGGGTGCAAGAGAACTAGTCAGATTACAATCTATACTCACTAATTGTTCTCGAACATGGCTTATAAGTATGCACACAAGTGAAAACCATAAGATTAAGAGGAACAGCATCGGTCCCGCCCGAGTAGCGCAGCGGACACCTTCTCCTTTTGTGAGGAGGTCACGGGTTCGAAGTTGCTTGGACAGACCGCTTTATTCTATGGAATTCTCGTCAGGTGGTAGAATATTTGTCTTTTGGACATAACCTGTGCTAAAATGTCTGTTAATTGGAAGACTTAACATAGGTCTTTGAGCTGGGGCTCTCTTGCAAACCACTATAAAACTAAGCCAGCTTATGAAGTAATAACCACTATAGTTAAGATCACATATTTTAGTGATCGCCACACATACCCCTAACCCCTCCCTGTAGCTCACAGAACAGATCAATCATTTGATAGGAACTAAAGTCCACGTACCCAAAGATCACTTCCGCAGGAATCCGTTATTAGCGGACATGAGACGATCCAAAAGAAATAGTGTAGTCGGTTTGTTTCATGGATCTGGTATTCTGAATTTCTTATTTTCTGATTTTTTGTTTTTAGAATAAGAAGAATTTATTTTATTGTATTTTTTATTTATTTTAAAAATAAACAGTTTTTACTTTTTAAATGAAATAATTTATTTTATTTATTCCAAGAACAATGCGTCCGCACTCAGAGTAGTGCATCCATACTCTCGAATTAAGATAAGTGGAATAAGTGGACTAATGCATCCTATTTGAGACTTATTCCCTAACAAATTGGGCAAGTTTTTTTTTCCACAGTTTCAGATCACTTCTTCAAACTAATAAGATTGTTGGGCATACACCTAATGGCACAAATCCCAAAAGACTTACCAATAAAAGTATTGCAAATTTAATTTCAAAAGTCTCGAGCATATGTGCTTGCAGGATCCCTCTTAACTACAGAATACATGCATATTATAGACTTATATTTGTTATTTTCAAAGTTAATACTGCATCAAAATTAATGCTCCAACCAAAGGGGGCATAAAGTCTATGATTAAGATGAACTTAAGTATCGGTTCTTTTGAGGTTAAGTCTAGAAGTAAATCATTCCGCCGGTAGGTGGCTTGAATTATCTCTACGTTCTTAGCCTGTAGCCCTAGCTACTTAAATTATGCCAATATCGAACAATACTAGTTTAAAGATAGATACTAGGACAGACTTATCCCATGTAAATTATCTTGGTGGTAAACATGATCTAGGGTCCATTTGGTTCTATGTAAAATATATTCGAATAGAAAATATTTTAAGAAAATTAATTTGTAAGGAAAATAAAAAACGCAATCAATTGTTTGGTACTTTTGAAAAATGTTTTCCTGAAAAAATTTCATTTGTTTGTTTTTTTTTTTTTACATTTTCCCAAAATAATTATATTTATTTTTTACTTGCAAAAGAATTTCCTCATTAACCGGATTTATTAGAGTAGATTGGCACCGCTGTTTGACCTTCAAATTTGAACGGCAAGGTCAAAGAACTTTTCTTTTTTAAAAAATTTTATGAGATGACAGAATATCCCATTTTGGCGTTCAATTGAGGAATTTAAATAAAAAAGATCATTCCCTCACTCGATGAAAATTCAAATGGCACCCCAATTTGACATCTAATTAGATAGTTCAAATAAAAGAGATGATACTCCCACATGATCAAAATTCAAATGACAAAGTCAATTGACTTTTGTTTCTTTTTCATTTTTTTATTTATTTTTTGATTTTGGAGAATACCCTTATTCGGCATCTGATCGGACGATCTAAATAAAAAAGATCATGTCCTCACATGGTCAACATTCAAATAACGGCACCAAAGGATATTTTTCCCTTTTTTTCTCTAATTGGGAGAACATCCCAACTCAACATATGATTGTATTGTTCAAATAAAAAAGGTCGTGCCCTCACACAACAAAAATTTGAAGAGAAAGACTTGCTGCACCAGCAGCAACTTACATGTCCGTGCAATTTGTCTTGGATTAGACAACCTAAAAAAAGATGAGAAATAAAAAAAATGAGGCTCAATGAACAGTAAAAAAACAAACAATTAAGCCCCGTTAAATAGTAAAAAGCTTTTTATTACTATTCATTAGGACTTAATTTTTTATTTCTCATCTTTTTTTTGTTGTCCCATACAAGGTCGGATTGTACGGATACGTAGAACATAATGGGGGCCTTCAAAAAAATTCTAAATTTAAATGGCAAAATCAAATGACCTTTCTTGTTTCATTTTTTCCTTAAGTTTCTGCATTGAATTGGCTTGGCCGTTGCTCAAGTGAAGAAAACCCTGTTCAAGCTTCTCCCCCACTCCTTCCAGGCAGATGCCAAAATCAGGACTTTCTGGGTAGTTAACGCACTTTTTGGGGAACGGAAACACACACACACACAAAAAAAAACAATGCTAACACGACGGAAAAAATTCTTAATTTTTTTTTACCCTGTTAAAGGGAGAAGCTCATGTTGAGAGCTTATTTATAAATTTACCTAGTCCAGTTACTCTCACTTTTTATGTCCAAGCCAATCAAATACACCCACGTCAGGTGGATAAATAAATTGGGGAACCATTCCCGTCTGGATAGTATTACCCCACAAAAAATGGGTGAATCCAACTACTAAGATCTAGCAAGCTCCTTACAAGCCTAATTTCTGGACATAAATCGAGCTATGGTTAGTTTCCAATTGCTCCAGCTGCTGCTAGGATCAAAATTGGTTAACACAACAAACTGCAGACAGTGCTGCTATTACCTGCACCCTCCAAATGCAACACGCAGCAAAAATCATGGCATAATTGGTTTCCACTCCCATATTTTGATGCAGGGACAAACTATGATGTAGGCCAAGAGGATTTCGCTTCCCCAGGAAGGGATGTCCTAGTCTAATCTGTTAACAGAATTTAAGCATTTGATTGCAATAAATCGATCAGCCAAGTTTATTGATTCCCATCTCAAGATAACTAGAGATGAGTTCTGAGATTTAGTCGGTGTTAGTTCAGATGCATATTGTGCTTAAGAAAAGGTCAATGAAGCAAGTGCACGAGGCAATAACATATATAAAATGCACGAGAAACTAACATATACAGAATGCATAATGCACCAGGTTACACGACTCGCATAAGGAACATATTAGGAAGCTTCATGATGAAATGCCACAAGGGATGCATACACCCCATTCTTGATGTTCATCAAAGCCTCATGCTTTCCCTTCTCAACGATAGTTCCATTTTTAACAACACCAATTAAGTCAGCGCCTCTAATCGTCGATAACCGGTGAGCAATGACTATTGTAGTTCGGTTGACCATTACTTGATCCAAAGTATCTTGAACCACTTGCTCTGATTCAGCATCCAATGCACTCGTTGCCTCATCCAGTAGTAGGATCTTCGGCTCCTTTATAATGGCACGTGCGATCGCTATGCGCTGTTTCTGTCCCCCTGATAGCTGGATTCCTCGGTCTCCAACTAATGTTTCATAACCCTGCATTTTTTTCAGAGAACAACTAAAAATAAGAGAAAGAAGACAATGGCAGTTGTAGGTTCACAGTCATGCAATGAGAATGGCAGTTGTAGGTTCACGTTCATGCAATGAGACTAACAAAAATGCTTCTTTCAACTTCCACCTTCCACACATTTTGTTTGCTTTGCTTCTCCTAATAAGCATGCAGTGACCATGGTGCTGATTCCATGGGAAAAATTATAGATTTGTTTCCTTCCAAGATTTATGATTTTAAACAGCATGCAGTGACAGTGGTGCGAACCCCCTTTCTCAGTATTTGGAATTCAGGAGTAAGGCCAGATGGCCTGATGCTGGCAATTATCTACTCAGGGAAATAGTGTGACAAAAGTTTCTCCTAGGCATCTATTCTACTCAAAATTTAACCAAAATAGTTGCCCCATTTCTTCAATAGTTGAACCAAAAAAAAGCAGAACCATTGCATTTAGAGAACACGAATTAACTCGTAAGAGTGGTCCAACCTCTTGTAACCCACTAATGAACTTGTGAGCATTCGCTGATTCTGCAGCCATTATGATTTCTGCTTCAGTAGCCTCTCCTTCCTTTCCATATGCTATGTTCGCTCGAATTGTATCATTAAGCAAGGCAGGTTCTTGGCTCACCAGACCCATTTGTTGTCTCAACCACTTTATCTGAAGCTTCTGTACTTCAATTCCATCAAGCAGTATTTGACCTGAATTGGGGTCATAAAATCTTTGTAACAAAGATACTGCTGTTGATTTCCCACTTCCACTCTCTCCAACCAGTGCAACGGTCTGCATAAAAAATGATAGAATTGTTTACATCCAAAAGACGTTTCTTCAAGTATAATGTTTGTTTACATCTGAAACAAGTTTCTCTAAAATACAAGAAGAATTCAAGTGGTTACCAACAGTCAGAAAGTTAAACTGACTAAAACTTAGAAATCTTTCAACAACAGAGTTATTCAAGGCTTGAAGCCTAGCCAGTGTTAAGAACCCCATAGAAGGTTCAGTGGGTGTCAGAATTTGATAGACACTTTTAACGTTTTGTGGCAATTGCCTCATTCTGTGGCAATCACCCCAACCTTGCATGCATAAAGATGAAATGCAATTGAATCATCGGGGTGATTAATAGAGACTTTATGCATATAGTTTGCTACTCTTGGCTCTTAGAGCTTATTCCTCCTCTCCTTTCGCCAATTTTCCACCCTGGGCTAAGCATGAGCAAAGCAAAGGATGAGGTTTAGTTGAATTATGAAGCAGAGCACATCAATAAGCAGAAGCACTCAGAAAGCTAGATGAGCCAAGTCCACGTTGTTCTTGAATGGAAGCAATGCTGGATGATACAGAGTTGAAGTCTGTAAGGCCCATTAAAATGTTAAGTGTGACAGAACGAACAGTGAACTATACACAAGAAAAACATGGAAGTCCCCACATGATGTTCCAATAAATCATTGAAATTGTACTTGCTGATACTCTTGTATTACTCTACATTCACGCTTGAACAACTCTCTGACATAGCTGAACAATTCTAAGCGTAAATCAAGTGCAGAACATGGAAGGATGCAACATTTTTCCTACATGTTTTGGGAATTTTCGTGTATTAAAAACCACCGGTGAATTTGATTGACTGCCTTGCTAAAATGTTTGGTGGAATGAAAGCACTTTTTTTTGTCCAAGTGACAGAGTACAAACTAAATGTGGATAGGACAGTGCAAATCAATATAATAAAGACAACCACTCTGCTAGAATTTCATGAAACAGATTACATGATCATAAAAAGTCATCCAATTCCAGAAAGCTCTTGCATTTTTCATCTTTGGTGCCCATTCTAACTATGGCCTTCCCCATAGTCCATAATCATCATGGCAACACTTCAAAGTATCGGAGTTTCATACATGACATTGTACATAGGATCCTTTGATCTCTCTTTCATCACAGGACTTTGGCCTTCTATTGACAACCTTCTAGTGAAGTTTTAACTACATGAATGTCACTTATAATTGCAAACCCAAAATAATCTTCTCAAAGATTCACCAAACTGGATAGGATTGAGATAAAAGAAGATTGTAAGCTAAAACCTTCTTCACCCCGTCATATAACGGGAATTGCCAACACCTCTCACTACAACATGAAGTGGAATAGATGTTGGTGGTTCACATTATAAAAGATATATCCAGGGGAAGCCCACAGGGTACAATCTTCTTCCTAGTTCGTCCTTAGAATTCATTGAAAAGTGAGGACATAGGGATTCTCCTCACATCGTTCCCACAACTTCTATCTTCTACTTCCTTCTCCTTTATTTTCCATCCATATCTCATATCTTTTATCAGGACTTGGTTTTTCCCCAAAGACCTCTAACTTTTGCCTTTCCCCCCAAAGACCCCTGACTTCTCAATTATATGATACTTGTCATCCCTAGAATTTTAAAAACGAAATGAAATAGGAGAGAGAAAGAGAATAAGAAAGTGAGGAGATTGTGAAGGAGAGGAGAGAAGGGAGTAAAAGGGAGTAAGGAGAGAATAAGAAGAGAGTGGAAAGAAAGTGAAAGAGAACAAGAGAGTGAGAAGAATGTGAAAGAGTGAGAAGAAAGTGAAAAGAAGTAAGAAGATAGTGAGAAGAGAATGGAAAGAGAGTGAAAAAGAATAAGACGGTTAGGAGGTGAGTGAGAAAGGAGTGAAAGAAAGTGAGAGAATGAAAGAGAGTGAGAGGGATGAGAACAAATGAAAGGGATGCATTGTAGGCGGTGTGGGAAGGGAGAAGTGGGCACCTTAGCCCTCATCCAGCTCTTAATAACCATTAGGTGACAGCTAGATTTAGGTCCCTAGAAGCTGGGAAACTAGTCTTTGGGGAGACAATGGGTAACATGTTGGTTGGCTTTTTTATTCATCTTTTAGAACTATTCAGTTATGTGAAGCATTTGAGGATGAAAGTTATGTCAACTTTTTGAGGATGGAAGGATATAAAGCCAAAGCATCCCTAGGAAGTATATCAAGGGCAACATTGTGTTATTGGTGAAGTTGCACACAAGGATCTTGAATCATAAATTTACCTTTCCAGACTCAATAACCAGACAAAAATCTTCAAAAACCTGGATATTTGACCTAGTGGGATAGCAAAAGCTGATGTGCCGGAATTCTATGCTTCCATTCACTTGCTGTAATTTGATACCCTGATCATTGCCACCATCTATCTTAGACTCTCGATCAAGAATTCCAAATATGGAAGCAGCAGCAGACCTGGCTTTGGTAGCATCAGGTAGTAGAGAGCTTGATTGAGAAATTCCCACAGCAACCAAATTGAGAGCAAAGAAAACCTGAAAAAAAGGGAAAGCAGTGTTTGTTTATATTCACGTACGAAGCACTTAAAATGAGCTGCCTATGTGCAGATATTTTGTATAGCATCTAAGCAGTATTAAAACCAATCCCTTGGTTACAGTTCCAAATGTTTGATACATTATTAGTCACAAAAAACATGTTATGATTCAATTGAGATCATTTCTCAGAACCAAGAACAGCATGCTCAGATTTTTCACTTTATTGTTATTCATTGAGTAAAACACATGAGTAAACCTTCTGCCCATGGACCATGGAGCCGTTGACTTCTTTGTTATGTTTACACATCCATGTTCCAACATGTCAAATATGAAAATATTGGTAATTCATGTCCTTTTTATTTTATTTGCCAATCCATAATCAACAAGAACATAATATGGGACTGGGTTTTACTAAAAGGTCTTTCATGAATTAAAGTTTTCAAAGACCAGTGAAATTATCAAAAGTATCAAAAGTAGTGAAGGAGTACGTACACGAAAAACATTTGTGAATTTAGTTTTTCCATCCTCAATTAGCCGAGCCCCTGAATAGAAGCTGAGTGCATAGGCACAGAATACCACCAGAAAGGAGAAGCCAAAACCAGTCCCAGTAATGAATCCTTGCCTGATCCCCATTTTAACAGGATTGTCACATTTCCTTTTGTAAATCTTTATCACCTTATCTTCAGCAGAGAAGGAAGCAACTGTCCTTATACTTCCCACTGCATCATTAGCAATTTGATTTGCCTCCTCAGACATCACCTGCAGCAATTTTTAGGTGTTTTATCATCATGACACTACAAGTGAATATTACATCATAAAAACCTAATTTACAGGCAACTGAAATTATAAATCAACAAGATTTTTAAAATTCTCATTTTCCTTTCCATAATTCAACCAAAGTTGAAAGCAAGTTGGAAGCTGCAATAGTTCAGGAAGAGTTAATTTCTGCATTCAGATGGTGCTATACACTGCCATACAAGGGCGAGTCTGAAAGTACAATAGTTCATATGATATCTAAAATCCATATCCGTTTTCATGTATCATTCTCAGTAAAAATACATGCCTGTACTAGAAGTTTTGAAGTATGTAAACTTCAGTAGAATCACTGACTGACCTTTGCATTCGCACTGAATCCTTTCATGAATTTCATTTGAATCCATCCATTGAGCCCTATTAATGGTACTAAAGCCAACATTATCAGAGCCAGTTGCCAGCATGCAGTGAAAGCAATCACCATACCGGCGATCAGGGTTGCAATATTCTGAACAACCAGTGCAAGTGTGTCACCCACAAGACTTCGAACTGCTGCTGCATCTCCTGATAGCCTTGCTCCAATCATTCCAGTTGAGTTTTGGGCCTCATCAAACCATCCAATTTCCATGTGAACCACTTTACTGAATGTCATTGACCTGATCCTTTTTATCAGTTTTGACCCAGCAACAGCAAAACAATATGACCTTGCAGGAACGGCCACCAGTGACACAGAGCCAAGGACAATGAACATGAATGACCAAAATCTGGAATCTTTGGTAAGTATTTGTGGTGGTTCATAAAATGTATGAATTATGCTGGATAAGAGCAATCCAAAAATTGGTAATATGACACCATTGATTACTGCTGCAATGACACCAAGTAATATAACTGGAAGCTCTGGCTTGTTAAGATAGGCAAGACGCCAGGTATACACTTTCTGTGATTTTTGTGAAGGCTTCTCATTCCCTGGTTTCTGAGTTATATTTTCCTGGGCATCAATTTCAACAGGTAGGCCAAACAACACTGAGAATGAGTGACGGCTGCTGTTCCCAACAGATGATCCTATACTTATGGACCTTCGAAAGGAAGAACATTGACTTGGCTGTCGGCTACCATCGACTAGACTATTATTTTGATCAGGTAAGTTCTGTTGATTGGAATCTTGGTTCATTTCCTGCAGGCGTACAAGTTGATGGTATGCTCCACTTGGATTTGCAAGTAATTGCAGATGAGAGCCTAATCCACATAGTGATAAAAGAAAAATCAGATTGCTCTAGAAGTAGAGGAGAAAATCTTTAGAACTAATGAAAACCTCATTAACAGGAGAGATTATTAACATGCTTAATTGAAGGAATGACCTATAACTAATATATCTATCTAATGTAAAGAGCTTTACCTTTTTCAATGATAGATCCCCTGTGGATAACGGCGATTGCATCTGCATTTCTAACTGTACTTAGGCGATGAGCTACTAGAATGGTAGTTCTGTTTGTCATGACCCTCTCTAGTGCATCCTGTACAGTCCTTGCAGACTCTGCATCAAGTGCACTTGTGGCTTCATCTAGAAGTAGAATTCCAGGATTTTTCAGGATTGCCCTTGCAATTGCAACTCTTTGTTTCTGACCTCCAGATAGTTGGATCCCACATTCACCAACCATAGTGTCAAATCCCTGCATCTAACATCAGCTGTTAGATAACCATTTGTTACTCATTTGTGTCAACACTTTATACAATACTTTAAACTAAATAAGACACTAAAGTCGAGCATGTGTATACATTCCTTGAGTTAGTTGATAACATTATGTTGTGGGTTTTTTTAGTATGCTTGAAACTGGTTACATGTCCCTTAGCTAATTCCCTAGTATGGAGAAGGACTGGATTGGCACACACATCCATTAGTATTCCAGAAGGATTATTAAATGTTATCTTGAATTCATGCAAAATGGTGACCATCTGATGATAGGAACATGGACATTTGCTTTACAAGGTCCAACGCCTATCATACCAAAGAAATGTTTCCCATCTGTCTAACACTGGAGTTAGGGTTCAAACGAATCACTCAAGCTTAGAAAATTTTTATGACTGATTCTTGACTTGCACCAACGATGACTCAATGATCAGCTGACAGAGAATATTTTTGTTAGACCAAACTCTAACCCAAACATTTGTCTAGATATAATAGATCTCATATGTATCTAGTTCTAAAGTTAGCCATAATGTGAACAGATGAACAAATCAAGCATACTAGGACAAAAGTTGCGATCCCTTGATTTTTCAAGTCCCAAATATATTTACCAAAACTATGTAATCATTGACATGTGGACTTCATATCAAGAAATTCCGGATCGGATCGGATCCCCGAATCGGGACCCGCCGATCCCGATCCGACTCGGATCGGATCGGCCGAGTCGGCCGATCCAGATGAAGTCTGGCCAGTCCGACTCGGCCAGATTAAAAAATAATAAAAAATTAAAAAAATAAAAAAAAATCAGGAAAAAATAAAAAAAAATCAGAAAAAATTACATACATATTATTCAATTGATGTACAATAAGAATGAATGCAATTCATGTACATCCATAAAAAACCCTAAACCCTAAAAGCCTAAAACCCTAAACCCTAAACCCTAAACCCTAAAACCCTAAAACCCTAAACCCTAAACCCTAAAACCCTAACCCTAAATCCTAAACCCTAAACCCTAAACCCTTAACCCTTAACCCTTAACCCTTAACCTTTAAACCCTAAAACCCTAAAACCTAAACCCTAAACCCTTAACCCTTAACCCTAAAATCCTAAAACCCTAAAACCCTAAAACCTAAACCCTAAACCCTAAACCCCAAACCCCTAAACCCTTAAACCTTAAGGGGGGGATCGGGACCGGCCCGAACCGGACCAGATCGGGTCCGGACCGGCCGATCTGGCCGGTCCGGCCCCGATTTGGTCCGGTTCGGGCCGATTTCGGCCGTTTTTTTTTTTTTTTTTTCAAGTCGGTGGGGGGGAACAGTGAAATCCCCCCCGAATCGGATCGGAACCCGCCGATTCCGATCCGAATCGGCCGATTCGGATCGGAATCGGCTGATTCCGCAATCCATGCTTCATATTTGTCAAGGAAAATAACTTAAACTATAGTTCAGAACTTCAGATTAATAAGCATGCTAGATGAGGAGGGGACACTAGATCATTTGTTTGCAGGTTGCACCTTCTCCAACTCCAAGGAGATTTGCTTCGGGCACAACTCTCAAAAGATTGGAAGAGACCATCACACTTTTTGACAAGGATGGATTAGCTTATCCTTAGATGGAATTGAACATGGAGTCTCAAGGAAGGCCCGTGATCATCTGGGCTATTTGAAGGGAGAGAAATTTTAATAGGCATATAATTTAAGGGCCTGACCTAGCTAACTCTCCTATCAGATTTTTATGTTGGATCCTGGTGGTTTGGCTTTTTGTTCTATTTGGAGAAATATAGGTCAGTTTTATGTATTTTATTTTTTGGACTATGAGAGCTTGGGATTAGCCCTCAGGGAGTCCAGGATTTCGTATCAGGCGAAGATCCGAGTATATGACCTCTCTCCACTGACCTCAGACAGTGTTAATTACGTCGAGCAACCGTTCGACAACTCTTGATTAACCGTCCGTATGATGCCCTTTAAACCGTCTATACTACCACGCTGCATGCACACAAGTGAAAGATAGCTTTTTAAACCCTTGGCCCCACCCAAGTCTTTTTAGTGTATTTGGATTTGGTTCAATGTCTTGAAGTATTTGAATTTACACCAAGGCTTTTTAGAGTAAACTCTTAAGGCTCAGTTTGTTTGCAGAATAGCTTAAACCAGAATAAAGAGAAAAGGATTTCTTAAACCATAATAAGAGGTATTTTAGTTTGGTAAGTAGTTGGTATTCCACCCAGAATAAGTAGAATTGCACTGCGCTATTCCAAGTGATTTGATAGGAATAAGTAGAATAAAGAAGAGAATAAAGAGTGGAATAAAGAGTTTAAAATACCCATGTTATTCCGCTTAACCCCTGGTATAACCCATAGCACCCTGGGTTAAGCACTCCCCTCCACCAAAGTGGGTTAAAAGGTTTTAGGAGAATAAAACATCCTATTCAGGACTTATTCCACAAACAAAGTGAGGCTAAGTGTTTAAGATTCATTCTTAAAGGGTTTTGGGATTGATTCCCAATTATTTAGGATTAATTCCAGTATTTAAGACCCCTAGAGGTATCCTTTTTAGGTTTTTAACACCTTATGGGAGGTTTGAAAACCCTTCGAATATATTTTTAGAATTATCTCGGATATACTTGTGTCACAAGGATATTTCGGTAATTTTTACCTCAAATTGGGTTTATTAGACTTAGTGTCTATCTTTATATTTTTCTAAGATTTTTACATATTTTTATCATACTGAGGGTATTTTAATAATTTTACCCATCTTATTAGATTTTGGAGGATATTTTAAATATAGGAAGCATTTTGACATTTTTCCGTAATTTCTACAGATTTTTATCACAAGGGAGGGTATTTTCGTAATTTGGTTAAGTCCTGGGGCATTTTGGTCATCCTGAAAATTTACATTCTAGATTTAATTCTTTCAGTTTCTTTTTTACTGTTTTTACTGAATTTTGACTGATTTTTATGTTTATCTTTGATATTTTATTAATTTCTTAAGTGGGTAAAGATTACTTTATGGTTTTTATGTATTTGAATATTTTCAGATTTTTAGTTTTCTGTTTTTACTGACTTTTATTAATTTTCACTGTATTTTGTGATTTTATTTTCTGATTTTTATTAATTACCACAGGTTTTAGTAATTAATTAGGGTTTAAATTATTTTTGACTTAATTAATTTGCCTTAAATATTTAGGTTTCATATTCAAGATTTTATTCTATGTTTAGGGATGAGACCAAGGTTAATTAATTAAGTGTTTACATATTTTAATCAGATTTTAAGGTAATTAAGAAATTAATTATGTGTATTATAAAAATAATACATTATATTATTTAATTATTTTAAATTTGATGACACACACATGCACACAATTTGCACAAAGAAGTTCTTTCATTATTTCAGCAGAATTTCGCCCTATAAAGAAGGCATTTACAACAATAATTCAGCAAGACTTCCCTTTAGGAAAAAACCTTAGGAAGAGAACCCCTTGGGACGAAAAACTCCTCAAAACGCAGCAAACCCGGGCAAGAGCACTAGATTTGGTCTTCAAAGCAGCAGAATTTCCCCTTTTGGAGCAAGGTGGGCTTGTGTGCTTTTCACCTTGTGTGTGTGTGTTGAAAATGGGGGTATTGGGTCCTATTTATAGGCCCAAATTCGGACCCGGTGGGAAAGTGCCACCAGGGAAGCCCACGGTGGGAGGTGCCACCGGTTTGCTCCTCTCTCCCCTTCCTTTTTTTTTTCTTTATTTCTTTTTGTTAGAGAGGGAGAGAAGAGAGAGTGAGAGGGGGGGGGGGGGGGGGGGGGGGGGGGGGGGGGGGCGATCTGGTGGCCATCCCCACTGGTTCCCAACCGGTGGGGGGAGCCACCGGTTGGACCCCCCACCGGTTTTGGGCAACCGGTGGGGGTGCTCCCCCTCCCCTTTACCTTTTGTTTTTTTTTGCTTTCTTAATGGGGCTTTGCCCATTAATTACCCCCCCTTGGCCAAGTGTGAATGGGGGTGAATTTTCTTAACGGGGAGTTAATGAGAGTTTAGTGGAGGCTCCACTAACTAGGGAGGTGTTTTAAGAACCAATTAATCCCCCCCCCCCTTTAATTAATCTCTCCCCTCCCCCTTTTATTATTATTTTTTTTGAATTTTGAATGAAGAGGGAGAGGGAGAGAACCCCCGACCGGTTCCTCCCTTGGAACCGGTGGGGGTACCCCCCACTGGTTCCTCCCTTCTCTCTCTCCCCTCCCTCTTTTTATTTAAACAAAGGGAGAGAGAGAGAGGGGACCACTTGGCCAAATTTTGGCTTCTTTCCTCTTTTGGAGTTGGAGAATTTCCTCTTTGAGCTGTAGATTTTTAAACTCTGCTAGACTAATTTTTAGGCCCATTTCGACCTGATATTGGGCTTTTATATTGGGCCCGTATTGGATTTCTTATTGGGCCACTGTAGGCTTAATATTGGGCCTTCTTTGAGGGTATTTAGGCCCATTTATTGAAGACTTTTGGGCTGTTTTAGGGCCCATTTTCTGCTGCTGTTTGGACAGTTTCTTGCAGATTTTTGGGCCTCCTATCGGACCCATTTGGTGGGGCTTATTACGCCATTTGCGAGACAACTCATTGCAGATTTTGGGGCTGTTTTGGGCAGCACCCAAGAGTTTTATCGGGGCTGTTTCGGATCTCGTATTGAAGCCCTTTCAAGGTGCTCTCGCCTAGGTATACTTTCGCCCCCTTTGCATCCTTAATGCATGCATATAATTATATATCCGCATACATATAGGAAGGATCTATATTAACACGGACCTTCATATTGTAGGTGCATGTCCATTTTTTCTTTTCACAACATAAGCTCATATGAATGCGAGTGTATGTCATGCATAAATATCTTTCATTGCACAATTATGCGCATATGCATATTTGGATAATCTTCATCATGCATGAAATTTTCGGGTCAACAACATAGTAGGAGTTTATAAAGGAATTTATTTTGCTATGTGAATGTGTATTGGAATGGGCTAGCCCTCATAGTAGTGAGGG
Organism: Zantedeschia hybrid cultivar; assembly: GCA_030544215.1. Classification (NCBI taxonomy): domain Eukaryota; kingdom Viridiplantae; phylum Streptophyta; class Magnoliopsida; order Alismatales; family Araceae; genus Zantedeschia; species Zantedeschia hybrid cultivar. Next base: position 80,604,595 of record JARZZO010000005.1, on the reverse strand, counting down.
GCATAATTCTTCCATTTTGGTTGTTTGGGGACTTGGTCAAGCCACAATGCCTTGGTGTGTTTGTTTGTTTTGTTAAGTGCATTTTTGGGAGCATATGGATACTTGTACGTCCCTTTCAAATAAAAAAGATGCTTAGCAATCATGGAGAGTGTAGTACTATCCCCCAACCCCCCCCCCCCCCCCAAAAAAAAAAAAAAAAAAAAAAAAAAAAACAAAACAAAAGGAAAGGCATGCCACAACTACATATTAGCATGGTTTCAAATTGTTTTTTAAAGCGGCTTAATCGTTGTTTCACTATTTACATTTTCAATATTTCAACCTTTTTATTCCAATGAATGGATATTTTTCCCCTGAATTATTCTAGGTTGACCTTATCACTCAACATAATTATACCATCCAGTGCCATGCTTCATGTCCAATTTCTTGGAAATAATTCATTTCTTGCACATTTTAATGACGATGGATAACATGGATCCAAGAACTGGAGGATAAAATCACCACCATCAAGCTTTTATCTGTTTCCTGTGGAGCCAGATTCCTTTGCAGAAAGAGGGAGAATGAGTCAGAGAATATGCTGATCCATGTAAGTTTGCCAATATAAGCATTCCCGATCCAAATTCCTAGAGGGAGCAGAGTACCCACGAACGGCCATTCTATGAGCCAATTTTGGGCAAGATTTGACTTCTGGTCAGCTTCCATAAATGAATCTCTTCCTCTGTGCCAATTTTTTCATTCATAATAACCACATTGATAGATGGTATCAAATTCCTAGCCAAGGGTGCTTTGTTGATCTTTACTGATAGACTTATTGGGGGATTGTGTTGCTTGCCACTTAATGATCATATATAAGACATAAGACCACAAGATAATGTAGGTAATGCACAGAATTCCAAACTATTTTTTATTGTTCTATGACCCTAATATTGTATGGTTAGTTTGGAACTACTCAAGGCCTCCATCTTAGCCAGACTATCTTTTCCATGCTTGGTTGCTAATATGGGGAGGTGATCAAGGAAAACCTTAAGACATACTGTTGTACGTTACTGGTGGGCCTGGGTTTCAGTGTGCTTTCTTTGGGAAAACACATTGTTCTAACATATGCCTTTCCAACAAAACTTACAGCAAGAAAGGGACCTCCTGTAAGTCCTCAACTAACAGTTGGGAAGGGGGCAATACCCTAAAACTAATGCAAAGTTATCATAGGATTCCTCGATACATGACTGACAAAGATTGGAATATAAAAAGGTTTGATACTGGGAGCAATGTCTTCTGAAAGGAGCAAAATTATCAATCGAGAGCACTTTATTACACAACCAAAAGCAAGCATGAACCATACAAGATACAAGTCAAAGAAAGGAGAATAACACATATGTAAACAAGAAAGAACTCTAAACATGGACTAAGAGGAAAGTTTACAGCAAGTTCCATAAATCATAGAGAGGGGCTTCATTTTTGTGGCACCATTGGTTATAGCATTTGCTGAGGTCTTTCCCATTCCTGGAATGAGTTCCCTTGATTGGGTTAACTGGTTAAGGATCTAAGTGCTAAGTCCTGTTGTCATCTTATGGCATAACCAACAGAACTTTGCCTTGGTGTCATCTTGTGGCACAACCAACAGAACTTTGCCTTGGTGTCATCTTGTGGCACAAACCAACAGAACTTTGCCTTGGTCGAATCAATTTTTTAAGCATAAAGGCAAGCAAACAAGTCTTATACTGTCCAAACAACCAGGTAAATTTCATTAGAGCTGTTGATTTATATTTTGTGTAGGCTTAAACAAGACCTAATCAAATAACTGCTACAAGTGAGAAAAACATGAATAACTGCACAACCCTTGTAGTACTTGTCTCTCTTTATTAACCAATGACAAATGCATAACTTTGCACAAACATTGTACACGCCATAATGATAAAAAAAAACTCATGAATGCTCGAAAGCATTACCTGGGGCATCTTGTCTATGAACTTCGAAGCATTGGCAAGCTCGGCTGCAACTTTGATTTCTTCTTCAGTGGCATCATCTTTTCCATAGGCTATGTTATCCCTGATGCTACATGAAAATAAGACAGGTTCCTGACTTACTAAGCCAATTTTCCCCCTGATCCATCTTAACTGAAACTCCTTGAGATTTATACCGTCTATTAAGACTTCACCAGATTGTGGGTCATAGAATCTCTCAATGAGACTGATAACTGTTGATTTTCCACTTCCACTTTCTCCCACCAAAGCCATCGTCATGCCACTAGGTACCAGCAACGAAAACCCACTGAAGATCTGCTCTTCTGGTCTGGATGGATAACTGAAACAAACATTTCTGAATTCAACATCTCCCCTGATGTCATCTAATTTCTTTCCACCAGTAGAATATGCATCTATTATAGGTTTTCTACCAATTGTCTCAAACATCTTGGTGGCCGCAACTCGTCCAGCTGCAAATGCACTAATGCATGGTGATGCCTGGCCCAGAGAGCTGGAAAAGCAGGAAAGCTGACACGTTGAGCACAGTGAGAGGAATTAACTGTGCATGTGAATGCACCCAATGATAAAGAACAATCACAATGTATACATAGCCTTAAGCATCAAGTTATCTATATAAATGCAAAAGATAGGCCTTTGCCTCTGGTTTTAAACCCCTTCTGCATCAGCAAATTCTTCTATATTTAAAGAACTGCTGAAATGAAAATATAGGACATGAAAATGGTTTCTATTAGGAAAGATGCCTGAAACTACTACTTTTTTTTTTTCTTTGCTTTCATAGAAACCTGTTATTCTGGATCTAGAGTAACGATGACAAATATTATTCCAGAACTTTTGAAAGGATATGCTTGCCTTGATGTAATTGTATCAACGAAAAGTATTAATTATCAAATATGGGGCATACAAAACTCATTATTTTTTGGTGTCCATGTCTTTGAACTTAATGTACATCAGAAGAGTAACTCATTGAAAAAGGTTTGGCTGTGAGGATGATGATAAGAAAATGATATGGTTTTGGATCAAGTAGCCTTATATGTATCAGAGTCACCCTCTATTGACATTGCCACGCATTTAATCATCATTGCCAAGTCCCCATGGCATACAGATGTATCCCAAAAATTTTGTACACGTCAAAGCATACAACCAGCTTGCAGTTAGGGTCGGGGCTCCCATAGTGTAAAGGGACAAGTCGTGAGGGACCCCAAATGGGCTTCTCCAATTGACACTATAACTGTTGGAGCTGGATGCCCAAGCAGTGCATTCTTAGACGTTCTTGAAATTAAATATTATGTCTCTTTTTCATGCATGCATATGTTTACTGTCACTAGACAATTTGTAGCTGTTTTCTCTTTGACTTCTACTCTCTGTCCATGAAAGATAAGGCTTCTTGCATCCCATTTTCAGGTTTATTCTATATCTTGTCTGATGAGGTCTTACGCAAGAGCATACATGCATTTGTCATATTTTCCATACTAATTTATAAGATTGGCATTGGCTGAAACTACAACCATGAAGCCAGTTGTAAGAATACAATAAGGGAACCAATGAAATTGATGTTGTCGCAAAAACTTCACTTAAAGGAGTTTGTTCATAAACATGTCTTAGTAAGTCTTATTGCAACTTGAAGTCAGGAATAGGCCAATTTCCAGCTAGAATTGAGGCTGACTAAAGAAGTATTCATGTCTTAGAATAAATATCAAAACTGATTCAGTCAGAGCTTTATGGAAACTAGGACATGTTGTAGAGACAGATGCTAGTCTAAACAACACAAGTTAAGGAGGAAGAAATTAACAGGATCAAGTAACTTATTAACTCCACAAGACAAAAGCATGACTTACAATGATCCTGTTAAGAGTGCAAAGATCACACTAATGATGCGTCCACCTGTATATCCATTGTTCAATATCATTTTTGTTCCAAACCATATGCCCAGAGCATAGCCCAAAAATACAATGCAATATGCAGCACCAAGACCTATTCCAGCAGCCAAACCCTCATGAACACTGGCTTTATAAGCATTCTTCAAAGACTGGTCATATTTGGTCTCAACTTGTTTTTCCTTTGTAAAAGATGCAACCTGAACAAACAGATAGCTTCACAAATGTCAAGAAGTTATGCTTTATTGTAAAGGCTTTGATCTTATTGAGGCAGGTATAAATAACCATTATGGAGGTCCCTACTGGGTTGGCTAGACCACAATCCTATATAGTGAATCTCCTAGCTGGCCCAGTGAACTTGTCCTAACCTCATTATGCAGTACAATGTTATTAGTCAATCTGAACACATGCTACAAGGAAAATGTTGCTTACAGTTCTTATTGAGCTGATTGTTTGTTCTACAATAATTGCTGCTTCTGAATAGGCTGTTTGACCACGGGATGCCATCTTGGATATAACAATAGACATGGCCGAAGTAGATAGTACAAGAAGAGGAATGGTGGATAACATTACGAGCGTTAAAAGCCACCCTTGAGAAAATGCAACAGCAAAGCCTCCAAAAAATGACGATACTAGCTGAATGAACTTCCCAATCTATAAATAATCAAGCATCATAATCAAAGATAATGTGAGAGATCAATCAAGATGCATGGATCTCTATATTTCTTGAATGCTTTAATAAAGCTGTATGTAGTTGGAAATAAAACAGCTTCCTATGGATGCTAGTACTGGTAGTATACATTGACATGTATCCACAATTCTTGAGTTTCAGAAAATCTAATATAGGGTTATGACACATAATTCATGACAAGGTCTTCAACTGAAGTGGCATGAAAAGAAGTGAATTGATAATGTAAGAAAAAGGAAATAAGTAATGGGCAGAATTTTCCAAGGGACTGCCCAAGTGGGCAGTGGGAATTTGATGCCTGCCCCCATGCTCATCATCCATAAAGCCTTATCCCATAATATGTGATCAGATTTTAGGATATGGGATACAAAATCCTAGGAATGTAGATGGAGTTTCTGGCTGGCTGTCAGCAAGATTTCAACTTTTCATTTGTTTGCCAGAAGACCAGGTATATCATTAGTTGGCGGATAAAAGAGGAGCTACACTCCAAGCATCATATTCCTAGTCAAAGCTAGGTGTCCAGTACTGAGGTCCGCCTTGCAAATATTAGCAATAGTCATATGCATGAAACTACAGTGAACATCCGGCAATCAGCGCGCCAAACCGACCTTTTAGAAGATCGAGCTGCGCTCATCAAAAAAAATAAATAAATTCAAGCTCGAGCCAGGCCCAAGCTTTTATTCAAGCTCAAAATAAGACTTGAACTTGGCTTGGGAGAAACTTACTCAAGTTTGAATTGAGCCCAAGCCCAGCTCTCCGAGTTAACTGAGTTGAATCAAACCCAGAAACCAGCTGAAGGATAACACAAAAGGTGAGCAGTCGTGGGTTTATAACAGGGTCTTCAACATTTTTTTTTTTTTTGGGTATCCGATGTAGGACTAAATGTCCCCAGTGCCCAGACGCACAACCCACACAAGCAAGCAGGCAGATGGCAGGGTGACCATGCTCTGGGGACATTTAGTCCCATATCAGATACTGAAAAAGTTTTTAGCCACCCATAACATTCCTGCTTCACTTATCTTCAAGTGCACTCATGGGCAGGTCAGGTTAGACTTGGCTTAGGGAACTAAGCATGCTTTAGGTGGGCCTATAAAAATGGATCATTTTAAAATATATATAATTATTTTATACTCCGTGTAGGCTTGTGAGCCAATAAAGCTGAGCTTCACTGAGCTCAAGCTCATTTCATTTAATGACATGAGCTCCAGCTCAATCTCATGCCCAGCTCAGTTGTCTCAATGAGTCGAGTCAAGCTGGGCTCGAGCAGCTCACAAGCGGTTCGGCTCATTGCCAACCCTACCAACAATTAACATGGGAAAGAAACAGAAAGGTAGGGCAAAGAAAAAGAAGGGGAAAAGGGAAAGAAGAGGGGGGGGGGGGGGGGGGAAAGGAAACAGAAAAAAGGGACATAATTGTACAAAAAGTGGAGTAATGTTGTTACTCCAATAGATAGTCTAGCAACATGCATAACACGAGCAATCCACAAAGCAAATGTTGTGAAGTTGCATGCTGTGGTCCCTTAAAACAAGTGCCAGCCCCTATATCCAAGGCTGAAAGAAAAAGACAACAGTCTTTACTTTTTTTTTTCCAAAATTATTAGTTTATCAGATGTGAAGCAGGTGGAATGGGTGTTAACGAAACAACATGCATGACCTTTGAACAAAAAGGGAAAAAAAGGGAAAATACCTTTTCACCCATGGCATCTTGAATGAGAATTGTGTCACCAGACATCTTCCCAACAATCTCTCCTGCATTGCTCTCATCAAAGAATGCAATATCCTGTCTCAATATTGTTTTCAGGTATAGATTCCTTATTCTTGCTATCTGTCTTTCTCCAGTAACCATCCAAAATGCCACCTCTGACAAAACAAGAATATGGAATTTATTTTCTGTATTCACCCTAATCGTGTATGTATCAACTACAGATTTACAACTGCCCTTTTGTTATTCCAAGAAATGATACTCATACTTACGAAGGAATGATGCCATGGCTGTTCCCACACCTAAATATATGAAGTCCAGAACTACCTGTATGCATGAACTTATGGCATCATTATTCATTCAACATTAGAGAGACTGTTAACCAGCCTAGTTTTTGTTCCATGGCTCTAGAAAGACGATTCTTAAATCAAGAAATTAAGAACCATGATAGAGCAAAATAGACCACAATTAGAGACAGTTGTAACAAAAATCCTCGACACCAGGGAAGCAGGGATGATTCAATTGAAATATCTGTATCCGCTAATCCTCAACCATGTTCAAAAAGCTATCAATTATAATGAAACAAAGTATAGATACTTAAATGAAATGGTCTGCGGTACCTAATTATTAGAAATATTCTTGACCATTTTATGCATTCTAAAGTAGTGAAAACTTACCAAGATTCTCAAGGAAAATATTTTTTGAAAAATAACGAAAATTAGCTTCGTGGTATCTGAAAAGGTGAAAATATCCTAAAGCCCCTTATCTCTTACCAAAGAAATAAGAGAAAAACCACAGTCGTAGTTATGAAACATTATACATCTTCAAGGAATGTATTTAGTTTAACTTCATGAACAGATTTATCTGAAGTGCCTAACCCCTCTACAAACCATGAAATTTACTTCAAAAATGTTGTCATCAGTGTCTCACCAACTAATGAGAACCATCAGACAAAGTTGCAGAATCCTTTTTTATGGCGACGTTTCTAAAAAGAAGCAAACAGTTATCATGTACAGAACATTCCCAATGTCACTCTTTCAATCACCAAAATGATAGGGCCCTTCTCTCATTCCAAGGAAACTAACATGCAAATTATAAAAAGCTTATCAGTAGACCATATTATGGAACGCATATTTCATAACAATCTCACAGGGAATGAACAATCCAAAATTCATCCAAAACTTGATCTGAAAGGGGGAAAAAGGAATAACAAGGATTATGTCACCTAAAGTTTCCTTAGTTTCATCTAATCCTCCTTTTTCTGGAAAATGATTGGCACCATGTATTCATTAAATAGAAAAAGGTGTATAAGCATGGAACAAAAGTAAAACACCCCAAAATCAACCATTACAAAAGCACCCCCAAAAAAGAATCCACCACATACAAAACTCTCCCCAAAGGTAAATCCCCTTTTACAGGCCCCACTAATGTAGTGTAGCTGAATTACAAAGAAAGTATATTCCAAATGAACAAAAGTTGCCCCCCCCCCCCTCAAAATCTTGGTCCATAACAGTCCCAAATAAAGGCCACCAGCTGCTCCACCATTCTAATTCTCCATCCTTGAGTACATTTTAGAATATTATCATATTAAATTAATAGTAACACAGAGGGTGACTGAAATTACATTTATGTAAATTTGATATTTTATGAAATATTCCCATCTTTAGGATCATTTTTTATTTACAGATAGAATGGGAAATGGGTATCAATATCATGCTATTCCTCCATGAGAAAATAGACAGGGCTTGTTTCACAAAACAAGCAGGATAACTGTCGGATATCCAGCGTCTCGTACTCAAGGCATGTTAAGTTTCAGGTCAAATACATAGCATACTGATTACATCATTAGTATAGAACTTGGAAGTGTGGCTAGTTGAATGGAAAATATTATACACTCAAAGCTCTAGTAGATGGCAAGAATTGAAGCATCTAAAGCTGCTAAACTCCTCCATATTACTAGCCTAACAATGAATATAACTAGAGCTTGAGATAAAACCATATTTAGGTCGTTCAAAAGCTTTATGATGCTTTATTCTACTTTAGATTTAGTAATCACTATGGTACCACATGATTCTCTACTTTTGAAATGATCTCAAATGATCATTCACTTTGAACCAGAGGGAAACAAGGTCTCCTTGGCAGGTTTCAGCCTTTCATGTTCACAGAAGAAGCTACGTAACACCAACTTACCTTGGAAACTCCATGAACAACATAGTTTCTGTCGGTCATTTCTCCGAAGGAGTTGATCAAATCTCCAAACAAGGCCATCATCAAAGGTGTCGAAACCCCATTTGCAATAGCTGCTATGGCACCCACTATCATAAAAAATATATCGATTGAATCTGCAAATAAGAAGAGCTTGTAGAAGGGAATGATGTCCTTGTGCTCATCTTCACCCTTATTCTTTTCAGAATTTTGTTGAAAATGCATCGTTACAAGATTTTCTCTATTTCCTTTTTTAAAGGAGTCACTTGACTGTGTCATACTTCTCTCTGCTTCACCAGCCATTGTATCTTCAGCAGGAATGATTCCCTCTCAGGTATTGTAACTTTGACTGGTAATTGTAATCTGCATGAGGGAGGACATGCTCTTGAAGAACACACTTCCAGAGATTTACATTCATCATAAACAGTAGTCAATACTATATCTTACGTCAGCATATTTGAGATTTCAATAATATGCTACGTGATAGCATGAATTTGATGGCTTCATATAAAATAACTCAAAAACGGAATACAAAGCATTGTCCAATTTTCATGGGTTAGAGATGAAATCACCACATGTAAGTTTAGCAACATCGACAAAAGGTTGACATATCTTAAACAACTCTATGAATGGAAATATTATTCCCGTGCCTTTGCAGCCACCACAAAAGTCATGTATACTCCAATGAAATGAAACACAAGATCCATGGTACTAGCCTACTTGGCTTCCAAGACAAAGGTAGCAATGAAAAAGGACATCATCAAAGTGATGGCTTGTTTTTTGAGCATGAAACAGAACATGTTTTTATAAGTTTCACCTATGAGTGTCACTTTAAGATAGAGAAAGGATGTGTTAAGAAGACAAATAAGAAACTAAGAATAGCAGTGAGCACCATTTCTCATACTGAGAATATAAAGCTTACACTCTCCAGTGATTCTAATGGCAGATGAATTCATCTAATGACAAACATAGAAAATGCCCAGTCATGATCATAACAAGGCTCACCAGAGCTGCACCAGAGTAACACTGCTCTTCAGAATTTCTGTGGTCACTATGTGTGAAAACCTTGGAGCTTTCACATGTTTAGAGAGAACTGCAAGTGGAACAAATATGATCATCAATAGCAGATGCATTGTCTTCAAGGAGTGCTCATTGCCACTGAGCTATTTCTCTCCTGTCGTTCCGCCTCTTGCTGGTGGAAAATCCTGACTCCTTCACATGGAGTGTTCCTCAAATGGCTGCCCTCTTTATATTCTTTGTAACATGGCAGTTGGAATTGAAACACCCATTGAAAGGTGAACCTGTCCTTCCATCAATCATTTCAAGCACCCTGCTTGCACTGATAGTGGTTTTGGTGGTGGATGTTGACTGGGCCCAACAAAATCAGTCATAAAAAGTAAAAGTTTCTTCTGACTGATGACATCAGAAAATTTCTGCAGAAATATGTGCAGCCAAGCTTACAATGATGTAGATAACACTTGGAGGTCTCATACGGACTAATTGTACAAATCTAATAGAAATTTTCCTTTGTGATATCAGAGTTGCTCGGTAACATCTCAAAATTGAGTAAGTGACAAGAGGATAAGAAATGACAAATGCCGTTTCCTTCCTCGTCCAGTAAATAAGATATTGTCACGTGTACTTATGACAGTTATTGTAATAATGTTGAGTCCTTAGTAATACTTTAGAAGTTGATCAGCATGCAGACGAAGCAAATACCTGTTGCTTGCGTCTCGTCTAACATTTGACCCTTATCACTATGAAACTCTCAAATGCCACATGTCAACTTCATGCGCGCCAACCCCGTGCCTCAGCACTGAGCTACCCTCGTGAGCACAGGCACACTGCCACCACTGTGAAGACAAAAGCAGGAGGAGGGTATATTCTAATGGAAGGAGATGAGGTATCTCCAAGTGGAGAGTCCTCATGACATCAGGTGGATTCACCAACTAAAGGTGTATTGGGACCTATCCTATCTCTCCAACCCACCAACTCCGTTGAGGAAAAGATACCCGCTTATTGCTCTCACAGGAAGTTGACCATATACCTCATTGGAGATTCCTCATGGACACTTCCCCCCATTTCTTGTCTTCATCCACACAACTTAAAATATGTGTCCCGACTACAACAGCTGAAATATCCTCCCTTTAAAAACTTAAAAATGATCAAGCTTCCTGACTTCTCTGAGCTTGCATGAGCACGTCATACAACTCAGAAAACAAATATGTGATATCCATGCCTTAATCACTCCCAACAAGAGTTATTTCTTTATTCCTCCATTATAATACACTCCTGTAACTTCATCCTCCAAACCATGTGAGGGGAATATGCTCCATTGGATGCCTCTGCCTCACTCGCTAGCCCACGCCGGCGCCTGGCCGTGCAACAACGACCTTCGCCGCCAAAAAAGGACGAACGCCCGCGAGTTCCGTCTCCATGACTCCCATCAGTGGCTCATAATGCAGGACAACACAAGTGATAATGGAGCGTGCAACGTCCACGTCATGGAATCCAATCAATCTCCCTTCATCCCCCCAACCCACTAATTGGAAAAGATGCAATCTTGGAGGCAACCAGTTGGTATCTTATCAGAATACCCAAGGGTGAGCATCTACAGGCATGAAGCGCCCCCCCCCCCCCCCCAAAAAAAATAAAATAAAAAAAATCACATGAACTACTCACTGGTGTGGGAGGCAGCCCACAAGCACGGCCTCCTCAATGGTATCTAAAGTGACAAAGACTCGAAGGATCCCCAGGGCCCCAACTCACTATCTACAGCAAAAAAGGAGGGATTTTTGAACAGGAATACCTGGTGGGGAGCATCATCACCTTGGTGAATGCGTGCACCCAACTCTTACTACACGCACAAAAACCCAGCCACGAGTCCACGACCAAGCGGGGCTTTTCCTGATGGTGGCTGCTTGCCGGCGCAAGTGCACTGGGAGCTGCTTTCTGCCCAACAATACGGACCGTCAAAATTTAAACTTTTTTGCTTTCGACCAGCAAAAGCTTGTCAAGGAGGGAGCTTTCCAACGGGAACGCCACCGCCATGGCCTTCACTTCGTGCGCCTTTCCGCACTCCCCAAACCCATAGAAACGTGAAGGTGGAGAAGGCAAAGTTAGCGCCTACTGCACTAGACAGAGGCTGGAACTTGGGGAGGGTGCATGCAGCAACTAGGGATTCTGTATACGCCTCCCAGAATCGACTCCAAACGACAGATGATTGCTACAGGCGCATGCTTTTGCTATGCCGCGAGCGGTGAGCCCGCCCACCATACTTTTGCTCCTGTTTGGTTGGTTGCGGGATTGGGATAACTTATCCTACTAGGAAGAGAATAAGTAGGTTTCTTGATTTTGTTCTTATTTTTATTTTATTTTTTTGGAAGGGAGCCAAATGGTTTGAACAACATGTATTTGATCAGAAGATCAAGGTTCGAGGCCGCCAAGAGTAAAAGCTCCTCCGAAAGGAGAGGGTAAAACTCAAACAATTTTTTCTTTTTTAGATGGGCAATGTATCTGTGCACCGCACGAGAATTTTACGGTGAATCCGTGTGAAAGCGGGATTCGAACGCGCACGCTCCCTCAGTGGAGAGCGCAAGGTATCCGCTCGCTCACTACTGAACCACGAGTGCTGGACAAGTAGACTTTTTGTTTGATAACACACGCAGGCTACTCTTGTGATTCTATCCTAAGTCTTGAGGCTGGGTTACAAAATTCAAGGTACATCTAGATTAATACATGTTCAGCCTCCTTTTAACCTGATTACAATTAGACAGTCTTTGACATCTATTTTCGGGAATTTAGTCTCACTTAAAATAAAGGAATCAGTTCACTTAAATATCTTTAGTAATCTTTCTAAGTCATTTTAAGAAGAATGAGATTGAGTTTAAATTTTAAAGCCTCCTCTCATATTTGAAAGGCTTTTTCTTAAAAAAATATTACTTTATTTAGAAAAAGCAATCCTGTATAAGTTAAAATAGGAAACCAAATAGTATTCTCGTTATAAGGATAGGAAATAGAGAAAGTCTTTTTACTTCCTGTAACGAGGAATGGGAATAAATTTTACAAATGAATGTCAAAGATAGCCCTAATATGATGCCCAAACACCTTTTGGGATACACGAAGAATAAGCAAGGGATAACCCCGGATTAAGCCACAAAAGGCCCAGACTTCAGTCTTGCATGGTTCCACCTTCTTGAATCGATTCCAAATCTCAGCCTTCTTTTCCAGAATCCTGCAATGGGGTGGGATGCACGTCCGCCGACTGATGTCAGAATCTCCATCGCATCGCCAAAGCGATTCCCTGTAAAGGAGGTAATTAAGATGAGGGTACACAAATCAGTCCCAAGAATAAATGATTTGGGATTTTTAGCAAGATTGTTTGTACTTATTTATTCAAGAATAAATCATCCCAATAGATAATCTCTGCAACCAAATTAGAAAAGGAAGGTATGTAAATTATTCCGAAGAATAAGTAATTCAATATTTTTTGCAGAATTATTTGTTCCCGTTTATTCAAGAATAAGTCATCTTTCTTTGAATATATATATATATATATATATATATATATATATATATGGATAATGAGTTAATATGCTCTTGGGGCGCATCCACTTAAATGCGTCCCAAGGGTGATGTCGTCTGATCTTGATCGGACGGTAAACTTTAAAAAAGAAAGAAGATAGGCAACGTTGGGCGGGCGGGCAATTCGTCCGCCTCACCCAAGCTCATGCGCATCCGTTTGAATTCAAACCCACACCATTGGACGTCTGCGTACGTACACGATTCACCGATCGAACGGCTGAGGCGATTCGCCCGCCCACTTGAGCCATGGGCGTCCATGCCCATCTTTTTTAAAAGAAAAAAAAAAAAAATACCGTCCAATCAAGATCAGATGACAATGCCCCTAAGACTCATCTACATGGATGTGCCCCAGGGGCATGTTATATCCTTCCCCTACATGTATAATGTGTGTGACCAAATTGAAGACGGTCGTGATACTTGTCTCACAAAAAAGTAGGACTCGGCCTTACAGCCTGTGATAGATCGCCTATTTTTGAATGAATTATACTTCTTATTTTATTATCAAAATCTTATATTAAATTATGTCAAATTTGATACAAAGAAATCTTTGTCACATTCTACCCGTCCTGGTGGTGTGAACGTATTGATCGTTCCAAAATAGATTCTAACTAATACGTATGCGTTATCTCAAGTCGTCAATGATCCATAATCTAATAAATTAAGGGAAAATAATTAAATTCAACTTTATTTTTTGAGAAAAGGAACAAGGGAAAAGACTGAATAGCACTAAGGGACTATGCTTTTTTACTTTGTTCATGGGTTGTCCCACTCATTTCAGAAAAAGGTTCCATTGCATTTATTTATTATTAAAGTAAACTGAGACTAACCAAATGATTGCCTATAACTCTATAAAAGATGTGATAATTATCTTATCATGTCTCGTCATATGGATTGAATCCAAGTAGATTCGGCAAAAGTTAAATCAAAAGAGTTTAGAATTTGGATACCACTGACCCCAACAAAGTTCATATTCATAGTCCACACCCACACCATTATAGAGACTATGGAGACAAAAAAATATATTATTCTTCAGTGATTAGATATTTGGTGGTAGACTTGTCAATGAGTCAGATATAGTATGAATCATGAACTATCTACCACTGTGTTTGGTAAGTAAACGGTGCACATATTTGTTGTTTGTTAATAATTGGGAAGTATTATATCCAAAACCACTTTTAAATATATGGATGGGAACAAGCATCGGTAATTTCCCAGCTAATTAGCAATCATAATAAGAGCCTATGAAACTCAAATTCGAAGTAATAGTGTCCTCTAGAAACTACTCTCTTTAATATCAAATTTATAGACTGAACAGAAAATATTCATTTCATCGGACAGAAAAACAAATACTCAAATTTTTATTTGTCTTATCATGTAAATCATAGAATAACAACAACAACAATTCATCTAAACTATACTAAAACAATCTCCTCATGTGATACCTGCGGCTCTGTAATATGATATAAATTAAAAAATATTAACAGTTATTAGTAGATACTGGCTTGAAATTTCGTTATAAAACTGGTCTAGAAATTATATTAACCTACATGTTAAATTAACAAGAAAAATACTTGCTACAATGTTTAACATGTAGTAGTCCAAACACTTTTAATCGGGGTGACTACTGAGCAAGTGTAGGTGTAGAGGGAGAAAATTGGATGGAGCAGAGGACCGTCCGATTAGTTCTCCTACCATTCGATGAGATTTGTTTAATGAAGAAACGTCTCATCGGAACCTGTAGACATCAGGCGGTCAAGGTTTTCTGTCTAAGTGGAAGAAAGATCTTCTGATGCCTAAGTCAAATTTCTGAAAGAAGTTGGTAGGCTTTCTTTTCTTTTCTTTTCTTTGGTAAGAGTGTGCATACCTTGAACTCAAGGGGGATCCGTCCTTTTATATCGTCCCCTCAGAGGATAAGAGAATCTTCATGTAACAGCCATTAGCCACCCATGGGGGCCCCTAATTGCAGGCGATCGTGAATGATCTAGCTGGAATGTACGGCTTTGTTGCTGCCTCAGGTGACAGAGATCGTAGGTCCTACCATAATTAGACAGATGTTGTCCTTTGACTATGATTCCCTCTAAAAGGCGGAAGAGGAAGAATTTGAATCTTGCCGAGTGCCCTGACTTCTCGGAAAGTCGAGATTTTGGTTGAATGGTGTTGGGGCCTTTGTATGGGCCTTAGCCTTGTTGGCTTATTGACTTGGGTTCCCAAGAACTTTGCGCTCCTCAAGAGCCCAATCATCTCAGAAAGTCGAAATCTCCGGCCGAGACAGGCCCTCTCGTGGGATCCATGATTCTGGACGGTCTCGCCAAGTACTCGCAAGGGACCCGCACGGCTGTTGCACGTAGTGGCCTTAAATTGGGCCGCAAGCTATTTGGGTGGTCCTCCATGGGCTCAAATGGACCAAAGCCGATCTAACGTGCTTCAGTAGGTTTTTTTTTCACCTTTTAAATTGTCAAGCTGAGAGACCACCTCTCTCAATCTTCGTACTATTTGATCAAAGATCTGATGGTTAAGAAAATTCAAAAATGATAAAATCACATACTCATGAGCCATCATTTCGCATGAACTATCGAACTGTTGAAATGTAAGGTTGCAATGCACTTACTGCAACACTCAATTGCAGCAAGTATTTATCCACCGATAAACGGTTGAATACTTGGGTTGTGAATAATGAGTAATAATTGTTTTACCGTATGAAGTGCAATCCTTTTTTAATTTTAATTTTTTTTTAAAGGTTAGGCCTATAAGGTCTGACATGTCCATATAACCCAATTTCTAATAGGACGATCCAAAAAAATTAAAAAACTAAGCCCCAATGAATAGTAAAATTAATGGGCGGAGCTTAATAAAAGTAGAGTTGGTTTTTTATTTTTCATATTGTTTAGTCATTCGATTGAAGATCGGGTTGTACAGAAATGTCAACCATGATAAGTCGGACTTTGAAAATCATTCAAAAATAAAAAATAAAAATAAAAAGATGAGACTCCACCGCATGGATGCAGTTAATATTACTCGTGAATAATTGGTTATCATTGGGGTTCCCTCCTGGGAGGGAGTGTAGTTTCCAATTGACCAACCTAAATTGGCACATCGAGTGGGCAGCTTTTCGATTGTTAACTACTTGATAGGGGTGACAATGTGTCCAGCCGAGTCGAGCCGAGCGTCCTTGAGTTTGGTTCATCAAAAAGACAAAAATCGAACTTGAGCTGAGTCTGAACTTCAATTCAAGCCTAAACCCAAATTCGTATAGTTTTCTTATTTTTTAATAAAAATTTAAAAGGTGGGGGGCAATCCTGATGTCTTTTTTTTTTAAAATTTTTTTTTACTAACCATCATCTGATGATAGCAAATGACTCCTTTAAGATTGCCCAACCCGTTTCCATAGGTTTTAAGAAAAAGGATTGTTACAGGTCATGGATAGACATCCACATTGGACATACTTCTATATCCGTTATGGATATAGAGAGTTAGAGTCTTTGGCGAGTGGGGATTTTTGGGGAGATTAAATTCTTAAAGGGATTTATATAAAAAAAGGTATGGTAGAGAAGAGATACATACATGAGTTCTCTCTCTCTCTCTCTCTTTCGCTCAATGTATGGATCTTCTCCGTCTCGACTCGGGTTGTGAGGATCTGCGCACGCATTAAAGTAACCTCTCTATGTGTATGTGTTGGTCTCTACCAACAGCGATATCACAGCGCACCATTCGATTTCACGCCATGAGGACGATCAAGGTCGAGGCCACGATAGTCGGAGAAGAAGCATGCATGCGCGCAGAGCGCCACGCGCCTGCTCGCGGCCATGTTCGCAGGGCACCATGCGCCTGCGTGCGGGTCCGCGCCGTGCGCACAGGCGCCATGCGCTGGTCCGTGCAGGGCACCATGCGCCTGCGTGCGCTGGCCCGCACGGCTGTGTGCATAGAGCGCCCACGCCTGCGCGCGACTGTGCAGTGCGCAGCAAGGGCATGCGAGCCCCTGCTCTCCTTAACGTGTGGCAGAGCCACGGCCGCCTTCGGCGGAGCTGCTGCAGGCCGACCGATGACGTCCGTACCCCCTCTCTCCCATCTTTCTCTATCCTAGGGTTTTACCCACTTTCACTGTTCATACGATGGGGAAGGTAGAGGAAGATTGGCTCATTTATCATTAAGTTTTAAAGTTTTCTATATTGTGTTTATATCCCTCCTACCCCCTTAAACCTGTGATGATCTTTAGGCTTTGGTTTTAGCTATTAAAGTTTAAGTTAGGGAAGAGTCAACCTGGCTAATTTTTTAATGCTTATAAAAAGATTCCGATATATGAAAAGATCGACGCGGATATGGGCCTCCTTTCAAGCACAGCTCCACGTCTTATGTCCCCTTGAATCACTTCCAAACATTAGGTCTCACAGAGGAGAATTGAAAAGAAATGACATGTCCATTAGATTATGCAAAATAATTATATTTATCTTCAATGTTTTTAAAATTTTAAGTACCAACCTGAATAATCTAGCATATTTCGGAATAATTCTCATGATACCAGTGTTTGTTTTTACCCCCCTTTCAACTTATTTGATAAACTCTCTTTTTCAAGTCTTTTTTCCTACAGACTTAAATAGAGAAAAAAATAACCCAATTCAACTTAAAATTAAAAACAAAACTAGGGGAATCGACTGAAGAGCACTATGGACCTATGGCACTAGGCTTTTTTTTTAAAAAACTTTGTTCATATGAGTTGTCCATTCATTTGAGAAAAAGATGTCATCATTGGTGCATCTTTCTTTTTAAAACTTTGTAAAGGGCACAGTTTTCCTGACACTAATCAAAAGATTATCTTTAACGCCACAAAAGATGAGATAAATATCTTATCATGTCTCGTCCTATGGATTGAGAATCCAAGTAGATCTGGTAAAAAAAAAAAGGAGAAACCAAGTAGATGCGGCAAAAAAGTATGCCACCGCATATGAGTTTTATAATGTAGAATATTTACATATATACTCCTAAAAATATTATATTTGCATCTATATTCCCAATTCTCACATATTGTCAATAATACTCTTGAAATTTTCAGAAAGGTTGCACTTATGCCTTTGCATCTAAAGATTCTGCATAGATACTCCTAAGTTCACTAATATTTTTATATACACCCCTCAATTCACTAGAATTTTACATATGTGCCCTCAACACCCCCGATGTTATCGTGATTTATAGAACTTTTTTGGCATATTTCAATGAAATTCACCTTTGTTTGATGGAGGAGTATAAATGCAATATTTTGAAGATTTCAAGGATATTGATGACAATATGTGAGAGTTAGAGGTATAGATGCGAATAATATTTCTGAGGGGTATATATGCAGAAAACCCTATAGTGTAAGGCCCTTTAGAATCCCAAAAGAAAAAGGCACTTTAGATACTAATGACCTCCCAAACAAAGTTCATAGTCAGACCTACACCATTTTAAAGACCATGGAGAGAGAAAAAGATATCATTCTTAGTTCAATGAGTTAGATATAGTGTGAGCAATGAACCATCTATCACTGTGCTTGGTGGTAGAATTGTCAATGAGTCAGATATAGTGTGAATAATGAACTATCTATCACTGTATTAATTGGTAAGTAAACTGTGGACATATTTGTTGTCGGTCGTTATTGAGAAGTATTACATCCGAAGCCGCTTTTAGATATATGGATGGAGGTACTTCTTGGTAATTTACCAGATAATGGACAATCAAAATAAGAGCCTATGAAACTCAAATTCGAAGTAATCAATATTAACCTATAGACTACCTTGCTTAATGTCAAATTTAGAGTTGAAGAGGAAATAATAGTTTCATAAAGGAGGAAAAAATAATCAAATGTAAATTTGGTCTATCATGTAACAGTAAAGCATGGCAATAACAACTCATGTAAACTATAGTAAGATGAGAGCATTTGTTCATATTTAAGACGAGATATGTTGTGAGAAAAAGCAGGGAGGTTTGAATGCTTCTATCATCTCTCTTTTCTACATGATGGACAAGTTTGATGAAGCTTTTTGTTAGAAAATTGCTTTTACTTTTCAATTTAAATGTGAAAATTGTTAGGTGAGCGTCAATCTCCCTAAACTTTTCAAGTTCAAAAAAAAAAAATATATATATATATATATACACACAGACACACATACGGATGGATCCATGTGGTTATGGGCCTCCTTTGAAGCCCAGTTCCACCTCTTCTCCTCCTTTGAGTCACTTTCAAACATTAGGTCTCAGAAAGGAGAATCGAAAAGAAATAACATGCCCATCAGATTACGAAAAATAATTAGATTTCTCTTTAGTTTTTGAAAATTTTAAATGCCGAGCTGTATAATCTATCATATTTAGGAATTAATTCTCATGATTTCAATATTTTATTTTCCCCCCTTTCAATTACTTATTTGACAAAAATGCTTTTCCAAGCTTAAAGAAGCTTTTATGTGGTTTTCCAAATAACCTGATACTGTGAGAGGTTACAAATAAGTATCACGTTTGGAAAGATCAATCACTAAAATGATAGTTGTAGGGTTGATATCCGAAATTTTCTGAATTACTTATTCCGTTTGGAAATTTTACTTTGACAAGCGGAATAGCTTATACCGGTGCAGAATAGTATATTCGGGAAAATAAAGAGAATAAGTCATCCCACCCTAGATCTAAGAATTATTTATTCTTCTTATTCCGTTAACGGGTCCTACAAAATTATCAAACCGAAACACCCCTTATTTTAATATGCGTTATTCCGCCGTCAGTGGACCCCACATAATAACTTATTCTGCAAACAAAGTAAGAATTAGAAAAAAAAGCCATGGGGTTAAAAGACATTATGAAACAGTAAATATGCCACGGACAGAGCCCACCCTAACACTACCTGTGGACCTCCCCCTCCAACACCGCTCAATCCAGTGCCGCCGACAACCGCCCCTAAGCTACCTAGTCCGGTAGTCCGGTGCTGCCAACAAGCTCTGCCTCCAATGCATTCGAGTGCGCTATCATGATGTAGATTATGAAGACTGCTCAACTATGTATCATGAGTGATTAATTCAACGAGCTTTACATTTGTCTGAAAAGAGAAGGTCTATATATAAGATGTCCTTTGTAAATGGTCAAGAATTGCAACTGTTGGCTATACACATGCATCATTTGATGTTTTGGTTGCAGAATTTGTTTTCAGGATATCAATTCTCTTTGTTTTTGCAAATATGCAAAGCCTCCAGTTTTCAGTTGATAGCGTTGGTATGTGACCTGGTTTTTATGCTTCCCTTCGTGAATGCCTTTGCTTTCATCCATGTTTCAAGAACTCAGTTTATAAGAGTATCTTTCACCTTAAATTCAACTTTTCAACTTCACTTATTTTGGTGACTATTCATAGGAAGAACCTCACTTTACTGCAATTCTAGAGTACCATTCGTTGATGACACTATCCGCCGTATCGTACTAGTATTGGCAGATGCGTACCGGTATTGATCAGTACCGGTATCGATACGGAGGTGAAATTGAAACAGACTGAAACTAGCTGATATGGGCCGATATTGGTACGTATCGGTACCGGTACTGACTGACACCGAGACCGGTACTGAGACTACCACCCTCAGTACCATTAGTGCTGTTCTTTATCTGTTATTTAAACCTATTTACTAAATCTAATCTCCTTATGCTGCGTATTTGTCCTCTTCTGTCACTTTAATCAACCGAATTATGTAGATGTATTCAGTTCCATATATTCTCTCTTCTAGTAAGGATCTCATTTGGAAGGACTAATGCTGGTGTTGCTGTGATGAGCCTCTAACAAGCGGGATGAATTCTCTCTTCAATGAAATATACTTGTTACGCTTGGCTTCTGAGCTCCATCTTTCACCCCCTGCATTTGCTTGCTGGTGAAGTCCATTGCTTTCTCTTTTGCAATGAATGAATCTATCCGATTTCATGGTTTGGTTTATTGGAAAGAGATGGCATGGAGATGTAACAGTGTTGTTGAGACACCAACGATGGGAGGTGGTATGTAATTGAAAATGTGTGCTAGGCCTTTGGCAACACTGCAGTGTTGGTGTTTTTTGGTAGTAAATGCATGCCATTGTTGTCAGCTGAAAGTGGCTGGCTAGTGGCTGCCCTTGGATGGTACACATTGCAATTCTGGCTATCAGGCTCCTCCAAGATGGAATTAGGAAGAGGTTGGGAAGGTAGAGGGTGGTTCAGGGTCAGGGTGATTGGATTTGCTTATCTGGAGCGAAATGCTCAGTGGGGAGAATGGTGGATATCCAAATGTGGCCCATTCTCAGTATACTGTGTTTCCTTTTTTTAAAAAAAAAAATCCTGTACCTCAGATCAAATGGATACAGGGACTGGAGTTTGCAGAAGGGTGAGGTGTACCTGGCTAGATTATATTTCTTTATCTGTTGGTTTTAACATTTCATGTAGAAAAAGGATTGCAAGAGCCTTATTGCCAAGGGTAAACAGTTTGCTAACTCAGTTCCCTGAGACAATGTAACACAATGGACAATGCTCCCCGTCTTCAGATGTGTCAGTTCCAGATGGTTGGACGACCAAACTTTTTTTTTTGTAGGGGTCTGTTATTCACTGTCACAAACTGTCTCGAGAAAGTGTATTAATAAATCTGTCCTGCTAGATTATTAGGGCTGAGCTTTTGATGCAGATACCATATAAACCTACTTTACGTCAAGCTTCACTAAAGTACCCCATGATAGTACGTTACGTGGCTATGGAATCAATGAATATGCTTGAGAGGCGATTTTTTTTTTCACGTAATTGAATTTCACAATATGGTTCATTACGGATCTTATTTCTTGGAACAGCGCAATGACAACACTTTAATGTTCATGATCAGGTTGGTGGCAACCACTACAGGCCGGATCTGACGAATGCTGCTCTTGCAAGGTTAAGTGCTGTTCATCCAAGTCCTAAGGTTGCCAAGTCGGGTGCAAAGAAGAGGAATAGGGAGGCCACCAAAGTTAGGCGGTAATGGCTGCCAATGTTGTCGAGCTACCTTGGCGTTTTATTGCTTGTTCTCCAGTGTTTTTAGAAGCGAAGTGATAGTCACCAGCTTTCATTTTCTGAGAAAAAGATCAAATGCCCTTCTTGTTAAGCAAAGTGATAGTCACCGGATTTTTTTGATTGAAAAATCAAATAATCAGATTTCCATTGACAGCCCCGTCAGTGACCTTTTATACTGATGCATGGCGCTCGATGACAACACCAATGTTGGTGCTGTTGGAGTGTATCCTCTTCAAGGATTGCTTAATTAACCTCAACTTCGCCATTTGCCTGCCCCACTTAATAGACTTGAGCCATATGTCACATTCAACTTTTTCAGTCTTCCATGTATTTCTTCTTTTTTGTTAAGAATTTTATGTTTCGTTTACAATTAGTGGTGGTTTAGTTTGGAATTGTAAAATAGCATAAAAACCACATTTCAATCGTGTCATACAAGTGTCGTGTTGTACAATAGTTGATGGTACTTTACATCAAATCAAGTATCCCTATCGTAAAGTTAAATCCTTACAACCCTGATTTGGTTTCGGTATAGATCCAATATTACTGTCACTTTTAATATTGACAGTGATAGAATTTTTTTTAAATGTTTGACTGAGCTGTATTAATTTTAAAATTCATTCACAATTAAGCCTCCTAACTCTATCCAATTTAATACAACATTATGCTTGTATTGAACTTGATATAGAAGATTGAACACTTGCTTCGGCTGATTTTTTAGTTTTTGTTCAATTTTTTTAATTTTTTTGGAGCGTCCGATCAAAACTCGATGGTACAGTCGTGTTGCTCGGGTTGGTCCCGATCCGATTGTAAGATTTTTTATTTTTTTTAAAATCTTTTTTTATTTTTTACACGTAAATCAAAATTTGTGTCAACTTTTTTTTTAGAAAGAAAATCTATAGTCTCGTGGGGGCCGACCCAAATAATCCGGAGGTATCGTCCGATTTTTTATCAAGCGCTCTAAAAAATTTTAAAAATCCGAACATAAAATCAAAAAATTTGAAAAATTGCCTCCCTCCAACTTAGACGGTTGCACAACATTAATGAATGAGCAATACTTACTGCAATGCCCATGCATTACAATCTAGGCCAGCAGCAGTCTGATCCAGTCGGATTGAACGACTGTTGTGCAACCCGTCTGAGTTTGAAATGATAATTTTTATTTTTTTTATTTTCTGTTCAGATTTTTAATTTTTTTTAGAAACCGAACAACCCGACTGTACCATCCGATCTTTGATCAGACACTCCAAGATAGTTTAAAAATTCTGAACATAAAATCAAAAGGAAAAATGAAAAATCGGCCCCCAAGACCCAGACGTTATTGCCCATGTATTGCAATCCACGAATCGGACGGCTACTGTCCATTCATTGCAAGATATTTTAAATTATTAGATAAAAAAATTGATTAAAAATATCTAATTTTAAATTACTAGTGCAAAAATCTTAAATTTGATTTCAGGCAGTTTTGGACTAAGAATAAGATAAAAAGACGCGACATTTTGAGTGTCTAATTTTAATTTATTATTTTGAAAAAAGTAGTATTATAATGACTAAAATTAGATAAAATGTGTGCCACAAGATATTGAAAACATTGCAAGACATTTTATAGCACATCAAGTAGAAGGTAATATTATTTTAAGATAATTTATAATATTTAACGCTACACCAAATGGCCACATAATTATTATAGTGAATTAAAATTGATCATAAGAATCTTCCAAACAACCTTTTGTATCATTTTTGATATTGTTACAACTTCAACCAAACACCTAAATCTTATATCATATCAATTTTAGTATTAATACTCTATATCATAAAAATAACAATATCAAAATTCATACCATATCAAATTTGATACTCTAACCAAACATGGTGTAATATTTAGTAGAAAACATGCAAACGAATTGATGAGGCAAAATCCGATTCGGCCCATTAAAACAAGTCCAAACCCAGTTCAGCCCAGTAGCAGCAGTACAAGGCCCTCAGGGAGCCTTCGACCCATCAGCGGCCCAACAGCCCTCGGCCCGTAAGCGGCACCGTTGCTCCCGGCCCAACAGGCTTCAGCCCGTCAGCGGCCCATCAGCTTATGGCCCGGTAGCAGCCCGGCAGCCCCAGGCCCATCAGGCTTCGGCCCATCAGCGGCCCAACCCCCTTCGGCCCGATAGCCGAGTCCGGCCCACTCTGGTGGAGGACTAGGCACTATGGCGGTTTACCAGTAAGTCCGGACATAGTCCTATATCGGCTGTCACCGTTAACCATCCTCTATCCTCTGCTATAAATACACCGCTATTTATTGCCAAAGGTATGCAATTCTATGCCTCCGAGACCCTCAAGGACTATAGTCCAAAAAACATTAAAGCTACTCTTTGCCTTCTGAATCGAATCTTCTTCAGAAGCTAACTTGACCGTCGGAGGGGATTCCTAAGAGCAGAAGCCCGGGACTCCTGCTGACCGGTTTCTTCTTCTTTCCCTCCTGCAGGGGCTCGGTTCGAATCATCGCCGACCTCCCCGAGTCGGTCTCGGCCGCCGACCTCGGATTCCTCCCACCGGTCTCGACGCCGTGCGCTGGCTGCATCCCCGACCGAAAGAGCCTCGGCCCCGCCTTCCGGAGATAAGCCAGCATCTGAACGAGCCACTTTCGGCCTCGGACCTTCGGCTTCGTCTTTGCCTCTATCGCCTTCCGGATCCCCGTCGGGCCTCTTACACCGATCTGACCCAGCTCCGGATCCATAAAACTTCGGATTCCAGCCTCGGAATCCGGTCGTGATAGCTTCGGCTACATCACGTGGCGCCGTCTGTGGGAAGCAAACAAACAAGTCATGTCTCAACGACCTGTCACCCGGCGATCCGGACAAAGCGAAGCAGAGACGCGGGAAGCCTCCGCGCAGTTACAACACTCTGAAGGCGCCCCGTCATACAAGTGTCGTGTTGTACAATAGTTGATGGTACTTTACATCAAATCAAGTATCCCTATCGTAAAGTTAAATACTTACAACCCTGATTTGGTTTCGGTATAGATCCAATATTACTGTCACTTTTAATATTGACAGTGATAGAATTTTTTTTAAATGTTTGACTGAGCTGTATTAATTTTAAAATTCATTCACAATTAAGCCTCCTAACTCTATCCAATTTAATACAACATTATGCTTGTATTGAACTTGATATAGAAGATTGAACACTTGCTTCGGCTGATTTTTTAGTTTTTGTTCAATTTTTTTAATTTTTTTGGAGCGTCCGATCAAAACTCGATGGTACAGTTGTGTTGCTCGGGTTGGTCCCGATCCGACTGTAAGATTTTTTATTTTTTTTAAATCTTTTTTATTTTTTACACGTAAATCGAAATTTGTGTCAACTTTTTTTTTAGAAAGAAAATCTATAGTCTCGTGGGGGCCGACCCAAATAATCCGGGGGTATCGTCCGATTTTTTATCAAACGCTCTAAAAAATTTTAAAAATCTGAACATAAAATCAAAAAAATTGAAAAATTGCCTCCCTCCAACTTAGACGGTTGCACAACATTAATGAATGAGCAATACTTACTGCAATGCCCATGCATTACAATCTAGGCCGGCAGCAGTCTGATCCAGTCGGATTGAACGACTGTTGTGCAACCCGTCTGAGTTTGAAATGACAATTTTTATTTTTTTTATTTTCTGTTCAGATTTTTAATTTTTTTTAAAAACCGAACAACCTGACTGTACCATCCGATTTTTGATCAGACACTCCAAGATAATTTAAAAATTCTGAACATAAAATCAAAAAAAAAAGTGAAAAATCGCCCCCCAAGACCCAGACGTTATTGCCCATGTATTGCAATCCACGAATCGGACGGCTACTGTCCATTCATTGCAAGATATTTTAAATTATTAGATAAAAAAATTGATTAAAAATATCTAATTTTAAATTACTAGTGCAAAAATCTTAAATTTGATTTCAGGCAGTTTTGGACCAAGAATAAGATAAAAAGACGCGACATTTCGAGTGTCTAATTTTAATTTATTATTTTGAAAAAAGTAGTATTATAATGACTAAAATTAGATAAAATGTGTGCCACAAGATATTGAAAACATTGCAAGACATTTTGTAGCACATCAAGTAGAAGGTAATATTATTGTAAGATAATTTATAATATTTAACGCTACACCAAATGGCCACATAATTATTATAGTGAATTAAAATTGATCATAAGAATCTTCCAAACAACCTTTTGTATCATTTTTGATATTGTTACAACTTCAACCAAACACCTAAATCTTATATCATATCAATTTTAGTATTAATACTATATATCATAAAAATAACAATATCAAAATTCATACCATATCAAATTTGATACTCTAACCAAACATGGTGTAATATTTAGTAGAAAGCATGCAAACGAATTAAAGCACAAACTAAATACAAAATTATTGAATTTATTCATCTCTATAACTATACAGTGATTTATTTGTCTCATGTGCCTAATTTTAATTAGTAAAGTTTTCAAAATAAATCGAAGTTATGATTGAAATTTTATGCTTATTTTTTCCTACCCCATGCCTGGCCACGGTCTACTCTTGGCAGCCTAGCATGTAAAAGCCTTTTAAACCTTCTCCATGCTAGGGTCGAATTGTCTCATGCAAAAAAAAATTATGTTTCTTCTATTTCGATTGAGTTAAGACTTAAATTATAAATAACTCAAAATCATATTAATTATACATAAAATAGAATTAATTCAATTGAAATATAAGAAACATAAAAAAAAAAATATAATCAAACTATTTTTTATTTTTATCCTTCTCTATGCACCGCATGGGTCTTTTACTTGTTTTCTGGTATTCAATGTCCATCATGTATTTACTCTCCAGTCTGAAACATTTCTAAGGCGGAATGGTAGGCTACGTTTCATCTCTAACAGAAAAGTTTGAATACTTTGGTCAGATATTTAGAAGAGGAATGAGGATAATTAGAAGACAGTTACGTGTAAATTAGACGATAAGGGACCCATGGTTTAACAATGTGACGATGGTTTACTTGTGTCTTGAGATGGCAATGAGTTGGGTTGAATTTAGTTCGAATTAAGTCATATACATGGTCTTAGGAGAGCTGCTTGGTTAAGACCCCATTTGAGTAACTTCCGGATTAGAATTATATGACCCAAAGCTAATTTTTGGTCACATTTAACTTTGGGATTGATCAACTTACTTAGCGTTAAAACATAAAAAGCAACTCAACCTAATTCAGTTGATACCTTTTGAGGCCGAAGTTACAAGTCTAATTTCCGTTAACCCGTCGGCATTTGTTTTTATGTATGAAGACTATGATTTGGTGGACACTTTTATATATGTTAGAGAGTGGTGTCAGATATTTGAACACGACATAACACTCGGATATTTTTGTCCAACATTTTATTTCAAGATTTTAAAATAAATACCGGAGATTTCGTAAAATGCTTAGCATAACTTCTCAACATATTTGTTTATATGATAAAATTTAATATAGTTTAATTACATTTTTATATTTTAAATAAATTTGTGATTATTGTAACTGGATTTGCAATTTTTTCTGGTTCGTTGTGCCTGCTTATTGATGGTCTGATCGTTTTCTGGTTGGAGGAATTCTCTCGTTCTGATTTGTTTATGAGTGATGTGTTTTCCTGGGTGGGATCGATGTTGGCATGATTTCTCGGTTTATGGGATCTCGTTTGATCGTATTGATCTGTCGGTTCCTGCAGGCGGCGTCGGATTTCTCGTTTGATTTATTAAAGATATTTTTTATTATTCATTAGAATTCTATTTCTGATTTTATAATTTTTTTAAGTTGTCCGTTCAAAAGTCGGGCTTACGTGAATATGTGAGACATATAAAATTTGAATTAAAAAAATTAAAAAATATTTATACTTGCCGCCAATAACTCCTCCTCTTCTAGTAAGGTCAGAAACTAACTGCGTACACTGCAGGTCACAGGATCTTCCTCCTCCCACCAGCTAGTTGACAATAGCCACCTACATTATTGACAAAGATGCCACCTTTCATCTGTCCCTTGGAAAGGATCCAAACTTTAACTAGTTCTCACTTCTCACCCTACCCAATCTAAAAAGGAGGGAGAGGAAGGGAGGGAAAGGACCATGCCCATGGACCATGGTGGATGGTGGTTGGATTCCTTTTACTCTATGATGCGTCTTTTTTGTGTACAGTGGGGAACAGATCACTTGGCAGATAGGATGAGCAAAAAAAAAAGACAACACCCATTGGCCACAGCCTCTTCCAGGAAGGATCATGAACCAGTGCAGCAGCGTGAAGAAGAAGAATGGAAAGGAGGGACACGGGTCCATCTCCATTTCCGCTGCTGCATGCACATCCGGCAGCTACAATGGGATCATATGCCACATGGAGGGGGCCAGCGTAGACCCTGTCGGTTTCTTATAGACTCCTTAGGACACTGGAAGCCAGTGTAGTCCCTCTCCCTCTCACTGGGGAGACCATGGGGAGCCTTGCTCTCGTCGTCCTCTTCACTCTGGGAGTGCTTCTTCTGTTCTTCACCTCCTCTGCCTCAGCAGAGCACTACATCTCGATAGTGGGGGACCCGGGCATGAGGAGGGATGGGCTGAGGGTGGCATTTGAAGGGTGGAATTTCTGCAATGAGGTGGGCAGTGAAGCACCTGGCATGGGCAGTCCCAGAGCAGCAGACTGCTTTGATGTCACAGGTAGAATCCCAATCCCGAACCCAGGAACACCATTTTTTTTTCCCTAAAGATTTGTGTGGGTTTCTGCTTTTCTAATACCAGAAGCGTGCCCAGATGAAGAAATATCATGCTGTTTAAGGCACTGGGTTTCCTTGCTTCGGATACTAGGAGAACCATTCATGAGGGTGGCTCATATATATCATCAAATCTTTGTCCTCAAAAACTCCTGTCTTGTGGCATTGTACTTGATCTTGCTCATTTAATGTGTGGTTCAGGTGGATCTCTGATGCATAAGGTAACAGAAGATGATAACAAGCTGGGAGTGGGGACTCTATTCCCTGGTCTCACCTTGGAGGACTTAAACAACGGAGACAAGTGTGCAGTGAAGAAGGAACTGTACCTGGGTTCTCTCTGCGAGGTTGAAGACAGCCCATGTCCATGGCAGTTCTGGATGGTGATGCTGAAGAATGGCAACTTCGACACCACCTCTGGGTTGTGCCCCGAGAATGGCAGAAAGGTGGGGCCTTTCCCATCCACAGGGAGGTTCCCATGCTTTGGAAAAGGGTGCATGAATCAGCCTCTTCTCTACCATCAACCGACATGTTTGTTTGATGATGGGTTAATGAGAGGGGGCTTCCAGGGGACTTATGATTTGGATGCTGATCCAAGAGCTGGAGTTGGGAATTTCTCCTTCTTTGAGGTCATATGGGAGAAGAAGCTTGGAGAGGGGGGTTGGGTCTTCAGCCACAGGGTGAAGACAACAAAGAAGTACCCATGGCTGATGCTTTACCTCAGGGCTGACGCAACCAGCGGGTTCTCTGGTGGGTACCATTATGATACGAGGGGGATGCTGAAAACTGTAAGTGAGATACTACATGTTACTTTCTTTGTTGCTCCATTCTTCTTATCAAATTTTCCCTTTTTTGTCGCCTGTTGTGTAAAAACACAGAATATGTGGTGGGGAAAAAAATCTTTGCAACTTTCTTCTCAATCTCTGCTTGCAATTCATGTCTTTGTGGGTATAAGGTGGGGAATTCAACCGTTTAATCTGCCTTTAAAAATTCTAAAGTGAAGGCACTGGCATATGCTAGTATGTCATGGAGAAAAGAAAATCAATGAGCCTTTGATTCTTCTTTGAGGATAGTGTAGGCCTTATGGACCAAAGTTCTAGATTTCCTCTTTGCTTCAGTATTTTCTTTACATTAAAATGTTGTGCATTCCATGGAGAAGAAATGTTCCATACTGAAATATCCAGTCACTCCTATGACCCTGATTCTTGATGTAATCCGCTGCCTGGATTGCCTTCCAGCTTCACGTTGAGCAGGAAATGAAAATAAGCGATGAATTCCCGGCTCTAGAAAAGAAATCTGAGCACAGTAGATTCTGTTCCAGATGAGTGATTGAGCTGTCTAAAGATTTAGGCGGAATTCAAAGAGTCATGTGCACATCCAAATTTCATTTAGCTATCACTTCACATTTCAGAACCATGGACCTAACACTCCTAGATTCATGTAAATTACGCATTCAAGACAACTTTTCCATGGAGTCCTAGCTTCATATAAATTATGCATTCAGGACTTTGTGGATGATAAGATACTGAGAATAAAGAAAACAATGCAGTCTCACATTGAAAAGAGGGGAATAAGAATGGAGTAAATGTAGTCTTTAGAAACCTCCCAAACAACGGTGTAACGGATAGATCTTAAGCTGAAAATTGAAAATCTGAGAACATGGCATTACTCGGTAGTATACAAAAAATAAGCAATGAGATGTCAAAGTTCTCTCTCCATTGCAGTTACCAGAGTCGCCAAATTTCAAAGTGAGGCTGCACCTGGATGTCAGGCAAGGAGGAGGCCCCAAGAGCCAGTTCTACCTACTAGACATCGGCAGCTGCTGGAAGAATGATGGTGCTCCATGTGATGGCGACGTGCTAACAGATGTGACCAGATACAGTGAGATGATCATCAATCCTGAGACTACAGCCTGGTGCAGCCCATCAGGCCTGCAGAACTGCCCACCTTTCCATATTGATGCACATCATAGAAAGATCTACAGGAATGACACTGCAAATTTCCCATACTCAGCATATCACTACTACTGTGCCCCAGGCAATGCAAAGCACTTGGAGAAGCCCTTCAGTCTATGTGATCCTTACAGCAACCCTCAGGCACAAGAGTTGGTCCAGATACTCCCACACCCCGTGTGGGCACCGTATGGCTATCCATCAAAGGCCGGGCAAGGATGGGTAGGGGACCCAACAACATGGGAGCTCGATGTTGGTGGCCTCTCAAGCCGGCTATATTTCTATCAGGTTAGTGATTACTTTGTTTTGTATATGGGATGCAGGAGCTTGATGTTACTTTTTATACTCATTAGAAATCAAAGCAAGCTGGAAACCTCAATACCTCTTAAGTTAATATTCACGAAAATGTACCACTTAGATCGCATACGATGTACACGAATCATGGTGGAGATACAAAGTTCTTATTCAAAAAAATTTCATTCCTAGAAGTTGTTATGCATAACATTCAAGACCAACATGTCATTTTCATCGACCAAATGGCATCAGGTCCATGATTGGTTGAAACAAGTAACCAAAGTGGTTGGAAATGTTCTGGGGGGAATGGATGGCTAATCCGGAACTCTTTATTTTCCACAAGCAGGTCTAACAACTTCCATCTTAATGAGTTAGCTCTGACCAGAGATACTACATGTATTTCCACAGGGAGGTCTAACAACTTATATCTTAATTCTGTTAATTCCCACCATAGATGCTACACTTCCTTGTAGATGTTCTTGGTTATCTCTGGCTCTTCTCAGTTGCTCTGTGAATATTTTTGACCTCCCAACAGAGATTTAGCAGTTCTCTTAAGCGATTTATAACTCTTCTGTACATGTTATCCTTGGCAGGACCCAGGTACCCCTCCGGCTAAAAGGAGATGGACCTCCATTGATGTGGGTACAGAAATTTTCATCAGCAACAAAGATGAGATAGCCGAATGGAGACTCAGTGGCTTTGATGTACTCATTGCTCCCCCTCCGGGCAACAGATCCCATTTTGCATTCCCCTCCTAGCGTATTGTCCAGGCGCACCAAAGTGCCCCTGCAATTATGATATTGTTTTCTCTTCTTAATATCTGTTTATGAATGCTAGTGGAAAGCTCCTCCCTTTCCCCCTCTTAGCGTCATCTTCGCAATTTTTGCCAGTTCTTTCAGATCCTTAGTATAGATTGATTTTGGGTTTGGGAGCAATTTTTTTTTTTTTTTTTTTTAATTAAGATCATTAGTGGCCTCCAAGGGATCTAGCATAAGTTCCCGTTAACCGATTTCCATGGTCCCTATTTTTTCTTAGGACATGGATTAAGGCCTGGTTAGTCCATCATTCTGGTGTCTGCTGGATGGGGTTGTCCAATTTTTACATCTCAAATCCATTCTCTAAAAGGTTGTTTCAGGGTATTTTGGAGATGAGAGGTATTTCCTATGTAAAGAGAGTATTAGAATGTAATCAAGGTAACCTTATCAGTGGATTCATAATCCAGCTGAAAATATTCTCAACCCAAAAGTTTGATCTTACGCTTGACAATAAATGTGTCTGAGAGTTAAAAGCATAACCTAATCTAAAGTTTCCAACCATAGTCTCTTTTTTTCTAAATAACCTTAAACAATGTTCATCATAACCCTAATGATATTGGGTTCTAATTGTTAACTCTGTGAGATTTGAAGTTTTTAAGCTATGTTATTTTTTGTTTTTTTTTGTTTTTTGCTTTCATGTGTCTTGTATTTCCACACTGGAAATTTAAACAAACGGCAGTTTGATTTACCTATAATCCTGAGTGACTACTTACCTATTTACGACCAAGTCCTGTTCGGGGAAGGAAGAGAAGTTGGCAAATCTTGAATATCCACTCAAGTTTGGAGTCATGATTCTTCATTTTTCTGTTGTAGTTAGGCCCATCTGTAATCGTAGAAGATTTACATTTGAGTAATGTTTGCTGTAATGTCTTGGGTATAGCAATTCGCCTAGGGCATTACCGTCTCAGCACTCCGTTGGGCCGATTTTTTATTTTTTTTGGGATTTTTTAAATTTTTTGAAACATCTAATAAAAAAATTTGACAATACAGTCAACAAGTTCGGATCGGTTTCGATCAGATTGTATAATTTTTTTTAAAAAAAAACTTTCTGTATACATCTCGCTTTGCATGTAATTTTTTTTATTCTTTTTAAAAAATATATAGTCAAGTCAGGATCGACTCGAATTTGTTGGATGTACCTTCATATTTTTGATCAGACGTTTAAAAAATTAAAAATCTAAAAAAGTAAAAATAATAAAAAATCAGCCCGTTTGCTGTCCAACAAGATGTTGGGCAACCATATGATCCACTAGATTGGACAGCAATGTCCAAGATATTGCAGCAAGTATTATTCTTTACATTTAATCACAAACACTAAAATTGGGGCGAGCTGGTCTTCTTGGAATAAAAAGCTTTCGTTAACAACATTTTAGGAGCATTTGCAAATATGACGTTGTTACTCGTAACATTGTAGATTTGTCACTCTTATACACATTAATTAATATAAGTATATTGTGTAAGAGTAACTATAAAAATGTCGCTACCATTACACATTGTAATCAACTGTAAAATTAGTTAAACTCTAATCAAAGCCATAAAAATATCTATAATATCTTCACTAAGCAGTGTAAACAATTCCTTCTACTGAGTGTGAAGACGTGTCCATTATGTAAACGGCAAAGTTAAAAAACATGTCTCTTCCATTGTTCTTAGATGACAAGTAACTATAAAAGTATTTTTGTACCTATTTTTATGCAAAGAATTAAATTAGTTGACATATTTTAAGAGTAAAAGTTGTACAAATTTGTATGTAAAGGGGTTTATTTGCAAAAAACCTTCCCAAATTTACCACTTAATATGCTAGTACTTGCTTTTTTTTAAAAAATAGTTCAGATGACTGGGGGGACATTGGAGAGGAGAACACTGATGCACCAAGTTGATAAGCACCAACTTTCTAGCGTCAGTTTGGTAACAAAGTAACCGGAATAGGGCACGAAGGCAATTCAATTTCTGTGTTTCACTTTGGTAATATAAAATATAACATGATCTGGACTTCACTCAAATGCGAATAAAGATAGGATCTATATTTTTGCTATTAAGTTTGGAATAAGATGTGCAAGGGATCTAGATTATATGTTTTGTTAACATAGAATATGATAGGATCTAGACATCTAGAGCAAGGCATAAAGAAAGGTTGTATTTCACTTTTATAATGTAGTACAAAGTAAGATTCATACTTCATCCGAAACTTCTATGCATGTCCGAATAAGTTATTCGATCTTTTATTTACCTCTTATTAGTAAAATAAGCACTACGAAGCTTGAGATGTAGAAATCTCTATTCATTACAAAATAGCATCTTTTAATTGAAAGTAGAGTAAAGTAGTGTTTGGCGCTACTTTTAAATATTTTAAGTATTTATATAATTATTAAAAAATAGGTGTTGAAAGTCAGTTACATAAGATTTTAGTTATTTTTTGGGTTTTCAATTAAAAGTTCGAACTTAAAGCTTCCCCGGCGTAAATAGGAGCCCTGCGCCATGGTGGAGAAAGCTGCATCTGACACAGCCGTGGCCTCGGGTAGAGCATGAGCCGTGGTTCACAAAACCACCGTGAATTAAGCCATCCTGCCCGTCCGATCCCGATCAGACGGCAGATGCAGTCCACTTCCAAGTCCAGTGCTGGCTGTTGGCATTAGGGTTTTCCATCAGTCCCACCTATATATACCGTCGCGCATTCTGCTGACCCCGACGCCGGCACTTCCCCAACGATCGCATCTCGATCTCCCGAAGGGAATAGCGGAAGCCCCAATCTCGGCCTCTTCCCTCGGTAAGCAGAGTTCTTCTCTTGGCCCCCTCGTTCAGATCGCGATCGTGATTCCTAGATTTGCTGCTAGATCGCTTTGCATGCTTGCTTTGTAGATTTCCAGTACCAGTAGCATTTCGGTGTGAATCCAACTTTTGTGATCGATTTCTTAGTTCTCATCCTTCGATTTTGCTTTTCGTCGTCGTTCTGATCGCATCCAGAAATTCGAACGAGGATGGATCTGTTTTCTTACTGTAGGGATGCCTGATGCCGTTGTTTGTAGACTCATAGCCGCTTAGGATGCTGTTCTATTACGTTGCTTTGCTCCTTTTTAATCTCTTTCTGTTGTGGTCGTTTTCCTTTCAGAAGTTGAGTATTTGCCTCCTCTGATAGTTGCTTTTTTTTTTTTTCGCCTTGTTGTGCTTTTTCTTGTATGATTCATGTAGTTGGAGATGGCTTCCGTTCCTGGGGAGCTTGTTTGGGAGATCGTGAAGAGGAACAATGCGTTCCTCGTGAAGCAGTTCGGTAACGGCACTGCCAAGGTTCAGTTCAGCAAGGAGAGCAACAACCTTTACAACGTCAACTCCTTCAAGCATTCTGGTACGCGTATAACCAAGTCTTATGGTTTTCTTCCTGCTAGTTCCACTTTGTGTTGTTACCTTATGTTCTGGCAAAATTTGATGAAAATGTTAGGGCTGGCTAACAAGAAGACTGTCTCGATTCAACCGGGGGGGAAAGATGGATCCGTTGTGCTCGCCACGACCAAGACGAAGAAGCAAACCAAGCCCGCGAGTCTGTACCACAGGTCGGTCATGAAGAAGGAGTTCCGTAGGATGGCAAAAGCAGTCGTGAACCAGGTGACAATCTGGGGAGCGCTAGTGTGACGACCATTGCCTCTTAATTTGGTTGTTTCCCCTTGCAACTCGCAAGTACCATATTGTTTCCTTTGACACAACATTGCCTGTTTTTGGTAGAATATAGATTACAAGTATGGTAATCATATTAGTTCCTCTGTGGTCAGCACATCTGAGCACGCAAGTCTTATTATTCTTTATAGTGGGAAAAACTGAAGAAGTGTTACCTTCATGAATGGAATCATCTTGGCAGAAGAACTGCCATAATAAAAAGCAGACGCCTCATCGTACTCTTAGCAATCCGACTCTTGTTCACCAGTATTTTGGCTAGACGCTTGAAACATCCTTGTAGTGTGTTGACGTGGGGCAGGTAGGATAGATGATTTTGTCAAGTCTATGGATCCTTCATTAGATCTAGCTTTCCCCTCTACTGGTTTCATGGTAATTGTTTGTCTTCTATTGGCAAAGAGTAAAAAACATGAAGGTCATATCGGTGAAACACCATTTATTTATGCCCATCAACAATTGGGACCTTCGGTCATGATGAGTGTCTTGATTATTTGCAGCAAAAATTGATGTTCTATTTCAGAAGTTACTGGTTTTGGTCTGAGCACTGTGGTAAATAGTGCCAGTTATTGAAATTGATCTTTTTTTGTGGTGGCTTACAGTAGAAGGGTTAGATAATATTCATTTTTTAATTGTTTCAAATAGAGGCAAAACTAGTATTTTCCTTTTGTCTTTGAATTGTCATTTAATAACATGGCAACCCTATGTAGTTCTGCAACCTATGTAATTCTATTTGTTCAGTTCCATGCAAAATGTTTTTTGTTGTTTTTGGATTGTTGTCGATGTTTTGGCAGAAACATTTATTTCCTATGGTTTTATTCATCTATATATTTATAGATATAGAATTGTGATTTCTCTGAATTTTCTCTTGGTGTAGATTTTTTCAAGTGTGCTATCATGATGTAGATTATGAAGACTGCTCAACTATGTATCATGAATGATTAATTCAATGAGCTTTACATTTGTCTGAAAAGAGAAGGTCTATATATAAGATGTCCTTTTGTAAATGGTCAAGAATTGTAACTGTTGGCTATACACATCATGTGATGTTTTGGTTGCAGAATTTGTTTTCAGTATATCAATTCTCTTTGTTTTCGCAAATATGTGACCTGGTTTTTATGCTTCCCTTCATGAATGCCTTTGCTTTCATCCATGTTTCAAGGGCTCAGTTAATAAGAATATCTTTCAGCTTAAATTCAACTTTTCAACTTCACATCATTGTTCTGGTGACTATTCATAGGAAGAACCTCAATTTACTGCAATTCTAAAGTACCATTTGTTGATGATAGTATCGGCCGTATCGTACTGGTATTGGCAGATATGTACCGGTATTGATCAGTACCGGCACCGATATGGGGGTGAAACTGAAACAGGCTGAAACTAGCTGATATGGGCTGAAACAGGCCGATATTGGTACGTATCGGTACCGGTACTGACTGACACCGAGACCGGTACTGAGACTACCACCCTCAGTACCATTAGTGCTGTTCTTTATCTTATATTTAAACCTATTTACTAAATATAATCTCCTTATGCTGCATATTTGTCCTCTTCTGTCAGTTTAGTCAACCGAATGTAGATGTATTCAGTTCCATATATTCTCTCTTCTAGTAAGGAAACTTATTTGGAAGGACTAATGCTGGTGTTGCTGTGATGAGCCTCTAACAAGCGAGAGGAATTCTCTCTTCAATGAAATATATTTGTCACGCTTGGCTTCTGAGCTCCATCTTTCACCCCCTGCATTTGCTTGCTGGTGAAGTCCATTGCTTTCTATTTTGCAATGAATGAATCTATCTGATTTCATGGTTTGGTTTATTGGAAAGAGATGGCATGGAGATGTAACAGTGTTGTGAGACACCAACTATGGGAGGTGGTATGTAATTGAATGCGTGCTAGGCCTCTGGCAACACTGCAGTGTTGGTGTTTTTTGGTAGTAAATGCCATTGTTGTCAGCTGAAAGTGGCTGGCTAGTGGCTGCCCTTGGATGGTACACATTGCAATTCTGGCTATCAGGTTCCTCCTAGATGGAAATTAGGAAGAGGCTTTAAAGGTAGTGGGTGGTTCAGGGTCAGGGTGATTGGATTTGCTTATCTGAAGCAAAATGCTCAGTGGGAGAATGGGGGATATCCAAATGTGGCCCATTCTCAGTATACTGTGTTTCCTTTTTTTAAAATTCCTGTACCTCAGATCAAATGGTTACAGGGACTGCAATTTGCAGAAGGGTGAGGTGTACATGGCTAGATTATATTTCTTTATCTGTTGGTTTTAACATTTCATGTAGGAAAAGGATTTTCAAGTGCCTTATTGTGAAGCAATGATTTGCCAAGGGTAAACAGTTTACTCAGTTCCCTGAGACAATGTAACACAATGGACAATGCTCTGCGCCTTCAGATGTGTCAGTTCCAGATGGTTGGACGACCAAACTTCTCTTTTGTAGGGTTCTGTTATTCACTGTGTCACAAACTGTCTGAAGAAAGTGTATTAATAAATCTGTCCTGCTAAATTATTAGGGCTGAGCTTTTGATGCAGATACCATATAAACCTACTTTACGTCAAGCTTCACTAAAGTGCCCCATCATAGTACGTTTACATGGCTATGGAATCAATGAATATGCTTGACAGGCGATTTATTTTTTCACGCAATTGAATTTCACAATATGGTTAATTACGGATTTTATTTCTTGGAACAGCGCATTGACAACACTTTAATGTTCATGATCAGGTTGGTGACAACCACTACAGGCCGGATCTGACGAATGCTGCTCTTGCAAGGTTAAGTGCTGTTCATCGAAGTCTTAAGGTTGCCAAGTCTGGTGCAAAGAAGAGGAACAGGCAGGCCACCAAAGTTAGGAAGTAATGGCTGCCAATGTTGTCGAGCTACCTTGGCGCTTTACTGCTTGTTCTCCAGTGTTCTAGAAGCGAAGTGATAGTCACCAGCTTTCATTTTCTGAGAAAAAAATCAAATGCCCTCCTTGTTAACCTATCTGCCCTGTCAGATCCTTTTCAATTTTGGTTGCCTTATGTTTACTCCTTTCTTTGCTTATTATATTTTATAGGAACCGGATTGAGATGTGCCTATCATAATTAATTTTTGTGCCTTTTGTTAAATAGTTGTTTCGCCGGTGGACATCGTTGGTCGTCATAGTTAAATCATGAAAAAGGGTTCCGTTCTGTACAAGTTTTATTAGTTTAGCTTTTTAGAATTTTTTTATTTCAAAAAAGTAAATTAGATACGTTAATGGGTTGTTTGGTTTGAGGTGCTGTACTGTAAAAATATATTGTCTTGCAACATTTTCTGGTATTAAACGGCGATCCTGTATCTACTCCAGTTTGAAACATTTGTAAGGCGGAATGGTAGGCTACGTATCATCCCTAATGGAAAAGTTCGAATACTTTGGTCACTTGTGACGGTCCCCTCTGCAAGTACAATCCACCTCCCCGTTCCTACCCTCTGTCATATCACGGGTTGTGAATTTTTGTTCTTCCACTGTTCTCTCTTTCAATGTCATATTTTCCTTGTAACGATGTTCAACTTCCCTCCCCTCACTTGCAATACATCCTCTTTATTTGCTGATGTAGTATCTTTGATCCTCTTTCCTTACAATGGAGGTCCGCTTTGAAATTAAGAGGCGTTAAGATTGGTCTGATAAAGTCAGAATATGTGAAATGTAATTTTAACAGTATAAAAGTTGGACAGGAAAATTTAATTCTAACTGAAGATAATATTATTTGTTATTGTAGTTATTTTTGATATTTAAGATTAATTATTTAAGTTAATGAAGAGATCGACAGAGATGCTTCACACAAAGTTAAAATAAGATGGATTTTTTTAATGATTAAAGATAAATTTCAGAGCAGGGCAGCGGTAAACCTTTTGTTGAAAATTCTTTTCCGGTAGGAGAACAATACATCTTCGTTCTAGAAATATCTCGGCATATAAAGTCACCGACCAAAACTTTGTCACAATGATAACCTTTTTAGTTAATAGCAAAAAGTCCGTTGATAGCCATGTTTTCAACTCCTTTATAGGAATACGTTTAGTGCTTGTCAAAAGAATATCTACTCAATTGTCCCGCTTACAGCCATACTCGCCTGGCAACAATATGGGTATTTTTATTAAATTCAATAAGTATCTTTATTAAATTGAATCACTATTTCTACCTATAAATTCTTGTTTGTTCAAAAATTACTAATGTAAGCCATATTAATAAGCCAAGACCACACGTATGACGCATACTCCTTTGGGTGCGTATCAGGAGAAAAAGCTACAAAGAAATAAAATGTGAAAAATTTTATGGGAGGAGATATGGGAGATTGCATCCCTACATTTAGAGGAGGATTGAGGATAATTCGAAGACAATTACGTGTAAATTAGACGAAAGGATTACCCATGGTGTGACAATGTGATAATGGTATACTTGTATCTTGACATGGCAATGAGTTGGCTGGAATTTAGTTCGAAATAAGTCATATAAACCCGATTTGAGTAATTTCCTGATTAGAATTATATAACTCAAAGCTAACTTTTGGTCACATTTAACTTGGGATTGATCAACTTACTTACTGCTAAAACATAAAAAGCATGCATTTGATCGTGGTAAGTCACCAGATCAACATATTTCAGTTGATACCTTTTGAGACCTTTTCATTTGAAGAAGTTACAAGTCTAATTTCCACTAACCACTAGGCATATGTTTTTATGTATGAAGATTTATGATTTAGTGGATATTTTTATTTATGTTAAAAAGTTGTGTCGGATGTTTACACACGACATAACATTCGGACATTTTTGTCTAATGTTTTATTTTAAGATTTTAAAATAAATATTAAAAATTTCGTAGAATATTTAGCACATCTTCTTAACATATTTGTTTATATGATAAAATTTGACATAATTTAATTATGATTTTATTTTTTAGATAAATTTAATAATTATATTTTATCATACATATACATAATTACATTTTTATGTATATAAATTCATATATTCTTCGCATCCGTGTTCCACATGTCGTAAATGAAGACGTAGCATTGGATCATTTTTCTTTTGCACTTCGCATTACTAACCCCCGACGTAGATCGGATCCGGATCCGTTGGCGAACCTGAGAGCGCGACGGCGTAGGCGACGCCCGTCGGTGGGCCCTACTCCAATCCCCACGGTCCAAATCGAAACTCCCTTCCCGGATACGATTTTCGACTGCAAAAATCGATTCCGTTTCTTCTTCCCCGTCGACCTCCGCACTCGTTTTCCTCACCATTTTTATTTTATTTATTTATTTCTCATTTTTGCCTGCTCGCCGCAGAACACGCCCGGTGACCCCCGCGATCGAGGAGCAGAAGAAAGAGAGGTGTCGGAGACGACAAATATCCGATTCTCGTATTTTTCTTCCGAATAGTTTTCTTCTCCCTCGATCGAATCGCGAATTCGTCTTCTCGCGCTCTCCGCAACGGTGGTCGCATCGCTGTGAGAAGCCAAAAAATTCTTCGTGGAATCTAGATTTCGATAGCGTCTAGGGTTTGTATGATCCCTCTGGTCGAATTAAGATTTCTGATTAGTGTAACTGGATTTGCAATTTTTTTGGTTCGTTGTGCCTGCTTATTGATGGTCTGATCGTTTTCTGGTTGGAGGAATTCTCCCATTCTGATTTGTTTATGAGTGACGTGTTTTTCTGGGTGGGATCGATGTTGGCATGATTTCTCGGTTTATGGGATCTCGTTTGATCGTATTGATCTGTCGGTTCCTGCAGTCGGCGTCGGATTACCTAGCCGAGCGGAGAGTTCTTCTCCGGCAGGGAGCGATGAGTGAGGTGTTCGAAGGGTACGAGCGCCAGTACTGTGAGCTCTCGGCATCTCTATCCAGGAAGTGCACGTCGGCCGGCCTTCTTAATGGGGGTAATGTGACGGAAAGCTCACTGCCGGGTTTGGTGGTAGAACCAACCCATTCGGGCTCCCTTTTGTATTTGATTCATTCATAAGGGAGCATCTTATTTTTCGTGTTCATGGACATGTGGATATGAACTTCTTGTGCTGATTGTGCTGCTGTAACTCAATTTTGAGTTCAATCTTGCAGAACAGAAGAAGCAGAAGTTGTCTGAAATCAAGTCTGGATTGGATGATGCTGAAGCTTTGGTATAGATTTTGACGTCTGGCCTCTTATGTTGTGGTTGTTTGCTCCTTATTAAGGGCTAAAATATGAGTTTTGGATTGTTTACTTTAGATCCGGAAAATGGACCTGGAGGCACGAAGTTTGCAGCCTAGTGT
Organism: Zantedeschia hybrid cultivar; assembly: GCA_030544215.1. Taxonomy (NCBI): domain Eukaryota; kingdom Viridiplantae; phylum Streptophyta; class Magnoliopsida; order Alismatales; family Araceae; genus Zantedeschia; species Zantedeschia hybrid cultivar. The sequence goes on along the minus strand of JARZZO010000005.1, from coordinate 80,562,841 downwards.
GAAGGCCATGCTTCTTGCTAAGTTGAGGGAGTACAAATCTGATCTGAACAACTTGAAAAGTGAGGTTAAAAAGATTACGTCTCCAAACACTAATCAAATTGCACGAGAGGAGTTGTTGGAATCAGGGACGGCAGATACATTGACGGTATGCTAATTTGAAGGTTAATTTGTATGATGTTTGTGGACTCATGTTGAAAGTTCTGTTTGGTAAATGAAACAGGTAAGTCATCTATATAAAAAAAAATGGATGTCAGGAAAAAATATGCAGTCAAAGATATTTGGATGGATAACATGAACATTGGAAGCATAGAGTTTTGTAAATTGAACAAACTCTTTTGGTTATTACTAGGAGTCGTACTATAGATGTTCATGTAGGGATGTTGCATGTTAGACTGTGGCTAGTTGAGAGAAAAAAGTGTGAAAATATATCTTCTATATTAACTTCCACGTTAGGTGCAATACCTTCCCCCACATTCTGTTGTTCTATCTTGTCAAAATGTTGATTATAGATTTAATGCTGTTATATACATAGCGTGACCAAGTAATATCAGACTGAATTTTTTTTCAAGTGGATAGCTCAGTAAAATGTTAAAAAGCATGAATCTACACTCAATTGATTCTGTGGCTTTTATATCTAGTTTGACACTGGTGCTTATTTTTTGGCTATTCCTTGTAAATTGTAATCCTGGATTTCGATGATCTACTGATATAGACAGGAAGAATTTCATCTTCTTTTGTCAAAACATAGGGGGTAAGTTATGTATTAGAATGACATTTTATAAAAACCTTTGTATCACTAAAAAGGAGAAGCAAAATTATGCATTATTCTCCTTTCTTGTTCTTTCATGGGGTTTATTGAGTCATCCAGAAAGCTATTACCCTGAAAAAGATGATGATCAAATGGGGGGGGGGGGGGGGGGGGGGGAGGGGGTGTCTCTTCATGCATCATGATAGGGCTATCAATTGCTCAGGCCTACCCAGATCCAAGACCAGAATCCGATAGCACATATCTGGACCCGGACCAAAGAGGCTTATGCCATATGATGACCATATGCGATTTTGTAACCATTTTTTTCTGGCTTGGGTATAAATACCCGGCAGAGACATGTTTGGGGAGAACAAACTTTCAGATATTTTATCTAGCTTGTTGGATGTTTTCTTGCAGGCTTTATTTTACTACATGCAGCAATCGTGAGGTGCTCTAGATGGACCTTGAATCAGTGTTCTCTGTCAGTGGGTAATCCCCCTGGTGCAAGTTAAAGCAAGAACAAGAAAAGGACAAGGAGCACAGTGAAAAAAAACAAAGAAAAAAACACACAAAGATGAAGTTTGCAGAACTTCTTGAGAAACAAACCAGACAAAGAGGACCCAGATGAACCCTTCTCCACCAGTTACTTTCCTCTCCCTTGTCACAGCCTTCTCCAACAGAAAGCCCCCAGGTAAAGAAAAAGGGAAAAAATCGAATACCTAATATCCCATCCTACCCTTTCTACCCAGTACCATCAGGCCACAGTCTGTTGGTGTGAAGCAAGGGTTATTATTTAAGACAAACAAACTGCATTTCAGTTAAGTGACTAACTAATTAGGAGTTAAGTTAGCCTGTGAGAAATAAGAGAATAAGTGTTGTGCTTATGATAAGATGTTTGGGGTTGAGTATAATGAAGAACACTCCTCTGCCGACTAAATCTCATTTTCATATTGCTGGGCGACATGCACATTTCACATTTCTTCAAACGTAAACACATTGAATTAAGGATGGTCTGAAGGCTGTGGAAACACGAGGGGATTGCTGAATGCCGAGGCAAATTAATTTTAACAAACATGTCACATATGTGACAGACTTGGTGATAAATAAGACATCAATAAACAGAGAGAAACTAACACATTAGTGACATTACAATGTAGATGTACTTTCAAACCCATACCATGTAAGCTGAAAACTCAATCCCGTGTAGAGCTAAGATGAAAGAGATGGACAAACTAAATAATCTTTCTCCCTTTGAAGGAGAAAGGAGAAAAAGAAAGGGAGAGTTATTCATATGCTTTCCACAATCTTCTCTAATATCTGCAATGCCCGACTTCTTCCTGCTATTGTGTCTTCAAAATGAGAATGCCTTTCATTGCATCAGGTGCAAGCTAGGGCTGCAAATGGAGCAGATATGGGTTTTATGCGACCATCCCTTTACTGTGTTCGGATTCTGTATCCGCTCTGTTTATCCATCGGATACGGGGCAGATATTTTAACTCGGATATCTTCCAGGGTCGGAGTGGATATAGGATATTTATGGATAATCTGAACATAAAATTTTTAATTCCATGAGGTATATTTGTAGAAAATCTAAATATAAGAAATTACATTATATCATAACCAGCTGAATAAGAGAGCCAGCCACTTGAAAAATGTAAGGTAGATAACCCATTTCATTTAAGACATAAAGAGCCTAATCAGCCCATATAGAAATGTCTGCACAAGAACGTCACCATGTAACCTGAGTTGTTGAGCCTGGCAATTTAGTCCTACATTGGGAGTTTACAAAAACCGGGAGCCCTCTCCCTCTTTTAAAATACCAGGGAACCACACAGACCTGTCGCTGAGCTGTTTGGTTTAGTCCCTTAGAACTTTAGACGTGTATTTAATATTTATATTAACTTTTAAGTAGTTATTGAATATAAATTAATCATCAATCTTTTATTAAATTTAAGTCTTTAGTTTCGGAGGGAATTGGATACATCATTTCTATTTCCGCTCTGTTTATTAGTTGGATATTGTTCAAATCATATTCAGATAATCGGTTGGATGTTACAAATGGATATTATCCGCTTAAACGGGGTCGAATCTGAAGTGGAGTCGGATATAATCTGAGTCCGTTTGCAGCCCTAGAGCAAGCTACAGTCCAATCCGCCTTTGAGACCCTTGTTTTTCTGGTGGACTTATTTCATCATCAGGTTTTTGCCTTAGAACACCCAAAGGTGGTCATCTTCCTCCCTTCGTCCTTCACAGAGGTGGAGCAAAAGCAGCTGTTGAAAAGGAAGAAGTTGCTGAGGGAGAAGAAGAAGGGGAGAGGGGATCGTGCATCATTCAGGGGAGGTGATGATGGAGAGTGCTTGGGAACAATAGGGCGACATGTTCGGAAGGCCGAAGGAACGTTGAAACCTTATTGGCCATTTCCCTTTCATTTCACCCAAAATGTTTTAACTGGATGACACCTGGTCAAATAGTCTTATTGGGTTTAAAGCAGTACCCTTCCCGCAGAGCAAGAAACTAGGTAAGCTATTATACAAAAACTGCTTTTTATGATCCGGTTTGGTTGGATAAATGGGTAGATGAATGAGTTGAGCTCTAGTCATGTGGATATTAACTAATTGTTCCAAGACAGTGATGGCACATGTCCACAACGAAAATACAAATCCCACAACAAGCTTTTGCCATCCAATTAAGCAGTGATATCATGAAATGGGGTCACGTACAGTTTGATGGGATTGATTGTGGTATGTTGACATTCCTTGTCTGTGAAACGAGCATGGAACATGGAACAACTACACAACATAACATGGGTACAGAATGACTGGATTATAATGGATGTACTTAAGGTTGAGTTTTATGATTTGTACAAATGTCGATTAGGTGCATGATCATGCTTGACATGCATCAGGCTATTTGCTTTCTTATGGAATTGATATTGGACATTTTAAGTTTACTTGTATGATGTTCTATGAATCCTGGTTATTTGCTCTCTCTCCACATTAAAAGGGCTGTTAAATTTACTGTTTGCCACTGAAAAAATGATTATTTCTCCACTTATTGGTCCATAAAGATTTGTATCTTCTTGGTGATCTTGTGCTGTATCTATTTCATGTCTATATGGAGTACACGAGTGCACGCTTCATCATAACAATTGAATGATGTCCTCTGATGTAAATTTGTGCACCTACAATCAGGAGAATTTTTAAGACAAGTTGTCATATATTCAGGCATAAGTTTCTGGTTGTTTTACAAATATTATATGGAATAATGAAGTGATCTGTATGGATCTGCTATGTCCACAACTGTGAGATTCATGATGCAAAGGTATGAAGACTAGACATAGATGCACAATTTAATTTTGCTCTGTGTTTTATGTGGCATTTGAAGGGGTGGTTTGGGGTTTAACTTGTGTGTCTAGACCTTTGTGTTTAGTACACCTTTTCCTTGCACTGCTGATTGTCCGTATGTTGAATTAGGAACTCGTTAAAATTGTGGATCCAATTTCAGGGGGTTATGATGAATATGTACATCTACTAATCCATGGTTACCATACCATACGCTGAAACTGTGAATCTCAAATCACTAACGTGCAGGCTTCTGCTGATCAAAGAGGAAGGCTATTGATGTCAACTGAAAGATTGAACCAATCCAGTGAGAGAATAAAGGAGAGTAGACGGACCATGTTGGAGACGGAAGAACTTGGTGTTTCAATTCTTCAGGATCTGCATCAGCAACGTCAATCCCTCTTGCATGCCCACAACACGGTATGCATTGCCATGCCATATTGTTCTATTTTACTGATCTTTTTGCGATAAAGGAGTTTGATAAAGTATTCCTTATGTTATCATTCCATTTGTATTTCATAAATTTAACTCCCTGGATTTGTATAGCTACTTGTCACCTATCTCTTCGCCCATGGAATTGAATGAGAGTGAGTAACATGGTGCTGCCGTCCAATCGGACGGCAGTGAGCGGTGCAGACTTATTTTTTGTTCTTAATTTGCCAGAGCTGGGGTTCCCCCCAGCTTGGCATCTTTGATTGGACGCTTAAAAAAATTGAAAAACAAATGTGGGATCGCGCACTTCCGTGATCCAACACTGCACCGCACACTGTGGAGCAAGTATTATTCAACGAGAGAAGTTATAATCATGTAGGTTAATGGAAATAATCAAATCAAAGAAGTGCTGAAGACTGAACTTGCAATTTAGAGGGATCCATTGAGCACTTGTTACATTGATTGATAGTCTATGTCGAATGCTAAATTGCTGTACCTGTAAATTCTAGGTTGTATTATAAAGAAAGTATACGTGGTGACCTTTTTCAGTTATGGATTTGTTTGCAGCTTCATGGGGTGGATGATAACATCGGTAAGAGTAGAAAAATTCTGACTGCCATGTCCAGAAGGATGAACAGGAACAAATGGATTATGGGTTCCATCACCACGTCTCTAGTTCTTGCAATTCTTTTGATATTGTATTTTAAGCTTTCTCACTAGCGCATGCTAATGATCCTTCCAGCGTGGCTTTGTACTCTGTTCCCTGTGACTCTACGAGTGTTTTATATTTTGGTTTCCTTGTTTCTGCTTAAGTTTCTTGTGTGTCATGATTTCACCATCCGCTAAGCTGAGCAGATCCTAGCTTTCCCCTATGAACATTTGAATCTGGTTGCGTAATTGCTTTGACTAGATGCTCCTTTTTCACGTGTAATATTCTTCGAGCAATCTAAGACTGGTATCTCTGATATATTTGTTGGCATACGAATCTTCCATGGCTTAGCCGGTGTTGTTCAATACAAAATTATTAAGAGCTAAAATTTAAGAATTTTAAAACCAAAAGGTTAAAAAACATGTGTTTTTACTAATTTTAAAATCAGTAATTTCTAATTGATGTTCCACGGTGCTTTATTTACGTTAGAACAATCGAAACGACACTGGTAATCTTGATTCTCCCATTTGTTGATGACTAAATCAGCAAAGAATTGAGAGGTCTCTAGATCGATCCTTGCAGGTAGGTGAAATAATAATCTGGTGCACAGTCTCTCGGCCCTCGCTGTGTATTTCCCAATTTTACTGACGTCTTTGGTTGAATAGGTGAAAAAGGTTGTGAGGTGGGATTCAAACATGGGTCAGTTAGTGTCCTGCCTGAACCTCTTACCATTGTGTCAAGTTCTGAGTTATCAAAAATCTCCCGGCCCTAGTTGTGTACCCCTAGGTTTTATTGGCGTGCCTCTCACCATTGTGCCAAGTTCTGGATTGTCAAAAATTTTCCGGCTCTGGCTGTGTATCCCTGGGTTTTATTGGCGTCTTTGGTCGAACAGGCAACAAGAGTGGCTTGGTGAGATTCAAACACGAGTCTTGCCACCACTGCGTCAAGTTCTGGGTTATCAAAAAATGGGATAGAAAAAAAAAGCGGCCATTGAAAAAGTAGTAGTCGTCAAAACGAAAACTGTGACTTCAAAAGAAAATTCGAAGTCTATCGCTCACGTTTGTACAACACTAGTTCTTCATACACGAACTTAACACGAATTGATTTGTTTACAGTCAACGCGAATTGATTTGTTTACAGTCACATACAAGCAGACAAAAAACACGGACATGTAACATAAACGTAGATAAACAGATTAAAATATCCAACGATACAGTCTAAACTGTCCAACTGCAGTCTTTTCACCCTCGTTCTCATTCTCTTGCATTCTGCTGCTGCTCTATGCCGATGGCGAAGTTCACTACAATTTTATAGAGAAGTTATAATTTGATACAAATTTTTACTTATATTAGAGAGTCATGTCAAATACTTAGATATAAGATAATACTTACTGCTGGCTAAGTTCATATATGACGCTGCAGTTAGGGAAGAGGTTGTAGTACTTTATTTTCTAGAAGATGAAGAGACAAATACGACTGCTCCAATGTGTCCCACAGGGACTCGGTGAAACTGAATTCTCCGTGAAGATGCGGGGTACCCTAGTCTTGGATGGATAATCTATGTTAATGCTGAATTTATTTTCATCCAATCTATATATCCAATTGAAATGGCAGTTGTCAACAATGCCTAGGAAGCACTGCAGCAAATATTACAATTTGGTGTCACCATGCAAGTTGAGATGCCATCTCAGATTGTACGAACAGCTGTGACGCATTTGTTACTCGGGCTTAGCGATCTCTTCAGATCTCAGTAAACTTTTCGGCCCAGGGATCTCTGCCAGATGCAGCCATGTGAGATGTAGTTAGATATTTGAAAAATACTTGCTGCACCACTTAAAGTGTAACATGTTCCATGTAGAATGTACTCCCAAATCAAAAAATGCCATCAGACGTATTCCACAAGTCTCCTTGCAACGCCATAATAACGCCTAAAGTGCACCGACATCAACCTACATGGACGCTCCTTAAAAGAAAAGAAATTTACTTTCACTTTGCATTTTGGAGAACATATATGCACTTTCGAGAGCATACATGCACTCCCAAGAGCATGTATAAAGTTTGGAGCATGTTCACCAGATTTTGTATATACTTTAGAAAACATACGCTCTCCGGACCTTGTACATACTCCAAAGAATGTGTACACACTCTCCAAAATTCAGGATGAAAATAAAATTTTCTTTTTTCTTTTTAAGCAACACTCATATACGCTGATGTCAGCATCCATCAGACACTATTATAACACTACACAAGAGGACGTGAGGTGTGATAGATGACGTTTTTTAATGAAAGTGCATTCCGCGCGAGACTTGCAACGATATTTCTCTAGATATCTTCATAGGAATATACTCAGTTACAATGCCCCTGCCGCTGCACAGCTGCGTTGCAGCAAGTATAATTTTTTTTATTTTACTTTTTGAAATTTTTTTAGGCCAAAGCCTATATGTCACGTATCCATGTAGATCCAACGACTCCGAAATAAAAAACCATTATTAAGATCGGCCCATTAAGGATACTTTTCAATTGTTCATTGAAATTTGATCCTTATTTTTTTAAAAAAAAAATTACATCATCCAATCAAAGACACATGCATGTGGTGCCTGACATAAAAAAATTCTAAATAATATATTTTTATATTTGCTGCAATACCCTGCCGGGCAGAAGGAGCAGGGGTCATTGCAGCAAGTATTACTCTTTTCAGAGTCAATGCAAAATTGACTGGACTATGGCAGCTACGGAATAAGTAACCTCTCCATGGGTACTCGTCTTGCACCAAAGAAAAGGAAACTAGAAACAGTACAAGGACAACTGCATCTTTACCAAAGATAATACTTCAGCAAGTCAAAAGGAAGTGCAACAACCGGGGTATAGCGTCTTACTAGCAGTGATTGTAGAGAGTTCTCACATGATTACGGCCCTTGAAAAGACAATTTGGGCAGTGAAAACATCACTTTACACAGGCAGTTTTCCGTTACGCAGACAAATTACCTTCCCAGCAAAAAGAGTTTGAAAGGGGAAGCAGGAAACCAGCTACAACCAGGTCGTTCGGTCAAATTCATAAATCAAACCGCAATAGATCCTGCAAACACCAGAGAAGGTCAGGAAACACACGTCAGAGAATATCTAATAAAACAGTGGACAAAGTCCTAACTAAGGTGAAGAAAGATTAAATTTGATTTACCTTCATTCGAGGGCTCCACACTCACAGCAACCCACCTTTCATCACTGAAAGGCAGTAGCTTGGTGCCTGGAGGCAACTGAAAACCAGGTTTACGAGCATAGACACGAACCCTGTTGCAAAGCAATGAATCTCCACTTCCCGGAGGGCACACAGAAGCTCTGTCAGTAGAATGACCCAAGCATTCAGATGGAAGGGATACTGATGGTGTCTCGTCATCAGATAACACAGATTCCTCTGGAAATGGGTCCCTTAGTCTTGCATAGGTACAATCAGATGATGAAGCTGAAGGTGACGACCTTCCCTTATCCGTGGGATTTGGCTTCTGAAGGCATGCGGTTGAGTTACCACTGCCACATGCTCCCACTTGATCATTTACATGAACTCCCTCATCATCTGACAGAGATGACACAGAATGAATGTTGATGGATTCATCCTCTCTCTCAGCTCCATGATCTGATCCATAATTCAAAAGACAATGTATACCTTTTACTGGGTACATTTAGACAATGTATGAAGACAGTTAAAAGCACCATTGTTTGACCTGTGGAAAAAAGAGGATGAAAGCTAGTGGGGTCCCACCCTTACACGCTGGAGATAGTGGAGAAGGTTTAATGGTTAAGATTGAGAAAAGGACTCCAAATCATTAGATTTTGGGATAAACAGGTCATAAAATACAGGGTGCGATCTGCTCCCACTGGTGCAATACAAGCTCATCACCACAAATTCCAAAACCAGTGATTTGGAGTCACAAAAAAAATATCAAATGCTTTTGGTACTCAAAAGCATGAAAATGGAATGGCTTAGATAGTGCGACCAGTGGTACCATTAATCCATGAGTTTCATATGTCATTACTGAATGCTTTTCTATGTATATGTAGATCAGAGATTTAATGGGTCAGGCAGGTAAATGGACTCCAGATCATTAGGTTTTTGCACTGAATGAAACAAGCTTGCATTGTCAAACAGTGATTCAAGGTTGTGCCGATCTGAAGCGACAAAGCATTTTTTCCTATTCCCAAATTATCTACAAACAAAAAAAAATCAAACTCATCAATGGCATTAAAGCAGAAAGGATATGTTGAAGGTATATATGATTTACTCGTATTGATGCATCTTTGCATCCAGCAGAGAACAAAGGGATACTATTACTGTCATGTAACCGGGCATGTAGGTTCTCACAAAGAGATCAGATTAAAAATACTCATGACTTATGTTACCTGTAACTGCATTTTCTTCCTTTCCAGGTTTGCTGCATAAGATAGGGGGCTGGCAAGCTCTTGGCAGCTGGGAGCCCATCAATGGCAAGCTTGAAGAATCATTGTTGATATCTAGAATTTGAAACCTTGATGAAAAGTCACCTGGGAGTCTGCTCAGTTTACCTGATACAAGAGGCATCCAAGTCATGGTAGATCAACATACTCAACTAACAAGAATTCGAAGTCATTCACAAAGAACAAAATGAAGGAAAAAAAATCAGAATCACACCTCCCATTAATAAATAGTCGCAGCAAAGCCCACTAGAAAGGGAACAAACAGAGGTATATCTGATTCTATGTGATTATGAAATGAAGGCATAAATGGCCAACGAGGTCATAGATCAAAAGGAAAAATAGTGCACCATCAGCAAATCCCATACATTATGCCCATGTAAAGGCCATTAACTAGTAAGCTCATCAATAAAATGGAGACACTGAGGACAAAGTTGACAATGAAGGATAACAGTAGAAGCATCTTTCAGGCTAAGGTCTCATTTGAGAACACTTTCCCAAGTATAAATTTTGTGACAATTCAAATTCAAGGGATTGCCACATCATCCACTCAAGTATCTAGATTTGAGTAGAATTTAATATATATATTTTTTAATCTCATTAGGCAAGACTAAGTACAGCTAGATTATGTGAGATACTAAAAGACAAGAAGGAACTTGTATTCCTTATCCAAATCAAGCCCATGTGATGCGGGACAGCTAGGGCTCACTAACAAAGGTAGAGATTAGTAGCAAGCAATATAATAATAAGTAGACACAACCTATTTGCACAATTGTAAAGGTGGATAACCACGCCAACTAATAGAAATTAGTTGAGTTACCGTCCCTCCCGTAATGAGGGAACATGGGGCCGTTGACAGTTGAGGAACTACCGCAAGTATAGAGAATTAGAACCATCCCAAAGTCCTGTTAGAACTCGGAATAGGTGTAATGTATTCTGAAGCCAATAGTGATGATGTATCACAGGCTATGTATCCTACCTCACAAGTCGGCGGCAGATAAAAAACAAATACTAGAAAATCAAATTATGGTGGGAAAGAGAAACACACGCACCTCCACATTGGTGCGTGAGAGAAGACTATCCAGTGCACATGTACCACCCTCAAAGTACAATAAAAATAAGACCCACTTCTCAGAGAGAGATAACATGTTACAAATAACCAATAAATGAAGTATGTGGTGGTAATCATAGCAGTTGAGAGTGGCAGAATATGCGCATGGCGCTATAAGCTACCTTGGAAAGCATGCCATGAAGTTGGAGGCGCTTGGATACTGGCAATCAAATTGAGGTAGCTGACGTGGACCTCTAGATGCGTAAATGGGTGACCTCGATATAGGTGTAGAGGTGGCATGCAAAATGAGGTACGATCGGGGAAGCACCACGTTGGATAAGGTTCGACCTCGCTGAGACGAAGCCAATGGCATTGACGGCACGTGAATTGGAGTCTGGATGACTTTCCGATGATGGCAGTGTGGTAAGAGTGGCCTAGTGCACCGCCTGCTTTAATGGTCCCTGGTGCAGAGGGACATGACAATGGGGCACGGGTCTGGGACCAAGTGGTTCGGACCACTGCTGGACCAGGGCTGAATCTGATGTGAACTTGGCTCGAACCAAAAAACTAAAGTGGCTCGGACCTACTTAAGATAACCTGGCTCGGGCCAGATTAACTAGGGCTGCAGGATGGGCTCGGGTCCTATGGGTCCAACCAGGTCAAACCAGGTTTGACCGGCTGTAACTAAAGAGGCACGTGCCCCTTTCTTCTTTCTCTTCCCTCCTCTAACCCTAATCTCAGAGAGAGAGAGAGAGAGAGAGAGAGAGAGAAGGGCAAAGAGGGGGAGCTGGTGACGGCGGCTCCGTGGGTTGGCGAGGGGCGGCGGCAGCAGCGGCACCGGTGATGGCCGGCGACGGCGGCGGTAGGGCCGGTCGACTCCTCCGGCCCCTTCTTCCTTTTCTTCTTATGCTCTCCTTTTTTTTGTATTCTGCTGCGATTCAAACTGAGAGAGAGAGAGAGAGAGAGAGAGAGAGAGAGACGATGAAGCGGCGTCGGTGGATGGTGCAGATGGCCGCAGTGGTGTAGGCAGCAGCAGTGCCGGCAGCAAGGGCAGCCGACAGCAGCGGCGCCGACCGGGGATGCCGGCAGCAGCGGGAGGCCCTCCCCTCCCCTTCGGCCTCTTCGTCGTCTTCTTCTATTCTTATTCTTCTGATACTCTCCTTTTTTTCTTTTGTTCTGTCTAAGGAAAACCGAGAGAGAGAAAGAGAGGGATCGGAGGAAGGAGGAGGTGGGGGAGGGGAAGATCCCTGCCAGTGTCACATCGGCAGGAAGGGGATCCCTCGGGATAGCACCGAGGGATAAGAGGCTGGCGTCACACCGGTGGTTGCACTCCGTCGCAGAGCACACGCACACAAGGAACCCAGGTAATTTTGCAAATATTTCATAGCATAAATCTGAACTAGGGTTCACAACTTACAAGTATACATAGATCTCCAAAGCGAACCCTACCCAAACTCAAACCAAGTAACCAGCTCAAACCACTAACACAAAAATTAGTGCAAAAATCGCACTTAGAAGTTTTAGAAAAATATAAAAGCACATAATATGGGCCATAAATGGGCCAAACAAAAGCAAATAAAAATATCTATGGGCATCAAATGGACCCTAGATCGTCTCCAAACCAAAGCCGGAGCAGCTCCCCGACGGTGATAAACACGATTAGGGTCAAATCATCTAACAGCTCTGGTGTCCTCACCACCATGACCCTCTTCCCCTCCCATCTGTGCATCTTCCTTTTCCCTTGCCATACATCTTCCTCTCTGTCAAGCATGCCCACTCCCCTGTACATCTTCTTCTCACTCTGTTGAGCGCACCAGAGGAAGATGCTGTAACAAAAGATCTTTGGTGAGAAGGGGATGCCACCAAAACAAAGGAAAATACCTAGATCCCTTAAATCTCCACCCTGTCCAATGCCAGCACCTGCCGGGGGAAGGTGACAGGGATACCAGAATCACGAAGAGTCGAAGACCACCTAGATCTACATGTCTCCTCTACCCGGTTGAGCATCTTCAGCTGCAGCATCTGGCGGAGGAGGAGAAAGAGAAGAGCTGTGTGGTTTAGGGCATTGGGTATGCGTGTATTGGGGAAAACATATAGATCTTGTAATCCGTTGGTCGGGGGCAAAATTGTGAAAAAGATATGTAGAGGTACACCGGAGGCCAGATTTCCCTCCAACCTCTCTTTCTTGGGATGTCAGGGCAATCTGAAGACGTCCAAATTTTCAACATGAGGCAGGAATCCACTTTTCCACAAATCCGGCTATCATTTTTTTCATTTGAAAAAAAATTTGTTAGATTTTGTTTCCCACAAAATCAAAAGAACATGAATATGAGTGTGAATTTTCACAAATGAAGCCTAAGAGGCAAATCGATATGATATCCACCTAAAGACTGTGATTAGCTTATGATATTATCAGCATATATCATAAAAGCTGCATCAGTTACATCAGATTCAATAGGAAAACCCACACCCAAAGTGTATTCTACAGCGAAAAGGTCTCCCAAAACCACATCCAGGCAAAAGTAATATCAGATAATCGGCAATACAAATTCCAAAAAAAGTGGGAAAAAGGAGGAAGAGATGAGGGCATGCACACACACATAAACAAAAACATTGTACGAAACTGCAATTGAGAAAATGAGATGACACTACAAAAATACACAGCATTATGTAGAAACCAAGAAAGTGTAATGGGATTAGAGATGCTTATCCAGTAACTTACGTTCTCTGAGTCTTGTCCAAGCCACCTTTGCAGCATTAATCTCTGCATGCTTCTTGGTCGTTGCAGCACTACCCTGAAAATTTTCACCTTCAATTTCAACAGTAGAAAAGAAGGTGGGCATGTGAGGGGGACCATCTATGACAGTATTGTAGGTAGGTAGAGTAAGGCCTTCTTTTTGGGTCAATTCCTGTAGAAGATTCTTATAAAACCCATGCTCTTCCTGTAAAAAAGATGAAAAGAATTGACAACTTATTAGGGGAAGAAGTCAGAAATCAGGATTGCTCTCCAGGCTTGCTTCACGTTTGCTATCTTTGCCTATGACATCGAGACATGGCAAAGCTATTCTCATGGAAATCAAGAACACAAGGTCCATGTATGTTCCTTTCTTTTATGACGTTTTTGAGACACATGTGACCTTTGGCAAGAGTTTAAGGGAAGAAATGTTCCCATTTTGGTGTAACACTTTTCCAACATATTACAAGATGGAGTAAAGTATCTCCTGAGCATCATACAAAACTTGCCTCTTGGTTTCCCACTGTAGACAACGACATCAAAGCAACTTTTGCAGCAGCATGTTCTGCATCCTTCAGTGTGCTGAAGAACTGTGGGCTTTCGAAGATCTGCCCATCAACTGTGACTGAGGCTTTAAAGCGAGGAGCAGCATGAGAACCTTCACGAACACAATAATAAGTGGGTAGGTTCAGATTTCTCTTCTGAGCATAATTCTGAAGTTGGATCTTATATAAATACTGCATGTCTAGAACAAAAAAAAAAAGTGTCGTTAGGAAACATAAAAACAAAAACACAACAGAAAACCATAAAGTCAATAATAAGAATGATAGAAGACAACTGGGACAACTGCATTCCAAGAAGGAACCACATCAATCAATCAATCACCACATTCAAACCTAACTCAAATCCCCTAGCCTTCTATTGCCTGTTAACTTATACGCAAAAATAACTCATGCATATGGGTTGACCAATGATTGCAAATTGCAAAACATAACCCAACATGATGCATGGCATACAATGGAAAATTATAAAGCGAATGATAACAATGATAGAACAAAACTGCAAGGAATCACATCAGTCAATCAGCACATTAGAACTGGGATACTGTTTCCAAGCCTTCTGCTATTCATTGCCTGAGACAAGGCAACAAATACATGTGAGCTGACTGACAGTAATGAATAGCAACATATTACCAATATGATATGTACAACCATACAATCAGAAATTATAAGACCAATGACAGCAATGATAGGACATAACTGCATTCTAAGAAGGCACTACGGTGATCAATCAACAAACTTGAACTTACCCTTATGCTTGTGCTGCCAGTTGCCTGGAAAGTTAGTATATACACAAGACAAGATATATATGAGCACTTGGGACATACCGCCAATATGATGCTCAAACTTGAAATTCCATGACTTAGAGACCTTAGAATTCTCAAACTTTAAATTTTATCTGAGCAGCCTACAACATCTACTAAATTAAGGCAGTTCAAGTCGTCATGTTCCATTTTAGGATTGCAAATTATTAGTTCTTTTACTAGAAAAACAGATATCAATGCAGTACTCTTGACTTGTTGGCAACAAGAAGCAAAATATAAATTGTTAGTCCAATATCATGTGGCAAAAGATTTTCCAAAGTTCCAATGAGATTCTGCAACAAATAATTCCAGCAAGTAAGCCACCTACATCACAATATAAATAGTTAGCTACAAGGTTATACCTCTCGACTCCATGTTTAGGGCATTCACATCAGATCCACAACCTGTCAAGACCTCATTTGTTGCCAGGTTATCCACCACCTCAATCTTCACACTTGAAGAGCCTAGGAAAACATGAGCCAGTGATCACTGAAAACCCACCAAACTAAAGTAGATGCTGAATATACGAAGCACTAATTCAACAAGATTACACAGCTACTAACACTAAGTCAAAAGGTTACACAATATCTCCCTTGGTGAAGGCGAAGTCCTCACAGAAACACTGAGAGACCTTAGATTACCAGGGTAATTAATATGGAATTTTAACACCAACAGAATTTTCTCCAACATCTATTCAGCAATGCATCAACCATATATATAGCTTTCTCCCATATGAGTTGGTTGAGGAATGCACTGAACAGGCATCATAAGTAAGAAACAGAATTAAAAAAATAAAAATAAAAAAAATCCGACAAGTTGTTTCAACCGACGATCCTAAACATAGTACTCATTGGAAACACTTGGGAGGAAGCGTATTACAAGAATCAATCAAAGAAAAGACGAGATCAGGTCCCTTCTACTCAAAAGTCGCTCACAGGAAGACTGACTTGGGGATTGCGCCGGAGCCGCCTGTGCGGCCATCGCCGGCGGCGAAGGAGGAGGGGCGGCGGCGGAGGGAACGAAGTGGAGGAAGGCGAGCCGGGCGGCCTCGTTCTGGGCGTCCTTGGAGGTCCTGGAGGGGGCGTCGAGGGGGCCGTCGAAGGTGGCGCCATTGACGGTGACGGAGGCTCGGAAGCGGGGGTTGTGGTCGAGGCCGTCCTTGGAGCTCACGTACAGCGGCAGCGCCCACTGCCTCTGCTGGCACAGTTCCTGCAACTTCCCCTTGTACATCTTCCCCCCTTCTCGCCCACCCCCTATATATATATATAGAGAGAGAGAGAGACCAGGAGAGAGAGATCTCCCCCCTTCACCCCAGCTCCTTCTAGAGAGGAGAGAGAGACCAGGAGAGAGATCTCCCCCCTCTCCTCACCTCCTTCTAGAGAGAGAGAGAGAGACACCAGCCTCTGGCTCTGGTTCTAGACAGAGAAAATTCAGAAGATAGTCTAGAGAGAGAAGCTGCTCCTGGGTGCGGTTCGAGAGAGGAAGGGAGAGAGAGAGAGAGAGAAAGGATCCCCGAGGGAGTGAGACCGGAAGCGGGAGATGCCCGAGGGAGACCGGAAGAAGACGCTTGCAGAGTTGGGGGAGTGGGAATCGGGATGTTGTCACCGCCCTTTGTGCCACTCTCTTGTCAACACCGCCCCCAACGCACCAACTTCTCGGCCCTCGCGGTCGTAAGGTCAGTGAACCGTCGCCTGGTGGTGCCCAGCGAACGCGCTTCACGAAAGAGAGCGTAATGGCCACTTTGTTAAGAAAAGAATCTCATACTTTTGTTACATTGAGTAACAAGTAATACTTGTTACGCAAAAGATTATTGCACCGAGTTAAATCATCTTATAACGTAAAATATTATTAATCTAGTTAGATAAAAGACATCTAATTAGATAATTACATAAATATCAAATACGAGTTCAGAATTTTAAACGTGACAAATATATATACGCATATCAAATAATTATGTAGACATGACAAATAATGTACGGAATATTTGTCGCGCGTGAAAATTACTTATCATGTATTTAAATTTATGCACATGTATAAGAATGATAAATATTTTTCAGATATGACAAATATTATTTGTACTATTTGTCATGTTTATAAAATATTTGTCATATCAAAAAAAATTATACACAAATATATAAAGATGACAAATGTTACTTGGACATAATAAATATTATTTATTATGTCCACGGAATATTTGACACACGTACGTACGTTTGTCATGCTCAAAATTATGCATCCGCATTTAATATTTGTTGATCCACCCGTTGAAAAAGTTACACAGTCCATGTGCTACTATCAATTGAATCAAACCCATGTACCTCTATCAGTTGGACCAATGATATCTTACGTTATAAGATAACTCAACTTATTGTACTGACAGGTATTACTCTTAAATAATACTTGTTGTACTCTTTCTAACTAATATGGAATGAGCTTCCTTATTCCCTTGCACCATCTAGAAAGCTCAGCCCAGTCTTTGTCCTTTCATTAAATGTGTCCCAACATCATTCATGTATTAACACACGTGTTTCAAGATGTTCTTAGATGTTTTCGTCAATTAATTAATCTAGTTTTTCCCATATGCATTGATGCGTGACTAACGTCGGAATGAACTTAATAAGGGGACATGGGCTATATAGGTTTTCCGGGTGACAAAAAGATAGGGAGATTACCCCTCATGCCGTGCAACTAATATTTCTCTTTTGCATTTTACTCATCTACATTTCTTTTATCATTGAAGAAAGAATTTTAATTAAACTCTCTAGTTAGAAATATTATTTCTTGGGTCTTGTGAAAAATAATGTTTCAGAAACATCAAGGAAAAAGGAGGATAGTGGCGATCAATAATATCAAATGTTTAAAGAGGGGGACTAATACTTTGTCAAAAATTGCTTAGACCCCCTATAAGAAGTTGACATTATTTCGTTTCCCTTTGTCAATTTATCATTGATCGTCTAATGTGTCTACATTATTTTCTACTCCTTCCGGATAGCTCCCGACTCTTGACTATTCTTGACGGACCCTCCAACATGTTAAGATAATAATAATATTGTAATAACATATCAATATACTAACATATTAACATACTGAAACCTTAACAAATTAAAATGTTAGTGTTAGTATGTTATTATTAGTTCATACATTATTATATTAGTAGTTAATTTAGGAGAAATAATATGTTATGTTATTAATGATTGCTTTACTACATTATTAGGTGAACTATTATAGTCCGTCATGAGCAGTTACAGGAAAGGGTGGTAAATAATGTCAGCTGACTAATGATGTCAAATTTCTAACATAGAAATCTAATTAATTAATTTTTTTTATCAGTCTTCATAGTTTCTTTTCAAATGTTTATGAGATTGGAATTCTCCTTTTATCTTTACACCGTTTTATATTTCACTCGATCTTATTAGCTCATATGTTAAAAATTATTCCAATGCTCAAGTAGAGTCAAGAAGGAAGCTGAGATAATCAAGAATAAAGCACAAGGAATATTCAAAAGTTTCAGAGATTTAATTATACTGTCAAGTTTTTGTACGCACAACTTTGTTAAATATTTTGATGTGGGATTATTCTTAAAAGAATTCTACAGTTCGGCTGATTTGGGCCGAAACTTTTGGACCATCATATTTGGGCTGGGGGGTCTACATCGTGGGCTGAGCTAGGCCTTGAGAAGGTGATTTGGGCCATTTCAGGGCCCGTGTTCCATATGCCTCACATGTTTTTATAATTCAATGTCCAATTAGACGAGTCAAGAAATTCTTCAAAAAATTAAAAATCAAATTCCAATGAACAGTAAAAAAGTCTTTAATAGGCCGATCTTAATAAGAATTTTATTTTATTTTTTAAAAAAATGGACTATTGATCGAAGTTAAGATTGTATAAACATTTGGGGCATGTGAGATGCAACCTAAAAAAATAGAAAAAAAAATAACGTAGCTGCACCACCCGGTGCAGCAAGTATTACTCATCTTAATCTAGTTAAAAGACATGAAATTCATTCTTCCAACAGGCATTAGAAAGCAGCAAGGTATAAGTTATTACTTTTGACGCCAATAATGATTAATAATCAATAAAAAGCTTGTTTGATTTATACAATCATTGTGATTCAATGATGTAAATTACGCAAGCACAAGCTTGAATCATTAGTTGTTGTGATCACAGGATATAAATACGTACAAAAATAAACACGCAACTGTGTCTCTTGCAGTGGTTAATACTTTTTTTACTGTTCATTGGGTCAATTTTTAATTTCACATCTTTTTACGTGTCATGTAATCGGAGATTGTAGGACATAATTGGGTCCACCTAAAATTTTTAAAAATAATGTTTTGATTAAAAACACTGTAAAATAGTGTAGAACAAACTACTTGACAGTGCAGCAAGTTATTCGCTAATAACAATACATAGCTCGCGTCATTTACTTCTATCGTGCATATGTAAGAAACTTTAACTTGTTATTGTTTTACAAAATGAGACAACAAGAACAACATAACTTGCGACGAACTTGTTAATAACTAGGGGCGTTAATGGGCCGTAGTTGGGATCGACTACGCAGAAGCGAACCATGGCCCAGTTCTTTCAAAAGTGGGCCTCCACGGTTGATGAGCCGGGTCACCTCCATCTTACGCCCGTGCGATTGAAACTTGGCCCGTCTTTAGCCAATCAGGGAAGTAACGAGCCATTTTATTAATTCAAAGACCCATCGTGCCATTCGGTCCAACTGGACGGTTGTATTAAGGTCATAACTTTTTTTAACTAAAATTCCAGGGGTAGAGAGCAACTTTAAAGGGTCCATATATATGCTGTTTTACTTTTAATCAAATAGTTAAAAGTAAAAAAAAATGAAATTATACCCTTCAAGATCCAAGGCTCAGATTGTTTCGGACTCTATCCGACCAGAAAAGAGTAATACTAATTGGACAATATGCGATTGCTGTACCACTGCATAGAGGATGCAATGAGTGTTAAATCCAGGATTTGCTGTACCGGATCGACTCGGGCGACTCGTACCGTATCAGAACGAACTCGAGTCGGTGCGACTCGACCGAATCTATACAATTTGACCATGCGATTCGTACGAGACGGCACGAGTCGACCCGACTCGTACCGGATCGATCATAGAAGATCCGAGTCGATCCGACTCGTCGAGTCGGCGAACCTTGGAAACCCCATGTCCATCTGATCAGCTCGTCCAACAAGAGGTCTACTATGCAGAGATGATAAAATAAGCACTACTCGTGAAAAACAGATCACTTGTCAGATTTATAACCCAAGTCTTTAGCAGTTTGTGTCCTTACAGGCACGTATGGTGAGTCCTAAAATGCCATAGAATCTCGATCTTAAAGTCACCTGTTCTAAGACCAGTGAAAATAAAAAATTTTGATTTTAAAATCATATCGCCAAATTTAGTTTAAGATGATTTTAGATGGAAAATCAAAATCAGCTAAAAGGAGAAGTTTAGAGGTCAACCCATTTTAGAATATGATAAATTATGACATTCTGAACATACGGAAAAAATAAACTTAAAATGATTGACAGCAATCTAAGCATATAAAGAAAACATTCATTTCTTGATTATTTACGACATTTTGCCATATATCTATTGGCCCACCGGGTCAAATGCTTGAGTACGAATCCGGCCTGTTAATAAAGATGTAAGAAATTAATCCTCAGCCCAGCCTGCGGTTATAGAATTGGGTAAACTCGACTCCATTTTGGTCAGGCTATTTTTTATTTATTTATTTATTTTGGTCAGAACTCAGAATTATATACAAAGTCTTCCTAAGAGAGTTTTTTTTTTGGACTCCACGGCACAATATTCTTCCCCACTTGTGAGATGCTTCAGACTATCCTATATGTTTCTTATTCCCACATGTACAGGGGTATGAGACAAGGATGTGCATCACCTATTGTGCCAACAGGAAAAAGGTCCATGCAAGTACATGAGGTTGTTGTACCTGGCCCGTCAAGAGTGAGCTCCTACCTATTCCTTCTGTGTTAAACCCATCCTTTGGTGCTCTCCCTTGGGGAGGGGGTGTTTCCCCTTCAAGGGATCCCCCTCCCCCCCTGCATCAATCTTTTGAAGTGCCTTTCTCTTCTTGGATTTCTCTTCTCGGAGAGGTTTTTGATCAGATAAGTCTTCCAGCTTCCTGGTTTTGTTTTCTATCCTCGGATAGTAGCTACTTTCGCAGACTTTCGGCTATCTATTTGGTCATCTGCGACTTTCATCTTAACTTGTTTACAAGTTCATCTCAAGTTCAACCCCACCAATACTACTTAGTTCTTTTGGCCTCCCCTTCAAACCTAATTGTTAGCTTTATTCTACGTCGTCTCTCTCTTGTTTGGTCAAGTCGTGTGCCAGATCTGTTCTGGCCTTCTACCATTCAGTAGCTTATCACGGTGTTTCTTGTCGTATCTTGTGGAGGACTTCGTTCTTGATGATCTACCTTGCAAAGGCAATTCTAATGGGTTCTTCTTCGATGTTACGGAGACTCAGTGATATGCACCTAATCAACATGCTTTGTATGCAGAGTATGTTTTCTGAGGTCTCCCCTCATTTGGACATGAGGTTGGCATACGACAGAAGCCTTTTCAACACTGGTAATCTGCTTAGATCGTTCTTGGAACAGTTGTTCTTTCTGGACAGATTTATCTCCAACTATCTTCTAAGAGACCAACAGCTGACTTTGATCTCTACAGTATGCAGTTTGTGTTCTATTATTTATTTGAGTCAAGGTCATGTATTGATAAAAAAATTGAGGCATGGTCTCGTGTATGGAGGGCATGATGGTCTGTATGGATACTCATTGTGGGAGGACATGTTCGCTTCGTTCCCTGTGTAAGAATGCCACAAGTCTATATATCGTACTGATATTTGAATGAATGATCTTTTTATTCTCCAAAAAAAAAAAAAAGTACATGAGGTTGTTGAGCGATATGAATGGATAACTGCATTAAAAGAGGAGAGAAGATCCTCTCAATACATATTTAGATCGGAGTCTAACAGTACTATAAACAAGAGGCGGAGTTAAACATTGCAAAAAATTAAGAGAATCCTCTCCTCTCATATAAGTTAAAAAATTAGCAAATACTTAGATCCTTCCCTCTCAATACTGTTGTACTCTCCGATCCAAATTAAGAGGATCTCTTTCTCTTAAAAGAGAGCAACACCAACACCTCCGGACAGAAGTTTGCCCAGTATCAAATGTACGTGGACTTTGATGGCCTTTCCAGCTGTCACAAGTTCCTGCTGGCCATACATGTTTGGAGCACACAGGTTGAAAGAGACTGCGGGAGGCCGCTTGCAAGGAGAAGCACAGCTTAGCTTGGTGAACCTTTATTCCATTTCCATTACACGTATGCTAGGTTTGTCACAATGACATCAATTTTTTTAAAGAAACTTTATTATTTTTTTATTTTTTCTTTTCTAATTCGTACATATTCAGAAATAAATCTAAATTTATTAGTATTGACTCTCGCGGCTTCAATTCTATGTATATTTGGATAACCTTAGCTAGAGACTAACTGCACTAATTAGAAAATAACAGGAATGACTTTTAACCCCTCTCTCTCTCTCTCTCTCTCTCTCTCTCTCTCTGGGGGCGCACGTCAGTACTAGATTGAAGGTGCTGGTGCTGGAAAGGGAAACCTTAATTTGTTGATAATCTAATCTACAATTGTTTATCTTGAAGTGGTTAACAGTCGTACAGAATTTTATTTATAGCCATAGCATATATATATATATATTAATGGCCTTTAGATTGCTGTTCTACGAAATGATACCGTACGCTATACAATGACATAAACATCTGATAAGTACTTGAACCTGATCAAACAAGCTCCAGTATGAGAAAGCTTTTAAAGCATGGAAGTTCCAAGGTATATATAAGACATGAGTATGCTCTTTACAGATCCCACCACCTACATGGAGTTGATCTCAATAACTTTCGTGGGACAAATCTATCCTATACTTGGGAACGCCTGGAAAGAGTTGTGTGATGCAGCTCGTGGGACACATGTACATGCATAGTATCTACGTGCCAACACAAAAATCCATTCAAGTACGTAAACGTAGGCGTACGTGTGGCACACTTGAGGGTTGAGGTCCGGAGGAAGTAAAAGAAGTAGTTGAGTGAGGTAGATAACTACATTAAAGGAGGGCAACTCGATCGATCTACACCATCAGAAAAAAAAAGGTAGGTGTGCCAAACGTTAGACACTGTGGACTTTGATGGCCTTTCTAGCTGTTTCCCAAATTCTTCCTAGTGGACGCCATGTTCTGAGCACACAGGGATGAAGAAAGTGCAATGGGAGACAGCCTTTAATTGGTATCTAAATTTATTGCAAGCAGCAGCAGCAACAACAACCACACTATGTCATTTGGCCTTAAGTTGTATATCTTAATTAGGTCATGTTTAAGTTATTGGATTATTCAACTTAAAATTTTATGACTTTGAGTGAAATAGATACCCTGTATTTAAGTATTATTTTTTGTTTATTTTTTGATGTGAAATTGTCATAATACACCCCCCCTCACATGCAGACAATTTTAGACTTGTTGTTACGTAGACCATAAAGACGAGATGTGCGGTCTAATTCATAACTTGGATTCTGACATCATGTTGAAGTTATTCGGCCATCCAACTTTAAACCTTAAGACTCACTTTGTTTGTGGAATAGGGCCAGAATAGCTGGTATAAAGGCCTTATTCTGATTTGGTTGAGGGTATGCCTAATTCCTCCAATTCCCCCGACTCCCCAAATCTACCTGGAATATCTAATTCCCCCAATTCTCTCAATTTTACTTTTTATTTCACTCCTTATTCCACTTATTCCTATCAAATCACTTGGAATAGCGCAATATAATTCTCCATATTCTGGGTGGACTACCAAATCAAAATACCTCTTATTCTGATTTAAAAAATCTCTAGAACCTTATTTTGATTTAAATTATTCTGCAAACAAAGTGAGCTAAGAGTTTGAGTAGAGTAGGCACCGTGTATTTAAATATTATTATTTTTTTATCATTTTTCTGATGTAAGACTATTCTAACATGCCATAGACATTTTTTTTTTGCAAAAAATAAGTAGGATTGCATACGATTAACTCTGATTAGACTGAACAATAATAAGTCTCATGGCACTACACTGTCTCTTTTATAACTAAATCAAAATTATAATAATTAAGTTGTATTTAGTTGGATCCCTGTAATTTAGGTCAAATCATCAAGTATGTTAGAAAAGATAATTGAATTCATATATACAACGTAGATTATCTTTTAACTATATGTTAAGTATTTTTATTAACTTATAATTGTATTACCCATCCATTGAAAATCATGGACCGATGAGAGTTCGACCTGATCTCAAGTGATCATCCTTAATTTTTGAATGGGCAATACTCAGTGCACCTCCGCACGTTGGTTTGCGCGCACATTGCACACTGATAGGCCAATGTGTGTGGGGTCCGCACGCGCTGGCCTATCAGCGTGCATTACGTGTGCACACCAGCGTGTGGGTGTGCAGCAAGTTCTGCTCTTTTTGAATACTTAAGACGTGTGGGTAACTTCCCGTGAAAATTAACCAAATCAGGTTACATTTTCGCTATGCAATTCGGTCTTTCTCACGTCACGGTTTTACTACACCATATAGCTTTTATTTAATTTCCACATGCAGAACTCAGTCATAAAAATGCATGACCGAGTATAATTAAGCATGCATGTTTGGTATTAGTGATGAATGTGGATCTCTTTAAAGTAAAACTAGGGTAATCAATTAGTGTGGTAGCGCCTGTACCATATAACCATCGGTGCGGTCACTGTCTCCAACCAATTACAGTCAATAAATATTGCTAGAACAGCCCAACTTTTACAAAAAGAAAAGAATAGTATAAATTTTTAATTAATTATAGAATAAGGTTATAGACCCTTAAGAGTCTAAAAGGAAACAAAAAAAATAAAAGAAAGAGAGCTTGTTTGCCATCACCGCCAAAATTACCAGATTGAGGATGGCATTTGAACCTGTTACTTATTTTTCTTGGTTCCAAAAAGGGAACTAAACAGGGTTAGTTCCTAGGATGGCAGTCCAGACCCCTGTCCCGCTTAGAGAGATCTTCCAGTTCCTTGGGGAAATTGTCTGACCAGTGCTCTGAAGACTTGCTGGTCCTGGCATATATGGCTAGACAAATTGCTACCTGATTGATTTTTCTGAATCCATGCTGCAGTTGCAGGTTCTTGACTTGGTGCTTCAACAAGGTGATGGCTTGAATGCAATAGTCTACAAACATGAAGCTTATCATTCACCATATCTATCCAGTTCTTTGAATCCCCCACAATCAAGATGTTGTAATTTTGAATTCTAAGCCCAGCCTTTAATTGAACCTGTTAGATTAAGGAATTTAGTCACCACAACAGATCAATCCAAGGATTTTCTAAGCCACCAGTAAGCAATATTTCCTTCCAACTTCTGTACATGCTGCATGCCCCTAACCCTAAACGTTCATGGCTCTGAATGGATCTTTTAAACCAAGGTCATGAATTAAGCGTCACAGTCCACAGTTCTTTCTTTCCTTTAACATGCATTCTACCCTTGGTTGTTGAATGTCCTCACGTCCCTAGCCAGGCACGGGCTTAATTTGAAAGGCAAGGTATCCTTCTTTTAGCTGGTGATTTCGATTGCAAATTGACAAAACAAATCTCTTCTACCACCCAAACAAATTAGCTTTTTCAAAATTAAATTTGTGTTTGTCGTAGCTAGCCCTTTTTATTTTTCTCACTTGATCACCTGGTCAACCACAAGAGTTACACTTCTACCTAACGAAAGCACACGTAAAACATAACCTCACGGCACGTGCCCATGCACGTACCTTTCATTTACCCACACTTGTAACTTAAATATATAGATGATGCTGCATCTCAACCATGCACCCTGTGGTGGACGATTGTTGTAAGGTTAAACAGGTTAAGGAACTATTCATGCCAGATCTTTACCATGATTAGTCACGGGCTCTGCTTGACTGAACTCATATATATATATATATATATATATATATATATATATGTGCAAGATTAATGGGATAAGATCCAACGCTCAATCTGGATCACCGACAAATGCTTTTATTCTTAAGCAGTCGGAGTCGGACAGTGATTTCATGCAGAGAGATTGTGTGGTACAGCTCGTCATGGAAACTGAGTGTGCCCGTTTACACAAGAGTCCTATGTATCCATGCAAGTAGGTAGATATATGGGAGTAAACAGCAGGAGATAAGAATTCATAGTTGGGTAGTTGGAAAGACAAGGATAAAGGCATTTATGAGGCAATTCGGCACCGGCAGGCAACAGAGTCCCCAAGGACGTCAGATGTTGTGGACTTTCATGTTCTTCTCGGCCATACATAAACTGCTGTCCTCACATGCCCGTTCTATTTGAGAGAAGATCTTCTCAATACAAATTTATTAGATCGGAGTCTAATAGTACTGAGATGGAGGGATAGGTGGCGGTGCTCGCGGTGGAAGCATACAGACTCCACAATCATCAATCGTGGGATGTCGATTCATTTAACTACAGTTATGATCCATCTCTCGTTCTTCTTTACATGTGGTGGAAGCATACGGGATCTTCTGGAGCTCTTTTTCTAAATCTTTTGTGTCCCAAGATGTATGAGGTAGACGGTTAACATGCCATTTTCTTATGAAAAGATAGGAGTATACAAAGTACATCTCATCTCTAAAAGTGTCTAGAAGTACACAAAAGTCCTAAAAACAAGATTCAAAAGATCTTATTCTTGGTAGGAGAGAGAAAGGGAGAATGGGGGGTAGGATAAGGGGGAAGGCTATCTTATGAATATCTTTTCTTGGGTCTTTTTGTGTCCTTAGGTGTACACAAAGGAAGATAAATAAGTCATTTATCTATGAAAAATGAAAAAAAAAAACAAATACATCTCCTGTCTCATACGTAAAAGACATACAAAAATTCAAAGAAAAGGTCTGAAAAATCACGTTCCACAAAAAGGGCGGAGGAAGGTTAGCTGCATCTTATTGTTGAGACCCACGCCATTCACATATGATCTCTCATGATTAATTACCGTGAGACTCCTGTCTTCCTTGCACTAAGATAATCTACTCTAATTTAATTATTAGTCTACTCTAATTTTACTCTTAGTTAGTTCTTATTTTAAATTTGTTACCCACGTTCAAGTTTGAAGAGTTAGAAAATTTTGTGTTGAGCGCGTGAGAGACTCTGGAAAGAAAGGGTTCGAGTAGGGTCGTGTCGGCAGTCGTACGTTACTATCGTAACGTCGCTATGTAGGGGTTGTGGCGTCCTCTTATAGGCTAGGCATGGCTATGGCGCAGACGAACTCCATCTGGAAGGATCCACAGACAAGGAGAGAGAGAGAGAGTAGTGCAGTGGTATAGCCCGCAGGTGGGTTCCTACGTGAGATCCAAGTCCAAGTATTTGCCTAGAATTCTATAAATAGGCCACACTCGTCCAACACTCCACCACCACACAAGCAGCTCTTTCCATTTTCCTTGGATCTCTTCTTCTCCTGCGTAAATTAGGATGGGGAAGATGGTGAAGCCTCTGGTGCTGTTGAGTGTGATGCTGGTGGCGTCCGTGCTGATCGTCGGCATCGCTGACGGCCGGCGTCTAGAGGAGGATGTGTTTCTGGGAGGTGGCAGTGGAGGCGGCGGGGGCTTTGGTGGAGGTGGTGGCGGCGGATCTGGTGTTGGAGGAGGGTTTGGGAAGGGTGGCGGTTTTGGTGTTGGTAGTGGCGGTGGACTAGGTGGAGGTGGTGGTGGGGGCCTCGGAGGTGGGGGCGGTGGTGGTGTAGGTTTGGGAGGTGGAGCTGGTGGCGGGTTTGGACATGGAGGAGGTTCTGGGGGAGGGGCTGGCGGAGGATTTGGTCATGGTGGGGGCGCTGGCGGCGGGGATTTTGGTGGAGGCAGTGGAGGTGGTGGGGGCGCTGGCGGCGGTGGTTATGGTGGAGGCAGTGGAGGTGGTGGGGGCGCTGGCGGCGGTGGTTTTGGAGGTGGGAAAGGTGGCGGCGGAGGGCTAGGCGGAGGTTCCAGTGGAGGATTTGGTGGGGGCAAAGGAGGTGGAGGAGGTCTTGGTGGCGGTTCCGGAGGCGGTGCTGGCGGAGGTGGTGGTTTTGGAGGAGGCAAAGGCGGAGGCGGGGGAATAGGTGGTGGCGGAGGTGGTGCTGGTGGTGGTTTTGGAGGAGGCAAAGGGGGTGGTGGAGCCGGAGGTGGTGGTGGTGCCGGTGGAGGAGTAGGTAGTGGAGGCGGTGCCGGCGGAGGAATAGGTGGCGGAGCTGGCAGTGGAGGCGGTGCTGGGGGAGGAATAGGTGGCGGAGCCGGCGGTGGAGGTGGTGCCGGTGGAGAAATAGGCGGCGGAGCTGGCAGTGGAGGAGGTGCTGGCGGAGGAGTGGGTGGCGGTGCTGGCGGTGGAGGTGGTGTCGGTGGAGGAATAGGTGGTGGAGCCGGCGGTGGAGGCGGTACTGGGGGAGGAATAGGTGGTGGAGCTGGCGGTGGAGGTGGTGCTGGTGGAGGAACAGGTGGTGGAGTCGGAAATGGAGGCGGAGCTGGTGGCGGTTTTGGAGGTGGAAAAGGTGGCGGTGGAGGCATAGGCGGTGGAGCTGGAGGAGGTGGTGGGATCGGTAGCGGAGGGGGCGCTGGTGGCGGCTTTGGAGGAGGGAAGGGCGGTGGTGGAGGGATCGGTGGTGGTGCTGGTGGAGGATATGGAGGAGGCGGTGGAATAGGTGGTGGATCTGGTGGAGGGCTCGGTGGTGGTGGAAGCGGAGCTGGCGGCGGCTTCGGTGGGGGGAAGGGTGGAGGCGGAGGTTTTGGAGGTGGTGGTGCAGGAGGCGGGTTTGGCCATGGTGGCGGAGCTGGCGGAGGCTTCGGAAGCGGTGGTGCGGGCGGTGGCTACGGCCATGGCCGTGGAGCTGGTGGAGGCTTCGGGGGCGGTGGTGGAGGGTTTGGTGGAGGTGGAGGGGGTGGAGGTGGATTCTAGACTGTAACCAGAAAGTGTGCTACTGCTTCACGCCCATGCACGTACTGGGATGCATGGTTATCTCTAGATCACATCTTGCTACATAGCGTGTGGAATAATATATATGTTTACGGTGTCTTCTGTGTGGAAATATCAAATGTGTATGCATAAAGCTAGCTAGACCAACGAAATAATCTGATCAAAAAAAAAAAAAAAACAAACGAAATAATTGATATCTTTGCTTCCTGCGCATATTTTTTGGTCAATTTCTTCCTACCTAGCTAGCTAGGTCAAACAATTTCAGCTCTGGTTAGGAAGGACTTCAATTCAGCTTGAGAGGTGGAACTTTCGGAGTCATTAGTTAATTAATTAAGTTCTATTCTCCCTTTCAATTGACCAAAAAACGTAGTTGTACTCTTAGCTAAAATGCAAAAAAGAACTAGAAAGCGTTTGTATTGATATATAAATACAGTTTTTCCTACGGGTGGAAACCGATTAAAATCTTTAGCAAGACTGTTCGAGGTTAATTAGAAGGGAGAAGTCACCAGCATGCATAAGCATTTTGGTGTTAAAAATAATTTTCATGTGAATCTTATGATATATATATATATATATATATACGGAGTGTCATAAACTAATAATCCTCTTGAATTCTTCACGTACAGAATGGAATTATCGACGAACAAAATCTTTGAGGATGGTCTGTCATTAATCCTGAATTTCACATATATAATAGAGATCGAGAGGCAGAACCGATCTAGTATATAGAATTTGAGGGCTTCACTGAGGATTTGCTATCAGGTTCCATTTTTGAAGTATACTAGTATTCAGTATTTGTTTTCTATTTTTGTCCTTACCTTACATGCGAGAACAACCTCAACCACATTTTCTTGGAGATGTCCCCAATCCATTTTCTTAATTAGCATCCCATGAACAGAACAGAAAATGGAGTTCTCTAAAAGCTGATATGGTTTTACTGTCTCTATATTCCTATGTCTAACAAGGATGCCATTTCGCGCGTTTGATCTATAGGAAAAATGATTAACTTGCTCTTAGATTATTGGGAGTGTGTATATATATATATAGAGAGAGAGAGAGAGAAAGAGAGAGAAAAAGAGAGAGAGAGAGAGAGTTCCCATGTCGCTAGTCACAAATTAAGAATGATACCACACATTCTAAAAATATGTTAAAACGAATTCTAATTTCAAATACAAACTATTAAATCTTATCAACTACTAAAAAGTTACTTATGATCTGAAAATCAGATGCATCCGATGATTATTTCCTGCATACACATTAAGGATGTACAAATTAGATGGTCTAAATATAGTGTCATATATAGAATCACCTAATTTATGTTTTTCAGATATTAGAAATAAATGATTTTTTATATGTACATAGCTTTCAAATTTTTAGAATGTTTAACAATTTAGATTCCAAATAACAGTTCTTTTACGGTAGGAGGGAAGGGGAAGCATACATGTATAGCATCTTATCAATAATATCTTTATGTATCAAACTTCAACAGCATATATATACATCGTTGTCAGTGATGTTCATGGTAAAAAAACACCTCGAAAATGAGATTAGTCGTACATCTAAAGATTGCTCGTATGAAATATGAAAATCTTTATATAGCAATGAACTTTAGAGATCACTTTGTTTTCTTGGTCGAATATCACTGTTTTTTCAAAAAAAAGTAAAAAAAAAAGGCAGGCCCAATCCGATTTACATGTCTATACAGATCTAACGATAAAAAAAACTTAAAAAAATCAAAAATTGAGTCTCAATCTGATCAACAATCAGTCTTAGGACACAAAGTATAATGGGGTCTTCCTAAAAAATTTCAAAAACATAATTTAAAAAAATTGGCAGCCGATATAGGACCAACTGTCAGTGCTACAAGTCTCACACTAAATATAGTACTCTTAAGATTTTGATGGTACTATGAATAGAATAAAGTTTATTTTTTTAAAAAATTAATAAACTACAACAAAAAAATAAACCTACCACAAAACTACATTCATATAAGATCCTTGATGCTTCAAATTCATGTATCTTTCATAATTCCAATCCCTAGTAGTGTAATGCTTGCTACAAAGCAGACATTATTCCAGTATGCTTTGTCATCTTGCAGTGCAAGATGCTATCAGCCTATATAAACATGTGTAATATAGGTTGGGTAACCTTTTTACAAGTGTCTGACAACTATTGAATACTGATGCAGAGCTTTGGACGTGATAAATGTACAGGCGTGGCAAATGTTTTGTGGGTATGACACATCACATTTATCACAACTAAAAAATATTTGTCATACCTATAAATCTGAACACACATGAGTAAGGATGACAATACGTTTTAGATGTAACAAACATTTCATAGACGTGACAAAACCTACAAAGTATTTATCATGCTTGTAAAGTATTTGTCATACTCAAAAGTTTGTACATATATGTATAAAGATGATAAAATATTTTTTAGGCATGAAAAATACTTCGTTGAGCGAAAAATAGTACTTGTGGCGTCCCCAAAACATAGGCGTGTCAATAGGCAGGACTTGGATCGAGTTTTGCAAAGCCCAAGCTCAAGTCCGTCAAGAAAAGTGGTCCAAGTCCGGTTCAAGCCCACTTCTCTATACTAAGTCCAAAATTAGCCCAAGTCCAAAATAAAAGGATTAGGCTTCAAACTTAAATACCGATAGAATTAATTTTTTATTTAAAATATATAATCTATCATATTAACAAAAATTAGTGTCTATATGATAAATGCTCTCGTCTATTAAAAAATGAGATCTTGAAGATCATCATATTCAATAACACACGTAATAAAATCAAATTAATTATTGATATTTTGATCTTTCATATTTAACATAAAAACGCATCTTATATAGAATCAAAACTTACCATAACACGTTGATCAAACATTGATTAACTCACACTAACATATAGAGTGATTTATGATGCATATGATTATTTTGAAGGGGTCACATAGACGTGATCTTTTATAAAAGTAAAACTTATTATAGCACTTTGATTAAATATTGATTAACATACATTAAAATATTATAATGATTAATGGTACGTACAGTGATTTTGAAAGTGTCATAAATATGTGAACTCTATAAGATAACTCTCACATGCTTAGCATTCTATAGTAAATACACATAAAGATATTTTTTTTGAATTTAAGATAACTAAAACATTATTCCATAATGTCCATGCTTGACATAAAATAATCTTTATGATATGCGTGTGCAAATGAATGATGTTGTTAATACGAACATGCATATATTATATAAATTCTATTATTATTCTTTATATTTAATATTTATTGGACTTGACAAAGTTCAAGTCCGGCCATTTTAAGGATTGGCCTTAAAATCTAAGCACAACTCAAAAATGAAATGAACTCAATTTTAATACCCAAGCCCACTTAATCGAGGTTGGGCCGGGTCGAACTTTCAAACTTTAGGGACACATTGGTAGCTCTAACGAGGCATTTGTCATACCTATGTATATTTGTCACGTCTAAAACTATACACTCTCATTTAATACTTATCAGCCACTTGTAAAAAAAAATAATTGCCCAACCCATATGACACTTGTCTATGTGAACCAATAGCATCTTGCATTTCAAGATGACTCAATTTGCTGCAACGACTTTTTTAGGTGGGCCTTGAGGCGCGCCCTATATGTCTGTAAATGCCGATCTCTAATTGGATGATCTAAAAGAATAAAAAAATAAAAAATAATCTCTAATGAGTAGTTAAAAATGCATTTAATGAGATGAACCCAATAATAGTTTTTTATTTTTCAGATCTTGACCCATTAAATGCATTTTTAACTATTCATTAGTGCTTGATTTTTTTATTTTTATGATTTTTTTGGAACGTTCCATCGAAGAGCGTCCTATATAGACGTTTAGGGCATGTCGGGACCCACCTTTAAAAATTCTAAAAAATAAAAAAAATTACCCAAGCCCTATTTGAATATGTCCCACATTCAGAAGGTGTCTCAGGTTTGGAACAGTTAAGGGAGGTTCTCCCGTGGCGCAATCTTGTACGATGTCTCACAAATACTTTGAGTCCGAGACAGGTCCAACCTGATGTGGTCCGATGCAGGGGCGATTTGAGGCTTTGATTCGGGAGAGTTATATATATTATAATTTCGAGAAATTTGTCATAGGGTTAGAAAACAATAAACAGTGGCTAGTGGTTCCTTCTAAGACTATGTTCTTGTACACGTTCTTGGAGAAGATTAGTATAAGTTGGTGGTGAAAGAGTTGGGCACCGTAGACGTAGACACTTTACCGAACTACATAAATCTTTATATGTTGTGTCTCTCTCCCTCTCTTCCTCTCTATAGTTCTCTTACCATCTTCCACTTGAATTTCGTTACACTTTCTAAGCGGCACCAAAATTGGATGACAATGCACATAAGCAAAACCGTGCTTGCACACACACATGCATAAGCATGTACAGAGCATCTTTTATTTTCCAACCAGTTTGTTTTTGGACCTCAAGTTGACCTTTTAGGTGGAGAGGATGCGCTTCTAAATATTCTTCAAAAGATTTACATAGCACTTGATCGTTACTCTCCCATTATGCAACATTATGCTAGTGTAAGTGCAATCATATTTCATCATTTTATTTATTTTATAGTACTTGACTGTAGATTGTTTTGTAAGAAATGATTGGTCCTCACTTGAAAGTTCCTTTAGGATAATAAGAAGCTAGACATTGGAATGTCATACGAAGGCCTCTGATGTTAGTCTTAGGTGGCCTACAAGCCAATGTGACATTGTATAATTTTGTTCAGTTATTAATTAAGTCATTGAGTGTGTGCAATGATAATCAGATTATGATGAGATCACATTATAAGAATGATCACTTATAAACTAACATTCTTAATTGTTCTTAGTCAGAGAATATCAGAGAAGGACATTAATATCCAGTGAGACTACAGATTACTCCGGCTCATATGATGAGGGTGACTAGTCTCATGTTACTTGTGTAGAGACACTAAGATAAATTTATAAGTGCTCATTGGAGAATGAGTTCGTTGAATTGATCTGACTTGATCGTTAGATGATATGTATCTAATTGTCAAATAGTTTGATTCAATTGTCGCAATTGCATAGATCATCCTCAGACCTGAGACACCAAGGACATCTTGTCGGTAACTTCCTTATTTTGACCTTGATTTACAGATCTCTAAATACGGGATTCTAAATAGTCAAGGATCAGGTACAGTAGAATACTTTTGAAGGAAATTAAGTGTTCAATCTAGGATCATTGTCTCTCAGTATTTAGAGAGAAAATGCTCTAAGAATGATGTGCAGAAGTCTCTGGCCAGAGTGAATGTAATATCAGTAAAAGAGTTTTCTAATATTATATAATGACATCTGAATCAAGTGAGTCAACTGGTTAGGGTTTGACAGTACATAATATTCTGAGTCAACTTGAGAGAATTGTGAGAATGAAGGATTATATCTACACGTAACTGTGGACAGAAAAGTTCCATAAGTGGGTTGTTGAACTCCAATACCTTTCGGAATCATACTTTGTTATTTGACACCCAACATGATCGGAGGTCTGACCGAATTTAGTTTACAAATTTAATCGAATAAATTAATTAATTAATAAAAAAATATTAATTAATTAATTAAGTCAGTAAAGAGTTACTAAGCTTACTTGGCCATTAATTGGACTGATACTTAGGTCTAGAAGGTCACACGCATAAAGATTCTCAAGCGACGGGTCGAAAATAGAATTAATATTAAGTTAAGGATTTTTGTGAAAATCGTTAGGATGACTCAATATATACCCGCTGAGAGGGCAGCCTTGGCCATGCTACAGGACTATCTTGGCCATCTTTCTCTCTCTCCTCTCTCTGTCTCTAACGTCAGGGCCCCCCCTTTCTAAGCTCTGCTTCACTGTCTTCTCTGATTGTCGTTCATCGGGAATTCGTCCTCACATTGTGGAGATCTTTACAGAGACAGGCGGCCTCCATGAGCGCTACACCGAGCGAGGAGTTGGGGGAGATCTATTGCAAGGAGGATTGTGTGGATACAACTAGCGGCCGAGTGATTGCGAGACTTGCAGCATTACACCATTGAAACCGCACGAACACAGGTTCGATTCCTCGTAAGGTAAAGTTTGTTCACTGTGTTATTTGATTTTTGTTCTTCGAATCGGACCAGAAACGGGTTAATCTTTATTTTTATTTCCACTGCATTGATCACTCCCATGTGGAGAGATCCTTACATCTGGACCTGAGAAACATCGTATAGAACAAATATAACCAATTTTATGACAAATATTTTTGAACTCACGATCATATCTTGCAGTTCTGCAATTTGGTGACAGATTCTATAGCACGTAGAATTAGTGAAATGTCTCAAGAGAAAAATATTTCACTATTTTAAGATGTTGTACTTAGAAATGAGGCTATGAAATATTTTTTTCTGGCATCTTCCATGGTTCACTAAGGGTTACTAGGGATTTGTTGCCCAGCTGATCTTTCTTTCTTTATCTAGGGCAAGCTGCTTTGTATGTGCTAGTGAAGTTGCACTTGGTTAAGGCTTTTGCTATATCATATATATTCTTCGTTGGAGATCTCTCTTTTTGATTTATCCATAGGTTGGGGCAAGGTCCTCTCCTTGCTTAATCTTGCACATGCTGTTCACTTGTTCATGTTTGTTTGGTCCCAACTTGGTTACATGGATTGAGAGTTTTGGGCTTTTCTAATTCATCATGTCTAGATTGCTTTGCGGGTGGGAGGGGGCTCACGTTTTTGTGTGGGTGTTCTTTAATTGTAGTCTCATTAGCAAACTTGTACTACTCTTTTAGGTCAGAGTATAGACCTTGGAACCCCCCTCCTCAGGTTTAGCCAGAGGTAGAAGGAACTTTGTATAAAAAGATATTCTAGCTTGTCAGAAATTTTTTATTTTTGTTCTATATTAGCAATCAGGTACACTATCATGCACTTAGAAATGCAAGAACTCTTTTGATGACACTTCCTTTTATTAATTAGTCTCGTGTGACTGAACCATTATACGTTAAATTGTGCTGCTGTGTTTCACTAAATTGGGGATTGAACCAACATCATTCTTCCAGGAGAAAATAATGACACATGTAATTGTAGTCCATATAATAAATAATTGTATTTTGTCTTGCTTCTGATTTCTTTCTCTCCCCTAAAGGGGTGAGGTTTGCCCTCAAAAAAATTATTAATATGAATTGAACAGGATCCTTAAAAGTCTAGGTATCCTTGCGTGGGTGTGGCATGCAATTATTAATATGTGTTTCTATAACTTTTTTTGAAACCTTTCCTTCTCCGCACCGAGTTCAGTTCAAACCTGCATAAAGAAGATCTATACTCCTACATTAAAGGAGGGCAACTCGATCGGGCCTTTCTAGCTGTTTCGCAAATTCTTGCTCTTGGAGCAAGTGCAACGGGAGACAGCCCTTAATTGGTATCTAAATTTACTGCAAGCAGCGGCAACAACCACGCTATGCCATTTGGCCTTAATGACGTGTGGTAGCTTCCTGTGAAAATTAACCAAATCAGGCTACATTTTCTCTACGCAATTCGGTCTTTCTCATATCATGGTTTGGTTACATCGATCATATACTTTTTATTTAAATTCCACATGCAGATGTCAGTCATAAAATGATTAAGTATAATTAGGCATGCATGTTTGGTTTTAGTAATGTGGATTCTCTTTAAAATAACTATATTTAAATTAAAACTTTGGTAATCAATTAGTGTGGAGGGAGTGTACCATATATATTATCCATCAATGAGGTCACTACCTCCAACCAATTACAGCCAGTAAATGTTGCCAAGAACAGCGCAGCTTTTTGCAAAAAAAAGGTATCGTTATTTTTAATTAATCATAGAATAAGTTTATAGACCCGGGAGAATCTAAAAGGAAACAAAAGATGAAAGAAAGAGAACTCCTTTGCCAGCAGACAGCCATCACCACCGTACTTGCCAGATTGAGGACGGCATTTGAATGTGAACTGAGATCTTCTACGTCTCTCGGCGGATCATAGAGGGTCCGTAAAAAGAGGAGAGTGAAAAATTGTCAAAACTCACTTTACTCGTGTTTCCGTGATTTCAAAATTTTGGCCCTTCTCCCCTCTCTTTACTGATCCTCTGCAGTCCGTCGAGGGACGTAGAAGATTTCAACTCTTTGAACATGTTAAATTTAGGAGTTTAGTCCTCAGAAAAATGAGCATGCTGCATGCTGCATGCTGCATGCCCCTAACCCACGTTCATGACTCTGAATGGATCTTTTAAACCAAGGTCATGAATTAAGCCTTACAGTCCACAATGCTTTTTTCTTGTTACCCTTGGTTGTTAAATGTCCTCACATCGGCTTAATTTGAGAGGCAAGGTGTCCTTCTTTGAGCTGGTAAATTTGATTGCGAATTGACAAAACAAGTCTCTTCTGCCACCCAAACAAATTAACTTTTTCAAAATTAAATCTGTGTTCGTCGCAGTTAGCCCCTGTTATTCTTCTCAGTCGATCATTGAGTCATCTACAAGAATCACACTTCTACGTACCTAACGAAAGCACACGTAAGATACAACCTAGCTCACGCGGCATGTGGCCACCTTTGATTTGCCCACACTTCGAACTTACTAGATGATGCTGCATCTCAACCACCCAGTGGTGGACGACTATTGTAAAGTTAAACAAAGTTAAGGAACTATTGATCTTGCAAGTTCTTTAGCACGATTAATCGCGGGCTCTACTTGACTGAACTCATACACATATATGCAAGATTAATAATGGGATAATTAAGATCCAACACTCAAATCTGGATCACCGACAAATGCTTTTTATTCTTAAGCGGTCGGAGTCGGACAGTGATTCCATGCGGAGAGATTGTGTGGTACAGCTCGTCATGGAAACTGAGTGTGCCCGTTTACACAAGATAAGTCCTGTACATCCATGCACGTAGGCAGAGAGGTATGGGCGTAAATAGCAGGAGATCAGAATTCATAGTTGGGTGGTTGAGAAGACACGGATGAAGGCATTTATGAGGCAATTCGGCACCGTCAGGCAAGAGAGTCCCCAAGGACGGCAGATGTCGTAGACTTTCATGTTCTTCTCAGCCATACATAATCTGCTGTGCTCACATGCCTCTCCTATTTGAGAGGAGATCCTCTAAGTACACACGTTAAGATCGGAGTCAGCAGTATTACAAAAAATCTATCATATGTTCTCAAAAGTTGACAAATACTTAGATCTTTCCCCTCACAGTACTACTGAACTCAAATCCAAACATGTAATGAGATGATCTCATTTCCTCCTATTTTCTACGGTTGAAGTGAATTGCCACATGGAGGCAGGAGACTCCACAATCATCAATCGTGAGACGTCGATTCACTTTGCTACAGTTATTATCCATCTGTCGTTTATCTGCATATGTGGTGGAGGCATACGGGATCCTCTGGAGCTCTTTTTCTAAATCTTTTGTGTCCCAGGATATATGAGGATGAAGGTTAACAAGTCATTTTCTTATGAAAAGATAGGAGTGTACAAAATACATCTCATCTAAGTGTTTAGAAGCACACAAAAGTCCGAAAAACAAAATCCAGAAGATCTTGTTCTTGATAGCAGAGAGAAATGGAGAATGGGGGGTACTAGGGCAAGGGGGAATGATATCTTATGAATATCTTTTCTTAGGTCTTTTTGTGTTCTTAGATGTACAAAAAGGAAGATAAATAAATCATTTGTCCATGAAAAATAAAAAAATACGAATACATCGCCTGTCGCATACGTCTAAAGACATACAAAAATTCAAAGAAAAGGTCTGAAAAATCACGTTCTATATAACGGGCGGAGGAAAGGCTAGCTGCATCTTATTGTTGAGACCCACGCCATTATCTCAGCACGATTAATTACCGTGAGACTCCTGTCTTCCTTGCCCTAAGATAATCTACTCTAATTTAATTATTAGTCTACTCTAATTTGACTCATAGTTAGTTCTTATTTTAGATTTATTACCCACGTTCAAGTTAGAAGAGTTAAGAATTTTGTGTTGAGCGCGTGAGAGACTATAGAAAGAAAGGGTTTGAGTAGGGTCGTGTCGGCAATCGTATTTTACTATCGCAATGTCGCTATATAGGGGGTGTGGCGTCCTCTTATAGGCCAGGCATGGCTATGGCGCAGACGAACTCCATCTGGAAGGATTCACAGACACGGAGAGAGAGAGAGAGAGTAGTGCAGTGGCAAAGCCCGCAGGTGGGTTCGTACGTGAAATCCAAGTGGAAGTATTTGCCTAGAATTCTATAAATAGGCCACACTCGTCCAACACTCCACCACACAAGCAGCTCTTTCCACTTCCCTTCGATCTCTTCTTCTCCTGCGTAAATTAGGATGGGGAAGATGGTGAACCCTCTGGTGCTGTTGGGTGTGATGCTGGTGGCGCCCGTGCTGATCGTCGGCATCGCTGACGGCCGGCGTCTAGAGGAGGATGTGGTTCTGGGCGGGGGCTTTGGTGGAGGTGGTGGTGGCGGATCTGGTGTTGGAGGAGGGTTTGGGAAGGGTGGCGGTGGACTAGGTGGAGGTGGTGGTGGGGGCCTCGGAGGTGGGGGCGGTGGTGGTGTAGGTTTGGGAGGTGGAGCTGGTGGCGGGTTTGGACACGGAGGAGGTTCTGGGGGAGGGGCTGGCGGAGGATTTGGTCATGGTGGTGGCCAAGGCGGTGGTTTTGGTGGAGGCAGTGGAGGTGCTGGGGGCACTGGCGGCGGTGGTTTTGGAGGAGGGAAAGGTGGCGGCGGAGGGCTAGGCGGAGGTTCCGGTGGAGGCGGCATTGGTGGCGGTTCCGGAGGTGGTGCTGGTGGTGGTTTTGGAGTAGGCAAAGGCGGAGGCGGGGGAATAGGTGGTGGCGGAGGTGGTGCTGGTGGTGGTTTTGGAGGAGGCAAAGGGGGTGGCGGAGACATAGGTGGTGAAGCCGGAGGTGGTGGTGGTGCCGGTGGAGGAGTAGGTACTGGAGGCGGTGCCGGCGGAGGAATAGGTGGCGGAGCTGGCAGTGGAGGCGGTGCTGGGGGAGGAATAGGTGGCGGACCCGGCGGTGGAGGTGGTGCCGGTGGAGGAATAGGCGGCGGAGCTGGCAGTGGAGGCAGTGCTGGCGGTGGAGGAATAGGTGGTGGAGCCGGCAGTGGAGGCGGTACTGGGGGAGGAATAGGTGGTGGAGCTGGCGGTGGAGGTGGTGCTGGTGGAGGAACAGGTGGTGGAGGTGGTGCTGGTGGAGGAACAGGTGGTGGAGTCGGAAATGGAGGCGGAGCTGGTGGCGGTTTTGGAGGTGGCAAAGGTGGCGGTGGAGGCATAGGCGGTGGAGCTGGAGGAGGTGGTGGGATCGGTAGCGGAGGGGGCGCTGGTGGCGGCTTTGGAGGAGGTAAGGGCGGTGGTGGAGGGATCGGTGGTGGTGCTGGTGGAGGATATGGAGGAGGCGGTGGAATAGGTGGTGGATTTGGTGGAGGGCTCGGTGGTGGTGGAAGCGGAGCTGGCGGCGGCTTCGGTGGGGGGAAGGGTGGAGGCGGAGGTTTTGGAGGTGGTGGTGCAGGAGGCGGATTTGGCCATGGTGGCGGAGCTGGCGGAGGCTTCGGAAGCGGCGGTGCGGGCGGTGGCTACGGCCATGGCAGTGGAGCTGGTGGAGGCTTCGGGGGCGGTGGTGGAGGTGGAGGGGGTGGAGGTGGATTCTAGACTGTAACCAGAAAGTGTGCTACTGCTTCCATGCACCCGCCCATGCACGTACTAGGATGCACGGTTATCTCTAGATCACATCTTGCTACATAGCGTGTGGAATAAATATATGTTTGCTGTGTCTTGTGTGTGGAAATATCAAATGTGTATGCATAAAGCTAGCTAGACCAACGAAGTAATTTGATATCTTTGCTTCCTGCGCATATCTACTGATCAATTTCTTTCTAGCTACGTCAAACAATTTCATTAATTTAAGTTCTATTCTCCCTTTCAATTGACCAAAAAACGGAGTTATACTCTTAGCTAAAATGCAGAAAAGAACTAGAAAGCGTTTATATTGATATATAAATACAGTTTTCCGACGGGTGGAAACCGATTAAAATCTTTAGCAAGACTGTTCAAGGTAATTAGAAAGGAGAAGTCTAGCATGCATAAGCATTTTGGTGTTAAAAATAATTTTCATGTGAATCTTATGATATATGATGTAGCCGAAGCTATCACGACCGGATTCCGAGGCTGGAATCTTTATGGATCCGGAGCTGGGTCGGATCGGTGCAAGAGGCCCGACGGGGATCCGGAAGGCGATGGAAGCAGAGACGAAGCCGAAGGTCCGAGGCCGAGGGTGGCTCGGTCAGATGTTGGCTTGTCTTCGGAAGGCGGGGCCGAAACTCCTTCGGTCGGGGATGCAGCCGGCGCACGGCGTCGAGACCGGTGGGAGAAGTCCGAGGTCGGCGGCCGATACCGACTCGGGGAGGTCGGCGACGATTCGAACCGAGCCCCTGCATGAGGGAAAGAAGAAGAAAACCGGTCAGCAGGAGTCCCGGGGTTCGGCCCTCGAGAACCTCCTCCGACGGTCAAGTTAGCTTCTGAAGAATATTCGATTCAGAAGACAAAGAGTAGCTTTAATGCTTTTTGGACTATAGTCCTTGAGGGTCTCGGAGGCATAGAAATTGCATACCTTTGGCAATAAATAGCGGTGTATTTATAGCAGAGGATAGAGGATGGTTAACGGTGACAGCCGATATAGGACTATGTCCGGGCTTACTGGTAAACCGCCATAGTGCCTAGTCCTCCACCAGAGTGGGCCGGACTCGGCTATCGGGCCGAAGGGGGTTGGGCCGCTGATGGGCCGAAGCCTGCTGGGCCTAGGGCTGCCAGGCTGCTCCCGGGCCGTAGGCTGATGGGCCGCTGATGGGCTGAAGCCTGTTGGGCCGAAGATGGGCCGAAGGCTCCCTGAGGGCCTTGTACTGCTGCTGCTGGGCTGAACTGGGTTTGGGCTTGTCTTAATGGGCCGAATCGGATTCTGCCTCATCACATAGCCCCCCACTCTTGTCTTCCTCAGTTCTGAGATGGCGAGAGTATAGCCCGAAGCTGGTTGGGGAA
Organism: Zantedeschia hybrid cultivar; assembly: GCA_030544215.1. Taxonomy (NCBI): domain Eukaryota; kingdom Viridiplantae; phylum Streptophyta; class Magnoliopsida; order Alismatales; family Araceae; genus Zantedeschia; species Zantedeschia hybrid cultivar. Next base: position 80,520,982 of record JARZZO010000005.1, on the reverse strand, counting down.
TAGCGTAATAGGTGCTTTACCCGAAGCTTTCTGTTCTTTTTGAAAAGAGGGTGCCCTCGGTCGGCCGAGGTTAAGTAGCTGCTTCGTCTTCATTCAGGATGGCGACGAAGGCCTTTGCCTCTGAGAGCGAAGGGCCGAGCCCTCTGACTCGCGTCAGACTTCATTAAATGGACGGGACGGGCGTCGCTTCGCGAAGAAGCACGGGACACGCGTCACGCATCCGGCCGCTCCATAGAAAACACAAAAAGATCCTGACCGCTCGTGGGTCGCGGATCACCTCGGCCCTCTGCCCGAGGTCCTGCTCGGATTGCCGCCGCTCCCTTCTCCGGCACGCGGATCGGGACACGTGGCGGTCATCCGAGTAGCCAACCGAAGGGTCGGAGCGCTTTCGGCCGTTGATCGTTCTGGTTCAAGTCCCGGAGTCCGTCCGTTATCATTGCCGAAGGACGGTACACGTGGCAGGCATCCGAGAGAAGCGACGAGACGACGGGGACGATCTCGGCCGTCCGCCTCGGCGGGCGGGGTTTCGAACGGAGCCTATAAATAGGAGCCCCTCGCAGAGCACTGTTCGTCTTCTTGCTCCTGTGCCTGCGTTGCTCTGCGATCCCCCGAGTTCTTCCTCCTCTCCGGCGAAAGGCTAGCTCTCTGAAGGCGTCGTCCGAGCCTGCTGGCCATTGCGGGAAGATCTCCATCTCTCGGAGCGCTTGCTGGTGGAGTTGGGTGGCTCGAGAGGCTGTGCTTGATCCAGGAGAGATCTTTTCCGTTTTGAGAGTAAGCCTCGATCTCCTTTCTCCATCTTCGCGACCCTATGGTCCGCAGCTCTTCTTCGAGCGAGATTACCCCTTCGGACGAGGAGTATACTCCGTCTCATTCCCCCAAGTCATCTGTGTCATCTCCCCTTGCTCTGGACTCCCTCGCCTCTGCAATGTCCGGAGAGCCCGAGGTCTCCGGGGCCGAGGCCTCCGAGGCCGAGGGGTCCGAGGAGGTTCAAACCCCGGGCCAGGCTTCCACCTCGGGACGTCGTCGTCCTGAGACTGCTTCGGAGGCAACCTGCGCCCTCTCGGATGAAGCGGTTAGCTACATCGCTTCTTACTTTCAGCTTCCTTCATGGATGATCCCCTATCGGCCTGGTTCCAACACTAGGGCCAATACTCCCCGCCCGGGTACCTTTTCTATCTACGAAGAGAGCTTCCAGGCGGGCTTTCGTCTTCCTCTCCCCACCTTCGTCATTAACCTCCTTTGTTTCTACGGGCTGGCCCCGTCCCAATTCTTTCCCAATTCTTGGCGCACAGTTTATGGCTTTTTAGCTGTGCTTTCCCGTATACGGACTGTCCCTTCCATCAACGTCTTCCGCTACCTTTTCAAAATCTAAAGGCAGGGGAGATCCGAATGGTACTGCTTCGTCCCTCGTATCGGCCGAAGCATCTTTTCCGGGAAGCCCTCGTCCATCCATGGCTGGAAGAGAAAATTTATCCTCATTTCTTTGCCGGAGAACGAGAAGAGCGTGTGGCCCTTCCTTACCGAATGGGCGCCGCTGGCCGCGGGCCTTTCCGATCCTCCCGGTCTGACTTCCACCCAGAGCACCCTAGTGGGCCACATCGAGGCCATGGCTCCGTACAACATCTGGGGGCTCCTTAGCAAGGCGGAGTTATTTGTGGATGCCGGGGTATGGCCGGATCCTCGGTTCGATCCGGAGCGGGCCTTCCCCTACCTCCCTCCCGGGGAGGCTCCGTAGGACAGCAAAGGAAGCGATGAGGCCGCTCCTCCGGCCGAAGCTCCTCCGGCTGACGAGGTTGCTGAAGCTTCGGCCGAGGGTAAGTCGGTTTTCAGTTTGCAGCTGTTGCGTTATTCGTTTCTAACACTTCTTCTCTTGTTTGCAGCGATGTCTGGGATCGAGGGCCTCCTGAACCGGATTGCCCAACAACGCGGCCGAGGTCAGCCTTCACCCCCGCAGGCGGCAGGCGGGTCTGGACGAGGCACAGTGGCTCCGAGGGCCCGGGCCGGGGCTCCGATGACTGCGGCCTCCTCCGAGGGCCGTGCCGCCGCCGCCGCTCTCGAGAGGGAGCGAAAGACCAAGTCTGCCGCCCGAAGGGGCGGCCGATTGTCGAAGCGGCCCCGGACGGAGGAGCCCGAAGAGGCAGAGCCCGCCCCGTTGGTTAGGAGAACCGCCGGGGCCCGAAGGGCCGCAAGGCTGGCGTCCCCCGAGGCGCCGAGGGGCGATTCTCCTCCGGCCGCGATGGCGGGGGCAGAGTATGAAGGCGCTGGGTCGCAGGCGCCTCGCGCGCAGGAGCGCGAATTGTGGGTCCCCGAGCCGGGGATCTACATAGATGAGAGCATGGAGGATTCGCAGACGTGCCTCCGTCTGCTCCGGAGCCTCACTCTCCCTTCGGCCTTCGTGGAGCTGAAGGATCACTCGGTCACCGATCTGGCGGCAATCAGCGCCCGATTGGCGGTCCAGGCAAGAAGCTTCTGAGCATGCTTCAATCTAGCTTTCCTTAGCTTACTTCAATTTTTGCTGATCCTTACCTGCTTTCGGTCTGCAGGCTGCGGTTACGGGCAGCGTTCTGATTCACCATCAGGAGCTGCTTCGGAACAAGCTTTTGGAAGCCGAGAGGGCGTCAGCCTTGGCAGGTTCGGGTGAGGGCCCTTCGGCGACGCCTAATATCGAGCCCATGGTTGACAGGCTTGTAGCCACGAATGCCCGGATGCGGGCACAGTTGGGGGAGAGGGCCGCAGAGGCCCGCGCTTCTACCGAGGCCAAGATGAGGGCCGAGCGGGAGCTTGCCGCGGCCCAGGCTGAGAACCGGGCCTTTAAGGCCCATATTCAGGACAAGGACGCCCGGCGGGCTTCGGAGAATCGCCGTCATGCCGAGGAGATGTCGGCCTTGAAGCAGGAGCTGGAAGAGGCAGTGGATTCGGCCGTGGCCGATTATAAGGCCGGCCCGGACTATGCCGAGGAGATAATCCAGGCCCAGCTTCTAGCGGCCTCCTCGGTCTTCGACATCGGGCTGGCTGCCGCCCAGAAGGTCTGTCCGAACGTGGACTTGACCGGGATCATGCTACCGACGGACGAGGAAGGCGCAGAGCTCCTGTCCTGGTGGAAGGGGCTTACGGCCGAGAGGGCCCCGGCCTCGGCGGAAGGTGACGAGGTCGCCCCGGTCGAGGAGGCCCCTGTCGAAGCCGCCCCGCCTGAGGACGTGCAGATCGTCGATTCCCCCTCTCCCTCTCCTGGCCAAAACCCAGTTGAAGTGGAGGGGGTTGTCGAGAACTGATATGGGGGGCTTGCCCCGGTTTTTGTTTTTCTTCTTTTGTAAGCCTACGGCCAGGTGGATGGCCGGTTTTGTACTTCCCCTTTTTGTGAATACAGGAAGTGTTTCTGGCTTTACCTTGATGTTTTATGTATGATCGTCCGAATCTGGTTTTTCAGAAATCCGAGATCCTGTCGTCTGTCAGCTATAGCTCGCAAGGCCGAGACCTATTGTAGGTTCGGATAGAAAGTTAACAAAATATCGCCACAGATAGTATATACGGCCGAGGTCTTCACTAACGTGGTTCATATGATCCGAAGGGACATCCTGCTGCTCCTGACGCGATTTGCGTGGCCGAAGCCACTCCCGGCTTGGTCTCATACAGACTTAGAAATCCATGCCGCTTCCGATATGGTTCGCATGGCCGAAGCCACTCCCGGTACGGTTTATACGGACTTAGAGAATACCATGCCGCTTCCCGATGGGTTCGCATGGCCGAAGCCACTCCCGGTACGGTTTATACAGACTTAGAGAATACCATGCCGCTTCCCGATCGGTATGGGTTATTCGCGGGCTTAGAGAATACCATGCCGCTTCCCGATCCGGATTATATGGCCGAAGCCATTCGCCAGACCGAGGTACCTGCGGACTTAGAAGAACCATGCCGCTTCCCGATCGGTACGGGTTATTCGCGGGCTTAGAGAATACCATGCCGCTTCCCGATCCGGATTATATGGCCGAAGCCATTCGCCGGACCGAGGTACCTGTGGACTTAGAAGAACCATGCCGCGTCCTGATCCGGAAATACATGGCCGAAACCATTCGACGGATCGAAGGACCCGCGGACTTAGAAGAACCATGCCGCGTCCTGATCCAGAAATACATGGCCGAAACCATTCGACGGATCGAAGGACCTGCGGACTTAGAAGAACCATGCCGCGTCCTGATCCGGAAATACATGGCCGAAACCATTCGTCGGATCGAAGGACCCGCGGACTTAGAAGAACCATGCCGCGTCCTGATCCGGAAATACATGGCCGAAACCATTCGTCGGATCGAAGGACCCGCGGACTTAGAAGAACCATGCCGCGTCCTGATCCGGAAATACATGGCTGAAACCATTCGTCGGATCGAAAGACCCGCGGACTTAGAAGAACCATGCCGCGTCCTGATCCGGAAATACATGGCCGAAACCATTCGTCGGATCGAAGGACCCGCGGACTTAGAAAAGCCATGCCGCGTCCTGATCCGGAAATACATGGCCGAAACCATTCGTCAGATCGAAGGACCCGCGGACTTAGAAAAGCCATGCCGCGTCCTGATCCGGAAATACATGGCCGAAACCATTCGACGGATCGAAGGACCCGCGGACTTAGAAGAACCATGCCGCGTCCTGATCCGGAAATACATGGCCGAAACCATTCGACGGATCGAAGGACCTGCGGACTTAGAAGAACCATGCTGCGTCCTGATCCGGAAATACATGGCCGAAACCATTCGTCGGATCGAAGGACCCGCGGACTTAGAAGAGCCATGCCGCGTCCTGATCCGGAAATACATGGCCGAAACCATTCGTCGGATCGAAGGACCCGCGGACTTAGAAAAGCCATGCCGCGTCCTGATCCGGAAATACATGGCCGAAACCATTCGTCGGATCGAAGGACCCGCGGACTTAGAAAAGCCATGCCGCGTCCTGATCCGGAAATACATGGCCGAAACCATTCGTCGGATCGAAGGACCCGCGGACTTTGGAAAACCATGCCGCTTCCCGATCGGTACTCATGGCCGGAGCCACTCTCGGATCGGGTTGCCGCGGACTTGAAAGAATATCATCAGGTTTTCTGAAAGACTTTTATTCATACCTTCCGGCTGAAAGTCCGGGAAAAAGTGATTCACATAAAATAACGCCGAAGGCGCTCTATATTCCAGGTGCGAGGGAGGTTGGCCGAAAAGGGTTCTCAACCGATAGGTCCCTCGTCTGATCACTCCCCTTATCACCCCCTTGCCTTTTTTTAGAAGCATGGCTTCGGCTAAAACGAAATTTCCTCGTCTGAGGGTGAACGCTGCCTTGCTGTTGCAAGAGCTTCCGGTTATACCTCTGTTGAGGCCGTTCTCATTGATATGGTGGCAGTCGGCCCTCTCTGAGGAGGCGATCTATTTCTTCCCGAAGGTGCCGGCATTCGTCCGTGGTGTGGCCGATCTCCCGGTGATACTCACAGTATTTGCCGGGGTCTCTTCGGCGAGGATCAGTTTTGAGGCGTTGTGGCCGTCGGAGCATACCCCCTACTTCCATAAGCATTTTGGAAGGGGGAGCAGGTAATGGTCGGTATCGCGGTTGCGGATCCCGCCGCTTGTTTCGATCCCGCTCTACCCTGCGATATCGCCCTCGGGAGGGTTCTGGATCTTCTGGCAGAAGACGAACCGCTGGAAGGACAGGCGATGCCGAGGGCTCGCTGCTCATTGTAACAGCCTCATCGGGAAAGACTTGCAAAGATGTTGGCCGAAACCTCTCATCTTGAACAGGGCAGAAGAGAGGAACTGGTGCTTGGTGGGGGAGCTGGCTCAGTACCCCTATGCATTGGGCCATGGCAAATACCACGTCTGGCAAGAGCGCTAGAGAAGTAACGGTGGCAGCCAGTGTCGCCATCTGCTGCTGGAGCACTCCTATCTGGTCGTCTCCGGTGGCGGGAGATTCCTGTACGAATAGCAGAGTCGTGTGCGGAGGAGCAGACGGGGCGCCTTCGAAGGGCAATGGCGGTGCTGAGGCTTCCCGTGTTTCTGCTTCGCTCTGTCCGGATCGTCGGGTGACAGGTTGTTGAGACATGACTTGTTTGTTTGTTTCCTACAGACGGCGCCACGTGATGTAGCCGAAGCTATCACGACCGGATTCCGAGGTTTGAATCCGAAGTTATGGATCCGAAGCTGGGTCGGATCGGTGCAAGAGGCCCGACGGGGATCCGGAAGGCGATGGAGGCAGAGACGAAGCCGAAGGTCCGAGGCCGAGGGTGGCTCGGTCAGATGTTGGCTTGTCTTCGGAAGGCGGGGCCGAGGCTCCTTCGGTCGGGGATGCAGCCGGCGCACGGCGTCGAGACCGGTGGGAGAAGTCCGAGGTCGGCGGCCGATACCGACTCGGGGAGGTCGGCGACGATTCGAACCGAGCCCCTGCAGGAGGGAAAGAAGAAGAAAACCGGTCAGCAGGAGTCCCGGGATTCGGCTCTCGGGAACCCCCTCCGACGGTCAAGTTAGCTTCTGAAGAAGATTCGATTCAGAAGACAAAGAGTAGTTTTAATGCTTTTTGGACTATAGTCCTTGAGGGTCTCAGAGGCATAGAAATTACATACCTTTGGCAATAAATAGCGATGTATTTATAGCAGAGGATAGAGGATGGTTAACGGTGACAGCCAATATAGGACTATGTCCGGGCTTACTGGTAAACCGCCATAGTGCCTAGTCCTCCACCGGAGTGGGCCGGACTCGGCTATCGGACCGAAGGGGGTTGGGCCGCTGATGGGCCGAAGCCTGCTGGGCATGGGGCTGCCGGGCTGCTCCCGGGCCGTAGGCTGATGGGCCGCTGATGGGCTGAAGCCTGTTGGGCCGAAGATGGGCCGAAGGCTCCCTGAGGACCTTGTACTGCTGCTGCTGGGCTGAACTGGGTTTGGGCTTGTCTTAATGCGTCGAATCGGATTCTGCCTCATCAATATATATATATATAATATATATATATATATATAATATGACGGAGGGTCATAAACTAATAATCCTCTTGAATTCTTCACGTACACAGTGGAAATGGACGAACAAAATCTTTGAGGATGGTCTGTCATTAATCCTGCATTTCACATAATAGAGATCGACAGGCAGAATCGATCTAGTATATATACATAATGTGATGGCTTCTCTGAGGATTTGCAATAAAGTTCCATTTTTTAAGTACTAGTATTCAGTATTTGTTTTCTATTTTTGTCCTTACCTTGCATGCGCAAACAACGTCAACCGCATTTTCTTGGAGATGCCCCCAATCCATTCTCTTAGCATCCCATGAACAGACCAAAAAATGGAGATCTGTAAAAGCTGAAATGGTTTAACTGTCTCTATATTCCTGTGTCTAACAAGGATGGCATTTCGTTTGATCAATAGGAAAAATGATTAACTTGCTCTTAGATTATTGAGTGTGTGTGTATATATATATATAAAAGAGAGTTCCTTTGTCACCAGTGACAAATTAAGAATGATACCACATATTCTAAAAATATGTTAAACGAATTCTTATTTCAAATCCAAACTATTAAATCTTATCAACTACTTAAAAGTTACCTATGAAGTGAAAATCAGATGAATCCAATGATTATTTCCTACATACACATTAAGGATGTACAAACTAGATGGTCTAGATATTGTGTCATATATAGTATTATCTAATTTATATTTTTCAGATATTAGAAATGAATAATTTTTTATATGTACACAGCTTTCAAATTTTTAGAATGTTTAACAATTTAGATTCCAAATTATAGTTCATTTACGGTAGAGGAGAACTCAGGATTGTTCTTTCCGGGGGTGGGGAGGGGGAGCATACATGTGTATAACATCTTATCAATTGTATCTTATCTTTATTTAACAAACTTCAACAGTATATACATGGCTGTCAATGATGTTCATGGTAAAAAAACCCATCTCGAAAATGACATTAGTCGTACATCTACAACTTGTTCGTATGAAATATGAAAATCTTTATATACCAATGAACTTTAGAGATCACATTGTTTTATTGGTCGAATATCTGTGTTTTTTTTTAAAAAAATTAGGCAGGTCCAATCCGATTTACATGTCTATATGGATCGGTCGATCAGAAAAACTTGAAAAATAAAAAATTGAGTCCTAGTCTGATCAGCGAATAGTTCGTATGGACACCTAAAGCATAATGGAGTCTTCTTAAAAAAAAAAAATCAAAGAAATAATTTAAAAATACTGGCAACTGATGTAGGAACAGCTGTCAGTGCCTCAAGTCTTACTCTAAATATTGTACTCTTAAGATTTTGAAGGTACTATGAATAGAATAAGGTTTATTGTTTAGCAAAATTAACACACTACATAAAAAAAATAATCCTTGATGTAGGAACAGCTGTCAGCACCAAACTATGGTCATATTAGATCCTTGATGCTTCAAATTCATGTATCTTTCATAATTCCAATTCTTGGTAAAGTAATGCTTGCTACAAAACAGATATTGCAGTATGCTTCGTCATCTTGTAATACAAGATGTTATTGGCCTACATAGACAAGTGTCATATGGGTTGGACAATTTTTTTTACAGATAGCTTGACAAATATTAAATATAGATGTAGAACTTTGGACGTGATAAGTATATAGGCGTGACAAATGTTTTGTGGGTGTGACACGTGAACACATTTGTCACAGCTGAAAAATATTTGTCATTACCTACAGATTTGAACATGCGTGAGTAGGGCTGACAAATATGTTTCATATGTAACAAACATTTTATGGACGTGACAAAGCCTACAAAATATTTGTCATAACTGTAAAATATTTGTTATACTCAAAAGTTTATACAAAGATACATAGAGATGATAAAATACCTTTTAGGCATGAGATATACTTTTAGAATGACAATTAGTATTTGTGGCATCCACAAAGCATAGGGGTGTCAATAGGCCGGGTTTGGATCGAGGTTTCTAAAGTCCAAGCTCAAGTCGGTCAAGAAAAGTGAGGTCCAAGCCCGACCTAAGACCATTTCTCTATACTTAAGCTCAAGCCCAGCCTAACTACAAAATAACTCAGGCTCACGCTTTGGACTTAAGTACAAGAAGAATTAATTTTTATTTAAAATACATAATCTATCCTATTAACAAGAATTAGTTTATATACGTAAACCCTCTCATCCATTAAAACTTGAGATATTCAAGATCATCACATTCAATAACACACATAAAAAGATCAAATTAATTATTCATATTTTGATGTTTCATATTTAACATAAAAATGCATATTTTATAAAATTAGAACTTATCGTAGCATGTTGATCAAATATTGATTGAATCACACTAACATATTATAATGATTTATGATGCATATGATTATTTTGAAGGTGTCATGGAGATGTGATCTATTATAAAAGTAAAACTTATTATCGCATTTTGATTAAATATTGATTAACTCACACTATAATATTATAATGATTAATGATGCGTACCATGATTTTGAAGCTGTCATAAAGATGTGAACTCTATGAGGTAACTGTCACATATCTAGCATTCTTTAGTAAGTACATGTAAAGAGAATTTTTTTGAACTTAAGGTAACTAAAAAATTAGTCCAAAATGTCCATACTTGACATAAATTAATATGTATGATATGCATGTGCAAATGAATGATTTTGTTAATGCAAACATTAATATATTATATAAATTCTATTATTATTCTTTTTATTTAATATTTATTGGGCTTTTAGGGCTTTTAGGCTCGAGCTTGACAAAGTCCTAGCCCAACTCATTTGCCCTTAAAGCCCAGACCTTGCCCAAAAATGAAATGGGCTCAATTTTAATACTTAAACCCACTTAATCAGAGTTGGACTGGGTAGGACTTTTGAGTTTTCGGGACAAATTGATATCCCTAATGAGGCATTTGTCATGCCTATGTATATTTGTCACATCTAAAACTCTGCACTTGTATTTAATGTTTATCAGTCACTCATGAAAAAAATCCAACTTGTGTGACACATGTCCATGTAAACTAATAGCATCTTGCATTGTAAGATGACTCAATTTACTACAATGACTAAAAAACTAATTTATTTTTACTTTTTTAGGTGGGCGCTCATGTGTTCTATATGTCCATACAGGCCGATCTCTAATCGGACGAGCAAAAAAAATAAAAAATAAGTCCGAATGAATAGTTAAAAATGCATTTAATGGGACGAGCCCAATAACGGTTTTTTATTTTTCACAACTTGGCCCATTAAATGCATTTTTAACTATTCATTAGGACTTGATATTTTAGTGTTCATTTTTTTTTGGATCATCTAATTGGAGACCAACCTATGCAGACGTGTAGGGCATCTCAAGACCCACCTTAAAAAATTCAAAAATTAGAAGGAAAATTTATCCGCTGCAGTGACCCTATTGGGATATGCCTCACATTCAGAAAGTCTCTGGTTTGGAGCAGTTAAGGGAGCTTTTCTCGTGGCGCATTCCTGTATGATGTCTCACAAATACTTTTGAGTCCAAGACAGGTCCAATCCGATGTGGTCCAATGCAGGGGTGATTTGAAGCTTTGCTTCGGGAGAGTTATATATATTGCAATTTCGGGAAAGTTGCCATAAGGTTAGAAAACAATAGAGGGGCTGGTTGTTCCAACCAGTTTGTTCTTGGACCTCAGGTTGACCTTGTGGGTGGAGAGGATGCTCTTCTAAATATTCTTCAAAAGATTTACATAGCACTTAATCATTACTCCCCCATTATGTAACATCATGCTAGTGTAAGTGCAATCATATTTCGTCATTTTATTTATTTATTTATTTTATAATGCTTGACTGTAGATTCTTTTGTAAGAAACGATTGGTCCTCACTTGAAAGTTGATGTTAGTTCTCCTTTAGGATAACAAGAAATTGGATATTGGGAATTTGGGATGTCATAGGAAGGCCTCTGGACCTGAGAAAACATCGCACAGAGCAAATATAACCAATTTTATGACAGATATTTTTGAACTCACGATCATCTCTTGCAGTTCTGCAATTTGGTGACAGATTCTATGGCATGTAGAATTAGTGAAATGTCTCAAGAGAAGAATATTTCACTATTTTAAGATGTTGTACTCAGATATGAGGCTATGAAGTATGTTTTTTCTTGCATCTTCCATAGTTTACTAAGGGTTAGTAGGGATTTGTTGCCCAGTTGATCTTTCTTTCTTTATCTGGGGTAGGCTACTTTGTATGTGCCAGTGAAGTTGCATCTGGTTAAGGCTTTTGCTATATCATCTACATTCTTCGTTGGAGATCTCTCTTTTTTATTTATCCACAGGTTGGGCTAGCTCCTCTCCTTCCTTAATCTTGTGCATGTTCACTTGTTCATGTTTGTTTGGTGCCAAGTTGGTTACACGGATTGGAACTTTTGGGCTTTTCTAGTTCATTATGTGTAGATTACTTTGTGGGGGTCACCTTTTTGTTCTAACATTGGATCTTCTATGGATTTTTTTTTTTTTTATCTTACCTAATTTCCTCACATCTTGCATGCTTTGTGTGTGTTCTTTAATTGTAGTCTCGTCTTGCAAACTTGTACTATTTCAGGTCAGGGTGTAGGCCTTGGAACCCTCCTTCTCAGGTTTAGCTAGAGGTAGAAGGAACTTTGTATAAAAAGGTATTCTTGCTTGTCAGAAATTTTTTATTTTTGTTCTGCGTTAGCAATCAGGTACACTATCATGCACTTATGAATGCAAGAACTATTTTATGTGGGTACCATTGCACTGTTTGTATGTGAATCAATTAGTCATGCTTGAATGCTAAAAGAGTGACACATCCTTTTGTCAATTGGTCTCGTGTGGCTGAACCATTATACGCTAAATTGTGCTGTTGTGTTTCAATAAATTGGGGATTGAACCAACATCATTCTTCCATGAGAAAATAATGACATATGTAATTGTAGTCCATATAATAAATAATTGTGTTTTGCCTTGCTTCTGATTTCCTTCTGTCCCCCAAAGGGGTGAGGTTTGCTCTTCAGAAAAATTCTTTATATGAGTTGAACAGCATCCTTAAAAGTCTAGGTATCCTTGCATGGGTGTGGTGTGCAATTTATTTATTTATTTATTTTTTGGAGGGGGGGAAGGAGGGAGTGTGGTGGTTGTTAAATTGATGCTCAATAATGGATAATGGCAAATTTTATGTTGCTGCAGACAATCAATCTAGTGCAAAGGTGCTTCTCTAAGATTGTAGGAAGGTTGGCCATGTATGGGTTGAAACTTGAAAAAGTATGCTATCTTTGTGTGCATCTCCGGTGTTCTAGTGACCATATAGGTATCCACCTTGGAGCTTGGACCCTTGCCTGCAAGTAACCAATAGTTTCCGTGTACTTTAAATTGATATTTCATTATATCCATAAAACATGGATTTTTTTTTAATGATCCATATGCTTCATCTATATATGTTGAGCGATGCCCTTTCTTGTAGCACTGTCCTTACCTTTGCCAATACAATCCATATGCTTCTTCTACGCAGAGGCATTCTGAAGGCAGTTACATGCCTCCTAATTACCCTTGTCTACCCGCATCATCTCATTGCATAAACTCACCTAGGATAGGCCTCCTGCAATTTCTTGTGTCCACTCAAAGTTACCAGATTATGATGAACTCACAACCCACTTTGAAGCTCTTAGGTGGTCGCGATCTTGACAGGAGGAGTCTATCATTTTAGGACACTATATATACTCTATAATTGGCACAAAGTCATTTCTTTTTATTACTCATTTCTTCATATTTAAAGGTTACTTATGGATAAATGTATTATATCCTTAATTAATTTACATTTGTTTTAGTTTGTCCAATAATTTCATGTTTCAACTACTCGTCTTATCATGATTGTTCAGAATTTTTCTGTGCATGTGAGCTTTATTGCGCATGTAGTTTTGAAGTTTGCTCTACTTATTGTTTTTTTTCTTTTTTTTTAACCCAAGAACTTCTCTAGGATCCCGGGCCGGCCCTTGATATTATATATCATAAAAAAGTTAAAGATACAAGGGGGGACGTACCGCCTTACCCCTAAAAGAGTTCAACAATAAAATCAAGATCCCCCTAAAAATCCAAACCCTCAAAAACAGAGATGAGGAAGACTACTTTTATCAGAAACAATCTCTCCTTTTATAATGATAGGCGGAGAAGAGGAAGCATAATACATCTGATCAACCTGAAAATCACAAACATGGTTGGCCAAGGCATCAGAAGCTCTATTACCTTCCCTAACCACATGACGAAATTGGAGGTCCATACCATCTTTGAGATTGCAAAACTTACTCCACCAGGAGAACAAAGTCCAAGGAACAACAGCCCGCACAGTATTAATCAAGTTGATGAGGACTAGACAGTCCGATTTCACAGTGAGACAAGAATAACTATGCAGAAGACACATTTGGATGCCAAGGATGATGACATGAAGCTCTGCAACAATACTAAAAGATATGAATGCTCTTTTTCAAGTTATCATGCTGATCCAACTTCATCATGAGGTACCGTTTCACGTCATCATGCAAGTCTAACTAGCTTCATCATGAGGTTCTATTTCAAGTCAACATTGAAATCTAGCTTCATCATGAGGTATAGACCAGGTAATTGGAACATCCATGACAAAAAGCATACACAAAATATATATCATGATCTTCTATTCTTATTTATTTGTTTGTATTTAGATGCATGTAGATCGTTTCCAACATGACTTGCATGACATGGTTAGCGGACTTCAAGATGGGGGATATTTTGATGATATGACCTTGGCTACAATAGCTGCTAATAGCATTTGTTTTATTGAGGTGAACAATGGAAGGTGGATCTCAACAAACCATGTTAGCCTTTTACCCTTCATTTGGCCCTAAATAATGTATCTGTGAATACAATAGGTCACATTAGTCAGAGGCTACAAGATTTTCATAATTAGTTCACATTGGTGACAAAGGCTACAAGACCTTCATGACCGAATGAGTGCGCATGATGATATAGATAGCTTAAAGATGTGTGTGATCAGCTACAAAGCAATAGTGCTTATATGTTTTTGGCTCTGCAGGGCTTTCCTTGTAGATGCTATCTGAAGGGTGATGTAGGATTTTGGCTCTTGCTATTTGTGTCTTTTGATTTTAAATGGTGCTTCTATATAGGTTTGATGTTTTCTGATATGGGCTACTTAGTTGGGGTAAGGTTGTTGAATTATATTACCAACCTTATACTTCTTAATATGTTGATGACATCCTAAATTGATTTTTTAGAATACTTTTTTCTAGAATATGTTGATGAAGATGGCTGCATTAAGACCACTATGTTTGATTCTCAGTGTGCTTTACAACGAAGAAATTGAATGAAGTATTTCTTAACGAGAAGCTAGTCTATGTAATTATGCACATTCATGCATTAGTATTACACAAATTGCACAGAATTTTTTTAGCTTCTTATAGATGTTCAAGACACCGAAGCAAGGCTATCTTTATTTTCGATCTACAAATGATCTTTTGTTCCTCAGTTGCAAGCGTCTTAGAGTTGTCGTGCCTTACCTCATGTGATTTCATCTTGTCTTTAGCTTACTTTGATGGAGTTACTACACTAACTTTTCTTTAATTTCCATGCTTATGTTATTCACAATTCATACTTGGTTTTTCTCAGTGATAATGGAAGATTCGCAACAAAACTTCTGCAACTAATTTGGAACGCCACGAAACCATAATCGAACCAAGAAGAGTTGGGCCCCAATTCTGTCCAGACTCATTTCTCTGCCAAAAATAGTTGCTGCAATATCTTAAGGTATTACAGTCCAGGGGATTACAAATCAGAAACAGCATGGTGGTCTGGGAATTAGAGATTTCATCCTGTACAATAAAGCCTCGGTTATGAAACTGGTATGGTGTTTCGTTAATGACCACCACAGCCCTTGGACTTGCGTCCTTAGAGCTAAATATCTGGGTACTAACTCTTTCTTGGAGGTTGAGAAGCTTAGGTCCGTGTATGGCAGTTGGTCTGCTATGCTTGCTGTCAGAGAAGAAATGAAATCTAGAGTGCACTGGATCATCAAGTCTGGGTATAACATCAACATTTGGGCTGACAGATGGATCCCTGGTCTCTTTGCACCCCCTATCTTAAATAGCTCCTATATTGGGTACACTCCTCAAAGGGTATCTATGGATCCCTGGTCTCTTTGCACCCCCTATCTTAAATAGCTCCTATATTGGGTACACTCCTCAAAGGGTATCTGAGCCGGTGGCTAACAGGAACTGGAATGTTGACCTTATCCAGAACTTGTTTGATCCTGAAACCCAAGAGGTGATCCTCAGTATCCACCTTCCTCCTGCTCATAATGATGGTGTTGATCTGGTGGTCTGGCCTTACACCAAAGATGGGTAATTCAACACCAAATCTGCGTATAGATGCTTACTGGAAGGAGTCACCCCCTCCGTAGGTGACTAACAGATCATATGTATGGCCTATGATAAGAGAATTACTCCACGCAAATATGTGATCAGAACATTGGCGGGTTCTGGTTCTGAAGGTAATTTCCTTACAGTCCCGAACTAGAACTCCAAACTACAAACCCGCGGAAGAACCCATCTTCGTGTCTGGAGTTATTCTTCAGTGTACTTTGGTCCAGCTTTGGGGTACACACAGGCCAGCGGGCAGTGCCCGAGTCTGGATCAACGACCGTCCACCACTGCCCATGGCCGGATAGAGAGATCAATGTAGGTGGTTAACCATTGGATTGTTGGGTTGATTAGTCTGGTACCGGAAATGTATGCAAAACGCCGCTCCTCCACTGGCTACAAATAACTAACCTCTCGTACTCTTGAACCATACTTACCTGGACGGGGCTTTTGGGTGATCAAGAAGGCCCATGGCCTAGGTTGGCGGCCCACATTGCACTTGGTGGGAGCACCCGCCTACCATCTCCCCAAGTGGGAGAGTGGACGTCATAATTTGTGGTAGTGGGGGCCTGCGTTCGCGCGGCCCCCGTCCAATTCAAGATTAAATTCTTCTTTACAATTTATAAAAACTCAATTCAAAATTAAATTCTTCTTTACAATTTATAAAACTTCTTATTAGTAAAGTCTAATGGAGGGTGTAAGGCGTAATTTGCTATCAGCAGAGTTGTAATTCTTCCACGCAGGCTACCAGGGTTAGGGAGTCCAGTGTAGATCTAAAGTGGATGTATGATCATTTATGTTACTATCGGTTGGATAATTGGAATATCAATGTGCTATACAAAAATTGTACTTGTTATCTTATCTACATATCGATTTTAAAATATTATTTATTAATGGACCTATAAATTAATAATCTATTGAATAATCAAATTATCGGTAACTATTTGCATATGATTGATGGTTATGGCATTTAATAGTTACCGATAATTTGATGAAGATGGCTGCACTATGTTTGATTCTCAGTGTGCTTTACAACGAAGAAATTGAATGAGGTTTTCTTAATGAGAAGCTAGTCTATGCAATCATGCACATACATGCATTCGTATTACACAAATTGCACAGAGAATTTTTTTAGCTTCTTATAGATGTTCAAGACACCAAAGCGAGGCTATCTTTATTTTCTATACACAAATGATCTTTTGTTCCTCAGTTGCAAGCGTCTTAGAGTTGTCGTGCCCTACTACCTCATGTGATTTCATCTTGTCTTTAGCTTACTTTGATGGAGTTACTACACAAACTTTTCTTTAATTTCCATGCTCATGTTATTCACAATTCATATTTGGTTTTTCTCAGTGATAATGGAAGATTCGCAACCAAACTTCTGCAATTAATTTGGAACGCCACGAAACCATAAATGCAGCGTCAAACTCCAACCAAACAGCCATATAAATGTTGCCAAAGATGGTGAGCAACTTTTACACAAATATGACAATGTAGGGGTGTCAATAGGTTGAGTTTGATATGTTCAAGAAGAGTTGGGCCCCAATTCTGTCCAGACTCATTTGTCCGTCAGAAATACTTGTTGCAATATCTTAAGGTATTGCAATCCCGTAGATTACAATGTCTCATGGAAGGCAAACCTTAGCCCCGCCCAAGGTGTGTACCGGTTGGCTGGTCCAACTTTTTCTTTTTCTATTTTCTTATAAAAAATTTTATTTTATTTTAGAATGTCCAGTCGTAAAACTAGCACAATGTATATTTTACTTTTTTTTAAGACTTTGATTCGCATGTAAACCGAGGTGCGCAAAAAAAAAAAAAAATATATATATATAGTAAGCTTGGGCCCAACCGAATTTACTGGTTGTCTATTCAATCTTTGATCGATTGCTCTAAAAAAATTAAAATTTCTAAAAAGAAAAAAAAAACGAAAAACAAAAAAGGCCCCCAGCCTTGCTAGACGGGGCCAAGGGCTGTCATTCGATCTCCAAGATCGGACGGTCCCCCTGAGGCACTGAAGTGAATATTTCTCTTTCTCTATACTGAAGTCCAAGCATAGGCCTAAGTTCAAAACAAATCACAGTTAGATAGAATAAAATCTTTTAGGTCGGCTCTAATTTGACCTATGTGTTCACATAGTTTGATCATTAATTGAACAACCTAAAAAATTCTAAAAAAATTAAAAACTGAATCCTAAAAGAAATGTCCTCAATGAGTCAAAGCTAATAATGATATTTATTTTATTTTATGTTTGCATCTTCTGATTGGAAATCGGACTGTTTTGCATATTTCTGCCCACTAAAAAAATTAATTTTTTTTCTTGGCTGCACTGTTAGGCAGTCTAACACTATCTAGAGGAGCAACATGTTTTGCTCTTTTTTATGTGGACTTTAGGCTCAAGATTAAGAGGCATTAATTACTTCCGCTGTTTAAAAATAAACTATCCACCTAATTACATGCATCAGTGTTTGTATGTTAACCTTATATGTTAATCTGATCACTCGTTAAACGTGAAACCTTCAAAATCACCATATTCAATACTACTTGATCAGATTAACATATTAACACGTCCTTGGAGGGCATCCACTTAGATGCGCCCTAGGGGTGCTGCTGTCCAATCAAGATCGGATGGCAACGTTTAAAACCAAAAAAAAACGGCTCAGGCATATTGGGCAGGCGGGAGAATCTCAAATGGGTGCGTACAGCTTCAGCGGGGTACACGAATCGTGCCACGGCTCGAGTGATTCGCCCGCTTGCCCAATGCGTCCGAGCCGATAATTCACAACTTTAAAAAAGAAAACAAAGCTTAATGACAGCCAATAATTCAAACTACAAAATTATACTAGATGGTAGTGAATATGACATTCTTGAAGGTGTCTAAGAAATACGAATTTGACAAGAAAATCATTACATATTTAAGATTTTTAACGGATCCATGCAAAGCGCATTCATCCTCTTTAATTTAGAGCTGATTGCAACTTAAACCTACCGTTTACGCTTGGTGTAGATTGATGTGTACAATATGTATGTAGGAATAAATAGTATAATCAAAATAAAGATCATATACGTTACGTACATTCAATTGCTACTCTCTTTGATTCTTATCAGCCTTTTTTAAAATTTTGGACTTGGACTCAGCAAGGCCCAAGCTCAATCTATTAATAATATCACCATAAATCGTAACCCAATAAATCTAATCTAAGAGCAAAACAAAGTAAATCCTAGTATGTAAACCTTCTTAACACGACATGATCGGACCAAGGCGTATCATAAGAATTGAAATTCTCTCAATACAGGTTTACACTGGACTCGGTCAGTTTTGAGAGGAGCATTTTTCAGATAACCCTCTTTTATAAAGCTATTCTCATGCATAGAATTTTTTTTTTAAAAAAAAATCTCTTTTTCTCTCACCATTGACTGAGATTAGTCTAAACTTTAAACTAGAGGATCTCAATCCGTATTATAAGGCTTCGAATCAGTGGCATATCTAGCGTTTGGGCAGGATCCTACAGATTTTTACAACTCCATAACCCAATCTAGGTCAGGATGCTGCAGGACCTACTGACCCACTCATAGGAATCCATTGGGTCTTGGCCCAGTCGTCCAGCCTATTTAGCTAGCCCATGATCTTACGCACAACTGATCAATAACTTGATTATTGAACCGAGCATTAGTTTATAGGTCAATTAACGAATTATCTTTTCAAATCGATATTCATAGTGGATAAGATAACGAATACACATTTTTTTGGTCGAATACATATGATACGATTCAATTATCTGACCGATTATTAACTTATAGGATCGTTAACGAATAATATTTTTAAATCGATAACTTAACAATGGATTTACCTTAGATCCGTACCGAATCCGACTCGTTTGCATCCTTAGCTGCCTTCCCTCCAATTTGGCCTACAGGCTCAATCTAGGTGACCCCACTGGAGAAAATTCATACGTCCGCCACTGGTGGTGATGAATGCCAGCTAGTCGTCGGGGCTGGAGATGGTGGCAACAGTGGCAGATCCAACGTTTGGGCAGCGGTGGCCAGGACTTGACTGACCCACTTGTAGGAACCTATTGAGTTTGGCCCAATCGCCTATTTAACTAGTCCATGGCCCTACGCACAACCACACGTACATTAAGTATCTTTCAAATAAATCATTCAATCTAAGTTAACCTCATTGCTGCCGTTGAGATGTAAATGTTAATCGATCGATAACTTGAGTATTCAACTAATCATTAGTTTATAAGTTAATTAACAAATTATCTTTTCAAATCGACACTCATAATAGATAAAATAACGAATACACATTTTTATGATCGAATACATATAGAACATTAAGATTCAATTATCCGACCGATTGCTAACTTATAAGATCATTAATAGATAATATCTTTAAACCGATAACGTAACATATTATATCATAAATCTATCTTAAATTCGTACTGAATACTAATCCCTAACTGCATGCCCTGCTCCAATTTGGTCCGTAATACTTAATTCAAGTGACTGCTTCGGATGGTTCTCACTTGATCTCACGTCGGCCTCATGGAGAGGAAGGTGTGATACAGCTCATGACGGAAACAAGTGTAAGCATTTTAACAAGAGCATCCATGCACGTAGCTAGCTAGACATGTACGGAGACACGCGTAAAACAGTAGGGACAAGAATTCCGAGTAAGGTGGTTGAGAGTTGAGAAGACACAGATAAATACATTTATTATAAGATGCAACTTGGCATCCTCAGGCCAGCAAAGTCACCAAGGTCAGATCTTGTGGACTTCCAAGGTACCTTCCCGGATTTTCATACATAATCTTTTCTCCTCCAACGCTTGAGATGGAGCTGCATATTTATCAAATTTTGAAATTACATGAAACTTTTTTAAAATGTACTAAAAGAATCTCCTCTCTTTTGGCCTAAGGATGTGGTCTGCTCTTCTTGGCCAGGTACCATTACGCCACATGACAAAGGTTGTTACGATCCACAGACAAACTGGTGCAAGGATTCACTGTGGATTCGTATGTGACATCCAGCTATTTGCGTTATTCAATTCTGGCCCTATAAATACCCCACTCACACCCTCGTCCAACAGCGGTCCATGAGCAGTGAGCACTAGCAGCAGCTGTAAACTAACTTCTTTCCCTCGATCTCTTGACCTGCGTAAGCATGGGGAACATTGTGAAGTGCATAGGGATGTTGGGGTTGATGCTGTTGGCGTCGGCGCTGGTCGTCGGCGTCGCTGAGGGACGGCGACTTGGGAAGGATGTGTTTCCAGGCAGTGGCAGTGGAGGTGGCGGGGTTTCTGGTGGAGAGGGTGGCTTTGGGAAGGGAGGCGTTTTTGGCATCGGTAGTGGCGGCGGGGCTGGTGGAGGGTCTGGTGGCGGTGGTGGGATCGGAGGAGGTTCTGGGGGAGGGGCTGGGGGAGGGGCTGGTGGAGGACTTGATCATGGTGGTGGCCAAGGTGGTGGTTCTGGTGGAGGCATTGGAGGTGGAGGGGGCGTGGGCGGTGGAGCCGGGGGTGGTTCTGGAGGTGGGGGAGGTGGTGGTGGTGGCGGCGGTGGAGCAGACGGCGGCACCGGTCCTGGAGGATGTTGTGGCTCATGTGGTGACGGAGGTCATGGGGGATGCCACGGAGGTGAAGGCGGCAGTGGTGGTGGTTCTGGAGGCGGTGGCGGGGGTGGCGGAGGGGGTTCTGGAGGTGGTGGGAGTGGTGGAGGATATGGAGGAGGCGGCGGGATAGGTGGTGGCTCTGGCGGAGGCTACGGTGGCGGGGGCGGTACTGGCGGTGGTGTTGGCGGTGGAGGCGGTGTTGGTGGCGGTTTCAGTGGAGGGAAGGGTGGAGATGGAGGTTTCGGAGGCGGAGCTGGTGGTGGTTCAGGGTAAGCTCACCTACTCGGATGGTTATCTCCGGAGATGTACATACATATGTATATGCCACAAACGTAGTGGAATAAATATGTATGCCCGCATGATGGTTATCTCTAGACATATTTGCCAAGTGAGAATATGTAACCATGTAACTATGAAGCTATGTGATCCATGAAATAAATATTGCCTTTGGTTCTTATGCATATCTTCGATTAAATTCTTCCCACTGCCGCATCCTTCAAATAATTTCCTTTCTAAATCACAGTACTTACACTAGTGAAAGCCTAAACGCTAGAGTAAACATTTTTTTTTTCGAATGTTATTTTGGAAGAAAATAGGAGTTGAGCTCCGTTTGTAATGCTCCTCTCATTTTAAGGGAAGACCATACTTCTTCACATAACTCCCTCCGAAAAAAGGAGAACACTAATGTATCACGCTTGTATGTCAACCAGAAAAGACCAGTGGGGGAGATCTTATTGGACTTTGTCAAATTCATTGACTCAATTCAAAATAATTTAATATGGAATTTCATTGATCCGACTTCACTGGTCTAATCCAAAACCCCATATGACCTAGTTCAAGATTCCATTGATCTAATCATGCTTATGACCTAATATACGAGTGACTCCACTTTATGCGTCCGCCACTGACAAAATAAATACCATGTGAACATTATTTAACCTTACTTCTATATAAAAAGTTAATAATAACTTATAAAATATTTTATGTGATACTCGTCTTTTATCAGTATCAAAATTAGCATTTTTTTGTAGAAAAGGAACAAAAACTTAGTCCTTATTGTCATGAATACGAGGACTTCCGTTCTTTTCTCCCTCATCCTGGTCTCCCATTCTCTTCTTTCAGGTGTTTGCAGCACCACTGCACCCCCATTTCAGCTTCCTCTCTCCTAAATCCTCTGGCTTCACCTTCTTCTCTCTCCAACTATTTTAATTTTTTTCTAAAAGAATTATTTTGATAGCTAGTGAAAGCTGGAAGGCAGAATGGGCACATAAAAGATTTTCTTTTTACTTCTAGTAGTTTGGATTATAGATTAACCTCAAATGATATCTACTCTGAATTAGAAGTCATTATAGATCAAATTAAATATTCAATTACCTAAACTTGCGGATATGCACTTAGATCTATATTCATTAAATCATGTTTACATTATCTGATATAATTATAAATAGTATTTGACAAAATAAAGAACACTTAAATTATTATTCTTGTTTTTTCTTATCAAGCATAGATTTATATTGTAGTTTAATTTTAAATATTAATATTATTGTATAACAATAGCAGTGATGCAACCATCACGAGAGCCCAATGGTAATGATTATACAACAATTACAGTTGCTTTAAGCAATTAGCAAATTTCATGATGGATTAATACGTCTGTCGCGGCGGTTCAGAAAATCGCTGCAAAAACTAGACAAAACATAAATACACAAAAGTCGACAACCAGTTTACGAATTTGGCAGCGGTTTTCACTTCCAATATATACTTTTAGTGATGCTTATGATCACCGTTCAGGGTCTATTTTTCCTCTATTATCCATTGGGTTTTGGAAGAGAGGTACTGAGAGAAAATTAAGGACCCACTAAATTAAAGCATGACCTTCATGTGAAGGACGGTTAGAAATTTTAGTTAGGAATTATATATATATATATATATATACTTCTGCAAATTGTCATATTTGTATGTGTACCTCGGACTCTTACATATTGTTATCAATACCATCCGAAATTTTATGAAAGGTTATGATTAGGCCTTTATGTCAAAATACTGTAAATTTGAACTGAATATGCCAAAAAAATCTATAAATTTTGATAACATCATAAGTATATAGGTAAAATTTTAGTAAATCTAAAGGTATGCATGTAAAATTTTAGTAAATTTAAGAATATACATGCAAAATCTTTTTGCAATAGGTCATGGCATTTTGACAAAGGAACATTACCACAATCTTTCTGAAGATTTTAAGGATATTGATAGCAATATATGGGAGCCAACGGCATACTTACAAATATGGTAGCTCACAGGGGTGTGTATATATATATATAAAAACTCTTTTAGTTAAAGCATATAAGACGCAAAAATAAGATTATCTTTAACATTTATTCTTATAAATTTCTTCTCACTCCATGTTATAGGAAGTAAAAAGGCATTCTCCATTCCTCATTCTTAAAATGAGAATGCTCTTTTGGCTATCATGATTAACTTATGTAAGAATATCCATTTTAGGACAATGTTAATTTTCAAGAAAGCAATGTTTTTTAATAGAAGGCCTTCTGAAGATGAGAAGGAGACTCCATAGGTATTTTCATTCTCTTTGGAATGATCATTTCTTTCTCAGAAAAATCATTTTAAAAGGCTACAAAAGATATTTAAATGCACTTATTTCTCATTTTAAGTGAAAATGAATTTTCAGAAATGGGTGCCGAAGACTACCTAGATTTGGCTTCCCAAAGGGACCCTTAAATAGCTCAAAACTGAAATCTATCGCCAATCACCGGGACTTCCATTTAGTGTCCAAACGTTGCTTCCAAGAAGATTAACTTAACAAAAACTAACATATTACCATATCTTCTTTTCTTTAATAATAAATCGACCTTCTATTAATTCAAATAGATAGGACGGAGTACAAAGGATACAGGGAAAAGCAAAAAACACAGACAAAGGAGAAAAGGTGTAATGAACCACCACCCTCGATTCGAAAATCGACGCAGCTCAAGTACTTGATTGCTACCTTCAAATTCGCACCCAGATCCAAAAGCTATATATGTGGAGAAGTAAGTGCAGAGCAAAGGTAAATACAACATTTAACGGACTAAGAGAAGTACATAAATGAACAAGAAATAAGATGTGATAGTCCGCATACAATCCAACAACATATACATGGTCCACAAAAATATAACAAAGTGCAGGCAAAGATAAAAAGTATAATGGAGCATACACTGATATCAAGAAGAAGAAGATGGCGTACGTCACTCGAGGAGATCAGTGTGCTCCAACCTTTGCTGAACACTACACTTGAAAAACTAGGAAGTAAGTCACAAAAGTATTAGGTTCAATAGAGATTCCGTGATTCTTACCTCCCACACACGCACCTATAGCTACACAGAAATATAACAGGTGAACAGTAAGGTAAGTAGTGAGGTAAACTGAGTACTACTATAAACGAGGTAAAACGAACGAGAAAGTGTCATAGAAACCATAGACCCACTAAAGCATGTTGCGAATCCCTCGGGCAACTCTTGTTACTCCAACCAATCAAGTCACAGGTGGTCCCCCTGCCTAGTCGCAAGAGTGACAAAGGTACACACACTAGAGAGAGCTTGAAATCCATAGCACGATGCTCAAACTCCGTACAAAACTCTAAACTCCTCGGTCTGAATGCGTCTATTAATGTCTTACCTTGCGACAAACCCTCACGCATGTTTGTTTCTAAAGGATTCGGAGACCAGCAAAGAGAAGCAATAAAAAAAGGGAACTTAGGATCTGTAATGACACGCGCTGTCTGTGCCCTTAGTCAAGTATGCACATAAGTAAATTACAACTATTGTCCTTAAACGGCCGACTTCCCCCGTAACTGCACTCAGGTTATAGTTACGGGAGCCCTAAGAACCAGCTTGAACTTACAACTAGGTTAACCTTTGACCCGTGCCTCAAGGGTCACATGTGCACGATGACACTATTGTTTCTCGCTTAAATTCTCTCTCTCCCTTCCTTATTAATATCTATGTCCCCTATTAGTTCTCTCTCTCCCTCTTTCTCATTAATTCCCTTTTTCACACCATCTCGCCCTCCCCCTCTCTCTCATTAATTCTCTCTCTCCTCCCTCTCTCCTTACCTAATAATAATAATTATTATTATTATTATCTCTCTTTCTCCTTTTTCACATTTTTCTCTCTTCCTATTAATATTTCTATCTCCTATTTTTTCTTTCCTTTATTATTATTATTATTAATGTTGTTATTGTTGCAAACTCTTAAGATAATAATAACTAACTTTAATAATACTATTATTACTATGATAGCTTCATGGGAAAGTAATAATTAATTTTGATATTATTATTAATAAAAATTAATATCAAATAGTAGTCTCATAGGAAAATGATAACTAATTTTGATATTATTATCTCTCTTTCTCCTCTTTCACATTTTTCTCTCTCCCTATTAATATTTTTATTTCCTATTTTTCTATCCCCTATTATTATTATTATTTTTGTTGTTATTGTTGTTGCAATCTCTTAAGATAATAATAACTAATTTTGACATCATCATTATCATTATTATTATTATTATTGGAGTAGTCCCATGAGATAATAATAATTAATTTAGATATTATCATTATTTTTTAAATTATTATTATTATTATTATTAACGAGATCAATCTCTCTCACTTTTCCCACTCATATAATTATTATTTGATATTTATTATCACTATTGGAATAATTTTATGGGATAATAATGACTAATTTTATTATTAACGAGATCAATCTCCCTCTTATTATTCTTATTTGTTAATAAGAATAATAACATTAATCATTATTATTATTATTATTATTATTTAAAATTAAAGTGCCTATTTCATTGAGACATGAGCCAGAGTTATCCTGCTATCCCACCATTGGGGGTGGAATAGGCTGACCTGGGCTAAAATCGGTTTAACCCGCATTTAATAAACTTGGAGTCCGGATAAGTTAATCCCGCAATCAAATCATTTTTCAGACTAAAAGTGAGCAAAACGAGGATAATCGCGAGATAACCCACAATCAAACAAGCCCGTAGGAAAGATCTGGGAATCAGTAGAAAATATAGCAAACAATGTAATACAAGATCAAAAGCATTTTCGGTGGCTGTCATTGCTACAGAATAATAAAACTCAAGAATCATCAAACATTCAAGGGTTTTTTGCAGGTATCTCCTAAAAAATATCATATTTACATCTATACTGTTAACTCCCTCATATGGTTATCAATATCTTTGAAATCTTTAGAAAGGTTACACTTATATTCTTTTATCTAAAGATTTTGTATAGATACCCCTAAATTCACTGATATCACTAAAATTTTATATATATACCCCGAACACCCCCAATGTTACCATGATTTATGGAATTTTTTGGTATCTTTTGTTGAAATACACGTTAGTTTGACAAAGGGGCATAAATGCAACATTTTGAAGATTTTAAGTATATAAATGACAATATGTGAGAGTTTAGAATATAGATACAAATACGGTATTTTTCAAGAGTACATATGCAAAAAAAACCAAAATGCAAAGGTAGTTAAAAAGAAAATGGAACATGTGCGTTTGCAATAGTCTTTATAAATGCAAAGATCAGAGGATTTTTGAAAGACTCATTGATGGGAATCTAAGGACTACTGAAACAAAACTCAGGACCCAATGTTTATTTTGTTTGGCCCATTAGAGACTCAATTGATGTATTTTTAAATGTAGGTCTGTTTTAAATCTCTTTATTTTGGACAGCTTCATCTCCCCTTACCCACTGTGTTCTTCCCCTCTATCTAAGCCTCCGAGAACCACTCATCCAAGCCTCCCCTTGCTGTCCCGCATCACTCTAGCCACAACAACGACCCAGGCATCATTGGGTTCCATCAGAGATTCTCGGAGTAATCCCAAAAGCCTCATCTGTTCTGGTTCTGGATCAGTAGAGATCCCTGAAGAAGTCCCAAAAATTGCGACTTGAGCTACGAGGATTGAAAAACCATACCAATTAACATGTTGACAAAGAGAGATTAATTTTATTATTCTTATGACCTAGCTGCTTCGAACTACGCTATACTTTTGAACCCTTGTGTAGATTAACGTGATACAACTCATGAGACATATGCATGCGTAACATCTACTTAGAAGAGTCGTACGGCAGAAGCACATAGAAAGAAGTAGCTGAAATGATGATATGAATGAGAAATAGGGTTATTCATGAATATATTATGGAAATGTTATTCACAGAGATAAAATGGAAATAGGGTTTCTCTACAGGAAGGAAGTTGAGAAAATGTTATGTGGACTTCCAATCAAGTTTTAGACCCATTTTTGAGGTCACCAGAATGCACAGTATTCTGATGTGTATAAGCTAAGCAGCCATACGGGATCTGCACACTTCGGTCAGGAATTGCCAGTGCGTTCTTGTATTGATCAAGTACTTTGTATTCTCGGGTACCAGTCAAGACCACTCTGTATCTATCTTGGTATGTCGGATTAGACAAGTTCGTAGTGCTTCACAGGACCTACCAAACTCAGGGCTTCTGTGAGGGCCTCCAAGAGATGTTCAGGGTAGTCCTCGATCCGTGTTCTTCCATGTTTGGATGACAACTTATTTAGTACCCGTCCAATGATCTGCAATAAATTCCAGGTGAGTAGTAGACTTCAGTATTGTTTTCTTGTGACCTACTAACAATTTGGATGCCAAATCAGCATGCTCAGCCATACTTTCCTAGAATCCTATCAGAAGTTAAATGAATGGAGGTTTCCTGATGGCAAAGTTTTAATATATATTTTTTTCAAGTCAGCACTTGTTGCAGACATCTTCATTAAGGAGAGTTTAACACTACAACATCCATGGTTTTGGAGATAAGAAATCCTTCTCCAGTTTTGAGGATGCAATGGGTCTTAAGTTAGTGTTGGCCTCCCAAACACCAAACATACCAAATAGGAGAAAAATGGAGGCCATGGAATGCAAACACCAGCAAGTTAAGGGAAATCCACTAAACCAAACTGCATGATGAGACATACTACATAACAGCAAAAGGGTGCTCAATATATGCATGACATAGAATTCATGAAAACTCAAGGTGTTGACCGAGACAGCTCAAACACCTTACAAGTTTATCTTAAAGTCTGCTATCCTTGATGACATGGAATCTGATCAACCAATGAGCATCATTCAATGGGAAATCATGTAAGAGATACACATGTTCCTTACAGGTGAAGAGGAAAATAAAGCATTAACTGGAGTTTACTAGTTTGGAGCAAGGCATAACCTAGGTTGGAGAAATGGAGGAAAAGAAGGCGTAACTACAATCTTACTAAGTTCATTTGAACATCATTCAAATAGAAATCACATAAGCGCGGCATGCTTCTTAAAAGTGAAAAGAAAAGAAAATGTTACTAGAGTTTTACTACTTTTGAACATGGCATAAAGTTGGATTTAACTGGTATGTTACGTGCATAGCCTCTGAATGTCACACCAACCCAAGCTGGTGGAATCCAGGTGAAGTGATCAAACAACTTCTGTCACCATTTTGGCCGAATGGGAAATCACAGTCATAGTGACTTCTAAGGGTGGAAGCAAGGTACGGTGACTTTTCTAATAAGTTCAAATGCAAGGTGTTTACTAGGATGGCTCAAATTCAAACGACATTCTCGCATATGAGTTTATTTTAAGGTTTAATTTTCCCTGACATCCTTGATGGCATGGAATACAATCAACTGTTTTCACACCATTTGAATGGAAACAGACGAGTTGCACAAGAAGGGGAAAAAAAGCATGATTATAACTTTACTGGTTTGGGCTATGGCATAACATAACTTAGAATAACTTGTACCTTACGTGCATAGCCTCCGTATGCTACCCCACCAATCAAAGCTTGTAGCGATCCAGGGGAAGTGGTGAAACAAGCTTTGCCCCCAGTTTCATCTGATAAATATCACAGAGACCTGTTGAGCTATCTTGTTTTGAACTTTCAAACAGATTCCAGAAAGTAGAGATTATATTGAGACACAAATATTTCTTCGGATAAATAAAAAGTCGCACTAGCACCATGCATGGCTCCAAAATGAATCCATATTTCGATATGAATTTTTGATTTTTGCCAATAAATCTAACCCAAGAGAACTGCCAATATCTTCATTAATTTTAAACAAATAAGAAATCAAATGTTTACACTATGATGAAACCACTGATAAATTGAAACTGATTGAGCAAAAAATCTTGATGGGAAATGAAGTGGTAGATTTGATTTTGTTTACATGCTTAAGCCTCGTAATTAAGAAATAGACCAGTGCAGAATGGGCGGGTTCGTCCGTTCTGACATACATGATACAGGTGCAAGGAATTACCATGAATAGCCCATGTCTGGAAGAGTCCAACTTTATTTAAACAATCTACTGTATGGGAGTTGGTACCGCCAGCAAGTTGAAGAAAACCTTCAGAAAGGGAGGGGGCCTGGTGAGTCGACATAGACATTTAGTAAAAATATACAGCTTTGACAAGTGGATTGAAAAAACTACCAGGAGGTCGATTCTTAACAGCAGCTAAATGAACTGCAAAGGTGATTGTCTCTTTTGTTGCACCTCGACCAATGTCTCCACTCATGGGTCGGCCATCCAACTGTGTTATCGCATGCACAAAAACTAAGAATTTTAGCCATGCGATCCAAGTAAAATATTGAAAGGGAAAAGCACATGGATTATTCTTTTCCTTTTATTTGTGTGGTAGCAGTCATATGATGTCAATCACGCCAGAGGCTTTATTGAAAGATAAAATAGTAACCAAGAGTGTCTAAGCATTTGCTTCCATAGAACCTGCTGTTGACAGTAATGCCAAGTAATATATGAAATTTGAATAAGAGAATTAGTAGAAAAATACTGTGTGAAAGAAAATTTATTGTGAACCAAACTCCGTTTCTGTGAAAAGATTGGATGGAGACCAGAAAACATGTCTTCGTTCTAGTCCATATAATAAATCTCTGTGGCCAGGGAGTGCCCAGTCAAAGGCATCCAAAGTAACATGCGAATGTGGAACTGCTTTAGCATGCACGAATAGATCGCTGGTCTGAATTAATTTCCAAGTTTTTAACTCTGTTGTCTTTCATTGCTGGTCTATTCATGACCTTGTTCAATTTAGCAATCTTTTTTTGCTGGTAAAAACTGTGTTGCAGAGAAGATGATGTTGAGATGGACGTGTGGAAAGACTACAAAGGATAAGAAGTAAATGAGCATATAGGGAGACTTAGGTGTTGCTCCTATTGACATTAAGCTTAGAGAAACTAGACTCAAGTGGTTTGGTCACGTGCACTGTTATCCAAGTTTGGCACTGCTTGGAAGATGCTATCAAATTCGAATAGAGGAGGGGTGTATGAATGAGGGGAAGGCATAAAATGGCATGGTTGGATGTAGTAAGAGAGGACTTGACCTTCCTAGGACATAATAAGAGAGACACCGACAAGGATTATCAGTGGCACTCATACCAACCCCCACTGACTCTGTGCAGCCAGTGAGGTTTTCCACGACCTGTGCATAATCCATACATGCTTAAAGGCATGTGTGAATCAGGTAAACCCTTACCACTGATTTCAGCTGGTGAGGTGTGGAGAGTCTTCTGTTTCGTGATGGTTTTTATAAACATAAAGCCTACTTTTTTATTGTTTTCCATCTGGCACATGACCCACCGGTTCTCTCTTGGTGTTTTCTGGGCATTGACTCCGGAAGACATGAAGAGATTGGAGGGTTTTTTTTTTTTTAATTGCTTGTTCCAGCATTCTTGACCACTCCCCATCATCCTCAACTACATTGGAAGATTGATTTTGTGATACTGAACCTCACATCTTGCTGCTTGAAGCTTGTTTTTCCAATTCTATGTATTCCTTTTGATGAATTTGCTGCAAACATGAATTTTTGCAGCATATTTGACATTGATAAATTTTAAGGAAAAGAAAATATTAGGGTTCAATAGGTGGTTTGGGCAGAAAAAAGGAAAAGCATGACAAAAGATGGGATCATGGGGGAGGGAGAAGGAACCTCACCAAAGAGGAACAGCAAGAATGAAAATTAGAGCCTCAAGCAAGTCCATATAGGATTGGTCAGCCTGGCACCATGATTCCCACAAAGAGGAAAACTGACCTCAAGCAATATCCACATGGGAAAGAAAGAAACACAATCATTCTCAAAGCAGCCATCATTAGCCCTTATTATGGCTTCTAATCTTATTTATAACAGAATGATTACGATAATATACTTACTTTGGGTGACTCAAAAAAACATGGCACATTTTCCATTCAGAATCCTGAAAAGCACAATCCATGGATGACCCAAAGGAATACTGTACGTTTCACATTCCCATATTCATATGCATCTCAATCGAACTCAGACAAAGAATGCCACCAGAATGTGGCAAGACAATATGACATGCACTAGTCATAAATCATAAGCAACTGAAACAAGCTAAAAGCCCATGTGTTACAGTACACTTCAATTGTGAAGCTCATAACATAGGAATCTAAACCTATACCACACATATTGTCATTTTGGATAGTATAATTTTAACAAAGTATCTAATGATAAAGACCACCAGGTATCTATTGAGGAAGGTTAACCAACCATTTTTATGTCCAATAGAATATACAACCCTTATCTGATATTCAGTTAACACACCTGCCATAAGTTATGGCATTGAAGGTCAGCCTCCATGACTGAGTACAAGTCATTCATTGCAGAGACGGTTGATTCCCCAGCATTAGGTAAGCTAATCTGTAGTAGACAAAAAAAAATAAGAGTACTGATAGAACTAAATTGCCTTGTCCATCAAACCCTGCAAGAAGAGACTAATAGCACAAATGAAAAGAAACCAAAAAGAAATAAAGGATCAAGTAAATTTAGACTGCATTTGCAACTAATATTATGATGAAAAAAAATCAATGGCACATAAATCATAATAAATCCAAAGAGTAAACTGTGTTTTTGAGCCTTTGAGGTTACATATTCATCAACATTGCTAGCCAATGTCTGCTAAATAGTATACTGTAGTCGAAGAAATTACATGCATATAGTACACTGCATGCACATCAGGGATGCGAATCAAATAAAAAGTTGAAACAAGGAAACAGTTAAATTTGAAGCATTTGGAATGGTTGTTCAGCTGAATAAAAAGGAATAGCCTAACATAGCTCCAGGGAAGAGGAATTAGAGGACACTAGAACAGACATCCTAAGCTGTCAAGATTGTCCTGATGGTTCTTGCATGACATCCACCCCCCTCCTACTCATGGTTAGAAAATAAGTGTCAATTAGGTCTCATTCCATCCTCTAAATTAGAGAACGTATGAGTTATCAAGTGAGTTGGGGCAGAATCAGTGAGTAACTGCAACAGCATGATTCTAATTCACAAACTAACACACTGCTGCATTATGGAGTTCAGATTTTTCATTGAGAGCCCCCTAGCCCAACTTCTTCTGCACATGTCAGTACAATTTGCTGGTTCAACATTGCACCTTTAGCGTGAGAAATAAAAGTGAACTTTTATTCCCCCCGAAGGGTTTATGTATATCTGTCTCGGCTAAATGAATGGAATTCTATTGAATACCTGACTACAATTATTTAACTTGCCAATATAGGATCCTTTCTTTTATTCATTGAGGGTGGAGGAGGGAGGTACCAAGAGAGTAAACCCACAAACCTAGGTTCAAACCCCATGTCACTGTTGCCCCAAGGCATAGGCCCAGCAAACCTCTCTTTCGGGCAGTGCCCGACCATCCCACCCTCGGCGAAGTTCGTGAGGTCAGAACTCATGTGAACCCCAGGTTGGTACCCATGCTGTATGTTTGTCCACAGGGTGAGCAATAGCACCATTCACTAACCAAAGATATCATATGGCTGTAAACAATGATCCTTTCAATATGGGTTTAAAAAGCTGTAACATAACATCATCATTTATTTCATAGTCTGCTCTAATAAGTGATTGAAAGATTGAAGCACAAAATTTGCACCTGGTCTATGCCGTAACCCTTTTATCCCCACATGGAAAAAATTCACATTATCCAATGCTTAACAGATACAAATGGGGTTCAGCACCACAAACTACAATATTTACAATACATCAAGTCTTGGAAATCAGGAAAGTGTTTTCCCTCGTCAAATTTTATGACACTAAGCCATGCATCATTGTTCTAAAAAGTAAAGGATATTGACAAGAAAAATTTGAAAATGATGGCATGTCCATATTTCCTCATAATCAACCCTTCTCTGCTAGCCCACTCCAACAAAGTATAAATACAAATGACTATACACCCTCCATGAACTTATATGGATATCTCAGCATTAAGGGATAAAGATCTTCTACCCTCGGAAGGTAAGGACACTTTCTATGACAAATCCAGGAAATATGTTGTTGAACAATGATAAGATATGCACCTACAAAGGAATATAATGACATTTCCTAGGGATCCTAAGGAAGGTATATATATATGGTATTTCATAAATAGAAATAAAAGAAGGTATGCAGGAACTTGGTTAACAAATTGTAATAGGTATGCCACACTGTTTGAGCGAGTGAAATTCATGACTTACTGCTACCAGCTTCAGGTGCTGAAGTGAATCACCCAAGTTATTCCAAAGCATTTTGAACAAATCAGGGTGCCTGCATTTACCTGGCATTGTTAGGTTATCTAAAAGAAGAATTAAAGTTGACACTCTAGACATAACTGTTTGGAAAAGATTGTCTGTCTAAAGCAAATCATCTGCATTTTGCCACATGTAGAGGTAATAGAGATGGTATATAATACCTCCCACTTGTATGTATTTCTATTGCATCAACATCATCCCTCTTCAGAAGTTCAGAGGTGGCAGCTGTGTCTCTGATATACGTCCTAGGTCCTGAAAAAATCCAAGGAAACTTATTACCTTAAGTTGGCATAACAAGGATCACGTAATTCAAACTTGAGGCATGGCATGATAATTCATCAAAACAGAAATGTGCATGGCCATCAAAACCCAGTAAAACGATCCCACAGCCAGAGGCCAAAAAGAAAACTGCAGCAACCAGATTGGAAGTAAATTTGGAGTTACTGATTTTATCATATGGGCAGACAGGAAAACAACGACCACAGCCATAGCAACGCTCTGTCACAACTCCACCCTGCATAAAGATTTGCACTTCAGCCGAATCAAGAAAAGGCATATGATGGAGACCTGTATCAGGACACCTGGAAAATGTTCCAAAAAAAAAAAAAAAAAAGATAAATACCTGCAGCCTCACATAAGCATTTACACTGTCTGTCGGTCTTCCTTCCATCAGCACCCTTTCCAGCAATATTGCATTAGCAGGACAAACTCGTTCGCATGGCCTCAAGCAATCAGGAGGACATTCATCAGGATCAAATTCTGGCTAAGGAAGCATAAGAAACACTCAGTTTACAACAAGCAACAGGGCAGAAACATAGTTGTAACCTAATTCACAAACAGTTGCAATGAAAACGTTCTTCCACTCAGATATTGCAAACAAAACAATAGGAGGAAGTACTTGAGATAACACAGGCATTATGCAGTGGGGCTCATATAATCATGTAAAAGTATAATTAGGCAGCTCAAATCCCAAAATTGGATTCCAAAACATACCATTCGGAGTTACTTGAAATAATGCAATCATTAATATCCAACAGGGTTCTTATGTTCATATGAAAAAATTTCACCTGCTTTGCGAAAGTGGAGGTCTTTTTCATCATCATTGACACTGATCATCACCCACGGCCGCCGGACCGGGGCGATCGACATTGCCGCCTCCACTCCTTCCACGACCGCGTTCACCACCGATGCGTCGGCCGCACAGTCGATGCAATCCACTGCAAGAAGAACCCACCCCACCCGACCCCCAGAACAACCCAATTCAAACATCAACATAATGGCGCCTCAACAGAGGAAGCAGCAGAGGATCACAGTAGCCAACTTTCCGCTTGCTCTCACCTCCGGCGAGGGCGTAAACAAGGGAGAGGTTCCTGACGTCCGCGGCATCCTGCCCAAGAGATGGAAAGGTGACGACTTTTTGAGAAGATGGAGCAGAGGGAAAGCGGGAGTGGGTCTGAGGGGGGTTTCCACACAAGGATGACGACCCACCTCGAAGCTGGCCCCGCAGATGAGCTTGACCCAGTCGCCCCGGCGGAGGGATTGGATGGGTGAGGAGGAGGGGCTGACGGCGGCGGCGTTGCTCCTGGTGGTGGACTCCACTAAGGACCTCACAGCTCCGAGGCTGGGTTGGCCGTGGTGGTGGCGCAGATAGGGAGGAGCCGGCAACTTGGGAACGTGGCCGGGGAGGGAGCAGGAGAGGACCGGCATGGTCGCAGGGTGCAGAGGAGAAGAGGACGGGCTGTGTACAGCGCTCCCTGTTGCGGATGGGGGGGAAAAAAGATGAGATTTTTGAGGCATCATAGAAACATTACAATCGACTTGTGTTCATTTGATCTTAAATATTTCAATTTTTTTAAATTTTATCTGACTTAATATAACGTATTAAAATTTAATATCAAATTATTTATTCTTATTTTTCATAAACAAAAATCAAGGATCTTGCTTTTCTGGTTTTGAAAGCCGCTGATTTCTATATCCAAGAATTTTCGTATTTTAAATCAAATTTAACGGGGACTTAATAGCATATTGCTTTGATTACGACTTACGAGGTTGTTAGATTCGTAGAAATACAAATATTTTTTTCATTATTTTTCTCTTTGCATTTCATCTACTTTGTGTCTTATTCACTTTAATTGGCTAACGTTTTACAAATATCTAATAACCCGGAGCATTAACGAACGAATCCATGCACACTCATCCTATGATCTACACAAGAGTCGGATACATGTAGACGATGTATTATCTTTATCTAATCTATATCATTAAGAAAAGGGATTATTTTATACTAATCATTCTTTTATGTTAGGTTTTCAAAATAACATGCTTATTTGCAGCTTATTGTGCATACCTTTGCAAAATAATAATACATCTTTTAAGTATGTTGCTTTCACATCATATATGACGCATTTATACACATCAAGCATGATATTAACTATGGTAATTTTGAAACATTATACATGATAAGAAGTTATGTAGGTACCACACGAGTAAGATTACATGTTTAAAATTTAAAATACAAGTGTGGTTAATATGTATTATTGCTAAAAATAATCATATTTTATTCAATCTAATTTGTTCTGTAATTAAGCTTGAGTTAAGTGTTTAATCTATAAGAAGTCGCATGTAGACCAAGCTATCCTTTCAATGAATCCGACTAGGGCTGTCAACGGAAATCCAATTATCCGTTTTTCGACTCATTACCGAAAAAAATATCCACTTTCGCTAAAAAATATTCGCATGTTAATTATTAGAATCGGAAACAGATATTTCCGATAAAAATTAAAAATAGAAACACCTGTTTTTGTATCAATTTTTCGATTTTCAATTTCAATTATTATTAAATTTATTATAAATAATAAATATTAACATTTGGATCATTTTTAATCTAACGGTTGAGGAGAGGGACATTTGTAAGAAGGGAAGAACCTGATAAGTTTTAAATAAATTAATTAAGAAATTAATAATTTTCGATAATTATCAAAAATGATATCCGATTCTGATATCAGAATCAGAAACGGAAAATGTACTTTCCTATCTTATCGGAAATAGAAACAGAAAATGTATTTTTTTGATTTTATCAAAATTGAAAACAAAAATAAATTATTGTTATCCAAATCAAATGGAAATATATATTTCCGTTTCCGTATCCTCCCGTTTACAGCCCTAAATCCGACCTATTTGTGGATCTGTCCATAACGAGCTTTCATCTTAGATAAATGCAATCGTACTCTGTTAACATACTTCGTAGATGTACACCCCTTCGCATGCATCTAAAGAGAAGGATCACTGTTTTAATTAGTAGCAAGATATATTGATATGTATGAGTAACTTGAGGAAGTAGTTATAGGCCTAGTTTATAATAAGTATAATGGTAACCAAACCAACTAAAACTACAAACAATAGACAGCGAGACGTGAAGATTCCTTCAATTAATTATTAATTTCTTCGTAGATCATATGCCTGTGAGTCCGAGATATGCAGACTCAAAAGATGCACTCACAGGAGGCCTTTCTGCGGCTAAAAACACAGGGAAGCTTAACAAATTAAACTAACAATTGGCTGTGTCTCTGTGAAAAGAAGAGATCTCCCCAGTATACTGGTTGACAGGACTGGGGAAGGCCCAGGTATTTAAAAAACTTTTAGGTCATACGAAAGATTATTTTGCAATATTTGGTCTCCTCCCTGATTCTGTATTGTTGAAGTCGTGTCCGCCGGTAAGGAGATCCCTTCTCCTCTGTGAATTACTGAGCTTGCTTAGCTAGCCACCCTTCATCATCGATGAACGTGATGCTGGTGTACTCCGTCAACTCGGCCTCGTCAAGCTCGGCTGCCCAGTAGACACGTTGCGATGTCTCTGATCCCGGTCCAGTGCAGTGGCTCTCCGCGAAGGTGATACCTTTCCTGAGATTTTAAAGTTTTTCCAAACACTTAAGTAAATATGTTACACAAAGAGAGTAAGGAGAGAGAGAGAAAGGGATTAATTCTGCATCATGCATGCACTTGGACGTTCGAATATATACATAGTCTTGCACCATAAACGACGTAGAGAGAGAGAACGAGATCTTACTCACGGCCCTCGTTGTTCCAAGAGTTCCAACCCTCAGGAACAACACCATCGTACATGTTCGTCTGGTAGAACACCACTCTAGCGTAAGGCCCCCAGGCCCTCCCCAGATACGCCTTTCCATCCCCCGTCAGGTTGCAGCCTTTGAACACGTAACCACCAGGCCCTGTGGGATCTGGTCTACCCTGGGCCGTCACAAATCCTGGCACCGTATTGTTCGAGACGAACAAGGTGCATCCCTAGACAAGTTATAAACAAATTCAGACATTAATACATATATCGGGTTCATTAATACCGAACAGGACCTGCGCCAACTGCATTGCGAAGAATTGAGAAGGTGGCAGAATTAGGACAGTGCATGTGCCTCGTATATGGACTGGGCAAAGCCGAAGATGAAGTCGATGGCGCCCTCGATGTAGCAGTCTTTGAAGTAATGGCGTCCGAACAGGTCGCTGAGGGTGTCCTGGAAGCCTATAAAGCTGCACCCGTAGAAGGAAGACCTATCTCCGGCGATCATCGCCGCCACTGCCTGCCTCGTCCCCATGCCTTCCATTCGGAATGTGTTCTGCAGGTAGGAAGAGGCACCACTGTTTCAACAGCTAGCAAATCTCATCAAATGACGATATAACAAGTTTTAGATCAGATTGGAGCGGTGAGATGGGCACACGTTCCTTTATATTTGCCCATACGTGCATATGTAGGTACCCGCGCGCATACATTAGTCTGCGTGTATTTAGTTACTTCTCTATTTAGATGGTACTGATCATGTGTCAATCGAGCATCTGTATTTATTGATATAAACATTTACCTATGATTATTATATATAAAACATTCAACAAAGAATGGTAATGGAGAAGTAGTTTAAGAGAGTTAGCATAACATTGTTCGTACATAAAAAGCTTTCCTTAGATCGATATATAAGACCTCCTCCCTGATATCCAAAAAATTTAATTAAGACTATCTTCAGCATACATTCTTAGGCTATCTTTGGCATTCATTCTTGAAAATTCTTTGTCATTCTTAGAATGAGAATATTATTTAACTATCATTTTTAACTTATGCAAGAATGTCTTTCTTAAGATGATGTTAGTTCTAAAAGAAATAATAATCTTTTCGAGGGAAGACCTTCCGAATATGAGGAGTGAGGAGGTCTCAACGTGATTCTTGTTTCTTTTTGAATAACCCATTTTTTCTTGGAAAGATTTCCTAAAAAGGTTACAAAGATATTTAGGTAGTCTTTGGTATCCATTTAAGGTCTTCTCTTGAAAAATATACTTTGCTTTGAGCTAATATTGTCTTAAAAAATGTATTTTTGCACAAATTAGAAATGGTAACCGAATAATGCTCTCATTTTAAGAACGAGGAATGGAGAATATCTTTTCGCTTCCTATAATCAGGAATGAGAAGGAACTTTTAAGAAGGGATGCCAAAGATAGCCTTAAATGGACTCATTCTTCATTTTAAGCAAGAATGAGTTTTCAAGAATAGATGGTAAAGACTATCTTAAAAGTCTTTTTTCTCATTCTTGGTTCTAAGATTTAAGACATTCTCCATCAATCTTTTCGAGATTTAAGACTATTATTTGTCTATCTTTCCTCGAAAACATTTATGAGAGAGAATGTCTTTTGAATTTGAGGAGGAGGTTTCAAAAACGTTCCTCAATATTCTCTTTGAAATAACCCTCTTCATAATTCTTAGAAGATTTTCTCAGCAGGACTACTAAAAAGATCTAATCAGATGTTCTTTCTTTATTTTAACTAAGAATGGCTCTATGT
This sequence comes from Zantedeschia hybrid cultivar, assembly GCA_030544215.1. Taxonomy (NCBI): domain Eukaryota; kingdom Viridiplantae; phylum Streptophyta; class Magnoliopsida; order Alismatales; family Araceae; genus Zantedeschia; species Zantedeschia hybrid cultivar. The sequence continues at coordinate 80,481,542 of JARZZO010000005.1, read as the reverse complement.
ATAGAAACGGATGACAAAAACAACTCAAGTCTGAGGCTATTTTGGAAATGACAAACCATACGGTTTTTATTGTCAGAAGATTTAAGTTACGTTAATGCAGAAAAAGGCTGTTTTGGAAGCCCCATTTCACTGGAACGAGGAACAAACTAAGCAAAGAAGACGACATAAGCCATAAATTAACAAAGGGAGCTAGCGTGTGAAACCATCAAGAACGCGGCCGTCTTCCTCACCTTGAAACCGATCCATCGCGCCACGAAGTTGGCGGCGTACACGGTGAACGTGGCGCTCTCGGCGGTGGTGGTGGCGGGCCTGATGGGCGCTTCGACGGTGGCGTGTGCTCCCCACTCGATGATCGTACACTCCCTCCCTTCCCCTTCCAGCAAGATGAAAGGCTTGTCTGCGGTGATCAACACCACCTCGCTGCCCAAAACCCATGCAGTGCAGCAAGTAATATATATATATAGCCACACATGCACCCATGTAACAGCAGAGAGGAAACAGAAGAGAGAACAAGGGCCCATCAGTGCATGGGAAGGTGCAGAAGAACCAAGAGAGGCCACCACACCAACCTGTAAACACCGGCTTCCACATGGATGCGGACCCACTGGTCGTTGCCGGAGGGGACAGAGTCGATGGCCTTCTGGATGCTGCGGAAGGCTCCCGGCCTGTGCTTGGAGACGAAGCGGGTGTGGGTGACATATGTGGGCACTTGTTCTGTGACTACAGGAGCTGGTGTGCCTGTGGAGACCCTGGCCAACAAGAGGAAGCAGAAGGAGGAGAAGAGGAAGAAGAGAAACAAGGAGTACTGACGTCGTTGCTGCGCCATGGGAGATACCGATCGAGCAAGCAATGGTCTTGTTCCGAGGGACCCATGCATCTCGATCTATATATATATCCACAAGGAATTAGTATAGGTACACCTGCTAATAGCAAGTTACACCGCAACTAATGGTATAGGGGAAATTAATAATGGGATTTTTGGCAGGTTACAAAGATGCAATTTTTAGGAATAGGAATAGAGTGTTTAAGGAAAGCGGAGTACATTAAGAAAGGCATGAAGGTCATCTTTCTTACCATTTTTTTCCTTTAATTTATTTCCTGCATTTCTCTCTCTAAGTTCTATTTAGCTAATTGTTCTTTTATATTAGAGAGGGGGATACTTTGAGTATATGTTTAATTCGAAGTCCAACAGTACTGAAAAGAGTAGAAGAGTCAAACATTACAAAAATTCTTCCTATAACTTTTATATTAGAGAGAAGATCCTCTTAATATACATTTGGACCGAAGTACTTAGAAGATCTCCTCTCTTTATATCGAAGGAACTACAATATCTGTGATGAACCATGGTTTCCAACCCAAACTTGTTCCCGGTTGATAGAAGATAACTAGAAACTGGAAAGGACCAATGCATCTATATATAAACAAACATTTTAAGTGGTTGATTAGGTTTTTTGTGGTGCATTAAGCTTAAGGATCAGTCTCTGTTGTATTACCGATATGCTTGCATAGCGGTAACCTCATCACTTAATTAACCTCGTGGTAATAAGAAGCTTTTGCTGACCCTTGGGTGGGAAACTTCCTTTAGTTAGGCTCACCTACAATAATGGTTGGAAGAGAATTCAGATTCTAAAAAAGTTAAGATTTTAATTTGGTAACTTATAGTACTAGAGTAGGATCCAAATCCCAGTTTAATTGGGAATAACGGTTATGGTACTGTTTAGCTACTAATAAACGGGAAAAAACGTATACAAATTTGGCATCTATGTTATCTCTTTCTGTGAACAAGCCTGCTGTATTCATGAGTTAAATGCAAACTTAACATGTTTGGTCAAATAGGAATGTGTGGTTACCAGAGAATCCATAACTTGCTGCCTATTATTTATTTTCTTTTTTAATCTTCAGATGTAATGTTGATGTTAATTTCTTTCCCATTTGGGTAAAGAGGAAAGGAGCGATCGAGGATGGTTTTAGAATGCCAGCTAAACATAAGCCAACACTGGGTTTCCGAAATTGATGACTGAGTAAGGACTCAAGTCCAGAATTAGCTGATTCAGCTTATTTTAACATATTTCCTTTTTGCTTCCAAGTTATTTTTATAATCTTGATTTGATTCAAACCAAAAATCCAAGAACCCAACCAAACAAAACTGGATTTTTGGTCCATCTCTGTTTATAAACTGATTTAATGCATTTTCAGACCCTGTGTAAAATAAAACCACAGTATACACCAAAAGAAAATACTTATATTTTATCAATTATATCTATGTATCATTTTTATCGTCTTATTTTTGTTTATAGATTTTCTCTAAACCGAGTCAAATGACACCATAAACATCCCTCACCGCTATATAACCTTATTAAGCTGGTAATCCGATACGGCAAGGATGGTTTTTGAATGCCAGCTAAACAAAAGCCAACATTGGGTTTCCAAAATTGATGAGTGAGTAAGGACTCAAGTCCAAAATCAGCTGATTTAGTTTATCTATACTATATATATATATAACACAGAGTTTCTTGGTGCCACTTGTCAATATTAGAAAATTCTGTTTTCCGTCTAAATTTTATTTTATTATTTTTCCATTCTTTATTAGTATCTCTACCTCCTATTAATTCTCTATTTTCCCACTATCTCTCTCATTTATTCTCTCTATCTTCCCTCTCCCTCCCGTTAATTCTCTCTTTCTCTCATCTCTCTCTCATTAATTCTTTTTCTTTCTCTCTTGACCCTCTCTTTGAAACAAAAATTACTTATATATAATAATAATACTAATAACTTCTTATACTATATATATAATCAACCTCTCTTTTATACTATTATTATTATTATAAAAATAGGATCATCATCATCATTATTATCTCTCTTCTCCTGTTTTAACATTTTTCTCTCTCCCTATTAATATTTTTATCACCTTTTTTTTCCCCCCCCCATTATTATTATTAATGTTGTTGTTGTTGTTGTTGTTATTGTAGTCTTCTAAGATGATAATAACTAATTTTGACATTATTATTATTATTATTTAAAAAATAATATTAAAATACTGGTAGCATAAATAATAATAACTAATTTTGATATTATTATTTTCATAAAATTATTATTATTTATTATTATTATTATCCTCTTTCACATTTTCTCTCTCCCTATTAATATTTATATCCCTTATTTTTTTATTTCTCCTATTATTATTATTGTTATTGTTGCAATCTCTTGGGATAATAATAACTAATTTTAACATTATTATTATTATTATTATTGGATTGTCTCATGGGATAATAATAACTTATTTTAATATTAATAATAATAATAATCAAAAAATCAATATCAAAATGATAGTCTTATGGGATAATAATAACTATTATTATTAGAATTATTATTATTATTATTATTATCTCTCCTTCACTTCTTTCACATTTTTCTCTCTTCCTATTAAAATTTCAGTCTCTTATTTTTTTTGTCCTTTATTATGATTATTATTGTTGTTGTAGTTGTTGTTTTTATTGTGCAATCTCTTAGGATTGTAATAACGAATTTTGACATCATCATCATCATTATTATTATTATTAAGGTGGTCTTATGAGATAATAATGATAAATGTGATAATATTATTATTATTTAAAATATTATTATTATTATTATGATCATCATCATCTAAGCTAGTGAAAAGTATTATTATATTATTTTTTTGAATGTATTATTATTTTCTTCTTATTATTATTATTATTAGGGTAGTCTCATAGGATAATATTAACTATTTTTATACTCTTATTATTATTATTAAGGTAGTCTCATGAGATAATAATAATTAATTTTGATATTATTATTTTTTTAAAATAATAATAATAATATTGCTATTATTATTTTAATCTAAGATGGTGAAAAGTATGATATTATTATTATTGAAAGTATTATTATTTTCTTATTATTGTATTATTAGTGGGGTAGTCTTATGGGATAATAATACTAATTTTGATATTATTATTATTATTATTAAAATTAAAATCGAAATGATAGTCTTATAAGATAATAAAAACTAATTTTGATATTCTTATTATTATTATTATTATTATTATTGTTATTATTATTTGGACAATCTCATAGGATGATAATAATTAATTTTGACATTATTATTATTATTTTTAAAAATACTTTATTATTATTATTATCTCTCTTTTTCCTCTTTCACATTTTTTCTCTCTATTAATATTTTTATCTCGTGTTTTTTTATCCTATTATATTATTATTATTGTTGTTGTTATTGTTGTTGCAATCTTTTGGAATAATAATAATTAATTTTGATATATTATTATCATTATTGAGATAGTGTTATGAGATAATCATAACTAATTTTGATATTATTATTATTTTTAAAAATATTACTAATTTTGTTGTTATTATTATTATTACTATTATTATTAACGAAACCAGCCTCGGTCTCACTTTTCTCACTCATATTGTTATTGTTATTATTGTTGTTGTTGTTGTTAATATTAAGATAATCTATTAAAATAATAATAATAAATTTTAATATTTATTATTATTATTGAAATAGTCTCATAAGATAATAATAACTAATTTCGTTATTAACGAGACCAATCTCTCTCTAATTTTTCTCTCAATCTATGTTTCAACACAATATTTATTGAAATAATCTGATAAGATAATAATAATAACCTTAAGTACACTTTTTAATTTTCTCTCTCAATCTATATTTTTATTAGATCCAATAATTCTGAACTTTTAATATTTACCAAACAACTATTCTTGATTTGACATATTCTGAATATTATTTGACATATTCTCAATCAAAAGGCTATTTTGTAATTATTTTATTCAAATTTGTTAATTTGTCGTGCATTGCACCGGATTGCAGCTAGTTTTAACATATTTCCTTTTTGCTTCCAAGTTATTTTTATAATCTTGATTTGATTCAAACCAAAAATCCAAGAGCCCAACCAAACAAAACTGGATCTTTGGTCCGACTCTGTTTATAAACTGAGTTAATTCGTTTTCAGACCCTGTGTAAATCAAACCACAGTATAAACCAAAAGAAAATACTTACATTTTGTAAAATTATATGTATATATGTCACTCTTATCGTTTTATTTTTGTTTATAGATTTTCTCTAAACTGAGTCAAATGGCACCAGTAACATCCCTCGCTGCCATATAAGCTTATTAACCCGGTAATCTGATACGGCCTGGTCAACGCTTTGCACAATCTTTCCCTCTTTTTATCTCACAAGCCCATAACAAATGAGATTGCAGTTCCTGTTCATGTGGCCCATGCAACTTGTAGAATTACTTTTCAGTTCCCATGGATCTTACCCTGAATCCTTAGAAAAGAAAAAAATGGCTTCGTCAAAAGTTTCCTTGAAGCCTTTATATGAAAGAGGGTGAATCATCTTCCTCATGAGGTTTTCAGCCATTCAGGCAGTTCTCTTTTTGCCTACAACAACCACATCTAATAGAAGATACACATTCAAGTGGTGGCAGCAGAAGAGAAAAAGGATATTAGAATCTTCATAAGATAACCCCAACATGGGTGTTACAGTGACCGAATATTACTGACATGCTAATCCCAGGTCTAGACATGGAAACACCAACTAGTCAGAATGGTCACTTCCCCCTGCAAAGTTAAAAGAAAACAAGACCCAAAGTCATGCCAGGAAAGAAAGAAAGAAACACTGATAAATGGAGGAAGAGGGAGGAGAAGAGCTGCTCACGTGCTCTGCATCAATGTGATATTGTCTCCTTTCAGAAGAATCCTCCCTATAACCAAAAGGAAGAAAAACAACAGTCAACAGGAGAACCAAGCGAGCAGGAGACCAGAAACAATAGATGGATGAATTACCCAATGGCTTTTTAGTCTTCTTTTTGACGTTGAGTTCCTCAGCATCATCCAGAACCAAGTTCATATATTCATCGAAGCCCTGTGGATATATTTAGGCAAGGAAGTTAAGAGAAAAGACAATACAGTGTGCAAAGTGTAGGGGAAAAAATGCATTTTCATGATAGTTCAGCCTGTGCCAACCAGCAAAATGGTAACTGAAAGTTTGTCCATGTGGCATGTTAATAAAAAGCAACTGCTTAAACAAATTGTCTATCCTGGTTAGCATGAATTTTACTGGTCCATATGACATCATATTCAAGATATAAAACAAAATGCAGACTACTTGAACTTTCAACGTTATGTTTGGAACAAACCAAACAACAAAAGATTTGCCATAATAGAACTGGTCTAAACAATCGCCAGTTCAGCAATGAAGGTAAAGCTGCCCTATAAACACTCTGGCAGACATTAGTTGTCAGTATTCACGGTTTTTCCAGCTAAGAAAATTCAGGCAATGATCCCATCAAACTTGGTAGAAACAAAGTTGGAATCTGTCAGAAACAAGCAGCTAAACCAACTTTCATCCAATTGGACCCATTTTTTACCCACATTTGAGTGATTCTGGGCCAATAGAGCTTGTGCTTTTTTTGTTTCATGTATGTTAGTAGCCCATGGGTCTAGCTAGGCTGATAGTCCTAAAACGAAGTAAAAAGCTGTGACCCATTGTACGGACATGGTCCATACCAAAAGTGAGTCCAAACATAATTAAGTCCTACAGGATTTTAAATCCCAAGGTCTTCTATGCCTAGCATGACAAACCCTAGAGCAATAAGCAGCTGCTGCCCTTGCTGCAAATTACCACTGTCCTGTTCCTTTGCTCACCACAACCATACCTACAACCGTCACAACCCACAAAACCCAGGAAAAAATGATCGCTGATGTGAAAAAAGAATTTTCTTAATAATTTTTATTTCCTGAAAATATGAAAGAAGTTTTCCAAAAAAAGTGGAAGCATTGTATTCTTGTGAATCCAAGCACACTTCTCCGACATTATTTCATCAAATACATTGCAGGATTCTTTTTGAACCTTGGAGTGAGAAATTGGGCACCTTTTTCCACATTATTTCACCACAAAAGTAGCAAAATTTTCTTCTGAGCATAGCTATGAACGGCATGTAAAGAGGCCTGTAGCAATGGCATTATTGACTTGTCTAGTAGTATAAAGACACGTCAGATTCTAGATACCCTCCTAGAAAGAGAATAGACATGCACATCTTCTATTTCATACTGCCATAGTCTTTGCATAGTCTGCTCCAGCCCTTTTGTACACCAAGTTTTTGCTTCAGACCTTTAGCATAGTCTCTGCAAAGTCTTTGCTTCAACCCTTTTGTATACCAAGTTTCTCTCCATGTGGAATGGGGTTAGGTCCACGTCATGCCTTATCACATAGGGCATGGGTTTCAGAATACAGAAATTTATAGTTCCAAAATGTAAATTTGAGCAAGTGGATAGCTGCAAACCGAAACAAACGGTTTTTTGAGTAGACCATGACTATAAACAGTAATCGAATTTGTTTCTATGTACCTCAAGGAAGTTAAAACATATATATGATAGTGGAAGAGCTAGTATACAAAAGGCTTAGCAACAGAAACACACACAATAGCGGAAAACAAATGCAGCACACGCATATTCATCCACATGCAAGTACACACATCCACACCTCCACTTCATAAGAAAACTTCACGTCTTCGACAACTCATAATTTAAATGAAAAGGTTGTTTCCTCATCTTCCTTGTGAAATAACGCCATGCATTTCCTTCTTCTTCTCAATCCAGTAGAAGCAATCAAAGGGGGGCAAAAGCATCCTTCTAGAGAGCCTGAGATATGTACTTTTTGAAATGAAATCAAGGAAAATGTACGGGTTTCCAGTATAAGAAAGCACAATCTCCAACTACATGCTCTTGGGCATGGCTTAAGCACCACAAGCAAAACCCTTTCCTAATAAATATATGCTACACATTGACAATCAGAACGCCTTGTTTTTTCAGACATCTTAAAGGGTAATTACAAAAGGCAACATGCACTCCCTGAGCCCGGTGCTGGCAGATTATTCTACCTGAGATGACTTGTTAGGACACCTGATGTTTCAATCATCTTTTTCCCTTAATTGAGTATAAACTCATCCAGTAGGTAGCAGGCTTAAGGATCCAATGTGTATTTAGTACTGCTCAACTGATTGCATGATGCCAACAAATGAAACCATATAGCGCTCCATTTCCCAGTTTTCAAGTGTCAAGTTCATGGAATTTCATCTTACATAGTAACATCTACTTATAACATCAAGAAAAGTTCCATTTTGTGAGGTTCTGATGAGTCCAAAGAAAGACTTTAGTACAAAAACATCTTTCTCCGAACATAGAATTCAAGAAACTTCACCTTATCAAATGCATAAATTAACTATGAAATCAATTAGAGATATAAAATGCTCCCTAACAACACTAAGTAGAGATTGCAATGAACACACCCCAAGTTGTCACAGACTGCAATTCTGTGGTTCCATCCACTCTCAAAAAAAAAAAAAAAAAGTTGGCACACACTTGGAGAATAGTGTGACCAGAGAGACCATCATTCATTTACGGGCTTGAGAAAAGATGGTTTACCATGCCACATACAGTGGCCTGAAACTTACCGCTGAATACGTGCTCGGCTGACATACGAATATTTGTGGTTTACATGTTCCAAGTCTTGCCAACTTTGGAAAAATAATGCTCTTTGCCCCGCTGCTAGGATGGGGGAAAATATAACCCAGTCTATATTTCTTGGCGCAAAAGGTAAGCAATGTACTCTAACAGTGGCCTCAACCCGCTGACCACGAATGTGTAGTCCTAAGGTAATCTTGAACCCAGCTAATTCCCTGAATTAACACCGACACCCATCTCCCCTGCCCGACCTCGAATGGAAGCCAATTAACAGAAGAAGAATAAGCAAAGAAAACAGAAACTGCAATGAAGCTGCAAAAGACAGAAAACATGTCAAGAGCGACAAAGGAGATTCAAAAATCAAGTCTCTTATTCAAAGAATAGTTCGTCTGTCACACACAGCTACCAAAAAAAAAAAAAAAACTAGAGCCGACAATTCGCACCAGAGGCCCAGCATTAGCCCAAAAAACAAAACAGAAGGGTTGGCAGAAGCGCAAAAACTTACGATGATGCGCCCTTCGATCCTCAGGTCCTTCTGCTCGAACAGCCAAATCTGGATGCGTGCTTTCTGAAGCAAACACGAATTCGGAAGGGAAAAAAAAAAAACCATCAGCAACATAAAAAACATCATTTTTTGGAAAAACAACACCGTCAGATCAGGAAAGAGAACGGGAAGTGGCGAAGGAAGTGGCTTACGCTCTGAAGGAACCTGAAAATAAGGTTCTACCAAATCCCCACAAATTCGGTGGTGAAGATCACATAACACAGAAGAAACCATGAGAAAAGATCAGCATATCGAACAGAAGACAGCAAAATGGATCAAAAATAGGATTTTCAGGTGGGAGAAGGCGCGGGAGCGTACGATAGGCTGGGTCATAATCTTCTGGATCTTGGTGGTCGCCATGGCTGCGGATATCTCTTCCTACCCCTCCTCCGGCCGCTGTTGCTGCTGCTGCTGCTGCGAAGTCTTCCTTCTCTGTGCTGGCACGAGCAATTGGCGGGGACCTCTCTGAAACCCTAGAACAGAGAGAGGGGGAGATTTCTTCGGGTACCCTAACCGGGGCAGTTTGAAAACCGTCCAACTTGCTGCACTGAACTGAAGGTCAGTGCGTGTGGTTAAATATATATAAATATATATATATATATATATATAGAAAAAAAATTAGGAGAGTTTTGAAGTGTTCTACATGTGGATCTCTGATCGGATGATTCAAGAAATCTGAAGACTCAAAAATAGAGTCTAATGAACAGTAAAAAATGCATATTTAATAGTCGAGTTTAATAATAATTTTTTAATTTTTTTAATTGTTTGAATTGTTCGATGAGAGATCAACTTATGACACCTCAGAACCACATAAAAAATTTTAAAAAATAAAAAAATTTAACTCACTACACTCACCCTCGATGCAGTGCAGCAGGTATCACCCGTTTAAAGATTATGACTTTGCTTCCCTTTTCAACAAATGATAACAATTTCGTAGGAGTGAAACTGTAATTTTTGTTTCAATAGAGATATAGGCTGTATACATATATATATATATATATATGGTATTGAATTTTTTATCTAAGTACATGTATAAGAAATAATTGTAAAATAGGATATGCGGGCAAGATAACAAGCTCCTGAAAGTAATGTTGGACTATCAGCTATACAGTATTTAAATTTTTTATTTAAATATGTATATAAGCAATAGTTTTAAAATAGGGTATGATAGCAACATAACAAGCTCCTGAAAGTATTATATACTATTTAAACTTTTATTACATGTATAAGAAATAATTCTAAAATAGGATATGCGGGCAAGATAACAAGCTCTGAAAATAATGATTGGACTCTCAGTTATATAGTATTTAATTTTTTATTTAAATACGTGTATAAGCATAGTTTTAAAATAGGGTATGTCAGTAACATAAAAGCTCCTGAAAGTAATGATTTGGACTAGAAAGATGTTGCCAATATCCGAGGTAAGATCATATATACGTGTCTAGAGAGAGAAAAGAACCATTAAAAAATAATAATAAATATAAAAAATGTTTAAACATTAAATTAGTTGCTTTTGTATGATCAATGGGTAGTTGCTTATCCCATACGAAGGCCATAATTGGGTCAATCCAGTAGGGCTCTCAGTCGATCTGGACCATCTCTGTGGGTTGGATGACTACTACTGTCACATTCTCTACGAAGACCGATCAGGAGGTTGGTAATGCAACAAAGGTAAGCTTGGTCAACTCATCCACTCTTTGATTATCCTCTCTAGGGACATGCATGATCTCAAACCCATCAAAGGTAGAGATCACCTTCACAACTAGCTCCTATTATTATTTCATATTGGGATCTTTGACTTTGTGCTCACGTTTAAGTTGTCAAACAATGATTTGAGAGTCGGAAGATACCTTGATCTGAGTTGCGCCCAACCAACAAGCAACATGGATCCTTGTGAGCAGCACTTCGTACTACGTGATATTGTTGGTTGTCCGAAATTGGAACTCGAGAGAAAATTGTAAACCTTCATTGTCTGAGGTCCCTAGGGGGACCAGAATAAGACCGACTTTGCACCCAGACGTCCATGATGATCCGTCGGTGTATATCGACCATACGGGTCTGAATCCTATCCCAAGTGCCTGTTCATATGATGGGAGGGTGCATTCTACTAGGAAATCAGCTAGGGCCGATGCTTTTATGACCGTTTGGGGTCGATGCGAGATGTCGAACTCTGAGAGCTCGATCGCCCACTTTATCATCCGTCGTGAAGCATTTGGTCGCTGGAGGAGTTGTCGTAAGGGGCGGTTGGTGACGACATCGATTGGATGAACCTACAAATAAGGTTGCAGCTTTCTGGCAGCTATCACAAGGGCCAATTTGAATTTTTCTTCAATTGGATTGCGTTCCTCAGCTCCTTAGAGGACCCGACTCACATAATAGACCGATCTCTGAACTCTTCTGTCTTCTCTGACCAACACTGAGCTAACAATATAAGGAGTTGCAGAAAGGTAAAGGGAAAGTGACTCATCCTGTTGCGGCTTTGAGAGGACCGGTGGGGTTGCTAAGTACTCCTTCAGCTCTTGGAATGCTTGCTGGCATTCTGGTGTCCAGTTGATGTGCTCCTGGGCATTAGGTGGGTTATCCTTAACCTGCAATAGCTTGAAGAAAAAGGGAGGCACCGCTCGACGGACCTTGAGAGGAAACGACTCGTGGCTGCCAAGCGCCCTGTTAGCCTCTGGACATCGTTCAGCCAAGTCGGCTGCTCCATGGACAATATTGCAATGATCTAGTCGGGATTGGCCTCGATTCCTTGGTAGGTTACTAGAAAACCTATGAACTTTCCTGTAGTCACCCCAAAGGCACATTTTGCAAGATGAAGCTTCATGTTGTATTTCCTCAGGGTGTCGAGCATCTCCAAAAGGTCTTCGAAGTGATCTTCGACGTGTCTGAATTTCACCAGCATGACATCCACATTGACTTCCATGTTTCACCCTATCTACCTGTCGAATATTGTATTGACAAGCCTTTGGTACGTTGCGCCAGTACTTTTTAATCCGAATGGCATTCGAGTATAACAATATAATCTCATGTCAGTGACGAAGGTGATATGCTCTTCGTCCACGGGGTGCATTTGAATCTAGTGGCACCCCGAAAATGCGTCAAGAAAGCTAAGTTGTTCATGGCTGGCGGCGGCGTCGATTAGTTGTCGACATTCAGTAGAGGAAAGCAATCTTTGGGAGTGACTCAATTGAGGTCAGTGAAGTCTACACGCATGCGCCACTTTCCAGAAGCCTTTTTCACTAGAACGACATTGGCTACTCGGACCGGGTAGCGATGGCATCTGTAGACACGCTAATTTTGACGTCATTTCGAATAAATTTCATATCATATAATAATGCCTCGAAATGGTCTGATAATTAATCATTAATTAATTTTTATTAATCTTTTTGAGTGTCGGGTTTAACAGATGTATTTAAGTTAATCAATTGAATTGGTTTTAGCTCAAATTTGAGTTAAAATATGAAGAATTATAAAAGACGTCGACCCAAGTGGACGCCATTTAGACTTTATCCTTATTATAACGATTAAATTTGAATTTAAATTAATTAATTAATTAACTAAAAGGCGTCTGGTAATGTCGACGCGTTTTAAGTTTCCTAAGTGATTTTAACTTCCCCTCCGGATGTTTATCCTTATCTTAATTAGGCTAAAAGACGTCTACACATGTGGACGCGTTTTACCTAATAAAGATAAAGATAAGTTTTCCCAGATATTTATCCTTATCTTAATTAATCTGAAAGGCGTCAGCCATGGTGGACGCGTTTTAGATAATTACAGATAAAGATGAATTAATCAGTATTTATCTGTCGGTTAAGATAGATAAATCTTGGATTTTTCTATGTTAATCTCGAACGCAAAAAAAGCCTATAAATACCCTGAATGTTGAAGAGTTAAAAAAAAAAAAAAAGGGAGAGAGTTGAAGTCCATTAAGAGAGCATTATTATAGCGAGTTGAAGATCGAAGCAACAACGTCGGAACGCCGGAGCGCTGCCATTTCCAGAAGTCGGCGTCCTTTCAAGATCTTCATCCTTTCAAAGCTTCAACCGATTTGGCATAAGTTTTTCATTACTGCATTTTCATTTTCATTTTCATCTTCATTAATTTCATTCTTCATTCACTTCATGCAAACACACACCACAGCATAATTTTTCAAAACCTACTTGATTTAAGGGGTTTCAAAACCATTCAACAAGTAAGTTTGATGTTCAATCATATGTCCAAAATCATGATTAGTTCAGATACTGCTTCTACTTAAATTCTCATCATCATTGTTTCTTCGTTTTCTGTTTCTGTCTCTGCTGCACTCAACAACAACGAGAGATTCAAAAGGAGAAATCAAGCACAAAGTCAGAAAGACTTCTGGACGATCCTCAACCTCAAATTCAACAGCAAGAACAATAAGCAAAGAAAGGGCTCTCTTTCTTCAGCCGGCTGAGGAAGGGGAACCAAGGACTCAATCTTCCGCGTTAGAACAGGTAAGCGATCATATCTCTTTTGAAACTTTTTAGTTAAAAGTTTCTGGCGATCACTGCACTTAGTTGCTATTTTTAATAGGTTAGTTTACACTAAACAACATAGATTTTTCATGTTAATCACACGGTCATTCTAAGCACCTACAGCTTTTTTGGCGATCACGGTGGGACTTGGTCTCGCCATCTTTTAAGTTTTTTGTTCTTGCTATCATCAACCGGGCACCCACGGTGCACCATTTGTGTCTCTCGACACGTCCTCACCAATTGGTGAGTGTTTAGTTTAATTAATTTCCCTCGTGCACCACGTGCATACCCCAGTGGCAAGATCTTGCCCTCCCCTTGATTAATTCAAAAAGCTGTTTTTGTGATAAAAATGATGTGTGATTGATTGATTTCCTAGTTGTTTAGTTGGTAAAGCATCCTGTTAAAACCTGGAATTAAAAAAAAAATTCATGAGTCGATTGTTTACTGCTTTTTATCTTGTTTAAGGAGGATTCAACCCAGAAAATCCTTCTGGAAAACTGTTTCTGCGAACTGAAAAGCGTCCAGGAGAACTGACGCGTTTCAAAACCGCGTCAACACCCCTAGACGCCTTTCAGTCTTCACAGTTTCTCTGCTGTCTGCATCTGCTTCTGCGAAAAATTAAGTTCTGTTTTGAATAGCGTCGACTACCATCGACGCGATTCAGACAGTTTCTTAATTTTTTTTTTCAGTTTCTAGATTTCTGTGATTTGATGTGCTAGCTACCCATTTATTATTAAGCATTAGAGGCTATCCAGGCCGCAGGACATACGCATTGAGGCTAATACCCTCCTCTTTTTAGGAACACATTACTCGACGTCAGCAACTCTCTCTGATTGGGTTGGTCCCTTGATCAGACTAGAGAAGTTGACGTTGAGACCTCCATAAGTCCCCAAAATCAAGGTATTCCTCCTTGATCATCGGGCTGGTTGTACCAATTGAAGTCCTGGTTAGATTCTGAAAGCGTTGTGAGAGAAAGTCCTAAAGAATAACGGTGGAAATTGAATTGAAATTAGGATCCTTTCCTTGAGAGAATTTGAGGTTTAATTGAATCCAAATAACTCAAAAAAGGAATCTTAAAATCACGTTAAGCATCCACTTGTTTGATTAATCTCTGTGCAACTTGTTTGTCAAATCTTTGAAGAAAAAGAATCTAACATCATGTTGCTACGATCAGGTAGGGACTTGAGTGTGGCTCCAGACGCCATGGTTAATTACGAGGGAGATGCTAATGCCCCTCGAGATTCTGAATACAACTATGAGAGTGGGAGAGATGCTGATGCCTCCCGTAGTTCTATCTCCGTTCCATATCGTCTAGATGGGAATGTTCGGACACCTCTTTTGCATCCACGTGATCAATATCCTGATCCTCCTCCGCATGAGTATGCGATTCCTAATCCTGATCTTGAGGGGGACATGAATCAGAATGATCCCTCATCCTCTGATCCTACGGATCTCATCAATGCTCTGGGAGTTCTTGCCTCCCGACTGGACCCTCAGCAGTTCGAGGCGATCCAATCTATTTTGAAGGGGAAGGCACCCATGCAGCCTGCCGAGCCGAACCCTGTGGCTCCCCCTGCTGTTCCTCAGCAACCTTCTTTTCCTCCTCCTTATATCCATCAGGCCGTGGAGGGCCTTCATATTACTTCTCGGCCAGCTGGGCCGCAGCTTTCATCATCTAGGCAACCGGCTAGACCGCAAACGCCTGCTTATCAAAATGCCCTCGGGCATGGCGGAAGCTCTGCCGGACCTCCCCTCTATTGTCCACCCTGTCCAACGTACTCTAGGCAGCAGGCCTACCAAGTACCTCCTCCTCCTCCTCCTCCCCAGGCAGATCTGACCACACAAACGCTGCTGGCCAAAATGGAGCGTATGGATGAGCAATTTAATAACCTCCAGAAAATGATGGGGGTCAAAGCTGTGCCAGAGATCAGTCTACCGAGCCTGCCAGTATTCCATCTGCCACCCTCTGAAATGCCAGTGTACCGAAAGTACAACGGTACTGGTAACCCCTTCACACATCTGAAGGAGTTTATGTATGAATCCTCTTTCTGGCAGAACGACAAGAGGTCGTTGGCCTTCTTGTTCAGGAGATCTTTAGAGGGACCAGCCCTCGAGTGGTTCTTTTCCTTGGAACCCTCAGAAGTAGAGGATTACGGTATCGTTTCACGCAAATTTATTCAACGATACCAGGACAAAGTTGCACCCTCCTTGTCTATCACGGACCTCATTGCAGAAAAGATGAAACCTGATGAGGAGTTTGTCAGTTTTGCTGACAGGTGGTGAGGTCTGGCTGAAAAGGTGAAGGATCACTTGTCCGAGTCCGAACAAGTGAAGATGTTAATTTCCAATGCCACGCCCCAGTTCAAGCTCGTCCTCTCCTTGAACAATTTGACCAACATGGCAGAGCTCTATGAAAGAGCGCGGTACTGCCAGAATGCTTTCAAGGACGCTACATTCTCTAGCGTCTTTGATCCTCATAGACCTAGCAGGCCTCCGCCTCGGAAGCCTGCAGTGCCGAACTCTTCCAGCACAGGTCCGACTACTGAGGGCACGCTCTCTCATGAGCAAGTGAGTACCATGAACAATAACTCGCCCCAGTTCGTGAGGAGCCAACAGCAGTACCAGAGGCCACAGCAGCAAGGGTACAGACAGCAGCAGAACCCCCAGTACCAACAACAGTATCAACGGCCCCAGCAGCCGAATCAGAATCAGAACCAGCAACAGCTACAGCAACAGTCGCAACGGCAACAGCAGTACCAGCAACCCCAGCAGCAGCAGTATCAGCAGCAGCAACAGCCACAGTACCAGCCGCGCGCACCGCCGGCATACCACAATGTCCCTCCTCCTGGTGATTATAACCAGCCGAGAAGACCCCCAGGCCCGAAAAGGGCAGAATACCCGGCCCTCCCAGAATCCTTGGCAGATATCTTCAGTGCTTTAATGACAGCTAACGCCTTAGTTTTGCCAAGGGAAAAGGCCGTCTGGCCTCAAAATGCCGATACGTCCAGGTATTGCTACTTCCATAGGCAACCTGGGCATACCATTGACACCTGCTTCCAATTCAGAGATTATATTCATGATCTCAATGAACAGGGCGGCATAGACTGGGAGGAGATGAAAAGGTACATATCAGCCCTGAAGGCGAGGAGACCGCAACAACAGCAGCAGCAGCAAGCAAGACCACCGGCACAAGCAGCAGCGCCACCCAACATGGGCATAGTGCAAAATCCGCTCCCGGAGCACCAGAACCAGAACCAAGTTGCTCCCATTCTGACGAACAGCCAGTCTGAGGCTGGTCGTGGGTAACAATGGAGGATAGAGGACTCTTCCTCTCTTTGTTCAACGGGTCACGTTCAAAGTACCGCAGAACAACCACCACGCCGCACCATCCACATACCCAGACCACAACCCGTTACCATTACCCCTTTACCCACACCCACATATCACTTGCCCGCGCCCAATAACCCACTACCCTCTTTCCTTAAGCCCATTGCGCCCCGCACTCCTACGCCTCCATCATATACACCCCCGCAAACCAATAACGCACCCCTCCTACCATCTAGGCCATTACTACGCATACCATTTCCTACTTCACCCTCTACCACCACCACTTACTTAGATATGCCCTTACCATCCAGACCGCTATTACGCGTCCCATTCCCCACTTCACCGACCGCGTACCCATCTACCATCCAACCCTCTAGGCCTTTAATCCGCACCGCGCCATCACCACCTAACCCAACGCCACCACCTACGCATCAACCCTCCGCACCGCTTACGCCACCCGATTCTGCGGTACTCAAGGTGTCACCCGGATCCTCCACGGTCGAGGAACATGCGCTCCGGAGTGGAAGGATTTTCAACAAGGTCTTTCCTCAGTCCACAGTCAGAGACAGCCCATCACAGCCGACTGAGGAAGCCCATAATGAAAAGAGTGCACCAGGCACTCAATACGACTTGTTGAAACATCTGGACAGAACACCGGCACGGATCACTGTACTTGAATTAATTAAAAGGTCCAAGATTCACCAAGAAGCCTTAATGGAATACCTACAGAAGGTGATGGTCAACGAAGACGTGCCGGTAGAGAAAATTGCAGCACTACTAGTTCCTCAGGGGGATCAGCCCTCAATTACATTCCACACGTCGGAACTAGCACCGCCAGCCGCCAGAAGCATGGCTCTGAGCATCACGGTCAATATCTGCAAAAAGGCCGTGGATGCATGCCTGGTTGATACAGGGGCTTCAATTAATGTTTTACCTCCGAAGACCCTGGAGCTATGCGGTGTGCCCAAAGAAAAATGGCTGCCTAGCCCCATCTTAGTTACGGCATATGACAATTCTACCCGTTCCCCTCTGGGAATGGTTTATTTAAAGGTGGAGCTGGGCCCAGTAAGTCATGCAGAGGTCGAATTTCATATTCTAGAAATTGACCCTTCCATAAATGCCATTCTGGGACGTCCTTATATTAAAACTCTTGAGGCGATTCCTTCTACGAATCACCAATGCCTCAAATTCCCTTATAAAGGACGAATTATTAAAGTGACGAGCATGCCGATCCTTGCTGCTGCTCATACCTTAAATATTAAATCTGCTGTTTTACCTGGCCGACAACCTTTTCTGTCGGTATTACAGGTCTACCGTCCAGTGGCTGATCCTTTGAAAGCCACTAACATTTCTCCATACCCATTAAATGCTATCAAAAGGGGGAAGTGCATGAGTACCCCAGGATGGAGAATCATGATGAAAAATGGCTATCAGCCTGGGAAAGGTCTGGGCACACAGTTGCAAGGTAGGACCACTCCTGTTAAAGATCATCGGGCAGTACCCGGAAGCGGTCTGGGCTATAGGCCGAGGAAACTGAAGCAAGACAGGGTTCAGCAAGAAGATGGTCAAGAAATCTTGGAAACAATGTCCACACCACTTAAAGAAGGCCGAGATCCCTTAACATGGACCCTATATACACACTTTGTGAAAGGGCCCATACTTAGTCACGACAACACGGTGGTCATTACTTCATGTTTTGACTTCCATGACATATATGGGAGGGATTTGGCCAGACATTGTTCCGAACTACTTACGTACCAATCCTTGGAGGCTTTGCGGCCTATGAAAATGAGGAAATTTCATGACCCCGAATGCGAATGGTACAGATGGTTCGACCTGAGGGACCTGTATATTGCACTGAACAGATTATTCCTGGATCCTGCAGAACCCAAGTGGCCACCGCAGATCGACGAGCTAATTGAGAGCCCTGGCGCAATCTTTGATAAGCGGATACTACTGTCCGAACAAACTGATGAAGGAGAGCCAGATGACCCCTATGAAGCTGGTTATACAACAGATCTGCTCTGGAGGGGGACATATCCTTCACATGTCCTAATGCTCCATACTCTTTTTCGTACACTACTCTTGACCCCGACTTGGTCGCGGGTCATTACTGAAGACATTCCACGGGCTCCGCCCGTTATGATTACTCTGTCCCCTCGGGACTTTATTCCACAACCTCCTCTCGACCTAGAGAGGATGTATGATCTGATCTGGGACATATTGCTATATGATCCCCCTAATCCTCTGGCCTTGGTGCCACTTCCTCCGTCTGATTCCCCTTCCATTTGTATTCACTCCTGCTTCATGTATAATTCCTCCGATATCCAAAAAAAAACGCCAATTTTACAACAAATTCTTCCCAAATCATTATCGAGGAAACATCTTACTTGTCCTATTACACCCCATCGCGCGGGTCCGTCGGTCAAGATTCTCTCTTAGATCTACTCTGCCCCTCCCCACGGGAGGATTCCCCTGTATTTCCACTTGTATCCCAGGATTTTCATCCTGCTTCATCTTCATTAGGTTATGATAGGCAGTTTAGTGAAGTTATGAAGTCTAGTTTTAGGCAGGTTAGTCAGGTTAGGAAGTCTAGGAAGCCTAAGGGTAGGCAAATTCCAGAAAGATACCTCCAGGATTTGGCTGATAAATGTTCCTTTTGCTCTTTAATCCCTCAGCTGTTAGAAGATCCAATTCAGATGCCAGAAGATTGTACAGATGATGAGTCAGTCAATGATGGGTACGGGGTATATGAGTTAGTGTATGAAAAGGACCCCATTGTTGAAGATGAGGAAGATGATGAGGACGCAGCTGAGGCATATGCCAGTGGAGTGAAGAGATTTGATGAACCTTCAGCTGCCGTAGAAGAGCCCACCAAAGAAATAAACTTAGGGACTGAAGATGAACCTAAGGTTGTCCTCGTCAGTAAAAATCTTTCTACAGAGGATGAGAAGGCAATGGTACAAGTGCTTAAGGATTATAAGGACACTTTCGCCTGGAGTTATGAAGATATGCCGGGGTTAGACTCATCTTTGGTTGAACACAGGTTAACATTAAAGGATGGAGCTAGTCCGGTCAAGCAGAAATTAAGGCGATTCCACCCACAAATGGCTTTAAAGATGAAGGAAGAGGTCGACAAATTACACAAAGCCAAATTCATTAGAGTTGTCCTTTATCCACAATGGGTGGCCAACATAGTCCCGGTTATGAAAAAGGATAGGAAGGTCAGAATTTGCATTGACTTCCGCGATCTGAACCGGGCATGTCCTAAAGATGATTTTCCATTGCCTCATATTGATGTACTCATCGATAACACTGCTGGCTATGAGACATTATCGTTTATGGATGAATTTTCAGGATACAACCAGATTAAGCTGGCAGAAGAGGATCAAGAGAAGACTTCATTCACTACACCTTGGGGAACATATTGTTATGTCGTCATGCCATTTGGATTGAAGAACGCTGGAGCCACTTATCAAAGGGCTATGATGGCAATATTTCATGACATGATGCATATAGATTTGGAAGTGTATGTGGATGACTTATTGGTTAAGTCTAAAACGAAGGCTGAGCACGCCAAAGTTTTGGCAAGGGTATTGGAGAGATCGAGAGAGTATCAGTTGAAGATGAACCCCAAGAAATGTGTATTCGGGGTATCTTCAGGGAAATTGCTTGGATTCATTGTCAGCAAACGGGGAATTGAGATCGATCCCAATAAGGCGAAGGCTATCAGAGAAATGCCACCTCCCAAAAACTTGAAAGAGTTAAGAGGATTAATCGGGAGGTTAAAATTTATTCGCCGTTTTGTCTCCCAGCACTAACAAAGGTGTAAGCCGTTTTACGAGCTTACCAAGCCAGGAGTCAAATTCAATTGGGACGATAAGTGTCATGAGGCATTTGATGGATTAAAGGACTATTTGGCAAATCCTCCTGTTTTGAGACCACCATCTCCAGGCAAACCATTGATACTCTATATTTCTGTCCTGGATGATGCAGTCGGGGCTGTCCTAGCACAAGAGGATGAAGAAGGAAAAGAGAGGGCAGCCTACTATCTCTCTAAACTTCTCAACCCCGCTGAACAGAGATATACGGCGATGGAGAAAACATGTGCAGCATTAGTCTGGGTTGTTCAGAAATTGAAGCATTATTTTCTGGCCCATGAAGTCCATCTCATCGCTAGGATGAATCCGATCAAATTCCTGCTGGAGAAATCTGTTCTTACTGATAGGTTAGCGCGATGGCAAAGCTTTCTATCTCAATTCGATATCATTTACATTCAACAGAAAGCAATCAAGGGCTATGCCATAGCAGAACATCTCGCTCATCATCCCCTCCCTCGATTTGATCCAGTGCGATCAGAGTTTCCGGATGAGGAACTGATGTCCGTAAATCAAATCAAAGATGATATGTGGACTCTGCATTTTGACGGAGCTCTGAATTCTCATGAAAAGGGGATCGGAATCGTTCTGTTATCACCTGAAGGTGTCACCATTCCACAAGCATTTCAGCTTGACTTTCCAGTCACCAACAATATAGCTGAATACGAGGCACTTCTTGCTGGCCTCGAGGCTGCTCATTTTCATGGTGCCACCAAACTCAGGATTGTGGGTGATAGCCAATTAATTCTTCGCCAAGTGCTGACCAAGTATCGAACTCTTGATCCCAAGCTCAAGCCATATCAAGAACTTACTTCTGCTTATTCAAAGCTTTTCACAAAATTGA
Source organism: Zantedeschia hybrid cultivar (assembly GCA_030544215.1). Lineage (NCBI taxonomy): Eukaryota > Viridiplantae > Streptophyta > Magnoliopsida > Alismatales > Araceae > Zantedeschia > Zantedeschia hybrid cultivar. The sequence goes on along the minus strand of JARZZO010000005.1, from coordinate 80,459,927 downwards.
TCTTTGTCCATGTCCCTAGAAATCAAAACATCCTAGCTGACGCTCTAGCTTCACTTGCATCTTCCCTTGATTTTCCAATCAACAAGCAATCTGAATCAATCATAATTCATAGGCGTCTTTCACCCGCCGTGAAAGATCCTTCATTTCTTAGAACTAAGGAGAAGTTGCTGAAGAAATTCAAAGATGGAAGTATTGTGGAGAAAAGAGAAATCATGTTGATGGAGCTGTTAGAAGAGATGGATGATGAACAGAAGCCATGGTATTATGAAATTGCAAAATATTGTGAAGATCAATCGTATCCTGAAGAAGCTACAACTGAGGAAAAAAGAGCTATCAGGAGAGTTGCTCAACGATACACCCTAGTTGGGGGAGCATTATATAAGAGAGGTTTTGATGGAGTTCTTCTGAGATGTTTAGACGAAGATGAGCTTTGGAAGGTTATGGAAGGAGCTCATAGTGGAGTTTGTGGTGGCCATGTCAATGGACAGATGCTAGCAAAGAAGATCCTTAGACAAGGATTTTATTGGCCAACTATGGAAGAAGATTGTGTAGGATATGTCCGTAGGTGTGCCAAGTGTCAACTTCACGCCGACAAAATTCATTCTCCTGCATCTTCACTCCATCCTGTTTCCTCCCCATGGCCTTTCTCCATGTGGGCTTTCGACATTATTGGACCTCTTGGTAACCCAGATTCCGGCATCAAGCAAAAATCTTTCATTCTCACGGCAACGGAATACTTCACCAAGTGGGCAGAAGCTGAAGCATACGTGGAGATCAAAGCATCAACCGTCTGCAAATTCATCATGAAGAACATCATCACAAGATTCGGGATTCCAAGTACCATCGTCACCGACAACGGACCGCAGTTCGTGTCACAAGAATTGAAGGACCTCTGCAACAGGTATAAAATTGCATTGCATCATTCATCTCCTTATTATCCGCAAGGCAATGGCCAAGCAGAGGCAACTAATAAGACTTTGATAAAAATCATCAAAAAGACGTGTAAATCTAACAAATTCGCAGATTGGCCAGAAAAATTGGTTGAGGCTCTATGGGCCTACCGAACTTCAATCCGCACGCCCACCGGACAAACTCCTTATTCCTTAACATTTGGAATGGAGGCGGTAGTTCCATATGAGATCCTTATACCGTCATTAAGAGTACAATTGAACAAGGAATTCTCCATTGATGAACATCGTTCAGCACTCCTTACTCAATTGAAACTTTTAGACGAGAAAAGATGGTCAGCTGCTAATCATGCGAAAGCTTATCAAAACAGATTAGCACGTTTTTATCAAAAGAAAGTCATTGAACGAAAGTTCAAAGTCGGTGAAATGGTTGCTAAAAGAATTTTTGTAAAACCTGGTGGTCCGCGTTCTAAGCTCCAACCCAACTGGGAAAGACCTTATGTTGTATCACATGCTTTTCCTGGTAATGCTTATCGTCTTGTTAATGCATAAGGAGAAGAGCTAAATCATCCCTGGAATGGTTTACATCTTAAGAAATACTACCCTTAGGATAAAGAGTCGATCAGTATGGTACAAAGACCAGAGGAATCAGAAAATTTATAAACTCAAATTTCTTTGTTAGTCTGAATAATTTAACTTCAAACCCATTACTGCACACACTGACACGTTTGATTCGTGAGTAACAAGAGATGCCAAGTCCTGAAGAATATCAAAAGCTTGACTAAGAGTGTAAAGTACAAATCATTCGTTTTTAAAGCAAAATTCTGTTTTACACTCGGCCCATGATGTCGGAACGAGACTTAGAATAGACTACCAAGAATACCCGCCATCTTAGTAGGAGGCCGTCATAAAAAAAATGGGGGAGATCCGTTCCAAAGTAAAGAAAAAAAAGAATAGAAAACAAAAGGAAAAGGCAAGGGGAAAATCAAAAGGCCAATACACTACAAACGTCACATCAAGGCCATGAAATGAAACAAAAGGGAACGCAAGGTCGATAAATACCCCGGAAAGAAAATGACCGAACCCCAACAGATATTAGGGTTGGAAAGGAACATCTTTTTAGGTCTCCGGAACCTTCTTATGGCTTTCTAAATCTATTCTTCTTTTCTTTCTAAAGAGGTGTACTTCAAACTTAAAGAATGGCTTAGATTGACTAAGGGTCAAATCATCAAATGGGATCACGAATGGAAACACAAGTTCAAACACGATGGATTTTAAGTTAAGTTGTTAAAGAACAATTTGGAAATTAAGTTAATAAATGAATATGATCTTTTGATCTAAGTACCATACTGGTCTTTTAGTCAAAAATTCAAAAAAAAATACATATGTCAAAAATTCAAAAAAAATACATATGTCAAAAATTCAAAAAAATTGCATAGTCAAAAAATTCAAAAAAATTGTATAGTCAAAAATTCAAAAAAAGTACATATTTCAAAAAAAATTCAAAAAAAATGTACGTGTCTCAAAACCCAAACAAAAATGAATATTTCAAAACCACAAAAATATTTCAATTAGCATTTGCTTGTTGCATTTAATGTGTTTCATTCCTTTTATTTTCAGTGAGCATCTGTTTGCTTGTATGTTGTATTTTGCTTAAATCTGATTATTCTTATTACCTTTGTTAATAAAGGCTATGCCCCTTGACTATTTATTCAAGGAAAAGATTGATTGACCATTTGTTTGGTCAGGCAAGGGGCTAAGCCTAAATAGATACTTAACCTGTTTGTTAAGTGTTGTACAGGATGCAAGATAAGCACAGGAACACGAGATTGGAGCCCAAAAGTTTCATGTATATATCAAAAGTGTTTTATACATGATACATGAAAAGAAAAGAAGTACATAAGCCCTCAAGGCTGGCTCTCCCCTCCGCCCTCATCTAACTGGCTCTGGGCCTCGTCAGGTGCGTCTGGTGCTGGTCCTCGGCTGGGAGGTGGAGGTGGCCCCATCGTGCTCGGCCCCGCCTGGCCGGAAGACACGGCAGCACTGGCAGTGAAAGCACTCGTCAGACCGCGCTCCTGCGCACGCTGTCGAGCACGCCTGTACCTCTCCTCCACACTCCGGCGCTCATGCTCTGCGATGCCAAGCTGGACCCGAAGAGCGGATATCTCAGCATCCATCTTCTGCCGCTCCTGCCTCTCCCGCTCTCGCTCCTCGTTGATGACCTCCAAGCGGGTCTGGAGGCGCGCAAGATCTCCAACCGAAAGTCGGGCCACCTGCTCCTCTAGAGCCCGGATCCGCTCTGCATCAGCCTCGGCACGAGTCGCTGTAGCATAGGCATCCGCTTCAGCCCTCTGAAGGGCTTCTTGGAGCTCAGCAACCTGCAGAAGAAGATTTTGTTAGTTCAAGACAATCAAGTAAATCAAGTCAAATTCAAAAATCAAAACTTACCCGAGCAGCACGGTCCTCCTCCGCAAGAGAAGCCCGGTGGATGGCAGAGGCAAGCTGACTCTAGAGGTCAGCCAAGGCAGCATCGTGCGCAGCGAATGATGATGAAGATGAAGCTCCATAGGTAGGGGGAGCTGCCTGGGTGTAGACGGCTCGCTGCACCAAAAGAATACTGTCAGTGGTTAATCGCCAAAACAATTAATTAATTAAAACATGCATTCATATTCATTCATACATACCAGGTCAAAGAGCTCTTTCTGGACTTGTTCGAGCTGGGCCTCAGCATCATGTAGTCGGGCCCGGAGGTCGATGATGACCGCATCACGAGCATCCTGCAAATCACATATACATACATTCATTCACCAACATAAATCAAGATAATAATGAAATTAAAGACGCATGAATGTATACTTACATCGAGTGGTCGGAGGAGCCGCAGCTGGTCGGCATAATGAACCCGGTACTGCTGGAGGTAGCCCTCGCTACTCTCCGCACGGGACTCCACTCTAATGCCCCGACGGTGCCAGTCCTCGTACTGCTCCGGGAACTTGGCACGCCAGTCGGTGAGGGATTGCTTGCCCCTCATGCTCCTTCCGATGCCCTCCGGGACCTCTTCATCTATCCATTCCTGATGGAGGCCCAACGTCCTCATCACGAGCCGGAGACGGAGGGGCTCGATCTCGTTGAGGCAGTGCACCCACATCTGCCTCCCGAATCGCCTCCTGCCAGCCGTCACCCACGGCTGACCTTCCTCGTTCATGCCCAGATACGGGCGCCAGATCACCTGCATATAGGTTAGATGCATTCATAAATAAATTGTACTTAAGGAATAAAGAATTGCATTGAACAAGTTAAAAACTTACCAGTAGCTCTGGATAATCTAGGAACTGACGGCGGAGGGCCGTCAACTGGTGGTGCTGCGGAGCCGTGTCCACAATTGGCTGCCAACGGCAGGCCAATGGAACGGCATCCGGAAGAACAATCCGCGCTCTGCCGAGCGGGAAATAGTGGTAGCTCCACACCTGCATTCATGAACATATAGGTTAGAAAAATCATTGCATATTACACATTGCATATCATGAATAAATAATAAAACATTTAATACCTGAAGGAACGGTGAGAAGCCACTGATAGTAGTCTCGCGGTCCGGCGTGACCGCGGATAGGTCTGCGAGCAGGTGGGCCAGAAGGGCCGCACCCCAAGCATACTCCCCTAAGCTATCTAGGTCATCCAATAAATAAAGAAACCTACAGTGGATATGGTCGCCCTTCGTACCGAAGAGCAACCGACCGAAAAAGAAAACTAAAAAGACCCTCAGCTGTCTGTCTACCTCCTCTACCTGACTCGGGTCACTACAATAGGCAGAGGAAGATGACTCTGCTAGCCTATCTCTAAACTCTACCCGGGTCTCATCAGACCGACGCCGGGGCTCGTCTAGTCCTAGGGCAGCCTCTACTTCTACCCTAGGAACCATCCTAGACTCCCTACCTATACTGGATACCTCTATCCCTAGCAAGGCCTCTGCTAGTCCCTGATAGTTGGGGTAAGTAACCCACTAACTGGTCGGCCCTCTACCCGCAGGCCAGTGATCCTGGCCACGTCCTCTAAAGTAGGGACCATATGCCCCCAAGGCATCAGAAATGCCCGACTCTCTGCATGCCAACGCTCCCTGAGCGCCTGCAGCAGGACTAGATCGAGCCAAAATGGCTCGATGTCTAGTATCTCGCCGAACCCCATCCGGCGCAGGCGCGCCTTCTGAAAATCCGGGAGTCCCCTATACGCCCCTATCACTAGGTCTCAGGAAATCCTGGCCCTCATCACTCCCTGCAAATAAAAAAAATAAAAAATAGGGTCAGTAATTAATAAAAACAGGAAAATTCACTTTCTGTTTTGAAAGGCGTCAGCACACACAGACGTGTTTCAAAACACGTCCACATACCTTGACGCAATTCAAACCTATTTTCTACCTACTTTAAAAATTCGAAATTTGGATTGAAAGACGTCGACCCAGGGCGACGCCTTTTGAAAGGCGTCACCTGGTCTGGACGCCTTTCAAGTCCAGATTTCGGGTTCCTTCAAGAACCCCTTTCTCCCCTCTTTTCCTCACCCCATTCAAACCACAGGACTTACCGTGTGGAGGTCGCCCTCCTCTTCCTCTTCCATCGCCATAGGCGCCGGTGGAGGGAGCTCCTCCTCCAAGAAGGCCGCCGCCTCGGCTAACGCCGCCGGCACCTCCTCGGGAGCTTCTTCTTCTTGCCTCCGCCTCCTCTTGGCCAAGGCCTTCTTCTTCCTTGATCATTCACCGTGTTCCATAGCTCTAAGGAAGGAGTTTTTGAGGAGTGAGATCACCGGAGAGATCGCCGGAGCTCGGTGAGGAGAGAGAAATTTTTGTGAAAGTGAGGAAGAAAGGAGGGCCTTCGCGGGTCTGTAACGAAAAGGGTGAAAAGCGTCGACTCAGACAGACGCGTTTTAGGGCGCATAAGTTGAGGCGGCAAAGGACAGCTGTTTGAATTGGTTGAAACACGTCCATATGAGTGGACGCGTTTCAGGTTCTGTTCAGAGCCGTACACAGGAAAATCATGAAAGGCGCCTTGATTACTGGACGCATTTTCAGGGAATTAATCATGAATTAATGGCATAATCTTGGGAAAAGTAGGAGAGAGAGTTGAAAGGCGTCTATTGATCTAGACGCGTTTTAAGCTTTAAATCGGGTTTTTAAGGATTAAATTGAATTTCTGGAAAAGAATTTAGTTTGAAAGGCGTCTTTCTGAGTGGACGCGTTTTACATTTTACAGTACCCGAATTGTTGAATTTTCAGGAAAAATCAGGTTTTTACTTAAGAAAAAATCATGTGCACATCACAGAAAGTTGGGGAAAGATTCGAAGGCATGAAAAATCAATCTTTATTCAATGGAATCAATCTTTATTACATCAAAATCAAAAAGAGAAAGAGGACATTCAAGGGAGAATATCATGAAGACCCTTAAGATAAGTAAATTTCAATCCTTTATCTCTGTCTTTAGAGGATCTTACACGATAGCTAAAGCCAAGGTTCCATAGAGTAATGATGATTTGTATGGCTTCATAATCTTCATCGGATTCCAAGTCACGTTTCTTGATTGGAAGTGTGGGAGAGAATTCAGGAAACTCACGACGGGCCAAGCTAAGTTGAGTAAGGCATCGGTGTGGATTGTACAACACAAATTCAGTGGCCCCAATTAACTTGAGATCTGCTCCTGCTGTACGGCGCACCCAAACTGGTTTTCCAACAAGAGCAAGAGGGGACGAGTCGAATATGTCGGACGTCATGAGCTTCAAATTCTCTCTCCAATCGGCTCGGGTCTTGAGTTTTGGAATCTTGTTGACCATGTATTCATTGAACTTTACAATATTAGCAATGCAATGAATTGGACTATTCAAGAAGATCTGAGATGGATTCAGAGGCTTTTTCTTGCTATGCTCGAATTTGAAGTGAAGTTCAACCCACAAGGAAAAGAGTAGCATGCATCCATATGGAGGACGACCCACAGAAGCCGCAGAAAGTCCACTGTAGAGATATGCTAAGAGTGCAGTGCTAATGGATTTACCTTCGAAAATTGCGCAAATAGCACTAATTTGATCGTCTTCCAAGATGTTATCCTGTGCAGGAAAGAATAAGGCACCGGCAAGGCATGTAACGAAAGCTTTCGTTACATCCTCTGCCTCATCCTCCCTTAAATCTTCAATTTCATAAAGAGTCCACTCGGCTAGTTTTGCAAGATTGATCCCCTTCTTGGTGAGACATCCTTTAGCTTCTGAAGGATCCTTCATGATCGATGTCAATAACTGTTGACCGGTGATTCTCTCTTTTGTCAAGGCTATCTTGTCTCTGTTGTCTCTGGTCTTCGGGAGACCTAATAGAAGTTCCGCCTCTTCTAGAAGGATTGTGCACTCGAAATCTTGGAAGAAGAACATATGAGTTTGGGGATGCCACCACTCGATCAAGGCGCCCATAGCTGCCCAGTCTACGTTCGCACTTTTGTAATTCTTGGCGAGCACTACAAGTCCTTGAAGATCCCACTTGGATATGAACACTTGCATAGAAAGCTTAACACTTTTTGCAAGTTTACGAATCCAAGGGAGAGACGTGAACTTTCTTGGGCCAGGAAACATGGGGTAATTCTGAAAGAAAGATAAAAAGGGAGCTTGATGAAGTTTGATGAAGAGCATGATGGAAGACATGAAGAATATGAAAAGAAAGTTGATTGGACCTACTTGAAGATTGAGATTTCTTCCATTGAGATGATTCTCTATGTCTGCAAACTTCTCTAGAGACATCTTCATCTTCTTGTTTGAGGAATCCATCTCTCTTTTTCGGAGTTCCTCCTTCTTGAAGCTTGGGAAGCTTGAAAACCTTGAAGAAACCTTGAAAATTTGGAAGAAAACTCTCCTTTGGATCTTTAGATTATGATAGGATTGCTTGGGAATAACCTAAGGATGTTTATATAGGAGGGATTGCGATCCTAAGTAGACCTTTTTCGGATTGGAAAAGGGATGTGCATTGATAGAGTTGGAGTTCGGGTAGAGAACAACCAGAAACATGTTTCTGTGAGTAAAAGGCGTCTAGTAGAACAGACGCGTTTCAAAGTTGAATGGCGTCTGCTCGACACGACGCATTTTAGCCATTCTGCTATTTTCCCGAAATCCTGTGGATTTTAATGTTTAAATTGAATATTTGTTTGGAATTATTAATAATTTTGATTGCAGGAAATTCAAGAAAGCCTGAGTAAAGCTGGAAATGTCAAGAAGATCCCATTGTGGAATTCAAGTCCCGACCGTGACTAAAAAGACGGTTATCTCTACCCTTGTATTATTCCATGTAATTATTTTGCATTTGCATTACTATATGTTAAATATTTATTAGAGTATATCAAGGACCTTATGGTTTTGATGAAACTGGAATTTGAGTTCCCCTTCAACAAAAACAGTGATAATTCCAGAGGATTCTTAATCGCACGGATAGGCCGTTGGATTGTTGATTAGTGAGGACGATGGTTCCATTTTTGTGAAACAGTGCGTGGAGAAACGAGCTTCGGCTTAGCACTGAATTACAAGAGTTGGTATCTTGACTCATTAATGACAATTTAATAATATTATCCTTGATTAATTTATATTTCATTTGACTTTATATTTTTCTTTTAGCCCAGCATGCATCATGTAAGACTTTGAAATTATTGTGATAAGAATTAATTATTGATTAAGTTTCAGACCATTAATCAAATAATTTCTAACATGATATGAAATATTCCATTCCGAATTGAGTATCTTGATTATCTTTGAGGTTCGCTTAAAGATATCCTTGAAATTCTATCCTTGATTGGATTCTTTATCCAATATTCTTGTTTTCTTTTAAGATCCATCATGGTTGTAGCACGTCCACGTTGGCTGGCAAACGCTCCCCATGATGAAACCTGCAGTGTCTACGACCTGGGGTACTTCCCACTCCGAGGAGGTTGATCGACTTTATTTTATTTTCTTGTCTACCTCATCCAGACAGGATTAATTCCATTGATCTCCTTGAGCTATCTTCGTTGATAATTTTGAGAAAAAATTCCAGTCATGTGATGTTAAGAGCGTGTCTCATCACACCTTGGCATCACCTTTTCAGTACATTCCATTCCATTTCACTCCCTTGCAAAGACAATGCCAAGGTGAGGCAGCTGTAGACACGCTAATTTTGACGTCATTTCGAGTAAATTTCATATCATATAATAATGCCTCGAAATGGTCTGATAATTAATCATTAATTAATTTTTATTAATCTTTTTGAGTGTCGGGTTTAACAGATGTGTTTAAGTTAATCAATTGAATTGGTTTTAGCTCAAATTTGAGTTAAAATATGAAGAATTATAAAAGACGTCGACCCAAGTGGACGCCATTTAGACTTTATCCTTATTTTAACGATTAAATTTTAATTTTAATTAATTAATTAATTAACTAAAAGGTGTCTGGTAATGTCGACGCGTTTTAAGTTTCCTAAGTGATTTTAACTTCCCCTCCGGATGTTTATCCTTATCTTAATTAGGCTAAAAGACGTCTACACATGTGGACGCGTTTTACCTAATAAAGATAAAGATAAATTTTCCCGGATATTTATCCTTATCTTAATTAATCTGAAAGGCGTCAGCCATGGTGGACGCGTTTTAGATAATTACAGATAAAGATGAATTAATCAGTATTTATCTGTCGGTTAAGATAGATAAATCTTGGATTTTTCTATGTTAATCTCGAACGTAAGAAAAGCCTATAAATACCCTGCATGTTGAAGAGTTAAAAAAAAAAAAAGGGAGAGAGTTGAAGTCCATTAAGAGAGCATTATTATAGCGAGTTGAAGATCGAAGCAACAACGTCGGAACGCCGGAGCGCTGCCATTTCCAGAAGTCGGCGTCCTTTCAAGATCTTCATCCTTTCAAAGCTTCAACCGATTGGGCATAAGTTTTTCATTACTGCATTTTCATTTTCATTTTCATATTCATTAATTTCATTCTTCATTCACTTCATGCAAACACACACTACAGCATAATTTTTCAAAACCTACTTGATTTAAGGGATTTCAAAGCCATTCAACAAGTAAGTTTGATGTTCAATCATATGTCCAAAATCATGATTAGTTCAGATACTGCTTCTACTTAAATTCTCATCATCATTGTTTCTTCGTTTTCTGTTTCTGTCTCTGCTGCACTCAACAACAACGAGAGATTCAAAAGGGGAAATCAAGCACAAAGTCAGAAAGACTTCTGGACGATCCTCAACCTCAAATTCAACAGCAAGAACATGAAGCAAAGAAAGGGCTCTCTTTCTTCAGCCGGCTGAGGAAGGGGAACCAATGACTCAATCTTCCGCGTTAGAACAGGTAAGCGATCATATCTCTTTTGAAACTTTTTAGTTAAAAGTTTCTAGCGATCACTGCACTTAGTTGCTATTTTTAATAGGTTAGTTTACACTAAACAACATAGATTTTTCATGTTAATCACACGGTTATTCTAAGCACCTACAGCATCTTGTTGCTCTATAACAAAACGACGCTTCCTCTACTGGATTAGTATAAACCTCGATCGAGGTTGAGCGAGTGCAAGGCGATGTGCTCAAATCCTCCTGGAAGGGGGATGTCTGCTTAGGCGAATACGTCTAGGTGATTGGCCATGAATTTTCGGTACTCTTTTTTTTTTTTATGTTGGGTCAGAAGAGTTCCCACCTTAAGCTTTTGATTAGCAGCAGGGCCGACCTTCACGGTAGTCAACTCTTCAGACGATTCAGCTATCTCCCTCGACCTGTCCGGTAACTCGTGAGGGAGCTCGACAGTCTTTTGTGCTTGCCCTTCGATCGCAGCCAACATCTGACTTGAGATGTTTTGGATCCCGCGAACTTCTCTGACCCCTACCATAGTCGAAAACTTTAGTTTCTGATGCATACTAAATGGGACAGCCCCGAACTATCCCAGGGATCCTCTCCCCAGGACTGTGTCATATGGTGAGGAGGTGTCCGTTATTTCAAACGTAACTGCCTGAGTAGACGTCATGGGAGGGATACCTATTGTCATTGGGAGGATGGTATGGCTCTCGATCGACCAGTTGCTTTTCCCCCATGCATTCGCTCGGTCGAGTGGGTGAAAGTTATCCGAGAAGAGAATACTCACGAGACTCTCGATGTCAATAAGGACCTTCCTTGCCCGTCGTCCCGCAATGTCAGCTTCTATTACTAGTGCATCATTGTAGGAAATGACTATGCCTTGAAGGTCCTCATCGGAGAAGGTTATTATTCGTCGGTCGGTAGGGGATCGTCCTTCATTCTTCTAGATGCAATCATGGATTCCGGAAGCATAGGCATATTTCCTCTTCCCGCTGATTCCACAAGTCGACCGGGTATTATCCTCGCATGAATCACACGAGTTGTATCTTCCCTCGCTCGCCGGCCGATGACTTTTTTCAACCATGGCTCTTTGCAGTCGTTCCCATAGACGGCGCCAAAAGATGATAGACCAAAATCTCGTCCACCACGATCAGGACCTTCAAACTCCGATCATAGGGATGTCACGAGATAGTCCCTACAAAACAAAACACCGTTAGAGGAGTCCCTGGTAGTGGCCGAGGGAAGCCCCCTAAGTGCCTAAGTGAAAAGGCTGGGGAAGCAGAAGAGAAAGCTACAGAGACTTGGGTGCCAGAGAGCATATCTATACCTGCAGGGATATGGGGCCTTATATAGCAGTCATACAGGGCACCCCTTTCGCGGGACGGTTTCTAGTCTGATCAGGGGGAGTAAACCTCTGGAGATTTCAGTAAGTCATGTCCTTATCAAGAAAGGATGATCATCTTAAGAAAAGTTTGGATACGAAAAGGATTCTTTTCTTGCACGGCATGATCGACTTAGGACTCCGCAAGGAGACGGATCCTAATCAGGTTGGTACATGACAATGCCAGCCGATTGCTTTTGGATTTTCTCCTCATGAGGGAGAAAGTAAATATGGGCCTAGGGGCTCCGTCAAATGGGATGATCTACTGGTATTTGGGCCGTGCCGAATTGTCATCTATCAGCACTCATAAGGAGTTATTTGATCTCTTAATAATAAAAAAATCTCATTAAATGCATTAATTGCAGAAAGAAACTGTGAACAAGGGTAATTCTAATAAGAAGCATCTAATGATCAAGAGCAACTCCTAACAATAGTACAAAATATGATATAATAGCCTTATCCCTAACATTTAATTTTAAGCAGACTAAAGGGTCATTGAGCTAATACCTCCTAGGCTCCTATATTAACTAATTTGCACACATTTATCATGCAATAAGGGCAGATAATAACTGGCAAAAGCAGTCATGCAACATTTGATTTCAGTGGCGTGAACGCGAGAAACCCAATATAAGTTTTCATCTCCCCCACCGTGCTGCTTTTCGGAATTTTATAGAGTTTGTATTTGCATTTGTACCCCCAACTCTCACATATTGTCATCAATATTTTTAAAATATTCAAACTGTTACATTTATACCCTTCCGTCAAACTAACGTGAATTTCAACAAAATATGTCAAAACAAATTCCATAAATCATGATAACATTGGGGTATCAAAAGTACACATGCAAAATTTTAATGAATTGAGGGGTATGTATATATGTAAAATATTAATGAATTTATATCTATGCAAAATCTTTAGATCGAGAGATATATTCTGAAGATTTCAAAGGTATCAGTGGCAATATGTGAGAGTTGGAGGTATGAATGCAAGTATGTCTTTTCGGGGGTGTATATATGCAAAAACCCAATTTCTTAAACATGTGGTTGCTCCCAAATCTCTTATCGACATTCTATGGATTGTTACCTTGTGCAGCCATTAAAATTGACTCCATCATTAGGTACAGAGCCACCTGCTCTGGCTGCAACATTGGCATTCTTATAGCGATACGTGGCTAATGGGGGCATCTTCCTTGGCTAATCTTCGACAGCAGCATCACCATACAATTTTTTTCAGCAAACCCTGGGGTAGTTGGAGGACAGCAACCTAACCCATTAATATACACCTTTTGTAGTAGAGGATAATGTAAAGAGCCTTCTGTAATGTGACACAAGTCCCTGCAAATAACACTTCCACTCTTCACCCTCTGTGTAGAAGATTCGTCTAGCACCTCATGGAGCCCAATTAGGTTCTGTGTCACTTTCAGAGTGAGGGTGAAAAGCTTGTGAGAAGAGAAAGGCATCAATCCGAGGAACGTCCATGCAAGTTGATGTCAAAATTCTAGGGCTGAAGGAAAGTAGTAGAGTAGCCTTGAGCCATTCAACAAGTGGAATCATTCATCCCTTTTTCCATGCATATTGGTGCCACTTTGGAGTCCACTTGCCACTACCCTCCATGTTGATATGAAAGAGGGAATGAGGGGTGCAGCAAGTAATATGCTGCAGAAATAAGGAATATGGGCATTTACTCTATATGCTCGACATAAAGGGACTGAGGAACCAACGATGGCTTCACCTCTATATGCTCGGCTTTGGTGTGCCGCAAAATTATTTCTCTTTATATGTGGGATTATTTCTCCGGAGATTGACTGAGATCTGAGATTATCGCTTAATTACGTGAAATTATTGGAGCTGCACATAATTATCTCCATTTGGAAATAAAATATTAAACTTTGTCTAAAATTGAACTCTGGTCCCTTGTAAATATGTATACGTATCCCACCAATTGAGCCATCCTTTCAAACAAAAGATATAAAGGGGTCTAGGAAATGTGGTATTTTTAGACATTAGACGTTAACATGAGGCGATTGAAGAAAATTGAAGAGACTAGAATATGGATCTTTTTAAGGTTTTGTCCATGATGATTGTAAAAGTGAGCCACCAGAGAGTAGAATGAACAACAGAGAAGTGATTCTGAAAGTATAACAGAGACACATGGGATAAAACCCCTAGCTTTTGTCTAGATGACCGTCGTAGTATTTTCCGACGGTAAGAATCAGGTCATGTCATTCCAGAATAACTTTAAAGATAAAGAAAGAAAAGAAAGATTCGTCTTTTTTTTTTTTTTTTCCTTACGTGAATCAATTGGCTATATGTTCGTCAGTTCTTCTTAATTTGAAGACTATTCTCCTTGGGTACAAATTTTTTCTACATTACTAAGATTGTTTATTTTCATTCAGCAAGTGTGTTCTTCTTATAGATTGTGTCTGAGGAGAGGAATTAAACATAATATGGGAATCATCTCTCCTCCCTCCCACACACTACAGTAGATGGGATTTGATCTTATATCTCCCTCAAGAAAAAAAAAAACTTGTGCTTGTACGCCTTAGGCTTCGGAAAAGAAAGAACAACTTTATAAGCGACCAAGAGCAGTCTACATTCCACGTTCCCAGATATTTATGAGGATTCTAAGAACCTATCTGGACATCAGGATTTGAATTATCTGGACTCCTTTCCATCACCTTCCATTACAGGTTGTTTGTTTTGATGTAAAATAATATAATTTAAAAAAATATTTCATTTTATAAGTTTTCATATATTTGGTATGATGCACAACAATGCAAATCAAAATCTTGTCTGGATATTATCTGCCCACTTGGCAGTCAGTTTCTTTATTTTGATATTTTAAAGGAGGACCATTATAAACTAAAACCAAATAACATGTGCATCCCTTCGAAGAAGGAAAGTATAGGTTCAAAGGATCCTTAGTCATGAAAATGTCGCACGTTTTATTTTCTATCATTATCCTTATTTTTGTAGAGCTATCGTCGACCTTATCATTATCCTTATTTTTGTTAGCATATGTGCTGCCATTCCTCGCCTATAGGAATGTAAATTGGACGGGCTCGGTTGGCTTATGTGATATTTTGGGTCTAACCCAAATTCAAAATGGCCCAACCCCATTTTAGCCCAGCCCAAGGAACTCAAATTCAGCTCAAATTCAATAATGAGTAGATTGGATTTGATTGGGTTGGACTGACCCTGATTATAAATGGTTTGTTAGAAGCATTTTATTTTTTGTATGAATTATTGTAAAAGTCAATAAATTAAATTAGGTCAACCCGTTTTTTGTCCAACTCAACTCAAATTTAACTAATGTCAATCTAAATTTAGTCCAACCCAATTTATATAATGTCAATCTAAATTTAGTCCAACCCAATTTATATAATTTAAGCCAGCCTAATTTATTTTAATATGGGTTGAGCCATTGGCTGGCCCGCCCACTTGACACCCCTACTCACCTATCATACTCCTTCTAAAAAGTTAATAAACCCTTCTATATTCCAATATAAACATGCGTAGAGGCTACCTTTGAAGACTTTTAAACTAGTATTCACAAAACTTCTGCTTGTTCAACATGTAAGATACACAAGAATGAAACTTATATCATGTCAAAAAAATTATAAAATCAATTGGTAAGTAAAATTTATGAAATCAAGCTACACAACAATAATATTGTTGGAGATAGGAAAGATGTCAATACGGAGGACAACAGTATTGCTAAAGGAAAATGAGATGCAAGGAAGAAGAGTCGTCGTCATCACAAAGTCTTATCCCATATATTTGAGGTCGGCTACACAAATTTTATATCACTATTTTAATCTATCAAATATCAAATTTAAGGTAACACGTAATAATGCCAAGTTGTTTTTAACTACATCTAACCATCTCATCATAGGTCTATCTAGATGTCTTCTATTTTCTTTTACTCTAATTTTATTACACATCTTAACCCATGCTGAACTTGGGTCACGATATATCTCAAACCATGACAACCTATTCTCCTGAAGTTTAATATCAACAGAAGTTATACTTAAATCCTTACATCCTTTATGATTTTATCTTTTCTAGTCTTACCACACATTCACTTTGACATCCTCATCTCAATAACATACACCTTTTTATCCTTTCTTGCAGCCCAACACTAAGAATTATATGACATAGCAGGTCTTACAGTTATCCTATAAAATTTACTTTGAGTTTTAAGGGGACTATCAATCATAAAGGACCCTAAATGTACTTTTTATTTCAGCTAACCTACCTTGACTTTGTGAGTGAAATATTCTTGTCTCTCTTCGTTATCTTAAATAATAGATCTTAAATAGTGAACGTTGTTACTTTTCAAAATAACTTGTCCTTTAATAGTAACTAAATCCACTTGATCAACCTTTCTATTACAGAAGTTATATTTTATGTATTTTGACTTGGTTCAACTAATATTAAAGCCTTTAGATTCCAAGGTGGACCTCCATTATTATTCAAACTCTTAATATCTTCATCAACTGGAACAATATCATCTAAGAATAATGCACACAAAAGGATGTCACTATACAAGTCTTTAGTAATCACATCCATAAATAATGTAAAGAGATAATACCAACGCTTAATATAGTCAATAATAATAGGGAACTCATGTGCATCTCCAGCAATTGTCCTCATGCTAGTATAAGTCTTCTTATACTTATCTCTAATCACACATATATACTCTCTAGATAATTCCTTCTTTTTTGAAGTCTAACAAATTAGCTCCCTATGTACACGATTATAGGTTTTCTTCAAATCAGTGAAAACCATGTAGAAATCTTCACTCATCTCTCTATTTTCTCCATCAATTGTCTCAATAGAAAAATAGCTTCTATAGTTCTATTGGTTCACTAAACTGATTTTCTGAGAGAATTAGTGACACGCTTAAATTGCTTCTTTACTACCTTTTCCCAAAGTTTAATAGTGTGACTCATAATTTAATTCTATAATAATTATTACAATTCTGGATATCCCTTTTAGTTTTTAAAGCTGGAAACCACAATACTTCTTCTCCAATCGTTCGGCATTGATCTCCTCTTTTTTAAAATCTTATTTAAAAGTCCAATCAGCCACTTACCTAATTATACTACCTACGCTTTTTCAAACTTCCATCGGTATCTAGTATGGTCCAAGATCCTTACCTACTCTCATCCTTTTAGAATATCTTTAATTTTTAAAGTTTTAATTTGTCGAATGTAATGATAATTAATTTACCCACTAGACTTATTAGTTTATTCACATAGGTGACCTTTTAATTGATCCTCATTAACAATTTATCAAAATAAATATTTCATCTCTCCTTAATCTCACAATCCTTTGTTAGAACAATGAGAATAGAGATGAAGAGGATGATGACAATTATGAGTCTGCCATGGAATGAGAATTAATGCGTAGTAACAATATTTCTAAAAAAAGAAAAAGTCAAAATGAAAAGTAATAATTTTGTTACATGACAAGGAGATGCAAAAAAAAAGGCATAAAATGCATTATCTATGAGGCTCAATGAGATGTATGAAGAAAATATATAGACAGATGAATGAATAAAATAATATAAAAAATAATTGTATATGTATATTTACTCTTCAACATTTGAAAACTAATAATATCCTCACCTTTGTCTTAAATATATATAAAAAAGTCTTTATCCATCCTTTAAGCTTTAGATATGAACGAATAAACATATAATCAAGTAATCCTTGACATCTACAGTCGCATCTGCTCCAGATTAGTGAGTGAAATGGCTGCTACTCTTGCTAAAGAAAATTAGGTTGTCATTGCATTAATAAAACATCATTAAATAATGAATTTTTTAAAAAAATATTATTAATAAAAATCCCTATTATAGAAGAAAACTTGGCATATGAACACAATTTTACATTGGTTTTTATTTTTTAGTCCCTCTAATCTATTTAATCTATAAAAAAAATTCTATAACCTCTTATTTTAGTAAAAACTCCTTGTGATCTCACTTTTAATTAGAAAATATCTTAAAATTTTGAAAAAAGTTTCCTAAATATCTTAAATACTTTGAAAAAATTCTGAAAAAGA
Source organism: Zantedeschia hybrid cultivar (assembly GCA_030544215.1). NCBI lineage: Eukaryota > Viridiplantae > Streptophyta > Magnoliopsida > Alismatales > Araceae > Zantedeschia > Zantedeschia hybrid cultivar. Next base: position 80,442,237 of record JARZZO010000005.1, on the reverse strand, counting down.
TATTTTTTTTTACTAAATACAGATGTTATAGGAAGTTTCTCCTAAATTAAACAAAATTAGAATGACTAAAAATTAAAACATCTTTTCTATTTTGAAAGGAAATGTGATGGTGCTCACCTGCCAGAAATCCGTCCTGTTTGTTAATCTTCCAAAAGGACAAAAATTGCCGCCGTATGAACCAAACGGGTTATCCTATCTGATCAGAATGAGAAAAAGATTCTGCACCTACAAATAAATAAGGAATTTGACTACTCTTTTCATTGTGATGAGAACCTTCCACCCGGTGCTTCTAAATGACAAAAAAATTTCCTCCTTTATCGTTAAAGAATAAGCACAAAGGATGGTGTATTTGATGAGTGAACGTTTCTTTTTTGAAAAAAAATAAAAAATAAAGATTCTACTTGGCAGAGCTCTGTAGAAGACATGTTATGCAGAGTGCTACAGATGGCAAGGAGTCCTTTTTTGAGATGGTTTGAGAACTTGGAATGGGACACCTCTGCATGAGGCAAGCAGGTTCTAATCTCATCTCCAACAAAAATAATGTATTCTTCAGCTTTATAGGTCTCAGGATAACAGCAAGCAAAATAGATTCATATGGCAGCATCTTATTGCCCCCAAGGAGAAACATAAAAAACAGGAGCTCCACATGGGCCCTACCATCTTTGGGAATTTCCCTGGGAATCTTACTGAATGCCACCTTTTCTTGGACCAATGTTTTCACCAGAGGAAGGTTCCCCAGGGTCACCCATTGAATCTACCCCTTTTTCAGGAATTGGAGGTTCTTCTGATGACACATGGCTGGCCTCCTTGGTAGCTATGCAGTTAGCATATGTCCTTTTCTTATCCCAGAAGTGGGTGTTTTCACAAGATCTCATGAATGGTGCACTAAACAATTAACATCAGATGCACACTGTCCTTGTCAAGGTTAACAGGAAATCTAACGTAGATTGCTTCTTAACATAAAATTAATGAAAACCATCTGCTTGTTTGTGTCAGCCACGAAGCAGTCTAAAAAAAGGAAACCTTATCCAATATGTGGTCGGTTCCATGACTATCTCTAGTCTAGAAGATCTCTTTGGGGGGTTGAGGTGAGGTGGGGGTTGCCCTTCTCAGTCAACCTCTATCCTGCCGACCTTTTACCAACGACAAAAGCTTCAAGCCCAACGGCTAAAATAAGTATATGTGTTTAGAAATGGCAAGACCCTGGAAAAAGGGTTTGCTTTTGTAGAAAGATTTGAGATCTGCAGGAATCTTTGATGGGGTCTCTATGGCCCATGTTTGGGAAGTTTGGAGTGGAAGAGTAGGTAATGTGATGGCAGTTACCATTCCCCTCTTCTCCACACATCCATGGCAACCAGTCACATTTCCTTACATTAGCATTGATTTGATTCTAGAATAAGGGAGAATAAGATGAGTTATTCATCTTTATGTATTAGAATTACTTATTTCCTTTCAAATAAGTATTAATGGTATTTCTTTTATCATCTTTTATATTATAATTTATTTTATATAATTAAAATCATTTATTTCAAATAAAAACAAACGGTTATTAAAACAAAACGAGTTTTATTTACAGTATAGATAATCCGGAATTGCTGATATCGGCTATCAAACTGGCGGTGTAATGTGTAATTAAAGTGTAGACCCTCTCTCCTGCAGGCTACAACACATTCCCCTTATTGTTCATCACAGATCTCGAATTAGCTTGTGTTAGCTGGTAATTACTATATTTTTCTTCTTTTGGTCTAACTCGCCATCTTGGGGGCTGGTGACAAAATTAGTATTCAATACATCCCCATAAACCTGGCTGTACCCAGGAGCTGCCACCTAAGTTGGAAAACCCTACCCCACAAACAACCATGAAGGGGTCCTCTTCTACTTCAATTTTAATTTTAGTATTCAATACATCCCCCATAAACCTGTCCACGCCCAGAAGCTGCCACACAAGCTGGGAAACCCTACCTCACAAACAACCTTGAAGGGCTCCCCTTCTACTTTAATTTTAATTCTTCAACTGTTCTCTTCATGTTTCTTCCCTTTTAAGAAGCAACCTTCACGGGTAAGGAAACGAGCAAGATTCGCCGACTCGACATGTTAGATCGATTTGGATTTTTCATGGTTCGATATAAGTCGGATCGATTCGTATGAGTTGCATGGTTAAATCGTACATATTCGATCCAGTCGCACCGACTCAGATTCGTGTTGATACCGAATCATCTAAATCGACACGAATCAATTTAGTACGGCAAACCTTGAAAACGAAGCCCCCTCTCCGTAGCCTCTTCATGCTTCCAGTACGCACACAAGACCTTTCCCTTTCCTTCTCATCGGTACGTATTCTATTCTCTGCGAGCACTAGTTGAGCACTTTTGAACCCACCAGTCTTCTGTATGTTTCTACACCCTTTCCTTGTCTTTTTCGTCCTCCTCTGTTCCATTCCTGTTTTGCTCTCTCTTACAACTTCTAATCACAATTTACTTCCTTGTGATTGAGGGCATATGTTGTTCCAAGGCAGGTTAGGATAACATCTGAATTCTGTGCATAAAGCAGGTGTTTCCATGCACATGTGCAGCAACCATTCTCTTGAGATTCTGGTTTATGGTTGGCCAAGAGGTCTCTGCCCCACTGCAGGCAACTAGTTTGGTTGTCCGAATGCCCCGCTCTCTGGGCAGCCATGGCAATGGCATAAACTTGCTGAACCAATCATAACCGCTCATCATTGATCCTCCTATCTTTGATGTGTGTGAGTGATCCCGTTTCCCAGTCCCATCATTTTTCTTTCTTAATTTTCATTTTTCTTCTTTCATCAAATCCACCTCACCATCCCTGTATATATTGGCTTCCCCGGCATGGTTTCCTTCAGACGCTAACCACATAGGCCCTGGTCAGCAGCTTCCATACTGGTACTCTCCGCCGGCTGCTCTTCTCTCTCTCCTTCTTCCTCCTTTGTTCACCACATTGTCCATACCCAATTCCTTTCTGCAAAACACCATTTTCTTTTCTTCTCTTGCTTTGTTGCAAGGAGTGTTTCATGCAACAGCCCATTCTGTGCAAGTGCTAAGTTGCTAACCAGAGCTAAGTTTTGGCCTAGAGTTTAGGACATCCCTTGTCCCACTGTTCCCTCCCATGGCACCACCTGAAGCGGTGACCGAACCAGTCGCCAACCATGAAGACGCTGACGGGCTGCAAAACTCCTTCTCCCTCTCCGGAGGGAAACTGTCCGTCCATGGAGTCACACTGCTCTTGGACGTCCCCAGCAACGTCTGCTTTAGCAGCTTCTCCTCCATATGCCAAGCCTCGGAAGCACCTGCCGCCCTGTTCCAGCAGGTGCTGCTGCGGTCGAACAAGGGCGGCTTCCTCGGCTTCTCCACGGAGAAAGAGCCTTCTGACAGGCTGACGAACTCTCTGGGCTGCTTCAGCAACCGCAACTTCGTCAGCGTCTTCCGCTTCAAGACGTGGTGGTCGACCATGTGGGTGGGGAGCTCCGGCTCGGACCTGCAGATGGAGACCCAGTGGGTTCTGCTCGACGTCCCCGAGCTCAACTCCTACGCCCTCGTTCTCCCCTTCGTCGACGGGAGCTTCCGCTCCGCGCTCCACCCCGGTGCCGACGGCCATGTGCTCATCTGCGCCGAGAGCGGGTCGACCCGTACGAGGGCCTCGGGATTCCGAGCCATCGCCTACGTCCACTTCTGCGACAACCCCTATACCCTGATGCAGGAGGCCTACGCCGCCGCCCGCGTTCACCTCGGCACCTTCCGGCTCCGGGAGGAGAAGCCGCTCCCACCTCTGGTGGACAAGTTCGGGTGGTGCACCTGGGACGCCTTCTACCTCACCGTCGACCCCGCCGGCATCTGGCGCGGTGTGGAGGACTTCGCCGAGGGGGGACTGCGGCCCCGCTTCCTCATCATCGACGACGGGTGGCAGAGCATCAGCATCGACGGGCAGAACCCCATAGAGGACGCCAAGAACCTGGTGCTGGGGGGCACCCAGATGACCGCGCGGCTGTACAGGTTCGAGGAGTGCGACAAGTTCCGGAAGTACAGGGAGGGGGCTCTCCTCGCGCCCGGCGCGCCGCGCTTCGACCCCAAGAGGCCGAAGCTTCTCATCGCCAAGGGCATCGAGGTGGAGCACGCCGAGAAGGCCCGCGACAAGGCGGCCCAGGCGGGGGTCACCGATCTGTCGGCTTATGATGCCAAGATCGAACTTCTGAAGAAGGAGCTGGATGAGATGTATGGGGGAGGGCAGAGCAGCGAAGAGGACGGCGATGCTGGGAGTTGCAGGAGCTGCCAGTGCAATAATAAGGGGGAGGTGGGGATGAAGGCGTTTACCAAGGATCTAAGGAAGAGGTTTGAAGGGTTGGACGACATCTACGTGTGGCAGGCCCTATGTGGTGCCTGGGGCGGGGTGAGGCCAGGCGCCACCCATCTCGACGCCAAGGTGATCCCTGTCACCGTCTCCCCGGGATTAGACGGCACCATGACCGACCTTGCTGTGGTGAAGATTGTGGAAGGAGGCATCGGCCTAGTGCGCCCGGACCAGGCTGCAGATTTTTACGACTCCATGCATTCTTACCTCTCCAAGTCTGGGATCACAGGGGTCAAGGTTGATGTGATCCATGTAAGCTTTATCTTCCCATGTTTTTCCTTTTTCGGTCACATCCTTTTCTTTTGTGTTGTGCTAGTCGTCGTCTTCTTCTCTGGGTCCAAATTTTGCTCTTTCTTATGGTGTAGATTTGTGGGTCCTGTGTAAATGGGTAAATCTTTTGTTTGCAGACGCTTGAGTATGTCGGCGAGGAGTATGGAGGGCGGGTGGAGCTCGCCAAGGCATACTACAAAGGGCTGACAAAGTCCCTCCTGAAGAACTTCAATGGAAGTGGAATCATAGCAAGCATGCAGCAGTGCAATGACTTCTTCTTCCTTGGAACCTGGCAGGTTGCATTAGGGAGAGTAGGTGAGTGGTAGTTAGTGTTTGAATCTAACCGGAAGCACTTTTGAGACCTAGCTAGTTACTTTGAGGAAAAGGAATTTAAGTCTTGAAAGTCTTTTATGTAACATTTTTTATGTTTTTCCCAATTAAAAGCTCTAAAACTTCTTTAGATTGCTTTAAAAACGAGGCATAGCCAGAAAATTTTGAATGAAATATTTTTTTATTAAAAGTTTTATTAAACGCGTACTAGAAAATGAAATATACATAATATATATGACTAGTTGGATCATCCTACCTAATGTCTTGGAATAAAGAGATATGTATGGACATGTTTATTTGGAGAAAACCGGCTAGTAGTTTGTCTAGAGCATGAATGCTAACAGTCATTTGGAACAGGTGATGATTTCTGGTTCCAGGATCCAAATGGAGACCCCATGGGGGTCTTCTGGCTGCAGGGGGTCCATATGATCCACTGCGCTTACAACAGCTTGTGGATGGGTCAGATCATCCAACCGGACTGGGACATGTTCCAGTCAGACCACCTCTGCGCCAAGTTCCACGCCGGCTCCAGGGCCATCTGCGGGGGGCCGGTCTATGTCAGCGACTCCGTCGGCGGCCATGACTTCGACCTCCTGAAGCAGCTCGTCTTCCCCGACGGAACAGTCCCCAAGTGCCAGCACTTTGCCCTCCCAACCAGGGATTGCCTCTTCAAGAACCCCCTCTTTGATGGGCAAACCATCCTCAAGATTTGGAATGTGAACAAGGTAACTTAACACCCCATCATACAGATCTTAGCACACATGCATCAGAAGACTTCCTCGTGGCATCCTCCATGATTGTCTTGTGGTGAACAATGCTTAGTTAGAAGCAATAGAAACTGATCTACTCATCTTCTTGTACAGTATGGAGGCGTTGTGGGAGCATTCAACTGCCAGGGAGCAGGATGGGATCCAATAGAGCACAGGATCAAAGGATACTCCCACTGCTACAAGCCAGTTTCTGGTTCAGTTCATGTGCTCGACGTGGAGTGGGATCAGAAAGAGGAAGCTGTCGACATGGGTGAAGCTGAAGAGTACGCTGTCTACCTTAGCCAAGAGGAGAAGCTACTTCTGATGACCCCGAAGTCGGACTCCATCAACATCACCATCCAGCCGTCTTCCTTCGAGATCTTCAGCTTCGTCCCGATCACGGAGCTCGCCGGCGGCGTCAAGTTCGCGCCCATCGGGCTAACAAATATGTTCAACAGCGGTGGGACCATACTTGAGGTGGAGCATTCTGAGAGTGGCGGTGAGGCCAGTGTCAGGGTCAAGGTTAAGGGTGGGGGCAGGTTCTTGGCATATTCGAGTGGGAAGCCAAAGAAGATCCTCTTGGATGGAGTTGAAGTCGGGTACGATTGGTTTGGCGACGGGAAGCTGATCGTGGAGCTTGCATGGAAGGAAGAATACAGTGGTGTGTCTGATGTAACCTTCACTTTTTGAGTCTGTAGCTTCTAGTCCTATGTTTGTAACAGTAGAGTTCAGATCCATTGAGCTTTTCGCCATAGTATGATATATATAATCAAGAATAATACCGACAGTAGTGTCATTTGTAGCTTCAGCAGTTTGGTCGATCGAATTATAATCTGTAACAAGACTAGTTTTCACTACACAACTCTGCAATAGATAACAGTCGATCCCATTTCTCCTCTACACCCCCCACCCCATGTCTCCTCTGTTTTCCTCATTCCCATGCTTCCTTATGCTTCATCTCTGTTTTCTCTAGTAAAATATTATAAGTTAGACGGTCAGCTCACAGGAAGGAATGTGATAATCTAGGTGAGGGGGTCAAAAGAGTACGCAGCAGCCACTGGATTCCACATTCTCACTCTCTCAAACCCATCTGAGAAAAATAATCCATCTTACAGTGTAAGGTCAGCCACAGAAAATATTGCTGGTGAGAACACGAATTTGGTTCCTCCCAGTAAGAAGTTGGAGGGGACTCCAACAGTAACTAATGAGAAGATGCCATGCGTAAAGTTGATCCGCCGTTCGAGACGCACTCCACCTACTTTGACAACTTTTTCCTGGTTACTGGTTCAACATGTTTCAAATACTACGCAGGACATTTAAATACTACGCAGTGCACTTAAATACTACGCAGAGTATTTAAATACTACCAAGAGCACTTAAATACAACACATGACACTTAAATACTACCAAGAGCACAAGACTACAACCATAATTTAAAACACACTTCAACATATGATGGTAATTTTGTGCTCTTGGTAGTATTTAAATGCTTTGCGTAGTATTTAAGTACACTGCGTAGTATTTATGTGCTCTGCATAGTATTTGAAACATGCTGAACCGGTAACAGGAAAAAAGTTGGCAAAGTGAGTGGGGTGCGTCTCGAACGGCGGATCAACTTTACACATGGCATCTTCTCATTGGTTACTGCTGGAGTCCCCTCCAACTTCCTACTGAGAGGAACCGGACTCTGAGAACACTGCATGACATGCGGGCTTGACAGGTAAGCTATATGATCGGGATTAGTGCAGCCTACAGGTGTCATCGATTCTCCAGCCGGACCTTCGGTAAATAACACTGACGAGTGCCGAGGTGGATGCTTCTGGAACTCTTGGAATTGGTTCGGATTTGTATTGAGGGCATGAGGGCGGTGGCGGAAGTATTTTGTGTAGTGGACGTTCGGGACGGGGCGCGCGCGGAGGTCTCCTTTACGTTGTACTTCCTTTGTTTCCCCTCCCATGGCGGAGCCAACAGGAGAACCTGACCTGACCAGTGCCTTCTCCCTCTCCAGGAGGAATCTCACCGTCAACGGGGTCACATTGCTCTCGGACGTCCCGGGTAACGTCTTCTTCAACAGCTTCTCTTCTGTATACTGTGACTCCGGCGCACCGGCGTCGCTCGCCCGGCGGGCTCGCCGCTGCTTGCACAGAGGTGGGTTCCTCGGGTTCCATATAGAAGCGCCCTCGAACATGGCGACCACCTCCTTGGGCAGGTTCTGCGGCAGGAGCTTCCTGAGCGTCTTCCGGTTCAAAACCTGGTGGTGCACTATGTGGGTTGGGAGCTCCGGATCAGACCTGCAGGAGGAGACCCAGTGGGTTCTCTTCGAGGTCCCCGAGAGGAACACCCACGTCCTCCTGCTTCCCTGCTCGAAGGCAGCTTCAGGTCCGCCCTCCACCCCGGCAGCGGCGGCCATGTCATGCTTTGTGCCGAGAGCGGGTCTACCCGGGTGAGTCCCCTGCATTCCAGGCCATCGCGTACCTCCATGCATGAGAGAACCCGTACACCCTGATGATGGAAGCATTCACTGCTGTCAGAGTCCATCTTAACACCTTCAGGATCTTGGAGGAGAAGACACGGCCGCCCCTGGTGGGCACGTTCGGGTGGTGCACCTGGGACGCCTTCTTACCTCACTGTGAATCCCCTCGGCGTCTGGCACGATTAAAACAGCTTCGTCGAGGGAGGCATCCGGCCGAGGCTTGTGATCATCGACGACGGGTGGCAGAGCATTAGCGTGGATGGGCAGCAGGACCCATTTGGCGACGCCGAGAACCTCGTCATCGGAGGACCGCAGATGGGTGCTCGCCTATGTTGTGAAATAAACTTAATTTTATGGGGATCTCCTTATAATTATGTAAGGAGTTTATTATGTTACGAGTTAGAGAGAAAATAATGAGCCCTTTATTATTTAGAGGTTATAGAATCTATTGGGTCTCTCTTGTAACTCTTGTAACTTTCATTTGAGTTAAGAATGCAAGGGAGGTGGAGAGTCATGTAATGATCATTAATAGGAGTTGAAGAGTCTTTTGTAACCACCTAAGTATAACTCTCATGCATGTAATGGGGAGATTTTCGTGCTCCACCTTGGAGCCTTCGTTAGTGGTGTAGACACGCTAATTTTGACATCATTTCGTGTAAATTTCATATTATATAATAATGCCTCAGAATGGTCTGATATTTAATCATTGATTAATTTTTATTGATCTTTTGAGTGTCGGGTCAGACAGATATGATTTAAGTTAATCAATTGAATTGATTTTAACTCAAATATGAAGAAGTCTAAAAGACGTCTATCTATGTGGACGTCATTTAGAGTTTATTCTTATTTTAACGTTTAAATTTGAATTTTAATCAGTTGATTAATTAACTAAAAGGCGTCTATCAGGCATGACGCGTTTTAGGTTTCCTAGGCTATTTCTACTTCTCTTCCGGATGTTTATCCTTATCTTAATTAGTGTAAAAGATGTCTATACATGTAGACGCGTTTTAGCTAATACAAATAAACATAAGTTTTCCCGGATGTTTATCCTTATCTTAATTAATATGAAAGGCGTCTTCAGTGGCAGACGCGTTTTAGATAATTACAGATAAAGATAAATTAATCTGTATTTATCTGTTGGTTAAGATGGATAAATCCCAAATTTTTTCATATAAATCCATGGACGCAGAAGAAGCCTACAAATACCCTCCTTTTGAAGGGGGTGATAATAAATGAGTGATCAGTTAATATTGAGCGTTAGTGATTGAAGAGTTAGTAATTGAAGCAACGACGTCCAAATGCCGAAGCGCTGCTGTTTCGAGAAGTCGACGTCCATTCTTCATCTAATTCAAGGCTTCACCGTTCGGCATAAGTTTTTTTTTTCAATTCGTTTCTTCATTTTACATCTTCATTAATCTTGCATTCTACATCATCACTCCATGCAACACACAACACTAGCATTCTTTTCAAAACCTATTTGATTAAGGGGTTTCAAAAGCCATCCCAACAAGTAAGTTCTATGTTTAGTTGTATGTTTAAAACTATGATTAGTATGGATACTGCTTTTGCTTAAGTTCTCATCATTGTTTCTTCATTTCTCTTTCCATTTTCTTGCAAAGGAGAATCAAGGAAGGAAATCAATAGCACAAAATCACAAGAACTCTGGACGATCTTCAACCTCAACAGCAAGAACAAAGAAAATGAAGGACTCTCTTTCTTCAGCCGGCTGAAGAGGGGGAATCAAGAGCTCAACATCTCCCATGTTTAAACAGATAGGCGATCAAAAACTTTCTTTTGGAACTTTTAAGTCAAAAGTTTCTGGCGATCAGTTCACGTAGTTTCTTTTAAATAGGTTTATTTTGCACCTAAACAACATAGATTTTTCATGATAATTACACACTCATTTTAAGCACTCACAGCTTGTTTGGCGATCACGGTGGGACTTGGTCTCGTCATCTTTTAATTCTTTGTTCTTACTATCATCAATCGGGCACCCACGGTGCACCACTTGTGTCTCTCGACACGTCCTCACCAATTGGTGAGTGTTTTTAATTTAGTTAATTTCCTACGTGCACCACGTGCACACCCAGTGGCAAGATCTTGCCATCCCCGTTGATTAGTTGAAAAGTTGCTTTTTGTGATGAAATGCTGAGTGATTGATTGATATCTTAGTTGTTTAGTTGCTAAAATCATCCTGTTAAAATCTGAAACAAAAAAAAAATCTTGCATGAACTGATTATTTACTGTTTTTATCCTGTTTGAGGAGGAATCAATCCAGAAATTCCTCCTAGAAAACTGCTTCTGCGACTTGAAAAGCGTCCAGGAACAGCGACGCATTTTAAACTGCGTCGTCTATCCCAGACGCCTTTCAGTCTTATTTCTCTATTGTCTGCAATCTGAGCTTCTGTGAAAAATTAAAGCTCTGTTTGAAAGGCGTCGACCACGATCGACGCGATTCAGGCAGTTTCTTATTTCTTCTTCAGTTCTCAGATTTTTGTGATCTATGTGCTAATTACCCATTATGTATTAAGCATTAGAGGCCATCCAGGCTGCAGGTCATACGCATTGAGGCTAATACCCTCCTTTTCTTAAGAACACTCCACTTGACGTCATCAACTCTCTCTGATTGGGTTGGTCCCTTGATCAGACTAGAGAAGTTGGCGTTGAGACCTCCGTAAGTCCCCAAAATCAAGGTACTCCTCCTTGATCATCGGGTTGGTTGTACCAGTTGAAGTCCCGGTTAGATTCCATAAACGTTGTGAGAGAAAGCCATAGAGCATAACGGTGGATACTGAACTGAAACTAGGATCCCGTCCATTGAGCGAATTTGTGGTTTAATTAAATTCAAATAACTCAACAAGGAATCTTAAAATCACGCTAAACATCCACTTGTTTGTTTAAATCTCTGTACAAGTTGTTTGCCAATCCTTGAAAAAAGAATCTAACATCATGTTGCTCCGATCGGGCAGGGACTTGAGTGTGGCTCCAGACGCCATGATTAACTACGAGGGAGATGCTAATGCCCCTCGTGTTTCCGATTACAATTATGAGAGCGGGAGAGATGTTGATGCCTCCCGTAATTCTGTCCCCGTTCAGTTTCGACATGATGGGAACGTCCGGACCCCTCTTTTTCACCCCCATGAGCAATATCCTGATCCTCCCCCGCATGAGTATGCGATTCCCAATCCCATTCTCGAGGGAGACATGAATCAAAATGATCCCTCGTCCTCTGATCCTTCGGATCTCGTCAATGCTTTGGGAGTTCTTGCTTCCCGTCTGGACCCTCAGCAGTTCGAGGCGATCCAGTCCATTCTGAAGGGGAAGGCACCCACGCAACCTGCTGAGCCGAACCCTGTGGCTCCCCCTGCCATCCCTCAGCAACCTCCTATTCATCCTCCTTACATTCATCAGGCCATAGAAGGCCTCCATATCACTTCTCGGCCAGTTGGGCCGCAACTTTCATCTTCTAGGCAACCGGCTAGACCACTAACGCCTGCTTATCAAAATGCCCTCGGGCATGGCGGGAGCTCTGCCGGACCTCCTCTTTACTGTCCTCCTTGTCCGACGTACTCTAGGCAACAGGCCTATCAAGTACCTCCACCTCCTCCTCCTCCCCAGGCAGATCTAACAACGCAAGCGTTGCTCGCGAAGATGGAGCGCATTGATGAACAATTCAACAACCTCCAGAAGATGATGGGAGTTAAAGCTGCACCAGAGATCAATTTACTGAGCCTGTCAGTGTTCCACCTGCCACCCTCCGAGATGCCGGTGTACCGGAAGTACAACGGTACTGGTAACCCCTTTACACACTTGAAGGAGTTCATGTACGAATCATCCTTCTGGCAGAACGACAAGAGGTCGTTGGCCTTTTTGTTCAGGAGATCTTTAGAGGAACCAGCCCTCGAGTGGTTCTTTTCTTTGGAACCCTCCGAAGTAGAGGACTATGGCATCGTGTCCCGAAAATTCATTCAACGATACCAGGACAGAGTTGCCCCCTCCCTGTCCATCACTGACCTAATAGCAGAAAAGATGAAACCCGATGAAGAGTTTGTCAGTTTTGCCGACAGATGGCGAGGCTTGGCCGAGAAAGTGAAAGATCACTTGTCCGAGTCGGAGCAAGTGAAGATGCTGATTTCCAACGCCACGCCCCAGTTCAAACTAGTCCTCTCCCTGAACAATCTGACCAGCATGGCAGAGCTCTATGAAAGAGCACGGTACTGTCAGAACGCCTTCAAGAACGCTACGTTCTCTAGCGTCTTTGATCCTCACAGACCTAGCAGGCCTCCACCTCAGAAGCCTGCAGTGCCAAATGCTCTCAGCACAGGTCCAACTACTGAGGGTACGCTCTCTCATGAGCAAGTCAGTAGCATGAACAACAATTCGCCCCAATTCGTGAGGAGTCAGCAGCAGTACCAGAGGCCCCAGCAGCCGAACCAGCAAGGGTTCAGGAAGCAGCCGAACCCTCAGTATCAGTAGCCCCAGCAGTCGAACCAGCAAAAGCAACAGCAACAGCCACAGCAGCCGCCGCAACGGCAATTGCAGTACCAGCAGCCACAACAACAGCAGTACCAGCAGCAACAACAGTATCAGCCGCGCGCACCACCGGCATACCATAATGTTCCTCCTCCTGCTGACTACAATCAGCAGAGAAGACCTCCAGGCCCAAAGAGGGCAGAATACCCAATCCTCCCAGAATCTTTGGCAGACATTTTCAGTGCTCTAATGGCAGCTAATGCCTTAGTCCTGCCAAGAGAAAAGACAGTTTGGCCTCAGAATGCCGACACATCTAGATATTTCTACTTCCATAGGCAACCTGGGCATACTATTGACACTTGCTTCCAATTTAGAGATTATATTCATGATCTCAACGAGCAGGGCGGCATAGACTGGGAAGAAATGAAAAAGTACATATCAGCCCTGAAGGCAAGAAGACCACAGCAGCAACAGCAGCAGCAGCAAACAAGACCACCAATACAAGCAGCACCACCACCAAACATGGGCATAGTGCAGAACCCGCTCCCGGAGCACCAAAACCAAAACCAGGTTGCCCCTATCTTGACAAGCAGCCAGTCTGAGGCTGACCGTGGGCAACAGTGGAGAATAGAGGACTCTTCTTCTATTTATTCGACGGTGTAGACACGCTAATTTTGACGTCATTTCGAGTAAATTTCATATCATACAATAATGCCTCGAAATGGTCTGATAATTAATCATTAATTAATTTTTATTAATCTTTTTAAGTGTCGGGTTTAACAGATGTGTTTAAGTTAATCAATTAGATTGATTTTAGCTCAAATTTGAGTTAAAATATGAAGAATTCTAAAAGACGTCGACCCAAATGGACGCCATTTAGAGTTTATTCTTATTTTAACGTTTAAATTTGAATTTTAATTAATTAATTAATTAACTAAAAGGGCGTCGGTTAATGTCGACGCGTTTTAAGTTTCCTAAGTGATTTTAACTTCCCCTCCGGATGTTTATCCTTATCTTAATTAGTCTAAAAGACGTCTACATAGATGGACGCGTTTTACCTAATAAAGATAAAGATAAGTTTTCCCGGATATTTATCCTTATCTTAATTAATCTGAAAGGCGTCAGCCAAGGTGGACGCATTTTAGATAATTACAGATAAAGATGAATTAATCAGTATTTATCTGTCAGTTAAGATGGATAAATTCGGAGTTTTTCAATGTTAATCTCGAACGCAAGAAATGCCTATAAATACCCTGCATGTTGAAGAGTTAAAAAAAAAAGAAGAGAATTGAATTGAGTTGAGCCATAGCATTATTGCGAGTTGAAGATCGAAGCAACAACGTCGGAACGCCGGAGCGCTGCCATTCCCAGAAGTCGGCGTCCCCTTCAAGATCTTCATCCTTTCAAAGCTTCATCCGATTGGGCATAAGTTTTTCATTACTGCATTCATTTCATTAGTTTCATTCTTCATATTCACTTCATGCAAACACACACCACGGCATAATCTTTCAAAAAAAACCTATTTGATTTAAGGGGTTTCAAAGCCACTAAACAAGTGAGTTTGCTGTTTTAAATATGCTTAACATCATGATTAGTTCAGATATTGCTTCTACTTAAATTCTCATCATCATTGTCTCTTCGTTTTCTGTTTCTGTCTCTGCTGCACTCAACAACAACGAGAGATCAAAAGGGGGAAATCAAGCACAACTTCTGGACGATCCTCAACCTCAAACTCAACAGCAATAACAAAAAGCAAAGAAAGGGCTCTCTTTCTTCAGCCGGTTGAGGAAGGGGAACCAAGGACTCAATCTTCCGCGTTTGAAAGGTAGGCGATCATATCTCTTTTGAAACTTTTAAGTTAAAAGTTTCTGGCGATCACTGCACTTTAGCTGCTGTTTTTAATAGGTTAGTTTACACTAAACAACATAGATATTTCATGTTAATCACACGGTCATTCTAAGCACCTACAGCTTTTTTGGCGATCACGGTGGGACTTGGTCTCGCCATCTTTTAAGTTTTTTGTCCTTGCTATTATCAACCGGGCACCCACGGTGCACCACTTGTGTCTTTCGACACGTCCTCACCAATTGGAGAGTGTTTTTAGTTTAATCAATTTCCCTCGTGCACCACATGCACACCCCAGTGGCAAGGTCTTGCCCTCCCCTTGATTAATTCAAAAAGCTGTTTTTGTGATAAAAATGATGTGTGATTCATTGTTTTTCTAGTTGTTTGGTTAGTAAATCATCCTGTTTAAAATCTAGAACTAAAAATTTTTGCATGAGTTGATTGTTTACTGCTTTTTACCTTGTTTGAGGAGGATTCAACCCAGAAAATCCTCCTGGAAAACTGTTTCTACAAACTGAAAAGCGTCCAGGATTGCTGACGCGTTTCAAACCGCGTCAACACCCATAGACGCCTTTCAGGCTTCACAGTTTCTCTGCTGTCTGCATCTGCTTCTGCGAAAAATTAAGTTCTGTTTTGAATAGCGTCGACTACCATTGACGCGATTCAGACAGTTTCTTAATTTTTTTTTAGTTTCCAGATTTCTGTGTTTTGAGTGCTAGCTACCCATTACTTACTAAGCATTAGAGGCCATCCAGGCCGCAGGACATACGCATTGAGGCTAATACCCTCCTCTTCTTAGGAACACATTACTTGACGTCAGCAACTCTCTCTGATTGGGTTGGTCCCTTGATCAGACTAGAGAAGTTGACGTTGAGACCTCCATAAGTCCCCAAAATCAAGGTATTCCTCCTTGATCATCGGGCTGGTTGTACCAATTGAAGTCCTGGTTAGATTCTGAAAACGTTGTGGGAGAAAGCCTTAGAGAATAACGGTGGAAATTGAACTGAAACTAGGATCCTTTCCTTGAGAGAATTTGCGGTTTAATTGAATCCAAATAACTCAAGAACGAATCTTAAAATCACGTTAAACATCCACTTGTTTGATTAATCTCTGTACAACTTGTTTGATTAAATCTTTGAAGAAAAAGAATCTAACATTATGTTGCTACGATCAGGTAGGGACTTGAGTGTGGCTCCATACGCCATGGTTAATTACGAGGGAGATGCTAATGCCCCTCGGGATTCTGAATACAACTATGAGAGTGGGAGAGATGCTGATGCCTCCCGTAGTTCTATCCCCATTCCATATCGTCTAGATGGGAATGTTCGGACACCCCTTTTGCATCCACGTGATCAATATCCTGATCCTCCTCCGCATGAATATGCGATCCCTAATCCTGATCTTGAGGGGGACATGAATCAGAATGATCCCTCACCCTCTGATCCTACGGGTCTCATCAATGCTCTGGGAGTTCTTGCCTCCCGACTGGACCCTCAGCAGTTTGAGGCGATCCAATCTATTTTGAAGGGGAAGGCACCCATGCAGCCTGCCGAGCCGAACCCTGTGGCTCCCCCTGCTGTTCCTCAGCAACCTTCTTTTCATCCTACTTATATCCATCAGGCCGTGGAGGGCCTTCATATTACTTCTCGGCCAGCTGGGCCGCAGCTTTCATCATCTAGGCAACCGGCTAGACCGCAAACGCCTGCTTATCAAAATGCCCTCGGGCATGGCGGAAGCTCTGCCGGACCTCCCCTCTATTGTCCACCCTGCCCAACATACTCTAGGCAGCAGGCCTACCAACTACCTCCTCCTCCTCCTCCCCAGGCAGATCTGACCACACAAACGCTGCTGGCCAAAATGGAGCGTATGGATGAGCAATTTAATAACCTCCAGAAAATGATGGGGGTCAAAGCACAGAGATCAGTCTACCGAGCCTGCCAGTATTCCATCTGCCACCCTCTGAGATGCCAATGTACCGAAAGTACAACGGTACTGGTAACCCCTTCACACACCTGAAGGAGTTCATGTATGAATCCTCTTTCTGGCAGAATGATAAGAGGTCGTTGGCCTTCTTGTTCAGGAGATCTCTAGAGGGACCAGCCCTCGAGTGGTTCTTTTCCCTGGAACCCTCAGAAGTAGAAAATTACGGTATCGTTTCACGCAAATTCATTCAACGGTACCAGGACAGAGTTGCACCCTCCTTGTCTATCACGGACCTCATTGCAGAAAAGATGAAACCTGATGAGGAGTTTGTCAGTTTTGCTGACAGGTGGCGGGGTCTGGCTGAAAAGGTGAAGGATCACTTGTCCGAATCTGAACAAGTGAAGATGTTAATTTCCAATGCCACGCCCCAGTTCAAACTCGTCCTCTCCTTGAACAATTTGACTAACATGGCAGAGCTCTATGAAAGAGCACGGTACTGCCAGAATGCTTTCAAGGACGCTACATTCTCTAGCGTCTTTGATCCTCATAGACCTAGCAGGCCTCCGCCTCGGAGGCCTGCAGTGCCGAACTCGTCCAGTACAGGTCCGACTACTGAGGGCACGCTCTCTCATGAGCAAGTGAGTACCATGAACAATAACTCGCCCCAGTTCGTGAGGAGTCAGCAGCAGTACCAGAGGCCACAGCAGCAAGGGTACAGACAGCAGCAGAACCCCCAGTACCAACAACAGTATCAGCGGCCCCAGCAGCCGAATCAGAATCAGAACCAGCAACAGCTACAGCAACAGCCGCAACGGCAACAGCAGTATTAGCATCAGCAACAGCCACAGTACCAGCCGCGCGCACCGCCGGTGTACCACAATGTCCCTCCTCCTGGTGACTACAACCAGCAGAGGAGACCTCCAGGCCCTAAAAGGGCAGAATATCCGGCACTCCCAGAATCCTTGGCCGATATCTTCAGTGCTCTAATGGCGGCTAACGCCTTAGTTCTGCCAAGAGAAAAGGCCGTCTGGCCTCAAAATGCCGATACATCCAGGTATTGCTACTTCCACAGGCAACCTGGGCATACCATTGACACCTGCTTTCAGTTCAGAGATTATATTCATGATCTCAATGAGCAGGGCGGCATAGACTGGGAGGAAATGAAGAAATATATATCAGCCCTGAAGGCGAGGAGACCGCAACAGCAGTAGCAGCAGCAAGCAAGACCACCGGCACAAGCAGCAGCACCACCCAACATGGGCATAGTGCAGAATCCACTCCCGGAGCACCAGAACCAGAACCAGGTTGCTCCCATTCTAACGAACAGCCAGTCTAAGGCTGGTCGCGGGCAACAATGGAGGATAGAGGACTCTTCCTCTCTCTATTCAACGGGTCACATTCAGAATACCGCAGAGCGACTACCACGCCGCACCATCCACATACCCAGACCACAACCCGTTACCATTACCCCTCTACCCACGCCCACATATCACTCGCCCTCACCCAATAACCCACTACCACTACCCACCTTCCTTAAGCCTATTACGCCCCGCACTCCTGCGCCTCCATCATATACCCCCCCGCAAACCAATAACGCGCCCCTTTTACCATCTAGGCCATTATTACGCATACCATTTCCTACTTCACCCGCTACCACCTACCCACATATGCCCCAACCATCCAGACCGCTATTACGCGTACCATTCCCCACTTCGCCAACCATTTACCCATCTACCATCCAACCATCTAGGCCTTTAATCCGCACCGCGCCATCACCACCTAACCCAACGCCACCACCTACGCATCAACCCTCCGCACCACTTACGCCACCTGATTCTGCGGTACTCAAGGTGTCACCCGGATCCTCCACGGTAGAGGAACATGCGCTCCGGAGTGGAAGGATTTTCAGCAAGGTCTTTCCTCAGTCCACAGTCAGAGACGGCCCATCACAGCCGACTGAGGAAGCCCATAATGAAGAGAGTGCACCAGGCACTCAATATGACTTGTTGAAACATCTGGACAGAACACCGGCACGGATCACTGTACTTGAATTGATTAAAAGGTCCAAGATTTACCAAGAAGCCTTAATGGAATACCTACAGAAGGTGATGGTTAACGAAGACGTGCCGGTAGAGAAAATTGCAGCACTACTAGTTCCTCAGGGGGATCAGCCCTCAATTACATTCCACACATCGGAACTAGCACCGCCAGCCGCCAGAAGCATGGCTCTGAGCATCACGGTCAATATCTGCAAGAAGGCCGTGGATGCATGCCTGGTTGATACAGGGGCTTCAATTAATGTTTTACCTCCGAAGACCCCGGAGCTATGCGGTGTGCCCAAGGAGAAATGGCTGCCTAGCCCCATCTCAGTTACGGCATATGACAATTCTACCCGTTCCCCTCTGGGAATGGTTTATTAAAAGTGGAGCTGGGTCCAGTAAGTCATGCAGAGGTCGAATTTCATATTCTAGAAATCGACCCTTCCATAAATGCCATTCTGGGACGTCCTTATATTAAAACTCTTGAGGCGATTCCTTCTACGAATCACCAATGCCTCAAATTCCCTTACAAAGGACGAATTATTAAAGTGACGAGCATGCCGATCCTTGCTGCTGCTCATACCCTAAATATTAAATCTGCTGTTTTACCTGGCCGACAACCTTTTCTGTCGGTATTACAGGTCTACCGTCCAGTGGCTGATCCTTTGAAAGCCGCTACCATTTCTCCATACCCATTAAATGCTATCAAAAGGGGGAAGTGCATGAGTACCCCAGGATGGAGAATTATGATGAAGAACGGCTATGAGCCTGGGAAAGGTCTGGGCACACAGTTGCAAGGCAGGACCACTCCTGTTAAAGATCATCGGGCAGTACCCGGAAGCGGTCTGGGCTATAGGCCGAGGAAACTGAAGCAAGACAGGGTTCAGCAAGAAGATGGTCAAGAAATCTTGGAAACAATGTCCACACCACTGAAAGAAGGCCGAGATCCTTTAACATGGACCCTATATACACACTTTGTGAAAGGGCCCATACTTAGTCACGACAACACGGTGGTCATTACTTCATGTTTTGACTTCCATGACATATATGGGAGGGATTTGGCCAGACATTGTTCCGAATTACTTACGTACCAATCCTTGGAGGCTTTGCGGCCTATGAAGAGGAGAAAATTTCATGATCCCGAATGTGAATGGTACAGGTGGTTCGACCTGAGGGACCTATACATAGCACTGAACAGACTATTTCTGGATCCTGCAGAACCCAAGTGGCCACCGCAGATCGACGAGCTAATTGAGAGCCCTGGCGCAATCTTTGATAAGCGGATACTGCTGTCCGAACAAACTGATGAAGGGGAGCCAGATGACCCCTATGAAGCTGGTTATACAACAGATCTGCTCTGGAGGGGGACATATCCTTCACATGTCTTCATGCTCCATACTCTTTTTCGTACACTACTCTTGACCCCGACTTGGTCGCGGGTCATAATTGAAGATATTCCACGGGCCCCGCCCATTATGATTACTCTGTCCCCTCGGAACTTTATTCCACAACCTCCTCTCGATCTAGAGAGGATGTATGATCTGATCTGGGACATATTGCTATATGATCCCCCTAATCCCCTGGCCTTGGTGCCGCTTCCTCCGTCCGATTCCCCTTACATTTGTATTCACTCCTACTTCATGTATAATTCCTCCGATATCCAAAAAAAAACGCCAATTTTACAACAAATTCTTCTCAAATCATTATCGAGGAAACATCTTACTTGTCCGATTACACCCCATCGCGCGGGTCCGTCGGTCAAGATTCTCTCCTATATCTACTCTGTCCCTCCCCACGGGAGGATTCCCCTGTATTTCCACTTGTATCCCAGGATTTTCATCATGCTTCGTCTTCATTAGGTTATGATAGGCAGTTTAGTGAAGTTAGGAAGTCTAGTTTTAGGCAGGTTAGGAAGTCTAGGAAGCCTAAGGGTAGGCAAATTCCAGAAAGATACCTCCAGGATTTGGCTGATAAATGTTCTTTTTGCTCTTTAATCCCTCAGCTTTTAGAATATCCAATTCAGATGCCAGAAGATTGTACAGATGATGAGTCGATCAATGATGGGTACGGGGTATATGAGTTAGTGCATGAAAAGGACCCCATTGTTGAACATGAGGAAGATGATGAGGACGCAGCTGAGGCATATGCCAGTGGAGTGAAGAGATTTGATGAACCCTCAGGTGCCGTCGAAGAGCCCACCAAAGAAATAAACTTAGGGACTGAAGACGAACCTAAGGTTGTCCTCGTCAGTAAAAATCTTTCTACAGAGGATGAGAAGGCAATGGTACAAGTGCTTAGGATTATAAGGACACTTTCGCCTAGAGTTACGAGGATATGCCGGGGTTAGACTCATCTTTAGTTGAACACAGGTTAACATTAAAGGATGGAGCTAGTCCGGTCAAGCAGAAATTAAGGCGATTCCACCCACAAATGGCTTTAAAGATGAAGGAAGAGGTCGATAAATTACACAAAGCCAAATTCATTAGAGTTGTCCTTTATCCACAATGGGTGGCCAACATAGTCCCGGTTATGAAAAAGGACGGGAAGGTCAGAATTTGCATTGACTTCCGCGATCTGAACCGGGCGTGTCCTAAAGATGATTTTCCATTGCCTCATATTGATGTACTCATCGATAACACTGCTGGCTATGAAACGTTATCGTTTATGGATGGATTTTCAGGATACAACCAGATTAAGCTGGCAGAAGAGGATCAAGAGAAGACTTCATTCACTACACCTTGGGGAACATATTGTTATGTTGTCATGCCATTTGGATTAAAGAACGCTGGAGCCACTTATCAAAGGGCTATGATGGCAATATTTCATGACATGATGCATATAGATTTGGAAGTGTATGTGGATGACTTATTGGTTAAGTCTAAAACGAAGGCTGAGCACGCCAAAGTTTTGGCAAGGGTATTAGAGAGATCGAGAGAGTATCAGTTAAAGATGAACCCCAAGAAATGTGTATTTGGGGTATCTTCAGGGAAATTGCTTGGATTCATTGTCAGCAAACGGGGAATTGAGATCGATCCCAATAAGACGAAGGCTATCAGAGAAATGCCACCTCCCAAAAACTTGAAAGAATTGAGAGGATTAATCGGGAGGTTACAATTTATTCGCCGTTTTGTCTCCCAGCACTCACAAAGGTGTAAGCCGTTCTACGAGCTTACCAAGCCATGAGTCAAATTCAATTGGGACGATAAGTGTCAGGAGGCATTTGATAGATTAAAGGACTATTTGGCAAGTCCTCCTGTTTTGAGACCACCATCTCCAGGCAAACCATTGATACTTTATATTTCAGTCCTGGATGATGCAGTGGGGGCTGTCCTAGCACAAGAGGATGAAGAAGGAAAAGAGAGGGCAGCCTACTATCTCTCTAAACTTCTCAACCCCGCTGAACAGAGATATACGGCGATGGAGAAAACATGTGCAACATTAGTTTGGGTTGTGCAGAAACTAAAGCATTATTTTCTGGCCCATGAAGTCCACCTCATCGCTAGGATGAATCCGATCAAGTTCCTTCTGGAAAAATCTGTTCTTACTGATAGGTTAGCGCGATGGCAAAGCTTTCTATCTCAATTCGATATTATCTACATTCAACAGAAAGCGATCAAGGGATATGCCATAGCAGAACATCTCGCTCATCATCCCCTTCCTCGATTTGATCCAGTGCGATCAGAGTTTTCGGATGAGGAACTGATGTCCGTAAATCAAATCAGAGATGATATGTGGACTCTGCATTTTGACGGAGCTCTGAATTCTCATGGAAAGGGGATCGGAATCGTTCTGTTATCACCTGAAGGGGTCACCATCCCACAAGCCTTTCAGCTTGACTTTCCAATCACCAATAACATAGCTGAATACGAGGCACTTCTTGCTGGTCTCGAGGCTGCTCATTTCCATAGTGCCACCAAACTCAGGATTGTAGGTGATAGCCAACTAATTCTTCGCCAAGTGCTGACCAAGTATCGAACTCTTGATCCCAAGCTCAAGCCATATCAAGAACTTACTTCTGCTTATTCAAACCTTTTCACAAAATTGATCTTTGTCCATGTCCCTAGAAATCAAAACATCCTAGCTGACGCTCTAGCTTCACTTGCATCTTCCCTTGATTTTCCTATCAGTAAGCAATCTGAATCAATCATAGTTCATAGGCGTCTTTCACCTGCTGTGAAAGATCCTTCATTTCTTAAAACTAAGGAGAAGTTGCTGAAGAAATTCAAAGATGGAAGTATTGTGGAGAAAAGAGAAATCATGTTGATGGAGCTGTTAGAAGAGATGGATGATGAACGGAAGCCATGGTATTATGAAATTGCAAAATATTGTGAAGATCAATCGTATCCTGAAGAAGCTACAACTGAGGAAAAAAGAGCTATCAGGAGAGTTGCTCAACGATACACCCTAGTTGGGGGAGCATTGTATAAGAGAGGTTTTGATGGAGTTCTTCTGAGATGTTTAGACGAGGATGAGCTTTGGAAGGTTATGGAAGGAGCTCATAGTGGAGTTTGTGGTGGCCATGTCAATGGACAAATGCTAGTAAAGAAGATCCTTAGACAAGGATTTTATTGGCCAACCATGGAAGAAGATTGTGTAGGATATGTCCGTAGGTGTGCTAAGTGTCAACTTCACGCCGACAAAATTCATTCTCCTGCATCTTCACTCCATCCTGTTTCCTCCCCATGGCCTTTCTCCATGTGGGCTTTCGACATTATTGGACCTCTTGGTAACCCAGATTCCGGCATCAAGCAAAAATCTTTCATTCTCACGGCAACGGAATACTTCACCAAGTGGGCAGAAGCTGAAGCGTACGTGGAGATCAAAGCATCAACCGTCTGCAAATTCATCATGAAGAACATCATCACAAGGTTCGGAATTCCAAGTACCATCGTCACCGACAACGGACCGCAGTTCATGTCACAAGAATTTAAGGACCTCTGCAACAGGTATAAAATTGCATTGCATCATTCATCTTCTTATTATCCGCAAGGTAACGGCCAAGCAGAGGCAACTAATAAGACTTTGATAAAAATCATCAAAAAGACGTGTAAATCTAACAAATTCGCAGATTGGCCAGAAAAATTGGTTGAGGCTCTATGGGCCTACCGAACTTCCATCCGCACGCCTACTGGACAAACTCCTTATTCCTTAACATTTGGAATGGAGGCGGTAGTTCCATATGAGATCCTTATACCGTCATTAAGGGTACAATTGAACAAGGAATTCTCCATTGATGAACATCGTTCAGCACTCTTTGCTCAATTGGAACTTTTAGACGAGAAGAGATGGTCAGCTGCTAATCATGCGAAAGCTTATCAAAACAGATTAGCACGTTTTTATCAAAAGAAAGTCATTGAACGAAAGTTCAAAGTCGGTGAAATGGTCGTTAAAAGAATTTTTGTAAAACCTGGTGGTCCGCGTTCTAAGCTCCAACCCAACTGGGAAGGACCTTATGTTGTATCACACGCTTTTCCTGGTAATGCTTATCGTCTTGTTAATGCAGAAGGAGAAGAGCTAAATCATCCCTGGAATGTTTTACATCTTAAGAAATACTACCCTTAAGTTAAAGAGTCGATCAGTATGGTACAAAGACCAGTGGAATCAGAAAATTTATAAACTCAAATTTCTTTGTTAGTCTGAATAATCTAACTTCAAACCCATTACCGCACACACTGACGCGTTTGATTCGTGAGTAACAAGAGATGCCAAGTCCTGAAGAATATCAAAAGCTTGACTAAGAGTGTAAAGTACAAATCATTCCTTTTAAAGTAAAATTATGTTTTACACTCGGCCCATGATGTCGGAACGAGGCTTAGAATAGACTACCAAGAATACCCGCCATCTTAGTAGGAGGCCGTCATAAAAAAATGGGGTAGATCCGTTCCAAAGCAAAGCAAAAAAAGAAAAGAATAGAAAAAAAAAAACAAAAAGAAAAGGCAGGAAAAATCAAAAGGCCATTACATTACAAACGTTACATCAAGGCCATAAAATGAAACGAAAAGGAACGCAAGGTCGATAAATACCCCGGAAAGAAAATGACCGAACCCCAACAGATATTAGGGTTGGAAAGGAACATCTTTTTAGGTCTCCGGAACCTTCTCATGGGCTTTCTAAATCTATTCTTCTTTTCTTTCTAAAGAGGTGTACTTCAAGCTTAAAGAATGGCTTAGATTGACTAAGGGTCAAATCATCAAATGGGATCACGAATGGAAACACAAGTTCAAGCACAATGGGTTTTAAGTTAAGTTGTTAAAGAACAACTTGGAAATTAAGTTAATAAATGAATATGATCTTTTGATCTAAGTACCATACTGGTCTTTTAGTCAAAAATTCAAAAAAATGTATATGTCAAAAATTCAAAAAAAAAAAAATGTATATGTCAAAATTCAAAAAAATTGCATAGTCAAAAATTCAAAAAAAAGTACATATTTCAAAAAATTCAAAAAAAAATGTACATTCGTCAAAATCTAAAAAAAGAATACATACTTCAAACAAAAAATGAATATTTCAAAACCACAAAAATATTTCAATTAGCATTTGCTTGTTGCATTTAATGTGTTTCACTCTTTTTATTTTCAGTGAGCATCTGTCTGCTTGTATGTTGCATTTTGCTTAAGTCTGATTATTCTCATTACCTTTGTTAATAAAGGCTATGCCCCTTGACCCTTCTATCAAGGATAGGATCAAGTAGTCGGTTACTTAACCAGGCAAGGGGCTAAGCCTGAACAGATACTTAACATGTTTGTTCAAGTTGTATACAGGACACAAGGCATTGGTAAAGTTGGAATCCGAGTAGAGAACAGCCAAAAACCTGTTTCTGAAATTCAAAAAAAACTGAGTAAAGCTGGAAATATCAAGAAGATCCTATTGCAGGAATTCAAGTCCCGACCGTGGCTAAAAAGACGGTTATTTCTATCCTTGTATTCTTTTCATGTAATTATTTTGCATCATCATTATTACTATATATTAAATATTTATTATAGCATATCAAGGACCTTGTGGTTTTGATGAAACTGGAATTTGAGTTCCCCTACAACAAAAACAGTGATAATTCCAGAGAATTCTTAATCGCACGGATAGGCCGTTGGGTTGTTGATTAGTGAGGATGATGGTTCCACTTTTGTGAAACGGTGCGTGGATAAACGAGCTTCGGTTTAGCACTGAATTACAAGAATTGGTATCTTGACTCATTAATAACAATTTAACAATATTATCCTTGATTAATTTATATTTTATTTGACTTTATATTTTTCTTTTAGCCCAGCATGCATCATATAGGACTTTGAAATTATTGTAATAAGAATTAATTACTGATTAAGTTTCAGACCATTAATCAAATAACTCCAACATGATATGAAATATTCCATTCTGAATTGAGTATCTTGATTATCTTTGAGGTTCGCTTGAAGATATCCTTAGAATTCTATCATTGATTGGATTCTTTATCCAATATTCTTGTTTTCTTTTAAAGATCCATCATGGCTGTAGCACGTCCACATTGGCTGGCAAACGCTCCCCATGATGAAACCTGCAGTGTCTACGACCTAGGGTACTTCCCATTCCGAGGAGGTTGATCGACTTTATTTTATTTCCTTGTCTACTTCATCCAGACAGGATTGATTCCATTGATCTCATTAAGCTCTTCATTGATGATTTCGAGAAAAATTTCAATCATGTGATGTTAAGAGCGTGTCTCATCATACCTTGGCATCACCTTTTCAGTACATTCCATTCCATTTCACTCCCTTGCAAAGACAATGCCAAGGTGAGGCAGCTGTAGACACGCTAATTTTGACGTCATTTCGAGTAAATTTTATATCATACAATAATGCCTCGAAATGGTCTGATAATTAATCATTAATTAATTTTTATTAATCTTTTTAAGTGTCGGGTTTAACAGATGTGTTTAAGTTAATCAATTAGATTGATTTTAGCTCAAATTTGAGTTAAAATATGAAGAATTCTAAAAGACGTCGACCCAAATAGACGCCATTTAGAGTTTATTCTTATTTAACGTTTAAATTTGAATTTTAATTAATTAATTAATTAACTAAAAGGGCGTCGGTTAATGTCGACGCGTTTTAA
This sequence comes from Zantedeschia hybrid cultivar, assembly GCA_030544215.1. Taxonomy (NCBI): domain Eukaryota; kingdom Viridiplantae; phylum Streptophyta; class Magnoliopsida; order Alismatales; family Araceae; genus Zantedeschia; species Zantedeschia hybrid cultivar. The sequence continues at coordinate 80,415,685 of JARZZO010000005.1, read as the reverse complement.
GTTTCCTAAGTGATTTTAACTTCCCCTCCGGATGTTTATCCTTATCTTAATTAGTCTAAAAGACGTCTACATAGATGGACGCGTTTTACCTAATAAAGATAAAGATAAGTTTTCCCGGATATTTATCCTTATCTTAATTAATCTGAAAGGCGTCAGCCAAGGTGGACGCATTTTAGATAATTACAGATAAAGATGAATTAATCAGTATTTATCTGTCGGTTAAGATGGATAAATTCGGAGTTTTTCAATGTTAATCTCGAACGCAAGAAATGCCTATAAATACCCTGCATGTTGAAGAGTTAAAAAAAAAAGAAGAGAATTGAATTGAGTTGAGCCATAGCATTATTGCGAGTTGAAGATCGAAGCAACAACGTCGGAACGCCGGAGCGCTGCCATTCCCAGAAGTCGGCGTCCCCTTCAAGATCTTCATCCTTTCAAAGCTTCATCCGATTGGGCATAAGTTTTTCGTTACTGCATTCATTTCATTAGTTTCATTCTTCATATTCACTTCATGCAAACACACACCACGGCATAATCTTTCAAAAAAAACCTATTTGATTTAAGGGGTTTCAAAGCCACTAAACAAGTGAGTTTGCTGTTTTAAATATGCTTAACATCATGATTAGTTCAGATATTGCTTCTACTTAAATTCTCATCATCATTGTCTCTTCGTTTTCTGTTTCTGTCTCTGCTGCACTCAACAACAACGAGAGATCAAAAGGGAGAAATCAAGCACAACTTCTGGACGATCCTCAACCTCAAACTCAACAGTAAGAACAAAAAGCAAAGAAAGGGCTCTCTTTCTTCAGCCGGCTGAGGAAGGGGAACCAAGGACTCAATCTTCCGCGTTTGAAAGGTAGGCGATCAAAGCTGTAGGTACTTAGAATGACCGTGTGATTAACATGAAATATCTATGTTGTTTAGTGTAAACTAACCTATTAAAAACAGCAGCTAAAGTACAGTGATCGCCAGAAACTTTTAACTTAAAAGTTTCAAAAGAGATATGATCGCCTACCTTTCAAACGCGGAAGATTGAGTCCTTAGTTCCCCTTCCTCAGCCGGCTGAAGAAAGAGAGCCCTTTCTTTGCTTTTTGTTCTTCCTGTTGAGTTTGAGGTTGAGGATCGTCCAGAAGTTGTGCTTGATTTCCCCCTTTTGATCTCTCGTTGTTGTTGAGTGCAGCAGAGACAGAAACAGAAAACGAAGAGACAATGATGATGAGAATTTAAGTAGAAGCAATATCTGAACTAATCATGATGTTAAGCATATTTAAAACAACAAACTCACTTGTTTAGTGGCTTTGAAACCCCTTAAATCAAATAGGTTTTTTTTGAAAGATTATGCCGTGGTGTGTTTTTGCATGAAGTGAATATGAAGAATGAAACTAATGAAATGAATGCAGTAATGAAAAACTTATGCCCAATCGGATGAAGCTTTGAAAGGATGAAGATCTTGAAGGGGACGCCGACTTCTGGGAATGGCAGCGCTCCGGCGTTCCGACGTTGTTGCTTCGATCTTCAACTCGCAATAATGCTATGGCTCAACTCAATTCAATTCTCTTCTTTTTTTTTTAACTCTTCAACATGCAGGGTATTTATAGGCATTTCTTGCGTTCGAGATTAACATTGAAAAACTCCGAATTTATCCATCTTAACCGACAGATAAATACTGATTAATTCATCTTTATCTGTAATTATTTAAAACGCGTCCACCTTGGCTGTGTAGACACGCTAATTTTGACGTCATTTCGAGTAAATTTCATATCATATAATAATGCCTCGGAATGGTCTGATAATTAATCATTAATTAATTTTTATTAATCTTTTTAAGTGTCGGGTTTAACAGATGTGTTTAAGTTAATCAATTGAATTGATTCTAAAAGACGTCGACACACGTGGACGTCATTTAGAGTTTATTCTTATTTTAACGTTTAAATTTGAATTTTAATTAATTGATTAATTAACTAAAAGGCGTCTGTGAAGGTCGACGCGTTTTAAGTTTCCTAAGTGATTTTAACTTCCCCTCCGGATGTTTATCCTTATCTTAATTAGTCTAAAAGACGTCTACATATATGGACGCGTTTTACCTAATAAAGATAAAGATAAAGATAAGTTTTCCCGGATATTTATCATTATCTTAATTAATCTGAAAGGCGTCAGCCAAGGTGGACGCGTTTTATATAATTACAGATAAAGATGAATTAATCAGTAATTATTTGTCGGTTAAGATGGATAAATTCGGAGTTTTCAAATGTTAATCTCGAACGCAAGAAATGCCTATAAATATCCTGCATGTTGAGGAGTTAAAAAAGAAAGAGAAGAGAATTAAGTTGAGTTGAGCCATAGCGTTATAGCGAGTTGAAGATTGAAACAACGTCGTAACGCCGGAGCGCTGCCATTTCCAGAAGTCGGCGTCCCTTTCAAGATCTTCATCCTTTCAAAGCTTCAACCGACTGGGCATAAGTTTTTCATTATTGCATTTATCTTCATTAGTTTCATTTTTCATATTCATTTCATGCAAACACACACCACAGCATAATCTTTCAAAAACCTACTTGATCTAAGGGGTTTCAAAGCCATTCAAAAAGTGAGTTTGTTGTTTTAAATATGCTTAACATCATGATTAGTTCAGATACTGCTTCTATTTAAATTCTCATCATTGTTTCTTCGTTTTCTGTTTCTGTCTCTGCTGCACTCAACAACAACAAGAGATCAAAAGGGGGGAAATTACGCACAACTGCTGGACGATCCTCAACCTCAAATTCAGCAGTAAGAACAAAAGAACAAAGAAAGGGCTCTCTTTCTTCAGCCGGCTGAGGAAGGGGAACCAAGGACTCAATCTTCCGCTTTTGAAAGGTAGGCGATCATATCTCTTTTGAAACTTTTTAAGTTAAAAGTTTCTGGCGATCACTGCACTTTAGTTGCTATTTTTAATAGGTTAGTTTACACTAAACAACATAGATTTTTCATGTTAATCACACGGTCATTCTAAGCACCTACAGCTTTTTTGGCGATCACGGTGGGATTTGGTCTCGCCATCTTTTAGTTTCTTTTTGTTCTTGCTATCATCATATCGGGCACCCACGGTGCACCATTTGTGTCTCTGGACACGTCCTCACCAATTGGTGAGCGTTTAGTTTAATTGATTTCCCTCGTGCACCACGTGCACACCCCAGTGGCAAGATCTTGCCCCCCCCTTGATTAACTCAAAAAGCTGTTTTTGTGATAAAAATGATGTGTGATTGATTGTTTTTCTAGTTGTTTAGTTAGTAAATCATCCTGTTTAAAATCTGGAACTAAAAAAAATTTGCATGAGTCGATTGTTTACTGCTTTTCATCTTGTTTAAGGAGGATTCAACCCAGAAAATCCTCCTGGAAAATTGTTTCTGCGAACTGAAAAGCGTCCAGGATAGCTGACGCGTTTCAAAACCGCGTCAACACCTAGACGCCTTTCAGGCTTCACAGTTTCTCTGTTGTCTGCATCTGCTTCTGCGAAAAATTAAGTTCTGTTTTGAATAGCGTCGACTACCATCGACGCGATTCAGACAGTTTCTTAATTTTTTTCAGTTTCCAGATTTCTGTGCTTTGAGTGCTAGCTACCCATTACTTACTAAGCATTAGAGGCCATCCAGGCCACAGGACATACGCATTGAGGCTAATACCCTCCTCTTCTTAGGAACACATTACTCGACGTCAGCAACTCTCTCTGATTGGGTTGGTCCCTTGATCAGACTAGAGAAGTTGACGTTGAGACCTCCATAAGTCCCCAAAATCAAGGTATTCCTCCTTGATCATCGGGCTGGTTGTACCAATCGAAGTCCTGGTTAGATTCTGAAAGCGTTGTGAGAGAGAGCCTTAGAGAATAACGGTGGAAATTGAACTGAAACTAGGATCCTTTCCCTGAGCGAAATTGTGGTTTAATCCAATCCAAATAACTCAACAAGGAATCCTAAAATCACGTTAAGCATCCACTTGTTTGATTAATCTCTGTACAACTTGTTTGATTAAATCTTTGAAAAGGGAATCTAACATCATGTTGCTACGATCAGGTAGGGACTTGAGTGTGGCTCCAGACGCCATGGTTAATTACGAGGGAGATGCTAATGCCCCTCGGGATTCTGAGTACAACTATGAGAGTGGGAGAGATGCTGATGCCTCCCGTAGTTCTATCCCCATTCCATATCGTCTAGATGGGAATGTTCGGACACCTCTTTTGCCTCCACGTGATCAATATCCTGATCCTCTTCCGCATGAATATGCGATCCCTAATCCTGATCTTGAGGGGGACTTGAATCAGAATGATCCCTCATCCTCTGATCCTACGGATCTCATCAATGCTCTAGGAGTTCTTGCCTCCCGACTGGACCCTCAGCAGTTCGAGGCGATCCAATCTATTTTGAAGGGGAAGGCACCTATGCAGCCTGCCGAGCCGAACCCTGTGGCTCCCCCTGCTGTTCCTCAGCAACCTTCTTTTTCCTCCTCCTTATATCCATCAGGCCGTGGAGGGCCTTCATATTACTTCTCGGCCAGCTGGGCCGCAGTTTTCATCATCTAGGCAACCGGCTAGACCGCAAACGCCTACTTATCAAAATGCCCTCGGGCATGGCGGAAGCGCTGTCGGACCTCCCCTCTATTGTCCACCCTGCCCAACGTACTCTAGGCAGCAGGCCTACCAAGTACCTCCTCCTCCTCCTCAAGCAGATCTGACCACACAAACGCTGCTGGCCAAAATGGAGCGTATGGATGAGCAATTTAATAACCTCCAGAAAATGATGGGGGTCAAAGCTGTGCCAGAGATCAGTCTACCGAGTCTGCCAGTATTCCATCTGCCACCCTCTGAAATGCCAGTATACCGAAAGTACAACGGTACTGGTAACCCCTTCACACATCTGAAGGAGTTTATGTATGAATCCTCTTTCTGGCAGAACGACAAGAGGTCGTTGGCCTTCTTGTTCAGGAGATCTCTAGAGGGACCAGCCCTCGAGTGGTTCTTTTCCCTGGAACCCTCAGAAGTAGAGGATTACGGTATCGTTTCACGCAAATTTATTCAACGATACCAGGACAGAGTTGCACCCTCCTTGTCTATCACGGACCTCATTGCAGAAAAGATGAAACCTGATGAGGAGTTTGTCAGTTTTGCTGACAGGTGGCGAGGTCTGGCTGAAAAAGTGAAGGATCACTTGTCCGAATCTGAACAAGTGAAAATGTTAATTTCTAATGCCACGCCCCAGTTCAAGCTCGTTCTCTCCTTGAACAATTTGACTAACATGGCAGAACTCTATGATAGAGCACGGTACTGCCAGAATGCTTTCAAGGACGCTACATTCTCTAGCGTCTTTGATACTCATAGACCTAGCAGGCCTCCGCCTCGGAAGCCTGCAGTGCCGAACTCTTCCAGCACTGGTCCGACTACTGAGGGCACGCTCTCTCATGAGCAGGTGAGTACCATGAACAATAACTCGCCCCAGTTCGTGAGGAGTCAGCAGCAGTATCAGAGGCCACAGCAGCAAGGGTACAGACAGCAGCAGAACCCCCAGTACCAACAACAGTATCAGCGGCCCCAGCAGCCGAATCAGAATCAAAACCAGCAACAGCTACAGCAACAGCCGCAACGGCAACAGCAGTACCAGCAACCCCAGCAGCAGCAGTATCAGCAGCAGCAACAGCCACAGTACCAGCCGCGCGCACCGCCGGCGTACCACAATGTCCCTCCTCCTGGTGACTACAACCAGCAGAGGAGACCTCCAGGCCCGAAGAGGGCAGAATACCCGGCTCTCCCAGAATCCTTGGCTGATATCTTCAGCGCTTTAATGACAGCCAATGCCTTAGTTTTGCCAAGGGAAAAGGCCGTCTAGCCTCAAAATGCCGATACGTCCAGGTATTGCTACTTCCACAGGCAACCTGGGCACACCATCGACACCTGCTTCCAATTCAGAGATTATATTCATGATCTCAACGAGCAGGGCGGCATAGACTGGGAGGAAATGAAGAAATACATAACAGCCCTGAAGGCGAGGAGACCGCAACAGCAGCAGCAGCAGCAGCAAGCAAGACCACCAGCACAAGCAGCAGCACCACCCAACATGGGCATAGTGCAGAATCCACTCCCGGAGCACCAGAACCAGAACCAGGTTGCTCCCATTCTAACGAACAGCCAGTCTGAGGCTGGTCGTGGGCAACAATGGAGGATAGAGGACTCTTCCTCTCTTTGTTCAACGGGTCACGTTCAGAGTACCGCCGAACGACTACCACGCCGCACCATCCACATACCCAGACCACAACCCGTCACCATCACCCCTCTACCCACACCCACATATCACTCGCCCTCACCCAATAACCCACTACCACTACCCACCTTCCTTAGACCCATTGCGCCCCACACTCCTACGCCTCCATCATATACCCCTCCGCAAACCAATAACGCGCCCCTCCTACCATCTAGGCCATTACTACGCGTACCATTTCCTACTTCACCCATTACCACTACCACCTACCCAGATATGCCCCAACCATCCAAACCGTTACTACGCGTACCATTCCCCACTTCGCCAACCACTTACCCATCTACCATCCAACCCTCTAGGCCTTTAATCCGCACCGCGCCATCACCACCTAACCCTACGCCATCACCACCTAACCCAACGCATCAACCCTCCGCACCGCTTATGCCACCCGACTCTGCGGTACTCAAGGTGTCACCCGGATCCTCCACGGTCGAGGAACATGCGCTCCGGAGTGGAAGGATTTTCAACAAGGTCTTTCCTCAGTCCACAGTCCGAGACGGCCCATCACAGCCGACTGAGGAAGCCCATAATGAAGAGAGTGCACCAGGCACTCAATATGACTTGTTGAAACATCTGGACAGAACACCGGCACGGATCACTGTACTTGAATTGATTAAAAGGTCCAAGATTCACCAAGAAGCCTTAATGGAATACCTACAGAAGGTGATGGTTAACGAAGACGTGCCGGTAGAGAAAATTGCAGCACTACTAGTTCCTCAGGGGGATCAGCCCTCAATTACATTCCACACATCGGAACTAGCACCGCCAGCCGCTAGAAGCATGGCTCTGAGCATCACGGTCAATATCTGCAAAAAGGCCGTGGATGCATGCCTGGTCGATACAGGGGCTTCAATTAACGTTTTACCTCCGAAGACCCTGGAGCTATGCGGTGTGCCCAAGGAGAAATGGCTGCCTAGCCCCATCTCAGTTACGGCATATGACAATTCTACCCGTTCCCCTCTGGGAATGGTTTATTTAAAGGTGGAGTTAGGTCCAGTAAGTCATGCAGAGGTCGAATTTCATATTCTAGAAATCGACCCTTCCATAAATGCCATTCTGGGACGTCCTTATATCAAAACTCTTGAGGCGATTCCTTCTACGAATCACCAATGCCTCAAATTCCCTTACAAAGGACGAATTATTAAAGTGACGAGCATGCCGATCCTTGCTGCTGCTCATACATTGAATATTAAATCTGTTGTTTTACCTGGCCGACAACCTTTTCTGTCAGTATTACAGGTCTACCGTCCAGTGGCTGATCCTTTGAAAGCCGCTACTATTTCTCCATACCCATTAGATGCTATCAAAAGGGGGAAGTGCATGAGTACCCCAGGATGGAGGATTATGATGAAAAATGGCTATCAGCCTGGGAAAGGTCTGGGCACACAGTCGTAAGGCAGGACCACTCCTGTTAAAAATCATCGGGCAGTACCTGGAAGCGGTCTGGGCTATAGGCCGAGGAAATTGAAGCAAGACAGGGTTCAGCAAGAAGATGGTCAAGAAATCTTGGAAACAATGTCTACACCACTGAAAGAAGGCCGAGAGCCCTTAACATGGACCCTATATACACACTTTGTGAAAGGGCCCATACTTAGTCACGACAACACGGTGGTCATTACTTCATGTTTTGACTTCCATGACATATATGGGAGGGATTTGGCCAGACATTGTTCCGAATTACTTACGTACCAATCCTTGGAGGCTCTGCGGCCTATGAAAAGGAGGAAATTCCATGACCCCGAATGCGAATGGTACAGATGGTTCGACCTGAGGGACCTATACATAGCACTGAACAGACTATTTCTGGATCCTACAGAACCCAAGTGGCCACCGCAGATTGACGAGCTAATTGAGAGCCCTGGCGCAATCTTTGATAAGCGGATACTGCTGTCCGAACAAACTGATGAAGGGGAGCCAGATGACCCCTATGAAGCTGGTTATACAACAGATCTGCTCTGGAGGGGGACATATCCTTCACATGTCTTCATACTCCATACTCTTTTTCGTACACTACTCTTGACCCCGACTTGGTCACGGGTCATAATTGAAGATATTCCACGGGCTCCGCCCATTATGATAACTCTGTCCCCTCGGGACTTTATTCCACAACCTCCTCTCGACCTAGAGAGGTTGCATAATCTGATCTGGGACATATTGCTATATGATCCCCCTAATCCTCTGGCCTTGGTGCCGCTTCCTCCGTCCGATTCCCCTTCCATTTGTATTCACTCCTGCTTCATGTATAATTCCTCCGATATCCAAAAAAAAAAAAAACGCCAATTTTACAACAAATTCTTCCCAAATCATTATCGAGGAAACATCTTACTTGTCCGATTACACCCCATCGCGCGGGTCCGTCCGTCAAGATTCTCTCCTAGATCTACTCTGTCCCTCCCCACGGGAGGATTCCCCTGTATTTCCACCTGTATCCCAGGATTTTCATCATGCTTCATCTTCGTTAGGTTATGATAGTGAAATTAGGCAGGTTAGTCAGTTTAGGAAGTTTAGGAAGCCTAAGGGTAGGCAAATTCCAGAAAGATACCTCCAGGATTTGGCTGATAAATGTTCCTTTTGCTCTTTAATCCCTCAGCTTTTAGAAGATCCAATTCAGATGCCAGAAGATTATACAGATGATGAGTCAGTCAATGATGGGTACGGGGTATATGAGTTAGTGCATGAAAAGAACCCCATTGTTGAAGATGAGGAAGATGATGAGGACGCAGCTGAGGCATATGCCAGTGGAGTGAAGAGATTTGATGAACCTTCAGCTGCCGTAGAAGAGCCCACCAAAGAAATGAACTTAGGGACTGAAGACGAACCTAAGGTTGTCCTCGTCAGTAAAAATCTTTCTACAGAGGATGAGAAGGCAATGGTACAAGTGCTTAAGGATTATAAGGACACTTTCGCCTAGAGTTACGAGGATATGCCGGGGTTAGACTCATCTTTAGTTGAACACAGGTTAACATTAAAAGATGGAGCTAGGCCGGTCAAGCAGAAATTAAGGCGATTCCACCCACAAATGGCTTTAAAGATGAAGGAAGAGGTCGACAAATTACACAAAGCCAAATTCATTAGAGTTGTCCTTTATCCACAATGGGTGGCCAATATAGTCCCGGTTATGAAAAAGGACGGGAAGGTCAGAATTTGCATTGACTTCCGCGATCTGAACCGGGCATGTCCTAAAGATGATTTTCCATTGCCTCATATTGATGTACTCATCGATAATACTGCTGGCTATGAGACATTATCGTTTATGGATGGATTTTCAGGATACAACCAGATTAAGCTAGCAGAAGAGGATCAAGAGAAGACTTCATTCACTACACCTTGGGGAACATATTGTTATGTCGTCATGCCATTTGGATTGAAGAACGCTGGAGCCACTTATCAAAGGGCTATGATGGCAATATTTCATGACATGATGCATATAGATTTGGAAGTGTATGTGGATGACTTATTGGTTAAGTCTAAAACGAAGGCTGAGCATGCCAAAGTTTTGGCAAGGGTATTAGAGAGATCGAGAGAGTATCAGTTGAAGATGAACCCCAAGAAATGTGTATTCGGGGTATCTTCAGGGAAATTGCTTGGATTCATTGTCAGCAAACGGGGAATTGAGATCGATCCCAATAAGGCGAAGGCTATCAGAGAAATGCCACCTCCCAAAAACTTGAAAGAGTTAAGAGGATTAATCGGGAGGTTACAATTTATTCGCCGTTTTGTCTCCCAGCACTCACAAAGGTGTAAGCCGTTCTACGAGCTTACCAAGCCAGGAGTCAAATTCAATTGGGACGATAAGTGTCAGGAGGCATTTGATGGATTAAAGGACTATTTGGCAAGTCCTCCTGTTTTGAGACCACCATCTCCAGGCAAACCATTGATACTTTATATTTCTGTCCTGGATGATGCAGTGGGGGCTGTCCTAGCACAAGAGCATGAAGAAGGAAAGGAGAGGGCAGCCTACTATCTCTCTAAACTTCTCAACCCCGCTGAACAGAGATATACGGCGATGAAGAAAACATGTGCAGCATTGGTCTGGGTTGTTCAGAAACTAAAGCATTATTTTCTGGCCCATGAAGTCCATCTCATCGCTAGGATGAATCCGATCAAATTCCTTCTGGAGAAATCTGTTCTTACTGATAAGTTAGCGCGATGGCAAAGCTTTCTATCTCAATTCGATATCATTTACATTCAACAGAAAGCGATCAAGGGTTATGCCATAGCAGAACATCTCGCTCATCATCCCCTTCCTCGATTTGATCCAGTGCGATCAGAGTTTCCGGATGAGGAACTGATGTCCGTAAATCAAATCAGAGATGATATGTGGACTCTGCATTTTGACGGAGCTCTGAATTCTCATGGAAAGGGGATCGGTATCGTTCTGTTATCACCTGAAGGTGTCACCATTCCACAAGCCTTTCAGCTTGACTTTCCAGTCACCAACAACATAGCTGAATACGAGGCACTTCTTGCTGGTCTCGAGGCTGCTCATTTCCATGGTGCAACCAAACTCAGGATTGTGGGTGATAGCCAATTAATTCTTCGCCAAGTGCTGACCAAGTATCGAACTCTTGATCCCAAGCTCAAGCCATATCAAGAACTTACTTCTGCATACTCAAAGCTTTTCACAAAGTTGATCTTTGTCCATGTCCCTAGAAATCAAAACATCTTAGCTGACGCTCTAGCTTCACTTGCATCTTCCCTTGATTTTCCTATCAGCAAACAATCTGAATCAATCATAGTTCATAGGCGTCTTTCACCTGCCGTGAAAGATCCTTCATTTCTTAGAACTAAGGAGAAGTTGCTGAAGAAATTCAAAGATGGAAGTATTGTGGAGAAAAGAGAAATCATGTTGATGGAGCTGTTAGAAGAGATGGATGATGAACAGAAGCCATGGTATTATGAAATTGCAAAATATTGTGAAGATCAATCGTATCCTGAAGAAGCTACAACTGAGGAAAAAAGAGCTATCAGGAGAGTTGCTCGACGATACACCTTAGTTGGAGGGGCATTATACAAAAGAGGTTTTGATGGAGTTCTTCTGAGATGTTTAGACGAGGATGAGCTTTGGAAGGTTATGGAAGGAGCTCATAGTGGAGTTTGTGGTGGCCATGTCAATGGACAGATGCTAGCAAAGAAGATCCTTAGACAAGGATTTTATTGGCCAACCATGGAAGAAGACTGTGTAGGATATGTCCGTAGGTGTGCTAAGTGTCAACTTCACGCCGACAAAATTCATTCTCCTGCATCTTCACTCCATCCTGTTTCTTCCCCATGGCCTTTCTCCATGTGGGCTTTCGACATTATTGGACCTCTTGGTAACCCAGATTCCGGCATCAAGCAAAAATCTTTCATTCTCACGGCAACGGAATACTTCATCAAGTGGGCAGAAGCTGAAGCATACGTGGAGATCAAAGCATCAACCGTCTGCAAATTCATCATGAAGAACATCATCACAAGATTCGGAATTCCAAGTACCATCGTCACCGACAACGGACCGCAGTTCGTGTCACAGGAATTGAAGGACCTCTGCAACAGGTATAAAATTGCATTGCATCATTCATCTCCTTATTATCCGCAAGGCAATGGCCAAGCAGAGGCAACTAATAAGACTTTGATAAAAATTATCAAAAAGACGTGTAAATCTAACAAATTCGCAGATTGGCCAGAAAAATTGGTTGAGGCCTTGTGGGCCTACCGAACTTCAATCCGCACGCCTACTGGGCAGACTCCTTATTCCTTAACATTTGGAATGGAGGCGGTAGTTCCATATGAGATCCTTATACCGTCATTAAGAGTACAATTGAACAAGGAATTCTCCATTGATAAACATCGTTCAGCACTTCTTGCTCAATTGGAACTTTTAAACGAGAAAAGATGGTCAGCTGCTAATCATGCAAAAGTTTATCAAAACAGATTAGCACGTTTTTATCAAAAGAAAGTCATTGAACGAAAGTTCAAAGTCGGTGAAATGGTCGTTAAAAGAATTTTTGTAAAACCTGGTGGTCCGCGTTCTAAGCTCCAACCCAACTGGGAAGGACCTTATGTTGTATCACACGCTTATCTTGGTAATGCTTATCGTCTTATTAATGCAGAAGGAGAAGAGCTAAATCATCCCTGGAATGGTTTACATCTTAAGAAATACTACCCTTAGGATAAATAGTCGATCAGTATGGTACAAAGACCAGTGGAATCAGAAAGTTTATAAACTCAAATTTCTTTGTTAGTCTGAATAATTCAACTTCCAACCCATTACCGCACACACTGACACGTTTGATTCGTGAATAACAAGAGATGTCAAGTCCTTAAGAATATCAAAAGCTTGACTAAGAGTGTAAAGTACAAATCATTCCTTTTAAATAAAATTCTGTTTTACACTCGGCCCATGATGTCGGAACGAGGCTTAGAATAGACTACCAAGAATACCCGCCATCTTAGTAGGAGGCCGTCATAAAAAAATGGGGGAGATCCGTTCCAAAGCAAAGCAAAGAAAGAAAAGAATAGAAAAAACAAAAGGAAAAGGCAAGGGGAAAATCAAAAGGCCAATACACTACAAATGTTACATCAAGGCCATGAAATGAAACAAAAGGGAACGCAAGGTCGATAAATACCCCGGAAAGAAAATGACCGAACCCCAACAGATATTAGGGTTGGAAAGGGACATCTTTTTAAGTCTCCGGAACCTTCTCATGGGCTTTCTAAATCTATTCTTCTTTTCTTTCTAAAGAGGTGTACTTCAAGCTTAAAGAATGGCTTAGATTGACTAAAGGTCGAATCATCAAATGGGATCACGAATGGAAACACAAGTTCAAACACGATGGGTTTTAAGTTAAGTTGTTAAAGAACAAATTGGAAATTAAGTTAATAAATGAATATGATCTTTTGATCTAAGTACCATACTGGTCTTTTAGTCAAAAATTCAAAAAAAAAAAAAAAAAAATTGCATAGTCAAAAAATTCAAAAATGTACAAATCAAAAATTCAAAAAAATTGTATAAATCAAAAATTCAAAAAAATTGCATAGTCAAAAATTCAAAAAAATTAGTCAAAATTCAAAAATTGCATAGTCAAAAATTCAAAAAAATTGCATAGTCAAAAATTCAAAAAAATATACATTTTTCAAAATCTAAAAAAAGAATACATATTTCAAAACCCAAACAAAAATGAATATTTCAAAACCAAAAAAAAAAATATTTCAATTAGCATTTGCTTGTGGCATTTAGTATGTTTCATTCATTTTATTTTCAGTGAGCATCTGTTTGCTTGCATGTTGCATTTTGCTTAAGTCTGATTATTCTTATTACCTTTGTTAATAAAGGCTATGCCCCCTTGACTATTTATTCAAGGAAAAGATTGATTGACCATTTGTTTGGTCAGGCAAGGGGCTAAGCCTAAATAGATACTTAACCTGTTTGTTAAGTGTTGTACAGGATGCAAGATAAGCACAAGAACACGAAATTGGAGCCCAAAAATTTCATGTATATATCAAAAGTGTTTTATACATGATACATGAAAAGAAAAGAAGTACAAAAGCCCTCAAGGCTGGCTCTCCCCTCCGCCCTCATCCAACTGGCTCTGGGCCTCATCCTGGGCATCTGGCGGTGGAACTCTAGGAGGTGGAGGCGGTCCCATCGCACTTGGCCCTGCCTGGCCAGATGATATGGCTATGCTGGCGGTAAAGGCACTCGCCTGACCTCGATCGATAGCCCGCTGCCGGGCTCGCTGGTATCTCTCCTCCACCATCTTGCGCTCATGCTCTGCGACTGACAGACGTCCCTAGAGGCTCTCCATCCGAAGACGGTCGCGGTCCCTCTCCTCCGTCAGGATCTCCAAGCGAACCTGGAGTCGTGCCAGATCTCCAGTGGAGAGGCGCGCCACCTGAGCCTCCAACTCGGCAATGCGAGCAGCCGAAGTCCGCGCTTCTGCTAGCTCCGCATCCCTCTGTCGAAGGGCCTCCTGAAGCTCAGCAACCTGCAGAAGAAGATTTTATTAGTCCAAGGCAATCAAATTTGGAAAAGAAAGCCAAAGGGAAGGAACTTACTCGAGTGGCCCGATCCTCCTCCACAAGGAAAGCTCGGTGGATGGCAGAAGCGAGCTGACTCTGGAGGTCAGCCAAGGTAGCGTCATGCGCAGCGGATGATGAAGATGAAGCTCCATAAGTAGGGGGAGCCGCCTGGGTGTAGACAGCTCGCTGCACCAAAAGATAACTGTCAGTGGTTAATCGCCAAAACAAATAATTAATTAAAACATGCATTCATATTCATGCATACATACCAGATCGAACAATTCTTTTTGGACTTGTTCTAGCTGGGCCTCCGCATCATGTAGGCGGGCCCGGAGGTCGATGATGACCGCATCACGTGCATCCTGCAAATCACGCATTCATACATTCATTCATCAACATAAATCAAGATAATAATAAAATTAAAGGCGCATGAATGCATACTTACATCGAGTGGTCGGAGGAGCCGAAGTTGATCGGCGTAATGGGCCCAGTAATGCTGGAGGTAGCCCTCGCTACTCTCCGCACGGGACTCCACCCGTACACCGCGGTGGTGCCAATCCTCGTACTGCTCGGGGAATTTCGCACGCCAATCTGTGAGGGCTTGCTTGCCCCTCATGCTCCTCCCGACGTCCTCCGGGACCTCCTCGTCAATCCATTCCTGGTGGAGGCCCAGGGTCCTCATTACAAGCCGAAGGCGGAGGGGCTCAATTTCGTTGAGGCAATGTAGCCACATTTGCCTCCCGAACCTCCTCCTGCCAGCCGTCACCCACGGCTGACCCTCCTCGCCCATACCAAGGTACGGGCGCCAGATCACCTGCATATAGATTAGATGCATTCATATAAATAATTTGCATTTAAACAATAAAAGATTGCATTGAATAAAATTGAATAAATTAAAAACTTACCAGAAGCTCTGGATAGTCCAAGAACTGACGGCGGAGGGCCGTCAGCTGATGGTGCTGTGGAGCTGTGTCCACAATTGGCTGCCAACGGCAGGCCAAGGGGACGGCATCTGGACGAACAATCCTCGCTCTGCCGAGCGGGAAATAATGGTAGCTCCACACCTACATGCATAAACATATAAGTTAGAAAAATATCGTATCATATTGCATATCATGAATAAATAATAAAACATTTAATACCTGGAGGAACGACGAGAAGCCGCTGACAGTAGTCTCGCGGTCCGGAGTGACCGCGGATAGATCTGCAAACAGGTGGGCCAGGAGGGCCGCACCCCAAGCGTATTCCCCTAAGCTATCTAGGTCATCTAACAAATACAAAAATCTACAGTGGATATGGTCGCCCTTCATACCGAAGAGCAACCGACCGAAGAAAAAGACAAGGAAGACCCTAAGCTGTCGGTCTACCTCCTCTACCTGGCTAGGGTCCCTGCAGTAGATGGC
The DNA here is from genome assembly GCA_030544215.1 of Zantedeschia hybrid cultivar. Classification (NCBI taxonomy): domain Eukaryota; kingdom Viridiplantae; phylum Streptophyta; class Magnoliopsida; order Alismatales; family Araceae; genus Zantedeschia; species Zantedeschia hybrid cultivar. The sequence goes on along the minus strand of JARZZO010000005.1, from coordinate 80,400,000 downwards.
AGAGGACGACTCTGCTAGCCTGTCCCTAAACTCCTCCCGGGTCTCGTCAGACCGACGCCGGGGCTCGTCTAGACCTAGGGCAGCTTCTACTTCTACCCTGGGGACCATCCTGGACTCCCTGCCCATGCTAGATACCTCTATCCCTAATAAGGCCTCTGCTAATCCTCGATAATCGGGGTAAGTCACCCCACTCACCGGTCGGCCCTCTACCCGGAGGCCAGTGATCCTGGCCACATCCTCTAGGGTGGGGACCATATGTCCCCACGGCATTAGGAAAGCCCGGCTTTCCGCATGCCAACGCTCCCTGAGCGCCTGTAACAAGACTAGATCGAGCCAAAATGGCTCGATGTCTAATATCTCACCGAACCCCATCCGGCGCAGGCGCACCTTCTGGAAATCCGGGAGCCCTCTATAAGCCCCTATGACTAGGTCCCAAGAGATCCTAGCCCTCATCACTCCCTGCAAATAAAAATAAAAAAATAGGGTCAGCAATTAATAAAAACAGGAGAATTCACTTTCTGTTTTGAAAGGCGTCAGCACACACAGACGTGTTTCAAAACACGTCCACATACCTTGACGCAATTCAAACCTATTTTCTAATAATTTAAAAATTCGAAATTTATCTTGAAAGACGTCGACCAAGGGCGACGCCTTTTGAAAGGCGTCACCTGGTCTGGACGCCTTTCAAGTCCAGATTTCGGGTTCTTGAAAGAACCCCTTTCTTCCCCTCTTTTCTTTGACTATTCATTCCACAAGGGACTTACCGTGTGGAGGTCGCCCTCCTCTTCCTCTTCCACCGCCATGGGCGCCGGTGGAGGGAGCTCTTCCTCCAAGAAGGCCGCCGCCTCGGCTAACGCCGCCGGCACCTCCTCGGGAACCTCTTCTTCTTGCCTTCGCCTCCTCTTGGCCAAGGTCTTCTTCTTCCTTGATCCCTCACCGTGTTCCATAGCTCTAGAGAAGGAGTTTTGAGAGAGAGATCACCGGAATCGCCGGAGCTCGGGTGGAGAGAAGAAATTTTTGAAAGTGAGGAAGAAAGGAGGGCCTTCGCGGGTCTGTAACGAAAAGGGTGAAAGGCGTCGACTCAGGAAGACGCGTTTTAGGGCGAATAAGTTGAGGCGGTAAAGGACAGCTGTTTGAATTGGTTGAAACACGTCCACATGGGTCGACGCGTTTCAGGTTCTGTTCAGAGCCGTACACAGGAAAATCATTAAAGGCATCTTGTTCACTGGACGCGTTTTAGGGAATTAATCATGGAATTAATGGCAGAATCCTGGAAAAGTAGGAGAGAGAGTTGAAAGGCGTCTATACAGGTAGACGCGTTTTAAGCTTAAATCGGGTTTTTGAGGATTAAATTGAATTTCTGGAAAAGAATATAGTTTGAAAGGCGTCTTTCTGAGTGGACGCGTTTTACATTTTACAGAACCCGAATTGTTGAATTTTCAGGAAAAATCAGGTTTTTACTTAAGGAAAAATCATGTGCACATCACAGAAAGTTGGGGAAAGATTTTAAGACATGAAAAGTCGTTCTTTATTCAATGGAATCAATTTTTATTACATCAAAATCAAAAAAAAGACAAAGGACATTCAAGGGAGAATATCATGAAGATCTTTAAGATAAGGAAATTTCAATCCTTTATCTCTGTCTTTAGAGGATCTTACACGATAGCTAAAGCCAAGATTCCATAGAGTAATGATGATTTGTATGGCTTCATAATCTTCATCGGATTCCAGGTCACGCTTCTTGATTGGAAGTGTAGGAGAGAATTCAGGGAACTCGCGACGAGCCAAGCTAAGTTGAGTAAGGCACCGGTGTTGATTGTACAACACAAACTCGGTGGCTCCAATTAACTTGAGGTCTGCTCCTGCTGTACGGCGCACCCAAACTGGTTTTCCAACAAGAGCAAGTGGAGACGAGTCGAATATGTCGGATGTCATGAGTTTCAAATACTCTCTCCAATCGGCTCGGGTCTTGAGTTTTGGAACCTTGTTGACCATCTACTCATTGAACTTTACAATATTAGCAATGCAATGAATTGGACTATTCAAGAAGATCTGAGATGGATTCAGAGGCCTTTTCTTGCTATGCTCGAATTTGAAGTGAAGTTCAACCCACAAGGCAAAGAGTAGCATGCATCCATATGGAGGACGACCCACAGAAGCCGCAGAAAGTCCACTGTAGAGATATGCTAAGAGAGCAGTGCTAATGGATTTATCTTCGAAAATTGCGCAAATAGCACTAATTTGATCGTCTTCCAAGATGTTATCCTGTGCATGAAAGAATAAGGCACCAGCAAGGCATGTAACGAGGGCTTTCGTTACATCCTCCGCCTCATCTTCCCTTAGATCTTCAATTTCATAAAGAGTCCACTCGGCTAGTTTTGCGAGATTGATCCCCTTCTTCGTGAGGCATCCTTTAGCTTCTGAAGGATCCTTCATGATCGATGTCAATAGCTGTTGACCGGTGATTCTCTCTTTTGTCAAGGCTATCTTGTCTCTGTTGTCTCTGGTCTTCGGGAGACCTAATAGAAGTTCCGCCTCTTCTAGAAGGATTGTGCACTCGAAGTCTTGGAAGAAGAACGTATGAGTTTGGGGATGCCACCACTCGATCAAGGCGCCCATAGCCGCCCAGTCTACGTTCGCACTCTTGTAATTCTTAGCAAGCACTACAAGTCCTTGAAGATCCCACTTGGATATGAACACTTGCATAGAAAGCTTGACACTTTTTGCAAGTTTACGAATCCAAGGGAGAGACGTGAACTTTCTTGGGCCAGGAAACATGGGGTAATTCTGAAAGAGAAATAAAAAGGGAGCTTGATGAAGAGCATGATGGAAGAGCATGATGGAAGACATGAAGAACATGAAAGAAAGTTGATTGAACTTACTTGAAGATTGGGATTTCTTCCATTGAGATGATTCTCTATGTCTGCAAACTTCTCTAGAGACATCTTCATCTTCTTGTTTGAGGAATCCATCTTTCTTTTTCGGAGTTCCTCCTTCTTGAAGCTTGGGAAGCTTGAAAACCTTGAAGAAACCTTGAAAATTTGGAAGAAAACTCTCCTTTGGATCTTTGGATTATGATAGGATTACTTAGGAATAACCTAAGGGTGTTTATATAGGAGGAATTGCGATCTTAAGTAGGCCTTTTCTGGATTGGAAAAGAGATGTGCATTGATAGAGTTGGAGTTCGGATAGAGAACAACCAAAAATCTGTTTCTGTGAGTAAAAGGCGTCTAGGATACCTGACGCGTTTCAAAGTTAAATGGCGTCTGCGCGACACGACGCGTTTTAGTAAATCTGCTATTTTCCCGAAATCCTGTGATTTTAATGTTTAAATTGAATATTGGTTTGGAACTAATAATTTTGATTGCAGGAAATTCAAGAAAGCCTGAGCAAAGCTGGAAATGTCAAGAAAGTCCCATTGTGGAATTCAAGTCCCGACCGTGGCTAAAAACACGGTTATTTCTATCCTTGTACTCCGGTCATGTAAATCATTTGCATTACTATATATTTATTAGATTGTATCAAGGACCTTATGGTTTTGATGAAACTGGAATTTAAGTTCCCCTACAACAAAAACAGTGATAATTCCAGAGAATTCTTAATCGCACGGATAGGCCGTTGGATTGTTAATTAGTGGGGACGATGGTTCCACTTTTGTGAAACGGTGCGTGGATAAACGAGCTTCGGCTTAGCACTGAATTACAAGAGTTGATATCTTAACTCATTAATGACAATTTAACAATATTATCCTTGATTAATTTATATTTGATTTGACTTTATATTTTTCTTTTAGCCCAGCATGCATCATGTAGGACTTTGAAATCATTGTGATAAGGATTAATTATTGATTAAATTTCAGACCATTAATTAAATAATTCAAACATGATATGAAATATTCCATTCTGAATTGAGTATCTTGATTATCTTTGAGGTTCGCTTGAAGATATCCTTGGAATTCTATCCTTGATTGGATTCTTTATCCAATATTTCTTGTTTCCTTTTAAGATCCGTCATGGCTGTAGCACGTCCACATTGGCTGGCAAACGCTCCCCATGATGAAACCTACAGTGTCTACGACCTGGGGTACTTCCCACTCCGAGGAGGTTGATCGACCTTATTTTATTTCCTTGTCTACTTCATCCAGACAGGATTAATTCCATTGATTTCCTTGAGCTATCTTCATTGATAATTTTGAGAAAAATTCCAGTCATGTGATGTTAAGAGCGTGTCTCATCACACCTTGGCATCACTTTTTCAGTACATTCCATTCCATTTCACTCCCTTACAAAGACGATGCCAAGGTGAGGCAGCTGTAGACACGCTAATTTTGACGTCATTTCGAGTAAATTTCATATCATATAATAATGCCTCGGAATGGTCTGATAATTAATCATTAATTAATTTTTATTAATCTTTTTAAGTGTCGGGTTTAACAGATGTGTTTAAGTTAATCAATTGAATTGATTCTAAAAGACGTCGACACACGTGGACGCCATTTAGAGTTTATTCTTATTTTAACGTTTAAATTTGAATTTGAATTAATTGATTAATTAACTAAAAGGCGTCTGTGAAGGTCGACGCGTTTTAAGTTTCCTAAGTGATTTTAACTTCCCCTCCGGATGTTTATCCTTATCTTAATTAGTCTAAAAGACGTCTACATATATGGACGCGTTTTACCTAATAAAGATAAAGATAAGTTTTCCCGGATATTTATCCTTATCTTAATTAATCTGAAAGGCGTCAGCCAAGGTGGACGCGTTTTATATAATTACAGATAAAGATAAATTAATCAGTAATTATTTGTCGGTTAAGATGGATAAATTCGGAGTTTTCAAATGTTAATCTCGAACGCAAGAAATGCCTATAAATACCCTGCATGTTGAGGAGTTAAAAAAGAAAGAGAAGAGAATTAAGTTGAGTTGAGCCATAGCGTTATAGCGAGTTGAAGATTGAAACAACGTCGTAACGCCGGAGCGCTGCTATTTCCAGAAGTCGGCGTCCCTTTCAAGATCTTCATCCTTTCAAAGCTTCAACCGACTGGGCATAAGTTTTTCATTATTGCATTTATCTTCATTAGTTTCATTTTTCATATTCATTTCATGCAAACACACACCACAGCATAATCTTTCAAAAACCTACTTGATCTAAGGGGTTTTAAAGCCATTCAAAAAGTGAGTTTGCTGTTTTAAATATGCTTAACATCATGATTAGTTCAGATACTGCTTCTATTTAAATTCTCATCAATGTTTCTTCGTTTTCTGTTTCTGTCTCTGCTGCACTCAACAACAACAAGAGATCAAAAGGGGGGAAATTAAGCACAACTTCTGGACGATCCTCAACCTCAAATTCAACAGCAAGAACAAAAGAACAAAGAAAGGGCTCTCTTTCTTCAGCCGGCTGAGGAAGGGGAACCAATGACTCATTCTTCCGCTTTTGAAAGGTAGGCGATCATATCTCTTTTGAAACTTTTTAAGTTAAAAGTTTTTGGCGATCACTGCACTTTAGTTGCTATTTTTAATAGGTTAGTTTACACTAAACAACATAGATTTTTCATGTTAATCACACGGTCATTCTAAGCACCTACAGGCTGACGCCTTTCAGATTAATTAAGATAAGGATAAATATCCGGGAAAACTTATCTTTATCTTTATTAGGTAAAACGCGTCTATCTATGTAGACGTCTTTTAGACTAATTAAGATAAGGATAAACATCCGGAGGGGAAGTTAAAATCACTTAGGAAACTTAAAACGCGTCGACATTACCAGACGCCTTTTAGTTAATTAATTAATTAATTAAAATTCAAATTTAAACGTTAAAATAAGAATAAACTCTAAATGGCGTCCATTTGGGTCGACGTCTTTTAGAATTCTTCATATTTTAACTCAAATTTGAGCTAAAATCAATCTAATTGATTAACTTAAACACATCTGTTAAACCCGACACTTAAAAAGATTAATAAAAATTAATTAATGATTAATTATCAGACCATTTCGAGGCATTATTATATGATATGAAATTTACTCGAAATGACGTCAAAATTAGCGTGTCTACAGACGGGTCATGTTCAGAGTACCGCAGAACAACCACCACGCCGCACCATCCACATACCCAGACCACAGCCCATTACCATCACCCCTCTACCGACACCCGCGTATCATTCACCCGCACCCAATAACCCACTACCACCACCTGCTTTCCTCAAGCCCATTACGCTCCACACTCCTACACCTCCACCATATAACCCACCGCAAACCAATTACGCGCCCCTCCTACCATCCAGATCACTATTACGCATACCATTCCCTACTTCACCCGCTACCACTACCGCTTACCCAGACACCATCCAACCATCCAGACCGCTACTACGCGTACCATTTCCCACTTCATCCATCCCAATCACTTACCTATCCACCATCCAACCGTCTAGACCTTTAATCCACACCACGCCACTACCACCTAACCCCACGCCATCACCTACATACCAACACCCCGCGTCACCTACACCACCCAACTCTGCGGTACTCAAAGTGTCACCCGGATCTTCCACGGTTGAGGAACATGCGCTCCGGAGTGGAAGAATTTTCAACAAAGTCTTTCCTCAGTCGACAGTTAGAGACGGCTCATCACAGCCGCCGGAGGAAGCACACAATGAAGAGAGTGCACCAGGCACTCAGTATGATTTGTTGAAACATCTGGACCGAACACCGGCACGAATCTCTGTGCTTGAACTAATCAAAAGATCGAAGAGTCACCAAGAAGCTTTGATGGAATATTTGCAGAAGGTGATGGTCAACGAGGACGTGTCGGCGGAAAAGATTACAGCACTATTAGTTCCTCAGGGGGATCAACCCTCCATTACATTTCACACATCGGAACTAGCACCGCCGGTAGCCAGAAGCATGGCTCTGAGCATCACGGTCAACATCTGCAAGAAGGCCGTGGATGCATGCCTGGTTGACACAGGGGCTTCGATCAATGTTTTACCTCCGAAGACCCTGGAACTGTGCGGTGTGCCCAAGGAAAAATGGCTGCCTAGCCCCATCTCTGTAACAGCATATGATAACTCCACACGTTCCCCTCTGGGAATGGTTTATTTGAAAGTAGAGCTAGGCCCTGTAAGTCATACAGAGATCGAATTTCACATTCTGGAAATCGACCCTTCTTTGAATGCCATTTTGGGTCGTCCTTACATAAAAACTCTCGAAGCGTTTCCCTCCACGAATCATCAATGCCTCAAATTTCCCTTTAAAGGACGAATCATTAAGGTTACGAGCATGCCGATCCTTGCTGCTGCTCATTCCTTGAATATCAAACCTGCTTCTTTACCTGGCCGACAACCTTTTCTGTCGGTATTACAGGTTTACCATCCAGTGACTGATCCTCTTAAAACTGCCACTATTTCTCCTTACCCGTTAAATGCCATAAAAAGGGGGAAGTGCATGAGTACCCGAGGATGGAGAATTATGATGAAGAGCGGTTATCAGCCTGGAAGAGGTCTGGGCACACAATTGTAAGGCAGGACCACTCCTGTCAAAGATCACCGAGGGGCACTTGGAAGCGGCCTGGGCTATAGGCCAAGAAAACTGAAACAAGACATCGTTCAACAAGCAGAGAATGAAGAAGGTCAGAAAGTCTGGGAGACAATGTCTACACCGCCCAAGGAAGGCCGGGATCCCCTAACATAGACCCTATATACACATTTTGTAAAGGGGCCCATAATTAGCCATGACAACACGGTGGTCATTACTTCGTGTTTTGACTTCCATGATATATATAGGAGAGACTTGGCCAGGCATTGCTCAGAACTACTCACGTACCAGTCTTTGGAGGCTCTGCGGCCTATGAAGAGGAGAAAATTCCATAATCTTGAATGTGAATGGTACCGGTGGTTCGATCTGAGAGACCTCTACATTGCACTGAACAGACTGTTTCTAGATCCTGCAGAACGCAAGTGGCCGCCGCAGATTGATGAACTGATCGAAAGTCCCGGTGCTATCTTTGACAAACGGATATTGCTGTCGGAAGAGACCAATGAAGGAGAGCCAGATGACCCCTATGAAGTGTTGGGATCCGGACGGGACGCGAAGAACGCAGCAGAAACGAAGAACAAAAATTAATCCCGCCCGATGCCCGCTGATCCGATTCAGAACGAAAACACAAACCGAAAAACCAGGTTGGAATCTAATTACCGTGCGCGGATTCGAATCCGCTTCCGTTTCGGTTCCATCGAGGCGATGCCGCGAGCCGCACAAGCGTCCGGCCTCCAGCGGTATCCACGCGATCCTCCGCGGTGGTTCGTCCTCGATCCCTCGTCCGTTACAGCTCGCTCGCTGAAGATCCGTCGTCGCAAGGGTTGCGGAAATCCCGCCGACGGGAATTCCCGACTTTTGGGAATCACACGCGGCGGAGACGAAAGCTGTTTTGGCGCGCCGAACGGGACGCCCAGAGGGGGAGAGAGAAAGGAGGGGATGACGGCCAGCAAGGGAAATCCTGGAGCTTGGCCCAGGGTTTCTCAATAGCGTGTATATATATTAAGTCGGCGCGACTTTTCACAAAAGTCCCCGAGTTAATATAAATCCCACTTATGTACCACCGACTGAGAATCTTATTACGTGTGACCCTCTAGGCCCATTTACCAGTCCGGTTTTCAGCCCGTTAAGTCCAATAACTAGTTATTGACTTATAGTAATTAATTAATATCTAGATATTAACTAATTACTTAACCGAATTGACATCGCATGTGAATTCGGTCAGACTTCTGATCAAGTTGGGTGCCAAGCAACACCGCATGATCCCGGAAGGTAATGGGGTTCAGCAACCCACTAATGGAACCTGTCCGTCCACAGTTACCACGTGGCTATAATCCTTCGTTCGCACAATGCTCTCGAGTTAACCTAGGGTATGGTCAACTGTCAAACCCTAGAGTGTCAACTCACTTGAATTAGACTCCGCTTTACAATATCCGAAAACCACTTTTCTGATATTGTTTCTGCTCTGGCCAGAGACTCCTGCGGGTCTAGTCTAGAGCATTCTCTCTCCAGTTACCTGAGAGCGAACGATCCTCTATTGAACACACAATCACCTTCGAAGGTCTTCCGCTGGACCCGATCCTTGACTATTTGAGATCCCGTGGATAGGGATTCGTAGGTCAAGGTCAAAGTCCAGAAGTCCACCGACAAGGTGTCTTTGGTGTCTCAAGTCCAAGGATCAACCACGCTACTGTGACGATGAATCAAGCCGATTGACAGTCAGGTAAATTACCATTCGGCGATTCATGTCGGATCAGTTCAGTGAACTCATTCTCCAATGAGCACCTACAGGTTTACCATTGTGTCTCCACATTAGTAACTAACGAGATCAGTTACCCTCATCATATGAGCTGGAATAACCTGTACTAGTCTAACCGGATGTTTGATGTCCTTCTCAAACATCCTACGACTAGGAACAATTAAGAATATGTGTTTATAAGTCATCAGTCTCATTATTATGATCTCATCATAATCTGATGACTATTGCACATATTCATGGACTTATTCTGCGTAAATATAGGTGCCTTATGATTGGCTTAGAGGACACCTATATCCATCAATCTCCCACTTTGACTCAAGCCAATCACTTTCGCATTTGATCTCCATCAAATCTAGGTGATGCTCACAGAAAGTCTGTGACTAAGACTTGGTCAGGGATCTGCTAAATTATCTACAGCTGGAATATTTCCATTACGTTATTTCCTCTTTTTTCTTTGTCTTTGAACCTGTGAAAGAGCCTCAGAATGTTCTGTAACTTCTGAAGAGACCATGGCTCGATCACACAATTCATTTCTCCCACTATTGTCCTACAACAACGAGATTTAATCAGATACCTTTTAGAACTACATCTAGTTCAGGGATGAACCTTTTCATCCATACTGTTCCAATAACAGTATCACTTGTTTATGTCGTCATCTTAATATCGAGTTCTGGATTGGAACCATTCCAATCCATTCCTTTCTACCAGAAGGTTGAATCCATTATTTGACTTGAGATTTGAGTCAGTGTGACCTCATAGTTTCAAATCATCCTCTCCATATACGTGAATGCACCCTTAGCACTTCTCAAGCGCTTAATGATGCATTTCACTCATGTATCCTTTAAGGACTTTCTTTAAAAGAATAAATTCTATATCTCAACAATTGATATTTGTTATGAAATTTATGCCAAACATTTTGACATACAGGTCAATATAATATCCCCACCAATCTATCTTAATAGATTCGTATTTCCAATACGTGGAATATTATAACTAAATCAGTTATGGAAGAAAACATGGTTAACAATGCTTTCACTAATAGTAACATCTTGAAGCCATTCTCAATGACTTTGATGTTATTATCATAAAGCATTACTAAAGCGATTGTGCTCCCACTGTCCTTTCTGAATACACACAATCCGTGATCATTCTTAACGATCACATAATATATGACAATTAAGTCAAAAACTTTTATTACAACTTAGGAAGCTTCAGTTTAATTCAAAATAATTTTGAAATCGTAACTCACTTCCTGGACATTCTAAAAGCTTTAAAGGTGTATCATATACATCTTTATCTCAATCATATTGAATGGACGCTTTTAATATCCAACTGTCATCAGTCTCATGATAGGCAGTATTGACAAGTATAACTTATCAATCTCAAAGTTGTAATGACAGAGAGCATCATTATCATAGATTTTAGATCATAATCTATTTTGAACTCCTCTCACCTAGCTAAATCAGATATGTCAAACATATCCTTCTAGTCACTGAGAGAATCTCAAAAATCTATGAAGTTCTCTGATGTGTGACATGAGTGGTTCCAAACAACTAAAGATTATCTAATAATCTTATGTTAACTTGTGAATCTAGAACATCTTCTAGTTTTATCAGCTCCCACTGTCTTCTTTGAGGACATATTCCTCTTCACAGAAGACAGCTTTCAGGACGACAATTATTTTATTATCGTCTGGCCAATAACTGTAATGTCCAAACTCTTTAGACATTCACAATTCACATCACGATAATACCTGACTTTTAAATCAGGTTTATTCATAATTCACATATCATATGAATTATTTGGTTTCCATATCTTATATAGACACACACTGACTAATTTGGAACCATCTTTAAAGTATGGACATCTAATATTCATACTTATGTTCAAAAGGACAAGAATTAGGCAAATCTTATTATGTATTGCACCATATCTTAATAAGGTGCAATTCCTCATTCTATCATATTTCTATGATGCACAATGAGGATTAATCGAGCGAGGATACAATTATTCTCTTAATGATATGTGTAAATCATATACTTAAGTACTAGTTTATTTGATCAAATCAAAAATTCTAATACTTCATATTGATCTTATACCTTAATCTCTCAGATGCATTCAACTTGTACTTCAATAAGTACATACAGTCGAATCATTCCAAGAGTGAACTATAAGGTAAGTCAATAGCAGTGATTATCTTTGGCCTTGGAGCTGGTTACATCAATATGCATCAGCATCAATGATTTCTTATTGTACAACCCTATGTACAATACCATAGATAATCAGGACTCACACAGTTCATTTCTATAGGAGACTAGTGAACATTCATCACATGAAATGTCACTTTAAGAATCTATAGTACATTGACTGATTCGAACAACTATTATTCTTTTCAATCAATGTTATTCTTAATTTCTTATGCAACTAAATAACAGTTATTCAGTTTCATATTAGACTCCTATAGATATACAAAGATTTACTGTCAGACAGCAACCTATGAATATCATGAACAATAGTTGAGTCCAACTCAACACTTACATTTTCTCGATTTCCTTTTGCTTATCTAAGTCTGCACACTATCGCAGCTCTGAGAATCATTTCCAATATCTCATATTGGATACGCTAATTATCCAATAGACATGCAAAAGACGATAATAAGAATACATGAAACTTCTTTCAAGTTCCATATTCTTTTTGCATTTACCAATATCCTTATATTGGTTGCAGTGGGAGAACTGCTACTTCTCTATCTCGGTTGACTTTTTTTTATCCTTTCAAGTGTGGGTTTGACCGTTTAAAGTCTTACCACTTGCCTTTCTCAAAGGCACATCATAAATATCTCTTCATCTTGGTCTATCCAAATAAGAGATTTCATGATAATCATTGCCTTTCATTAAGGCATACCATGAGTACCTCTTCACCTTGGTCTATCCAAGTAAGAGGATTCATGATATCTGATTAGGATAGTGACTTTCACTTGGCGCTGAAGACATTCTTCAGAGTTTTCTAGTCAGTCTGAGTATGAGAAGTATCGACATCCAACATGCCAAAATCTCGAATAAACGACAGACATATTAGTGATCGAAGGAAATAACGTAATTTAAGCAGATAGTTCTGATAATTCAATTATGGTCTTTTATCTTGAATTATTTCCCACTATTTTTCGACGGACTGTATAACCTTCAGGTATACAAAACGGAAGACTCCGACGGTCTTCTAGTGAGGATCAGAATCTCCAAGAATCACAGTATGACCTCGGGTAAACACATAGTATCATACCATTATCTTAGAGCAACCATCTCATGGTAGTTGCAACTCCTTGCAATATCCGATCTTATTTCGGCTCCCAGGTCTTTAATGGTCCCGGGTAAACACAGTAGACCATTATACCTGGTCTAAGCTTTACCATCAATACGCGACAGAGTAGAGTAAGAATGCAGCTCCCGGGTAAACGCGAGGATAGCTACACCGTTCTTCTATTCTAATCTCAAGGCATCATAATGCCATAGTTAATAGTCCTTTCATCAGATGGTGGCAGATCTCGGGTAAACACGTAGTATCTGTCATCACTGAATCAAGTTCTAAGAACTATATTGATGAAGAGCCACGCGGTACATTCTTAATGACTCGCGCTCCGGCTTAGACTTTATGTTGAAGGTTTTGTTTATATTAAGTTGGTCTCATCCTAGGTGATAGTTTATAAATATATCGAATATATATTTAACTATACCTAGATATTAGCAATCGATTCATAATCAATAACTTAAAGGCATGCATCATCCATACATATTCATTATGTGGTCATAGACAGCACGGTGATTAACTGGAGCCAAACAATTAATCACAAAAACTATATAACAATTATATAATTTAAACATGCAAACACATAGCCACTGGTGATCTCATCTCCTGTCGCCTTCCTAGTTGCATTTGTGGATCATCATCGCCTCTCCTCGGTCGGCGTGATCAATTACAAATATTATATACTTTGAAACAATTTCAAATACAAATAAATTGTAAGAGAAAGCCTTATGGCCGAGTACAGTAATAGAAGGAGATAGAATTACAATGGAATGGAGAGAGGGAGGCACACAAGCCTCATTAATTAACATTTAATTAATAAACATTCACATTCCATAACAATCCACAAAATCACACACCATCATATGATATGAAATTTAACTAAGTGCATATCCATGACCACCACAAATTTTAACCATTCACACATGATAAAGCACATCACATGAAGGCTAAAATTTTGAAAATATAATAATTTTGGCTTTCTTAAAACCTGGGTACCAATCAAAATTGGGTAATTTGAATTTTCGAAAATCTTATTTTCTAGCATGCAATAAATCTAATTTAAAGCATTAAACACATCAACATGCGCACATAAAGCTAAAATTAAAAATCTAAAATATTCCATGCATAATTTAGAACATTTCTAAATTAATTAATCTAACATTTAGATTAATATTAAATCACATTAATAACAATTATTAATACGAAACAATCTAACATTTAGATAGAATTAAAAATTCCTAAATAACATTTATAAAAGAATTTTCAACTCAAATTATTAACCCCTTAACAACTCCTTGTTAATAAACCCCTTTATTTAATTCATATTTCTCAATAACCATTATTAAGAAATAATAATTAGAATATTTCTAATTAAAATAGTCTAACAATTAGACTTAATTTAATCCTTTAATAACATTCATAAAAGATTAAATTCTAAGTAGATTAGATCATTAAAACTAATAATTAATAGATACTTGAGTAAACTAATTAATGATCTTAATAACTATTATTAAGACTTAATTAATCCTTAATAACTTTTATTAAGATTTATTACTCAAGAAATAATCAACTTAATTATAACTATTATAATTAGTTAATTAATCACTTAACAACCATTATTAAGTGTCTCTAAATTATTGATATAATTTCCTAACAACAATTGCTAAGAAATTAAAATAATCTAATCACTTAAATAATTAACAACATATGTTAATTGATTTTAAGATCCCATCTTAAACATAAATTAACAACATTTGTTAATTTTATCTTAATCATTAATAACAACAATTGTTAATAATTAATTAAGATTCCAATTTATGTAAATAACAACATTTGTTAATTTTTAAATTAAGATCTCATCTTAATTAATCCCCTTAATGACTTATATTAAAATTATTAACAACAATTGTTAATAAAATTAAGATCACATCTTAATTATAAAAAATCATTAAGGATCATATCTCGAATATTAATTAACAACACTAGTCAATTAAATATTTAGATCAAATCTAAATTAAAATCCCCTTAATTAATAAATTAATGGTAATTAAGATTATAGATCAAATCTTAAATCATAATCCCATTTGGATTGAAGAATGCTGGAGCCACTTATCATAGGGCTATGATGGCAATATTTCATGACATGATGCACATAGATCTAGAAGTGTATGTGGATGATTTATTGGTTAAATCTAAGACAAAGGCTGAGCATGCCAAAGTTTTGGCAAGGGTATTAGAGAGATCGAGAGAGTATCAGTTAAAGATGAACCCCAAGAAATGTGTATTCGGGGTATCTTCAGGGAAATTACTTGGATTCATCGTCAGCAAACGGGGAATTGAGATCGATCCCAACAAGGCGAAGGCTATCAGAGAAATGTCACCTCCCAAAAACTTGAAAGAGTTGAGAAGATTAATCGGGAGGTTGCAATTTATTCGCCGTTTTGTCTCCCAGAACTCACAAAGGTGTAAGCCATTCTACGAGCTTACCAAGCCATGAGTCAAATTCGATTGGAACGATAAGTGTCAAGAGGCATTCGATGGATTAAAGAATTATTTAGCAAGTCCTCCTGTTTTGAGACCACCATCTCCAGGCAAACTATTGATACTTTATATTTCTGTCCTAGATGATGCAGTGGGGGCTGTCCTAGCACAAGACGATGAAGAAGGAAAAGAGAGGGTAGCCTACTATATCTCTAAACTTCTCAACCCCGTTGAACAGAGATATACAGCGATGGAGAAAACATGTGCAGCATTGGTCTGGGTTGTGCAGAAATTGAAGCATTATTTTCTGGCCCATGAAGTCCATCTCATCGCTAGAATGAATCCGATCAAATTCTTTCTGGAGAAATCTGTTCTTACTGATAGGTTAGCGAGATGGCAAAGCTTTCTATCTCAATTCGATATCACTTACATTCAGCAGAAAGGGATCAAGGGCTATGCCATAGCAGAACATCTCGCTCATCATCCCCTTCCTCGTTTTGATCCAGTGCGATCAGAGTTTCCAGATGAGGAACTGATGTCCGTAAATCAAATCAGAGATGATATATGGACTCTGCATTTTGACGGAGCTCTGAATTCTCATGGAAATGAGATCGGTATCGTTATGTTATCACCTGAAGGTGTCACCATTCCACAAGCCTTTCAGCTTGACTTTCCAGTCACCAACAATATAGCTGAATACGAGGCACTCCTTGCTGGCCTCAAGGCTGCTCATTTTCATGGTGCCACCAAACTCAGGATTGTGGGTGATAGCCAACTGATTCTTCGCCAAGTGCTGACCAAGTATCGAACTCTTGATCCCAAGCTCAAGCCTTACCAAGAACTTACTTCTGCTTATTCAAAGCTTTTCACGAAACTGATCTTTGTCCATGTCCCTAGGAATCAGAACATCTTAGCTGACGCTCTAGCCTCACTAGCATCTTCTCTTGATTTTCCAATCAGCAAGCAATCTGAATCAATCATAGTTCATAGGCGTCTTTCACCCACCGTGAAAGACCCTTCATTTCTTAAAACTAAGGAGAAGTTGCTGAAGAAAGTCAGAGATGGAGATATCGTGGAAAAGAGAGAAATCATGTTGATGGAGTTGTTAGAAGAGATGGATGATGAACAGAAGCCATGGTATTATGAAATTGCTAAATATTGTGAAGATCAATCGTATGCTGAGGAAGCTACAACTGAGGAGAAGAGAACTATCAGGAGAGTTGCTCAACGATACACCCTAGTTGGAGGAGCATTGTACAAGAGAGGTTTTGATGGAGTTCTTCTGAGATGTCTAGACAAAGATGAGCTTTGGAAGGTTATAGAAGGAGCTCATAGTGGAGTTTGTGGTGGCCATGTCAATGGACAGATGCTAGCAAAGAAGATCCTTAGACAAGGATTTTATTGGCCAACCATGGAAGAAGACTGCGTAGGATATGTCCGTAGGTGTGCTAAGTGCCAACTTCACGCAGACAAAATTCATTCTCCTACATCTTCATTCCATCATGTTTCTTCCCCATGACCTTTCTCCATGTGGGCTTTCGACATCATTGGACCCCTTGGTAATCCAGATTCCGGCATCAAGCAAAAATCTTTCATTCTCACGGCAACGGAATACTTCACCAAGTGGACAGAAGCTGAAGCATATACGGAAGTCAAAGCATCAACCGTCTGCAAGTTCATCATGAAGAACATCATCACCCGATTTGCAATTCCAAGCACCATCGTCACCGACAACGGACCGCAGTTCGTGTCACAAGAATTGAAAGATCTCTGCAACATCTATAGAATTGCATTGCACCATTCGTCTCCTTATTATCCGCAAGGCAATGGCCAAGCAGAGGCAACTAATAAGACTTTGATAAAAATCATCAAAAAGACGTGCAAATCTAACAAATTCACAGACTGGCCAGAAAAATTGGTTAAGGCTCTATGGGCCTACCGAACTTCAATCCGCATGCCCACTGGGCAGACTCCTTATTCCTTAACATTTAGAATGGAGGCGGTAGTTCCATACGAGATCCTTATACCGTCATTAAGAGTACAATTGAACAAGGAATTTTCCATTGATGAACATCGTTCAGCACTCCTTGTTCAATTGGAACTTTTAGACGAGAAAAGATGGTCAGCTGCTAATCATGCAAAAGTTTACCAAAATAGACTAGCACGTTTTCATCAAAAGAAAGTCATTGAACGTAAGTTCAAAGTCGGTGAAATGGTCGTCAAAAGGATTTTTGTAAAACCTGGTGGTCCGCGTTCTAAGCTCCAACCCAACTGGGAAGGACCTTATGTTGTATCGCACGCTTTTCCTGGTAACGCTTATCGTCTTGTCAATGCAGAAGGAGAAGAACTAACTCATCCCTGGAATGGTTTACATCTTAAGAAATACTACCCTTAGGTTAAAGAGTCGATCAGCATAGTACAAAGACCAGTGGAATCAGAAAATTTATAAACTCAAATTCCCTTATCAGTTTGGATAATTTAACTTCAAACACATTACTACACACACTGACACGTTTGATTCGTGAGTAACAAGAGATGCCAAGTCCTAAGGAATACCGAAAGCTTGACTAAAGGTGTAAAGTACAAATCATTCGTTTTAAAACAAAAATTTGTTTTACACTCGGCCCATGATGTCGGAACGAGGCTTAGAATAGACTACCAAGAATACCCTCCATCTTAGTAGGAGGCCGTCATAAAAAAATGAGGGAGATCCGTCTCGGAAAAAAAAAAATAGAAAAGCAAAAGCAAAAGGCAAAATCCAAATGTCAAATCAAAAGGCCATTACACTACAAACGTTACATCAAGGCCATGAAATGAAATGAAAGGGGACGCAAGATCGATAAATACCCCGGAAAGAAAATGACCGAACCCCAACGGATATTATGGTAGGAAAGGAACATCTTTTTAGGTATCCGGAACCCTCTCATGGGCTTTCTAAACTTATTCTTCCTTTCCTTCTAAAGAGGCGTACTCCAAACTTAAGGAATGGCTTAGATTGACTAAGGGTCAAATCATCAAATGGGATCACGAATGGAAACACAAGTTCAAACACGATGGGTTTAAGTTAAATTGTTGAAGAACAATTTGGGAATTAAATTCATAAATGAATATGATCTTTTGATCTGAGTACCATGCTGGTCTGTTAGTTCACGTCATATTTCAAAAAAAAAAAAAAAATCAAAAAAGAATACATATTTCAAAAAGCCAAAAAAAAAAAAACATGTTTCAAAATAAAAAAAATACATAGTTCAAAAATCCAAAAAAAATACATATTTCAAAAATCCAAAAAAAAATACATATGTCAAAATCCAAAAAATATACATATGTCAAAATCCAAAAAAAAATACAAAATTTAAAAGCCAAGAAAATACACATGTTTCAAAAGCAAAAAAAATATACATATTTCAAAACAAAAAAAGTACATATTTTAAAACAACAAAAATATTTCAATTAGCATTTGCTTATTGCATTTGGTGTGCTTCATTCTTTTTATTTTTAGTAAGCATCTGTCTGCTTGCATGTTGCATTTTGCTTACAGTTTGATTATTCACATTACCTTTGTTAATAAAGGTTATGCCCCTTGACCCTTCTACCAAGGATAAGATCAAGTAGTCAGTTACTTAACCAGGCAAGGGGCTAAGCCTGAATAGATGCTTAACCTGTTTGTTCAAGTCATATACAGGACACAAGACATGAAGAGAGTTGGAATATGGATTGAAAACAGCCATAATTCTGTTTTTGCGATTGAAAGGCGTCGTTAAACAACGACGTATTTTGATTCATGTTAATGGTGTATGCGCGACACGACGCGTTTCAGAAATTCAAAGAAATGAAGCTGGAAATATCAAGAAGATCCCACTGTGGGAATTTATGAAGTCCTGACCGTGGCTAAAAAGACGGTTATTTCTACCCTTGTACTATTTCATGTAAATCATTTGCATTACTATATGTTAAGTATTTACTAGAGTATATCAAGGACCTTGTGATTTTGATGAAACTAGAATTTGAGTTCCCCTTCAACAAAAACAGTGATAATTCCAGATAATTCCTAATCTCACGGATAGACCGTTGGATTGTTAATTAGTGGGGACGATGGTTCCACTTTTGTGAAACAGTGCGTGGATAAACGAGCTTCGGCTTAGCACTGGATTACAAGAATTGGTATCTTGACTCATTAATGACAATTTAACAATATTATCATTGATTAATTTTTAACTTTATATTTTTCTTTTAGCCCAGCATGCATCATGTAGGACTTTGAAATCATTCTGATAAGGATTAATTATTGATTAAATTTCAAACCATTAATCAAATAACTTCCAACATGATATGAAATATTCCATTCTGAATTGAGTATCTTGATTATCTTTGAGGTTCGCTTGAAGATATCATTGGAATTTTATCCTTTCTTAGACTCTTTATCCAATATTTCTTGTTTTCTTTTAAGATCCATCATGGCTGCAGCACGTCTACAATGGCTGGCAAACGCTCCCCATGATGAAACTTACAGTGTCTATGACCTGGGGTACTTCCCACTCCGAGGAAGTTGATCAACTTTATTTTATTTCCTTATCTACCTCATCTAGATAGGATTAATTCCATTGATCTCCTTGAACTATCTTCATCGATGATTTTGAAAAAAATTCCAATCATGTGATGTTAAGAGCGTGTCTCATCACACCTTGGCATCACCTTTTCAGTACATTCCATTCCATTTCACTCCCTTGCAAAGACGATGCCAAGGTGAGGCAGCTGTAGACACGCTAATTTTGACATCATTTCGTGTAAATTTCATATTATATAATAATGCCTCAGAATGGTCTGATATTTAATCATTGATTAATTTTTATTGATCTTTTGAGTGTCGGGTCAGACAGATATGATTTAAGTTAATCAATTGAATTGATTTTAACTCAAATATGAAGAAGTCTAAAAGACGTCTATCTATGTGGACGCCATTTAGAGTTTATTCTTATTTTAACGTTTAAATTTGAATTTTAATCAGTTGATTAATCAGTTAAAAGGCGTCTATCAGGCATGACGCGTTTTAGGTTTCCTAGGCTATTTCTACTTCTCTTACGGATGTTTATCCTTATCTTAATTAGTGTAAAAGATGTCTATACATATAGACGCGTTTTAGCTAATACAAATAAACATAAGTTTTCCCGGATGTTTATCCTTATCTTAATTAATCTGAAATGCGTCTTTAGTGGCGGACGCGTTTTAGATAATTACAGATAAAGATAAATTAATCTGTATTTATCTGTTGGTTAAGATTGATAAATCCCAAGTTTTTCCATATAAATCCATGGACGCAGAAGAAGCCTATAAATACCCTCCTTTTGAAGGGGGTGATAATAAATGAGTGATCAGTTAATATTGAGCGTTAGTGATTGAAGAGTTAGTAATTGAAGCAACGACGTCCAAACGCCGAAGCGCTGCTGTTTCCAGAAGTCGGCGTCCATTCTTCATCTAATTCAAGGCTTCACCGTTCAGCATAAGTTTTTTTTTTCAATTCGTTTCTTCATTTTACATCTTCATTAATCTTGCATTCTACATCATCACTCCATGCAACACACAACACTAGCATTCTTTTCAAAACCTATTTGATTAAGGAGTTTCAAAAGCCATCCCAACAAGTAAGTTCTATATTTAGTTGCATGTTTAAAACTATGATAAGTATGGATACTGCTTTTGCTTAAGTTCTCATCATTGTTTCTTCATTTCTCTTTCCATTTTCTTGCAAAGAAGAATCAAGGAAGGAAATCAATAGCACAAAATCACAAGAACTCTGGACGATCTTCAACCTCAACAGTAAGAACAAAGAAAAGGAAGGGCTCTCTTTCTTCAGCCGGCTGAAGAGGGGGAATCAAGAGCTCAACATCTCCCACGTGTAAACAGGTAGGCGATCAAAAACTTTCTTTTGGAACTTTTAAGTCAAAAGTTTATGGCGATCAGTTCACGTAGTTTCTTTTTAATAGGTTTATTTTGCACCTAAACAACATAGATTTTTCATAATAATTACACACTCATTTGAAGCACTCACAAGTGGGAGTCTAAAAGTCATTTTAGGAAAGTTATCTATTTAGAAAGCCCATGTAAGGTCTATATATGCATGTGGCTAGTTGTTTTCATGTAACAAGTCACATATGATCAATAGAATATCCACTTTTTGAGGTCTTCTTCAACTTTTGTATTTTCTACCTTCTCTACATATTTCCACCACAATTCCACCTTGTGTGAGTAAAAGCCCACCATTAGCTTCCAACAAAGTGGTATCAGAGCGAGATTTCTACTAGTTAGTATGGCTAGTGAGAATATGGCGTTCCAAATTCCTCAACTCTCCAAAATCAACTATGAGAATTTGAGCATCCAAATGAAGACGCTTCTTGGATCCCAAGATGTATGAGGTATTGTCACCCAAGGCTATGATGAGCCAGAAGATGAAGCGACCCTGCCTCAAAATGAAAGAATTTTTTTGAAGGATTCAAGAAAAAGGGAAAAGGGATAAAAATGCCATTTTTCTCATCTACCAAGGGGTAGATGAAGTTACCTTTGAGAAGATTGCCGAAGTAACTTCTTCAAAGGCGGCATGGGAGTTGCTCGAGAGGTTTTGTAAAGGAGAAGAGAGGGTGAAAAAAGTACGCCTCCAAATTCTAAGAGGTGAATTTAAAGCCTTAGAAATGAAAGAGTTCGAGACTATCTCGGATTACTACACAAGGGTGAAGATAGTTGTAAATCAACTACGAAGAAATGGCGAGGCTACATCGGATGTTCGTGTGGTAAAGAAGCTACTACGGTCACTTGATTCTAAGTTTGACCATATAGTAGTGGCTATTGAAGAATCCAAAGATTTGGATACCATGTCCGTCGAGCAACTCATTGGGTCTTTAGAGGCCCATGAACATAGGCTTCTTAAGAAGAAGAAGGAGGCCTTGAAGCAAGTACTTGCCGTCAAACTTTCTCTCAAAGAAGGAAAAGGTGAAGGCAAGAATCAAAGAGGACGTGGTCGTGGTCTTAGTGGTCGTGGCCGCGGTGGAAGAGGAGGACGAGGCATCTCCTATGAAGAGAAGGGAAGCAGTGTAGACACGCTAATTTTAACATCATTTCGAGTAAATTTCATATCATATAATAATGCTTCAGAATGGTCTGATATTTAACTATTGATTAATTTTTATTGATCTTTTTAAGTGTCAGGTTTAACAGACATATTTAAGTTAATCAATTAAATTGATTTTAACTCAAATTTCAGTTAAAATATAAAGAAGTTTAAAAGACGTCGACTTGTGTGGACGTCATTTATACTTTATTCTTATTTTAACGTTTAAATTTGAATTTTAATCAATTGATTAATTAGCTAAAAGGCGTCTGTCAGACACGACGCCTTTTAGGTTTCCTAGGCTATTTCTACTTCTCTTCCGGATGTTTATCCTTATCTTAATTAGTGTAAAAGACGTCTACACATGTAGACGCGTTTTAGCTAATACAGATAAAGATAAGTTTTCCCGGATGTTTATCCTTATCTTAATTAATCTGAAAGGCGTCAGCCAGAGTAGACGCGTTTTAGATAATTACAGATAAAGATAAATTAATCTGTATTTATCTGTTGGTTAAGATGGATAAATCCCAAATTTTTCCATGTAAATCCGCAGACGCAGAAGAGGTCTATAAATACCTTGCATCTTGAAAGTTAAAAAAAAATGAGAGAAGTTAGAATCAGAGTTAGTGATTGAAGATCGAAGCAATGACGTCCAAACGCCGAAGCGTTGCTGTTTCCAGAAGTCGGCGTCCATTCTTCATCCAATTCGGCCTAAGTGTTTCATTTCTGCATTATCATTTTTACATCTTCATTAATCTCTCATTCTTCATCATCACTTCATGCAACACACAACACAACATCATTCTTTTCAAAACCTATTTGATCAAGGGGTTTCAAAAGTCATCCAACAAGTAAGCTTGTTGTTTAGTTGTATGCTTAAAACTATGATTAGAATGGATACTGCGTTTGCTTAAGTTCTCATCATTACTTCTTCATTTCTCTTTCTATATTTCTTGCAAGAGACAAAAAGGAGAATCAAAAAGGGAGGAAAAGAAGCAAATCACCAGAACTCTAGACGATCCTCAACTTCAAAACTCAACAGCAAGAACAAAAGAAAAGGAAGGGCTCTCTTTCTTCAGCCGGCTGAAGGAGGGGGAATCAAGGACTCAATATCTTCCGCGTTTAATCAGGTAGGCGATCAAACCTTCTTTTGGAACTTTTAAGTCAAAAGTTTCTGGCGATCACTTCACGTAGTCTTCTTTTTAATAGGCATTATTTCGCACTTAAACAACATAGATTTTTCATTATAATCACACAGTCATTCTAAGCACTCACAAGCACTTCTACAAACTCCACAAGAGGCCGTGGTGATTCATATGGAAAGTCAAAGTATAGAAAATCTCAAGTTGAATGTTACAACTGTCATAGATGTGGGCATTATGCAAGTGAATGTTGGCGTGATTCCACTAACAATGATGATGGAAAAGCTAATCATGTTGAGAAGCAAAATGAAGATGAAGAACAATTTGTCTTGTTGGCATACAAAGGAGAAGAGAAGGACAATCAAGAAGCATGGTATCTTGACTCCGGAGTAAGTAATCACATGAGTGGACAAAGAGAGATCTTCACAAATTTTGATGAGACAGTTGGTGGCCAAGTTACCTTTGGTAATTCCTCCAAAATAGCAATCAAGAGAAAAGGTAACATCTTGATTCGTTCAAAGAATGGAAATTAGCAATTGATTTCCGATGTTTATTATGTTCCGGAGATGAAAGATAATATTTTGAGTTTGGGACAACTCTTAAAGAAAGGCTATGATATTCGCTTGAAAGATCATGGTCTTTCAATAAGAGATAAAAGAAACAACTTGATTGGTAGAGTTGGCATGCAAAAGAATAGAATGTTTGTTTTGAATATTCAAAGTGAAGTTACAAAGTCTTTGAAAGCATGTTTTAAAGATCTCTCTTGGTTATGACACTTGAGATATGGGCATCTTAACTTTGCTAGTTTGAAGTTTTTGGCTAAGTAAAAGTTGGTGAAATGATTGCCTCATATTGATCATTCGGATGAGTTATGTGATGGTTGTATTCTTGCCAAGCATCATAGAAAGAGTTTTCCAAAAGAAGCAACAAGAAGGACAAATGGGCCACTCCAACTTATTCACACCGATGTATGTGGGCCAATTTCTCCAACATCATTTGGTAAGAATAGATATTTTCTTACCTTTACAGATGATTTTACTAGAAAGACATGGGTATATTTTCTTAAAGAAAAATCCAAGGTGTTTGATATTTTCAAGAAGTTCCAGATATTTGTATAAAAGCAAAGTGGTTGCTATATCAAAGCTATAAGATCGGATAGAGGTGGAGAATTCACATCAAAGTCTTTTGAAGCATTTTGTGAAGAGCATGGGATTCATCGTCCATTAACGGCTCCATATTCACCACATCAAAATGGAGTCGCGGAGAGAAGAAATCGGACCATTCTCAATATGGCCTGAAATATGTTGAAGTGCAAAAATATGCCGAAAGAGTTTTGGGCGGAGGCCGTGGCTTGTGCGGTATATTTGTTGAATAGATGTCCCACAAAAGATTTGAAAAGCATGACACCACATGAAACATGGTATGGAGAGAAGCTGGATGTTTCTCATTTAAAGGTGTTTGGAAGTGTAGCCTATGCACATGTACCGGATCAAAGGAGAACCAAGTTAGATGACAAAAGCAAAAGGTATATCTTTCTTGGTTATTATCCGCGTACTAAAGGCTATAAGTTGTTTGATCTTTCTAATGAAAAACTTGATGTCAATGATGATGTGATTTTTGATGAAGAAGACATTTGGAATTGGAGTACCAATAAAACTAGTGATGAGATGAGACCACTAGTTGATGAAGATGAAGATGCACATGAAGAGTCTCATTTGCCTCAGTCGCCACCACCTTTGCCACCTTTGTCTCTACATGGTGGTGAATCTCTATCATCATCTTCACCGTCGGGAAGAAATTCAAGGCCAAGAAAGATGAGATCTCTTGATGAGATCTACAATGTAACTAAAAATCAAAATGATCTAACCCTCTTTTGTCTTTTTGCAGATTGTGAGCCTCTAACATTTGATGATGCAGTAAAAAATAAAAGGTGGAGAGATGCTATGGATGAAGAAATCAAATCAATAGAGAAGAACAACACATGGGAATTGGCGGTTCTTCCAAAAGACAAAAAGACAATTGGTGTGAAGTGGGTGTACTAAATGAAGAAAAATGTCAAATGAGAAGTTGAAAAATACAAAGGAAGATTGGTAGCCAAAGGACACAAACAAAAGGTCGGAATTGATTATGATAAGGTATTTGCTCCCGTTGCCCCTTTGAAAATTATTCGTTTGATTATTGCTTTAGCGGCTCAAAATTATTGGAGTATTTTTCAAATAGATGTTAAATCGACATTCTTGAATGGTTTTCTTGATGAAGAAGTTTATATTAATCAGCTTTTGGGTTATGAGAAAAATGGACATGAAGGAAAAGTTCTAAGGCTCAAGAAGGCACTCTATGGTTTGAAGCAAACACCAAGAGCATAGAATAGTAGAATTGACAATTATTTTTTACAAAATAATTTTGTCAAATGTCCTTATAAGCATGCACTTTACTTGAAGATACATGAAAATTGAGACATATTGTTTGTTTGTTTGTATGTGGATGATTTGATCTTTACAGGAAATAATCTACATATGTTTAAAGAATTCAAGGAATGCATGGTTCAAAAATTTGAAATGACGGACATTGGCCTTATGTCTTATTTTTTTGGCATTAAAGTAAAGCAAAGAATTGAAGGTATTTTCATATTACAAGAAAGTTATGCACAAAAAATTATCAAGAAGTTCGATATGGAAGATTGTAATCCGGTCAACACTCCTATAGAAAGAAAGTGGCATCAAACTGTCAAAGTATGAAGAAAGTGAAGTGATTGATTCAACTTTATTCAAAAGTTTGATTGGAAGCATTAAATATTTGTCATGCACAAGACCAGATATTTTATATGGTGTTGGTTTAGTGAGCCGATATATGAAAGAACTAAAGTCAACACATTTCAAAGCCGCAAAGAGAATTCTTCGGTATATCAAAGGTACTATCTATCATGGATTATTTTATTCATCATCCAAGGAGTTTGATCTTATAGGTTACTTCGATAGTGATTGGGGAGGTGACATTGATGAAAGGAAGAACACCACTGGTTTTGTATTCTTCTTAGGAGGAACGGCATTCACTTGGTTTTCTAAGAACCAACTTATTGTTACACTTTCTACTTGTGAAGCGGAGTATGTGGCATTATCATTCGGAGTGTGTCATGCACTTTGGTTAAGAAATTTACTCAAGAATCTTCATGTTAATCAAAGAGAACCTACAAAGATACTTGTTGATAATAAGTCCGCAATTGTCTTAGCCAAGAATCCGGTCTATCATGAAAGGAGCAAGCACATTGATACAAGATTTCATTTCATTCGAGAACATGTGAAGAATAAAGAGATTGAACTTATTTTTGTCAAATCTCAAGATCAAGTTGCCGATATTTTCACAAAGCCTTTGAAGTTTGATGTCTTCTCCAAATTAAAGAAATTACTTGGAATGTTTGATGGAAGATAATTAAATTTACAAGGGGGTATTGTGAAATAAACTTAATTTTATGGGGATCTCTTTATAATTATGTAAGGAGTTTATTATGTTATGAGTTAGAGAGAAAATAATGGGTCATTTATTATTTAGAGGTTATAGAATCTTTTGGGTCTCTCTTGTAACTCTTGTAACCTTCATTTGAGTTAAGAATGCAAGGGAGGTGGAGAGTCATGTAATGATCATTAATAGGAGTTGAAGAGTCTTTTGTAACCACCCAAGTATAACTCCCATGCATGTAATGGGAAGATTTTCGTGCTCCACCTTGGAGCCTTAGTTAGTGGGAGTCTAAAAGTCATTTTAAGAAAGTTATCTATCTAGAAAGTCCATGTAAGATCTATATATACATGTAGCTAGTTGTTTTCATGTAAGAAGTCACATATGATCAATAGAATATCTACTTTTTGAAGTCTTCTTCAACTTTTGTGTTTTCTACCTTCTCTACATATTTTCACCACAATTTCACTTTGTGTGAGTAAGAGCCCACCATTAGTTTCCAACAGCCTGAACAGGTTTGAGGAGAGCAACAAGTTCAGGAGCTACGTACAAACAGGGGATGCCGCTGGACGCCACTGCCCCTCACTTTGATCCCAAGAGGACAGAAACGCTCATCTCCAAGGCTATAGCGCTCCAGAGGGCTGAGGAGGCCTGGGAGAAAGCCATGGGCTTGGGGGGACGCCAGTGAGTCTCTGTTCTTAAACAGAGAGTAGAGGATTTGGGGAGGGAATTGAGTGAGATGCTAAAGGGTGGAGAGGGTGGTGATGCTGCTGCTGTACGGCATGGGGAGCTTGGCAGCCAGTCCATGAGCTATGGTTGCAAACCAGAAGGTGATGGGATGAAAGGGTTGACAAAGGATTTGAAGGCAGAAATCAAAGAGTTGGATGATGTCTATGTGTGGCACAGCCTTTGTGGTGCTTGGGCTGGTGTGAGGCCAGGAGCTACACATCTTGGTTCCAAGGTGATCCCTTGCAAGGTCTCTCCTGGACTAGATGGGACTATGGATGATCCTGCGGTGGCGGCGATTGTGGAAGCTGGTGTTGGCCTAGTTCATCCTCGCTGGGCTTTCGATGCATTCTTACTTCTCCAAAGTTGGGATCACTGGGGTCAAAGTAGATGTGACACAAGTAAGCTTCTTCTTCTTATTCTTCTTCCTCTTGGCAGCAGGAATCAAGCTTATTGTGTAGTTTGTCTTGGTAACTTGTGCACAGTTGGGTGTCTGTTACAGTCAATTGAGTTCTTGGGTGAAGAATTCGGAGGACGAGTAGAGCTCGCAAAGGTTTACTATGAAGGCCTGACTAAGTCTCTACTCAAGAACTTCGATGGAAATGGAATGATAGCAAGCATGCATCAATGCAATGATTTCTTCTTCCTTGGGACCTGGCAGACGTCTCTAGGGAGAGTAGGTGAAAATGATAGCCGATTACTGTATAAATTGCGGAAGTTTCAATCAGAGCATGTCAATGATAAGATTTGTTGGATTCTAAACATTGAGGGTATGTTTGGATGCCAGTCATAAATATGTTTCTGTCTGCACTAAACTCATTTTTCACGGATTAGATGGTAAAAAAAAATAGATTTACCATAAACTCACTTGAGTTTAAGATAAGCTCAAGACCTCCCCATAAGTGTGTTTTCTGTAAACCTACTCAGGCTTAGTTTACACTGGAGACTCTTAGATTTATCATAAACTCAATTATATATGTTTGTGCAGAACAATTAAACATGAGTTTATAGAAAACACATTTATGATAAATGGGTTTATGCTAAATGCAATTATGATAACTCTATGTGTGATTTTTTAAGTTGCATCCAAATTGAGAGAGATTGAAACATCAAGTGTTAAACATGGAACACTAGTGGTTGATTCTTCTGATTTTTCCTTGTAACAGGAGAAGATTTCTGGTCTCAGGTCCCAGGTGGAGACCCAACAGGTGCATATTGGCTGCAGGGTGTTCACATAATTCATTGTGCATAGAACAGAATCTGGATGGGGCAGATCCTCCATCCTGATTGGGACATGCTGCGATCTGATCACCCGTGTGCCGCCTTCCACGCGACCTCCAAGCCAGACCCCATCCTTGTCACCATCTTCCTTTGAACTGTTCACCTTTGTGCCCATCAGGGATCTAAGTAGAACCCTGAGATTTGCTCCCTTGGGAATAGAAAACATGTCCAACATTGGAGGGACATTACTTGAGACACAGTGTAGGAAGAGTGGGGATGAGATCAGGGTGGAAATTAAGGTTAAAGGTGGAGGGAAATTCCTGTCTTACTCAACTGAGAAGCCAATGAAGAGCTACCTGAATGGGACTGAAGTTGCGAGTGAATGGTCGGCAGATCAGATGGGAAGCTGACATTGGAGCTTCCATGGAAGGAAGAAAGCAGTGGTGTCTCTGATGTATTCTTAGTATTAAGTTCAATGGAAAGGTAAATTAGCTTCAGTGTTCCTGATCTTCCATTGTGTAGGTTAACCTCCATGAGGTTTCCGTAATTGTCGTTTCTTAGTAGTTTATACAAGTAGTACTTCACAAAAACTTATTTGATTCTTGTCTACCCCCTCTTTCAAAATTTGTACTCCTAATGCCTTATCGGTCATATACCTCTCGTCAATATCTGACTGACTGAATCAGAAGAAAAAGAGAAAACAACAATGTACTTGTTTGATTTTTATTTTTATTCCCTGACCACATTTGTGGTTTATTATTTTTATTCCCTGACCACATCTGTGGCTTATTATTTAACTTAGGACCTTGTAAGATTCTCTTTCTTGACAGGAATGATAAAGCCATGTGTGTGGTCCTAGATATCCATGGATGTGCTCAGCCATGTTTCACATACTTCATCGTCGACGGCCCTATGGTATGGCGGTCGTACGATTGCAACCACGTGTACAAAAGAAAAAGAGAAAAAACTCAGTTGCTCACTTGTTTCTTGTCTGAAAGTGGAAGAAGAGCTGAATAGTCTTCTTAGTGATAAGATGTGAACCACTGCTTCTTCAACTCCTTTTAGTGATTCCTGGACTGGATACTTACACTCATCTCTTCTGGTTCCCTACATAAGGTGGATAGTTGCCGGCAGGCATAGCTCAGGTGCTCCTTGTTTCCCAAGGCCTAAAGGTCTTGACCAGGCCTGCGTGTGTGGCCCTTGCTCTCGCTCCCGAGACCACCACAGCATCCGCATCAGCTCAAACTTTGGCCGTCAGCACATGCATGCGCTAGCAGTTTCATTGGGCAACACTGAAGTTGAGTCTTCATGTTTAAAAATATATGTACGTAAGAGAGAACCAAGTCGGTCACATGCATAGAGGATAAGATGATCACAGATTTAACAATACGTTTGCAGAGCTTCCTTCACACTTCCCCACAATAATATTGAAAAGAAACAGTACAAAACTTTTCTGATATCCCACTAGGATTTTTCTCATCCCCGCAATGTATAGCATGCATTCCTGCATGTAGAGTGCAGGTAAACACTAATCAGTAAACTAAATCAGCTGTTGTGATCAGGATGCTCGGTATGTTCATGAGAGGTTGGTGTTGTTACCTTGGGGGCTGTATTAATTTGGTTCTATCTAGCTTTGGACTTTCTGAAATGGGTCATGTGGCCATCACATTTCAAATGACAAAAATCTCAGGAAAGGCATAGAAAAGACAAGAGCGTACCATCTAGTACAATTTTTGCCGTACATTGCATAACAGCTAGACAGAAGAATAAGATATTAAAAAACCCATAGGGTGTTTAGTTGTGCTTTTTTAGACATTTTTTCTTTTAATTTTTATTTTGAGAAAAATAGAGCTTATACTCTATTTGGAACTGCCTCTCTTAACTTTTAGGTTCACTTTGTTGGCAGAATAGCTTAAATGATAATAAAGTTTTAGAAATTTCTTAAACTAAAATAAGAGATATTTTGATTTGATAAGTTGTTAGTATTCCACCCAAAATAAAGAGAATTACACTGCGCTATTTCAAATGATTTGATAAGAATAAGTAGAATAAAGAGTAAAATAAAAAATAAAATTAGGAGAGTTAGGAGAATTGAGAGAATTAGGCATCTCTATAATTAAATCAGAATAGGGTCTTTATACCCGTTATTCTGATCCTATTATGCAAACAAAGTGAACCTTAGAGAAGAGTCAGACTCTTTGTTAAACTCTCCCAAATAAAAAAACAAGTCTTACCTTATTTTATTTTTGAGAAAGATTCGTTTAGTTGTGTGCCTTCCCATGTCTGTCTCTCCCACTTCCCCCGCTGCAACCCTACCCAACAACCATATTCCTTCTTCGTAGCCACAGTCGTCTTCCACTCTTGCTTCTTCTTCGCCATCATTGTGGTCGAGCTCTTTATCTTGTTGTAGGTGCCTTCATCACAATCTTCCTTATTCTAGGCCATCGTTGGGGCTTTGTTGCAGGTGTCCTCAAATGCCTCTCCTTTGTTCACTGTTGATGACTTGTGGGATGCTATCCTGCACATTTTCCTATTTTTTGCGCTCAACTCTAGGCCCACACCATGGATTGTCATATTGGATGCATAGCTAGCACTAGAGCTACCACCCATGGTAGTGGGCATGATGATTGTGGTGATGCTACTATCCTTGTTTCAGGTGGTGTGTGGTGCTGTGCTCTCAATAGTTGCCTTGGAGTAATCGAATTTTCTTACAACACGGTTGCAGAGCATGAAAGAACATAGAAGAATCGTTCAACTTCAAAGCATCATCTTTTCTCATTGTCAATAGATCACCCTACTACACATCCTCTGCCCCTCCCTTATCCACCATCTACAAAGGTCTTACAAAATTTTAAAAATAGTAATAGTTTTGTCAAACAAGTTCACAATGAAATATTGTATTTTCAAAATATGTACAAAAATTTGAATGAAATAATCTTTAGAAGTAAAATAGTCTTGGAAAAAAAAAAAAAGTTGCTCGCAAACACCCTATAAACACAAATCCTTATATTTAAGTCAAGTAAATTGTTATTCTCAATCCAGAGCAAGATATTATAATTTATATTCTGTTTGGTTTAAGTTTCAATTTTCATATAGTGTTAATTTTGATAAAATATCTTGAGGTCCATAATATTCATATAAAAATTGATATTATAGAAATGCAAAAAAAAGAAAGTTGAAGGGAAAAGCCAAAGTTATGAACTTAGGAGTGAGAAAGAAAGAGGAGATGAACTCATGAAAACCTCAAAGTCTAAATTTTAATATTTTTAATATAAGTTCAGGTCTGTATTAAATTCATTATTGATAGAGCATAACAAACATTTACCATTAACAACAAAAATCAATATTGATACGAATAGAACAAGCAAACATAGCAACCAAAGATCAACTAGAGAGCAGAGTGGAACATCACGTGGGATGCTTTTCTCTGCCATAGACCTCAGGATGTAAACAGATTCATGTTTGTCCAATTTGTACGGATATTTTCACTTATGCTTGTCAAATAGACATATATATTTTATATCTAGTTTAAATTTAGATATAATATGGAATCCTTAAGATATCTATGTATAAAAGACGTGTTGTATTTTTAACATGACAATGCTCTTGAAAAGTGATGTAAGCATCGTAATTTCAAATTCTAGTTACATCTGATAAATGCATCATTTATGATGTCAAATTTGTATTCATATTTGCAATGAAATTGTCTAGACTTAGACCCCTTTGCTTTTACTTACTCTAATTGGTCTATTATTTTCTTGAAATTTTTTTTTCCTCTTAAGGCTCATTTCGTGCATCATAAAATGCCATAAAATTGCAATTTGGACATCCCTGATTTTAAAATCGATAAAATAAAATTCCGGATTTTAAAATCATCGGTTCTGTTTATGGTGATTTTGAACTCAAAATTTAAATCAGCTAAAAGAAAGATGTTAAGGCTCAATCACTTTCATTTATGCAATTTACAACATTCTAAATGTACGAAAAAGTATCATAAATTATTTATAGTAAATCAAACATAAGGAAAACATTGTTTTACAACATTTTACGATGCATCAAATGACTCCTTACTTGATGTAGACAATACTTGATGTGACTATTAATATAGTTGAAATAATCACAAAACACTAAATCAACAAATAAGACCAAATGATCTCATTCCAAAGAATTTGAATTATGTGCAATGTTTGTTCTAGTTCTTTTCCATTTGCAACATTAATGGTATCTCGTGATGACTAGAACATATAATTATGACTATTGGATGTTTCTCATTCGACAACGGGTGTCTCTCATTTCTTAGTGATTTGGATCAAAATCTCGTCTACTACGATCAGGGTCTTCTCCGATCATAAGGATGTCGTTGGATAGTCCTTGCAAAACATAACACCATTAGAAGGCCTCTTGCGATTTTTTTATATTATTATTTATTATTATTTTTATTTTTTATTTTTAGTGGGGGGGAGGGGCCTTCGATGCCTAAGTCAGAAGGCTAGAGATGCCAAAGGGAAGATCACAGAAGTTTGGGCGCTAGAGAACGTATCTATGCCCATAAACGTACGGGGCCTTATATAGTAGTTGGGTAGGGAGCCCCTTCGAGGGGCGGTTCCTAGTCCAATTAGAGAAAGTAGATCCCGAAGAATTCATTAGTCGTGCCCTGTACGAAGGGATAGCTCTTAGCTCATAAAATCTTTTTCGAGGCATATTCTAAAATTCGATACGGTTCTCGAGTCCGTACGGCTAGGGACCTTGGGTCCCTGGTCGGAACAGGGGTTCTCGCATGACTAGAAGAGTCCTAATGAAGATCTGATTCCTACTCCGAGCTTTGCCCCGAAGCTTCTGTCTTCGGACCATTCTTCGTGGGCCGTGGTGTTCAGTAAGTCCATAGGTTTGGAGGAAGAAAGGTTATATGGGCCGGTCCATCCATGCTTTTTTGGCTGAGTAAAATTTTCCTCCTTCATTTGCCCCTCTCGCTCTTTACCATGTCCGAATGGCGAGGAGCAAAGAGATGCTTGAAAAGACGCCTCCTAACTTAATGTCTTTAGGCGATTATCCTTCGCATTCTTGAGTAGTGACTCTGAGAGGTCACACAATGGTTGCGTCTGTCTTGGTGATAGGCAACGTTTCACCTTTCATCTGAGGCTTTAAAACTCACAGGAGGTGCAAACCAGAAGGTGCATTTTTTAAAACGACATTATGAATTACGCCTGTGAAGGTTGCTGAGGACAACAATGCTATGGACCCTTCGCATATGACAATCGACCTTTTAGTCGAACTCTGGGAGTTCTACCGTGTCCCTGATGAGTATTGTCTCGTAATGTCGTTGCACGAAGAACGCATCTTCTCAGAGAGACCAGGGGCGTTCATAGTGTACGTGGGTATGTTTGAGGCTGGCTTTCAGCTTCTGGTGCTGACTTTTGTCACCCAGTTGCTATAATTCTTCAAGATTGTTCCCGCCTAGGGGATGCCAAACTCCTGATGAGTGGTTTCGAGGTTCTAGGCTTCTAGTTGGACCAATGGCATCTTGCATTGCATCATGACTGGGTCAGTGCAGCAAGTATTACTCTCAGGCCATACATCTTCGGCATGTCCCTTGAATGGGCCTTATTCTAGTAGGTCGAGGATCTATACAGCGTACAATAATGCAAGAGAAATACTTGCTTCACTGTGTTGCAATAAAGATGATGTGGAATGCACCCCTCAACTTCCATGTGCGCTGACATCGGTGCCATCATTATGTTGTAGGGACACATGTGGAGCATGTACGTAACATCTATAGTCTAGAGAGTGTGTTCCACATCATTCTTGTTACACCCAAAATTGTGCAACAAGTATTTCTCACAATACAAACTAAGAAGAATAGTATATGCTGAAATGTAATTTTTTTTAACATATGACTTAGTGGCAAGGTATATATATATATATATATAGAGAGAGAGAGAAGTTTTAGACTCCCAATTGAATTTGAACCTCAGACTAGGGAGATCATGGGTGAAACCATCTGACCTACTCAATCTGCCGTTCCATGACAAACACTTTAGTTAAAGAGTATTCGAACTTGGTATCTATATTATCTAATAATAATTATAATAAAGAAATAACAAGTTGTGCGATCTGTCAATTCTTTTTTTTTTTGATCAGTGGCCAGTATGTACAAGTATTTACAAGCAACCAGAGATCGATCTCGAGATATCCTCTAGAGTTGGAGATAGTTCCATGCCGGTCGAGAAGTCCGCTTAATTAAGCAAGAATTTCAAATCCACCTGATTATCCGGAGAAGTAATCACACAGGTTAAGGGATAAAGATCCTAACAACACTATAAATTTTTAGGCTCCAACCAAGATCGAACCAGAGACCTCTCAATTGAGAGACAAGTGTAGGCAGTTGGTTCGTGCAATCCATCAATTCAAATTGCGTGGTGGCAGATGATGGAATGGACGCACAAGCGTTGCAGCAACCAGCAACGCAGCAATATGCATGGGTGCAGCAAATGTTATTTACCAAAGACATCAGAATAATCGAACTGTGAGTAATTCCTGAAGATTACATCTTAGGCAATAACTCTAATCATGTTGCACGCATCTAAATAGATAGACTCGTGAGTCGTGACTGATAGCAAGGGTGAATAAATGATTACGAGAATTTTACACCAACTATCTTGCGGGTTTCTTTTTTTTCCGCTCACCGTAGATTGTCAAGACTAATGATAGAAAATAACATGATATTTTGCCCTGGTCATGGTTTACAATAGGAATTTAAATTAACTTTATTATATATATAGAAATATTTACATATATAGGCACCTGATATACTACGGTGCCGTCATGTGTCACACAGTAAAATTATTTTTATTTAATTAAATTTATTATCTAAAATATTATAGCAATAAAGTATAAAGTAAATGGTGAGACATGTCCATACAACCTACTCCAGATAATAAAATAAGATTTTGACGATGATGGTGATGAACGAAGAAAATTTAAATTGGATTGACGGTTTCATACACTACTTCCACCAAGGTTAAAAGACCAATATAAATGCATGATGTTTCCATCTTAACTAAAAATGTCAATCCAATTTGCATTTTCTTCAATATAGTTATTAAAATGTTTAAAATAGTACTTTTACTCAAGACTTTTGATTAAAAAAAAAATTGAAAATAACTTGCTGCACTGGCTGCTGGTATTTTTATTTGAAAAGAAAAAAAAAAAAAATTGGTCAGTCTCATGGTGTCCTACATGGCCGTACCATCCGATCTGATTTTTGCTATTCAGTTGGAGTCGATTTTCAACTCTGCCCACATTATAAGCCTCTCGTGCTTAGCCGATCTCAACTGTGGATAAAGAAGGAGGGTTGTGGTAGGTGACAATCAGCATAAAATTTTTGTCACATCTCGTGATATGGATTCAATCAAAATTAATGTTGAGACGTCTTTTACTTACGACGTGCTGCACCAGAACTTAGATGTAATGAAAAATAGACAAGGGTGGAGGACGTTCCCCGAAGTGATGTGCCACGTCGGCATCTTAATGTAGTATTAAATGAGCAACGATTCCCACATCATAGACATGTGTGAATAAAGAACTTAGTCTATAGAACCAAACAAAGAATATGACACATGACAAATATGTTATTATAGAAAGAATTCTAAGAAAGTGCAGATTGAAAGGAGAATCAGAGTAGGTACTTAGAATATCATGTCTCTTATAGGAAGGTTGATGGAATTTGTTGATACCATAAAGAGAAGAAAAGTTAATATTGTTTGTATTCAAAAGACCAAATAGGTAGGAGAGAAAAATAAGGAAGTAAAAAATATAGGCTACAAATTGTGGTATATAAGAAATGAGATAAATAAGAATGAGATAGGTATTATTATTGATAATATTTTGAAGGATGCAGTAATAGCAGTGAAAAAAGTAAGAGATTGATTATCATAGTGCAATTAATTATAGAGAGAGATGTGATTAATGTAGTTAGTGTCTATACTCCACAAGCTAGATTAAATATTGAGAATAAATGGAGATTTATGAAGAATATAGATGACCTTATACATAGCATACCAAATGAAAAGAATATCTTTATTACTGGGAACCTCAATGGGCATGTAGAAAATGAACGTCAGGATTATGAGAAGATTTATGGAGGTTTTGACTTTGAGACCAAAAATGAGGAAGGGAAGAGTATCTTCAAATATCTACTTTATAAAAAGAGAATCTCATTTAATGACATTTAAAAGTAGACAAAATAGAAATTAAATTGACTTCTTTCTCACAAGGAAGACAAATCGCGCTTTATGCAAGACTTGTAAAGTTATCCGATAGAGGCTAACAAGTAAATATAAGTTAGTGATCTTAGATATTAAGGTCAAGAAGTGGTCGGATACGTTTAGAAGGAAGACTGCTACTAGAACAAGGTAATGGGAATTAAAATAGATGAAGCAAGTGATGTTTAAGAATAAACTTCTCAATATAGGTGATTGAAAGTCGAATTCGGAGGTCAATACTATGTGGATAGATATGACCTAAAAGATTAGAGAAATAGTTGAAAAAATATTCGGAGAGTCTAAAAGACATGGCCCACCTGTGAAGGAAAGATGATCGTAAAATAAGGAGATACAAAAGGCAGTGAAGAGTAAAGAGAATGATATAAAAGATTATCAAAGTGTAATAATAATGAGATTTATAAACAATACAAGATAACAAAAAAATAAGCAAAAAAAAACTGTTAGTCGGGAAAGAACTCATGCCTTTGAAAAGATATATGAGAAATTTGAAACCAATGAAAGAAAAAAAGATATTTATAGATTGGTAAGGATGAGAGAGAAACGATGTCAGGATCTTAACCAAGTTAGGTGCATTAAGGATAATGAAGGAAATGTTTTGATGAAAGATGATAACATAAAAAAAAAGGTGGAGAAGCTACTTTGACAATATTTTTAATGATAATCATAGTAGAAACATAATGGGCATAGAATGTATAACAGAGCGTAATGTGAACTATACTAGAATGATTATATTTTCAAAAGTCAAAGAAATATTGAAGATGATGAAAATAGGTAAAACTTATGGCCATGATGGAATTCCTATTGAAGTGTGAAAATATTTAGAAGATGTAGGAATGGAATGGTTAATCCGACTGTTTAACAAGATCATAATTTCTAAGAAAATACTAAATGAATAGAAGAAGAGCACTCTTATACCTATTTTTAAAAACAAAGGAGACATCTAGAGCTGCTCAAATTATAGAAGAATTAAGCTCATGAGTTATATTACAAAGTTATGGGAGAGAGTTGTGGAATATCGTTTACGTTGTGACACAACTATCTGGACCACTGCTGGGTCGAT
Source organism: Zantedeschia hybrid cultivar (assembly GCA_030544215.1). Classification (NCBI taxonomy): domain Eukaryota; kingdom Viridiplantae; phylum Streptophyta; class Magnoliopsida; order Alismatales; family Araceae; genus Zantedeschia; species Zantedeschia hybrid cultivar. The sequence goes on along the minus strand of JARZZO010000005.1, from coordinate 80,361,944 downwards.
CAACCATGTAAACTATTTTCCTCATTAGGAACTTGATAGAAAAATATAGAGATATGAAGAAAGATCTACATATGGTGTTTATCGATTTGAAGAAGGCCTATAATAGAGTTTCAAGAAATATCTTGTAGTGGGTGTTGGAATGCAAAATGATATATATTAGGTACATATAAGTATTAAAAAATATGTATGAAAGAACAACTACTAGTATCCATACGGTTGGAGAAGAAATAAGAGATTTTCCTATTTCAGTTGAAGTGCATCAAGGATCAGTAGTAAGCCCTTCTTTTTTTGTATTAATTATAGATGATTTAACAAATAATATATAAGAGGACATTCCGTGATCTATGATGTTTGCGGATGATGTTGTGTTGATAGATGAGACGTAAGAGGAAATTAATATAAAATTAGAGCTTTGGAAGAGCACCTTAGAGTCTAAAGGTTTCAGGTTAAGTAGAATTAAGATAGAATATAAGTATTGTAAGTTTAGTGAAAGTCGGATAGACGAAAAGGAGGGAATTAACTTGGATGGAATGGCAATGCCCTAAAGCATCAATTTCAAATTTCTTGGTTCGATCTTTCAAGAAAATAGAGGGTGCGAGGAAGATGTTACACATATGATTAAAGCAAGATGGGTGAAGTGGGGACTTGCCACGGGAGTCATGTGTGACCGCAAGATCTTAACGAAGTTGAAAAGAAAATTCTATCGTATGACGATAAGACTTGCAATGTTATATGGTAAGGAGTTTTGGACGCTGAACAAACAGCATGTCTCTAATATAAGTGTTGCCGAGATGAGAATGTTAAGGTGGATGTGCAGACATACTAGACTAGATAAAATTCGTAATGAGTATATCAGAGGAAAGGTGAAAATGGTGTCAATTGAGGACATATTGAGAGAAAAGAGATTAAGATGATTTGAACATGTTAAGCGTGGACCTAGGAAGGTCTCAGTTAGAAAAGTGCAACATATTATGATAGAGGACGGAAAGAAAGGAAATCATATAACTAAATTAACTTGGAAGAGAGTAGTACAATATGATTTGAAGGTTTTGAACGTTTCAGAAGAAGTAGTCCAAAATCATTTAGAGTGGAGACGTAGAATCTATATAGTGGACCCCAATTAATTTGAGATTAAGACTTGGTTGAGTTGAGTTGAGTTAAGTCGGGCAATTTTCAAATTCTCATCTTTTTCTAAGTTATTTGATCTGATATCAAATTGTACGGCCATGTACGGGGATTGGGTCCGACCCAAAAAAGTTTCAATTTTTTTTATTTTAATGAAAGCATCGGCAACTGGTGCAGCAATTTATTTTCAAAAAAAATTAAACACCTCGTTTTATCATGAATACTTGGATCAACGATGGATCTATTAATCTTTGTTTAAAAAAACCTTATTATGATAAATATGTTTTCCAAGGGGCAAATCGCGTGCATGGTGCACATGCAACCCTGAGCTTCTGACGAGTATTTTCAATTGAGTTTTACTTAGTGCACCGCCACTTGTTGAGGTGAAATGTGCCGTCCAACCATGTCGCGTCATCTGGAGATCCGCACATGACTCCTGTCCTCCCATAATGCGTCCCAACGTCAGTGAAAAGAATAAAAAAAAATTTACTTTCGGACTGTGATCTTGAGAGCTTCATGATGGAAGCTCTCGAACGCATCAGGGCACTCTGCACAACATGATGTTTACTCTCGAGCGCATCAGGGTGCACTTTAGATCATAGTTCGATGATAATTTTTTTTTTATTTTTTTCGCTGACGTCAAAACACATTTATGAGGGGAACAAGGGCCATGTGCGGGCTTCTAGATAGCGCGACATAGCTGGCTGGTGCGTCCACCTCAGCAAGTGGCGGTGTAGCAAGTAAAACTCTTTTCAATTTTAGGATTTTTAGTTTTTGTCATAGTCCCTACACTTCTATATTTACTAAAAACTCTCTACATTCTCATTATTATTTGAAAAACATCTCAAAAATTAACTTGAATATGTTGAATTATTTTGAAAAAACTCCCTACAAGGGTCTTTTTCGAATAAAAGTGAGATTATGGTAAGGTTTTGAAAATAAATACCAAAGTTACAGCGACTTTTCCTAAATTAAGTAAACTATAGGGACGAAAAAAAAAAAGCTTTCTTGGGGAGAAGAAGGTTATAGCATAATATTTATAAATGTGGGGATATGTACTAAATTCCACTTCCTTTCTTCCTTTCAGGCTCCCCCGTCGTCTTCAGTGTTCACCGCCAGCGTCAAGAGCACCGCTGCGTGCCGGGGACCTTCCTCTCCCCCTCGGCCGGAAAAAAACAAACCCTCCCCAAAACCCTATCCCTCCGCCGATTTCTCACGCTGCAGCAAGGGCGGTAGAGAAGGGGAAGGGAGGGATCCATCATCCATGGGATCTCCCTGCCGCCCGGCCCTCCTCCTCGCCGTCGCCGCCTGCCTTCTCCTCCTCCCTCCCGCGGCGCCGGCGCCGCAGCCCTTCCGGCGGGACCCCGGCCACCCCCACTGGCACCACGGCGCCTTCCACGACGTGCAGGACACCATCCGCGCCGATGTCCGCCGCATGCTCCACTCCCGGGCCGAGGTGATCCCGCCTCACCATCCCTCTATGTGGTGGCCGCTTCTTTCGAAATTTGAACCTCCGCTGCTGGGATCCAGCTGAGGAGTGTCCAGATCGGACTCTGGAACGAGAGGATTCCATGGCTTCCTCTGTTTCCGCTAACAATTGACTAGGTTTTCTAAGTGTGTGGTGCTGCTGGTGTGCAGGTACCGTTTCAGGTCCCGCTTGAGGTCAATGTCGTCCTCCTTGGGTTTAGTGGCGACGGCGGCTACAGGTACCCCTTGGACGCGCACAAGCTCGAGGAGTTCCTCAAGGCCGGCTTCCCCACGCACCGGCCGTCGTGCCTCGAGACAGGCGAGCCGATCGACATTGAGCATCACATCATCTACAATGTGATACCTGTGAGTGACTGCTTGGTTAAAGAAAGAATGTAGAAGACATTAAATTTTCAGATAAAATGGGAAACCAGTTCATGAATGTAAGCTCAAGGGAAAGCTCAGAGTTGAGCAGTTCTTCTATTTTTGACGACATATGTGAAGTAGATTTCAAGTGTCAGTGTTTATGATTGCTTCTCTTGTCATGGGAAATTCGTCTGCCTTCAATTCTTTGGTGCACTAGAAAGCCTAGAGTAAGGTATTTATCTGATTAATGAGAGTGAGAAACTGTGTTCATTGCCTAAAAGAAATTTTTTTATGTTAGTGTTCGAAATTTATTGGCTCTTAGGTTAGCTTCAGTGAAAGCCAGCAATTTGATGAATTGGTTAACTTCTGGTTGCTCTTCCTCCATATATCTTGCTGAATTTCTTATAGTCATTTCCTGTTATTTAAAGGTCGGGCAACCAGAACTGATAGCTATTGAGAAGACATTGAAGGAAGTTATGACTCCTACTGGCACTGCCAGAGAGGTAGCCTTTTCTCTAAATCAATTATCATATGTCTTTCCCTTCCTATGAGTGCTTTCAAACACCTTTTGTGAGATTGACAACAGTTTTGTGTTTGCTGAAGAGTGAATATGGAAGGGAGCTTCCGCTTTTTGAGGTGGAGGCAGCTAGCGTCGAGCCAATATTCCAGAGATTATATTCCTACATATTTGATGTGGAAAGTGGAGGACATTCTGCAGCAGAGATGAATAGGCCTGTGCCAACAGCAATATTTATTACAAATTTTGATAAGGTAAACCTTTTCAGAAAGAAGGGAGTACTTTCTTTCATTTAGCAATATTTCCACTGGATAAACACTGTTTTGCATCGCTGTTGCAAGAATTAATTTTATTCTATTCTGCACACCATTACTGAACAATTACTGCTTCATCTTGCAGGTCAGGATGGACCCAAGGAACAAGGAAATGGATCTTGATAGTCTGATGTATGGCGATATTAAAAGACTTACTGAGGAGGAATTGAAGAAACAGGAGGGGGGATACATGTACCACTACCGTTACAATGGAGGGGGTGCCTCACAAGTTTGGCTGAGCTCTGGAAGGTAATTCCAGAATGGATCTTTTGTACAACAAAAACATTCTTTTTATAGTTATTATTGAAAAAATGAGTTGCATCTTTTTGGTATCTGTGACCTAGAAGTCACTGTCATGCTTGAATGGGTATCAATATGTTGTATCAGTGGGACATAATAACCAAAATATTTTCTTCATAAGATATGCAAAAGGTTGTCTCTGGCTCCTTTTTGCATATAAAAGGCACACTCAATGCAGAATTCTAGTTCCTTCCTGAGAGATACAATAAGTCCCCTCTGCATACTTCTGCCTCATTTTCCAAGTAACTACTGGTAACCATGACTGTCCAAGCTCCTACACTTAACTGAATTACTTGCGGTATATAATATTGAGAGATTGAAGTGCTTACTGCTCTCTTTATATTACTTGCGGTATGTACTATTTTTTTAATTCTGGCGTACTTTTTAGTTTAGTTTTGTGACAGTCTTGCAGGTCATGTTGACTGCTTTATGCTCGAAATTCCATAATAAGAAATTGGATCAGAGTCGGCCAGACTGGTCCAATCTGACCTCAACCCAGTTCACTGATATTGTGAATCTTTTCTCCTTTTTGAGAAATGAGCCAGTGTTATGATAAAATCCCAAACTTAGATTATTGGGGTGGGGCACATTTATAACAATGTTTTGATATGAAACTCCAAGTGCTGCAGACTCAGACTATCTAATTTAATGCTACATGCAGACTAGTGTTTCATTAGGTTATTTGAAGAATCAATATTATTGACATGTAGGATGCACCTGCTGGAACTGTGTACAAAAGAGCATAGTTTGTCCATATTTGCTAGATAATCTTCTTATTTCAGCACAATTGCCAAAGATGCAATTGTTACAAGATAAGAGTATCCATATGTTGATGGATGATGTATGTGATATGATTGTCTTATGATGGCTTAAAGGATATATGGCCAAATATTAATGCTTTCAGTTGGAATATTTTCTGTGCAAGCTTAAAATACAACATGATAACTTGAGGTGATACACAAAATTATACTATAGAGCATCATCTTAGTAGCCAAATATCTTTAATGGATGAATGGAATGGTTCTTTTCCACAACTCCTTTCTATCTCTAGGCAGTTCACTTCTTGGCCTGTAAGTGTAAAATGATTGCTATGTATCAATTTGGATCGTAAGTGACACAATTAACCCATCTAGCTTGCTTGCTTTTATTCAATCCGATCTTCTATCTGTAAGTCAAATAATCCAGTTTGGCTGTAAAATCTGACATTGCTATCTGATGGTAGGGGAAAGGTGGTTATTGATTTTTTTTAAACCTTTAGTTGTCAAACAGATTTGGATCATGTAGGATCAAACTCAGATAAAAATCTTTCATATGGTCAACATGGGCATATATATGTTCATTAGAGATCCACCATCCATGGGCCTTTCTTCCATGAAACTCAGGTAAAAATCTCTCATACAGTCAGCATGGGCATATCATTTCCTTCCACCATCTATGGGCTTTTGACAGCCACGTTTTGTTTTGTCACGATCAAAGATATAGAAAATATCATCACCTTTTTGGGTGTTGATTTCATTTGGGGTCATTAAACGTCCTTATGGACCTTATCTTGAATGCATCTTTCTAGAAAACTTGAACATTTTTTTTTTGAAGGTGACGAAAGGTCACATTTCATTGATAAAAAGAAAAGTTACATGGTTACATATTGACCGAAGTCAAACAATCTACATTGATCGAAGTCAATTACAAACTCAAATCAAACAGTAGGAATAATCCAGAGGAAAAAAATGAAAACGATTATAAGAAAAGCTTCTTGAACTTCAAAACAGCAAGGAGCAATGAAAATCTTCCATGTTGAAGAGGAACCCAACAACTTTTGCCCAAATAAGAGTCCACCTGACAGCTGTAGCCAAGATGTGATCGATCCGATTGAATGATTGACTGAAAATTCTTGAATTTCTTTCCAACCAAATAGACCGCAGTATGGCCGGTAAAAGAATAGACCAATCTTGAGGTCGGATGGGATTGGGCAAATCCCATTCCATTCTTGGAGGAGGCTTGGTAAATCGTGGAAGTCCTTCCATTGAAAATAGAGTAATAATATAATGGATCTCCACAAGACATTAATGACCCCACAATGCATAAATAGATGCTCGACATTCTCCTTCAGGATTTGACATACAATAAGTTTCACTTTGTTCGTAGAATAGCTTAAACCAGAACAAGGAGGAAGGGATTTCTTAAACCAGAATAAGAGGTATTTTATTTTGGAAAGTAGTTGGTATTCCACCCAGAATAAGTAGAATTGCACTGCGTTATTCCAAGTGATTTGGTAGGAATGAGTAGAATAAAGAAGAGAATAAAGAGTGGAATAAGGAGTTCAAAATACCCATGTTGTTCTTGCATAGGTTATTTTAAATTTTCATATTTTTCAAATTACTTATTAATATGTATAATATTATTGGGTTTGTCAACTATTTTAATTTCCAAAATTAACATACGTTACAATAGTAATCTATAAATTAATTTTAAAGCTAAATTATTATATTTTTTCAAACTCAAATTTGATGATTTAACACAATATCTTGTTAAAAATAAATTTATAATAAAATATGTTAATTTGTAATATCTTGTGACTAAAATTATGTTTTCCTCAATTTGTATAACACTTTGTGATCGTACACTCAATTACGCTAAAAATTTCATAGACAAAAACAGTCTCACTATAACAGTCACTTGCAAAAATCTTCAAATTCAATAAAAAAAATTTCAAATTTACAATATCCGTTATACCTGAAAAAGCTACAATGCATCATTCATGAGCCTCCCTTTTAACTAAATCCATACGCAAAATGCCTCCTGGAAGTACGTACGCATTGTACCCCTGTTAAAAAAAAATAGTAGATTCTATGCAACAAATATGAAATTAAAGTAAAAAATGAGAACATTAAAATTACAATACCTACCGTTGCCATAACCTCACCATCCATCAGTACACTGTCAAATATTAATCATTTCAAGTCTCAGAAACATGTACGTAATATACAAAATATCATTGTCCATTGGGGTTGCTCCAAGCAGTGGAGCCATCCTACCAATAGACTCAATTAAATTCTTTCATCATCGCCCATAATAACCTAATTAGGAACGTGCAATTCTGCCCTCCTGGTATCCAAAAAGCACACTACTGAGATGTGGTTGCGTTGAAGCCGCCCCACAATCCTAGTATATGAATGGATAAGGTTGCAAATTTGCACACTATTAACTATCCTCAATGGACATGCGTCGTTTGCAGGTTCAGAAATAGGAACTTAATGTTGACCGAAATCATTATCCAGTGGGGTTGCTTCAACCAGTAGAACTATCCGACCACTAGACTCATTTCTATTATTTCATCATTGCCCATGATAAGCGAATGAAGAGCGTGTAATTTTGCCCTCCTGCTATCCAAAAAAAAGGTACTCAGTACAATGTTTAAGTCAACGAAAAAGTAGAGAAATTAATTTGGAAATTGTTCATAAAAATAAAATACTGCAGTTGAATAAAGTCAAGTGCTAAAAAGGAAATGTTCAACATAAGCAATAACTAATATCCGTACATAAAGCATATGAAAAATCAAACATCACATACGCAAACAGATAATAAAGTCAAATGCCAAGGGACATGCGGAACAAAGCACCGAAGAGGAGGCATGACGAACACAACCATGTCCAGAGTGCGTTAGCAATCGAGTCCCTAATCTGCCCTCCTAGCGTAACCTTAGCCCTGCTAAGAGGGATGTCAATAGGAACATCCTCATCACACCATCCTTACCAACTGCTTCTTCATTGTTCTCGCAGTTGAAGTAATAGTCATGTCCCTGAGATCGACGAATGAAGTTGTGAATAACAACGCATGCAATGACCATCTTCCTCTGTGTCGTCCAGGGGTACATGTTCTCCTCCTTTAGCGTCTGAAACCGATTCTTCAAGACGCCAATGCTCTCTCAACAACATTTCTTAACTGAGCATGACGGTGGTTGTACTTCTCTTCTTTATTCGCATATGCCCCATTATGTTCCCCGCGAAATGATGCCAAGTGATATCTTTGGCCACGATATGGAGCCAAGAAACCACTTGAGTTTGCATACCAAGAATCAACTAGATAATACTTTCCACGAGGGACAGTAAATGTGCCTTCGTCCAAAGTCCATCTAAGCACCCGCATGTCGGCAGTCGATTCTTCCCAACCAACTGCAACGTATTGGAAGGTGAGGTCGAACGACATGACACCCATGATATTCTGGCTGATGAAACCTTTGCGGTTTCGGAATCGTCCGTGCAGTATTTGTAGCACATTTGCCAATACATGCGTGCCGTCGATGGCTCCAATCGCATCCTACATGGTTGTACAAAGAAGATGTGTGGAAGAACATTTATCAGTCAATGTGCACATGTACATCACGACTAACGTAAAAAATGCACAGTAGTAATGTGGTCACCTTAAAGTACGGGTAGAACGTTTGCTTTCTCCGGATGTGCGGATGACACTCACGAACCTGAGCGTGTGTAGGCAGCTGAATAAAGTCGTACTTTATCTCAACTATCTGGTTTGTGACCAAGTTGACTTATCGACTAATAGTATGAGAAGAGTGTTGGAACCGCTCGCACATGGTTGCAATGCCATGGCCGGCAGCATATAGGAACATACTAAGTTGCTCTGTCGTTGTCACATGCCGCGAGTCCCTTAAAAGGCTACGACTCACAAGTAGGTCACGGAGTCGTAAAAACATAGAAAGATGCAGTCGAAACATGTGGTAAGACCTTTCGTCATGGCCGTCTAATATCTCATGGATCCATGTGTGGCCGGATAGGGCAGAGTTATACATACGTCGGCGTACCCGCGGAACGTATTCATTCTCAATATGCTCAATAATTATCTCTTCGATCACATTCAACAATTCTTCGTCCTCTTCTAGGAACTCCAATACAACATTAATAAATTCTACATGGAAGACATTGTAATAAGTGGGACAGAATGTTACATAAACCTTACTCAAAATGAATACATACATAAGAAAGTACAATACAAATTAGAAAGTTCAGATAGACATAAGTAGAATGGTAACTAAGATGATGAGAAAGATGACTACAATGACACACAACAGTATGATTACAACAAACGGTTGCCAGTCAAATTGAGCAGCGCGAGTAAACGAGGCAGGTGCCCTTGCAAGTAGTTGCTCAGATGTGCTGGGCACATCGTAATACCGAGGAATTTCTGTTCGCCTCTCTAGACGTTGTTGGACAATACCAGAGAACGCACACTCAGCCTCCTCAATTGAATGGAAGCCCTAATAACGAGCTCCTGGGTACCCATTAACTTGGGCAAAACATTCAGGCCAAGTGAAATAAAGTCTTGGCTCACGCCCAACCCAAATGACATAACATTTGTACCGTCCCATACCTACAAAGTTATCAAATACCTGCATTTACTTGGATGAGTACCCACAGAACTAAAACATAATGAGTACGCAACAACTATGAATAAGAACATAAGAAATCCGAATATATGTTACAAGTCAACACATAATCCAAATGAACATAAGAAATCACTAACAACAAGTCTGAAGAAGAACGTACGGATTAAACAACTCAAAATAGATATTTTCTGAATACATTATCCACAGAACTAAAACATCCAAGAAATTACAAATCAACTACCCTACGTAGTGTAACATCCATCGGATCTTCTCCTCATTATTCAGGTTCATAAATATTTCGCGATTTCCCGCATCCTTGAAGAGATCCAAGGAACTCCGAACAAGTCTAAATGTAGGCCAGGAACCTCTCGCAATGCGTCTATGCATTCATTCATAGAAGGAATATGATCTGGCTCCTGGGCTGTGGGCTGTGTCTGGATCGAGGGTGCAGGGACGGATACCATAGAAGCCATTTCCGAACATAAATCTATGACAAGGTCAGTTCGCTTTCGAACAACATCAATAAAATAAGTGATCACAGTGGGGTCCTTAATTGCCTTTCCCTTCATGTTTGAGGAGGCACGTTTCTTGCGCGGAGAGTTGACCTAACTGTTCGAGGCCATGGTTCTAGTTTGGGGTGTAGGAGGGGAAGCCATTTGGGCGGTGGAGACACCTATGACAAAGTCGTAATCTTCTTGCTCTCCCTGAAGTGCAGCAAGAAAGTCATTGACGGGTGTGCGTTGCGACTGACTACGCATATTGTACTCAGTGTTAGTTTGATCGGGACTGTAATCAGGCACACTGCATCTACGGCGGGTTCCCTCAGCATTTGGACTGAACGTTGTACTGTTGCTGACTAGGTATTCCATCTCGGCCTTAAATGGGAAGGGCTTGCCTCTGAGAGAGCTGAACTGTTGACGTGACTGAAAAGGAAGAAAAAGATGGTGTATGAAAGGAAATGTTCAAGTATAACGTTGTGTGCAGAAAAGTGAAGTTGATCATGGGAGATGCTTACCGATAAGACGTCATCCCAAGAGTCCCGAAGTCCAGGGAAGGGCATCTTGTTTATATCAATCCATCCCCACCCAGTCCTTTGATCAAGAAGTACACGCAAAAAGTTGTAATTGCGCTTAAGGGTTTTGTATCGATTTTTCAACGTGGAATCTTTGTAGTCCAAGTGCGTCGCGCTATTAAACGCTCCAACGATTTCACGCCAGACCCCTGGCTTGAAGGTTCCTTCAATGCAGTTATGCTTATCAAACTGCTCCGTAAGGAGACCTATGAGGACCTGATCTTGGGCCTCACTGAAGTTGGCAGCTCGAGTGCCCCGAGTCGTCCTCTCCTCCCCAGAGGACAGACGTTTTGTTCCGCCACCTTTAATATTAGGGCGAAGAACATTCCAAAAAAAGCAGAGAGTTGATGTAATCAAAGTATGTCATTTTAAATGAAGGACAATGATGCATTTAAAAGGAAAGTAATACAAGTAATAAGTTCACTGTGTGAAAAGAAGTAGGAAATGAGGGGCACAAGAGAACACACCACTGTTAGACATCGTCCTTGCCCGCTTTCTCGCCCTCCTAAATGACCATTCTCAAAATATTCATGCATGAGGCAAGGGCGGCATTAGTGTAAGACTTAGATAAGAATGTAATAAGGAGATAAAAATGTTGGAACATGGAAGGAGGAGATAAAAAGCTACATTTATGGACAAAAAAAAGAGACTTACATAAAGCACATATCACAATAACAAGAATCACAAATCAGCAAGACAAAAGAAAATCTGAAGGGCCACATGAAGAGATAGTTGGTGACAATATCTGACCAGAAATAAGGACAATAGAAAAAAGAGAGAAGGACATGGATTAGATATGAGGTTTTGTTTTGAGAAAATGTGAACACTGTCACAGCATGGAAAATTATATGATGTGTTTTTTTGGCTAGAGAATGGCAAATGTTAGCATTGTCACAGCAGCCAAAAGCTCCCCAACCCCCCATATGTTGAGAGCATGGAAGAGGCTCCAGATGGCTTCCCTTGGCAAAAAGCAGACCATCACAAAAAACTAGACCAGAGCATAAAAATGCCAGAAGAACAAGAATCACAAATCAGTAGACAGAAGTGAATCTGAAGGGCCACATGAAGAGATATTGGTGACCTTATCTGAACAGAAAATAAGGATAGTTGAAAAAAGAAAGAAGGACATGGATTAGATAGGAGGTTTTGTTTTGAGAAAACGTGAGCACTGTCACAACATGGAAAATTATATCAATCAGCAGCCAAAAGCTCTCCAACCCCCCATGTGCTAAGAGCATGGAAGAGGCAAAAGATGGCTTCCCCTGGCATGACGAAAAATGCAAAACCAAAGCATCATACAAAACCAGACCAGAGCATAAAAACTGGCAGGATAAGAAAAATGGCAAAATCAGACCAAAACCAGACCATCATGCAAAACCCTCTTTTTTGTTACAACTTCTCAATAACCATGAATGTCAGATAAGGCAAGAAGAGATACATAGGAAGAAGGAAAAAGTAAAAAAACAGACCAGATCATAAACAAATAATACAGGTAAACTAGCAAAAGTTTACATTGTCATGCTATGATCAGAAAGAAGTCACCATCAGAAAATAAGGATATCCACCCTACTGTTCGATTTTTCAAACTGAAAGTAAATGAATCTTGTGAAGGAAATCCTGGCAATAGAATCATAGATAAGTGATGAGAAGGAAATCTTGGTAATATATACAGTTGATTACCTATACTCAATTTGTTACAGTATGCCAAAATTAGTAATAAATGAACTCAACATCTTTTCTTGCCTGACACTTCTCAGTCCACATAAGACTGGCATAAGTCAATTATTTTTATGTACATGAGTGAGATATGTTCTGATGCACATAATAAAATCTCAAATACACAGCTTCAGATGACAAGCTATGCACATCATGCAAAACCAGAGCATCATGCAAAACCTTCTTCTCTGTTTACAGATGATTACAACTTCTCAATAACCATGAATGTAAAGGCAAGAAGAGATACATACCAGACCATGGGAAGAAGGAAAAAAAAAAAAAAAGGTCAGACCATAATTTGACAGGTAAACTAAGGGCCAAGCATACAACATCACATTAACCAGCCCTGACAACTATCACAGAAATCAGAAAAAATTGAATAAACAGAAGGAGATTGTTTATATGATAAATAACCAAAAACAAAAAAGAAAAAAACATACCAGAGCATAAACAAGTCACAGCTAAACTAAGGGCCAAGAAAAAGGGAGGGTGATGGAAAATTATATGATATATGCTTTGCCGAGTGTTGTAGGGGTGATCATGAAATAAAGTTGGCTTTGCTGGTTTTGGGAGATTTGGTGCAAAAGACAGGCTGATCATAAAATAAAACCTATTGTATATTTAAAGTGACCGAATTTGGATAGGCTTATCTTGGGTAAGATGCACGCAATAAACAGCTTCGGATGACAAGCTCTGCACATGACGCACACAGCTGCAACCAATCCACTTCATTTGTTTGAGGCGGGGTAAGGAGGAAATGTTAGGAATGGGTTGTCACAAATGTTAGGAATGCATCATCTAATTCAGGAGAAAAATTACATTCGAAAAGGGAAGACCTTTTCCTGTAGCCGGCAAAAGTTGGGGAAAATGGGTAAAATGCTCTAACCGTAGGTTCTGGGCACGGCTGGGCTCCGCGTTGGAGGATGACGAAGACACGGTCACCGCGGGGGAAGGAAGATCGGCAGGAACACGGTGGCTGGAGAAGGATCCACATCGGGAAGCACCAGCGCCTGATGTTGGAAGAGCTCGTGTACGTTGCATCATTGCAGGCTTGGAAGGGGAGGGGAAACCCTCTCTTTAACAAGGCGAGACGACAGAGGAAAATGATACGATGTTGATGCGCTCACACACTGCAAAATCTAGAGCTTCCGCTGTTGGGAAGAGCTCACAGAGAGGGGCCTCGATGCCCTAGCCGTGCCTTGTTTGACCGGGTGAGAAGAAAGCTTAGGGACAGGCTTCGTGATGTGCTTCCCCTGCAGCAGGCAAGGATCGGACGGAGGGGAGGAGAACGAAAAAGGAAGATTGGGAGTTGGGCGACGATGGCGGACAGCTTGGAAGCGCCCGTGACTTGGTGGGAGCGTGGGGAGGACGAGGGCCTATTCCGGGTCTATTCCGCTTAAACTTGGGTATAATAGCGCAATACCTAGGTTAAGCAACACCCTGCAGCAAAGTAGGTTAAATGGTTTTAGGAGAATAAACGGGCCTATTCCGCAAACAAAGCAAGGCTAAGGAGTTTTAACATGGAGGATGAATTTCAGTCTGTCCATGGTTGGATGTCTGCCCAGTGCCATTTTCCAAAGGAAAACTCTAATTTTAGTAGGAAGAAGGGTGGACCATACAGTATGATGCCGGTGGACACTCAATCCTATGTCACTAAGAATTTTGGTGACAGTATTAACAGAAAATGTCCCTTTAGAATTCCAAACCCAACTTCTAGAGTCCTTCTGCAGTTTATTGGGATAAAATTGATTTATTTCAATGCCCACAGGATCTCTTCTGAGATTAATATTCCAGTGACTGCTTTCCTCTGGAACATAGATGACATTAATTGACTTCCCTTCATCCTCTGCAATACAATACAACTGCTGAAATTTGACTGCAAGAGGAGTGTCCATGCACCATTTGACCTCCCAAAATCTGATCCAGTTCCCATCTCCCGCAATGAAAGTGATGGTTGTGTTGACTAGATCTACAAGCTTGTTGATGTTCTTCCATATGGGTGAAAGAGATAATTGATAGGAGGGCTGAATAGTCCATTTGGATGCTTGAGGGTAGTATTTTTTTCTGATGATTTTGACCTATAAAGCATTGCCATTTTCACCCATTCTCCAAAGCCATTTAGCAAGCAATGCGTTATTGAAAACCCTAATGTTGGTCAAACCAACACCTCCCTGTGCTTTGCTAGTGCAGATCCTTTCCCAGGCAACAAGATGCAGTCCTTTATTCTCCCTTCTCCCTCCTCCCCAGAAAAAGGAACTCCTTATGCTTTCAAGGATTCTTTCCACAATTTTCGGAATAGAAAGAATGGAGAGATGATAAGTGCTCAAGGATGAAAGAACAGTTTTGGAGAGGATCCATTTACCTCCAGTGAAATGTACATTAAAAGCAATGATTGATGATAGCTGGAGTAGACAAATAAGTTGTCCTCTCTATGTAAGGTACTTTGGACTTGTATGGATGGATGCAGAATCCTGATGGTTCTTTCATACTGGGAGAGGCCTCGGACAGGGGAATCCCATGCCCCCACTCCTTTTACGTGCGGGTTGGTCAGATTCTGAGTGGCGTGAGGAACATTGCAGAATCCCTCGTGCTCATTGAAGGCTTTTAGACCTATGCTATAGGCATGCAAGTCACTCATCTTTATTATGCTAATGATACCATCCTCCTTGTAACAGGTAGGGGAACCAGCTTTTGTGATCAGATAGACGCTCGAACTTTTGGAAGAGGTGAGCAAACTGAACGTGAATCTTCAGAAGTGTTATAGTGGGTGGCTGCTGCGATTCTGGGATTTATGGAAGGATTAACCTGGCTCTTCTAAGTAAGTGGTTGTGGAGGTTAGGCATTGAAGAAGGCTGTGGCTAGACGTGACTCAGCAGACATGTTACAAAGGCTCGAGCATGTTGGATATCCAGCTAGGGACTTCCAAGCAATCTCTAGCCCTTGGAACAATATTCTTCAAGGCAAGAATGTGATCCTGGTGCACAAAATGCCCAATCTAGGAGAGGGCAGCGGATTTGGTTTTATGAGGATGAACTGTTTATGATAGACCATTTGCAGAGAGATTTCCTCTATGTTTCAGGTTGGTATAGACACTTCAACAGTGGTTGCTTTGGCCTCTGATGGTAAGACATCCAATGGAAGATGCACTTTGGGATTTTGGCAGAGCCTGTGGGACAAGGAGATCAAGCAACTGGGGGATCTGTTGCTTTTGCTGGAGGGGTGGTTACCTAATGTCCAGAGTCCAGATTCATGGAGATGGAGATGGGAGAGTGATGACAAATCTTTTCCAAGTTTGCTGCAAAGCAGATAGGGGAATGCAATTTCCCTCGGAGAGGAGAGAGAGGAAGGGATCTAGATAGAGAGAGATTAAAATAGAGTGACAAAAAGAGAGAGAGAGGGAGAGAGAATGCTGCAGTAGCGAAGAAGCTTCACCGTTTAGAGGGCTCTCATGCACTGAGACTTGCCTTCTTAAAGGTAGGGTGATACTACCTTTACTTTACTCATTCCCTCTAATTATTTTGGGTTTTGGGGTGGTTTGGGTGAGTTAAAAAATTGATAAATACATGGGAAACCCTATCCAATTATCTTCTGAAATGAGAAGGTTTCAGCAAGGGGTGTTCCTAAAATGAATCTATTGCTCATGTAGCTTATGTAACATATGCTACACACATGATTCTAGAGTGATTACCTGCCATGTTTTTATGAATCTGGCTGTGTTTTATAAAGAGATAAGTAATGAAATTCATGCTCTTTTCAATATGAAATCACTTCTCTTGCATCTGGAGTTTCTTGCACGTATTGCATATAAAGGTTTTATAGAAGATAGGTGTCTTGCATGCAAGAGGGTTTGGTTAAAATTATGAATCAAGTGTTGATATTAGAAAGCATGCATAGCATGATTGATCGTGGGATTTATGATCTCTTATGCATCTGATTTTGTGTATGAGATAAAGAAACTTTAAAGATCAAGTCTCTATTTATTCAAGGATTATTGGGTATCATCATGATGTCCTACTTTACCATTGAAAAATGAAATAAGATGGACAAATCCATCATCTAAAGGTGATTAAGTAAAAATCTGAAATTAGGTGCATCAGTTGGAGCCTTATTAAGAGAGCATATGAAACTTTCCTTCCCATGAAGTGAAGAGAACCAATGGACCTAGTCCATTTCAGACGCAAATAAGAATGGAAGATTACTTTATGAAACGAAAGATTTGGAGCTTCAAACTCCATATATGTTATTTAGAACTTATATTATTGCTACTTTAGCATGAAATATGAAAGAATTTCATGATGCTAATGATGACCCCACGAAGGGAGACAAAATAATAAGAATATGAACAGTAAGAGGCACACTACAGTGCATTCTCTATTAAAGAAAGACTTATGAAAGGAATTGAAGGCAAGAAAGCCTTCCATGATTATTATGAATCCCAATATTGTTGATGAATGATGATTTGTCCTTTTTAAGAAAAGAGGTGACATTATTGTTAGCAGCATGAAGATGCTTGGGCAGAGGAGATTATTCACTTTGGACAGCGTATAGGTATTTCTTTCCAAGGCAGAGAAGGCATGGTTCTGAGATTTCTGAAGAAACTTAAAAGAAGTGATGCCCTGCAACTTTTAGTCAAAAGGAAGGGCACGGGAGGAGGTTTGAAGATAGGCAAGAGAGAAGCTGAATTTGTGAAGAACAATGTGCTTGTTGATAGTCTTAGAGGGAAGAAGGTTAAGGAAGGTGGGCTGCATATGGTTCCTTTATGAAACTGATATCCTGGAACATTAGGGGACTGAATGGGGATTTAAAGGCTAGAGTTGTGAAAGATTTTGTTTTATCACTTCAGTTAGACTGTATTTGTTTTCAAGAAACAAAGATGAATGAGTGTGACAACCTTACCTTAGCAAGATTGGGGGGACCATTATTAGGCCATGTTGCAATTCTTCCGGCTGTTGGACTAAAAGGTGGGCAGTTGATATTGTGGAATGGGAACAAACTTGATGGTTATGTTTGTGATGTGGGGTGTTATAGTATTTCGGTTGCCTTCAAGTGGAAGGGTAGAAGATCTAATTGCAGCAGTTTGGTAATTTCCTCAGTTTATGGTCCACATTTTGATCAACAGAGGGAGCTATTTTTCCAAGAACTCTACATGCTTCATTCTCTCTTTGGTGGAGCTTGGAGTGTCGTTGGAGATTTTAATTGTGTTAGGTTCCCCTGGGAAAGGTCGGGTATGCAGAAATGGAGAAAGGAGATGCATAGATTTAATCAGTGGATTCGGGAGGTCAATCTTATTGATTTAGAAATTCTAAACAGAAGGTTTACTTGGTCTAATCTTCAGGCTGAGAGTAAACAGTCAAGGATTGATAGGGTTTTGATATCCACTGAATGGTTCAACAGGTTTCCTATGACACAAATCAAAGGGTTTTGTAGGACTGTTTCGGATCATATTCCTTTGCTACTTTTGATGGAAGACAAGAAAAAGAAATACAGAGTTTTCAGATATGAATTAAAATGGCACAGGGAGGAAGGCTTTAAAGAAATGATTATCAAATTGTGGAATGATGCTCCAGGGGCTGTTTCAGCTATTCTTAACTTTCAGGGCAAATTGAATAGGATCAAGAAAGGGTTGAAATTATGGGCTGCACAGAAATCTGGGAAAGCATTTGCAGAGAGATAGTGTTTGAAGAATAAAATTGAAGAATTGGAGGTGAAAAGCGAGAATTTGGTTCTATCAGCACAGGAAATGCAAGCACTTAGAGAGGCTAAAAGCATGTTAAATGAAGAGTTGCTGAAGGATGAAATCAGATGGAGACAGAGAGCCAAAGAGCATTGGTTAAAAGAAGGGGACAAAAATACTTCTTTCTTCCACGCTGTGGCAAGTGCCAAAAAGAGATTTCTATCCATTGATCATATTAGAGATAATGAGGTTGAGATTGATGAACTTAATGAGATCAATATGAGGTTTGTTGATTTCTACAAGAATCTCTTTTTGGAAGATTTTCCTTTGAGGCCACATCTCGAAGAAGGTTTGCTTCCTAAGTTACATGTTTCTGAAGCGGATGAATTGTCGATACCTTTTTCAGAGGAAGAAATCAAAGAGGTTGTCTTTAGTATGGATCCAAATAAAGCTCCGGGTCTTGATGGGATGTCCTTAGGATTCTATCAATTTTTTTGGGAGACTATCAAAGGGGATCTTCATAAGGCTGTCCAAGAATTTTATGATAACCCGGAAAGGATTAAAGTTCTTAATGCAACCTTTTTAGTCCTTATCCCAAAATCAGAGGGAGCAGAAAGAATGAATGATTTTCGCCCCATTAGTTTACTCAATGGGTGTTACAAGATTATTACCAAGATGTTGGCATCTAGGCTCAAGAAAGTTATCCATAAGATTGTGGGCGCCAACCAATCAACATTTGTGCAAGGTAGAAACATACTGGATAATTACATGGCAACATATGAGGCTATTCACCACTACAAGATTAAAAGAAAGATGGGTGTCTTATTGAAGATTGATTTTGAAAAAGCTTATGACAGAGTCAGCTGGAGTTGTCTTAAAAATCTTTGGAGCTCATGGGCTTCAATGGGAGATGGATTAGTTGGGTGATGAGTTGTATATCAACCTCTTCGTTTTCTATCTTGGTTAATGGGGAGCCTTGTGGGTATTTCAAGAGTTCTAGAGGTCTACGACAGGGACGACAGGGGGATCCTATGTCACCTCTTTTATTTTTGTTAATTGGCAAGATTTTAAGTACACTGTGGGACAATGCAGCTCAGCAGGGTCTGATTGATGGGTTCAGGATTGGCAGGAGCAATATTCTCTTATCTCACCTACAGTTTGCGGATGATACTTTATTATTTACTGTTGGAAATGATGCGAAAATTCAGAATATTAAAAAGTTACTAATGCTAGTGGAAGCCATTACTGGTTTGAGAATTAACTATGAGAAATCAGAAATTGTTGGGATTAATGTGGAACAGGACAGACTTATGGTAATTGCAGATTTATTTGAATGCAGAGTTAATTCCTTTCCTATCAAATACCTTGGGTTGCCCTTATTGGATGGGGTGATTAGGGTAAGGGACTGGGATGTTCTTATTAAGAAATTTGTAAACCGATTGGAAGGATGGAAAGGCAGATTCCTCTCAGGAGGGGGGAGATTGATTTTATCTAAGTCTGTCTTATCTTCCTTGGCCACTTATCATGCTTCAATTTTCAGGATTCCAAGGTTTGTGGAGAAGATTTTAGAATCAGTAAGGAGTTCTTTTTTCTGGTCAGGAGGAAAAAGGGACAAGAAAGGGCTTCATTTGATTAAGTGGAAGAATGTTTGCAAAAGCAAGGAGCAGGGTGGTATTGGTCTTTGTGGAGTTGCTACTTTTAACAAAGCCTTGTTAATGAAGTGGTTGTGGAAAAGAGGGGATAGCCCGGAGGCCCTTTGGGCAGTCATTGTCAAGGATTTGTATTACTCTTCTGATAATAGGTGGATTGTTTACCCTTTTACCACTTATAATTTGTCGCCCATCTGGAAGAACATAGTGAAGTCTGCTGATTTTATGGATATTTCTTTCAACATTCATGTGGGTAATGGCAGGGAAACATCTTTTTGGAAAGACAGGTGGTGTTTTGGACTGGTTTTTTCTTCAGTATTCAGCAATTTATTCAACATTATGTATAATCAAAAGGCATCAGTTGCAGAAATTCTGCCTCTTAATGGCACTAAATTCATCAATTTGCAGTCGGGAAGGGATCTTACGGAGGTGGAATTTGAGGAAATGTTGGTTATGATTAATCTGATTAACAATGCTAGTCTCTCTACAGAGAATAGAGACAAGAGAGTGTGGAAAGGGAATTCTAATGGGCAGTTTTCGGTTAGGTCTGCTGTTCAACTGTTGAATGATGGAGGTTGCAGGGTTTGGTGGAAAGAGCTAGTATGGGCAAAAATTCTTCCTAATAAGATCAAGGTATTTTTGTGGAAAGTAGCTTGGGATAGAATTCTTACGGGTAAGAGGGCTAAGAAGCTGCATATCTCAAATGAGTCTTTATGTGTCTTTTGTGCAATGTTCGAGGAAGACATTAGTCATCTTTTTATCGGCTGTGGCATTATTAAAATCCTGTGGGAGGCGATTTGCAGAATTTTCGGAACTACTTGGGTGGATCACTCTTCCGTTATAGACCTTGTTAAGTGGTGGTCTATGGTTTGTCCTTTTCCTGACCAAAATCAACTGTGGTACTTAATTGGGCCGACTTTGATGTGGACCATTTGGTGTGAAAGGAATAGAAGAAAGTTCATGGATCAACATGGTAGTGCACTTGAAATACTGAAGATCACTTTTACAAAAGTGGAAGAGTGGGCTAGAGCTATTGAGATAATTTCAAGAGAAGAACACATTTTGTTGAAGAAAGCTAAAGGGTGAAGATTACTGTTCTTATGAGTTTTTCTGTGTTTATGTTTTATCTTCTTGATAAACCAGTTTTTGTTGTAAATTGTCTGTTAGCTTAGACTGGGTTGGGGGTATGTCCCACCATGTCTGGGAGTGTTTCGGTTGTGGGGTTGTCTTTGTATTATTCCCTTCCTTGCATCAATAGAATAGTGACTTTCAGTCACCTTCTAAAAAAAATTATTGTTAGCAGGATGACGATATCTCTCCTGGAGATAAGGGGACGTACGAATTAAAGCTCTCTAACAATGTGTGGCGTCAAGGCATAGAGCATCCCTTCTTTGGTTACGGTTCTAGAGTGTAGGTTCGAGACCTCAACGGACATAGGATGGAGTTCTTACTTGAGTGCATTCATAGGTTGGGGTATAGATATTGCAATAGGAGTGAGTGAGTACACTGCAAACCCGATTTAGTCCTTTCCATCCTCTCCGGTAGATTTTCGGAGACTTATTGAGCTGGGTAGGCTGTAAGATGATAGGTGCATTAGAGAATGGCCTACTCATCATTACGATTGTTGGTTAATGATCATCTCCGTTTATTCGGGTCAAAAGGTGAGTCACCCTATCGGCAAGATAGCCGACTATGAATTCAAAACTTGTTAAAGACACGAACCAAAGAACGACTCAACCGTGAGGCCCTACGACGATGACCTTCAATAAGTGTTTTGATATTTTCTATGTTAATAATAATTATCACTATTTATTGAAGTAAGGAAACATGAAAGACAATAACCTAAGGATTGTTTAGAAAGAAAGAAGCAACAAAAGTATATTTTTTACCACCTTGTTAATATTTGTGCTCCGATTTCACGTTGTCTTTACGATGAGTGCATTCCATACTAGTTTAAGAATCTTTTCATGAATGTCATATGCGAAGTAAATGTCTTGTATGATAATTAGGAATAAAATAAATAATTTCTCTTGATAGAGATGACTGAATGGGATGGTAAGTGAGGGATAACAATAGGGGTGCAAATGATTCGTATTGAGATTTCTTTATGAGTTCTCATAAAAGTTATCCAATATGTTTTTTCAGGAACAAAGACAAAAGGTAAATCCAATGCATATTTGAAATATTTCAAGTATGGCTAGTTTAATTTACTGGGGTATGTATTTCTGTTTTTCTTATATTCTGTTGTATAATGGACATGACATCCTTCTTGCACTTTTACATTCATGCTTCTTAATATTTTGTTTTAGAATTGTGCACCTATCGGAGGTCTGTAAGTGGGACTGTTACACTGAGAGTCAAAAGCTTAGATGAAGTTAGTATTGCCCTTCTTATCAAATGGCTCTGGAAGGTTCAAGAGAATGTTCCCTATGGGTGGACATCATTCGACCATTGTATTACCCTAGGGCAAGAGAGTGGGATGTGTGGCCGTCTTCTATGTACACCCTTTCGTCTATCTGGAAGGGTATTCTCTTGGGATTTGATGTCTTATAGGCTGGTGCCCACATTATTCTGGGGAAGGTGGTAGAGATGTCGATTTTGGCTGGATAAATGGTGTGAGGAATTCCATTGTGTGATAGATTTCCTAGGCTCTTTAACATTACTTCCCAACCTACAGAGGTAGTTGCACTAGTGTTTGATCATCTTCAGCCAGGTGGGGTTTGGCCCCGTAAGTTTAGAAGACTTCTCATGGATGATGAAGCAGAATGAAATTTTCTACTTCCGGATTTGTTGAAGGACTTTAAGCCTAGCCCCATCCTCTTTTGATAGATGGAGTTGGAGATGGGAGGCTGAGGGGACATTTTCGATTAGATCTACCTATCGGGTTATCTCCGATGGTGGTCTTAGACACCCTTTTGCCTCTCACATTTGGCACCCCAAGTCTACTTTGAAGTTTAAAGTCCTCTCATGGACACTGAGTATTAGAAGGCTTCCAACCAGGGACAGGCTGGCTAGATTTATTGATGGGATTGACTTGGTATGCCTATGTGTGCGGATCACTTTGAGACATTGGATCACCCGTTTGTGGATTGCTCTTTTGCTAAGGAACTGTGGCACTTGGTCCTTCTTAAAGTGGGAACGATGGCTGATTTGGGTAGCTCCACGGATTCTATGCTTTTTGCTTGTGGCTCACAACAATTTCCTACTGATGATGCTTGTATGTAGTGGCTGATTCTCCATGCCAATGTGTGGGCAATCTGGAACGAGAGAAACCTGCGGATCTTTCACAGAATCACAATGAAGCTCTTGTTCCTGAGAGTGTTGTTAGGTCTATGTTTGTAGAGTGAAAGAATGTGTTGTGCTCTTGACAGATCTTTCCATTTTGGTTTTTCTGAGGGAAGGGTAACTCTTACACCTTCTTGGTATTCTCTTTTGTATCTGGGGTTCTTATGTGATGAGATGGGTATACTTGTAAATCCCCTCCCTTTTTTTATCATTTAATACAATTGTGGTACCATCTACTTTTAGGGGAAAAAAATGACTTGACTCATTATATTGACTTCACTCTTACTTCATTGCTTCACTCTTTCAAACTCATAGCACTTCTTTTTCATTTTTCTACCTGCAAACTTGATTGCTGGCTATTCAAAATTTAGGAATAAGCTAATGGTTTGTACATTTAACACAGGTTTCTTGTAATCGACCTCTCCGCAGGCCCTTGTGTGTATGGTAAAATAGAAACTGAGGAAGGAAGTGTGAGTTACCGAACATTACCACGGCTATGGAATTTGATTTTCCCTGGGGGCTCTCTTGTTCCCTCAATTGGTTTAACCTATGATGTCTTTATGGGGCAACTTGGAGCCTTGGTATCTACTACCATTGAGTATGTCATAGCACCGGATGTTAGGTACATCTTTTTGACGTATTATTTTAAAAGATGCATCTTTTCGAGCTAACTATGTTGATTAATTTCCTTTTTCAGTTGCAAAGTACATGTGCACTTTTAGCGGTTCTTTTGTAGTATAAATGGCTGTGAATTAGATGGATAAAAACTAATAAATGGACTTCATTTTGCTAACAAGGAGAATCTCAATTGTCAATGCATATTTTATAAAATGGGGGAAAGTTCTCATGTAATGCCAAGAACTTCGTCCATGGATCCTAGAACTTTACTGATCTAACAGGGGGGGATTATAGAAGAGGAAACTCCTTTGACATCTTGGTAACTTAGACAAGTAAAGAAAGAACAGGAGATCATGGTGAAAGTCAGCAACGACAGGAAAAAAAACATTGTGGACACTCCTCGTCTTCATCTGAAGGATTAACAATTGTCTAACAATATAGAGGCTAGTAAATCTCTCCCTGTCAGCACTGCAGGATTAACATAACTCTTTTTTGAAGGTGGCAAAGAACCACTATTCATTTTGTCAAGAAGAATAGGACAGTCTATTGTGAAGCAGAATTTCCCAACATTGACTTTTTTGGATGGAGAGCCACCAGCTAATGCCTGAAAATATCTGATTTATGAAGTCAATAGATCAGATGCTATACATGTACACATTCACAATAACAAAACAATCAAGCAATTAAATTTATCATTTTGACTTTTCAAATCATTGAGAGTTATCAGGATTTTCAACCATGTATAATTTTTAGAAAATCATATATATTCTTGAATCTCCCTTGGAATCTCCTCTTGTTTCTTTCCTGTAACTTCACCGGTGAAAGCATTAATGATCAATTTCTTTCAGAATTAATGGCATAAGATTTTCTCCAACAGTTCATTAGGTCACAAATTTCATTGCTATTGGATATCTGCAGATTTGAAAGGCACCTTCTGGATTTCCCTCCATCATCCTGAACTCCATGGAAGATAAAGCTAGCTTTCACATTGGATTTGGTCCTTGTGACACTGTCACTAGTGGGAAATCCATTTCCTGCAACTTTCCATAGGAAAATTCTTCTCTTTGCTGGAATTACTTTTGACTGAACTACGTTCTCACGTTATCCTCTGCAGCCACCATTTCCATATATCTTCACAAAGGTGTGAGGCAGCCTTTTGTTCCCCATCTCCATTCTCTTTTATCTTCACCACCTTTGCCAACCTGGAGTATACCAATTGCTGCATTTTCAGAAGAAACTTTCATAAGACTGTAACCTTATGTTCAGCATTTGCTGTCTTGTGTACTGGCTTGGTATTGTCTAAGTTGTGATGTGCTTAGTAATGGAGTCTGAGCCAGGTTCGACTTCTGCTAGTTGGAACAGCTCTCTTAGTCAAAAGTGTTGTTGACCAAACTTATCCATTGTAATAGACTGGCCCAAGCTACCTGAATGAGCATATGAGACCAAGGTTAAGAAACCCGGGATCGGGTCCCGGATCGGCCGGTCCAAAACCGATCGGATCGGCCGATTCCGATCCAAGTCAGTCCGATCCCGGCCGATCCTGGCTGAGTCAGGCTCGGCTGGTTCGGATAGCAGAAAAAAATAGAAAAAAATATGAAAAAATGTGGAAAAAAAATATAAAACACAAGTCTAATGCATAATTGTGTTGAAATACATTGATTTGAAGTACATAAGATGTTGTTGGACAAAAAAATCTTGAATAAACTTACATATATGATTATGAACTTACATTTATTCCGAACGTACATTATACTGAATGAACATATGGCTAACATACTCAGCCCATGAAATATAATTCTAGTAGTATTGTTCATATTGTATCACATACCGGCTATAGTCATCCGTATTGGTATAAATGACTGACAATTGTGGATATTCTAGACAACCCCCTGAATAGTCGGATGTATCAGAATGTTAATGAGGGTAAACTACATATCCAATAGGCTGACTATACCCTTCGTATGGAGAATATGATGATGCATCTGATAGTTGCTCATGATATTATCTCTCCCTTCTAAGTTCTTCTTTGGCCTCTGCACACTGAGGAGCCTTACCTTTGTCCTTCCTCCTTGATCTGCTGAATGTTTGAATGGAAGATTCTTCACGTCCTGCTCTGCTACCATGATGTTCATCTTGGGTAGCATGTGTGTATTCTTCTTCTCCAGTGAATTGAATTGGTGGAGCTGGGGCTGGGGCACTGGTAGCATCTCCGCCATCCTCAGAACTGTCGGAGCTCGTCTTTGATGTCGAGTCATTTGAGGTTTGATATTGGACCTCATCACTTGGTTCTGGCGTTTCATCCTCTTCCTCAAAAGTCTCCAGATTAGCAATCTGAATTCCAGTACCACTCTTCCTTTTGCTTGGTGCTTGTTTTTTGCTCTTCTTCTGACGTTTTGGAGGAGGAGTTGAAAATCAGTAAGTAATGGAACATTATCTAACTCACCTTCCGCCCATTCCCGATCATTTGGGTTGAATTCAGGCTCATTTGAGGTACTTGCATCAACCCATGCATTTAGTGGATGTTGCTCCTCGAACAGCTCATCCAAGTCTATGGGTTCTTCTGCATGTGTCGTCTCCGTGGTTTGTCCGGAAATTCTCTCTTTCTCCTGCCTTTGAAGGTTCCTTATGAGCTCCAGATTTTTTAGCTTTAACCTCATGTTATAATGACAGAATACTAGCTTCTCTAGACGGCTCGACTTCAATCTATTCCTTTTGCTTGGTGTGAATCAAGCCAAAGGTGCTCCAGTTTCTCTCACAACTTGATGAAGAGGTTGTTTGACTTAAGACCCAAATTGCAACATAGGCTAGATCTTCATACCCATATGCTTTTCCATGATCTAGCCACCAGTCAGTTGTAAATAGAAAATTGGCTATGTCAACATGTGCAAGTTATAATTAAAAATTAAGTAGAACATCTAGTTAATAATTTTCAAACTTGGACTCAAAATTTTGGCAGCTCTTTGAGCAGTACTTGTCCCAAAGTGGTATAACATCATTCTGTAATCATACATTTGCTTGCATGCCATTATTGCTCTGTCCTCATCTGCAAGCATGCGCTTATAACAGACTTAGCCCCCATCAACACTTCCGAGCAACTATCATAGCTATCCTTCTTCCCATCAGTTCTAAACATGTACTGAGGGTTGAAAAAATAACCTAAATAAATAAGTCAAAGTTAGTTATTACTTAAGAGAAATGTGTATACAAATAATACATATAGAAAGTTAGAAGCTTACCAGCTGCATGAAGATCGTGATGTAAAGTGTGTTCCCAACGTCTGTCTATTATGTCCCACCACTTCACATAGGTTGTTGGATTGTTAAGTTGAATGAGCTCCTTAGCTCTGTCCATAGCTTCATATAAATATCCCATATTCGATCTTCTTTCTCCATCACAAGATCGCAAGACACGGACAAGCGGTTCTATAATATTTAACACCGCTTGCACCCCCCTCCAGAAGGGTCTAGACTGAACTAGATCAGCCACTTTCTTACCTTTCTCTCTGACCTTAGTTGGTATATGCCGTAATATGTGATTCTCCTAATCTTCCGATGCCACCATCCTAATCAAGTTGTTCTTTTGTTGACTTAAACTATCTAGAGAGATATATTAAGATGCAAACCTGGTGGCTCCTGGACGAAGCAACTCTCTTCCATGAGTATGTGTGCGCATGATATCCAGAATGTTGTTGTGGTTGTAGATGAATGTGGTGATAAATCGACCACTCTTGACCACTCCATCTACTATCGGATCAGAGCAAATGTCTTCCAACATTAAGTCAATACAATGAGCAGAACAGGAAACCCAGTATAGATGTTTTCTCTTCTGCATCAACATTTGTCCAGCTAACTTGAACGCCGCTGCATTGTCCGTAACCACTTGGACAATCCTTTTTTCGCCCACTTCTTCCACCATTTGATCCATTAATTCATATAGGTACTGGGCATTCTTTATTTTTCCAGATGCATCAATGGACTTCCAAAATACGGTTCCGGCTTTGCAGTAAATTAAGAAGTTGATCATACTTCTTCTTGTTATCCCTGTAAAGTTCCAAACGTGATAAGAAATCAAAAAGAGACCCATTATGATTAAGAAAAAATGAAGATAAGATAAGAAACTGAAGATAAGATTTATGTACCTGTCCATCCATCGCACATTAAAGTGCATCCATACTCATCCTAGATCCTTTCAAATGATTTAATGTATGTTCGGATGTCATCAACTTCCATATCCAAGTACTTGTTGTATATCTTATATGGAGAAGGTCCCTCAACCCCTTTGCCAATTTCTTGTATGGTCTCGATCATGGACTCATAATATGGCCCCTTGGCAGCATTAGCAGGGATACTGTTATAGAAAAACCACCTAGATGTAGCTCTCCCTATCTTCTCCTTACAAAGTTTTAAGTTCTTGAATGCAACACTAATAGAAGGTTGTTTATCCCTCTTCTTGGTGAGCAAGGGATCTATTGGACCTACTCTACGATCTCCAGTTCTAGTGAACTCCTGAGGCAGCTCCTCGCATACATTAGCGCTCATGCCGGCGCTAGTGCTCTCTTGTGCAGAAGGTGTGGAGCCACTTCCTTGTCCTCCATATCTTCCAGTTTGCTGAAATAAGTCCTCATCTGCAAAGGACCGCCGGCTTGCTTCCATTGCACGTCGCAATTCAGCTTTAAATGTAAAAGAAATTTTTTTTAATCTACTATAACTATTTGTCTGAAAACGTTAAATGAAGAACATGAAAATAAGTTAAATAAGAAACTTACTTGTATCCCAATCATCAACATTTATAGGTTGATTACTTCCACCAAGCCGGACTCCAGTATCAGACCTTCACGCTGGTTCAGACAATTCATCTCGAATTTCCTGTCTTCTTCTGGCAGTACTTGCTTTGCTTGATTCCTTATCCTTCATATAAGTTCGAAATTGGATCATAACCTTTGAAAGAATTCGAGCACATGCTGCAACTTCACCTTTTATTCTAGCAAGATGTTGTTTGAATCGGTAGACCCCGCCAGAGACGACCCGGTTGC
This sequence comes from Zantedeschia hybrid cultivar, assembly GCA_030544215.1. Lineage (NCBI taxonomy): Eukaryota > Viridiplantae > Streptophyta > Magnoliopsida > Alismatales > Araceae > Zantedeschia > Zantedeschia hybrid cultivar. Next base: position 80,333,408 of record JARZZO010000005.1, on the reverse strand, counting down.
AATATTTGTATTGTACCTTTCTTTGGCCCATGTCCACCGGTGTGCAATGACCCCAAGCAGGATCAGCACTAGGAGGATTCCTAGATGACCGCTCAGCAACACCTTGAGATGCCATTCCTTCACGGCACAAGAAGATGAGAGATCGCGGAGCTTGTAGTAGACTAGAAGTGACCTTGTGGGAGAGATGGAGAGAGAATTCTATGATCGAGAGTGGAAAAGAGAGCAAGAATGTTAGGAGGCTCAAAGGAAATTTGTGGAGTCTTAGGAGGGCCTTGGGGGGGTTTAAATAGACCCCCAAGGCCCAAACTAGCCGTTGCTGGCCGTTTGGGAACGGCCAGCAACGGCTAGGTTGACCCCCAACGGCTAGTCAAACTAGCCGTTGGGGGCCGGGTCGGCCGATCCGAGCCGACCCAGCCCGATCCGGTCCCGGATCGCCCGATCCGGCTCGGATCGGGCGATCCGAATCCTGGACTCGGCCAGGTTACTCGGGATCGGCACGGACGGCCCAAAACCGGTCCGACTCGGCCGATCCGTGCCGATCCGAGCCGAGTTTTTAAACCTTGTATGAGACTAACTGAATCGTGACTTGGAACCTTAAAACAAAGTCCTTGTATAGGAACTATATAGTGCAATCTGGACAAGATTGGTCCAAGCTGGTGCCGGTTCCAGTCCGCGGTCTGGCCAGAAACCAGCCATCTAGGTTGAAGCGGAGGAGAACGAGTAAGGATGAGTGTTTCTCAGAAGAGAGGAGGAGGAAAGCAGAGAGGAAAAAGAATAACCTCCCATGGTCCACTGTGCAATGTTAGGCATCTGGAGGCATGTGGACAGGTGGTCCTCCCACTCTGCTTCCCCGTCCCCCCTACAGTAGGAGTGTAAATAGGTCAGAATTGGAAGCAGAAATAGGTGTTTCTGTTTTCGGTTCCAATGAAATTAATGAGGAATTGAAGTTGGAATTGTTTGTTTTTTATTTTGATTCTCATATGCATTGTTTTGGTTGAATGGGAAGTTGAAATCAGGGATTAAGTCAATGTCATTAGAAAAATGAAGGGATGGAAGAGAGAATGTGAGGGAGAGGGATGAAACAGGAGGATGGGAAGGAGAGGAAGGAGCCTGGATTGAGTGGGCAGATGGGAGAAGGGTATCTACATGTGCTACCATAGGTCACTGGGTGGCTCAATGTAGTGGGCTGTGGGTCATTGGCGTATGGGGCCTGTTGGGGATGTGGACATCTAGCTCAGAGTTGCTCATCAGGAAAGCTAGACGCAGAAGGGATGTCACAGAAAAGGAGGGGGGTTTTAGCTTCAGATGTGACACCTGTCTGCACATCTGTCCTGATATGGGAGGGGACTTTGAGCCCATGCAATATAATTTATTCTTCTTCTTCTTCTTGATGTATGGCCATGGGCCTCCTTTGTAACTTTTTTCTCTTAATGAAAAGTGACTTTGTCACCTTCCAAAAATTTATTCTTCTGGCTCCCCCGCTTCTTTAGCTAGTTAAATTGTCAATTCTTTAGTAGATTCTTCTGTTATGACAAGTAAGCTTGGGCTTGCCCACCACAAACATGCAGAACTTCTATATCCATTTTGTTTCTTTTCACCTCACTGTTATCATTTCTTTTAAATTTGTTTCAGGTTTGAGACAGTGGATTTGACAACAAGGTTGCTTATCCCTATCATTATCTTGCAAAATCATAACCGATACAATATTCTTCATGCTGGTCGTAATAACAGTATAGATATTTATGAAATTGAAAGAGAGGTGAGTGGTCTACTCTTTGATAATCTCATTAGATCTTTTAATCAAAATTTCGTTTGATCTCCCCGTATCTTTCTGGCTGTCACTGCATAATGCAGATACTGTCACATTGCTTCACTTGATTGATGTAGTCAGCTAATATGAATGCTCATACAACAGTATTTTGATTTAGTCCTACTTTCGGCTTATATTTATTTTAAGGATCCTTTGAATCTTAATGTTAGGATCAAATAATTCCAATTTGATGAATAAAACTTAAGTTTACTTTTATTTTCCTGTAACAAACTCCCCTTGTCTAGGTTCATTCTGATGTAATGGGTTCTTTGAGGGTTCCTACCTGGTTGCATGAGCTCATAACTTCACATTCAAAATGGTAGCTTTCTGCATTCTGTCCACAGGGGAGTCTAGGTTGACACTCTCGTCTAAAGATACCTCAACCAGTGATTTGGACTACCTTGTAGAGTGCTGATGCCCTGCAAAGAGCTTTTATTAAGACTTTGGCAAAACTTTGATCCGCCATCTGATTTAACCAACCTTAGGCTGAGGACAAAGGGCTTTCGATGTCAATGACTACGGTGGCACACTGACTTTTTTTCCTTCTCCCTTACCTTTCTCTTTTTTTCCTGACTGTCACAGACTGAATTTTATTGTAGCAACTGGTGTGCCACTAATACTAACGTGGCACTTGATAAAATAGAATGATGGGACAGTGTTCATTTAGCCGACACTAAGTCAATATCTGTCTCTCATTATTATAAGCTTCTGTTCATCATTCTGAAAATTTCATGGTCCAAAATATCTAATATTGTTCTCCCAATCACTTGTTTCTCTTCATTTTTGTCATTTCTTTTTGGAAGGAGAGATTGATTGACCTATAGACTGACTTAAAAGGTAAGGTGCTTGTATCTTTGGATTGCTAGGTGTCTTTAGGTAGGATTCTTAGTTCTTCAGATGTCGCGCGGAGCTCACTACAATAGACTATGCATTCCAGCTTATCACCGGCAGTCTGTCAGAGTTCCAAATCCAATGGTGGCAACTAAACTCGAGGGTTGCACTCATTGTGGGGCTTAACCCAACACCTTAGGGCACGAGCACACGTCAGCCATGCTCCACTTGTGTCTGTGTTCCTGTAGGCGCCCCTTTGTTTCAAGAGGATTCACAGCATGATTCCATGTTGGCATTATATTGAGATTTGTCATTTTGGCACTTTATAATTCTGGAGAAGCTTTTTTTTGGTCTATGTCATTTACTTTGGAAATGTTGCTTGAGAGGTGGGGTAATGAAAGGATGGTATAGGTCCATTACAGCAGGATGTTGTTAAGACCATTGTTGCAGGGCAACATCCCCTAAGGTGAGCAATGCGTCAAAGAGGAAAGACTATCTTGAACATAGTTGTCAAGGCACCCGCCTAGGCAGCATCTAGGCGGAAAGGCCCTAAGGTGAGCAATGTGTCAAAGAGGAAAGACTATCTTGAACATAGTTGTCAAGGCACCCGCCTAGGCTGCACCTAGGCGGAAAGGCATTTTTCAACAGCCCAGGCGCATTGGCGCCCGACTAGGCCTTGAAAAGGCGGCTCAAGGTGCTGCCTAGATAGCCAGGTGGCCCAAAGCGTCGCTTAGGTGGGCCAGGCGGCATGGTTGGCAATATCGACTGATATTGATACGTATCGGCTTATACGTATATGTATCGGTGGGTGAGTATACATATGGATGTCCTGTATCCGTAGGTACTGATATGGTACTGGGGGATAGCCCGATACAGTCATTTGTATTTAGAAAAAAATAAAATAAAAACTCTTATTGGCCGTTGTGGGCTAAAATGGACAAGTATCAGGCTAATATGCCCGATATCGATATTGATACACATTAGTATCAGTATCCCCTCAATACCAGATACCGGAACTGCCATCCTTGCCAGGCAGCCGCAAGGTGTGCCTAGATCTTTAAACTTCTGAAATTTGACCCTCTCTCTCTCTATACATATATGTATATATATAATTTTCATGTTAATGTCAATACTAGTCTCTCTCTCTCTCTCTCTCTCTCTCTCTCTCTCTCTCTTTTATGCTAATGTCAATACTTGTCTCATGTTGAGTTGGTTATTGGTGCTATTTTCTTGTTATATTAAGCAGCTTATTAGTGATATTTTTTTGTAATATTAGTGTCATGTCAATGCCATAATAGTGCTATGTTCTTACAACGTTCATCTTAATGTCGATATCGCGCTCTCTCTCTCTCTCTCTAATTTCATGTTAATTTCAATATTAGACTCAATTATATATATTATATATAATTTTCATGTTAATGTCAATGCTAGTCACATATTAAATTAAGCTGTTAGTGCTGTTTTTCTTTCAAAAACAAGTTGTTAGTGCTGTTTTCTTGTCATATTAAGCTGCCTATTAGTGCTATTTTCTTGCACTTTTCATATTATTGCCAATATATATATATATATATATATATATATATATATATATAGATAGATAGATAGATAGATAGATAGATAGAGAGAGAGAGAGAGAGAGAGAGAGAGAGAGAGAGAGAGAAAGAGAGAGAGAGAGAGAGAGATGAGTGGGGATCGGCTGCCACTGGTGGCAGCCGCTTATATTGCAACCAAATCCAAAACCTTCCGATCGCTCAGATCCAACAGTTTCTATTAAAATGAGGAATGCCGGTTAAGTTGGACATGTGAGTCCGTTCTGCCAGTTTCAGCCTTTTTCGCATAAAGCTGCCTAAGAGTCCCGAGCCCCTCCACCTTCTTTCTGGCTTGCCTTCCTTGTTCTGCTTACCCTGTCTCAAGGTCGATCTCCCCCTCAAAACAGCATCTTCCCTACACGCAGTTTACATACAGAGCGCATGCCATGCTTTGACCCGTTTTACAGATATTTCTACCATTTGGATTAATGTGAAAGAGAGTAAAGCAGAACCCTGCCTCTGTGGGCGGGTAGGTGGGATTTCATTGGGTTCTATTTTACACTCTGTTAGTGCAAAGTGGAGGCGAGGGCTAGGTTATTTCTCCCCTTTTCCCCTTAAAGCTGAAGTAGAGCCTGGTATCCTAGCAAAAATATCTAAGAACATGACCTTTTTTGCTGTCTTCTTCAACCATGTTTTCAAAATAAACATGCTCTAGTGTTTTTTTTTGTCAAATCACGCCAGGATGGCATCATGGACAGATTCCTGACCGTATGACATTATGCTTTCTAGAGAATAAATATGCGTTTCAAAGTGTGGAAGCTTTAGCGTCAATTTCCAAGGACAGATGTGTACTGCCAGGTTGAATTCAACATGCTTTATGTGGTTAATAGTTTTTATTCTTCTTGGCAGGGAATTGTAATCTTCCCAGAAGGTTTAAACCATGGGACTTATGGTGCAGAAAATTCAGCAGATCACTTCAAGTTCAATGACCCAAAAATTTGACTTACGGGAAACATATTACTAGTAAATGAACAGACCAAGGTGTGCAGGATTGGCTCAGATCGGCCGATCCGATCCGAAACCAGCCGAACCGATCCGACCCAAGGATGGCAGTACTGGTACCGGTATCGATGGGTACCGGTACCGGTATGTACCGGTCCGCTATCGGCCGATACCCTTTAAATCAAGGGTACCGGTGTGTACGTACCGGTATCGGCTGGTAATGCCAACCATGATCCGACCTGAGCACCGACCCAGTGGTCCGGGGCCGGATCAGCCAATCCGGTGGCTGGATCTGCCCGGATCGGCTGATCCAGGCCCCCAATGGCTAGTTCAGAACTAGCCGTTGGGTAGCCGTTGGGAACCCATTCAAGTGGGTTCCCAACGCCTAGAAGGGGCTTCTAAGCCCTTCAAGAGCCTATAAAACCCCCTCCCACCCTTCTCTCCTTCATTCACACAAATTCTTCTTTCTCTCTCTCTCTTTAAGCTCTCATACTCTCTCAAAGACTCAAACTCAAAGCTCTCTTATTCTCCAAAGCTCTCTAAGGGACGGACAGATGGACTACATCGATTTTTTTCATCATTTCTTCTCCTTAATATTTATCTCTTTTTAGGTTTTTATTATTTTTTCTCTCTCCCTAAGTTTTTTATCTCTTAATATGAACAATGCTACCAAGCTTATATGTCTTGGGCCGATTATTTGCAACATTTGTATAGCACCTACAATGTAAGGTTAGAATAAATGTATGTCTAGTTAATTTGTGTTTTTGTTTTATTATCATGTAATACTTAGGGGTAAGATTTTATGTCCCCCCCCATGTATTGTATTTAAGTTTTTTTCAAAGTTAATAAACTTTTAAGGGCTTACCCGAGGTCCTAGATAAGTTTCGGGTAAATAATTTTTTTTTTCTGATTTTGTTGTAATTTTTCCTATTTTTTAGACATGTTTTTATATTTTTTTTCCTATTTTTATTCTATTTTTATCTTTTTTTAAAATTGGATCGGCCAAACCGGTCTGGATTGGTCCGGGATTGGATCGGATCGGCCGTGTTGGCCTACCTTGGAATAGACACGACACTCTCTGCTAGAAGCTATTGTCTCAAAGGACCAGCTGGGGACCTTTTTGCTAGTCATGTTTATAGAAGTAGACATTGTTGCAAAATTTATGCAGCTTCAATGTGCTGAGTATATGTTGCACTCTATTGGTGGTAAATGTGACCAAAACTTTGTGAACTAGAGGTCTGAGAACCTAGAGAATCAAAACCAGAGATGTAGGATCATGAGAACGTCATTCCTTCTCTCATAATTCATTAAATGGGTCAAAACACGGCCTGTGCAGAACATAGAAGGCTAGCCGGAAAGGAGGCAGAGGAGTGCGGTACTCTCAAGTTGCTTTCTGCGGAAAAGGCCTAAACTGGCGGAACCACCTGACATGTCTGACACCCCCCCCCCCCCTCCCCGCTAGGTTGGTTCCCACCCTCTTGGGTTTAATTTTCACCGCCTGATAAACAAAACTGTAGTTGTCCCTTTGGAGATCAAACCTAAAACCGTAGGGGATGGGATCAAACCCTAAGGGCCAATCTAACGAATTTCGTATCTTTTTTACTATTTTCTCAACATTTTTAGATGTCATTTTTTGATGCACACCCGATCAGACTAGGGGTGTGCATAATACGGTTCAAACCGAAAAACCGAACCGAGTGATTCGGTTTGGTTTGGAGTCAAGTTCGGTTCGGTTCGGTTTCACAAAGTTGTGAAACCGAACCGAACCGAAAAAACCGAATAAATTGATTTTTTAAAGTAAATAAGTATTTATATTAACATTATGCATATAAATGTTTTAATATTTTAATATCATATATATATCTATGTATAAATAAGTATTTATAAAATATAATTTTAATGTTAAATACATATATATACATTTAATATCAATAAAATATGAAATTTCGGTTTGAACCGAACCGAACCGAAATTTTTCGGTTCGGTTCGGTTCGGGTTGAAGAAATTTCCTCCAAAACCGAACCGAACCGAACCGTGCACACCCCTAGATTAGACGGCTAAGTTTGTCAAGATCGGACGGTAAAAATTAAGGTCCCGGGGATGGGATCAACCTTGAGGAGTCTATGAATATTTTAAGAGTATTTATTTTTTTAACATGGGGAGGGTGGGTTTTTGTGAGGGGCATCTAACTTAGATTCCCCCCCCCCCCCCCCCCCCCCCCATATCTATATATATATATATATATATAGAGAGAGAGAGAGAGAGGATGGTACCTGCGGGAAACCTCGGCTAGGGTTCAGGGCAGCTCTTCGGCCAGACACCCGAGTCATATCGGACTAGGCCAGCTGGGGTTTGGGTCATCATTTTTGCAAAATGCATTTAATTTGTTCTAGAGATGTGTTAGAAACATCCAAAAATGTGGTAAGAAATGCTTGATGCAGCCAATGGCAGATGTGGCCTAATGCTCTCTGTGTAAGAAATCATCAAGGATGTGGAGCATGCCGGTGCTGTCAATGTTGGTGTGGGTGGCTGTAGAATGTGGTGTTGGCCACCTTGCCCTTCTGCTGAACTATGGCTTACAAAGTTTAACGATGCATGCTTACAAATGAACCCCTGTGAAAATTCAAACAATAAAAAATAGCTTTCAAAGTAAACAAATGTTGCATAAATTATAAAAAAAATCTTCCCACCTTCTCTCGTTTATAGGTCGCTTCTCAGTTCCCTTCCCACTTTTGTTTCCATATGCTGTAACCATCGTTGTACTATTTATTGAAAAGTGTTGTAACTATAGTTAAGATTTTACTATCTACTTATCTTTGTATTGCATAAGGCAAATCCAAAAGAGCAGAAGAGCTACATTGCGGCAAGCCAGAACTGTCTGTTTCCATTGGTATGTACTGTTATTAGTTCCAGAGAAAGCACACCACAGGATACAAAATGCATTTGATTGGAAATACCTGTAAAACTTGGAGAGAAATATGTGCTCACCTTCTCTAGATGGCAGAATGAAAAGGAAGAGGTGATTATGGGTGTCAGGTTTGAGGAGGTGCACCTACAGGATCTTGCTGTTGCAGCTGCAGACATGGTGCTGTTTGATCTTCCTGCTATGGCTAGTTGCTGCTGCTCCTGCTAATCATCATTTATGTTGGATGTTATTCCACTAAATCAGTATACTGTGTATGTTTTCCACCTTTAGGAGAGGGTTGAAGGTGATAAAGCCCCATAAACAAGTATATGAGGCAATTTGCCATGATTTTTCTGCATATACCAAACAGATTTTTCTATGGGATGATTCAAATCATATATGCTTTTTAACACCTCGACCCCCCTACGCTACCCTCTGGGCAAATAATGGAGAAGAAAAGTTGGAAAGAGATCAGTATGTGGGTCGTCACTTAACCAAAAAGATAAAATAGTTAGATCTTTGCGTGCTCCAGAGCAATGAGATGGGAGTACTCTTATATCACCCAATATGTACAACTTTGTTAAAGTCGATTCTGATGGTGAATCCTTATGGAATCTGAACCAATCAAAAGTGAAAGATTTATTTTAGGAGGCTTAAATTAAGTGGTTAAGTAAAATAATAGAGAGAACAAAACAGTAAAACCCACACGGCTTTGGTGCAATAAGGAGGTTATTGACCTTACATAGTTGCTATACTTTCCTTTGTAACTTGAAACTGTTGAACATAAGTCAGTTTTATAGTCTTCGTGACAATACAATTGACAGCTCGTTAGATGGATGCCACTTGGTGACTCATATTTAGTGAGTTCAATGTTTTCTATCAAAGGTTTGAATGGCAGAGAGAATGGGAAACCACTGACCAGAACTTTCTTGTTTTGAGAGGGTATGGATCCCAAGGAATAAGATCACGTGAATAGCTTTCTGACATTCCATGATGAAAGGAATCTGTTTTGTATCCAGTTGTCCTATATTTCAAGAGAATTCAAGACCCTTATTCATGACAGTTCTAATTTATGTCAATATACAAATGAAATTATGGTTAGGTGAGTAAAATCTCTTTTGTATGAACATACATAGCTTGGCGTGAAGTATGAGAGAATAGGTTCTCTTTCTATATCAACATACATAATTTGTGTACTAGACTCTTACAGAAAATTTACAGGGAAGTCTCTTCCAGGGAGTTTTTTCTTGTTTAGGCTGTGTTTGATAAATCCATTGAACCCCAAATTTGGCAGGGTAGGTTCTTCATGAATCTGGATAAATCTGTATTCCAAATGAAATATAGCATAGATTCCACTTTTTGTGAAATGCAGTAGCCTTTTAGTCAGTGACATGTTGACTTCACTCATTCCTTTCACAATGGAATACATATTTCCTTTGGAACAGAAAGAAGAGGATGGAGTGAATTTTGGGATAAAGTGGTGTCGGGGAATCTGTCAGAACCCCCCCCCCCCCCCCCCCCCCAAACACACACACAAATCTCTCAAATCTCCCACATGTTACCAAATGAAACTTAGTATGTTTCAATCAATAAATTCACCTCCTGTACGAGGCTTGTATATGTGCAGCAGTGGATGTGTTTTGTTCATTACAATTTGTTGACAAATCCTTGTCATGTTTTCATGTGCTTGTGGATTTGACATGTTAATAGATTGGCAGAAACAACATTCGGTCAGCAAATTCTTTTGGAAGAAAGCATTATGAGTTGAAGTAACCTTCTATGCTTTTATGTAATAATAGGTGAAGAAGTTAGTCCACACTGGACAGGAGGTAGTAATTATTGGTGGCTCACATGCATTGCATCACCATGAAAAGTTGTCAATTGCTGTTTCTAAAGCATTGCGAGGACACTCTCTTCATGAAACAAAGACGGATGGACGATTCCATGTACGTACTAGGACATACTTGGATGGAGCTATTCTTAAAGAAGTGAGTAGTTTTGTTTTTCCCCCTTGTACATTTCTTTTATTTTTAGTTGATGATGAAAAACTGTGGCCACCTACCAGCTGAAATTCAGTCGTAGACCTGCTGAACAAACTGTGCATATGCTTGTAGAAGCTCTTTTATCAGTCGTTCTGTATATCTTTTCTTCAGCTCTTTAGCAAACATTTTTCAGGCAATTATTCACACTTGCAATCCTTCTAATAATATCTTGATAGTATTTTAGCAGCCGTTCACAGAATATCTCATTGCTGATGGTATCTATGTAGTCTAAGGCAAGAGGTGAGCGAGGCAATCACGGGTTCGCCTTAGCCTCAAATGCCTAGGCGGGTACCCAAGTGTTTGAGGCGATGTGTTTTCACCCATAAATTATCATGAATGAAGAGAACACCAATAGAAGGAAAATAAAGAAAACATCCAGGATAATGATATGTAATACTTTAAGAAACACTGAACATGCCCACTATGTAAAACCAGTTTGTATAAAGTACTCATAAATAGTGGATGGCCTTAGGAATCATAAAAAATAAGAAAAATGTGGCGGCATGTGAGAGAAAGGGCATTGGACATTGTTAAAAGTTGTATTGGAATAGTTAATAATATAGGAATAAGAAAAAGCAGTACCTTGTAATTAAAAGAAGATACAAGCATTTGGCATGGGCAACATAGGCGAGTGCCTAGGTGAGTGAGGTGAACATGGGGTGAAGCAAGGTGGTGTTGGCTTGCCTCGCCCTACTCCGTCGCCTAGGCGAGCGAGGTAATCACCTTTGATAGCATAGGATGCTAGTGCCTTAACAGGTAAGATATGATTCCAATGCCAAGGTAGACTTCTCTAATGTGTACTGCCACTGGTTGCAATTAATCATAATTGTATCACCAAAATGGGTCTGATCATATTTGTTGAACTTCCTAACTTGGTTCTGAAATACTCGGACGGATATCTGCCTGGAAACTGGCTACATCTTTGTTACCCAAGTGTCATGGGGTATGGGTTTGAATATAGTGGTTGTTCAAGTTTTTGGGAAATTTTTTCTGTACGTGGATGGTACCACCATGTATTAAGTATAAAAGAAGATTACAAGAGTAATGAAATTACAAAAACCCTATAGCACCAATTTTGCAGAAGGCCTAAAGTTGTGCAACTCTCAAGGATTGAGGAAGCATCCATATTACAAAAGATCCTTGCCACTCTCTCACACTAGAGCATACGAAAGAAACAACTCTATTTGAAATTAGAGCTTCATGCCTAATTTCTGGGAAATTGGAACCCAAGTATGTGATAGTATTGACTCCAGTGTGTCGAGTGTGAATCTGGTATTCACTTTTAGCCCTTTGGAGGATCGGGCAACATAGAGCTGCAGTGACCATTCAAGAATATCCTATCTGGCCTAATTTGTAACCTCAGACAAATAACTTCATCAGTTTTTGTTCTGAATAGCCTTATGTCATCTTAACTAATAAAAGTTGAAACTATTGTCAAGAAGTTTTTGGGCCTTCTCCAAGTTTTGTGCATAGGGCCATGGGTAGAATTTTCTTTTCCTTGCTCATAGGGATGTGATTCCTTTGCCAGCCAATGGGCTGATGGACCTATGCTATGGCAGGGGCTCCATGGTGGCTGTCTGCATAGGCTACACATGCCTGTGGGCACCATGATGCATTCAAACCCAGACCTCTAAGTCTGAGTGATGGGAATTCAAGACCAGCACAAGTTCTGTTGCGCTCAGAAGCTTCCCAAAGTCCGTCTGAAGCATAGATTATTCTTAGACGAGTCCATACTCAACATGTTTTTTCTTTTCCTGAATTTTAGGTGTGTTTTTTTATTTTTCAAAGATTTTTAGTGCGAATTTTCACAATAATTATCTAGTTAGAGAGGTCTCAGTCCGTCTTAGAGTAGGGTAGTCAAGTTGGAGTTGGAGAGGTGTTTAAACACTATATATATGGTTGTACTCTCTCTTTTTCAATTATGGATGATTATTTGCACGAATTTTTTGGTTATTTTTTAGAGTTTTTCTCTACAACGGAGAAGATGACCCTAGGACTGGGTTGAATCTGCCTTATGGCGGGGCCGGGTGTGACGTCCTAGCCGCCAAGCTTCAAAAAATCGGGTTGTAAAACCAGATCGGTCATGGTCAGTTCCAATCCCGGTTCCAGTTCTAAGGCCGGTTTTGACTAGTTTTGTCCGGTTCTGAACCAGACTGGTTCTAGCCGGTTCCGGTCCGGTTCAACCGGTTCCAATCCGGTTTATCTAGTTTTTAGCACCATGCTAGCTGCCAATGTGACGCTGGAGGCCTCCCACTGTCGGTGCGACGTCAGTTTGTCTCTCCAACCCCCCTTCTCCTTTGCTATCCTCCATCAAATTTGGTATCAAAGCCTAATTTCTATCACCGGCACCGTGCCACCGCCGCTCACCACCAGAACACCGCCGCCTGATCATCCCCTTCCTTCCTCTCTTTCTCTTTCTCTCTCCACAGCCTCACAAAAGAGGAAGAAAAATACTGTTCATGACACTGTTCCATAAACAGTGCTGTGCCCAGCCCCTCCACTGCGCCCCTGTTTCTGTCTCTATCTCTCGGTTTCAGCCCCGCAAAACAGAAGAAGAGGAAGAAGTGGGAGGGAGGAACTGGCCTCCATCGATGCCGCTCCCGTTGGCGGCCCCATCGGCCGCCACTGTTGCCGCCGCCCACCTGTTGCCTCCCTCGTGTGTCACTGCTGCTGCCATCTCTCTCTCCCTCGCTCTCTCTCTACCCCTCTTATCTGTTAGGGTTGGAAGGAGACGAGGTGGTGAAGGGGATCGGAGAAAGAGAAGGGCCTGAGCCCTTTAGTAGGAACCTGGTCAAACCAGGTTTTACCTGGTTCTGGTCCGAATCACATCAGGACTCAGGAGTCCCATCCAGCCCTGGTTCAAGCCAGGTTTGCACTAGGAGTCTTGACCTTGGTCCTAGGTGGTCTGAGCCACCAAGTTCCAGCCCTTGTCTGAGCCAGGGCCCTGTTTGATCTGAGCCTGGGGTGATTTGGGTCTGCAGTGGTGCACTAGGGTGGTGCAACAGGGACATTATTGCACCACCATCATTGGGAAGTTATCTGGACTCCAAATTGTGCGCCGTTTGCGCCGTTGGATTCATCTCAACGAGGTTAACCTTGTTCCAACTTGTCGCTGCCCCGACTGCGCTTTGTTTTGCGTACCCACCTTTGACGGCCATGTCGATCGCACGCAAGGATGGCAGTACCGGTACCGGTATCGGTGGGTACCGGTACCGGTACGTACCGGTCCGGTACCGGCCGATATCGGCCCGGTACCGGTCGGTACCCACGGTACCGGTGCCGGCCGATACCGGTACATACCGGCCGGTACGTACCGGTATCGGCCGGTACTGCCATCCATATTCGCACGAGGGCACCTCTGTGCTCTATTTTGTGTGCCGATCGCATCTGTGGCATCTTTGCAACTAGGCAGACCTCATCCAGTCCCCCATGCATCCCCCAAACATTCGATCGCACATCCGGAGGCCTGCATCAGCTGCCTCGATTTACGTCTGGACTTTTGGACGCCTTTGATTACGTGGCATGCTTCCCGAGATGATAGCTATAGGCTATTCAGACATGGATTGGGTACCACTAAGGGAAGACCCAGAATGGATAACATTGAAGACCCAGAATGGATAGCAATAAATGGGCATGCCTGAGAAATTTCCCACGTATGCTAAATGATCAAGGGTCCGTGGTGGCTGGTTGGAGATTTGGGTCACCTTTCTGTGCCTAAATCTTAAACTTGTGCTGCTCTATTTAGGCGTTGTGTGCAGATTTATCCAGGACAAAATCCTCTGCTGTTTCCAAATTATTGAATTTCTTATTGAACTGGCTACTGGGAGCACAATATGATGCTGGTTATATATTCCAAATACCCTACAGCAATTTGCCACTTCTATCACCTTCAAAAATTTGCCACTTCTATCATTTTTCTTATCTATGTTATTTGATAGTTTTCTGTGCCTCTGGAGTCTGGGTACTCTGTGAAGAATTAAGTTGAAGACTTGTTCTATAACTTGGAAGCTTTTGGATAACAAAATTTCGTTTTATCTGGCTATGGATTGTTTCTAGGAAATGGAACGGTCTGCTGACGTACTCTCACATGGCTTACTTGAGGTTGCAGATCCTTCAGTCTCAAGTAAATTTTTCCTTCGTCAGGTTTGCTTCAATTTTACTATTTAACTATTTGGTGTGATGTACCCTGAGATGTATTTTATCACAGTGTTGCCTGTTCCTGTTCCTTTCCTATGGATTTGGTTTGTCAATTATCACTCAATCTTCTGTCTCAAATCATGGTTTGTCATTTTTTTAATCAAATCCAGACATGGCTGGATGAGTCTGGTGGTTCAAAGGACTCTGTTATCAAGCATCGACCTCTTTGGGAAAGTTACACCTCGAAACTGGGAATAAAAAAGAAAAAAAGTGCAAAAAAGGAGGGAAACGTGTACCGAACCTATGGGACTAGAGTGGTTCCTGTGTGAGTATATTTTATTTTTCTGCCTAGATTATTTTCTGCACTATTTTATGATTATTAAATATTACTAGTCTTGACTGCAATAATTCAAGTTTATCTTGAGTTTATCAATAATAACTTGATAATAAAGCAAATTACCTTTTTAAATCTTTTTTGCCGAATGCGCAGATATGCAAACATCATTGTGAAAAGAGAAGTGTCTATACTTACAATTAAGAAGATTCTGAAAAATTGCTCATATTATTTGCTTGCTTACATGGTCTCAATGATTGAACAAAGTGAATATTGCATGTCATATTGTTAACTTGGTCCAGAATTTCTCCTTTTTTCACATAATATATACACGTGGTACTACCCATTTTTGAAAAAAAAAAAAAAAACTTGGTCCATAGTCTATTCTGAATAAAGTGGATTGCCTGGTCTATGATTAAGTAATAAAAATGACTTAACAGTGAGGAGAAAATTGGGAGGATCTTCCTCGACAATAAGTTAGCCTATTTTGCCTGGATGTAAAACACAACCTTCATTTGATTCTTTGAAGTTAAAGTTGCCATCCTTGAAAAAGAAGTCACATAGCTCCCTACACCATCCTAAGTGCAATCTTTGAAAGAGAAGTTATGTAACTCCCTACACCATCCTAAACACCATCTTTGAAAGGAGTTACATAACTCCTCACACCATACTAAGTATATGAATTATGAAAACTTGTAACATGTGTGGAAATTGTTTGATTATTTTGTGCTGTGGCATGTGGAACAATTATTGCTGTTGTGAATAACTGATTCATCTAATCTTTGTCTATATGCTGTTTACTTTGACAGTTTTGTGCTATCATTGGCTGATGTTGATGCGGACCTTCTTATGGAAGATGATAGTCTTGTCTGGACAAGCAAGGATGTTGTCATTGTCCTTCAACATGATAATGAAAAGATACCACTAAGGTAAATGGCATGCAATTTTTTTCACGGCATAAAATTCCTTTTGCTATTATCAGTTTGGCATCAAGATCTTCAAATTTGTTGTCTGATATCAATTTGGCATAGTTTTGCTCGTAATACTTGCTTTTGCTTTATACAAGTATGAAAATAACCACAATAATCTCTTATGTTTATCGAGGCACTACATTAATGTGAGTTTCTAGCTTTTTGCGAACCATTTATCTTTTCTGCACAGCTCTAAGTAAATGGTCTCTTGAGCGATGCATGTGGCCTGCAGGTTGTATAGATGAGGACTTCTGAACATTGGTTTAGGCTTAAGCTATAGTAACATGAACATTAATGATCCAATAAAAAGTATAGACTTTCTATTTCAGACAAATATAATGGAACATAATTGCTTGATATGCAATGAATCTTACATTATGGAATCTTCTAGGTGCCTGCCCAGTTCTGGTAGTCTCATGGCTATTCTGTCTTACTTTGCCATTGTGTTTCTTAATTTTACCACATGGGTTCTCCTTTCACAGCTATGTTTCCGAAACGTCGAAAAGATGTGCTATTCCATCTTTAGCACAACGCCATATTTTGGCAGGATTGGCTTCTGCTGTGGGTGGTTTGACTGCACCCTATGAAAAGGCTTCACATGTACACGAAAGACCAGTTTTGAATTGGCTGTGGGCCACTGGTTGCCATCCATTTGGACCATTCTCAAATTCCTCTCAAATCAGCCGAATTCTTCAGGATGCTGCCTTGGTAAGCATTTCACTTCTTTATCCATTGGTTGCATCCCTTCATATTACTTTGAAAGCTTGTGGTTGTCGAACCATTCCTTGTTCTAAGCACTTGTTGGTGTTAACTTGAAACTATTGCATATTCAGTTTTAGCACCATTTAGAATTTTCACATTTTTTCATGATGGTGTCATTTCACTGTTTTTGTTTTTATTTATTATTTTCATTTTTTGTTCGGTTCCATCGGTGATTTATTGACTTACATGTTCTTTTTGCAGAGGAGCACAATATATGCACGTGTTGATTCTGCCCTTAGGAAGATCCGGGAGACTTCTGAGGTATTGCAATAATCCAAACTTGGGGCTTTTTCTTAGATGTGCACTGCATATGTTTTATGGCTAAATTTGAGGTTTCTGTTTCATATATGCAGATCATCCAGTCTTTTGCTGCAGAATACTTGAAAACACCACTAGGTGAACCGGTGAAAGGCAAAAAGAAAAAATCAAGCACTGAATTGTGGGTGGAAAAATTCTATAAGAAAGTAACAAACTTACCAGAACCTTTTCCTCATGAACTTGTTGAGCGCCTGGAGCAATACTTAGATGTAAGATGTCCCTATGCAGATGATCAGCTGTTATTAGAGCTTCATTTATGATGTTCCTATGCACCATTCATATATGAGAACAAAACTGACTCATGATTTTTTTTCTTTCACTTTTGTAGAAACTTGAGGAACAACTGGTGGACCTATCTTCTTTACTATATGATCATCGCTTGGAAGATGCACAGAAGAACAGCTCAGAAATATTCCAAAGCACTATATTCACCCAGCAGTGAGTATCTCTTCCCACTGTTTCCATTTTTCTTTTACATGTAAGTAATTTAGCTTGGATTGTATTGTCAATAATAGTTGTGGTTGGAACCTGACGGGAGATGTCAGCTGTCTGATCACCTTGCACCATCAGAGATGATGATTAGGGAACTGTTTGATCAACCTGAAGAAACTGAGAGAGCAGTTAGGGAGGCACGTGTGTGTTTTGGGAGATCTTAGATGCTTAAACCAAGAACAGTTGTATGTAGAAGGAGGGGAGTAAGAAAGCTTGGGATTGCCTCGTTCTCTTTTTTGGACTGCATACTTTTCTTCTTTTCCCTTCTACTTCTTTGTACTTCTCTCCATAGTCATTCGGGGGTTTTCATCATGGGCCTCCTTCCCATATCACTAGATAGTGGCTTGGAATGTGGGAGAGTGCCCCAGGATTTGCAGTCTGGTGCCATTCATGTTGGTGGCATGAGCCAGTGAACGTGTTGAGAGTCATGGCCTACATTCACTCATTTGTCTCAGTATACTTTTTGGAATCCCTGAGCGGGTGGATCCAGGAGCAGCATTTCTGGCTTGTCTTGGTCGATAGGATGTATCCCATCCATGAGAGATCCGGTGCCTAACTTGGTCTTTGGACACTTCAGGAAGTCACCAAGGGTCTTGTTTGTTTAGCATTATCAGGCCCTTCACTTGCTGGCACCATGCTGTCTTGAAGAAAGTCAGATCAGTGAGTCGAGTGTCTGCTAAGTGGGCTCATGCAGTGTGCACTGTGCAATGCTGCATGCTCAGTCATGTGATGGGTCCATTGGGCCCTGACTTCATGGGCCTTAGTGGGCCTCTGCCATTTTAACCCTGTTCAATGATTAAACAGACCTCATGGATTAAGATTCTGCCCATCAGTTCATGTTCTGAATGGTTATCTGATAGTGCGTGCAAGAATGTGTCTGAAAGAATTAATGAACAAGATGAAGTCAGTTTTCTAATGCAGATACTCTGCTAGAAACAAGTAAAAGTGATCTTGTGATTTAGTTTCATTTGTGTTCTGGAGTTATTACACGGGGTAATGGAGTAAAAGAACAAGGGCCATGTCAAGTCCCTCCCCCCCCTCCTACCCAGCACACACCAAACAAACACACGCACACACAACAAACAAATGTTTCAGTTTCTCTGATCATGCTTTGGTTCATTAGGTATCTGTTCGTATATTTAAGTACAGATCGGATGTAGTATCTGTTTGTATATTTGACAAATACCTCTCTCCTGTTTTGCGAAAATCTTAGATATGTGGAGCGTGTTTTGTCTAGTGAAAAGGAGAAGATGAAGTGTTGCAGCATCGAGTACAAATTTCCGACGCAGGCATCCCAAGGTTTCATATACGGGGGAATATTACTTGCGGGATTCCTCGTGTACTTTCTTGTTATTTTCTTCTCTTCACCTGTTCGCTGATAGCTTTACCCGTGGCCCCCCACTCCTCCAAAGGATAACAAACACCATGATGAGGACAATCTTTTTGAAGCATTCGATAGCGCAACATTAGTTGTCATTATGTGACAGTTCTCATAGCCTCTTAAGAAGTTTGTTTTTCTTTTTTCTTTTAATATCCTGATGCAGCAGGAAGTGGTATTCAAAAAGAAAGTGGAATATACGGTGCCGGATCAAGGCTCCGGTGCTACCTGCGCACTTAGATATGTGGATCTACAATCTAACTTAAACTTTGCCCGATTACAATTGCAAGAGCTGTTGTCATATAAATATTCTTCTTGCAAATTATAGATGGCTACTTGTCCAACTAAACCGTAGTAGTACACTAGCAGCCCACACCGCATTGAGTAATATTTACTTCTAAAGAAAGGAATCCCTTTCACCAGTCTTTTAGTATGACTGTTTTCCCTTATTATAGTTTTTGACATCGTGAGGTACAAGGTAACATCATCGGCAGATATATGACCAAAGTGTCCGCAAGAAAGAAGCTCAAAAAGTTCGATACTTCCAAATATATTGCACATGGAAATACATTTAACAGGGAGTGGAAAATGCAGAAAATGAAACAAAGAACAGATGCCGGATTGAGACAAGTAGCCTGGAAGCAATGTGTTCAATGTGTTATAGGCTGAGCCAATCCATAGTCTAATGATCACCCTGTGCCCTAGGAGCGTTGCTCCGTTGGATTGGCATACTCAGATGACGGGCTAAATTTCACGGTGAGTGGTGCTCTGCTGCACCAATATGTAGGCAGTCGTCATGCGTGTGTGTCATCCATGCTGTCCACTTGATTAGACAGTTAAATTTTTTAAAAAATAATATTTTTATTTAATTTTAATTATTTAATAAAAATTAGACTGCATAAATGGTTCTGTCCTTCCCCTTGGATTTGTAGATTCTCAATTATTGCTGCAACATCTGATCAAACGACTGCCCACACCAGGTGTGGCAAGTATTACTCCTAATTGTTACTCATTCACATTGCCAGCCAAATTGAGGCTTGCGCTATTGGATGAGGTCGGGCATGACAGTACGGTCCATTAATTGCGCGGCTTCAAAAAGTTCCACATATGGGCTTAAGAAGAGGAGGGAGTGGGACAGCAGATTCAAATGCGAAACGCCATCAGGTCTGAAGTATTCGTCACAATTAACATTTCTTAATAGTATAATATAAAAATTAAATTTAGTATTTTAGAATATGATTAATAATTCATAAATCTGTTTTTTTATGCAAATTAATAAATCTGTTATAAAACGAGTGATGTACTTCTAATGTCTCATTCGTATCAGCCTAATTAATGACCACGTCAATCGCGGGCGATACATAACTAGTGGCATGCTTGTACCCGAATCTATTCCTGTGCAAAATTGAGAGCGGGCGGGAGTGGGGACTGACGGCGAGAACTTCCCAGAAAATATTTCCCTATGTTGAGCGACAATTGATAAAAAGTGAACAGGCAATCCGTAGCAATACTCGACTTCTGACAAAAGGCTCTACTTAACTACTCTAGAAAATTTTGACTAAACACTTTGAGCTGTGCTCGAGTTATTCGAACTTGGCTCAAGTGATTCGGGTCCGACTCATTTAGTTTTATTTTGAGTCGAACTCGAATCTAAAAAATGAGCTCGAAGTAAGGCTCGAGTTCGAATGTATGTGTTCAAATCGAACTCAAACAAATTAAAACTCTACTTAGCTCGGTTCTTTTGCACCCCTACAAACACTTTTCCTTAGTAAAACAGCATTATTTAATGAGACAATTAGGTATTCAGCATCATTTTGAACTCAGCTAGCAGGAAAAGCTCTGGTCATTCCTCTTAAGTCAAAACACGCTCATTGCAGACTCACAAGAAGCATGAACTCTGTTGATGTGTTTAGAACAACTCAACCCCATTTAGGTAATGAGGCAACCCAACTTAAAACAGCAGTCCAATTTCCGACACCTACGAGTACTTTAGGAATGCACATTTATGTGTTATTTTCGTGCATGATAAAATATAATACATTGTAAACAGCCATAAAATGATGTTCAACTTACGTTTGAGGGGTTGTAAATCAATATGTTTAGAGTGTTGTAAATTATCATACATCAAAACTAGTTGGCCCCTAAATTTCTCTTCCTAATAGTTTAATCATAACCAATGATTTTAAAACCAGAAACTGATTTATTTTAAAAGGTGAGATTTTAAGACATTTTACAACAAATCAAACAAGCCTTTACTGTAGCCATCCCCTCCACACTCAAGGGAATTCAAAATTATTTCATATTTCAAAATTAGTCACATACAATATGTATTATTTGTATTAAGCTAAATACAATATACCATTTTTATCACACTTATTTTCTGTTAGTCAAATTATTTTTCCAAATTGTTAGCAGAATAAAAAAAAAAAGACAGACGAGCCAATCCGATGTCTTCTCGGGAAATTTATTTCCCATCCCTTCCCGGGAAAAATATACTATTTTGCAATTTTGTAACTATCTTTTTTCACACATGACCCTCTTTCCACCTTTTTTGACCTACTTCCCTATAAAATTTGCAAATATGTGTTCTTGTTATCTGAGAAAATGCCTCCTGTGATTTTTACTTTTCAAGGAGACATTTTTCATGACTCTCTAGTTATCCCCTCATTTTCACTTTAGCAAATAGCAACAGATTGCCAATCTGACTTGGAGAGGTCAATCACAATTTATTATTAATTCTTTACATCTATTGTGAGTTTGATCAACACAATTCCATCCAGACCACCGAATATGAAAAAGGCTTTTCTAATAGAGAGACGCAACAATTTGTAAGGTAATGACGGCACAACAGAATCCATAAAAAATCTATTGGAAAGCTACACAGATCGAAACAAAACAATCTACTTATTAATCAGGCATAACACAGAAAAGAACATATTATTATAAATTCTTTTATTATATGTTCTGCAACCAACTCGATCGTTCTCCAGGAGAGGCGTCAGATCCCATCTGTGACGTATTCTGGGTCAGAGGTGATTCCATTTCTACGCCTCTGACTGGTTCAGAGATTTTTCCACAAAAGATCTGAGAGCAGTGGTTAGAGAGGTGTTAAAGGGGGGGGGGGGGGGGGGGGGTTGTCACTTGTCAGACGATGCTTTCTAGGCAAGTGCATTTCTCTCAACTTCTCAGAGAAGCGCAAGCATCCTGAAATGGATGATGTGCCCCACTCAGAGCGTCGGAGCCCAGTGCATCTCATCATCCCATCATGCTACCCAACAATGGAAACATCAGAGAAAAAAAAAATCAAACACGGAGGTTGCAGCAAGGTTGCCGGAACCAGCAAAGAACCATATCCAAGCACAAGCTAGAACAACCTTTTCCATCTTCTATGGAAAACTTGATATGACGAGACGAGTCCTCAGAGGTAATGCTTGTAGTTGACATCAGAGGAGGGGTGACGAACAGAGAACGCCACCCTCCCTCAGGTCTCAAAGATTTCATGCCATCATAGGACTATAAACCCTAAATCCAGAAATCCAGATCTGGACTCAGAAAGAGCAACTATTCCGCTAACAAATCATGCTTGAAAAAACAGATGCGATCAATGGCGGAGAAACAACCTTAGGAGACGTAATTTGCTGAGATGAGCAGGAGCGGCTCAAGATCTCCCCAAGAACACGATAATCTTGGACCCCTGCTAACTAATGGCGAGGTCGAAAACCCTAGATCTGCCGGTTGGAGGGATCGATCGATCGATCGGGGCCAAGCGTAGAAATCGGGAAAAAAATGCCAAAAACAAAAGCAAAGAGTGGAATAAAAGATCGGAGGTATGCACAGAAGCAGAGAGTAGAGAGAGGACTCCGTTACCATTTTGGGCGGCACCGCCGCCCACCATGACCAGTGTGTGAAGCGTCGCACTGTACTCTTTTATAGGAAAAAGAAACCCTAATATTAGGAACTGGGGGACATCCGTGGGCCGTGGGCTACTTCAAATTTACGAAAACGCCACCTTTTGGACGTGTAAATGGTATCCGATAACCCAATTGTCCCACCGTTCATTGACTTACATTGCAGTTGATGGATAGTTTCTTTAACTTCATATGCATAATGGATAAGATAAGGAATATAAACCGTTAGCTTAATGGATACAGATGCAAACGGGTCAGAGGTTCAGTGTGGATCTAAGGTAGATCCATAAAATCCCTTAAATTATTGGTTGAAAAATAATAATAGTTAATTATTCTATAAGTTAATGACTGTCGGCCAATCATATCTTGATGTACTATATCCATTCATTCAGTGTATATACATATATATACCCTTAAATTATTGGTTGAAAAATAATAATTGTTAATTATTGTATAAGTTAATATATGTCGGCCAATCATATCTTGATGTACTATATATATATATCGATTTAAAAAGACTATTCGTTTATTGATCTATAAACTAATAATCAATTGAATAATTAAACTATCGATTACCATTTATGTCTTGATGAGGCAGAATCCGATTCGGCCCATTAGAGCAGGCCCAAACCCCGTTCAGCCCAACAGCAGCAGTATCAGGCCCTCCGGGAGCCTCCAGCCCATCGGCGGCCCAGCAGCCCTCGGCCCCACAAGCGGCACCGTCGCTCCCGGCCCAACAGGCTTCGGCCCGTCAGCGGCCCATCAGCCTAAGGCCCGGGAACAGTACGGCAGCCCAAGGCCCAGCAGGCTTCGGCCCCTCAGCGGCCCAACCCCCTTCGGCCCGATAGCCGAGTCCGGCCCACTCCGGTGGCGGATCCGGCACTATGGCGGTTTACCAGTAAGCCCAAACATAGTCCTATATCGGCTACCACCGTTAACCAACTTCTATCCTCTGCTATAAATACACAGCTATTTATTGCCAAAGGTATGCAACTCTTTGCCTCCGAGACCCTTAAGGACTACGGTCCAAATAGCATTAAAGCTACTTCTTGCCTTCTGAATCGAATCATCTTCAGAAGCTAACTTGACCGTCGGAGGGGGTTCCTAAGGGCTAGAGCCCGGGACTCCTGCTGACCGGTCTTTCTTCTTCTTTCCCTCCTGCAAGGGCTCGGTTTGAATCATCGCCGACCTTCCCGAGTCGGTCTCGACCGCCGACCTCGGACTCCTCTCCCTGGTCTCGACGCCGTACGACGGCTGCCCTGCGACAGGAGACTCGGCCCCGCGCTGTCCCCTCGTCCGGCAAAAGAGCTTTTGGGCTCACTATCCAAGAGCAAGCCGAGTCCGAGACCCTTCCGGCCTCAGACCGTCGGCTTCGGCTTCATCGCCTGTCGACAGTACAGCCCGAAGGAGCCTCGGCCCCGACTTCCCGGAGACGAGCCCGCTCCGATCGAAGCGCCCTTCGGCCTTCGGACCCTCGTCTTCGCCTCCGCCTCTTTGGCCTTCCGGATCCCCGTCGGGCCTCGGTAGCACCGATCCGAACCGGATTCGGATCCACTTCTCCGGGTTCCAGCCTCGGAATCCGGTCGTGATAGATCCAGTCTACATCACGTGGCGCCGTCTGTGGGAAACCAACAAAATAAGTCATGTCTCAGCGACCTGTGACCCGACGATCCGGACAAGGCGAAGCAGAAGCGCGGGAGGCCTCGGCGCAGATGCTGCCTTCCGAAGGCGCACCTTCTGCCCCGCCGAGCCTGCCTCTGCCGACCATACCGGAGTCTCTCGGCTCGGAAGACCGAGTGGGGGTGCTCCAGCAGCAAGTGGCAACGCTGGCCGCTGCCGTCACGTCCCTAGCGCCTCTCCAGGAGATGGTATCCGCCATCGCCCAGCGCATGGGGCTGATGGGACAGCTTCCTCAGCAGGCGCCGCTCCCCCCGCTCTGCCCAGTACAAGATGCCCGGTTCCGACCGGCGCCTGCGCCGGTTCCTCCCAACGAGACCGCGGAGACGCGCAGCGAGCCCTCGACGCTACCTGTCCGAACTCCTCGCGCTGATCGCCTGACGGAGCAGGATTATGCTTCGTCGGAGTACCGTCCGGCCCGAACCGGAGGGCAATCCGTCGCCACCTCGACCGCCCCAGACCTGGACCGGCGGCTGACGGCGATGCGCAAAGAGATGCAACAGATGGTGTCTCGGCCTCACGGGGCGCCCCTCGCCAGCAGCATCTTGGAGCAGACCCCATTCACGGCGGAGCTCCTAACCACCGAGGTACCCCCCAACTTCAAGCTGCCGAAGGGCCCTCTCTACGACGGAATGACAGATCCGGTCTGTCATTTCCAGAGATTTAACACTTATCTTCGGGTCCGAGGGATCTTCGAGGCAGTCCGCTGCCGTCTTTTCCCCCTCACCCTTGAAAAAATCGCCCTCACCTGGTTCGCGACTCTGGCCCCCGACTCCATCCACTCCCTGGTTCAGTTGGGCCAATTGTTCATCGACCAGTTCTATGATGCCACCCGGCAGTCCAAAACTTCCGCCAGCTTGCTGGCCATCCGGCAAGGCCCCACCGAAACTCTCCAGGAGTACTTCACCAAGTTCCGGACCGAGGCCGCCCAGATCCCGAACCTCGACAGCTCGATCGCGGTCTCGGCCGTGATCAGCGGGTGCCGGGATGAGGGGCTCCTCGGCTCCATCGGAAAGAGCCATCCCCCTACCTTCCAGGACCTCGTGGCCCGGGCCCATAAGTACATCAACCGAGAGGCCCTGATGCTGTCCAGGGGCAAAGGCGCAACCGAAGCTACCTCGGCACCTGCTCCCCCGGTGGTCCGACCTCGGTCCGAGGACCAAGAGCCCTCCCGAAAGCGCTATCGCCGGGAGGATTGGGACAAGGAGAGGCGACGGGACCCGCAGCCGCAGTACCTACCCTTACCTGCTCCCCCTTCCCGGATGCTCATGGAGGTGAAGGGCATGCTCCGGCGGCCTGATCGCATCAAGACCGATCCTCGCCGAAGGGACCCCGGCAGATACTGCGAATATCACCGAGAGATCGGCCACACGACGGACGAGTGCCGATAGCTCCGGGAAGAAATCGACCGCATCATCCGGGAGGGGAGATTGCCGCAGTATCGGCGGGAGCAGCCGCCGCAGCAGAACCGGGACGTCCCTGCAGCGCCCAGGCAACAACCACCCCCGGCGATAGAAGCCGCTCCTCCGCCAAAAGCCACCTCGGCCCCGGTTGAATCATCCCATCAAAGACCCAGCTCTGGGTCTATCATGATGATATCCGGAGGGCCCGGGGAGGGATCAAGGTCGCGGCAACGCAACACCGTAGCGGCGGTTGACAGCGAGCCGAAGCGGCCTCGTCTGGAAGACAACACCTTCGGCGCCGAGGACCTGACTGATGTTCAGGTCCCTCATGATGACGCCCTCGTCGTCAACGCTGTAATAAATAGCTATGATGTACATAGGATCTTTGTGGATAATGGAAGTGCCCCAAACATCTTGTTTTACGACTGTTTTGAGTAGATGGGATTGAGTGAGGCTAGTATGAAGCCTCACCGGGGCCCCCTCTTCGGTTTTAACGGCTCGCCCTGCCGAGTAGAGGGTATTGTCCGGCTTCCTGTAACCTTAGGCTCCGCCCCCCGGCAATTAACCGTTGAAACGGACTTTGCCGTTGTAAAGATCGAGTCAGCCTACAACGCCATATTCGGCCGAAGGCTCATTGGCGGGGTCGGAGCCGTGCCATCATCCTTCCATCAGAAGCTGAAGTTTCATACCAGCCACGGAATAGGCGAGGCCAAAGGGAACCAAGAAGCGGCCCGGCAGTGCTACATGATTTCGGTCAAGGGGAAGACCGCAGCCGAAACCCTGACGATCGAGTCATCAGCCGAGGCATCTCCGGGAGAAGCACTCCTCGCCGTCCCTGTTCCGGGAGGCGAGGGACGAGTCCTGATGATAGGCTCCGGCCTGGAAAAGATTGAAGCAGAGAAGCTTACCGAGTTCTTAAAAGAGAATCTCGACGTCTTCGCCTGGTCTCCATCGGACATGCCCGGGGTTGACCCGGAGATAGCCGAGCACCGTCTCCACACCGATCCCACCAGCCCCCAGTAAAGCAGAAGCGGCGCACCTTCAATCAAGAAAGGAGAACCGCCATCCAAGCCGAAGTACAGAAGGGGCTGGACGCCGGACACCTCCGAGAGGTGCATCATCCGGAGTGGATCGCCAACGTGGTCATGGTGCCAAAGAAAGAGGGCAAGTGGCGTATGTGCGTGGACTTCACCAACCTCAACAAAGCCTGTCCGATGGACAGCTTTCCGCTGCCTCGGATAGACCAGGTGGTGGACGCAACTTCCGGCCACGAGCTCTTAAGCTTCCTCGACGCCTATTCGGGCTACCACAAGATCCGGATGCATCCGGATGACGAGAGTAAGACTAGCTTCACGACCGATTTGGGCCTGTACTGCTACACCCGAATGCCCTTCGGTCTGAAGAATGCCGGCGCAACATACCAGCGCCTGGTCAACAAAGTGTTCGCTCCACAGCTGGGCCGAAACATGGAGGTCTACATAGACGACATGTTGGTCAAGAGCCGTATCGCTTCAGAGCATTTGGCCGACCTAGCCGAGACTTTCTCCGCCCTTAGGCGGTACAAGATAAAGCTGAATCCGGCCAAGTGCGCCTTCGGGGTAGCCTCCGGCAAGTTCCTCGGTTACATGGTCACCCGCCGTGGGGTGGAAGCCAACCCCGAGAAGATTTCGGCCATCGTACAGATGCGCCCCCCGGCGAACATCCAAGAAGTACAGAAGCTGAACGGGAGGATCGAAGCCCTCAGTCGCTTCATGTCAAGGGCGGCCGACTATTGTTTCCCCTTCTTCAAGCTGCTGAAGAAGGCCAACAACTTCGAGTGGACGGAAGAGTGCCAAGCAGCCTTCGACCAGCTGAAGGCCTACCTCTCCAAAGTTCCCATCTTATTCAAGCCAGTTCCCGGGGAACCCCTGAGCTTATACCTTGCGGTCTCCGAGACGGCTCTCAGTGCCGTCCTCATCCGAGAGCAAGAAGGCATGCAGAAGCCGGTTTATTATACCAGCCGAGCCCTTCAAGGGGCAGAACTCCGGTACCTTGCCCTGGAGAAGTTGGCTCTGGCCCTTGTCTCGTCCGCAAGGAGGCTCCGGCCCTATTTTCTGGCCCATTCTGTGAAGGTCCTCACCGACCAGCCCCTGAGACAAGTCCTCTCCCGGCCAGAGGTGTCCGGCAGGCTGGCAAAATGGGCAATCGAACTAGGAGAGTTCGATATCTCCTACGCTCCTCGGGTAGCTATAAAAGCCCAGGCGTTGGCAGATTTCATCGCCGAACTTACCCCTGGCGCCTCCGAGGCGCCTCAGCCAGCGCCAAACGCGCCCGAAGCCGAGGCTACTTCGGCTCCCGTGCCAGCCGACGAATGGCGACTCTTCGTAGACGGCTCCGCGTGCTCCACGGGCAGCGGCGCCGGATGGATCCTGGCATCGCCCGAAGGGGTCGTCACGGAGTACGCCCTGCGCTTCTCCTTCCCAGCAACCAACAATGCCGCCGAGTATGAAGCTCTCATCTCCGGCCTCCGGGCCGCAAAGAAGCTCGGCGCCCGGAACCTGAAGGCCTTCAGCGATTCCCAGCTGATCGCCAGCCACATCTCCGGGGAGTACGAGGCTCGGGACGCAATGATGGCTTCTTATCTCCAGGTGACTCGCAAAATCCTCGCCCAATTCGACTCTTATGAAGTCGTGAGGATCCCGAGAGCCGAGAATGTCCGAGCCGATGCACTTTCCCGGCTGGCGTCAACCCAAGACGGGGGGGGGAGGCCGAATGATCCTCGTCGAGGAGCTCGCCGAACCAAGCCTCGGCGAAACCAAGGCCATGCTAGTCGTTGAGGCCGAGGCCGAGGCCGAGACATAGATGACCCCCCTCGTCGCTTTCCTTCTCCAAGGAGAAGTCCCGCCAGATCCGAAGGAGGCAAAGCGCATTCGACAGCGCTCATCCCACTTTCTTCTTCTGGACGGGGCCCTGTACAAGAAATCCTTCGGCCGACCACTGCTGCGGTGCCTCGGCCCAGCTGAAGCCGACTACGCCACGAAAGAAGTCCATGAAGGGGTATGCGGAGCGCATGCGGGAGGAAGGGCCTTGGCTCACAAGCTTCTAAGGCAAGGCTACTGGTGGCCATCACTCCGAGAGGACGCCTTAGCCCTCGTCCGGCGCTGTGACCAGTGCCAGAGGTATAGCTCCCTCATCCACCAGGCAGCCGCCCTTCTGACCCCCTTATCCGACCCCTGGCCTTTCGCTCAGTGGGGGATCGACCTCCTGGGGCCTTTTCCCGTCGCCACCGGCCAGAGAAAATTCCTCATCGTGGCAGTAGACTATTTCACTAAGTGGGTCGAAGCCGAACCCCTCGCGGCAATAACCGATAGCAATGCTTGGAACTTCGTCTGGAAGTCCATCATTTGCCGGTTCGGCATCCCTCGGGCCATCATTTCTGACAATGGGAAGCAGTTCGACAGCCGGCGGTTCAGCGACAACTGCGCCAGCTTCGGCATACTCCACAAATTCACTTCGGTGGCGCATCCTCGAACAAACGGCCAAGTCGAAGTCGTTAACCGAAGCCTCCTACAGGGATTGAAAACCCGTCTCGGCGAAGCTAAGGGCCGATGGGTAGAGGAGCTGCCAAGTGTTCTGTGGGCTTATCGGACGACAAGCCGAACCCCCACCGGCGAAACTCCCTTTCGCATGGCCTATGGCGTAGAGGCCGTTATTCCGGTGGAGATCGGCCTTCCCTCTCCCAGGGTCATTGCTTACGATCCGAAGGCCAACGAAGAAGGACTGAAAGACCACCTGGACCTCATTGAAGAGACCCAAGACAAGGCTCGTGTCCGGCTGGCCGCTTATCAACAGCGCATGGCGAAGTACCACAACACTCGAGTAAAGCCCCGATGCTTTGAAGTAGGGAGCCTCGTGTTGAGGAACGCTCATGCTTCCAAACCAGGCGAAGCCTCAGGAAACTTGCCCCCAACTGGGAGGGGCCCTATCGGGTCAGGGAGGTGATCAGGCGTGGAGCTTATCGGTTGGAGACCCTTTCGGGCCAGCCTCTCCCTCGCACCTGGAATGTTGAGCGCCTTCGGCGTTATTATGTGTAAGTCACTTTTCCCCAGGCTTACAGCCGAAGAGTATGAATAAAAACTTCTTCTATCAGGAGGCATGGTATTCTTTCTAAGTCCGTGTAAACCGTACCGGGAGTGGCTTCGGCCATGTAAACCGTATCGGGAGCGGCACGGTATTCTTTCTAAGTCCGTGTAAACCGTACCGGGAGTGGCTTCGGCCATGCAAACCGTATCGGGAGCGGCATGGTATTCTTTCTAAGTCCGTGTAAACCGTACCGGGAGTGGCTTCGGCCATGTAAACCGTATCGGGAGCGGCATGGTATTCTTTCTAAGTCCGTGTAAACCGTACCGGGAGTGGCTTCGGCCATGTAAACCGTATCGGGAGCGGCATGGTATTCTTTCTAAGTCCGTGTAAACGGTACCGGGAGTGGCTTCGGCCATGTAAACCGTATCGGGAGCGGCATGGTATTCTTTCTAAGTCCGTGTAAACCGTACCGGGAGTGGCTTCGGCCATGTAAACCGTATCGGGAGCGGCACGGTATTCTTTCTAAGTCCGTGTAAACCGTACCGGGAGTGGCTTCGGCCATGCAAACCGTATCGGGAGCGGCATGGTATTCTTTCTAAGTCCGTGTAAACCGTACCGGGAGTGGCTTCGGCCATGTAAACCGTATCGAGAGCGGCATGGTATTCTTTCTAAGTCCGTGTAAACCGTACCGGGAGTGGCTTCGGCCATGTAAACCGTATCGGGAGCGGCACGGTATTCTTTCTAAGTCCGTGTAAACTGTACCGGGAGTGGCTTCGGCCATGTAAACCGTATCGGGAGCGGCATGGTATTCTTTCTAAGTCCGTGTAAACCGTACCGGGAGTGGTTCCGGCCACGTATACCGATTCGGGAAGCGGCAGGGCATATCTAAGTTCACGCAAGCAGAAGCATGAGTGGCTTCGGCCATCCGAAATACATCAGAAGCGGCAAGATGTCCCTTCGGATCATGTGGACCACGATAGTAAAGGCCCCGGCCGAATACTATGGCGACATTCTATCCGAACCTACATCGGGTCTCGGCCTTACAAGCTGTAGCGAACGATGACAGGATCTCAGACTTCTGAAGGGCCATATTCTGTCAATCATACACAAACACCAAGGTAAAGCCGAAAACATTCCTTATATTTATAGAAAAGGAAGTACAAAAACCGGCCATACCCTTGGCCGAGGGCTTACAACAGAAGAAGAAGTAAAAGCCGGCCGTATACTTGGCCGGAGGTTTACGATAGAAGAAGAAGCGTAAACCAGCCGTACCCTTGGCCGAGGGCTTACAACAGAAGAAGAAGTAAAAGCCGGCCGTATACTTGGCCGGAGGTTTACGATAGAAGAAGAAGCGTAAACCAGCCACACCCTTGGCCGAGGGCTTACAACAGAAGAAGAAGCAGAAAACCGGGGCAGATCCCCGCGTCATTCTTCGGCTTCGGCCTCCTCCACCTCGGCTGCGGCTTGTCCCGGAGATGGAGAGGGAGAGGGAGAGTCGACGATCTGCACCGCTTCAGGAGCGGCAGCCTCCTCAGCGGCAGCCTCCTCGTCGGCAGCCTCCTCAGGGACAGCCTCCTCAGGGGCCCCCTCAGCGGGCGCAGCTTCATCATCCGGCGCAGGAGTCGAGGTCCTCTCGGCCATAAGTCCCTGCCACCAAGACAGGAGCTCCTTGGCTTCCTCACCCCTCGGTACACCGACCCCAGTCAGATCGAAGCTCGGGCAGGCCCTCTGGGCGACAGCCAACCCGAGGTCGAAGACGGAGGAAGAAGCCAGCAGTTGAGCTTGGATAATCTCTTCGGTGAAGTCCGGGCCGGCCTTGTAATCAGCTACGGCCATGTCCGCCACCTCCTCCAGCCCCTGCTTCAGCGCCGATACCTCCTCGGCGTGTCGCCGCTTCTCCGAGGCCCGCCGGGAGTCCTTCTCTTGAATCTGGGCCTTGAGGGCCCGGATCTCGGACTGTGCCGCGGCGAGCTCCCCCTCGTCCTTCACCTTGGCCTTGGCGGAAGCGCGGGCCTCAGCTGCCCTCTCCTCCAGCTGCGCCCGCGCCCGGGCACTCGAGGTTACGAGCCCATCGACTAAAGGCTCGATGTCGGGCACCACCGAAGTGCCCTCGCCCGAGCCGTCTGACTCCCTCTCGGCCTCCAGGAGCTGGAGTCGAAGCTGCTCCTGATGGTGCATCAGGACGCTACCCGTCACCGCAGCCTGCGAGCCGAAAGCAAACAATGATCAGAAAAAAGGAAAACCAAGAGAAAGCTAAGGAAAGCTCGACTGAAGCACCTTCAAGCTCATTACCTGGACAGACAACCGAGCGCTCATCGCCGCCAGGTCGATGACCGAATGGCGCTTCAGCCCTTCAAAGGCCGAAGGGAGAGTAAGACTGCGGAGCAGACGGAGGCACGTCTGCGAGTCTTCCATACTCTCGTCCTCGTAAATCCCCGGTTCGGGGCGCCACCACTTGCGCTGCGCCCGGGGCGCCTGCGACCCGGCGCCTTCGTCACCGACCCCGGCCGACACAGCCGGAGGGGAATCGCCCCTCGGCGCCTCAGGAGACGCCAGCCTCGCGGCCCTTCGGGCCTCGGCACTCCTCCTGACCAGCGGAGCCTCCTCCGCGTCTACGGCCCCTTCCAACCGGGGGCGCTTCGACGCTCGGCCGCCCCTTCGAGCGGCGAATTTAGACTTTTGCTCCCTCTCGAGAGCGGAGGCAGCAGCACGGCCCTCAGTAGAGGCCGCAGTCCTTGGGACCCCGCCTCGGGTCCTCGGAGCCCCAGCACCTCGGCCGGACCTGCCTGCCGCCTGCGGGGCCGGTGCCCGGCCCGGACCGCGCTGGTCGGATATCCGATCGAGGAGGGCGTCGAGATCGGCCATTGCTGCAAGCAAGAAGAGCCTGTCAGAAACAGAACAGTGAACAAGTACAAACTTAGAGCCGACTTACCCTCAGCCGAAACTTCATCAGCATCCTCAGCCGGAAGAGTTTCGGCCAGAGGAGCGGCAGCCCTTCCTCCGCGGCCCCGCGGAGTCTCCCCGGGAGGAAGGTAGGGGAAGGCCCGCACCGGATCCGACCGGGGATCCGGCCATACCCCGGCGTTCACCAGACGCTCCGACGCGCTGAGAAGCCCCCAGACATTGTACGGGGCCATCATCTGGATGCGACCCACGAGGGTGCTCTGGACTGGGGTGAGGATAGGAGGATCCGAGAGGCCTGCGGCCAGCGGCGCCCATTCAGTAGGGAAGGGCCACATGCTCTCCTCTTTCTCCGGCAGGGAGACGAAGACGAACTTCCTCTTCCAGCCATGGATGGGCGAAGGCTTCCCGGAGAATACGCTTCGCCCGACCCGAGGGATGAAGCAGTACCACTCGGACTTCCCCTGCCTTTGGATTTTGAAGAGACAGCGGAAGACATTGATGGAAGGGCGGATCTTTACATGAGCGAAGACGCTCAAGAAGCCGTATACGGTGCGCCAGGAGTTGGGAAAAAGCTGAGACGGGGCCAGCCCGTAGAAGCTGAGAAGGTTGATGACGAAGGTGGGGAGTGGAAGACGGAAACTCGCCTCGAAGCTATCAACGTAAATAGAGAAGGAACCCGGGCGGAAAGTGTTAGCCCGGGTGGCGGAGTCAGGCCGAAGGACCGTCATCCAGGAAGGGAGCTGGAAGTAAGAGACAAGGCGCATAACCTCTGCGTCCGAAAGGGCGCAGGATGCTTCCGAAGCCATATCAGGACGACGGCGTCCCGAAGTGGAAGCCTGGCCTGGGTTCCGGACCTCTTCGGCGTACTCGGCCCCGGAGGTCTCGGCCCCGGAAACCTCGGCTCCGGAAGCCTCGGACCCCTCAGTCCCGGAGACCTCGGACTCTTCAGACATCGCTGAGGCAGGGGAGTCTGAGGTGAGGGGATCTGACAGGAGAGATCGCGGAGAGTGGGAAGGAGTATACTCCTCGTCCGAAGGAGTAATCTCACTGGAAGAACCCCGGACCATAAGGCCACGAAGGGAAGGAGGAAAGCTAGGGCTTACTCGCAGGAAGGGGGAGGAAATCTCTCCTGAATCGAGTGCGGCTTCTCAAACCTCCCAGCTCCACCAGCGATGCGCTCCGAGGAATGGAGACCTTCCCGCGGTGGCCGGCAAGCTCGGACGAAGCCTTCAGGAAGCTAGCTTTCCGCTGGAGAAGGAAGAAGAGCTTGGATGATCGCAGAGGAAACGCAAGCGCAGCAGCAGGAAGAAGAACAGTGCCTTGCTGAGGGCTTGTATTTATAGAGCCCACTCGAAGCGCCTCCCGCCGAAGCCAACGGCCGAGATCGTCCCCCTCGTCCCCTCGCCCCTCTCAGATGCACGCCACGTGCACCGTCCTTCGGCAATGATGACGGACCGGCTCCGGGACTTGCAGCGAAGCAATCAACGGCCGAGGGCGCTCCGACCCTTCGGCTGACCGCCCGGATACGCGCCACGTGTCCCGATCCGCGCGCTGAAGATGAGAGAGGCGGCAATCCGAGTGAAGCCTCGGGCAGAGAGCCGAGGCGATCCGCGACCCGAGAGCGGTCAGGATCCTTTTGTGTTTTCGACGGAGCGGCCGGATGCGCGACGCGTGTCCCGTGCTTCCTCGCGAGGCGACGCGCCATCCCGTCCATTTAATGGAGCCTGACACGAGTCAGAGGGCTCGGCCCTTCGGCTTCTTGGCTCTGAGCCTTCGTCGCCACTCCGAGCGGGGACGAAGCAACCGCATAGCCCTCGGCCGACCGAGGGCCCCCTCTTCCCAGTAAAAAGAGAACAGAGCTTCGGGTAAGACACCTGTTATGATGTTCTTTTGGCAGCTTCGGGCTATACTCTCGCCATCTCAGAGCTGAGGAAGACAAGAGTGGGGGGCTATGTGATGAGGCAGAATCCGATTCGGCCCATTAGAGCAGGCCCAAACCCCGTTCAGCCCAACAGCAGCAGTATCAGGCCCTCCGGGAGCCTCCAGCCCATCGGCGGCCCAGCAGCCCTCGGCCCCACAAGCGGCACCGTCGCTCCCGGCCCAACAGGCTTCGGCCCGTCAGCGGCCCATCAGCCTAAGGCCCGGGAACAGTACGGCAGCCCAAGGCCCAGCAGGCTTCGGCCCCTCAGCGGCCCAACCCCCTTCGGCCCGATAGCCGAGTCCGGCCCACTCCGGTGGCGGATCCGGCACTATGGCGGTTTACCAGTAAGCCCAAACATAGTCCTATATCGGCTACCACCGTTAACCAACTTCTATCCTCTGCTATAAATACACAGCTATTTATTGCCAAAGGTATGCAACTCTTTGCCTCCGAGACCCTTAAGGACTACGGTCCAAATAGCATTAAAGCTACTTCTTGCCTTCTGAATCGAATCATCTTCAGAAGCTAACTTGACCGTCGGAGGGGGTTCCTAAGGGCTAGAGCCCGGGACTCCTGCTGACCGGTCTTTCTTCTTCTTTCCCTCCTGCAGGGGCTCGGTTTGAATCATCGCCGACCTTCCCGAGTCGGTCTCGACCGCCGACCTCGGACTCCTCTCCCTGGTCTCGACGCCGTACGACGGCTGCCCTGCGACAGGAGACTCGGCCCCGCGCTGTCCCCTCGTCCGGCAAAAGAGCTTTTGGGCTCACTATCCAAGAGCAAGCCGAGTCCGAGACCCTTCCGGCCTCAGACCGTCGGCTTCGGCTTCATCGCCTGTCGACAGTACAGCCCGAAGGAGCCTCGGCCCCGACTTCCCGGAGACGAGCCCGCTCCGATCGAAGCGCCCTTCGGCCTTCGGACCCTCGTCTTCGCCTCCGCCTCTTCGGCCTTCCGGATCCCCGTCGGGCCTCGGTAGCACCGATCCGAACCGGATTCGGATCCACTTCTCCGGGTTCCAGCCTCGGAATCCGGTCGTGATAGATCCAGTCTACATCATGTCCTAACCTTTGGAGTTTGGACCAACTTTAGTAAAGGAGGTCTTGCTCACCCAAAGAACCGCATTAAGAATGCAGATCCATCTACCGCCGTCTGATCTATAATTGGAGGGCAGAGATCATCGAACTTCAATTTTGACATCTTTGAAATTAAGATGTTAGGGAATGGCTTTTGTTTTTTAGTTTGTGACACAGTTTACTAATTATTATATGTACAATTCTCTTCAAGTAAGAATGATTCATATTTTTTCACGGTCTCAGCGAAGTACCCGGTTATAGGTCCTTTTAAATTTAGAGGTGTTCACTATTCGATTCAAATTGAAAATTAAACCGAACCGATCAATTTGGTTTGGTTTGATATGGTTTAAACTTTTGAAAATTTTGATCTAGATTGAAACCATACCAAAGTAAGAAGTTTGATTTGATTTGATTTTTTTATTCATAAATCAAACCAAATCAATCAATCCGAATAAATTGAATTAAGTTAAATAGGAATAATATAAGTTTTAGTTTTTTAAGCTAAGTGTGAGTTTATAGAATTTACAAGGTATAAAAAATTTAAATTATTTTTAATAATACCTTATAGATTGTCATCTTGTGCAAAAAAATGTGTTGAATCCTTAAGGAACTAAGATGTTTAACTATAATGGCCTAATTCAAGATCCAAACATCCAAATAATTTTTAAATAATATATTTTGAATAACTATTTTTTAGAAAATAATGTTGAAGTGGGCTATTTAACCATATTGACCCATTACAAAATCCAAATTGCAAACCAAATCAAATCGAACCGACTTCTTTCGATTTGGTTTGATTCAGTTTCAAACTATTGCAGTTTTGTTTAGTATAGTTTGACTCTTCATTTCTATTTAGTTTGAATTTTAAAATTATGTCCTTAAATTAAACCAAATCAAATTAAATTGTGGACATCTCTATTTAAATTTGTGAGTTAATTTTTTCACTCATCGTATTAATTAAAATTAAACTTATGACTTCTAAAAGAAGAGAAGAAAAGAGAATCTTAATGTCATTGAGCGATCGACCCATTGGCAGAGTGACATACAATCAACATTTTGGGTTACCAAAATAGTTGGAGTAGAATCAAAGTTTGGTAACACCATTTTTACTTTCTTACTTTTTTGTTTGGAAACCTAATAAATGTGGAAATAAATATTTTTTATGAATGAGCTATTTTTTCATTCATTAATTTTTTGTTTGACAAAAGATGGTGAGAATAAATATTTTTTTAATAGAAAAGTGAAACATTTCACCCCTCTTCTTAATTCGGGGGATATCCTGAATAAAAATCACTGAATTATTCTGCTCTTTGAAAGAATACTCGACCTTTGGAATATTTCAGTTGTTAAACAGTGTTTTAATATCGATGACCTGATAATCTTCGATTCCACTCATTCCATTGCCTAATGAGAGGCAGGAGTAGATGAGCCAACATTTTCATAAGCGCCACCTACGGTTTTGCTGGGGGAGGGGGGTGGTCCAGCAGAGTTTTTTTTCTTAAAAAAAAAAGCTAGTTGGGTAATAGAGAAAAAATAGATAAGTGTTGATCTGCAGTAAGACCTTTTTGTACAGTTTAATCGTATAATAATTAAAGCTGTCTAATCAAAGATCGGGTTGTGCATTGTGTTGACCTAATAATAAAAACTTTATTGTATATAGTACGAAAGGGTCTGACTATACAGGAATACTCCTCTAAACCTATATGCATACACAATCAAAAAAATAAATAGATAAACAGTGTTTAACGAGATCACCACAAAGGTGTATAGTGTATACAAAATGGGTAGGGTGTAAACAAGTTACGTCTAGCCGAATTTTACTTTGTTCAAGTTTAGTTCATGAGTAGAATAACATATGAATACTTAAAAAAGTCTTAATAAATACTTATATATGAGTTTTTAACGAGTGTTAAAATGAGTTCTTAAGGAACACTTAAGCGAGCATCTCTTTACATTATCTGAAGTGTGAAAAATTATTTCTTTTACAGATTTTCTCACGTAGTGCAAGTCGTGATTTGGGAAAAGCGATCTTTTAACGTCTTAAATTTTTATGTACTTTCTCACGTAAACTGAGACATCTTGTGATTTCTTAAATTTGTTTCAAATTGTATGATATAAATTATATGAATTTTTTCTTTTGAACAGATGACCCAGTAGATGGGCACGGTTGCCCCCCGGTTAAGAGAGCAGGATTCTAATCCGCCAACAACCGCGGAGTAACCCTCATAGGGAGGAAAAAGTGCATAGAAATCGGCTCATACAGGACGCAGGAATTGGATTGAGATCGTCTACTTCATTCCTTCTACACTATTTATATTCCACTCATTCATTTTTGTTTAGAATTTTTAAAAATAGAATTTATTTTTTTTTAGGTTCCACTTTCTTTCTACCACAATAATTGAACCAGTTAGATTGAGTGGAGCACCAATAATGTAAAAAAAGTGGAGTAGACGATCTCAATCTAAAGGAACCGCCCAAATGGGCGCTAGTTCCACAGGTCAATCATACGATGTTTCCCAGTGAGAAAGGTGTCCCAGCCATCCGCAGCGGCGCGAGGGACACAAATGAACACGAAAAGAGCTACCCACACAAGCATGTCCCTGTACAGATGTAGAAGGCATTTCATTCGTGACTTCGGTGCTTATTAAATATATGACTAATACTTGCTCTGCACTGCATGAGATGCAGTTCTAATTTTTTCATTTTTTATTTTTTTTAAAAATCGGGTTTATCATGTACAACATGTCTATACAACTCAATATCTGATTGGATGATTTAGATCTGAAAAATAAAAAATTGAACCCTCTTTTATTGAACACCGTCCATAAAGATATTTTTCACTATTTATTGAGTTTTTTTATTTTTTATATTCTTTGAGTCATCAAATCTAAGATCGGATTGTACTGATTTGTTGGGTCCAAAGTTTAAAAAAAAATTTAAAAAAATTAAACCACACTGCGTGAGGTGAATCAAGTATTACCCATTAAATATTTGTAGGTTATATACCTATCGGTCTATAAGTTAAGTGGATTTGCACTCACTAGCCTAGTTAATGAATTTTTAATGGAGCACACTATTAAACAGGCCAGTGGATTTAAATGGGCATCCAAGATTAAAAGAAGATCGAATTATGGTGGGACCTTTGACATAAAGTCACGATTTAATCCACATTTAAGAGGTAATTATTGGAGAAGAGAAAGGAGAAGACTTCGATTCGTTTTCTATAAAAAAACATAAGTTAGCGCTTGGTGGACACTCTTGGTAGAATTTTATTTTTCTTCTCCTCCTAGTTTCTCTCCTATTTACTATTATCATTGTGCAAGGAGAGAAAAAGAAGTTTTATTGTCATGTGGGAGGAATTTGCTAGATTTTCATAACATTATTTTTTCTCTTTTCTTGTTGCTTCTTAACACAGGAAAGAATCCTTAACATAAAATGACTCTTGTGGTGATCCTCCACGTCCACTTTGAACGGTGAATCATAAGAAAAAGTGATGGTCATAAGAGTTGGATTCCTCTTCTTGTGTTTATCTTAGAACAGTCTTACACTTGAAAAAGGACAAAACTAAAAAGTGTTTAATAGAAGGTGACAACTCCACTCATAGCCTTAGCGCCACTTTGATTTGAAAATAGGAGAAGAATAAGGGTGAATAAAGGGAGAATAAACTTAATTTCGTTTTGACAAGCAGAATGACTTATGTTGGTGCAGAATAATTTATTCGGAGAATAAAGAGAATAAGACATCCCACGGTAGACTTAAGAATTGCTTATTCTTCTTATTCCCTTAACGGGCTTCACAAAACTATCAAATCGAAACACCCTTTATTCTAATATACGTTATTCCGTCAGTGGGCCCCACGTAATAACTTATTCCGCAAACAAAGTGAAGTTAAGGTTTTGAGTTGGATGGTCCAATAACTTCAATATGTATGATATCAAAGCTCATGATTACAAATCGGGCCGCGCACTCCATATTTGTGATCCACGTGACAGAGTCTAAAATTGGACTGCATACGTATAAATAGGTTCTTCTCCTCGTGCATTTAATGTAATTTTTTTTTTCAATAAAAATAGATACTTTTCATTTAACCAACCGACAGATAGACGTTACGAAGGATAACAAAATGATTCATGGGAACAGGGATATCAGACAAAGCAAGGCACCAAAATAAACAGTACAAGGCCCATGCTGGATAAAGTCGTCTGAACTTAGCCTCCTCATTCGACCTGGGCCATGGTTCGCTCGAAGGAGGAAGACCTCCTCGGAAAAGCCGGCTCGTGTTTCGCGGGAAATGCTGCACCAACAAGGCAGACAAACGAAAGGGTATTCGGAGATGTGCATTTAGTGTACTTGCGACATTAGTTTTCATGGTTTTACATTTATGTTCATGCACTTCTAATGCATTTCATCTATATCTTTATTAGATAAAAAAATTATACTTCTTGTACTGCAACAAGTTAAGGTGGAACATGCCGTCCATTCTATTTTACTATCAAAAATCCACACATCATTTTATCCCTCTAGTTAAATGCGTCCTGACGTCAACGTAAAAAAGAAAAATGTTTGCAAGTTGTACTCTTCAAACATATCTTGAAGCGTTCAAAAACATCTTGAAACTTTCGAACGTATTGGGACACTCTAGAGTGCATACATACTCTAAAAAATGACCTGATGTGCTTGAGAGCTCTAAGCTCGACTGCTTCATGATGCACTCTGAATTGCTTGAGAGTTTTAGGATGCCTTCGAAGAGTATAATCTGCAGACAAATTTTTTTATTTTTTCACTGGCGTCAACATTTAAGCAAGAGGATATAACCATGTATGGATTCTAGGTGATGAAATAAGATTGAGTGACCCG
Organism: Zantedeschia hybrid cultivar; assembly: GCA_030544215.1. NCBI lineage: Eukaryota > Viridiplantae > Streptophyta > Magnoliopsida > Alismatales > Araceae > Zantedeschia > Zantedeschia hybrid cultivar. The sequence goes on along the minus strand of JARZZO010000005.1, from coordinate 80,293,095 downwards.
TTCTACTTTAACTTGCTGCAGTAAAGTTCTTAGATAAATATAAAATAAATGAATTTATTGCGGTCAACGTTTTGCGTCATTATTAGATGGTGATTTAAAATAACCAACAATGTTGATCCAATTTAATTTCTTTGTAGGGTTGTCTAGCTCAACATAAATTATTATAAAATATTACAAAAATAAAACATTTATAAAAATATAATATTAAATAATGTTGGTAGTGAAAGAGCATCTACTCCCAAATTCAAAGACAACAGATGGATGCCACGAGCCGAGCGCAATACACAGGCACGAACGTTGTTGGAAACTCTTGAGGGCCTTCGAGAAGCCTCTTCGCCTCTGCCACAAACATGCGCGTTGCTCGACCGGCGACCGCAAGTAAGAATATGCGGCATTCACAAGTATGGATGTAAATTAAGTGGACCGGATTGAATTGTGTGGTAATTTAAGTTTAACTTAAGTTTAAAATAGTTTAATTTATTTTTAATTTAACTCAAATTCAACTTAAATGTAACTCCAGTTCAACCTTAAGTATGAGTTTGTTTGCAGAATAGCTTAAACCAAAATAAGGAGGAAGAGATTTCTTAACCCAGAATAAGAGGTATTTTAGTTTGGTAAGTAGTTGGTATTCCACCCAGAATAAGTAGAATTGCACTGCGCTATTCCAAGTGATTTGGTAGGAATAAGTAGAATAAAGAAAAGAATAAAGAGTGGAATAAAGAGTTCAAAATACCCATGTTGTCCTTGCATATGTTATTTTAAATTTCTATATTTTTCAAATCTTGCTTATTAATATGTATAATATTATTGAGTTTGTCAACTATTTTTATTTTAATTTCTTGTTAGTAACACACGTTACAATAGTAATGTATAAATTAATTTTAAAGTTAAATTATTTTATTTTTTCAAATTCAAATTTGATGATTTAACAGAATATCTTGTTAAAAATAAATTTATAATAAAATATGTTAATTTGTAACATCTGGTGATTAAAATTATGTTTTCCTCAATTTGTATAACACTCTGTGATCGTACATTCAATTACGCTAAAAATTACATACACAAAAACAATCACCATAACAGTCAGTTGTAAAAATCATGAAATTCAATAATTTTTTTTTTCATTTTACAATATCCGTTATAATTGAAAAAAAAAGTACAATGCATCATTCATGAGCCTTCCTTTTAACTAAATCCACACGCAAAATGCCTCCTGAAAATACGTACGCATTGGACTCCTGTTAAAAAAATTTAATAGATTCTATGTAACAAATATGAAATTAAAGTAAAAAATGAGAACATTAAAATTACAATACCTACCATTGCCATAACCTCACCATCTATCAGTACACTGTGAAATATTAATCATTTCAAGGTTCAGAAACATGTACGTAATATACAAAATATCATTATCCACTGGAGTTGCTCCAAGCAGTGGAGCCATCCTACCAATAGACTCAATTAAATTTTTTCATCATCGCCCATAATGACTGAATTAGGAACGTGCAATTCTGTCCTCCTGGTATCCAACTATCCTCAATGGACATGCGTCCTTTGCAGGCTCAAAAATAGGAACTTATCATTGTCCACTGGGGTTGCTCCAAGCAGTGAAGCCATCCTACCAATAGACTCAATTAAATTTTTTCATCATCGCCCATAATGACCGAATTAGGCACGTGCAATTCTGTCATCCTGGTATCCAACTATCCTCAATGGACATGCGTCCTTTGCAGGCTCAGAAATAGGAACTTATCATTGTCCACTGGGGTTGCTCCAAGCAGTGGAGCCATCCTACCAATAGACTCAATTAAATTTTTTCATCATCGCCCATAATGATAATGACCGAATTAGGAACGTACAATTCTGCCTTCCTGGTATCCAACTATCTTCAATGGACATGCGTCCTTTGCAAGCTCAGAAATAGGAACTTAACGTTCACTAAAATCATTATCCAGTGGGGTTGCTCCAACCAGTGGAACCATCCGACCACTAGACTCATTTCTATTATTTCATCATTCCCATAATAAGCGAATGAGGAGCATGTAATTTTGCCCTCCTGCTATCCAAATAACTCACTGAGATATGGTTGCACTGATGCCATCCGATCATCCTAGGGTGGCAAAGGATAGGGTTGCAAAATTCCATGCACCGTTCGCAAGCTCGAAAAAAAGCGGATGGTTCAATAAAATCATTATCTAGTGGGGTTGCTCCAACCAGTGGAACCTTCCGACCACTAGACTCATTTATATTAATTCCTCCTACGAAAAAAATTAAAAAAGCTACTAAGTACAATGTTTAAATCAGCGAAAAAGTAGAGAAATTAATCTAAAAATTGTTCATAAAAATAAAATACTGCAGTTGAATAACGTCAAGTGCTAAAAAGGAAATGTTCAACATAAGCAATAACTAATATCCGTACATAAAGCATATGAAAAATCAAACATCACATACGCAAACAGATAAAAAAGTAAAATGTGAAGGGATATGTGGAACAAAGCACCGAAGATGAGGCATGACGAACACAACTCATGGCCAAAGTGCGTTAGCAATCGAGTCCCTAATCTGCCCTCCTAGTGTAACCTCAGCCCGACTAAGAGGGATGTCAATGGGAACATCCTCGTCACCACCATCCTCACCAACTGCTTCTTCATTGTTCTCGCAGTTGAAGTAATAGTCATGCCCCTGAGAACGACGAATGAAGTTGTGAATAACAGCGCATGCAATGACCATCTTCCTCTGTGTCGCCCAGGGGTACATGTTCCCCTCCTTTAGCGTCTGAAATCGATTCTTCAAGACGCCGAATGCTCTCTCAACAACATTCCTTAACTAAGCATGACGGTGGTTGTACTTCTCTTCTTTATTCGCATATGCCCCATTCTGTTCCCCGCGAAATGATGCCAAGTGATATCTTTGGCCACGATATGGAGCCAAGAAACCACTTGAGTTTGCATACCCAGAATCAACCAGATAATACTTTCCATGAGGGATAGTGAATGCGCCTTCGTCCAAAGCCCATCTAAGCACCCGCATGTCGGCAGCCGATCCTTCCCAACCAACTGCAACGTATTGGAAGGTGAGGTCGAACGACACGACACCCATGACATTCTGGTTGATGAAACCCTTGCGGTTTCGGAATCGTCTGTGCAGTATCCTTGGCACATTTGCCAACACATGCGTACCGTCGATGGCTCCAATCGCATCCTACATGGTTGTATAAAGAAGATGTGTGGAAGAACATTTATCAGCCAATGTGTACATGTACATCACGACTAACGTAAAAAATACTCGGTAACAATGTGGTCACCTTGAAGTACAGGTAGAACGTTTGCTTTCTCCGGATGTGCGGATGACACTCACGAACCTGAGCGTGTGTAGGCAGCTGAATAAAGTCGTAGTTTAACTCAGCTATCTGGTTTGTGACCAAGTTCACATACCGACTAATAGTATGAGAAGAGTGTTGGAACCGCTCGCACATGGCTCCCGTTGCAACGCCATGGCCGGCAGCATATAGGAACATATCAAGTTGCTCTGTCGCTGTCACATGCCGCGAGTCCCTCAAAAGGCCACGACTCACAAGTAGGTCACGGAGTCGTAAAAACATAGAAGGATGCACTCGAAGCATGTGGTAAGACCTTTCGTCATGGCCGTCTAATATCTCATGGATCTATGTGTGGCCGGATAGACCAGAGTTATGCATACATCGGCGTACCCGTGGAACGTATTCATTCTCAATGTGCTCAATAATTGTCTCCTCGATCATATTCAACACTTCTTCGTCCTCTTCTAGGAACTCCAATACAGCATCAATAAATTCTACATGGAAGACATTGTAATAAGTGGGACAGAATGTTACATAAACCTTACTCAAAATGAATATATACATAAGAAAGTACATTGGCAAATTAAAAAGTTCAGATAGACATAAGTAGAATGGTAAGTAACACGATGAGAAGGATGACTACAATGACACACAACAGTATGATTACAACAAACGGTTGCCAGTCAAATTGAGCAGCGCGAGTAAACGAAGGAGGTGCCCTTGCAAGTAGTTGCTCAGATGTGCTGGACACATCGTAATACCGAGGAACTTCTGTTCGCCTCTCTGGACGTTGTTGGACAATACTAGAGAACGCACACTCGGCCTCCTCAATTGAATGGAAGCCCTTATAACGAGCCCCTGGGTACCTATTAACTTGGGCAAAACATTCAGGCCAACTGAAATAAAGTCCTGGCTCACGCCCAACCCAAACGACATAACATTTGTACTGTCCCATACCTACAAATTTATCAAATACCTGCATTTACTTGGATGAGTACCTATGGAACTAAAACATAATGAGCACACAACAACTATGAATAAAAATATAAGAAATCCGAATAGGAGTTACAAGTCAACACATAATCCAAGTTAACATAATAAATCACTAACAACAAGTCTGAAGAAGAACGTACGTATTACACAATTGAACATAGATATTAGCCGAATACATCATCCAAGTCAACATCCAAAAAATTACAAATCAACTACCCCACGTAGTGTAACATCCATCGGATCTTCTCCTCATTATTTAGGTTCATAAATATTGCGCGATTCCCCGCATCCTTGAAGAGATCCAAGGAACTCACGAACAAGTCTGGATGTAGGCCAGGAACCTCTCGCAATGCGTCTATGCACTCCTTCATAGAAGGAATACGATCTGGCTCTTGGGCTGTGGGCGGTGTCTGGATCGAGGGTGTAGGGACGGATACCATAGAAGCCCTTTCCGCACGTAAATCTATGACAAGGTCAGTATGCTTTCGAACAACATCAATAAAATCCATGATCACAGTGGGGTCCTGAATTGCCTTTCCCTTCATGTTCGAGGAGACATGTTTCTTCCGCGGAGAGTTGACCTCACTGTTCGAGGCCATGGTTCTAGTTTGAGGTGTAGGTGGGGAAGCCATTTGGGCGGCGGAGACACCTATGACAAAGTCGGCATCTTCTTGCTCTCCCTGAAGTGCGGCAAGAAAGTCATTGACCGGTGTGCGCTGCGACTGAGTACGCATATTGTACTCAGTGTTAGGTTGATCGGGACTGTAATCATGCACACTGCATGTACGGCGGGTTCCCTCAGCATCTGGACCAAACGCTGTGCTGTTGCTGGCTAGGTATTCTATCTCGGCCTTAAATGGGAAGGGCTTGCCTCTGAGGGAGCTATAATGTTGACGTGACTGAAAATGAAGAAAAATATGGTGTGTGAAAGTATGGATAATATAAAGTTGTGTGCAGAAAAGTGAAGTTGATCATGGGAGATGCTTACTGATAGGACGTCGTCCCAAGAGTCTTGATGTCCAGAAAAGGGCATCTTGTTTATATCATCCCAGCCCCACCCAGTCATTTGCTCAAGAAGTACACGCAAAAAGTTGTAATTTTTCTTAAGGGTTTTATATCGATTTTTCAACGTGGAATCTTTGTAGTCCAAGTGTGTCGCACTATTAAACGCTCCAACGATTTCACGCCAAACCCCTGGCTTGAAGGTTCCTTCGATGCAGTTATGTTTATCAAACTGCTCCGTAAGGAGACCTATGAGGACCCGATCTTGGGCCTCATTGAAGTTGGCAGCTCGAGTGCCCCGAGTCGTCTTCTCCTCTCCGGAGGACAGACGTTTTGTTTCGCCACCTTTAATATTAGGGCAAACAACAATCCAAAAAAAGCAGAAAATTGATGTAATCAAAGTATCTCATTTTAAAGGAAGGACAATGATGCATTTAAAAGGAAACTAATGCAAGTAATAAGTTCACTGTGAGAAAAGAAGTCGAAAATGAGGGGCAAGAGAACACACTACTGTTAGACATTGTCCTTGCCCGCTTTCTCGCCCTCCTAAATGACCATTCTCAAAATAATCATGCATGAGGCAAGGGCGGCATTAGTGTAAGACTTAGATAAGAATATAATAAGAAGGAGATAAAAATGTTGGAACATGGAAGGAGGAGATAAAAAGGTACATTTATAGACAACAAAAAAGGACTTACATAAAGCGCATCTCACAATAACAAGAATCACAAATCAGCAAGCCAAAGTCAGACGAGTTCAACTCTAATGGGGTTATTCAACACTTGAAAAAAAGAAATGATCTTGGGAGGGGTGCTTTAGTTTTTAAAACTCCCAAATGGAGTGATCTCAAGGAGACTATTAAGTGTCGCATTACTAGGGATTCTCACATCTCTTCCCTTTCACACTCATATGCTATAGTATTCACCACCTTTGGGTCTAATCATCAACACCAAGGCTGAGTGGTCTACTCCAATATGGCAAAATACGCTATGAAGGCAAATCAGCTATGTGAAACTATTGAGAACCTCCAGTTTAGAGATTTTGTAGAAGATTCATTAAGTAAAAAATCACAAGCATGTCAGTAGAAAATCCCACAAGGTTTATAAGAATTAAATAAAATAAGAACATGTTTTATCAATAATAAAAGGCAAGCTAATATTAATGACAAGCAACCATCCATGGTGGAACACTGGTTTCCAATTACTAGAGTCTCTTATACAGTTGAATTCAGTTGTCAGAGAGGGATAAAATTATATTTCACTAGTATAGACTAAAACTATTATTTCAAAAGTGAACAATAAGAAATTTCATGCTTAAACTTCCAACTATGAAAGATGTGTTGGAAAAACATGGACAGGTTTACCAATCCAATACAGCACAGTGATGAGAAAATGAAAACAAAGAAGGAAAAGGAGGCAAATGGCACATAAATTTATGTGGTTCTACAATGTGCCCACTGTTAGAATTGGGTGGCCTCAAAGTCAATCATTGTACATTCTAGTTCAAATTATTACTAAAGACAATTATTTCTTCATTTATAGTTCTCGCAAATTAACTATCGTAATGAAGGTCCGTAGACAAATGTATGGGATATTGAATCATGATGAGATCATGATAGTGAGATCAATATCCTCAGTCACTTGTCTTAAACAGTTCTCGATCATAGGATATTTGAGATGGACATTAAATATCCGATAAGATCGACACAAGTTATGTATGCTCATGTGATGAGGGTGAATGATCTCACATTCACTCGTGTGGTGACACTAAGACAAACAAGTGGGTGCTCATTAGAGAATGAGTTCACTGAACAGATCCAAATAAGAATTTCTGGATAGTAATTATACCTATTAGTCAACCAGGGAATTCAATCGTTGCAGTAGCACAGTTGGTCCTTTGACCTGAGTCACCAATGATATCTTGTTTGTGGACCATTGTATCTTGATTCTCTGACTTGTGAACTTTAACCATTAAGTCCACCATAATCGGTCTTTCAGATACAGTGGAAAGCTTGCGAAGGTAATTGAGTGAACAACAAGGGATCACTCACTCTTGGTATAAGACTGGAGAGAGAATGTCCTATGGATGTGTACACAGAAATCCCTGGCCAGGGTCAAATGAAAGAGATGTCTTTCTAGATATTAACTGAGTACTGGAATCCATCTGGATAATGCAATAGAGGGTTTGACTATAAAACCATACCCTTGCGTTATTGGGACATTGCATGAGTGAAGGATTATATCTGTGCGGTATCTGCAGACGGAAAGGTTCAATTGAAGGGAACAATATTCCTTATATTTTTTGGGATCATGAGGTAGTGTTTGGTGCTGTTCATGATCAGAAGGCCAAGTGATTTGATCATCAGATGATAATTCACTCGTTTATTAAATTAATCATTTAACATATGATGTTTAAATGTTAATTAATAAATATTAAACTTAAGAAACAGTTCTAAGTTTAATGGGCCTGCAACCGGACTGATATATGGGCCTAGAGGGTCACACACATAAGAGTTCTCGTCAGACGGTGAGAGACGTTAAATTTCATGCTTATCTGGGTTTTTATGAAAAGCCGCAGGATAAACATGAAGATTTAATGGAGAATTATCCAAGGCCAAACTCTTGGATAATCATGAGGATTAATCCTTGTGCTTATCCTTATTTCTATATAAGGAGGGCCAAGGGGGAGGGGTAAAAAGGTTAGTTGGACGAATTACTCACCCCAGATTCTCTTTCTCCTCTCTCTCTCTCTCCTTCTCTCTCTCTTGGAGTAGATCTGTCTCTCTCCGCGCATGGTGGATTTGAGATCTGGTCGGAGCACTGAAGTCGAGGAGGAAATCGCATCTGTTGCGGGAACTCGTGTGGATACCTCTAGAGATCGTGCGCGTGCGCGATTACCGAGTCGGCATTATCCACGGGAGATTCGAAACCCCGCAAAGGTGAAGAACCGTTTTTCCCACGTTTCTTTTAATGTCCGTTTTACGGTCCCAGTGACCGATACAATGGAATCAACTTTATTCTCCGCTGCGTTCTTGCCGATTCCTTACACCCACAGCCATCAAATCCCTCCAGCCAAAAACTGCACGTGGATGAAAATCCATACAATATGAATATACGAAAGCCCGTCTTAGCAGTATAATTAATCCACATCTTTATTAGCCAAAGGTGGACACATAAAAATCAGTCTTTCCCTAACCTGACAAGATCAGAACCCCGTCTTAGCAGTATAATTAATCCACATCTTTCAGGATTTGTCCAAGAAAGCCTGGGCTGGCATTCCAGTTCTAACGCGTTAAGACTACCCACGCATCACATAATAAAACTACATGCTATACACAACATATGTATTGTGTTGAAGTCTGAGGAGGCACGTAAACATTAGGTATACATTAGGTACTATATATTCTGTGGGGGAGAGAGGCACGTAAACAATATTCTGTGGGGGAGAGAGACACGTAAAACAATCCCTAACCCCTCCTCCTTCTAGCCATATTATAATCCCTAACCCCTCCTCCTTCTAGCCATATTATGCCAGAGATAACTCAAACATTAACAAAAGCATTCTCATTTTGGTAAATGGGACAAAGGTTGGATGTAGCAAAGATCCCATGGCCACGGGGTCGAGTTAGATTCTCCCACCCCCAAATTTTTGTTCATCATTCTACTTGTAGAATAGTACCTTTTCACACTATAAACCCACGCTGACTCCTAACTGTTGTATTACCTTTTAACTCATGTTAACAAATCAACTTATGACATAATTCAAAATCAAATGGTACAAAGCGGATATTGTCACTCAATATCCCATACCAAATATTTAATGTATATACTGAGACACTATAAACCATGATATCCAAGAAACTTTCATGGAAAAGATTACCATCATATCATGAACAGGGCCCACACCCGGATTGATAATTCTTTCAACATTTCTTTCCTCTCAACAATTATTTTGGGTCAACTTTAGAAAGTAATCCAGCATATTGAATAGGGAATAAACAGGAACTAAGAAATATCTTAACTTACATGCCAATAAAAAATGTACAGGCCATAGACAAAACATTTTTCTTCCACCCTCTTCAAACAGCACATGACAAAGTCATTCAGATGACATCCTACTAGTTTGGAATGATGGAATCAGTTTCAAAAGTATAACCTTAAACATTGATTCCACTAATCAGAATAAATGTGCATATCTCATTCCACAATTTGTTTGGAATGCATAGACCAACTTTAAGAATCTTTTTTAGAGCCACATCCCTATCTGTTCTGTCTGACCGCAGTCAATTTTGTGGAATCAGTTCAGGTCTGATCCCTGAACTGCCTCCATTTGCCTCAGGCAGCATTCCCATTTAAAGCCAGTTAGAAGGTGTAATCAAAATCAAGTGAAGGATGGTACAAAGAATTGGAGAAGGCCAAAATGAGATGGTTTGACATAGTAAGGAAGGACATGACTCTTCTAGATTAAACTACGAACCATACATTTATAAGCAAACTGAGAAAGAAAATCCTAACCATACATTTATAAGCAAGGCGTCTAATTTCCAAGTCATTGTCCTTTATAGTGAAGGAAGAAGCATAATAATAATCATCTATAGAGACATGGGATGTTTCCTCCCTCTCTTTCACTGTGGCTGGCATGTGATTCCATAATTCTAAAGGCTATGACAGGGACTACACTACTATCAAAAATGTTGTGCTATGCCTGTGACTAAGATCATATCGAGTATTGAAAGGAAAAGTTTTCAAGCTTTTGATGAGAACAACTAAAAGTATCTTATATATGTAAGAAACAAATGTAGAATTCATCGCCGCATGATTTTTTTTATTTATTAACACTTTGTTTGGATTCATGTAAAACACATGAAAATAAAAATAAGGGTATGCAAATCTTGCGATTTTATATTATGATGGCCCTTTTGTGGAAGCTAAAGCTAAAACAAAAGAATGAATTCTAGGTAGGTTGACAATGGCTCGACAGTTTTTTTTTTTACTATTTATTGTTTTATATTGAATCAAACATCTAAAAATATTGCAAACTGAAACATTTTACTTAGATTTCAACCTCTTACATTAAGACACACAATCGCTAAAATGTCAGCTTAATGACCACAAATCTCTCGAAGAATGTTCATAACAAAGCGAAACATAATAGAGATCAAAAATTAAATCACTATAATTACATACAGATTAACCCACACTAAAAAAGGAACTGCAGACACAATTTTGAGCCACAAATAGCTCCAAGTGACTAACTCTTTCGTCATTAAAAAAAGGTGGATAATTTCTAGCTCTACTAGTTAGAAACTAGTTGGATTGTCACAATGTTTGCAGACTTCAAAGTGAAAATGAGAATATAACATATACAAATACTATAGTTGGACGACTATATTACTTCCACGCATTAAATTAAGAATTTAACAACACTGTTATTAGCAACGCAGGCCTGGTTAAACCGTGCTTTGAAATCTTTTGAAACCAACTAAACAGTATTACGAGCATTAAAGACCTGATAAAATAGTTTTAATCATGTGCTAAGAACTTTTGAAATGGGCGGGGTGAGAAGGGGCATTAGTGCCCATGATAGGGTTAAACCCATGAAGCTGTTGTAGTCTTAAATTTGTCTAAAAAAAAAGGAAGAAGAACATGTACCAAAAGAGGTGTTCGACCTATTACCAAAAGAGGGACAGGAATGGGCCTCGTAGGTTTCAGAATGGGCGCCCATTGGAAGCCATTCTCTTCTGTAAAATGAGGTCGTCGGGTTATTTTGTGATGAAAATTTAGGTAGATTTCATGACAAGCTCCCATATTTTGAAATCTAGTTAGAATGGTCTCGGAAGAGAGGGTTGATCAAAAAACTTCGCCAGCATAGATGAGTGACCGTGGTAGAGGGAAACTGATGCAACCATGGGACTATATATAAAACCGGTGCAAGAGAGATGTATCCGGTAGAATATGCAAAAAAAAGAAAACCTGATTGATGCTCTAACCAGAAGTTCCTTGCACTGATGGGCTTCGCATTGGAGGATGAAGAAGACAATGTCACCGACGAACAATGGCCGGTAGGAAGGCGGTGGCTGGAGAACGATCCGTAGGGGGAACGAGCAACGCCTGATGTTTGAAGAAGCCCTCTCTCTTGCATCCTCGTTTCGGAAGGGGAGGGGGAAACCCTCTCTTTAAACAAGGCAAAGCATAGGGATGGATGAGATGGTGATGCGCCCAGACGCTGCAAAAGGAGACGAGTCTGAACAAGCTTCGTGATGTGCTTCTCTTGCAGCAGACAATGATCGGACGGAGGGGAGGAGAAGGAAGAAGCAAGGTTGGGAGAAGGAAGAACGAAGCTTCGTGATGGCGGACAGTTAGTGACGAAGAGGAAGTGCCCGTGACCTGGTGGGAGCTTGGGAAACGGGGAAGAGGACGACAGCCGAATTTTGGGAAGAGGACGACAGCCGGATTTTGCCCTTATTCCACTTAAACCGGGTACAAGGTATTCTACCCTGGGTTAAGCAATGCCCTCTGCCAAACTGGGTTAAAGGGTTTAAGTGGAATAAGAGACTTTATTCCGGACCTATTCCGCAAACAAAGCAAGGCTAATTGAATAGTGAATGGGTTGGATAATGCTGATCTTGTTTATAAATGATTTATTAGAAGGTTTTACTTTTTGTATGAATTATGGTAAAAGTTAATACTTTGAGTGGATCAATTCATTTTCACTTCAACTCAACTCAAATTTAATTAACATCAATTCATATTTAATCCGACCTACTTTATATAATTTAGACTAACTTATTTTTCTTTAATATAGACTGAGTTAAATTGAGTGACAGATTGACCCGTCCCATTGACATCCCTGTCCACAGATATTGTTCGAGTGACGTCACGGAACACGTCCCAGAGTTTGGAGGGGTTTTGAACCGCGGAGCCGCCGAAACGGAACGTCCAAATCGTGTCCACCAAGTCACGCCCGGTCCACAGTTCACCACCCGCTACCCCATCTTTGCATTTTACAGTTACACCCCTCTCGAACTTCTTTCTTCTCTCCAACTTCCCCTCTTTAAAAATACCCCCCTCCCCTTCTCCCCCTACCGTTCCAATTTCGAAAGACCGCCTCCGCTGCGGAGGGAAGGAGAGAGAGATCCATAGAGAGAAAGAAAGAGGGTTGTAGAGAGAGAAGAATGTGCCCTTCGGAGAGCTACGCGAGGCGGGAGGCCCCGGCGAGGGAACCCGGGGGCCCCCTCCGGCCGGCCTTCGACGTGCTGGACGCCGACCGCGACGGCATGATCGGCCGCGACGACCTCAAGGCCTTCTACAACAAGGGCAACGACGAGGAGGAGGAGGCGATCGGGTCCATGATCACGGCGGCGGACGCCGACCGGGACGGGTACGTGGCCTTCAAGGAGTTCGAGCGGGTGGTGCTGCGCGGCGGAGGGGCCGGCGGGGTGATGGAGGAGGTGTTCAGGGTGATGGACCGGGACGGCGATGGGCGGGTGGGCTTCGCGGACCTGCGGGGGTACATGGACTGGGCGGGGCTGCCGGCCACCGACGACGACATCCGGGCGATGCTGCGGCTGGGCGGCGACCGGGACGGCGGAGATCGGCAGGGGGTCCCCTACGAGGGCCTCCTCGAGATCCTGGCCCTCGATTTGTTTTCGTCTTATTAGGCGACGGCAAGGATTGAAGAGTTCTCCAGCCTAACCTCCCTCTTAGCCGCGTAATTTTCCATGCTTTTCTAATAAGAGGAAAAAAAGAAAAGAAAAAGAACATATGGTTCTGAATCTTCTGATGTATGTTATATTTGCATCCTTTGTTAAACGCGGAGTTATTTTGGAGATTCCCCCTCTTTGTAAAATTTTCCCATAGATAATTTTTCATATCTTTAAAATAAATTATTTGTTTGCTTTAATTTTTATTTGAGTGGAAATATATAATAGTCTAAAAAAGAAATCTAAAAAAACTCATTTCATCTAAGTGTGCTTTTATGATCTCTGAATATTTTTATTTGGAGAGGCTAAGGGTGTGTTTGGGATAACTCACGAAATGTGTCAACCCTCGCGTAATCTAATTGTACATTGAAAAGTAAGTTTCAATTATTTTTCAAAAAATACATTGTATTCAATCTCTTCTTTTATGTCTCTCTTTTCTCTTATAATTTCATCTTCACGTAAAGTCCAGGAGAAAGAACAAGATCATTTGAAAACATTCAATACAAGTTAGAGATTGAATTATGTACGTAAATAAGTCCTAAGATAAATTACTTAAACAATTAACTCACTTTTGATTAAAGAGAAGAATAGGCAGGTGACGTGCATGGGGAGCTAAGGTATATAGTTCTTTTAACGCTAATTTGTTTGCAGAATAAGTTATTTTGTACGGTCTACTGACGGAATAGCGTATATTAAAATAAGAGTTGCTTCGATTTGATAATTTTATAGGACTCACTGACGAAATAAGAAGAATAAATAGTTTTGGAGTGTAAGGTGGAATGACTGATTCTCCTTATTCTTCTGATACACTATTCTGTTTGGTATAAGTCATTTCGCATGTCAAAGCAAAATTAAATTTATTTTTCTCTTATTCACTTTTATTCTTCTCTTATTCTTCAATCAAAGTAGAATTTAGCTAATGCAGAATTTTTTGTGCAGCAATCGGCTTGAAGCCTCCAAGTCAGTTAAATAGGTATCATAAAAGATTTTGCCTTCGTACCTGAGGCCTATTGGATCCATCTAGGTCAGGTCCAACAGAGGTATGTTAAAAGATTCCTTCTCTTTCAACCATTATTCGGAAATTGCAACAATGAGAATACGTCTTGCCAGCTAATAACAGTGCATCCTCTCATGCATCTGTCAAACGCTTATCCTCCTCTTCCTGTTTTGCTATTGACCGCACATCCACTCTCCTGACCTAACCCTTCCTTTTTTTTTTATTGACTAATATTTGTTGCATCACATAGGATAGGATGCAACTTTAATTTTTAAATGTTTTAAATTTTTATAAGGTCCGATCCACTATGTTTGATATGTTCTTACAATCCGATCTCTGATTGACTCAAAAAATTTGAAAAATAAAAAAGGCCATTACATATATACTTTTGCCTTTTATTTTTTCGTCCTATTATAATAACCTTGTCACATGTAAATAGTTGTAAAGATGTCCCTGCCATTGCCTGTAGTTACATTCTGTTAAATATCTCCTATTCAAACCTTAGTTAACCTTAAACTAAAGGTAGAAATATTTAAAATATCTTATTCTTTGCTCAACTCTCTTTCTCTCTCTTTCCATCTATCTCTCTATCTCACTTTTTCTCTCTTTGGCATAATGTGCCCATCAAAAAAATACTTTTTATAGGGGCATTTTTGTTCAAATATTAAATTTAACCGTTGAAACCGAAATTTGTATGGAAGTTAACCACAGGGGCATTTTTGACAGAATTTTCATTTAGTAGGATTAGTAATAATAGGGCAAAAATATAATTAACTATATAACATGTATTATGTAATTAATCTAATAAAAAACTGATCCCCTTTTTATTGGACTCAACTTATTAAGGATGTCTTTTCACTGTTCATTAGGATTTGATCTTTTATTTTTTTAAATTTTTTCATCACCCGATCCTAGATCGGATTGTACGAATATGTCGGACATGATGAACTCAATCTTAAAAAAATCAATAAAAAAAAGTTGGGGCTGCACCTCATGTGGTGCAGCAAGTGGACCAAGTATTTCTCTTTTTTATTTTTGTGAGACCCATCATCTTTGAGATAAGTTCTTCTAGACTTCATTCTCCTGAATAAAATGTGCCCTTACTCAGAAAGGAAAATAAAAAAAATTAGTTTCACATCTACTTTTTTTTAGTAAAATGACTAAATTATTCTTATCCTATATGAGTGAAAACAAACTTTGATCCAAAAAGATGAAATTAAGAGGATCTCATCTCATCATCATCTTTGGCTCCTTGTTGGCCATTGCTACTTCTATGCTATGTGAGGCAAGAGCATGATTTTAAAAATTGAATCGTTCATCGAACTATTAAGACTTCTAGGTCATGGGTCGAAAGTTCAATCATTGGTAAACCTAGATTTCTGTATTTTATTTGTTGGAGGGGGAGCTCACATTGGCAATTGGGGAAGGAGAGAGTCTGCGTTCAGGAGAAACCTTTTAGTTGTGTCCTGCATTGAGAATTAGAGAGGCTAGTAGTCGCTCACATATGAGGGCATCATAGGAACGGGTCCCGATGAGTCAACGTGAGCCTGAATCTAGTCCAAGGAGCTAAAACAATAGGAGAAGCTTAAGGTCCATTTGATTCCATGTAAAATAGGTTGCATGAACAATTTCTTTTTAAAGAGTGTAGGATAATGGCTTATTTGTTATCTGAAATATTCTAGTCAACGAAAAACTTAATCCTTTGACTCTCCCTTTTTCTGATTTGGACATACATGGGAGGAACTCCTTTTTCTAAGCAGCTGAAAATATTTACATGCGTATTAAATGACTGATTTTATTTTTATTTTCTTTCTAATTTAGATTGTTTTCATTTGAAAATATTTTATACAGAAGTATAACGCACGCTAGGCCAAGGCTTTGTCGGGTCTTAATCAGTTCAATTTAAGACTGGCCCAATAACTACAGGTAAAGAGGTCGAAAGGTCTCATCATCAGCCCACCAAAACAGCTCTCAAAGTCATCTCACTAGAAAAAAGAAAACAAAAAGGCTCTTATGGGAGTTTGAACAAAAATACTTGCTCAGCATACTAGGTATGCAAACGGTAACCGATAGCTCGATTACTCGACTGATTGTTAGTTTATGGATCAGTTAATAGATAGTCTTTTTAAACCAATACGAATAGTAGATAAAGTGACGAATACAAAATTTTCTTAACCGAAAACATATCGTACATTAAGATCTGATTATCCAACTGATTAATAGCTTATAAGACAATTAAGGCTGGTTTGTTTTGAGGATGTGGTATTCCGGATTTTTTGTTCCCGGATCTCTTATTACTAGAACAAGAAGAATTCACTTTAGATGGAATAAGTAGTTCACGGAATAAATAGTTCTTGCCTTTTATATGGAATCATTTATTCCACTTATTCAAAGAATAATGCGTCCGTGTCCAGAATAACAAAGAATAATGCATTCGGACTTCCAAACCGAATAAATGGAATAACACGTCCTGTTTGACCCTTATCCTGCAAACAAACCGGCCCTTAATGGATAACAATTCTAAACCGATAGCTTAACATATATAACCATGGATCTACCTTCGATCCGCACTGAATCCAACCTATTTACATTCCTAGCCTACACCATCCAACACCAACTATCACATGCCAACGGTGTATGGCTGCAATCCTTCGATGCGGTGCAGCAAGTGGTCTCTAGGTTTGAACGAGAGTCTCTTCTTAGGGGGTTTCTGTTTACTCTACAGGGAAGATTTCAAGGATGTCTAATTGTTGGAGAATCTAGGCCAGGAAGGTTAGCAAAAACAAAGTGACACATAAGATAAGGATATCAAAAATCAGGATTTCAAACAGTCAAGGTCAAAGTGGCAGAGTGATGAATTATTCTAGTTTGGTGTTTGTACTGTCTGATCAGAGCGTACGACAACACAATAGCTACACAATTTTCCTTTCAAAAAAAAAAAAAAAAGTCGAGGTCAAAATGGGGGATTATTTCGATTTGGTGTTTGTACTGTCCAATCAATGACCGGACAGTTAAAAAACTAAAATCACACTCCATATGACATATGATGTCCTAGATCAGATGCGAACGGATTGCAATACCCTAGGCACTGCAACAACTCTTCTTATAGGCTGAAAAGAGGCGAACCACAGCAGCATAGGCCAAGCCTCAGCTGCTGCACTCAAACTTGGGCCCGAGCTTGGGCCCAAATGAGCCATGCGCAGCGGGTTGTTCCGGTCCATGGCATTTGCGGATTCATGTTTTGTGGCTCCAGTACAGTGGACAAATTTTGAAGAGTCTGTACATGGTGAAGGACACCCAAATTGGCTTGTAGTTTACAAAACTTCCATGAAAAAAGCAGCTCGTGGGTTGTGTTCCTTGGCAGTCATTGTGTACAAGACGACCCGTTGAATGAACCAATCACTGTGGATAGGTTAATTTGGCATGCATGCAATAAGCGAGGCAGAGAGCCTTAATGCTAAGCTTTGTGTGGAGAGGGGGGCCATCTCTTTCCATTTGTAGACAAGCCAAGAGAACAAGGGTTCTTTCTTTCCCACTTGTATGGGTGAGAAGAAGAATAGGAGGAGGAGGGAAAGAAATTACAAATAAGACTTGTCTACAAATGCTGAATCACCGCGCATTGCACATAAAGTAGACAGAGAACAGCAGTTAGGGGTATACATTAGGAATAGAGATCTTCTACATACAGGTTTAGACTGAACTCAGTCAATACATAGAGGGGAAAGTTTTAAAAAACTCTTTCATATGGTGTTTTTTCCATTCCCAAAGAGAGGTTTTTGTGAAAGACTCCTTCCTTCTCTCTGTACTGACTCAGTTCAATCCAAACCTGCACTGAGAGAAACCACACTCGTACATTAGCACTTACCGCATAAACGTTCAACTAAGACAATCACTTCGGAGTTGGAGTTATCATGTTATTTTCCCATGTTGCTAAAGTTTCACCATAGTTGATCTCTTTGTGACCTGCACAGGAGCTAAACATTTTTTTATAATTAGGGTCATCGTGTCTGGATTGGACAATCACAGTTACTGTTCTCACCATTTTCCCAAAGGGATTTTTTTGCATATATTTCTGTAAATTACTGTATATGTATATATTTCTGACTCCCATGTATTATTATAAATACTCTTGACATCCTTAAAAATGTCATGGTTATATTTCTCTCTTGTCAAAATGCCACGAACCCTAACAGAATATGTCAAAAGTATTCAGATGTTTTTGTGTATATATTTTTAAATTCATCATAACTTTGCATATATACCTCCGATTACACCGTAATTTACGAATTTTTTTCTAACATATTTAGTTAAAGTTCGCAACATTTTGACGAACAATTCTTGTTGGGCTGATTGAATGTGTATCCTTCCAAAAAACACAACTTCTAACATTTTCTCCTTAAATATCAAAATGTGCATGGCTCTTGACTCAAAGGTAGTACCACCAGAGCTGTGGTGCATTTGTATTGTTGGATTAGATAGTTAGGTTAGATGATTGCCTCAACCACCAAGTTCTATAATTAATCCATGTTAGATGAAATCTATTCTGACTTGATATATGCTCCTGACAGTACCCTTTATCCAATCCATTACAAAGATTTAATAATTAGGTTAGCCACGTCGCTTTCATCAAGTCCAGTGTTATCGGAGGCCTGATCTATCTGTTCCTGAGCAGCCGCCATTCTTTTCATTCGTTTGTTCTTATTTGAAAGTAGCGGCAAGTATCAGATTGTTTGAGGAGAAAGAAATAACGGTGGTTGAACTCAAGGAGAGCATGAAATCTAGGCATGTAAATTGGGCGGGTTGGGGTAAGGCTGAAATTGGGCCAGCCCGGTTTGAAAACGGGCCAGCCCAAATTCAACCCAGTCTAGACTATTACATATTAAAATGCGAAAAAACTGTGGTACGTAATATTCTTCATTACTCATTCCTTAACTCCTGTTAAAGAGGATTCGTCACTACTGCTTATCAGTTGAAATGTTAGAATTCACAACTCGGATTCAAGTTGCATGAACTAGTGTGGAAAAAAAAAACATATTAGTCCAATTATGATCCAGAGGGTTATTTAGGCAAAGATGTGTAGCAACCTGTTATCTTTCTACCGTCAAGTTGCATAAACTAGTGCAAGAAAAAACAAAAAAGATGGTAGTCCAATTATAATATGGTTGTCGCAGCTCTGCGAAGCCAGCCTCACCTACCAAATGTCTAACCATCTTAATATTCCCACGTGGAATACGTACTCACGGAACCAAACTCGGCGTCAAGTGCAGTTTCCCAGCTCTTTTACAGTGATGAAGTTTTTTCCATTCTCCGATAATGGATTTAAGAGATGGCGGCACAGCAAAGCTATGTACGCTGGCCTGTTTGTAAACCTGGAGCTGGACTCCTACCATGAAAACACCCCCTAGGAGAACTCTTTTGGTTGAAGAATGGGGATCCTCCTCCGGAGAAGCATGCATGCTTGTCCTCGCAAGGATGAGAATTAGAAAACACCTCATCTCACCATTGTGGTTATTGAGCAATATGTTCTCGGAAAGAAGGGGATTCTATCCTCAATCAATCACCTTTCTTGTGATTTTCGTATGAAACGGCACCGTTGTTTCTGGTAACATCTGCAGCAGGGAGAAATCGATCTTTACATTTCCCATCTTCTTCTCCTTTTAATCTTCTTCTTCTATTTCTTAGTTCTTTTCCTCTATATTTGCTGGCCAATTGGCATCTGATATGGACACGAACCCGATATGCTTAATTTCCCATACTTTAAACTTTATGCCATCAAATCTGTCACCTTTTTGTCACCCAACAATGGTGATTTGGCCTGTTGAGTTGGACCTGAAGGGACAAATTTATGTTCATCAGTTGTGGATAACACCACCAAAGTATCTTCTACTTTAGAAAACAATACACAGTGTATGCAGTAGAGTAGGAAATGCTTTTGAGCAAGTATTGCCATCAAGGAAATAACAGAAAAAAAAATCCATTCAACTACTAATGATTGTCCTTGAAGCGTTTTTTTTTTTAAAAAAAAATTGTGTTGGCAGTGGAACATCTGCTGTATATGGCCATACTGAGGCAAATGAGGGACATTAATTATAAATTATTGTAGTAGCTAAATCACTATTTTTTACATATTAATCTCTCAAAGTTAAACATATTAATCTAACAAGAAACACTTTGCTGCGATTACCACCTGATCGACGTAAATTGGACGATAGCCGGGCACGATACATTTTTTTTTTAAAATGTCAATATCGTTGCATTTTTGCAGCCTTCAAAGAACGAATGATTAATCTTTTCATCAAGGGGTCATTTAATGTGTCGTAACATATCAAAGAGTCTAAAATTAAAGAGAAAATTAAACATGACACCCAAAATATTTATCTTGTTCTTTTGATGATATCTGTCAAATCACAGCAACAATTAATTGTATAAACATCACTTTGTTTTGCAACACTGCTTTTGCATGAGTTGTGGGATAAAAAAAAAACCCAACAAGATTGTCCTGCAGCTTATTTGATAAATGTACCTTCCCTCATAAGAAAATATTATAATGCAGGTTGACTAAGGAATATAAATCCGGGATAAGCCACTCAAACCAGCTTGAAACCTATGCACCTTAGACTTATTAATAATAAGTAACCATGTCCCGACATAAACTAATGCGGGTTTCTCTTATGCGGGCTAATGTGGGCTGGCCCGCTTTCAGCCCAGTTTGGAATCTGGCTTTGGCCCGTAGTTGACCCAACTCAAGTAATAATTTTGGGTCAACCCGACTGCGGTGAACATGGGTTGGGCTGGGCTGCGGATTGGCCCGCCTGATTGCCACCCCTAATGACATCTTTAACTTATCTCTCAACATCACAGTTCTGGATCGGTAAAGACACGCCTTTGCTTTTGAGATGAATGTTGAGTCTTATGACTATATTTTTTTTCTTTTTCTTACCAGGATGGCTCAGTTTGCCGAATATGTACATATATGACTTGAGGAGACAAAAATGAGCAGTATCATCAACATATATTTTTACTTTTGTTGCCACCTAAAAGATCAGTCTCACGCTAATAATTATGGCCAATTCCAACAATTATGGTTTGTGAATTGTTAGCAAATAGCAAAACAAGAGTTGCAAACAAAAATAGGAATTTTTCACGAACACTAGATACTTGCAATTAACTCTAAACAACAAATTGCACCCAAGATAAATATAAGATGCCCAACAATGTGCAAAACAGGATAATAGAAGTAGATAGACAAGTCCAACCTCTGCCAAAGGACACCAATAATGCAATCAACAGTGGAAGGGGCAGCAACAACCAGTAAGCAGAAAATGTGCTGCATGCTGCCCCCCAGAAAAGATGAACTTGAAGGATGATGTAACCCCACAGCATCCAATACAAGAATGCCCTTCACAAGCAAATAAAGAGACCATTGTACCCATGAATGAAAGACAATCTCTAATAACTTTCCCTTAATATCCCAAATCTAGAGGATATCATCTGCCACCAACTTTCCCATAATACCCAAATCTAGCATGATTAGTGTGTTTCTAAGATTTTTTTAGTCAAGTCAATGACCAAATATTTGCATGCCTTCCTAATTAAAAGAGTTCGAATCTAACCATGCATATGTTTGTAAGATATCTTTTTGTTATTCCTACAAATCTAATTATATTTATAAGATTGTCCTCCCTTTGCCCAAGAAGAGATACACACTTGTTACTAGGGATGGAAGTAGGTCAGGCTAGGCCATACTTTGTTAAAACAGGTCAGGCCTGCATGGCAAAGATTTAGCTTGGGCCTAGCCTGTTCACCTGTTGTAAGCCAAAAAAGAAGTCTGGCCTGACCTGTTTAAAAAAATCACTAGGCCTGGCCTGGCCTATTGGCCTATTTAGGCCTATTAAGAAATAGGCCTTGACCTACAAAGTCAAAAATAGGACTCGGCCTATAAGATATATATATATATATATATATATATATATATATATATATATATATATATATATATATATATATATATATATATAATATGTAAACAGACCAACTTGCAAGTCTATAAAACAAGCTTTTGAAAAATAGGCCAGATCTATTTGTGAAAATAAGTCTATATTAAGGTCTTGGCCTGGTCCAAATTGCTAAACAAGTCAGGCCAGGCCATAGGCCGCCTGACCTACTTCCACGCCTACTTATTACCCAAAGTCTCTGGTTAACTCAAAAGTGACCTGACCACCTAAGAGAATGAAATCCTTGTAGAGGTTCTAATCATCGGCCTAACGATGTGGAATAGACTTTAAACACAAACCTTCACTTCAAGCAACAGCTGTGAAAGTTACTATTTTTAAATGAAGAGACTAAAATATCATATCAGTAAGCTTACATATTAATCATCTGGGTGGTCCTTGCACAGGGCATCTTTACAAGTCCTTATCCATTCAACAAATCAGATGAGAAAGAGAACCAAGGTAGATATCGAACCTCCTAATGCAAGTAATGCATGTATGATCATCACAAGACCATACAGCAACGGAACAATATGCCATTTGGGTGGCTTTTAAAAAAAATAAAATAATTGGGGTGGCAATTGCATGTTCATCTTATAAAGCTATTGTTGAAGATGGGGAAGAGCCAAGGTTGGTAGGACGGTAAACTCGTCTTATGATACATTTTAATGAGATCAATCAGTTAGGTCGTGTTTGGCGGAGCTTCCGTTTAGAAGTGCATTTGTATTTTTATTTAGTTATTTTTTATGGAAGTTATTGGATCTTGAAAATTATTATATGTGGTATTTTACTTATATTTTGACTTCCAACCAAAAGTTACAAGGAGAGAACTTATAAGATTAAAGAAAAAGTGAAATTGTTATGAAAGAGTTGACTTTTGTAACAAACTAAAATTAGTTATAACCTTTCTCTCTCAACTCATTCTTCTATATAAAAAGTGGAAGTCAAAAGTAACTGTCTAGTAAAAATTTTACCAAACACGTCCTTAACAACATATTATTTGAATTGATTCATAGAAAAAAAGTGAACTGAGCTAACTTCTATTAGCCTGAGGTTGACTCTTATTGTCATCTGTCTTTTATGGCAGAAGTCATCTTGAGATAGATAGTTCGAGTTGGTTGAAGTCCCTGACGAAGTCCCTTTCATATGAGTACGAGTCAATTCCATTAATTATGTTTTAACCCTTAACAATATAATGTATTTTTACAAAAAAATCTTTCTAATCTAACTATGTATTTGTAAGTCCTCACAATTCTCTTAAATTAGTGCAATGCTCCAAAATGTTAAAGAAAAAAAGTTCCTGAGAGTTAAGAAAGTAGAGATTGTGAAGACTTATTTATAAATAGTTGAATTAAGATGAGTTATTTGTAATATTAAAAGTTTATGAGGGTTAAAGATCAAAAAGCAACTTAAAATCAAACTTAGTCCACCTTTTGCACCGGCCCCACACACTCCTCTTCCTTGCAGGGTGTTAGGACCTTTTGTTGTCAAAACTTTCCTGTTGCAATTATCTAAATGAGTTGTTTGTTTTAAATGTAAAACAAGTGCAATTTAAAAAATATTTTTATTTTTTTATAATTTTTAAATTTTTAGTTCAATACGTAACAATATAAAATAAAATCGTATTGAACCTTACCTGCCTACTTGAAGGCTTATTTTCTTGTTTTAATTTTCAAGGAGAGCCACTGTAAGCCAAAACCAGAAGGACATGCAATTTCTTCTTTGTTTTACAAGCAACTAAATAAATACTCAGATTTTGAAAAGATGAAAATCCAGTGATTTTAAAATCAATGATTTTAAAACCGATGAATTATAGAATTTTATGATGTAACAAACAACCTCTAAATACAGTTCAGTGTGGTAGATTTTTTTTTTTTTTTTAAATCTTTTACATAGACAGTTGTCTGGTGAATAGGTGATAGGTGAACCGTGAAAAAATTGACACTTATAATCATAAGTCCAACATCAGATCAAACTAAAACATCAAACCACATGGTGATGACTATTTCAAAACGTTTTAACACATCTAGAACCTCAACGATCAAGTTGTTCCATGGCTATTTGGGTTCTTCCCTTCACATCTCCAAACTTAGGTCTGGCAATGTTATTAATTATTATGACTTGATGAGGATTGCCAATGATATGTCCTTTGAGGGACGTACTAATCCTGAGCTGACCCTAGTGTTTCAGTACCGTCCTAGTAGTTTAATCATGAAATCAAGAACAGCTCAAAGCTGGTTTGTGTCAACAAGGTAAGATTAGAGGACTAGATGATCTCAACATCTCATGTATCACCATCTTACAATCATCCTCAACATAATTGAGAACTGTGTCCAAGGCATATACACTACATGTCTCCTCATGCTCATCCATCATCAGTATCAACATAATTGAGGGCAGTGCCTAAAGCATACATAGTACATTAATTGATCTTGCTAACACATGCTATCCACCAAGATCCTTCTATATATTTAATTTGAGCCAACTTGGCTGGCCCATTCATGCAAGCAGCACCTCCGTTGCCTTGGCAGTTCATGGCTTTCCAGTGCACCCACTAAAGCATGTGGGGGCTCCTCAAAGACAACCCCCATCACCCCACTTGCTTGGAATCATGTTCTTTGGCGCTTTTGAACGGCTGCTGATTAAAATATTGGCTCCATTGATCTAATCTGTGGAGGATGAATCAATTGGCCCACCCAACAAACCACAATTTGGCACTTGTCATGGACCCCATGTCCTAGGGCGCATTCTAGACCTCTGTTGATAGGTGGACGGCTGGCAACTGAGAGGATCAATTTTTGAGAAAAGACATAACGATTGGACGGTTTGGATATATTGACTAGCTAGTGTTGTGGAGACTGCCACAGAAGATTACAAAACATCTCATCACCCCTGTGGGCAAGCGGCTTCTGAATCACTTGATGCATAATTAACTTAAATAATTAAACAAACTTAGGAGAACGGGAACAAAGGTTTCATCTAATCCAATCCATCACATAATTCCCTAGTCGTAGTCCAAGAACTAGTAATTGAAGTAAGAAGTCCCACGGATTGGACGGTTCACAAGTTGATCTTATCTTGGGGGAGCTCGTGCATCAAACTCTGTCGCAAGTTCTTGTGTTGATCTTCAAGCTAAGAGAGTGTTTTGCTACTGTAATAGATGCCTTAACTAGTAATAGATTTGATATTATTATTATTATAGTAGATATTTAGTTAAGTCGTATCTATTTTAATGTTCATGTATCAATAAAATCTTCAATTCTCATAAACCTTTTATATTACAAAGAACTCCTCATAATTTAATTATTTACAAATAAACTCTCACAATTACAAGTTTCATAAAAATAAACTCTTTTTAGAGATTTTTTGTAACACTCTCATAAACTTTTTTGTAACATTTTGAGATCTTGAACTAATTCACGAGATATTATGAGGGTTTATAAATAAATAGCTAGATTAGGAGGATTTATTTGTAAATATACTATATTTTCAAAGATTAAAATATAATTATATCTTTATTACTATAACAAATCTAATATGAGTCTAAACTTGTATTAAAGATGCTGAAACTTTAGTCACAGTTTTAAATTCCCTCCTCTCCTTTTTCCCCTCTCATAGTACTCTCTCTCTCTCCACCCCTAAAATTTCTCTCTACGATCCTGTGCAATATTCTATATTAATTTCAACATTGATGTCTATACATTTTAAAAATACTTATATAAAAGCTAATATTCTAACCAAATGGAGCAGGAGGTGTCTTAAATCTCTTCCCAATGCGAAAGAAAAGAGAAATGACTTTGTAAATTATCTAATAGCTTTTTAAGAAATATTTATTTAAAGGTAAAGTGTCAGTTTATTTGATGTCTTATTAATAAGAGATCGTGGTGCTCCTTTTTAAATTGATAATTTTATCTTTTAACTCCTAAAAATAGTGTATTATGTTTTAACCCTTTTAATCTTGATATTTACAAAATAAACCCTGACAATCTCCGGTGAATTCGTGAAAGGACCCTAAAGTGTTACAAATAAGTCCTAAAAAGGGTTCACTTGTAAGATATTGCAATTATGAGGGCTTATTTTATAAATAATTCATTGAAGAGGCATTTTTTGTAATATCAAAAGTTTATATGAGATAAAAAGTAAAAATCCTTTTAATATCATAGTACTCTTCTATTTAACCGGTAGCAAGAACGTCTAATGTCAGAAAATTAGGCATTTTATTTCGCCAATTAAAAAATTTCTCGTGAAGCGTGGAATAACAACACTCAACCCACTTTGTAACATGTTTCACATAAGAAAAATCATTTCACATGACATATATATGTTTTATTTTTTTCCCAAAACCAAAAGTATGAATTGTAATTGCAATTATCGACTCCAACATCCCGTCCACCATCTGCTATTATGATTGCACCATATTGTCTATTTAGCTCCTCTACACTTTAATTAACCTTTAACTGACGAATATTGGTCCCTGTAAAGGATAATTGGACTGGACTTGCTATGTTTTGGAAAAGATACGAATATTCTCTGCAATATTTCAACCAAGGCTATATTACTCAACTTGGAAGACAGACTTGCACATGTAATCATGCAAAGGGACTATATATACGAATAGGTCTCATGCAAATTAAGTCCATTCAGCCATTTTAATTTTAGCAAGGATATATATGGGTACGAGTAATGCTTGTTGCAATTCACAATGTCCTTCTACTACTTAAGGAACTCACATGAGGGATGTTCTCCTCTTAAATGTCCGTTGATGTCATCTACGTGTTTGGGCACATGAAAGTATTAAATTAAAAAAACAAAAATAGAAAAATTCACTTGACATGTTATCTTTTTGAAAGCATGGACTATATTCTCAAGAATATGATCAGACTTTTGAGAATATGATGCTCTTGAAATTTCTCCCTAACATCGTGCTCTCAAGAGCACTCCAAGACCATGGAGAATGTGATATTCTGGAGAACGTGAAGATGCTCTCAAAAGTCTTAAGATGTTCTCAAAATAATAATTTGGTAAATATTTTTTTATTATTATTTTTGAATCTAACACTCCTATGTACACTAGGCGGATGACATTGGTGGACATTTAATTAAAGGTAAAAAACAACCCTTATATGTGCTCTCTGGATAGCAAAAAGGTATTAAAGTACTCAATTCACGTCACCTCATTTGCACCCACAACAATGCAATAAACTTTACTCATATGGATATATGCGACGAATGAACCCTAGGTAGTCTCCCTTGTGGGCAACGTGGACGAGTTCTGTGCAGACTCCTCAAGGTCACAAGAGGAAAAGCTTATGGTAGCAAATCCCGTGCACGCATCCATGTGTACCCTAAAAACTGCAACAAATTGTTGCCTCCCCCCTAATCATTCATTTCATGGAATGGGACCAAACAAAAGCATGCAATCATCAGCTGAACACACAACACACACATACAGATGGAGGTAATGGAAGGGTGTGGGGGAAAAGGTGGAAGACAACTCCCTAAAGCCTGGCCAACAACACAAGCAGACATAACAATACACACCTCAAGAGGACAGGAGGGGAATTTAATAGGGGGAAGTGTCTGCCCAAACCATTTCTTGGTTAGAGAATTTAATAGAGAAAGTAGGTGTCTAATAAATTTTAAAAAAGGGATGGCCGGATGTTAGAAGACAAGACATGATGTTGAGCTGACGGCGTTTTGATGGGTATGATTGTTGTGGGTTTTCATTGCCTCCACATACATACATGGACTTGGTGTCCTTGTTTTGGAAGAACAGGTTGGCAGGGTAGAGAAGGAGGTCTTCAGTGACAAACACCTACCATCCTTCCATGGGAACTTTCTTAAGGCAGGCAGTCCATGAAAAGGGATGAGATTGTCTGGATTTATGTGTTCGGACCGTTCAATGCTCTTGGACACACGGAACCAAATTGTACGAAAGTATATAACTCATTTACCTTTGAAACTGACGTGCACAGTACATATATATGCGGCTCGATTTTCTATGTCTAGAGGGTGTTGAGCGGTCCAGGCGCACGGATCTAAACTATCTAATTCCGTCCATGACTCTATTTGGGTGTCTGCAAGGCAAAAGGATAACTTGAGTGATGGTACGGGTTGTCATTATGTAGGGTTTCCATGTAGCCGGCTCCCCTTTTCCATATAGTTTTTTCCTTCCTTTTACGGCTCATTGAGTATGTATGGTTCGGTGATCAAGTTGGGTTTTAATTTAGGTTTCTTTGGAAGCACAAAGCAAACAGTAACTTCACTGCAAGAATCTGTTGTTTCTCTCACTGTGTAAAATAAGTGTAGGTGCACAGAGGAACCTGGAGCAAAAGGGGCAAGATCATTTTTATATGCATCATATTCATAGCATCCATGCAAACATCCAAACTCAATAGAAACTCAAATAGTATAATGATTAGAAACAAGGTTTTGCTTGGTAGCCAAAACTATTATACAAATTTTCAACTCTTTACCTGCGTGATATCCTTATATCATCCATAATTTAAGCTCTTTCAACCTAGATGGTTCACGGAATTTCTGCTTATCAAGGATGTGGCATGTGAAAATGAGGTTTATAAGCACCTAAGGTACAAATAAGTTATGTAGGCGATTGCAGTTTTACTTACAAATAGATTAGAAATAAAAGTAGTACATAAGATGTGATCAATGGCTAATTAGTTGAACATAAAATTAAATGGACAAATAATGGGTTAATTAGATTAAAAAATAGGTATATTCTCATCTTTGTTTGAAATTGTTTAGGTACGAATAGCATCATTTTCCCGATCCTATAATTACAAGAAATATGTACCCTTTAAACATAAAAAACTGACTGATAACCGAACGTTCAGGTATCATCTACAGCCTTTTTTTGCAATAGGCATATGAGGACTGCATCCTCTTAATAGTATAAAACTTTCTAACAGTCAAGCATAGGACCTGACAACTTGGAAGTTCCTTTTTTCCATAATATGAGAGGGTCATGTCTCTTGATGAGGGGGATAGTAATTAGGGCTGCAAATGGGTCTGAGACGGAAATGAAGATAGGTGTTTCCGCTTCTATTTTCTAGATGGATATCGAAAATGGAACCGGAAACAAAAATACATGTTTTCACTTTTGTATCTATTTTCTATATGAAAGCAGAAACAAAAATGGAAACTTAAGTATCCATTTCCTATAAGATACATACAATGTGATATTTCTTATTAGTCACATGTAATATATATTACTCTTCATGGAGTATCATGTAATGTATATGCAATGTGATGTCTACTTTATTAGATTAAGATAGTATCTCTAAGGTTTAATATCACATTAGACAAGAATAAGGGTAAAGATCTTATCTCCCTCTATAAAAGTGCTATCATTTATCAAATTAAAGTATTAACAATATTTTTACCTAGCTTAAAACTAAAGTTCGAATCCTTGATGGTACTAATTAGATTTTGTGATGAGACAAAAATATAACTAATAATATACTATCGGAATAAATATTGGAAAGCGGATGCGGAAATAAGTGTTTTCGCTTCCACATCTATTTGCTTATTGGAAAATTCGGATTCAGATGCACTTCAGAATCGGAAAGAGAAAGCCTCGTTTTTGTGTGTGTTTTTGCATCTATTTTAGAAACATCGGAAATAGGTTGGAAATCAAAAAGTCCGAATACCATTTACGGCCCTAATAGTAACAGAGTTGATGTTAAACAGCATCCAAAGACCCACTCCTCACTCTCTTTCCTGGATTGGTTGAAGATTTCCATTTTAAGAATTATCTGTGATATTCTTCTCTAAAGTCAAGATGAGGGTATTCATAGGGTTTAATTGGTTAACTGGGCATTCTCTGTTCTTACATGTTAGTATAAACTTAAGTGTCCCAGACATCCCTCAGTTCAGCTAATAAGTAATTCTCTGTATTTCTCTTAACTGTGAGAAGGGAAGAGAATGTGAACTTTATTTGTAATTAATCAAACGGCCTTTGGATTCAAAGATGACTTTATTTGTATAATGTTAGCCTCCTCCTCGTTTACAAAGCTGAGGATACAAAAGATAAAAATATCTTCTGTTCTTATTATAATACGCTAAGTATCTGCATTATCCACTAAATGAGAAGAAGAAGTTACATTGAAATTTACAAGATTGGGTCCAATCCATTTTCTTTTTACCTTTAGTGTGTATCTTTTCATAAACTAAACCCCATCATTACCTTACGAGCAATGATAATTTTTCGATGTCACTAGCAATAAATTGGACAATTACTTTCTTAAGAATGACATAGTATCTCCATATTGATGTCATTTCTAAGAACTTAGATGAATATCCAATGACTTTTTACAAATGAGTAAGAATGTATGTTGTCAGCAGAGTCAATAGTTAAATGCTAGCGCCAAAATTTTTAAGTAGAATCTTAAGTGCCAAAAGTATACCAAAGTGCCATTTTATTTTTGTAATTTTCCAATACATGGTATCAATGCATATATAGATGAGGCACATAAGAGTTCAATTAACGTTATGCTAGCTTTCCTGGTATGCATTTAGAAGTATTGCACAAAGAAGGCAATAGCCACTTGCCCATCAATTTGCATCCACCAAATCTTTCCCCACAAATGCTTAAGGTAATGTGGACTGAAAGCTACTTCAGAGTTTACCAAAAAAGGTGGAACAAATCCAAATCTCATTTCTTAAAATTAGCCGCCTTCTACGTTTTGGGGACCCTACGAGTCATATGTATGTCTGATGGAGTAACATAATCTACTTATATTAACATCAATGTAAAGTTAACAATTTTTCTGTTCAATCAATTTGTCTTCATACAGCGAACTACAAATGTTATGGCCCTCCAAGTTGTTCTTCATATATCTTAAACAAGAACTCGGATTAGACAACCTTACATGTACCCTACATGTGGGTGTCAGTGTCACTGAAGCACTGCTGCTCTCTTATTAGCCGAAGCCTAGCTGCCAACAACAGGATCTTGGTGTCATTAACTCTTCAAGATTTTGCATGTCAGAATGGGGTATCTTAGTGAAGGGGAACATGCATTTAATCTTTCTCCTAATTAAAGTAGTCTACTGGCAGTATATCTGATCTCTACAGGGCACCTCAATGTTAAGTTTTGGCTGGGTCAAAGAAAAGGTCCAACACAGAGGAAAAAACAACAACAAATATAATAAAAAAGTAAAATACTAACTCACTTTGTTAGCGGAATAGGATCCAAATAACTGGTATAAGGGTCTAAACCTAGTTTGGTTGCGGGAATTCCTAATTCTCTAAATTCCTTCAATTTCTCAAATTCTACTTGGAATGCCTAATTCCCCGAATTCCTCTAATTCTTCGAATTCTACTTTTTATTTCCCTCCTTATTCCACTCCTTGCCAAATTACTTAGAATAGTGCAATGTAATTCTCCTTATTCTAGGTAGGATACCAACAACTTACCAAATCAAAATACCTCTTATTTTGATTTAGGAAATCCTTAAAACATTATTATGAAATAAACAATTCTGCAAACAAAGTGAGTCCAGCCTGGAGATCAACGGATGCCCTAATTGATCTTGGTTCTGTTCTTGACCAATCAGAACTGTCCCTCCTCATATAAAAAGGTCCTTCATAGGCAGAAAAACAATCACATGACCTTTTTTTCTCTTTTTGCAAGTAAGAGTTGCGGGCCCCATCTAATTGGATGTGGATAACTACTTATCAATCATTATTATTCAGGAAGACATATCATAACCATGATGGATTGAGTTTTATTTAGTAGATTAGTGTTGTTTCCTATGCAGTAAAGTAATATAAATATTAGTATTGATGTGCATTTGTAGATGCTTGAGTTTTAAAATAAATCAATTGACACTGTCTTTTCGAATTTTGAATTTATGTCCAAAATTGCTGTGAACATCTAAAATTTTTGGGAATATATATATACATATATATATATATATAGCATTTTATGGTCTAACATGGTCGAAATCAGTGAGCCCAAGGGAGATCCAGAGCACTTGGTTTCGATGTCCTGATAGATGCGGGTTCTAATGCAAAACGGTGTCGACACCAAGGCCAAAGATGTTAGCACCTTAGAAGATCCTGTTATAGATCAGAGCCGGAATTAGGGCCAGTGGCATCAATAGTTTGATTCAGAGGTATTTTGAGTTCTTATATATTGTCAGCAAGGACAAAGGAAGGTGGGCAGTTCCTCCCAGAGCTACTTTCTTATATTTTATGTTTTTTATGATAAAAGTACAAAAGCGATACTGAAGGAAACAGACTCTATGGATGTAAAGATGTTACTGAGCAAGTGGCAACACAATTCTTAAATATTTTTTCTTATTTCACATAAGATATCATATCTGCTAAGTCTCCTAAGAGACCACATCTTGAAGTCCCTTTCCCTTCCCCTGTAACACCTACTCACTCACATCTTTTCTCCCTTAGTGTCACAGCGTTTTCAAACACTTCAGTTGCTCTTAAGAAAGAAGACCTATTTAATGAAACGGCTTATGAGAGGGATAAGGTCACAATATGATCGCAATATTTGTAAATGCTCCAGTTACTTTTAGACTTGTGTGTGATCCAACTTGTAAGGGAGAAGAAGAAGATAGAGAGAAAGGAGAGAAATATAACTCATTTTTTGAAAAGCTTATTCAATTCTCTCAACTTCTTTTGGACGTGCCGATGGATTATGAAAAATGTGTTGATTTTTGTAAGTGCTGCCAAAAGCAGCCTAAATAGATAAGTCGATTCAAGTGGCGAGAAACGTATGAGAATGATCTCAGACAACATCACCGATTACCATTTTTTTGGTCAATACAAAAAACAAACTCACCGATTATGAAAAAAATTGAGATCTTTTACGTCCAATTTTAGACTAAACAGTATGAAAATTCATCTCACCTGATGAGGCAGAATCCGATTCGGCCCATTAGAGCAGGCTCAAACCCCGTTCAGCCCAACAGCAGCAGTATCAGGCCCTCCGGGAGCCTCCAGCCCATCAGCGGCCCAGAAGCCTTCGGCCCCATAAGCGGCACCGTTGCTCCCGGCCCAACAGGCTTCGACCCATCAGCCTACGGCCCGGGAACAGCGCGGCAGCCCTAGGCCCAGCAGGCTTCGGCCCATCGGCGGCCCAACCCCCTTCGGCCCGATAGCCGAGTCCGGCCCACTCCGGTGGCGGATCAGGCACTATGGCGGTTTACCAGTAAGTCCAAACATAGTCCTATATCGGCTACCACCGTTAACCAACATCTATCCTCTGCTATAAATACACCGCTATTTATTGCCAAAGGTATGCAATTCTTTGCCTCCGAGACCCTTAAGGACTACGGTCCAAATAGCATTAAAGCTACTTCTTGCCTTCTGAATCGAATCATCTTCAGAAGCTAACTTGACCGTCGGAGGGGGTTCCTAAGGGCCAGAGCCCGGGACTCCTGCTGACCGGTTTCTTCTTCTTTCCCTCCTGCAGGAGCTCGGTTCGAATCATCGCCGACCTTCCCGAGTCGGTCTCGGCCGCCGACCTCAGACTCCTCTCCCTGGTCTCGACGCCGTGCGACGGCTGCCCCGCGCTGTCCCCTCGTCCGACAAAAGGGCTTTTGGGCTCACTATCCAAGAGCAAGCCGAGTCCGAGACCCTTCCGGCCTCAGACCGTCGGCTTCGGCTTCATCGCCTGTCGGCAATACAGCCAGAAGGAGCTTCATCCGCGCCGCCCCTTCGCCCGTCGAAGGAGCCTCGGCCCCGACTTCCCGGAGACGAGCCTGCACCGACCGAAGCGCCCTTCGGCCTTCGGACCCTCGTCTTCGCCTCCGCCTCCTCGGCCTTCCGGATCCCCGTCGGGCCTCAGTAACACTGATCCGAACCGGCTTCGGATCCACTTCTTCGAATTCCAGCCTCGGAATCCGGTCGTGATAGATCCAGTCTACATCACGTGGCGCCGTCTGTGGGAATCCAACAAACAAGTCATGTCACAAACCCGACAATCCGGACAGGCCGAAGCAGAGACATGGGCAGTCCCAGTGCAGTCTCTGCCTCCCGAAGGCACTTCATCCGCTCCAGCAAGCGCCACTCAACCAACCATGACAGGGTCTACTGTTGGAGACAACCGGATAAAGGAACTTCAGCAACAAATGACCGCACTGACGGCCACTGTCACATCTTTGGCAAACATGGTTTCTGCCATGGCCCAGTACATGGGGGTATTGAGTCAACTCCCCCAACCAGCACCTCCCTTTCGCCCTGTACAGAACGAGGAGCCTCGGCCAGCGTCTTCGCAAGTCTCCATTGACGAGGCCGTTTCGGTGAACGACGAGCCTTCGGCATCACCTGCCCCCCCAGCGGCTCACCATCAACCTGCGAGTCAAGAGCTCCTGTGTGGGCGATGTCAAAGGGAGTGGATCCGAGACAGGAAACGAGGTCCGCAGCCACGACACCTACCGTTACCTGCTCCCCCTTCCCAAATGCTTACGGAGATAAAGTCAATGCTCCGGCCGCCACAGCGTATGAAGACTGATCTTCGCCGAAGGGATCCCAGCAAGTACTGCGAATGTCACTGCGAGATCGGCCATACGACTGACGAATGCCGGCACCTTCGGGAGGAGATAAGTCGCCTCATCAGAGAGGGCCGACTGCCACCATATCAATAAGAACGGCCTCAACAGAGGTATAACCGGAAACTCTTGCAATAGCTAGGCAGCGTCCACCCTCGGACATGGGAATTTCGTCCTAGCCGAAGCCATGTTTCTGAGAAGAGCAAGGGGGTGATAAGGGAAGTGATCAGACGAGGGACCTGTCGGTTGGGAACCCTTTTTTGGGCCAACCTCCCTCGCACCTGGAATGAAGAGCGCCTTCAGCATTATATTATGTAAATCACCTTTTCCCGGACTTTCAGCCGGAAGATATGAATAAAGGTCTCTTTTTCAGAAGACCTGACGATATTCATTCAAGTCTGCGGCAACCCAATCCCAGAGTGGTTCCGACTACAAGTGCCGAACCTCCGCGGCATGGTTCTAAAAGTCCGCGAGTCCTTTTTGATCCGACGAATGGCTCTCGGCCATGTAATCCGGATCAGGACGCGGCAAGGTTTTCTAAAGTCCGCGAGTCCTTTTTGATCCGACGAATGGCTCTCGGCCATGTAATCCGGATCAGGACGCGGCAAGGTTTTCTAAAGTCCGCGAGTCCTTTTTGATCCGACGAATGGCTCTCGGCCATGTAATCCGGATCAGGACGCGGCAAGGTTTTCTAAAGTCCGCGGGTCCTTTTTGATCCGACGAATGGCTTCGGCCATGTAATCCGGATCAGGACGTGGCATGGCATTTTCTAAGTCCGTGTAAACCGTACCGGGAGTGGCTTCGGCCATGCAAACCGTATCGGGAGCGGCATGGTATTCTTTCTAAGTCCGTGTAAACCGTACCGGGAGTGGCTTCGGCCATGCAAACCGTATCGGGAGCGGCATGGTATTCTTTCTAAGTCCGTGTAAACCGTACCGGGAGTGGCTTCGACCATGCAAACCGTATCGGGAGCGGCATGGTATTCTTTCTAAGTCCGTGTAAACCGTACCGGGAGTGGCTTCGGCCATGCAAACCGTATCGGGAGCGGCATGGTATTCTTTCTAAGTCCGTGTAAACCGTACCGGGAGTGGCTTCGGCCATGCAAACCGTATCGGGAGCGGCATGGTATTCTTTCTAAGTCCGTGTAAACCGTACCGGGAGTGGCTTCGGCCATGCAAACCGTATCGGGAGCGGCATGGTATTCTTTCTAAGTCAGTGTAAACCGTACCGGGAGTAGCTTCGGCCATGCAAACCGTATCGGGAGCGGCATGGTATTCTTTCTAAGTCCGTGTAAACCGTACCGGGAGTGGCTTCGGCCATGCAAACCGTATCGGGAGCGGTATGGTATTCTTTCTAAGTCCGTGTAAACCGTACCGGGAGTGGCTTCGGCCATGCAAACCGTATCGGGAGCGGCATGGTATTCTTCCTAAGCCCGCCGATACCTTGATCCGAGGGTGGTTCCGGCCACGTGTACCGGTTCGGGAAGCGGCAGGGTATATCTAAGTTCGCATAAGCAGAAGCAGGAGTGGCTTCGGCCACACGAAATACATCAGAAGCGGCAAGATGTCCCTTCAGATCATGTGGACCACGTTAGTAAAGGCCCCGGCCGAGTACTATGACGACATTCTATCCGAACCTACATCGGGTCTCGGCCTTACAAGCTATATCGAACGATGACAGGATCTCAGGCTTCTGAAGGGCCAGATTCGGTCAATCATACACAAACACCAAGGTAAAGCCGAAAACATTCCTTATATTTACAGAAAAGGAAGTACAAAAACCGGCCATACCCTTGGCCGAGGGCTTACAACAGAAGAAGAAGCGGAAACCGGGGTAGATCCCCGCGTCATTCTTCGGCTTCGGCCTCCTCCACCTCAGCTGCGGCTTGTCCCGGAGAGGGAGAGGGAGAGGGAGAGTCGACGATCTGCACCGCTTCAGGAGCGGCAGCCTCCTCAGCGGCAGCCTCCTCAGGGACAGCCTCCTCAGGGGCCCCCTCGGCGGGCGCAGCTTCGTCACCCGGCGCAGGAGTCGAGGTCCTCCCCGCCATAAGTTCCTGCCACCAAGACAAGAGCTCCTTGGCTTCCTCACCCCTCGGTAGGGCGACCCCAGTCAGATCGACGCTCGGGCAGGCCCTCTGGGCGACAGCCAACCCGAGGTCGAAGACGGAGGAAGAAGCCAGCAGTTGAGCTTGGATGATCTCTTCGGCGAAGTCCGGGCCGGCCTTGTAATCAGCTACGGCCACGTCCGCCACCTCCTCCAGCTCCTGCTTCAGCGCTGATACCTCCTCGGCATGCCGGCGTTTCTCCGAGGCCCGCCGGGAGTCCTTCTCTTGAATCTGGACCTTGAGGGCCCGGATCTCGGACTGAGCCGCGGCGAGCTCCCCCTCGGCCTTCTCCTTCTCCCGCTCGGCCTTCACCTTGGCCTCGGCGGAAGCACGGGCCTCAGCTGCCCTCTCCTCCAGCTGCGCCCGCGCCCGGGCATTCGCGGTTATGAGCCCATCGACTAAGGGCTCGATGTCGGGCACCACCGGAGTACCCTCGCCCGAACCGTCTGACTCCCTCTCGGCCTCCAGGAGCTGGAGTCGGAGCTGCTCCTGATGGTGCATCAGGACGCTACCCGTCACCGCAACCTGCGGACCGAAAGCAAACAATGATCAGAAAAAAGAAAAATCAAGAGAAAGCTAAGGAAAGCTCGACTGAAGCACCTTTATGCTTATTACCTGGACCGCCAACCGAGCGCTCATCGCCGCCAGGTCGATGACCGAATGGCGCTTCAGCCCTTCAAAGGCCGAAGGGAGAGTAAGACTGCGGAGCAGACGGAGGCACGTCTGCGAGTCTTCCATACTCTCGTCCACATAAATCCCCGGTTCGGGGCGCCACCACTCGCGCTGCGCCCGGGGCGCCTGCGACCCGGCGCCTTCGTCACCGGCCCCAGCCGAAACGGCCGGAGGGGAATCGCCCCTCGGCGCCTCAGGAGACGCCAGCCTCGCGGCCCTTCGGGCCTCGGCACTCCTCCTGACCAACGGAGCCTCCTCCGCGTCTACGGCCCCTGCCAACCGGGGGCGCTTCGACGCTCGGCCGCCCCTTCGAGCGGCGAATTTGGACTTTTGCTCCCTCTCGAGAGCGGCGGCGGCAGCACGGCCCTCAGTAGAGGCCGCAGTCCCTGGGACCCCGCCTCGGGTCCTCGGAGCCCCAGCGCCTCGGCCGGACCTGCCTGCCGCCTGCAGGGCCGGTGCCCGGCCCGGACCGCGCTGGTCGGATATCCGATCGAGGAGGGCATCGAGATTGGCCATTGCTGCAAGCAAGAAGAGCCTGTTAGAAACAGAACAGTGAGCAAGTACGAACTTAAAGCCGACTTACCCTCGGCCGAAACTTCATCAGCATCCTCAGCCGGAAGAGCTTCGGCCAGAGGAGCGGCAGCCCTTCCTCCGCGGCCCCGCGGAGTCTCCCCGAGAGGAAGGTAGGGGAAGGCCCGCACTGGATCGGACTGAGGATCCGGCCATACCCCGGCGTTCACCAGCCGCTCCGACGCGCTGAGAAGCCCCCAGACGTTGTACGGGGCCCTCATCTGGATGCGACCCACGAGGGTGCTCTGGACTGGGGTGAGGGCAGGAGGATCCGAGAGGCCTGCGGCCAGCGGCGCCCATTCAGTAGGGAAGGGCCACACGCTCTTCTCTTTCTCCGACAGGGAGACGAAGACGAACTTCCTCTTCTAGCCATGGATAGACGATGGCTTCCCGGAGAATACGCTTCGGCCGACCCGAGGGACGAAGCAGTACCACTCGGACTTCCCCTGCCTTTGGATTTTGAAGAGATAACGGAAGACATTGATGGAAGGACGGATCTTTATATGAGCAAAGACGCTCAAGAAGCCGTATACGGTACGCCAGGAATTGGGAAAAAGCTGAGACGGGGCCAGCCCGTAGAAGCTGAGAAGGTTGATAACGAAGGTGGGGAGAGGAAGACGGAAACCCGCCTCGAAACTATCAACATAAATAGAGAAGGAACCCGGGCGGAAAGTGTTAGCCCGGGTGGCGGAGTTAGGCCGAATGACCGTCATCTAGGAAGGGAACTGGAAGTAAGAAACAAGGCGCATAACCTCTGCGTCCGAAAGGGCGCAGGATGCTTCCGAAGCCATGTCGGGACGA
The DNA here is from genome assembly GCA_030544215.1 of Zantedeschia hybrid cultivar. NCBI lineage: Eukaryota > Viridiplantae > Streptophyta > Magnoliopsida > Alismatales > Araceae > Zantedeschia > Zantedeschia hybrid cultivar. Next base: position 80,254,413 of record JARZZO010000005.1, on the reverse strand, counting down.
CGGCGTCCCGAAGTGGAAGCCTGGCCTGGGTTCCGGACCTCTTCGGCGGCCTCAGCCCCGGAAGCCTCGGTCCCGGAGGTCTCGGCCCCGGAAACCTCGGCTCCGGAAGCCTCGGACCCCTCAGTCCCGGAGACCTCGGACTCTTCAGACATCGCGGAGGCAAGAGAATCTGAGGTGAGGGGATCTGACAGAAGAGATCTCGGAGAGTGGGAAGGAGTATACTCCTCGTCCGAAGGAGTAATCTCACTGGAAGAACCCCGGACCATAAGGCCACGAAAGGAAGGAAGAAAGCTAGGGCTTACTCGCAGGAAGGGGGAGGAAATCTCTCCTGAACCGAGTGCGGCTTCTCAAGCCTCCCAGCTCCTCCAGCGATGCGCTCCGAGGAATGGAGACCTTCCCACGGTGGCCGGCGAGCTCGGACGAAACCTTCAGGAAGCTAGCTTTCTGCTGGAGAAGGAAGAAGAGCTTGGATGATCGCAGAGGAAACGCAAGCGCAGCAGTAGGAAGAAGAACAGTGCCCTGCTGAGGGCTTGTATTTATAAGCCCACTCGAAGCGCCTCCCGCCGAAGCCAACGGCCGAGATCGTCCCGCTCGTCCCCTCGCTCCTCTCGGATGCCCGCCACGTGCACCGTCCTTCGGCAATGATGACGGGCCGGCTCCAGGACTTGCAGCGAAGCAATCAACGGCCGAGGGCGCTCCGACCCTTCGGCTGACCGCCCGGATACGCGCCACGTGTCCCAATCCGCGCGCTGAAGATGAGAGAGGCGGCAATCCGAGTGAAGCCTCGGACAGAGAGCCGAGGCGATCCGCGACCCGTGAGCGGTCATGATCCTTTTGTGTTTTCGACGGAGCGGCCGGATGCGCGACGCGTGTCCCGTGCTTCCTCGCGAGGCGACGCGCCATCCCGTCCATTTAATGAAGCCTGACACGAGTCAGAGGGCTCGGCCCTTCGGCTTCTTAGCTCTGAGCCTTCGTCGCCACTCCGAGCGGGGACGAAGCAACCGCGTAGCCCTCGGCCGACCGAGGGCACCTTCTTCCCAGTAAAAAGAGAACAGAGCTTCGGGTAAGACACCTGTTATGATATTCTTCTGGCAGCTTCGGGCTATACTCTCGCCATCTCAGAGCTGAGAAAGACAAGAGTGGGGGGCTATGTGATGAGGCAGAATCCGATTCGGCCCATTAGAGCAGGCCCAAACCCCGTTCAGCCCAACAGCAGCAGTATCAGGCCCTCCAGGAGCCTCCAGCCCATCAGCGGCCCAGAAGCCCTCGGCCCCATAAGCGGCACCGTTGCTCCCGGCCCAACAGGCTTCGGCCCATCAGCCTACGGCCCGGGAACAGCGTGGCAGCCCTAGGCCCAGCAGGCTTCGGCCCATCGGCGGCCCAACCCCCTTCGGCCCGATAGCCGAGTCCGGCCCACTCCGGTGGCGGATCAGGCACTATGGCGGTTTACCAGTAAGCCAAAACATAGTCCTATATCGGCTACCACCGTTAACCAATCTCTATCCTCTGCTATAAATACACCGCTATTTATTGCCAAAGGTATGCAATTCTTTGCCTCCGAGACCCTTAAGGACTACGGTCCAAATAGCATTAAAGTTACTTCTTGCCTTCTGAATCGAATCATCTTCAGAAGCTAACTTGACCGTCGGAGGGGGTTCCTAAGGGCCAGAGCCCGGGACTCCTGCTGACCGGTTTCTTCTTCTTTCCCTCATGCAGGAGCTCGGTTCGAATCATCGCCGACCTTTCCGAGTCGGTCTCGGCCGCCGACCTCGGACTCCTCTCCCTGGTCTCGACGCCGTGCGACGGCTGCCCCGCGCTGTCCCCTCGTCCGACAAAAGGGCTTTTGGGCTCACTATCCAAGAGCAAGCCGAGTCCGAGACCCTTCCGGCCTCAGACCGTCGGCTTCGGCTTCATCGCCTGTCGGCAATACAGCCAGAAGGAGCTTCATCCGCGCCGCCCCTTCGCCCGCCGAAGGAGCCTCGGCCCCGACTTCCCGGAGACGAGCCTGCACCGACCGAAGCGCCCTTCGGCCTTCGGACCCTCGTCTTCGCCTCCGCCTCCTCGGCCTTCCGGATCCCCGTCGGGCCTCAGTAACACCGATCCGAACCGGCTTCGGATCCACTTCTTCGGATTCCAGCCTCGGAATCCGGTCGTGATAGATCCAGTCTACATCATCACCTATGCCCCCATGATCTCAAAATTTTAGACTAAACAGTCCAATTTTAACGACTGAGTCTGGTCTAAAGGTGGATACAGAAGATCTCAATTCTTACAAAAAAAAAAAAAAAAACACTGAGTACCCTTACACCATTTGAAAGGGTACCAAAGAAGTTTTAAAAGATCTCTTCCAACCATACGGACAACAGCCGGAGCGTTCCAGCCAGGCAGGGAAACGTCCGAGGCAACCACGTTGGACATGCAAACACAGAGTCACATTAGTGGGACGTGGCTTCGGCGTGCTTCCTGCTGGCGCCTCGGGGGCACCGCCACTGCCGTCACCGGCGTCTGTACCGGCGCCCTCTCAGGCATATGGCCAGTGGCCATGGGGGTCGTGCGTGCGGGTCAACTTCAAACAGTTCTTTTCTGTATGCCCTCCCAGCCTCTCCTCTCTCACATGGTCGCCACTCCCATAACACCCGCAGGGCCACAATACACCGGCCATGGCAGACCAATGCCGGAGCTCCTGGCAGCCAGGCAGACTGGCACTCCCTCAGAGTCCGAGGACACTCGAGACACAGTCCACCATCCCCACCATGCCCTCTCCCTTCTCCTTAATTTGTGCAGTCTGTGCATGCTTGGCTACAGCCTCCGGCACTCTGCGCAACAGCAGTGCCAGCGACAACCCACCGCGGTCACTGGCCAGCTCGCGTGGCAGCAGCAACAGTGAGGCACTCCTCCCATTCCGTGCATGTGGCTGACCTCCGTCGCCGTTTGCCTTCTCCTTCCACCTGCCAGTGGTTGCTGAAGAGTCTACGCAAGTGGTTGCGATGTGCTAGAGCCATGCGTTCTCTCTCCATCTCTCTCTCTCTCTAGCCATGCTGCAAGGTGATTGGTGGAACATGAAGCTGGGATGGTGGCATGCATCAGCTGAGGGCTTGATGATGACGAATGGGGAGGTAGATGGTGGGTCGGCGATCCGCACGCGGCTAGTGTGATGTCAAATCCGCGCCCACTTTGGGTTCATCGATGCATAAAATAGCTAGCCCCGGCTAGTGCTCTGTATGCACATCTTTATCCGAATTAACATTACATAATCATCAAGGTTGGTGTAGTTGGATATATATATATATATATATATATATTCTCTTCCAATGATGGCCAACCCTTTCGCTAACGGAAGCTCTTCTAGCCTTTGAAAGCTTTCGTAGAAGCACTGCTCCCCATCAGTCGCCTACATGAGGATGGATACAAGGGTTAATTAATTTGTATTATATATTTCTTTGTTAAAAGTTATTTGAGTTAATTAAAAATGAAATAAAAAGATTGTATAAAGAGTTTGGTTTGGCTATACTGGTAAGTCGCTGTCGTCTGACGTCACCGCGTAATTTTTGACATGTTTACGAGCAATATAACAGGTTATGATCTCAAGTCAAGAATATATTGGTTCTAGGAAAGAATCTAGCTAGCTAATATATATGATTTCTACTTTTGGAAGATATCACGAAACAACAAAAATTAAAAACACAATTTCCCTATAAGAGGCTATTACACAAATTTTAGGAGCCTAGGACCCATTTGCGATAACATGAAGTAAAGAAAAATAGAAATATTGAAAATGTAAATGTATTCGTTCAGTCACTATCAGAAAAAAAAAAGGGGGGGGGGGGAATGTGCTCTGCGGCGATTGCAACGTTTATGAGGAGATCATGACACTAGAAAGAAATAAAAAGGTATAATGATCAGAATCAACTCTTATTTGAATGTAAAATTTATTATCTAAACCTCATATTTTATTCTTGAATTATTTCGTAGATTTTTGAATTAACATCATCAAGCACAAGATTCAATTGCATAGAAAGCTCAAAAAATATATAGAAAGAGAAATTTGAATGCAAGATTAGTTATAACAGATATATTTAAATTATATTAATGACCATGCAGAAAGAAATAGAGTCAATCGATGAACTAAGGGCGGAAATGGGTTTATAAGTTAATAATCGGTTAGATAATTGAATTCTCAATATACCCTATTTATTTGATTTGGAAAATTTTGTATGTATTACTTTATCCGCCATACATTTCGACTATTTTTCAATTGAGGTATAGATTAATAATTATTTCAATAATCAATTTATCAGTTATCATTGGCTGGTTAGACGAGCCAGGGTCAGATAACTATTTTTAATAAAAACGAGTAAAATAGCCAAAGTGGAACCTCACTGCACGAGAAAATGTGGGTGGGAATATCCAAGCAGGCCCTTGGATGGGACGCGTGGCTTGTCGTTTCCTTCGGATTTCGGATCCTCCCCTCTCGGCGGCGTCCGGGTTGGTTCGGATCCGAACGCCTAGATCCGACAGCAGCCACGGCAGCACTTTGACTTGCAACATAGAGAGAGAGGATTACTATTACCACACCTTTATATATGTTGGATATAATCCCCGTTCCCGCACCGCCATATCTCTCCATCCCCACGCCCGCCCGCGTATCTTTTCCTCTCCCTCCTCTCCCTTTTCCCATCTCTCTCTTTCTCTCCAAGAACAACCGGAAGCAATCGAGATAGGAATTATAGGTGAGCGGTTCTTTCCGATTTCTTCCGCGAGCTCTTCTCTTCTGGTGTGGATTTTTTTTTTTTTCTTGTTCCATCTTCTCTGTGCTTGTTGCGCTGTTTAATCGACGATTCTGTCACTTGTGGTGAATGCCTTGTTCTGGTTTAGATCACGATCTAGGAGGTTAATTTGTACTTGGATTGTATACCGGCAGATGATCTAAGAATTTTCTTTCGGCTGTTCTGGCTTATCTGATCCTTGTTTCCTTCCCGCATTCTCTGCAGCGGTCCAGGCGTCCACCCCCTCTTTCTGCTGCGTTCTTGGCGGAGGTCGTCGCCGACGATCGCAAGGAGAGGTGCCACCGCTGATTAGTTTGTTCTGTGTTGTGGTGGATTTTATTGTTTCGGTCGATCGCGGCGGCGGCGGCGCTCATGGACGAGGAGGTTGCCATCCACGGGGAGGAGGATCGGTCCAAGTTGGACGGGGGCGGAAGGGAGAGGAAGCGCCGGCGAACGGACGACCGCCCACAGCCGTCGCAGTGGAAGTCCCCTTCTGAGCAACAGAGCTACTCGTCCAAGCTGCTCGAGGCGCTCCGCCACGTCCGCCGCACCTCCGCGTCGCCGCCCGCCGCCGTCGCCCAGCCGAGGAACCGCGCTGTCCGTGAAGCCGCCGACCGCGTCCTGGCCATCGCCGCCAGGGGCCGCACGCGGTGGAGCCGCGCGATCCTCGCCAAGTGCCACGCCCTCAAGCTCCGCAGGAAGCGGCGGGCCGTCGTGCCCGGCTGCGCCCGCCAGAGGAAGCCGGGACTGCCGTCGTCGTCGACGGCGGCGGCGGGGAAGGGGCCTGCGCTGGAGAGGAAGGTGAAGACGCTGGGGCGGCTGGTGCCCGGTTGCCGGAAGCTCTCGTTCCCGTCGCTGCTGGAGGAGACCTCCGACTACATCGCCGCCCTGGAGATGCAGGTCCGCGCCATGAGTGCCCTCACTGAGATACTCTCTTCGCTCGGCGGCGGCGGCGCCCCGGAGGACCGCCTCGGCTCCACTTCCTCCTCCACCGCGGCCACCTCCTCTTCCTCCCAGCGGGAGACGTAGCCGCGGGAGCCGCCGCCGGAGGTCCCCCACCCTCCCTCCCGCTCGCCTTCCCTCGTCTGTTTCTCCTTATTTTTCCATGATTTTTATTTTATTCCTCTAAAAATTCATGTGTGCTCCGTTGTAAATTTCCATTTTGTTCACGCTTCTATCCTCCGCTGTGCGGCTCAAATGATCTTTTCTTGGCTTCTTCCTTTCCTCCGTGCTCCTCCCCGGCACGTAGCGCCGGCGTCACCCGTGACGAGCACACGTGAATGGCACATATCGGTAAATATGTGGATTCTCCGGCTATTTTACTTCATCTAGCAGCCCTTATCATTGCATCGCCCGCTTTTCCATTTCGCTTAAGTAATTAAGGTTTTTCTTTTTTTTTCTTTCCACAATAGAATAAGGAGGTTCTGGTCTTTCGGCCGGCGTGTCCACCTGTGCATCCACCAGTCGGCCGCCCCTCTCACCTTTCGGCTGGTCCGATGATGATGTGACGCCCATCCCACGTGTGCCAGCGAGGGTAATTTTGTCATTTCTCTGGCGCCAATGGGCCACCCGGTAATAAATTCAGGCGTACTTGCCCGATGCTCGCTGGTGGCCGTGGGCTTTAGCGATTGGCGGGGGAGGGCTAGGAAGGGCGATCTTCTTGGTCTCATGATGGGCCGTAGATTGCGAGAACCCCACCGTGGCGGACGGCTATGATGGCACCAAGGCTGCACCCTCTTTCCCAATTCTTGCGATGTGATGATGCGATCGTATATGATTGTCTCTAACCTCAGAATCCTCTCTACTTCTTTCTTTCTGTGCCTGCCAAGCTAGCTGTGCTGGTGTTGCAGGTGGGGGTGGTGAGGGAGTGGGGGCGCACGCAGTGGGGTGGCCAGTGGTCTTATGGGTACGGGGATGACCTGTCGCATGTGTGTGGTCGTGGGGGGGTGTCCCCCCAACATCCATCACCGCCTTTGGCAATCCGTGAACCCAATTGCCTTGTTGGTTTCGGCAATTTCTTTCTGCTGCACTTCGCGGTCCCTAAAGACTAATTAAAGAGACAGCGGGGTGTCCAGTGTGTGGGGTTGGTCCTCTCACGAGTCACGACTCTGAGAGGAGATCTGTGCCCCCTCCCACCGGTCCCCGCTGTGTGTGCGTGTTCGCGCGCGTCTCCCCTTCTTTTCTCTTTGTGGAGTCTTTTGAACACATCAGACGCCACCAAGTCTCGGCACGCCAACACTAGGGTTCTTAAGAGTTGTGGGTTTAGGCTTTCTTTGATAGCACTTTGCTGCAGATTGGAGGCAGCCGCTTTCACAGGATTTCTTCTACTACGGGCAAAGCGTAAACCGAATGGTACCGGAAAGATCATGTGGATACTCGCATTGACATAAAATCTAAAATAAGGAAAAAGTAATTTCTTCTAGCATTCTCTCTTTTTTGTGCATATAGCGTATTTGTCTGTTTATAGTATTCGGTGTCCCAAAATAGAAGGTGATGAGGCAGAATCCGATTCAGCCCATTAGAGCAGGTCCAAACCCCGTTCAGCCCAACAGCAACAGTATCAGGTCCTCCGGGAGTCTCCAGCCCATCGGCGGCCCAGCAGCCCTCGGCCCAGTAAGCGGCACCGTCGCTCCCGGCCCAACAGGCTTCAGCCCGTCAGCGGCCCACCAGCCTTCGGCTCGGGAACAGCACGGCAGCCCAAGGCCCAGCAGGCTTCGGCCCCTCAGCGGCCCAACTCCCTTCGGCCCGATAGCCGAGTCCGGCCCACTCCAGTGGCGGATCCGACACTATGGCGGTTTACCAGTAAGTCCAAACATAGTCCTATATCGGCTACCACCGTTAACCAACCTCTATCTTCTGCTATAAATACACCGCTATTTATTGCCAAAGGTATGCAACTCTTTGCCTCCGAGACCCTTAAGGACTACGGTCCGAATAGCATAGAAGCTACTTCTTGCCTTCTGAATCGAATCATCTTCAGGAGCTAACTTGACCGTCGGAGGGGGTTCCTAAGGACCAGAGCCCGGGACTCCTGCTGACCGGTTTCTTCTTCTTTCTCTCCTGCAGGAGCTCGGTTCGAATCATCGCCGACCTTCCCCGAGTCGGTCTCGGCCGCCGACCTCGGATTCCTCTCCCTGGTCTTGACGCCGAGCGACGGCTGCCCCGCAACGGGAAACTCGACCCAGCGCTGTCCCCTCGTCCGACAAAAAAGGGCTTTTGGGCTCACTATCTAAGAGCAAGCCGAGTCCGAGACCTTTCCGGCTTCGGACCGTCGGCTTCGGTTCCATTGCCTGTCGGCAATACAGCCGGAAAGAGCTTCATCCGCGCCGCCCCTTCGCCCGCCGAAGGAGCCTCGGCCCCGACTTCCCGGAGACGAGCCCGCATCGACCGAAGCGCCCTTCGGCCTTCGGACCCTCGTCTTCGCCTCCGCCTCCGCCTCTTCGGCCTTCCGGATCCCCGTCGGGCCTCCGTAACACCGATCCGAACCGGCTTCGGATCCATTTCTCCGGGCTCCAGCCTCGGAATCCGGTCGTGATAGATCCAGTCTACATCACGTGGCGCCGTCTGTAGGAAACCAACAAAACAAGTCATGTCTCAACAACCTGTCACCCGGCGATCCGGACCAAGCAAAACAGAGGCACGGGAAACCTCAGAGCAGTTACTACCCTCCGAAGGCACTCCATCCGCCCCCTCGAGCGCGGCTTGGCTAGTCATGCCAAGGTCCACAGCTAAAGACAACCGGATAACGGAACTCCAGCAACAAATAACCGCCCTGACGGCCACTGTCACATCTTTGGCAAACATGGTATCGGCCATGGCCCAGTACATGGAGATATTGAGTCAACTCCCCCAACCAGCACCTCCCTTTCGCCCTGTGCAAAACGAGGAGCCTCGACCAGCGTCTTCGCAAGTTTCCGTTGACGAGGCCGTTCCAGTGAACGACGACCCTTCGGCATCACCTGCCCCTCCAGCGGCTCACCATCAACCTGCGGGTCAAGAGCTCCTGTATGGGCGATGTCAAAGGGAGTGGATCCGAGGCAAGAAACGAGGTCCGCAGCCACGACACTTATTGCTACATGCTCCCCCTTCCCGAATACTGACAAAGATAAAGCATATGCTCCGGCCGCCACAGCGCATGAAAACTGATCCTCGCCGAAGGGACCCCAGCAGATATTGTGATTACCATCGGGGAACCGGCCACACAACCGACGAATGGCGGCAACTTCGGGAGGAGATAGATCGCCTCGTCGGAGAGGGCCAACTGCCACTACGACGGTAGGAACGGCCTCGACAGAGGCGCAACTCGAGGACCTCAAAGAAGTAAGGCAGCTTCCAAAGAGATCCTCCTTTCCAGGGCTATGCCACTGAAACGAAAGTGTTTGTAAGCAGAAGCGACCGGGGGGCTCACGAATTAGGGACCTCTTCGGACACGCGTCCCCCGTTTTTATGTAAAAAACGGAGCGCCTTCGGCACTTCCTGTAATTTACACCCCTCGAACTATTAGCCGGAAGGAATAAATAAAAATTTCTTTCTCGGAGAACCTGATGGTATTCTTTAAAGTCCGCAGCAACCTGATTCGGAGTGGCTCCGGCCATGCGTACCGAATCAGAGCGGCACGGATTTCTCAGCAAAAGTCCGCAGGTAATCCTGATCCGAGGGTGGCTTCGGCCACGTATACCGGATCGGGAAGCGGCAAAGTATAAGCCCGCAAATAACCCGTACCGATCGGGAAGCGGCATGGCTTTTCTAAAAAGTCCGCAGGTAATCCTGATCCGAGGGTGGCTTCGGCCACGTATACCGGATCGGGAAGCGGCAAGGTATAAGTCCGCAGGTAATCCTAATCCGAGGGTGGCTTCGGCCACGTATACTGGATCGGGAAGCGGCAAGGTAAAAGTCCGCAGGTAATCCTGATCCGAGGGTGGCTTTGGCCACGTATACCGGATCGGGAAGCGGCAAAGTATAAGCCCGCAAATAACCCGTACCAATCGGGAAGCGGCATGGCTTTTCTAAAAAGTCCGCAGGTAATCCTGATCCGAGGGTGGCTTCGGCCACGTATACCGGATCGGGAAGCGGCAAGGTATAAGTCCGCAGGTAATCCTGATCCGAGGGTGGCTTCGGCCACGTATACCGGATCGGGAAGCGGCAAGGTAAAAGTCCGCAGGTAATCCTGATCCGAGGGTGGCTTTGGCCACGTATACCGGATCGAGAAGCGGCAAAGTATAAGCCCGCAAATAACCCGTACTGATCGGGAAGCGGCATGGCTTTTCTAAAAAGTCCGCAGGTAATCCTGATCCGAGGGTGGCTTCGGCCACGTATACCGGATCGGGAAGCGGCAAGGTATAAGTCCGCAGGTAATCCTGATCCGAGGGTGGCTTCGGCCACGTATACCGGATCAGGAAGCGGCAAGGTAAAAGTCCGCAGGTAATCCTGATCCGAGGGTGGCTTTGGCCACGTATACCGGGTCGGGAAGCGGCAAGGTATAAGCCCGCAAATAACCCGTACCGATCGGGAAGCGGCATGGCTTTTCTAAAAAGTCCGCAGGTAATCCTGATCCGAGGGTGGCTTCGGCCACGTATACCGGATCGGGAAGCGGCAAGGTATAAGTCCGCAGGTAATCCTGATCCGAGGGTGGCTTCGGCCACGTATACCGGATCGGGAAGCGGCAAGGTAAAAGTCCGCAGGTAATCCTGATCCGAGGGTGGCTTCGGCCACGTATACCGGATCGGGAAGCGGCAAGGTAAAAGTCCGCAGGTAATCCTGATCCGAGGGTGGCTTTGGCCACGTATACCAGATCGGGAAGCGGCAAAGTATAAGCCCGCAAATAACCCATACCGATCGGGAAGCGGCATGCATTTTCTAAAAAGTCCGCAGGTAATCCTGATCCGAGGGTGGCTTCGGCCACGTATACCGGATCGGGAAGCGGCAAGGTATAAGTCCGCAGGTAATCCTGATCCGAGGGTGGCTTCGGCCACGTATACCGGATCGGGAAGCGGCAAGGTAAAAGTCCGCAGGTAATCCTGATCCAAGGGTGGCTTTGGCCACGTATACCGGATCGGGAAGCGGCAAAGTATAAGCCCGCAAATAACCCGTACCGATCGGGAGCGACATGGCGTTCTTCCTAAGCCCGCCGATACCTTGATCCGAGGGTGGTTCCGGCCACGTATACCGGTTCGGGAAGCGGCAGGGCATATCTAAGTTCGCGCAAGCAGAAGCATGAAGGGCTTCGGCCATCCGACATACGTAAGAAACGGCAAGATGTCCGTTCGGGATCATATGGACCACGATGGTGAAGGCCCCGGCCGAATACTATGGCGTCATTCTATCCGAACCTACATCGGGTCTCGGCCTTACAAGCTATGGCGAACGACGACAGGATCTCAGGCTCCTGAAGGGCCATATTCGGTCGATCATACACAAACACCAAGGTAAAGCCGAAAATATTCCTTATATTTATAGAAAAGGAAGTACAAAAACCGGCCACACCCTTGGCCGAAGGCTTACAGCAGAAGAAGAAGCAGAAAACCGGGGGGGGGGGTCCCTGCGTCATTCTTCGACTTCGGCCTCTTCCACCTCGGCTGCGGCTTGTCCCGGAGAGGGAGAGGGAGAGGGAGAGTCGACGATCTACACCGCTTCAGGAGCGGCAGCCTCCTCAGCGGCAACCTCCTCGTCGGCGGCCTCCTCAGGGACAGCTTCCTCAAGGACCCCCTCAGCGGGCGCAGCTTCATCATCCGGCGCAGGAGTCGAGGCCCGCTCGGCCATAAGTCCCTGCCACCAAGACAGGAGCTCCTTGGCTTCCTCACCCCTCGGTAGATCGACCCCGGTCAGATCGACACTCGGGCAGGCCCTCTGAGCGACAGCCAACCCGAGGTCGAAGACGGAGGAAGAGGCCAGCAGTTGAGCTTGAATGATCTCTTCGGTGAAGTCCGGGCCGGCCTTGTATTCAGCTACGGCCAAGTCCGCCACCTCCTCCAGCTCCCGCTTCAGCGCCGATACCTCCTCGGCGTGTCGCCGTTTCTCCGAAGCTCGCCGGGAGTCCTTCTCCTGAATCTGGGCCTTGAGGGCCCGGATCTCAGACTGTGCCACGGCAAGCTCCCCCTCGGCCTTCACCTTGGCCTCGGCGGAAGCGCGGGCCTCAGCTGTCTTCTCCTCCAGCTGCGCCCGAACCTGGGCACTCGAGGTCACGAGCCCACCGACTAAAGGCTCGATGTCGGGCACCACCGAAGTGCCCTCGCCCGAGCCATCCGACTCCCTCTCGGCCTCCAGGAGCTGGAGCCGGAGCTGCTCCTGATGGTGCATCAGGACGCTGCCTGTCACCGCAGCCTGCGAGCCGAAAGCGAACAGTGAAAAGGAAAACCAAGAGAAAGCTAAGGAAAGCTCGACTGAAGCACCTTCAAGCGTATTACCTGGACAGACAGCCGAGCGCTCATCGCCGCCAGGTCGGTGACCGAATGGCGCTTCAGCCCTTCAAAGGCCGAAGGGAGAGTAAGACTGCGGAGCAGACGGAGGCATGTCTGCGAGTCTTCCATACTCTCGTCCTCGTAAATCCCCGGTTCGGGGCGCCACCACTTGCGCTGCGCCCGGGGAGCCTGCGACCCGGCGCCTCCGTCGCCGACCCCGGCCGCTACAGCTGAAGGTAAATCGCCCCTCGGCGCTTCAGGAGACGCCAGCCTCGCGGCCCTTCGGGCCTCGGCACTCCTCCTGATCAGCGGAGCCTCCTCCGCGTCTACGGCCTCTTCCGACCAGGGGCGCTTCGACGCTCGGCCGCCCCTTCGAGCGGCGAATTTCGACTTTCGCTCTCTCTCGAGAGCGGCAGCAGCGGCACGGCCCTCAGAAGAGGCCACCGTCCTTGGGACCCCGCCTCGGGTCCTCGGAGCCCCGGCGCCTCGGCCGGGCCTGCCTGCCGCCTGCGGGGTCAGTGCCCGGCCCGGACCGCGCTGGTCGGATATCCGGTCGAGGAGGGAGTCTAGATCGGCCATTGCTGCAAGTAAGAAAAACCCGTCAGAAATAGAACAGAGGACAAGTACAAACTCAGAGCCGACTTACCCTCGGCCGAAACTTCATCAGCATCCTCAGCCAGAAGAGCTTCGGCCAGAGGAGCGGCGGCCCTTCCTCCGCGGCCCCGCGGAGTCTCCCCGGGAGGAAGATAAGGGAAGGCCCGCACCGGATCGGACCTCGGATCCGGCCATACCCCGGTGGTCACCAGACGCTCCGACGCGCTGAGAAGCCCCCAGACACTGTACGGGGCCATCATCTGGATGCGACCCACGAGGATGCTCTGGACCGGGGTGAGGATAGGAGGATCCGAAAGGCCTGCAGCCAGCGGCGCCCATTCAGTAGGGAAGGGCCACACACCCTCCTCCTTCTCCGGCAGGGAGACGAAGACGAACTTCCTCTTCCAGCCGTGGATGGACGAAGGCTTCCCGGAGAATACGCTTCGCCCGACCCGAGGGACGAAGCAGTACCACTCGGACTTCCCCTGCCTTTGAATTTTGAAGAGGCAGCGGAAGACATTGATGGAAGGGCGGATCTTCACTTGAGCAAAAACGCTCAAGAAACCGTATACGGTGCGCCAGGAGTTGGGAAAGAGCTGAGACGGAGCCAGCCCGTAGAAACTGAGAAGGTTGATGACGAAGGTGGGGAGTGGAAGACGGAAACCCGCCTCGAAGCTATCAACGTAAATGGAGAAGGAACCCAGGCAGAAAGTGTTAGCCCGGGTGGCGGAGTCAGGCCGAATGACCGTCATCCAGGAAGGGAGCTGGAAGTAGGAGACCAGGCGCGTAACCTCAGCGTCCGAAAGGGCGCAGGATGCTTCCGAAGCCATATCCGGACGACGGCGTCCCGAAGTAGAAGCCTGGCCTGGGCTCCGGACCTCTTCGGCGTACTCGGCCCCGGAGGTCTCGGCCCCGGAAATCTCGGCTCCGGAAGCCTCGGACCCCTCAGTCCCGGAGACCTCGGGTTCTTCGGACATTGCTGGGGCAGAGGAGTCTGAGGTGAGGGGATCTGACAGGAGAGATCGCAGAGAGTGGGAAGGAGTATACTCCTCGTCCGAAGGAGTATACTCCTCGTCCGAAGGAGTAATCTCACTAGAAGAATCCCGGACCATAAGGCCACGAAGGGAAGGAGGAAAGCTAGGGCTTACTCGCAGGAAGGGGGAGAAAATCTCTCCTGAGCCGAGCGCGGCTCCTCAAACCTCCCAGCTCCACCAGCGATGCGCTCCGAGGAATGGAGACCTTCCCACGGTGGCCGGCGAGCTCGGACGAAGCCTTCAGGAAGCTAGCTTTCCGCAGGAGAAGGAAGAAGAGCTTGGTAGATTGTAGAGGAAACGCAAGCGCAGCAGCAGGAAGAAGAACAGTGCCCCGCTGAGGGCTTGTATTTATAGAGCACGCTCGGAGCGCCTCCCGCCGAAGCCAACGGCCGAGATCGTCCCGCTCGTCCCCTCGCCCCGCTCAGATGCACGCCACGTGCGCTGTCCATCGGCAATAATGACGGACCAGCTCCGGGACTTGCAGCGAAGCAATCAACGGCCGAGGGCGCTCCGACCCTTCGGCTGGCCGCCCGGATACGCGCCGCGTGTCCCGATCCGCGCGCTGAAGATGAAAAGGGCGGCAATCCGAGTGAAGCCTCGGGCAGAGGGCCGAGGCGATCCGCGACCAGAGAGCGGCCAGGATCCTTTTGTGTTTTCGACGGAGCGACCGGATGCACGACGCGTGTCCCGTGCTTCCTCGCGAGGCGACGCGTCATCCCGTCCATTTAATGGAGCCTGACACGAGTCAGAGGGCTCGGCCCCTTCGGCTTCTTGGCTCCGAGGCTTCGTCGCCACTCCGAGCGGGGACGAAGCAACCGCGTAGCCCTCGACCGACCGAGGGCCCCCTCTTCCCAGTAAAAAGAGAACAGAGCTTCGGGTAAGACACCTGTTATATCATTCTTTTGGCAGCTTCGGGTTATACTCTCGCCATCTCAGAGCTGAGGAAGACAAGAGTGGGGGGCTATGTGATGAGGCAGAATCCGATTCGGCCCATTAGAGCAGGCCCAAACCCCGTTCAGCCCAACAGCAGCAGTATCAGGCCCTCCGGGAGCCTCCAGCCCATCGGCGGCCCAGCAGCCCTCGGCCCAGTAAGCGGCACCGTCGCTCCCGGCCCAACAGGCTTCAGCCCGTCAGCGGCCCACCAGCCTTCGGCCCGGGAACAGCACGGCAGCCCAAGGCCCAGCAGGCTTCGACCCCTCAGCGGCCCAACCCCCTTCGGCCCGATAGCCGAGTCCGGCCCACTCTAGTGGCGGATCCGACACTATGGCGGTTTACCAGTAAGCCCAAACATAGTCCTATATCGGCTACCACCGTTAACCAACCTCTATCCTCTGCTATAAATACACCGCTATTTATTGCCAAAGGTATGCAACTCTTTGCCTCCGAGACCCTTAAGGACTACGGTCCGAATAGCATAGAAGCTACTTCTTGCCTTCTGAATCGAATCATCTTCAGGAGCTAACTTGACCGTCGGAGGGGGTTCCTAAGGGCCAGAGCTCGGGACTCCTGCTGACCGGTTTCTTCTTCTTTCCCTCCTGCAGGAGCTCGGTTCGAATCATCGCCGACCTTCCCGAGTCGGTCTCGGCCGCCGACCTCGGATTCCTCTCCCTGGTCTCGACGCCGAGCGACGGCTGCCCCGCAACGGGAAACTCGGCCCAGCGCTGTCCCCTCGTCCGACAAAAAAGGGCTTTTGGGCTCACTATCCAAGAGCAAGCCGAGTCCGAGACCTTTCCGGCCTCGGACCGTCGGCTTCGGTTCCATTGCCTGTCGGCAATACAGCCGGAAAGAGCTTCATCCGCGCCGCCCCTTCGCCCGCCGAAGGAGCCTCGGCCCCGACTTCCCGGAGACGAGCCCGTACCGACCGAAGCGCCCTTCGGCCTTCGGACCCTCGTCTTCGCCTCCGCCTCCGCCTCCTCGGCCTTCCGGATCCCCGTCGGGCCTCCGTAACACCGATCCGAACCGGCTTCGGATCCATTTCTCCGGGTTCCAGCCTCGGAATCCGGTCGTGATAGATCCAGTCTACATCAGAAGGTAATTGTATATCACCTAGATCAAGCAAAAATAGCCTTTTATTTTATATAATTCTGTTTGAATTTTTAGTCAAATGACGAGGTTCTTAAAGATGACCGGATGGAAGATGGGAATGATCTTCGTAAACGGATTTCTGGTTCATAGGTTGCTTTAAAACAAATCATATATATATATATATGCACACACGCACGTGCGGACCTTTTCTTAGTATGATTCTTCTGTTTAATTAGACGACAGATATAACTCATTTCATTATCAAAAAAAAAAAAAACTTTACTCCCTACCTTTTCTGTATGGAGGTGCAAACACTTGACAAGAGTTGAAGCCATGGTGAGCTAGAGCAGAACAGAGCGGTACATCTACTCCATTCCCTCCCGTTATGCAGCCATGTCGGCACCCCAGTACCTGTTAAATTTTGCAAACACTCTCCCACACAAAATCATGGTTTTTACAACTTGGCGAACAAAATATTTTACAAATTTCTCTCAACATCACTGATGTGGCAGTTGCACAAGAAAGCGTGGACAAATGTAGTCCACCTCTTACCATAAATGATCTACTTCTTTGCAAACGAGAAGTGCCAGTTGGAATACAAATTAAGGCTTTATTGGCATGGCATCTGATGTAGCTGAAGTTATCACGATTGGATTCCTGGATTAGGATCCGGGACAGAAGATCGAAGAAGACCGACGGGGATCCGGACCGAGACGAGGGCGAAACGCGGTGCCAAGACTCCGTGGCCGAGATACATCCGGGCGAAGACGTACCGGGAGCTAAGTCGAGACTCCTTCGGCCGAGGAGGATCCACACGGCGAAGAGCGAAGCCGAGGGCGAAGCGGACTCCGTAGGGTCGAAGTGGATCCGACCTGCGAAGGGCGACGCCGAGACCGGAGGGGGAAAACCCGAGGTTGGTGGTCAAGGCCGACTCGGAGAGGTCGGTAAAGATTCAAACCGAGACCCCTGTAAGAGGAGGAAGAAGAAGAACCAGTCAGTAGGGTTCCTAGGCTTCGGCCCAAGAGAACTCCCTCTGACGGCTAAGTCAGCTTCTAAAAAAGATTCGATTCAGAAGGGAAGGAAGAAGAAGTAGTTTTAATACTTTTGGACTGTTGTCTTTGTTGGGTTTTCTCGGTTTCTCCGGATCGCTAACGTAGCGGAAAATAAAAATATTACAGCGATCCGTTTCCCGTTTCGAAGAACTAAAATACGATAATCAGATTATCGAAGTTCTCACCGTGTGCGGATTCGAATCCGCAGCCGTTCGGTTTCGTCGGTGTGACACCGCAAGTCGCGCAAGCGCCCGGCCTCTAGCGAAGTCCACGCGATCCTCCCCGCGATGGATATCCTCGAGTTCGTCGTTCTTCGCAGCCCGTGAAGCCTCCACTGGTCGCCGCAATAATCGCCGCAGTGCGCGGACGATTTCCCGTCGAACGGGATTCGGGGAAGCGGCGGAGCAGATCTCGATCTGCCTAGACTCCAGAGGAAGACAGAAACTGAGGAGGGGCGGCTAGGGTTAGCAGCAGCTTGGCTTGCTCAGCCCGTTCGCTATGTTTTATACTAACCGCGCGATTTTTTATAAAAACCCCCGGTTTGTATAAAACCCACTTATTTATCCATCACCTTGAGAATCATTTGCGTGTGACCCTCTAGGCCCAAGTACCAGTCCAATTAATGGCCCCGTAAGCCCAGTGACTCCTCACTGGCTTTATTAATTAATTAATAACCCTTTATTAATCAATTAATCAATCGAATTGATGTCGCACATCGAATTCGACCGGGCCTCCGATCACGTTGGGTGGCAAGCAACACCGCGTGAATCCGGAAGGTATTTGGGGTTAAGTAACCCACTCTTGGAACCTTTCCGTCGACAGTTACCGCGTGGATTTAATCCTTCATTCGTACAATGCTCTCGAGTCAACTCAGGGTATGGCGAGCTGTCAAACCCTAACCGGTCGACTCACTTGGATTGGATGCCGCTGATAAATATCGGAAAACTCCTTTCCCGATATTATCGTCCGCCCTGGCTAGGAACTTTCGCGCATCCTTCCTAGAGCATTCTCTCTCTAAGTACCCAGAGCGAATGATTCCTTATTGACACACAATTCCCTTCGACGGTATTCCGCTGTACCCGATCCTTGGCGTATTAGAATCCCGTGGCTAGAGATTCGTAAACCAAGGTCAAAGCACAGAAGTCCACCGCCAAGGTGTCCTTGGTGTCTCAGGTCCGAGGACCATCCACGCAACTGCGACAATAGAATCAAGCTGGTTGACAGTGAGGTACAATACCATCCAGCGATTCAGTCGGATCAGTTCAGTGAACTCATTCTCCAATGAGCACCTACATATTCGCCTTAGTGTCTCCACACAAATGACTTATGAGACCAGTCATCCTCATCATATGAGCAAGAGTAATCTGTACTAGTCTAATCGGATATCCGATGTCCTTCTCGGATATCCTCCGACTAGGAACGATTAAGAATATGTGTGTTTAAGTGATCAGTCTCATTAGTATGATCTCATCATAATCTGATCACCATAGCACATATTCACGGACTTCGTTATGAAACGATAATTAACGCGATTTATACATAATGAATATTATGCCATTTTATTAATAAATGAACGAGATTTACATAGTTAGATTGGCTTCCAGGCCACCTAAACTAACAGTCTTAGGTCAAGAAGACATACCTTTGGTAATAAATAACCTTGTATTTATAACGGAGGATAGAGGTTACTCAACTGTGGCAGCCGATATAGGACTATGTTTCGGTTTACTGGTAAACCGCCATAGTGCCTAACCCTCCCACCGGAGTGGGCTGGATACGGTTACTAGGCCGAAGGTTGGGAGCCGTTGTTAGGCCGAATGCCGCTTAGTGGGCCGAATGCTGTTGGGCCGCTGATGGGCCGAAGGCTGCCAGTGGGCCGCTATTATTGAACTGCTGCTATTGAGCTGTTGGTATTGGGCTGCTTAATGGGCCGAATTGGATTCTGCCCCATCATATGGCCTCCTACTCTCGCCGTTCTCAATTCCATGAAACGCCGAGAGTAAAATCCGAATCCCTTACGGAAAAAACATGATTCGCACTTCGTCCGAAACTGTTACCACCTGTGGTCGCGTCACAACAAATACAGGACACGTGTTGCGTATCCGGCCGATCCGCCAAAAGCACAAAAAGATCTCAGCCATTTAACAGTGATCACCCGGATCGCGTGTCACTTCGGCTCTCTGCCCAAGATTTCACCTAGATCGTCGCCTCCAGCCTTCGGCACGAGGATCGGGACACGTGGCGAGCATCCGGATAAACAGCCCAAGGGTCAAGCCGCATCCGGCCGTTGATTGCCTTCTCTCGATCCGGCAGCCCGCTCGTCATTATGGCGAATGACGAGACACGTGTTGTGCATCCAAGCAGAGCAGAGCCAATGAGGGGGAAGATCTCGGCCATTGGTTCAGCACCGGACCCCCTCAAGTCCCCCTATAAATATCAACCCCCCTCTCCTGACTATTGTTCTTCTGCTTTCTTCTTCCTCTGCGCCTGTGCATCCCTGCGAGCGGCTTCCGCGAGCACCCTTGTTTCTCCAGCAGCGAGCGTGCCACTGTGGGTGTTTTGAGGACGCCTTGTTCATTGCCGGGGAGCTCTTTGTCGTCGGGAGTCGTCGCCGGGAAGTCTTTTGTCGTCGGGGAGGCTTTTTATTGCCGGGGAGACTCTTAGCCACCAGGGAGATTCTATCCTGAGGGTAAGCCTCAGCTTCCGCCTTCTCCCTTTTGTGATTCATGTCCAGTTGCTCTCCTTTGGCCGAGAGTAACTCTTCGGCCGAAGGCGGTTCTTCTTGCTCCTCGTCCAGACCTTCCCAGTCTTCTTTGTCATCTCCCTTCTCTTCAAACTCTTTTCTTTCCGATATGGCGGACGAGGTAGAACCGGTTCCGACTGCTGCCGAGCCTTCCACTTTTGGCTGTCACTCGGCCAAGACGGTTTCGGATGTAGCTAGTGTCCTTGATGTCGAAGCTGTCAAGATAATCACTAACTACTATCAGATTCCGTCTTGGATGGTTCCCATTCGGCCCGGGAAGCATACAAGAGCTAACACCGTTCGGCCGGATAGCTTTTCGATTTATGAGCACAGCTTCCGGACGGGCTTTCGCCTTCCTCTTCATTCTTTTGTCATAAATCTTCTGAGTTTTTACGGACTGGCTCCGTCCCAATTCTTTCCGAACTCCTGGCGGACAGGCTACGCCTTTCTGACCTTGAACTCCTATCTCGGCGTCAACCCTTCGATAAATCTTTTCCGCTATCTTTTCAAGATTAAACCTCAAGGGAAGTCTTCTTGGTATAGTTTCATCCCCCGCTCCGGCCGGAGGATCTTCTCTGGGAAGCCCTCGTCTATTCATTATTGGAAGGAGGGATTCTTTTTCATCTCTCTCCCGGAGAAGGAGAAGAGTGTGTAGCCCTTCCCTACCGAGTGGGCACCTTTGGCCGAGGGCCTTTCTAACCCATCCTCTCTCAGTCCCGAGCAGCTCGCCGACGCGCATCTCTTCAAGGACGAGGCTCCGTACAAGATTACGGAGCTCTTCGAGGATGAGGGTAGGCTTATAGAGATGGGAGCCTAGCCGGACCCAACGTTCTCTCCTCCTCGGGTCTCCCCTTATCTTCCTCTTGAAGATACCCCGGGAGAGGTTGAGAAGAGAACTGCCGCGACCGGGTCTCCGGCCGAAGCCCGTCCGTCCGAAGAGGGCGCCGAAGCTGTGGCCGGGGGTAAGTCGGTCTTGAGTCAAAAAGTTGCCTTTTGAACTGTTGCTAACTCTTTTTTCTGCTTGCAAAGATGTCTGGTCTTCGGGAATTGATCACCCGGATCTCGAAGCAGTCCGGTCAGTCTCGACCGTCCCAGCCGCGGTCCGCGGAAGGTAGGACGGCTGGAGGGGTTCCGGCCCCCGGCGCCCGGACTACAAGGTAGACCACGGCTTCCGCCGAAGGCCGTGCTGCCGCTATTGCTCCCGAGAGGGAGCGGTAGAAAGGGAAGGCGGTCGCCGGAGGGAGCGGTCGGCCGGAGAAGAGGAGCCGGGCGGATGAACCTGCCGAGAGGGAATCTGCCCCGGCGTCCAAGAGGCCGGTGGCGGTATAGGGCGCCCCGCTTTCAGCGCCTCCTCAACCGGAGGGGGGCGATTCTCCTTCGGCCACCGGGGCCGGCGCAGAGACACTCTCCTACCCCTTCGGGGCGGCCGGGACGCACATGTTACGGGAGTACGGGCATGAGCCCTGGCACCCGGACACGGGGGTCTTTACAGACGAGAGTCTGGAAGACTCCCGGACGTGTCTTCGTCTGGTTGACGGCTGGACCCTCCCGATGGCCAGGGACGAGGTCAAGGAGTTTTCTTCGGAAGGCTTATCCTTACAATGTGTCCGGCATGCCGTTCAGGTGAGATCTCCTTCGTCTTTGTCCTTGCTCATCGTTTCCCTTAGCTGCTTTAAACTTATTTTTTCTTTCTTGCTTTCGGCCGCAGGCCGCGGTCATGTGCGGGGTCCTTGCTCGCCGCCAGGCCGCCATCCAGCAGAAGTTCCTGGACATCGACCAGGCCTCGGATCAACTGGCCTCGGGCAAAGTGGCCTCGGTGCGGCGCGATCTCGACGTCAGCATCGATGTCCTTATCGGGGCGAATGTGTGGCTGCGGTCCGATCGGGATGAGCAGAAGGAGGTGATCCGCACCACCTCAAAGGCCAAGAAGAAGGCCGAGAGGGAGCTGGAACGGGCCCGGGCCGAGATCGCGTCCTTGAAGGCCGAGATCCAGGTTAAGGCCAAGGAGCGGGAAGAGGAGCGCCGCCTTCACGCCGAAGAGGTTTCGGCTCTGAAGGCTAACCTGGAGGCCAGGGCCAAGGAAGCCGATGATGTTGCTCGCACAGTCGTGGCGAGCTACAAGGAAGGCCCTGAGTATGCCGAGGAGATGATGGAGGCCGGAGCTAAGGCGGCTTGTACCATGTTCAATCTGGGGATGGCCATTACCCAAAAGGCGTGTCCGGACACAGATCTGACCGGCTTCGGCTATCCAACGGATGAAGAGGGTGAGGAAATCTTGGCTTGGTGGCGAGAGCTCAAGGCCGAAAGAACTCCGGCTTCTCCGGAAGGTGCTGCGGCCGAACCGGTCCAGGCTTCCCCTCCGGCGTCTCCCGGCCAAACCCCTGTCAATGTGGATGGCGAGGACGCCGAGAGTTAGTCCAGGGGCTTGTCCCGATCATTTTTGTTTTTTCAAGATGCCGAGGCCAGGCATACAGCCTGCTTTTGTACTTGTGTTTATATAGAAGGCATTTCGTTTATACTTGCTTCATGGTACGTCTTTGAGTAGATAGCCGAGTTCAATTCTGCATGTGGCCGAAGCCATGTCGCTCTCGATACGGTTTGCATGGCCGAAGCCACTCCCAATACGGTTTGCACGGACTTAGAATGTAGTGCCGCTCCCGATACGGTTTGCATGGCCGAAGCCACTCCCGGTACGGTTTACACGGACTTAGAGAATATTGCCGCTCCCGATACGGTTTACATGGCCGAAGCCACTCCCGGTACGGTTTACACATATTTAGATAATATTGCCGCTCCCGATACGGTTTGCATGGCCGAAGCCACTCCCGGTACGGTTTACACGGACTTAGAGAATATTGTCGCTCCCGATACAGTTTGCATGGCCGAAGCCACTCCCGGTACAGTTTACACGGACTTAAAGAATATTGCCGCTCCCGATACGGTTTGCATGTCCGAAGTCACTCCTGGTACGGTTTACACGGATTTAGAGAATATTGTCGCTCCCGATATGGTTTGCATGGTCGAAGCCACTCCCGGTACGGTTTACACGGACTTAGAGTACATTACCGCTCCCGATACGGTTTGCATGGCCAAAGCCACTCCCGGTACGGTTTACACGGAGTTAGAGAATATTGCTGCTCCCGATACGGTTTGCATGGCCGAAGCCACTCCCGGTACGGTTTACACGGACTTAGAGAATATTGCCGCTCCCGATACGGTTTGCATGGCCGAAGCCACTCCTGGTACGGTTTACACGGAGTTAGAGAATATTGCTGCTCCCTGTAGGCGCCCGGAACGTTCCTCGCCACGGCTGCGGGCTTCGGGTCGAGGGTGCCTCCGTTCGTCTCAGCACTGTGGCGATTTAAAGGGGGTTAGAAATTGAAGTGTGATCGCCAGGAGCATTACCTTTCGGTCCCTGTGCTCCGCAGGAGTAAAAAAGTGATCGCGTTCTGTGGGAGCGGGAAATGTTGGTTCCTCCTTCTCTTCCTTCGGCCGGCCAGAGGAGGAGAGCCTGGTACTCTGCATGCGGAAATGTGGTAAGGATCCCTGTAAAGAAAAGACAAGACAGAAAACAACCCGATTAGAACTATAATATGCATAATCTATCCATAAAAAATATAAAAACTAACTAGAATTAGAGGGAGATGCACCGGATGGGTGTTTAGGAGGGAAGGTGACCATATGTTATGGCCACCCACCTCCCGTTTTTTGTTTGAAACCTCTGGGGGTAAAAGGTGCTAAGTCATCCTAAGATACATGCATGCAGATAGGGTGCTCGTGTGTGAAAGGTGAAATGATGTGTTGAAAGTGAAAGAAGAGAAAATAAAAGAGGGTTAAGAAAGCAAGCCCATTTGGAGTGCGAAGGATTCTTCTGAGACTCCTCCTGACCGCTTGCCAACCTCCTCTGAGCCTTCCCTCCAAGAAGCCCCCTCTTAACCCCCTTGCTCGAGAGGATATGGGGGGTTTAAATAGGTTAAGGGAAAATAGGAGAAAACAGGGGTCTAAATCCCCGTAAATCACCCTGGAGCCAATAGGAAGTGGTCAAGGGTCGGAGGTAGTGCGCGCGGCAGTCGCCGGAGTGGAGAGTGGTCGGAGTAGTGGGGGACGAGGGCGGCGAGTAGAGGAGATCGTGAGGAAGACGGAGTCAAGGGGGTGGTTAAGGAGTGGACGGCCAAGCAACATGCCTTCCATTCTCGTGGTGGAAGACGGCCCGGTTGGCCTTCGAAGGGGATGGAAGGCAAGGGGTCGCCTTCGAAGGAGGTGGAAGGCAAGGAGTGGCCTTTGAAGGTGGTGGAAGGCAAGGGGTGGCCTTCGAAGGGGGTGGAAGGCGGACTGGCTGGCCTTCGAAGGGTGGTGGAAGGCGAGGGGTGGCCTTCTACGAAAAGGTGGTAAAAAGTTGACTAGAGTCGGGATTTGGTTAATGGGCCTAGTTGTTAGTGGGCTGAGATGGCTAAATGGGGGAATGATGGAGATAAAGGGCTAATGGTGGAGGGGATTTATGACCAGAGGGGTGGTCCAAAATCGGTGTCTACACTCCCGATATAGTTTGCATGGCCGAAGCCACTCCTGGTACGGTTTACACGGACTTAGAGAATATTGCCGCTCCCGATACGGTTTGCATGGTCGAAGCCACTCCCGGTACGGTTTACACAGATTTAGAGAATATTGCCGCTCCCGATACGGTTTGCATAGCCGAAGCCACTCCCGGTACGGTTTACACAGACTTAGATAATATTGACGCTCCCGATACGGTTTGCATGGCCGAAGCCACTCCCGGTACGGTTTACACGGATTTAGAGAATATTGCCGCTCCCGATACGGTTTGCATGGCCGAAGCCACTCCCGGTACGGTTTACACGGACTTAGAGAATATTGCCGCTCCCGATACGTTTGCATGGCCGAAACCACTCCCGATACAGTTTACATGGATTTAGAGAATATTGCCGGATACAACACTTCGAACAAAGAATAATATATTCATGACTTCCGGCTAAACTCCGGGGGAAATGACTTACATGAAGTAGCACCGAAGGCGCTCCACATTCCATGTACGAGGGAGAGGCTGGCCCGAAAGGGTCTCCAGCCGAAAGGCCCCTCGTTGGATTACTTCCCTTATGCGATAAGGGCCTTCCCAGTTCGAAGAAAGCTTCCCTGCAGCTTCGACTAGTTTGGATGCGTGGGCGTTCCGCAACACGAGGTTCCCGGCTTCAAAGCTTCGGGGCTTCACTCGAGCGTTGTGGTATCTCGCCATGCGCTGCTAATAAGCTACCAGCCGAATGCGAGCCTCTCGGAGTGTCGGCCACTAGTACCCTTGCCTCACTAGTTTATGGGCCAATGCCCTTCCTCTTGCGCGTGCTTCGCAGATTCCTTCATGTACTTCTCGAAGAGCATAATCGGCTTCGGCCGGACCGAGACATCAAAAGAGTGGCCGGCCGAAGGACTTCTTGTATAGTGTACCCTCCAGAATAAGGAAGTGGGAAGAACGTTGCCGGACGCACCTTGCTCCTTTGGATCGGACGAGACCTCCTTTCGGAGGAGAAAAGCGACTAGGGGAGTCATCCAGGTCTCTGCTTCGGATTCATTCACTTGCATGACCTCGGATTCGCTGAGACTCAGCTCAGACAGTTCTTCTACCAAGACCATCCGGCCTCCTCCCCCATCCTGAGTTGATGCTAGTCGGGAAAGAGCGTCGGCTCGAGCATTTTCGGCCCAAGGAATTCGCATAATCTCAAAAGAAACAAATTCAGCTAAGATTTTGTGGGTTACCTGGAGGTAGGACGTCATTAATGCGTCCTGGGCCTCTTATTCCCCGGTGATTTGATTGGCGATGAGTTGAGAATCACTGAACGCCCTTATCCTTTGTGCGCCGAGCCTTCTGGCAGCCCGAAGGCCTGATATAAGGACTTCATACTCGGCAGCGTTATTGGTAGCTGAGAAGGAGAAGCGAAATGCATATTCCGTGATGACCCCTTCGGGAGATGCTAGGATCCATCCGGTGCCACTACTAGAAGAGCATGCGGACCCATCAACAAACAGCTGCCATTCATCCGCCGAGGATGAAGTAGCCGAAGAGGATTCGTCTTCAGGAGTAGTTATGACTTCCCGCTGAGGGGCCGAGGATGCTTCGGGAGTGAGCTCAGCGATAAAGTCGACCAAAACTTGAGCTTTTATTGCGGTCCGAGGCCCATAAGAGATGTCGAACTCTCTTAATTCGATCACCCATTTAGCTAGCCTCCCGGACACTTCTGGCCAAGAGAGGACTTGCTTCAAAGGTTGATATGTGAAGACCTTTATTGAATGTGCGAGGAAATAGGGCCGGAGCCTCCTTGCGGAAGCGACGAGGGCCAAGGCCAACTTTTCTAGGGCCGGATACCGAGACTCTGCTCCGTAGAGGGCTCAGCTTATATAATAAACTGGCTTCTGTATGCCATCTTCTTCCCAGACGAAGACGACACTAATAGCTGCTTCAGATGCGGCAAGATAAACGAACAACTGCTCTCCTCGGATTGGTTTAGACAATATGGGAACATCGGAGAGATAAGCTTTCAGTTGATCGAAGGCCGATTAACACTCGTCCGTCCATGAGAAGTTGCTAGTCTTCTTCAGCAGTTTGAAGAAGGGAAAACAGTGATCTGCTGCTCTTGACATGAAGCGGCTTAATGCGGCAATCCTTCCGCTTAGCTTCTGAACCTCTCGGACGTTGGCCGGAGGGCGCATCTGGATGATAACCGCAACCTTTGCAGGATTTGCTTCTACTCCTCGGCAGGTGACCATGTAGCCGAGAAACTTTTCGGAGGCCACGCCGAAAGCGCACTTGGCAGGATTCAGTTTCATTTTATACCTGCGCAAGATAGAGAATGTCTCAGTCAAATCGGCCAGATGGTCCATAGCAATATGGCTTTTCACCAGCATGTCGTCGATGTAAACTTCCATATTGCGGCCGAGCTGTGGAGCGAACATCTTGTTGACGAGACGTTGATAAGTTGCTCCGGCATTCTTTAGGCCGAATGGCATCCGGGTATAACAGTATAAGCCGAGGTCCGTTGTAAAGCTTGTCTTGTCCTCGTCGTCCGGATGCATTCGGATTTGGTGATAGCCTAAATAGGCGTCGAGAAAGCTGAGCAATTCATGGCCGGATGTGGCGTCCACTATTTGGTCTATCCAAGGCAACGGGAAACTGTCCAGCGGACAAGCCTTATTAAGATTAGTGAAGTCCACACACATTCGCCATTTGCCGTCCTTTTTGGGCACCATTACTACATTAGCAATCCATTCGAGGTGATGCACCTCTCGGAGATGTCCCGCATTTAACCTCTTTTGTACTTCAGCCTGGATGGCCATCCTCCTTTCTTGATTGAAGGTGCGCCGCTTCTGCTTGACCGGAGGCTGATCTGGATTTATGTGTAGTCGATGCTCCGCCACCTCCGGGTCGACTCCGGTCATGTCCGAAGGTGACCAGGCAAAGACATCGAGGTTTTCCTTCAGGAATTCAATAAGTTTCTCGACTTCAGTCTTTTCGAGGCCGGAACCTATCATTAATGTTCGGCCTTCTCCTCCCGGAATTGGAACAGCTGTAAGTTCCTCTCCTGGGGATGCTTCGGCTGAAGATTCGATCAAAAGGGATTCAGCTGCAGCCTTCCCTTTGACCGAAATCATATAACATTGTCGGGCAACTTCCTGATTTCCCTTAGCTTCGCCGATTCCATAACCGGTGCGGAATTTTAGCTTCTGATGGAAAGACGAAGGTACAGCTCCAATTCCTCCGATCAGCCTTCGGCTTAAGATGGCATTGTAGGCCGAATCGAGTTTTACGACGGCAAAATCCGTTTCAACGGTTAATTGCCGAGGAGCTGTACCTAGGGTTACAGGTAGCCGGACGATACCTTCTATTCGGCATGGTGAACCATTAAAGCCGAATAGAGGTCTCCTGTGAGGCTTCATATCAGCCTCATTCAAACTCACTTTTACAAAACAATCATAAAAAGTACATTTGGGGCACTTCCATTATCAACAAAGATACGATGAACATCGTAACTTTTCATTACAGCGTTTACAACTAAGGCGTTGTCGTGAGGAACCTGAACGTCGGTCAGATCCTCCTGGCCGAAGATGATGTCTTCTTGCCGAGACCGCTTCGGCTCGATGTTGACTACTGCTACTGCTGTAGCGCTGAGTTGACGGCGCCTTATTCCCTCTCCCGGTCCTCCGGATATCATCATAATCGACCCGGCACTAGGTCGTTGGTGTGATGCTTCTGCCAGGGCCGAAGTCTCCTTCGGCTGAGGTGGGGCTTCTTTATCCGGGAGTTGTCGTTGTCTTGCTGCTTCGGGGACTTCCCGGTTCTGCCGCTGTTGAGGTTGCTCTCGCCGATACTACGGTAAACGGCCTTCCCGAATGAGGCGATCAATCTCCTCCCGAAGGTGCCAGTATTCGTCAGTAGAATGGCCGGTTTCCCGATGATACTTGCACTATTTATTGGGGTCCCTTCGGCGATGATAAGTCTTGATACGTTCGGGTTGGTGAAGCATACCTTTTACTTCCATGACCATCCGAGAAGGTGGAGCAGGTAGTGGCAGATACCGCTGCTGCGGATCCCGACGCTTTTCTCGGTCCCATTCTTCCCTCCGGTATCGCTTTCGAGACGGCTCCTGATCTTCTGGGTGAGGACGAACCGGGGGGTTAGCCGCCGATGGTGCCTCGGCAGTACTTTTGCCTTTAGACATCATCAGGGCTT
This sequence comes from Zantedeschia hybrid cultivar, assembly GCA_030544215.1. Lineage (NCBI taxonomy): Eukaryota > Viridiplantae > Streptophyta > Magnoliopsida > Alismatales > Araceae > Zantedeschia > Zantedeschia hybrid cultivar. Next base: position 80,226,068 of record JARZZO010000005.1, on the reverse strand, counting down.
CCCGATTAACATATTTATAGGCCCGAGCCACCAAGTCCTGGAAGGTGAGGGGATGACGCTTCCCAATAAAGCTGAGAAGCCCTTCGTTCGTGCACCCACTGATCACCGTCGAGACCGCGATCGAACTATCTAGGTTCGGAATTTGGGCGGCTTCGGCCCTAAATTTAGTGAAATACTCCTGAAGGGTCTCGGTAGGTCCTTGCCGAATGGTTAGTAGACTGGCCGAGGTTTTACATTACCGAGTGGCATCGTAGAATTGGTCGATGAACAGTTGGCCTAGCTGTACTAGAGAATGAATAGAATTGGGAGCCAACGTCTTGAACCAAGTTAGGGCTGTTTTCGAGGGTAAGAGGGAAGAGACGGCAGCGGACTGTCTCGGAAACTCCCCGGACGGAGAGGTAGGAATTAAATCTCTGGAAGTGGCAGACTGGATCTGTCATTCCATCATAAAGAGGGCCTTTCGGCAATTTAAAGTTGGGAGGTACCTCGATGGTCAGAAGTTTTGGAGAAAAAGGAGTCTGCTCCAGAAAAGTGCTTGCGAGAGGCGCTTCATAGGGTCGAGATACCATTTGCTGCATTTCCTTCCTCATTTCTGTCAGTCGCCGATCCAGATCTGGGGTAGTTGAAGTGGTGACCGAACGTCCTTTGGTTTTAGTTGGATGAAATCCGGACGAAGCATAGTTTGGCTCTGTTAGAATATAACTAGCGCGAGGAATTTGGCCTTGCGGTCCGAGTGGCTCGCTACGTGCCGAAACCGCTTCGTCGTGGGATGGCCGCGAGGGTGTCGGCGGTAGCCTCGCAGCTTGAGGAGGACAGAATGGAAGAGGTGGTACCTGCTGCGGGGGCTGACCTAGTAATCCCATATGCTGGGCGATGGCAGACACCATATCTCGTAAGGGCGCCAAGGAGGTGACAGTGGCGGCCAACGTCGCCACTTGCTGCTGAAGCTCTTCCACCCTGTCGTCTCTAGGAGCGATGGACTCCGGTATAACAGGAAGGACAGAACCTTGTGGAAGAACGGACGGAGCATCTTCGGGATGGAGTACCTGCGCAGGAGTCGCCCGCGTCTTCGCCTCGTCTTGTCTGGATCGTCTGGTCACCGGACGATGAGACATGACTTCTTGTTGGTTTCCTACAGACGGCGCCACGTGATGTAGCCGAAGCTATCACGATTGGATTCCAGGATTAGGATCCGGGACAGAAGATCGAAGAAAACCGACAGGGATCCGGACCGAGACGAGGGCGAAGCGCGGTGCCAAGACTCCGTGGCCGAGATACACCCGGGCGAAGACGTGCCGGGAGCTAAGCCGAGACTCCTTCGGCCGAGGAGGATCCAAACGGCGAAGAGCGAAGCCGAGGGCGAAGCGGACTCCGTAGGGTCGAAGCGAATCCGACCTGCGAAGGGCGACGCCGAGACCGGAGGGGAAAAACCCAAGGTCGGTGGCCGAGGCCGACTCGGAGAGGTCAGTGAAGATTCAAACCGAGACTCCTGTAAGAGGAAGAAGAAGAAGAACCAGTCAGTAGGGTTCCTAGGCTTCAGCCCAAGAGAACCCTCTCCGACGGTTAAGTCAGCTTCTGAAGAAGATTCGATTCAGAAGGGAAGGAAGAAGAGGTAGCTTTAATACTTTTGGACTGTTGTCCTCGGTCAAGAAGACATATCTTTGGTAATAAATAACCTTGTATTTATAACGGAGGATAGAGGTTACTAAACTGTGACAGGCGATATAGGACTATGTTTCGGTTTACTGGTAAACCGCCATAGTGCCATAGTGCCTAACCCTCCCACCGGAGTGGGCCGAATACGGTTACTGGGCCGAAGGTTGGGGGCCGTTGTTGAGCCGAATGTCGCTTAGTGAGCCGAATGTTGCTGGGCCGCTGATGGACCGAAGGCTGCCAGTGGGCCGCTATTATTGAACTGCTGCTGTTGAGCTGTTGGTATTGGGCTGCTTAATAGGTCGAATCGGATTCTGCCCCATCAGCATCACCTCAATAATTTATGCAGTGGGGATGGTTTTCCCAAACATCATCTTAACTCTCCTTGATGACCATAAGAGTGGATAGGCTATCACAATCTCAACTGGGGTTCGCCCTCTTGCGTGACTGACCAAACGGGTGATGTAAACTCATCTGGGTCTGTTATTGGTCGACTTGTGATGTTGAGCCTTCGCCATAAACATATGTTGCCAGGGTTTTTGTTTGCAGACTTGTCACTTAGGTCTCAAGTATCAATTTGGCTTCTGTTTTCGCACCATCACCTTGCCACCAGATCACCATCACACTGTGTTGAGTGTTGAGGGTTTCTGATGGGGGGAGCTTGAGTGCCCATTACTCTTATCGACTGGAACATATCTGGTGGGGGTGAGGACTGAAGTAGGGCCCCTGCAATGGAGAAGAATCCCATAAAAGTTGTGGCCTTGGTTGCCACACTAGCTAGAGCAACGTGATGCTTTGGCCTTATCCATTCCCCTACTATAGTGAGGTAATTAAACAACCTCGCACGTGAAGTCCACTAGAGTCTGCAATAGTACTCCCCTCGTTTGCTAGCCGCCCCTCTCTGTACAGACCTCAAATCAGTAGTTGTTGTGGTCGGTTTAGGTGGGCAAATGGTATGTTGCTAAAAAATTCAACTCAGGGTTTATTTGGAAGCCCAAAATAATGCTACAATCAACTTTGACATCGCCTGCGCAATCGATTTGGATTCCGGTTAAAGCTTCTTGGTTTGCTGTGAAAGGTTGTTCATGAAGCGAAACGTGAATGGTGACCGAGTACTTTCTATTTAGCGTGCTTAAGTTAAAGCATAAGAGATTTTTAATTGTTGACAAAGGTTTAAATATGTAAGATCTATTAGGTTAGCACGGTCATCAACCTCATCATTTTTTAAATCTTTGTCCCCTTTCAATTTGGAGTCGAGAAGGCTTAACGGAGAGTCTAAAAAGTTGACAAAAATCTCTACATTGTGACGCCAATTATCCAACCAAGATGGTACTGGCAGGGGACGGGTTGTAAACAATTTCACGGAATGGAGGAATTCTAATGTGCCAAATCTCACACTCCCTCCTCATTGTGTAATCCAAGGATCAGATGTCAGTAAGAGGGGGAAACACTCAAGGGGACATTTGGTGTGCTATAAAACGTTGTAAAATACTTGTACATTGATGTTTTTCTTATGTTTGAATTGCTTTAAATTATTTTATGATAGTTTATTACCGTATTTCAAAACCGTGTTCCTTATATAATACCCTTGACAAGGGGAAAGATGGGCTTGCCCAATGCGGCCCATTTAAGACGACCTTGTGGGGCCTTAATCAAAATGGCCCATCAGGAAAGGCCCACTTGAGGTGCCCCGTCCAAGAGGACGCCCCGAAGCGTCTTTGTGCGACTACCCAGATACCCACTAAACTTCGAGTGCTCGAGAACTCTCGAAGAGCTACTCGCCCGACGTCTCGAGAGCTCATTCAAGATTCAAATCCTATTGACAGGAAGTCCAATCAAAGCCAGACAACTGCTCTTTGAAGAAAGAGACTCACTACTTTGGACAACCTGCCTATCATAGGACGATTACACTTCCTTGGCACCCACGATTCCCACGGAATCATTGCCTCGGAATACAGGGCATGTATTTCTCATCGTGGTAAGCTCTCACTCTCCATATAACCAAGAGGACCCTCTTAAACCAAGGTGCGCTTACTCTGCTGCCCAAACCCGCCTTCCAGACTATCATCTGACTTAGGCATCGGAAGATCCTCCCCCACATCGACTAAGGATCCTCTAATGTCTCTCCTGTAGTTGTAGGTCTATTGGTTTGAACGTTGTTCTCCTTCTCTATAAATCTTATTGTGGTTGGTAAGGTCAAGATCAGACATTCTTAGCTCCTCCATCGGATTCTGACTATTACATCCCTTTTTTAGCTGGTTTTAGATTTCAATCCAAAACTTCTAAAAATCAAAACTAAGAGTTAACCCGTGATTTTAAAAGGAAAAAAAAAAAGATTTCTAACGACTTTAAAGTTGGTGATTTCAAGATCGATATTTAAGATATTTTACATCAAACCAAATGATTCCTAAACCTAAATTGTACTGCCTTACCATAACATGCCATATTCCTATCTTGCATCCGCTTTAAAAATTGGGGCACTGGAGGTGTGCACGACGATCAGTGTGATACAGTGGTATGTTTCTCACAAAATGTCTTGGAACTTTTGGAAGAGTGGGCAAAAAGGCAAAAGAAGTTGATATATCTAGTTGATTAACTAACCAGCGGCAGGACATGATTAACTAGTTGAATAACTAACCAGCGGCAGGACATGAAATGGGCAGACAGTAGCGGACGTAAAAATTTTGTTCAGTAGAGTCATTCGGATATTAAATCTTAAGTATGACTGGGTCAGTGAAATTTTGAGCTGGACTATATGAGATTCTGAATTAAGTCAGTAGAATCTTGGACTGGATCAATGAGTTCCTAGTACTACATTATACTGGACCAATGAATTTGACAAAATCCAGTGAGATCCCAGAACCCCACTCGATCAATGCTAGTAGAGTGAACTACCCAGATCTCACTTAGTATGACCTTTGGACGTGCTTTCGAAATATCCAAGGGTCTTCTTGGTCCTCTTGGACCCAGCTCAGTACAATTGTGAGGTGGACGATTGGATATTACAAATTCCAATTCTGATCTACGATAGCATTCAGAAAAAGTCAGATAGGGAAGGATCACTAATTAACTTGTAGGAAGTAAAATAGTAACATGACGAAAACCACTGTTTTGAGAACCATGCAATATTGCAATGGGTGAGTAAACACAGGGAGACTAATGCTCTCGTTCGGCTTGCTAAGTATTTCTCAATCGTTAGCTAGCTAGACATCCTCAACTAGCTTCCACTAAAATTTCACAATTATTGCCTCCCAAGTTGGCATAAAGGCTAGTCTAGTGATGATGTTATCTCAGCTGGGCCACAAGTAGGAGACAAAAGTGAAAGTTATCTAAGCTCCTCCATGGATAGCTTCAAATATCATCAATGGTTGTCGTGTTTTTTTTAGGCAATTAAACTGCTCTGTTGTTTTTGTTCCTAGATCAGCGAACTCCATGGCCCATGAATTGGCCAAATCTGCTGTTAAGATCAGAACTTGGAATACCTGGTCTCTCCCCCCGTTTCCTACTGCTACTTATGTACCCCTCATGAATTTGGACCCTGGGTCTAGACTTTAATATATGCATAGTTTCTGGAGTTCAAAAAAAAAAAATGAAAATTATCAATCCGATTGTTCGACTGTTTGCTAGTTTATCTGTTGATTAATGGATATTTTTTTAAAATTAATAATGAATACAAAGCTCTTCTAAACCAAATGTTATCATATCTTGGTAATCTAGTTATTAGCTTATAGGTCAGTTAATAGACAATCTTTTCAAAGTGGTAATATAGTGAAAAATGCAATAGATTTTCCTTGGATGCGCACCAAATCTGACCCATCTGCATTCCTAGTCACAAGATTGCAGGATCGGATTGATCACTTTTTCTCTCTAACAAGGTGATGACACTGTTTCCTTACAAAACAGGAGTTCACTAATTTAAAGTGCTCGACCTTTCCCAAGCGTTCCACAGGCTTCACCAAGAACTCAATGCCCCAGTTTATGAACTAATTGCATGGACCTCCCGTGACCCATTTACCATTATTGTGCCTTCCAATTATTCCTCATAGTTGTTGTTCCTTCCAAGCGGAAGAAATCCATTTTCCATTGAAGTGTGCTGCCAACACTGGCACCTCGGTATGTGTGCCCGGAAGAATAGGATGATCCTTGGACTGAGATCCTATCCATTTTCCCATCGAATGTTTATCTCAACCTGGAACCGTCAATATCACCCAACAACCCATGTAAAGTAGGTAGGCATGGGAGGGGGTGAGTGTGGTACGAATATTGCCCCTCATCGACGAAGTAAAGTTGGAGAAGTGAGTTAATGAGGGGAGAAAGAGAGAGAGGAGCAAAGGGGGATGCCCTTTGAATCTTGTGAGACCAAGGAGGGTGTTCTAGCAAAGGGGGGGGGGGGGGGAACCTCCAAGGCCCTAGAAGGTCCCTTTCACCTTTTGGGTAACACAACTCCCATCATTAGGGATGTAAATTGGACGGACTAGACTGAATTATGTTATAATTTGGGTCTAACTCAAATTTAATATAACTCAACTCAATTTTAGTGCAACTCAAATTCAACACAAATTTAACCCAAATTCAGCTCCACTTCAATAGTAAGTGGGTTAGATTGGACTAGTCTTAGTTGTAAATAAATTGTTAGAAGTGTTCTACTTTTTTGTGAATTATTGTAAAAGTCAATAAATTAAATTGGGTCAGTTCGTTTTATCCCAATCAGTCTAGATTTAACAAATGTCAATCCAAAGTTAACCCAACCCAATTTATATAACTTGGGCCGACCTAATTTCTTTTAATATGGGTTGGGTTGAGCTGAGCTATGAGCTGACCCATCTGATTGACACCCTTACTCATCATATATGTCAAAAAATTGTTAATAAGTAAACTCCCTCGTGAAAGTCCTCTCCTCCATTAGAAAATTGGCTAAGAATGAGAAATCTAACAGATGTAAGATCATTTCGAGCTTTTTATTTTGCATATACGATTCCCCACTCCCAACCCCCCCCCCCCCCCCTCTTCTTAAGAACATGTCAGTAGGTAAATTCCAAGCCCCCATTTAAAAGCAAACAAGGAAGAGACTAGAGAGAGAAGGAAAAGAAGGTTGGGGCACCATGAGATGGTGATGGTGAAAAAGATAGTGTAGCGTTAAGGAGGGACAAGGAATGTAGTGGCCAAAGGAGAGTTGACACGGGGATGTGCACCATTGTCCCCACAAGCAAAGAACAAACAGGGGAAAGAGAACATAGTAAGCACTTTTTTTAGCTGTCCACATCCACCTGCCCAGCCCCACCCTTTATTGGCTCCCTCCCCTCCCATATGGGGCCCCTCCACCTTTCAGTAGGCTCTCATGTGAAGGGTTCGACACGTGACCCTTCCTCCCAACAGTTAAAAAAAAATAATCAAATATGGATTGATGACAGTCCGTTTGATAACGATTTTGGGATTTTAAAATTTAGAGGAATTCAAATTTTAAGAGGAACTACGTCACCATCTCTTGAATTCAAATTTTAGGAAAAGTTATTTACTTTTTAGAATCTCATTTAGAAATACCATGAGAACTCAAATTTAAAGACACATCAAAAGACACTTTAATCCTCATATTACGTCCTTTTAAGAATTTTAAGAGGATAAAAAGAAGAAGAAAGAGGATGTTATTTTTTAGAATTCTTAGATTCTCCTCTTATTCCCTTTTTCAAAAGATATGTTAGGAATCGAAAAGAGACTTTTTCTCAACATGGAACAGAATCTGGATGCTTAAAAAATTATCTACTTTTTTTTTCATTTGATTTTTTTTTTTGCACTTTTTCATATTCTCGTCAAATATGAGGACCTCGAATCTAAGGTAGAATAATTACCAAGTGGACCCTAATCTGGTTGCATTTGATATGGACACAATATGCCACAAAATTTCATAGTGGAATCCGATTCATAGTATGTTTGGAACTAATAAAAAACTATACTTTCTAATATCCATATTTGTTAATATTAACTTAATACTATTCTTTTAACATTACTCTCAGGAGTTTAGTCCAATTACTCATAACACAGAGTTACTTATACGAAGTATCTTTTAAGATATAATATCTTATTTTAGCATCAAGCTTGTCAAGAAGTAATTTTCATTGATAGAGGTGCACACATGCACATCTCTTTTTCTTTCTGTTGTTTCGTTGGGGGGAGAAAAGATGAAATTTTATCATTGCATGACTAATGCATTCACAAAGAAGTCAGATTCAGATTCTCTAGACCAACTCTCCTATATATCAAAGTAGACTTAATTAATAAGTGTGAAGATTATTTATGTTAGGATGATTTCTCACTGGCTGCCAAGGGGTGCATGTCATGTGCAGTACAGGTTATCTAACCTATTAGTAATAGGGGACCATTTCATGCACATGGGATGTTCTCATCAACCTTCTGATAAGATATCCTCTACACCTAGCATACAGGATCTTGGCCTAAAAGAGGCAACCATGGGTAATCTAGGGTAACAAGTACACTTGGACTCACTCAACTAGTGATTCACTAGGGATGACTTGACCTAAATGGGATGCCACCTCTCTGAGCTCTCTCTCCATGGTTCCATAATTTGTGTTAAACACTAGGTGACGAAGAGAATGTGAATTGTGATAAACAGTCGTTTAAGTTCTTAAAAATTTACAAAAAATTAACAAAGATACACTACTTCTAAGGTTTGAGTTAAGGATGCTATTTATATTCTCTTTATTAGAACAAAGGAACAGGTTTCCAATTTTGAACCCAACCATCCAACATCTATTTTATGCGTCCCCTTCTAAAGAAAACAGGGAAGAATGGGAGACCCCTACTCCTCACTAACTAATGACTGCGGCTAGCTAGGAATGGAGACCAAAAAGAAGACCTTCTCTAGCCTTTCTCAAGGGTGCTCACATGATGGGCCTCTTGGACCCCAGCGACCGCAGATAGAATTGGAGATGAAGTAGGGCATCGGTTCACATGCCGGGTTCCATGAGCAGGGCCCGGATTAGGCAGTGGCGGACGCAGGAATTTGATCCAGTGGGGTCCTCATATTGAGTACTGTCCACCGAACCCGAGCCTAGCTCATTTAAGTTAAGCCCACTTAATTAACAAGTCCAAAGCCAGTCCATCAACAGTCCTACAAAGCCATCCTCTTCAAGCCCAAAGCCCACCCGCCCAGCTGCACCCGCCCAGCACGCTTACGGCTTACCTATTAGTCGTACATCGGCTGTGTGAAAAATTTCTAATGGCTTATATGCTTCAGAATACTTCACGTGTTCGAGTAGCTGCAACTCCAGCACTTGCAACCCGTGTTGATTCCTGTGGTTGTTGTGTATTTGAGAGACTTAAATGAAGTAATAATGTTTATTTTGATGCGAGCCAACTTGTGAGCTCAATCGAACTCTGGCTCGGCTAGTTTACTAAAACGAGCTTCATCTTAAGCTCGGGCTTGGCTCGTTTAGGCAAACGAGTCGAGCTCAACTCAGAGCCGAGCTCGAGCAACTTACGAGTCAGTGGGGTCCTGGGGTCCTATAGTGAGTCAGTGGGGTCCTCTGGGCCTGCGGCCTGCCTAAGTGGGCTGGGCGATCGGGCAGCCCAGTGGGTTTCTGCATCTGTGGCCAGTGGGGTCCTAGACAGTAAATATTGGGGTGGGCCTCTAGGATTTCGAAATTCCAGTGGGGTCTCAGGACCCCACTGGTTGTACATTGGATCCGCCAATGGGATTAGGTGATGCTATGAATCATCATCTCAACTATCCAGATATTTTATTAGCTCTAATTTAATGGTGTTTACATCGAGTTAACATTATCACGTCTCTTGTAACTAAAAACAATAAGATACCTAAGTAATCGCGATAGATGACTGACAAAATGATCCATCTCAATCATAAAACTCCAAACTACTAAGAGAGACCATGCGAGTTGTTCTCGGAGAGGGTGGCAATTGGGGGTCCCCTCCACCAAGAGGCACTACACGTGTCCGGTCTCAGCTCAGCCCTAACATGGCAACCTTCCTGTGCCTACAAACCAATGAAAGCAGCAGCTCAACACCCCACCCACCTTCCTCAACAGTATCCCCAACTTTGGCTGATGCCAACTTGATAAGAGCTTAGGGTGGTGCAAGAAAGAAGTGGTGGTGGGGAGAATAGGAGGAAACCTCTTTAATTCCTTCTGGTCCTTCTTTCCCCCTTCCTTTCACATGGAATTGACCAGATGTCTACAGGCATATGCATCTGCTAACTTTGGGTCTTGTTTGATAGCTTGGAAGTGATGGGGGCGATGTCAAAGGTTCTTATTTTTGTAAATATCATACTTGTTATTACAAGACGTGCATTTGAACATTTGACATTCTTGGAAGTACATCAGCGAACCTTTAGGTGGGTTGGTGGTCGTTCGCATGTACTTCAAATATTCTTTTGTAAATTATTGATTAAAATACCTTTATTTTGCCGAAAATATGAATATTCTTTTGTCAAATTTCTGTGTCACTATACCGTTTCCCTTCCATGTTTCTCTCTGCTGCATGAAGAGAGGGGTACTTTGCAATTTGAACTTTGAATTGAGGGTGACTTGTACAATTTAATCTGTAATAATGGCACATATGCAAGACAAGTGGCATTGAAAGAGACTAGGTTTTGGTACATACAACATGCATGGGCCATTCTCTTGAAAAGGGGGGTGTGGATGATAACCCCATAGCCTCCTATTTGGAAGATGCCTCCCCTTTCCCTTTTCTTCCCAAACTAAATAGCATATGGTTGGCCTTCCACATTCAGAGGGGTGCCTTGACCCTGCCATGGGGGAACTAGATGTGCATGCATGTCATGTGCAGAGCTGCAACTGCTTCTGCTGCCAAAGTATAGGCCCTGATGAAATAGGGTTAACAAAATAATGCAGTCCATGGCTAAATAAATGGGCAAAAAAGCCAAGAACTTGGAAGATTCATTCTGCCAAATCCATGTTTAGGACACTTGGAAGTAAATCCTTGAAGATTGGCCCTTGGGAGGCAGGACCACACTTTGTGTGCCAAGTTGTGGGCTTGTGTGTGTGTGGGTTGTCACTTCAGTGATATTGTTAGTACTGCTGCCTCATGAATGTGACAATAACTTGTTATTTCCAATTGAATCAACAAAACAATCACATTGAAGCCCCAATGATCAATAAAAGCCAATATTTCATGCAGCTTTTCAAAACTCTTTGCAAATTCCTGTTTGCATGGGGTTTGATAGCTCTTCCAATCCACTGGGGGACACCCCCACACTGAGATTGTGCATGTGCTGTCAAAGACTGCAAGAAGGATCAAGAAGGGGAACAAACATCATGATAGCCCACCAGAAGACCTAACAGTAGTACTCTCTAAATAGTCAGCCAAGTACAAGCCAAAACTTATCAAAACCTATCCAATTAATAAGCTCATGCATGTGGTTAGAATGCTGACAGCAATTTAACTTACTTACATCAGTAATGAATATGAAAAGACTGTCCAACTGATCATTAGATCAATCAATCAAACAATATGGCAAGCCATTGAAATTGGAGACATTTTTTTGGGTCAAAAAATTGAAGTTGAAGACATGCAAGTGATCGTCAGGATGTCCAAAACCCTAAATGCTAGGATAGAAGCCGTTTGATGTATTGTTGTGGTATTTTAATATTCGGCAGTGAAGATTTCTCTCCAAGCGAACCAATCTGGGAAGAAGAAGAAACATTTAAAGCATTTGAAAGTGTGCTTCAAGCAACAGACTTCTTCTATGAGAATTTTAGTTGTGGTTTTGTATACGCATTTGTTAGGATAGTCTTACACCACAAAATAAAATATATTTAAAATAGCAAAATTCTTTTCACCATCAATTTTAATTTTAAATAATATAGTTTAATAATTTTAACATGATATCAAAATATAACATTAGATGCATTTTTGGATCATGCATCCCCTATTTGTTACCGTACATGTATTGTATTCTAAGCTTACCCTAAACATAAGAAAACATATTAAAATAGGCCCACGTTGATTAAAGAACAACAAGATGTATAAACAATAGAATCCTCTCTACTAGGTGTGCAAATGATGATCAATAACCCAATTATCTTACCAATTATTAGTTTACAACTTAGTTAATGAACAATCTTTCTATAAGCCAATATACATAGTAGATAAGTAACAGGTGCAAATTTCAAATCTATCATATACGTATCTTCTAAATCGAATGTAACCTAAGTAAGGGGAAAGACACCTTGGATCTATATCAAATTTGGCCTATTTGCATCAGTCTCTACTCTCTACCCTCAACCTTAAAGTTTGTAAACAAAATTTATTATCTGACGTTTTGATCGGTTTCCAAGTAGAAAAAGAATTAAGATTTGAACAGGAAAAATCAATCTGACATCTGTCAGAATCAAAATTGAAAACTTTTGATAACTTCTTAGAAATGTAAAGGAAAGATGTTATTCTGATGTCTTAATCTCATTTTTTTAAGTTTGTTAAAATTATATTTATAGGATTCCATCCGATGACTTTGGTTAGATGAAGACGATGTGGATTGAAAAAAAAAACTTAGATTCTTTCTAATAATTTAGAAACTATTTTCATCTCTGATATCAGAATCAAAAAATAAATAAATAAATAGCTTCTTCTCCAATTATATTGAAATCAAAATAATAGTAAAGAAGGTGTTTCTGTCTAGGATTTACTTGTTTCTTGTCTACATCTTATCCCTAGCTCTACTATCAAAGCAACCATTATCCTCTGAACAGGGACACTTTTAGGGTGCGGTATGAATATATGTGTTGCATGTATGGCATGGATGCTGTGTTTCAAGCGAAAGAAGGCAATATTGCAGCATGTGAAAGTGAGATTCTAATAAATTAATGTATATACCTAAACAAAGGCTACACCAGCACAGATCATCTCCCCTCTGCTCCTTCCAACAAGTGTAAACTATAGAGAAGATTTAGAAGAAGATGCCGCGTGTGTGCCCGCTAGTGCAAGACACGGTTGATCCCAATCTACAAAGCAAGCTTAATAACAATGGATGGTCACCTGGTGAACTCATTGTTGCCTGAAAGGAACAAATCCCTATCCTTATCTCAACATGATGCCATCCTTCACTTGAGCTGTCTAGAGAAAAAAGGAAAAAAAAGAAGGGACTCCTTTGCAAGTCTGGTTAACCTGGAACCTTGAGGAGGCCCTCCAAATCCCCCATCTTCTACTCACAAAGGCATGGAATGCAATGGATCTGCTTAGAAGATGGGAATAATCCAGGGTGACTGAATAGCTGAAAGTAACATCATGTTTGGATTAGAGGGCTATGCAAGAATGTTCACTTCTTTTCCCAAAATACCCTTCATAGCTCTCGGCTGCCGCATGATTAGATCTGGAGTGAGCAAATTGGCAGAGGGCATTGTTTGAGACCTCCTCTATCAACATCATTAATCTTGTCCGGTTATAGAGGATTTACATTTCACAACTCCATAGATAAAAGCCTTAGTTTGGATGAGAACATCCTTTTCAAAACCAAAATATAAGATATTTTCATGCCAAAAATAAATACCATCTCATGCATTGGTTCCTTCCTTTGTTTCTTGCGCCCCCCCCCCCCCCCCCCAAAAAATAAATAAATAAATAAATAAATAAAAAGCCTTCCCAATCACACGCACACACACATGCACATGCGCACGTGCACAGAGAGAGACAAATGAGAATGGCCAAATGGGGGCGCCGACCTAGACAGTGGGAAGGAAGAGAGAGAAATAGAGTAGCAACGGCAGTAATAACAAGTTAGGAGGTAAGAAATCTTGTGGTGCATGTGCATCGAGTTAGAAGAACATGCCCTAAGCACCAAGCAAAACCTGAAGAACCCTTCTCCACACCCCCCCCCCCCAAAGACTCGGCCACCATTCCTCTCCCTTACTCTCCGATATTAGATCCGTTGGTGAAGACTCTGGTCGTTGTGACCACACCCTTATGTACAAAAAAAGAGTGGTACTTGTAAATGCAGGTGGGGAGGGAATTGGGTAAATGCAAAGGTGGGAAGGAAGTTTTGTATGAAAACTCCTCATGGGGATTGGGAAAATTTTCACATGAAGATCCTTTTTAAAATTTTCCTGACTCTGCACTTATCGACTCCCATCTTCACCTGCATTGGAATTCATAGAAAAATGCTCTACATTGTGGCATGTAGGAATCCACTCTATTTGCACATGTAGCCCTCCCAACCCTACTTTATGCACTTAACTTTTTGTTGAACATACACCGCATATATAGGGTTGTAAAAGGATACCTATCATATCGAATATTGGCTCTATCCTTATCCTTATCTTTTAAATAATATGTGTATCTTTATCCTTTAAAATTGTTAGAAACAGATAAATAAAGGATAAATTATCATATAATACTATTGCTTATGGAGGGAACAAAAGAATGCTACTTTTAAAATATACATAGATATAAGTTCTGTCTAAGTAGTTCTTATAAATTTACTTATAAATTATGTGACATTTGTAAAAATGAACCTTGCAAACTGATGAATGAGGGAGAGAAGAGATTAAAACAATGACATGGACAATAAGACATCTAACTATATAATTATGATGATAGATTTCTTTTAAAGACGAGAAATTTTAAATAAGATATAATCAATAGTTAAGATAAGTGAAAGAAAATGGACGGATAGTCGGATAATGGGACTCAAAAAAAGGTGTATCATTTTTCTTATCTTAAATCATCTGGATATAGATAGTATCTTTATCTTTATCCTTTAAACGTATCCTTTTATGACCTTTAAACTTTAGAAATAGACAGATAAACGGATTTTCGAGTACTATTTACTTCCCTAGGCATATATAAGGTGACTTTTTTTTTTTTTGAACATGAAGATGATATTATATTGCGTAAAGCTTTAACAGAGGTACAAGAAGGACAAACATCCACCCATACAAACGTGAGAACCACACCCAAAGGTACAAAGCCATACCAAGCAGTACCACTGCCACATCAAACAAACGTGAGAAGCACGCCCAAAAGTACATGAGAGCCATAGGAGTCTCATCCACAAAGACCAACCAAGGTGGTCTGCAACTAGCAATGGGCACAAAGACCCAATTGATGAACCTGGCCCAGAAAGGCACAAAGAAGCTGCACTGTGATAGTTTGAACAGCAACACTGAAACGCGAAGGCTTGGGAAGGCAACCTTCAGCATGAAGGCTAGGGGAGAAGCGTTGATACACCAAGCCTGCATAATCACCAGAGACGAAACCAAAACAACTACTCCCAAAGTATGTGTAAAGAGGGTGAGTAGCAAATGGGTGAAAAAGGGATGAGTAGGAGAAAACCAAAAGGGAACACCAAGAGAAAGGAGAAATGAAAACGGAAACAACACTTAATAAGTCGATGCCGGTGACGGAGACCCAAAGGTCTAAGCCCCAAAACGCCCTGAAGGCAGGTCATGAGGACCACCAAAGCAAGAGATTAGGGAATGGGAGGAGCATATGATGCAAGGTGAAGGAAAGAAGGTGGAAGAAACAACGATGGAGTGGGAGGAAAAGGCGGGCAATGCAGATCTGGGCGTTCAGGTGTGCAAAGGAGGGAAGGTGACAGGATCGGAGGAAGTCTGACAAACCTAGAAGGAAAGGGAGGAGTGAGGCGAGGGGTGAAGAGCTAGAGCGACGGAGGTGCAGGGCAAAGGCAACAAAAACATGGGCAACGGGAGGGGAGGAGGGGGAAGAAGATGCTGGAAGGAAGAAGGGCAGATGAAAAAACCTGGGGGGTAGGGGGGTCTCCCCCCCCCCCCCCCCCAACCCCAAAAGAAAAACAACCTTCGGAGATGCTTCGCGTCGCCGAAGATAAGGGTTCTGCCGATGAAGCCGACGAGATATTCCGGGGAAGGTCCCCGAGAGTTCCGGGGAAGGTCCTGCTCAATCGCTCAGCCCTGAGGCGCTCCTCAAAGAAGTATAAGGAGACTCATACCATTCTCTTTCAGCATGCACTTGATTTTTGAATCCGAATCCTCTAAATGCAAATTAGGATGGGACTCAATAAGTGCAAAGAGAGGAAAGTTTTAAAAAAGGCCTCCACATGAAACTTTTTCAGATCCCAATTAAAGATTTTTTTGAAAAATTTCCTCTCCACGTTTGCGCTTAGGTACTTTCCTTCTCTCTTGTACTTACTGGAACCAGACTCTCAGTTTCTTTGCTAGTACTAACTAGAACACGTCTCTTTAGGTTTTCTACACCAGGCTCTCACCCTGATAGCTTCTCTGCAATCTCTTATTTTAGCTCTCAACTCGTTGATGTGCATTCGAGGCCTCACAATTGGTTATTAATGCATTGCATCCATAAGGACCATGCCGACCATAGAACCAAGAAGGCAAAAAGGGCAAAGGACGTGGCAGGTGCTTAGTACAAGGGTGCCAATTAACTTGAGCAAGAGAAAGGTATTTCTCAACGGTTCTAGGAAGTTGGCGAGTCATAATATGATGCAAGGTTCGTCCTATCGTTGATCCATACCGAATATTATTTTCTCATATATGAGTATGTATTGATCCGATTCAGTACGACTCTTACAGGTCACATAAGTCGGGTTGATTCAAATCGATAAGTTTGTTAATGACAATGAGTTTAACTCACGTTTAAGAGAAATAGACTCTATTAATTGACATAAAAGTATAAATTTACTTACTAAATGAGAAAGTTTTGATTTAAAACAACTCATTATGCACATATGAGTTAGTATGATCTAGTCTGATACAACACGTGCGAGCGGACCGAACTCGCCCAGATACAAGTTGATTCAAACGAGTCAGTATGATCTTAGTAAGATATAGTGAACGATGATATGTGTTAAAGCTCTTTAGAAGCTACTTCCTAGTGGGGACTCTGTGGATCTCCATGATCTCTTAAGAGATGCAGCTGACCATGTCACATATGTTTGCAGATGCAGGTGAAGGTTATACAAGTCATGGTGGATGCCTCTGACCATCTCCTACATTACCCTCTAAGTGTAAGTTTAGATTGAACTCAATCCGTGCAGAGAGAGATGAGGTTTCTAAAAATCTCTCCATGCTGAGCTTTATCCATTCTCAATGGGAAGGTTTTTTGAAAAACTCCTCGTTTCCCATTTTGCACCGACCAAGTCAGGTCCAAAAATACACTTAGAGAATTTGGATTCTTGTCACTACTGCTGCCTCAGGAGCTCACTGACACTGATTAATTTGTATTTGCAAAGAAGATAATCTTGATAGATATCTCTATGCTTCAGATGCATGTATATTTTAGCGTCTAGCATGTGAAATGTGCTAGCTATTGCATGGTTTCATTCTTCTCTATCTTGTTGCTGTCAAGGGCTAGCTGCTTTGATCCCTCCTGTTTGTTCATCTTCTAGTCTTGTCGCTTCAAGCACCAATGTAATATTTGGACTCGACCATCATTTTCTCAACTAAATTGAGAGACGTGGAGAACTGGTGCAACATTAATGCAACTGCAACATGACATGCACTGGATTCTAGTGTTACCCATTATCCCATCCTTTCCAGGGCTCTAAGCATCTATTGAGGTAAGTTGGTGGATGAGAACATTGTTCCCTTGAGTCCGGCGCCTGTGGCGCAACGGACACACTCCTCACTTTCAGCGGGGAGATTCAAGTTCGAATTTTACGGGGTGTCTCTCGCGGGTGTCTTTTTCTTATCTCACGTTTAATCCGGCGGAGTGCCGAATTTCGAATCTGAGATCTTGGTTAAGAATCCCCTTCCTGTTACTACTAGTCTACTTATTTAAAAAGAAAAAAGAAACATCCGTCCCTTGAGCTGTCCATACATAAAGGCTTCAAATCCAAATCTTGTGCTTGGACTCGGGATATTATAATATATGAGCATCATAGGACCCCTTGCAAACAAGACGATGGGCCTCATCCAGTCATACGCTTCGACTGCGCGTGGCGGGCTCCGCCGGAGAGGCCTCAAGCAAATGGGCCAAACTAAATGTCGGCCACGATAGATCCTGATCCAACTTTAGAAGTTAATCATCATAATGCATCTAACATAAAACTGTCCATCATAAACATATTTTCTAACTCATATTTTTGTTCTGCATAAATTTAAATAAGTTTATAATAAATCTGAGGAAGTTTCCAGAGTAAATCAACTCCATGTAAGTTTACGGAAGACATGGTTATGAGATGGTTTAAAGTTTATGAAAACATTGAGTGAATCTGTGGTAAATCTGTCTTTTTATCCAAACTAAGGTTATGGTGAAAAATGAGTTTACAATAAAGATAAACACTTTTATGACTTACATCCATGTGGGCCTTACACTTGACAATTGAGATAGAAAACGTATGTTATTTTTTTAGGAAAAATGTTTTTTAACCGGTACAAAGGCTTGAGCTCGAGACATTTGAATTCTTACCCATCCAACTTCTAATTTAACAAGGCGGTTGGCCCAGCTTACTACATTCTATATGACCCAATCTCCATTCCGGTCCAACCCACTAACTCTTCCTGGTCCAACATAGGTACATCTATACAAGAGAACTGATCCGGAACCAGCCCAATCCAGTCACGTATTCAACTCAAGCCCAGCGACCTTTCTAATCTGGCCATGTGAGGCCACTGTGGACAGAAAAATATTGTGCTGCAATGCCTCTTGCAGTATAACCAACATCCGATCAGGAAGATCGGACGGTGCACACTATGTAAGATCTTGAGTATACTGTGGAGAAGTCTAACAACTGTGCACCATCCGATTCACCTAATTTGATCGCAGGAGTACTACAAGGTGGATATTACAGTAAATATTTCTCTTGTTGATATATGGCCCTTTTTTTGGAATCCAATTGGCTTGGTAAGGTTTCATTGACAGTTGGCCTATGTAACTCAATCATGAAAATCACTTATAAATCACTTATTGCAATAGATTTAGAGTCATTTGATTGGCAGATCAGCTGGCACGCAGTTGTTGCATCATTTCACTTGAAAGATACTAAAAATTATTTGTTATCATAATGTTACTAGAATAAAAAGCTATTTTCAAGAACTTATGGCCTAATCTAATAAAATATCCAAATAAAATCTCACATATAATTTGTATCATTAAATTTTTTATATAACTAAAAACAAACCTCCAAAACATAGTGATTTACACAAAAGCCTCTGTAATTCGAGCATTTATGAATAACCCCTCACAATCTCCCGTGAATTGGTGGGATGTCCTTAAGTGTTATAAACAAGCCCCCGAGAGTGGCTCCAAAAAGGTGTTCAGAAGGATTTTTTTTTGTAAGAAAGTTGAGATCATATGAACTTATTTGTAAATAGTGAGATTAAGAAGAATTATTTGTAATATAAAAAGTTTTTGGGGATTTGAAAATCTACGCTTTCTGAAAATCTACTGAATTATGAGATTAACCCACACTTTAAATTTCGTTTCCATTCACCAGCTTATCACTACTTACCACACAGCAAACTTGCCAAAAGAATTGTTCTCTCTTTGGTCGGCCTAAGAAACAAAACGGAACCCCCAAGCGCCCCAAGTTTTTTCTCTTCTCGAGCTCCTCAGTTCCTCTGTTCTGCCTGCCCGCATGGCTTCTTCTGCATCTTCCCCGTCGCCTTCGGCGCCTCCGGTGGCGGAGCGAAGGGGCATCCCGGGCGCTTCCTTCGTCGAAGACGTCCCCACATATCTCTCCCAGTTTGGGCTCGATGCGAACTCGGCGCTCTCCTTCCTCCAAGAAAAGTCCGTCCTTTTGTGGGTTTTACGTTCTGGTCAGGAAGCAAGTAACTAGTTTCGAACATATATCAACCTAATCTTGTGTTAATGTTTGGTCTTTGGAGAATGGGAAGCCCAAAGTTGTTCTTTTTTTTACTTGCTTTCTGTTGGGTATCCATGCATGACACATATTTGCGGTTGCTACCATGCTGGATGTTTTTTTGGTGTCGAATTGAGCAGAAGGCGCTAACTTTATTTCCTACGAGCTGTTGTATAGAACTGGGTTTATACCATGGTTTGCACTTAACACTAGTATGATGTTCTCAGTGATTTAAGGGGGAAAACACTTATTGGGTACTGAGTGATCTTTCATACGGCTGGACTAATCACATGGCAAACTCGGAGTTTCTTAAGCTATGATCTTGCCTTATGGCACGCACATGTGGTGTTGTTGTCTCAATGGTGATCTTGTAACTAAACTAGAGGGGAAATATCACAGTTCCCTTGGTATGTCTTTGGCATTTAATTCATCAATGAAAAAGCTAGTGGAACCTGGATTCTTTAGCAGGATTTTCCAACTTGGTTTTCTTGTGGTTTCTTTCACTCATTGTCAAGGGCTCAATGTTGCCTCTCAATTTAGGTGACCTACAATTTAGACTTTGTTTGGGAGGAAGAATGCTTCATTTTCTTTCTTATGCTTGATGAAGGGGGAACATTTATATTTTTTCCTTCAACACTTACTCAACTACATCACCTACATCATAAAATCTTATTTCATCAACATGGATTTATGTGTTAGAGGTAAAGCAATTCACACTTTTCCTCTGTTTGTCAGCTTGCCTCACGTGTAGCCTCCCATGACCAGTACCATACGACTATCAGATATCATTTGGCATGCAAGGGAAGCATTCTGCCATTTCATTTGCTTAAAGTGTATCTCACTTGGTGTTCATAGGCACGTATATGCTCGATCACAATGTTGGTGTTATAAAAATATGGGAAGGATAAGTGGAAAGGAAGAAGGAGATAAGGAAAGAGAACATTAATGACGACAACAAAGACAATGATGATAACAATAATAATGAAATTTCAACATCTAGAAGCATTGATCAAGTGAGAAGGTAGCATAGGAAGTAGCATGGTTCCTACTTCCTTGTTGTATACCTTGGAGTGGGGTTGGGGGCATGCAGTGCCTTTTTATTGGCTTGGCACATTGCAGTGCTACAAGGATGGAAAGAGATGTCGCACTTTGCGTGCCATTTACTTTCACTGACGTTAACAAAGTAACAATGTAATAAATAATATTTGTATCCTACCTAAATGTCACATGATTGGTTAATGGAACAAAGTGCTGTTTTTTGTTGATTACGTAGTTTCTTGGAAGAATGAAAGATTCCATAAGATGTTTCTTGTAGGTTCTAAACTTTATGATGATTGAACTTTCGGTTGGGTTTTCACTGAACATGATTGATCTTTTTTTTTGGGTGCAGAGGTGGGGTACCTGCATGTCCCTTTGCATGTTTGCTTTCAGTTGCAATTAGTGGACTCCCATCTTCTCTTGCGATAAATTTTAGTGGACTCCCGTCTTCTCTGGGAGAGACTTAAAACAAGGAATGGGTGAAATATGCCTTTGAAGTTCTTATGATAAAGTACATCAATGATCTCAGATTCTCAAGTGGTAAATCCAGAATAGTTGGTTTAACTTTTAAGAAGATCCATGAAAGCAAGTTCAATAATCAGGCATATTGTATCTTACCACCTGGGATACAGAATGACAGTTTTAGGCACCCATTCAATGCAGTCTGCAATCATGCAGTTTGAAAACCGAACCCCACTTGACGAGGTGTGGTGGGCTTCACTCTCATGACTAGAAAAGGAGTGGTGTATCCAGAAAGTAGCTTTCTGCAGTTGCACTGCTGGTTGTCTAATACCAAATAGGAGCTTGTTTCTTAGGGCATGTTTGGAAACGCATTTTCGGAGGCTGTAATTCCCGACAAACCTTTAAGTGTTTCCAAACATCCCAACGTACCTCTGCTTGCAGTCCAAAGGGGTTTCTGTGTTAGAAGAGAGAGATAGACTAGAGGGTGGGAGCAACGTCCGTGACGGGAAAAGTGGTGACAGGGCCGCTTTTAGGATGAGCATAGTTGTCAAGGCGGTAAGGCGACCCAAGGCATTCTTGGGCTCATCAAAGGTCTAAGCGCTTAGGCCCCCGCCTAGGCGTCACCTATGTATACACTTCCTAATAGCATTCTTAATATGACACTAGTGTTGACATTAAGATGAAAATTGTAAGAAAATAACATTATTTATGACATTGACATGACATTAATATGGATAGTAATATTACAAGAAAATAGCACTAATAATCTCTTTAATATAACATGAAAATAGCACTAACAACCTACATGATATGAGACTAACATTGACATTAATATGAAAATTACACGCACACACAGAGTAATCTTGACATTAACAAGAAATTAGAGAGAGAGATATCAACAATAAGATGAAATGTGTAAAAAAATAACACTATTATGACATTGACATGATACTAACATTATAAAGAAATAGTACTAATGAGTTGCTTGATATGACAATAAAATAGCACTAACAGTAACAACCTACTTAATATGAGACACATAAGCATGAAAATTAGAGAGAGAGAGAGAGAGAGAGGAGGGAGGGGTCAAATTTAAAAAATTTAAGAATCTGACACACCTTAGGTCCACTAGGCGGCGCCTTGGGCCTCCTGGCCTACGTAGGCGGTGCCTTGGACTGCCTTTTCAAGGCTCAATAAGGCGCACTGGCTCCTTGCTCGGTAAAAACCGCCTTTGTACCTTGACAACTATGGGGGTACACTTGGGTGCTTTTGGAGTAAAACAACCCTTTTCCCCATTGGAGGTAGAAAGAAAGAAGTAATGTGCTGTGATGTGCTTTTGGGGGTAAAAAGGTCATTGTTAGGTGTCTTTTGCACAGTAGTGAGATAACAAAAATGTTATTGTGGCTGCGTGCATGGGGAAAGAGAAAAGGGAGATAAAGCTGGCTGACAAGTTGTACCTATGTCAGGCATGGACTGCAAAATCGGCCAATTTGATTTTTAGGGGGGGAACTAGCTGGAATCGACCAAGATCGACCGGATCGGCTGGCCAATCTTGGCCGATCCCGCCTGATCCCCAGCTGATCTCGAGCATTTACCCCCTTTTTTTTTGGTGTCCAATCCCGGCCTATCCCGGTCAATCCCGGCCGATCCAATCCGGATCGGATTAGGATCGTTGGGGTCTAATTCGGGCCCCCGACCTGATCTAGAATTCCATGGTGTCAGGTCATGTCAAAAAGGCTGCTCATGCAATTTCTCTTGATGCAACAAGGATTACCAAACATAGCCTTAGCTTGCTACCAAGAGAGAACAAGTGCCTCTTTTTTATCTACTTTCATTATAAGCCTATCATGGAGAGAACAATTGCCCCGTTTTGGTCTACTTTCATTATAAGGCTATAAACCTATCATGGAATGAACAATTGCCTATTGTTCATCTAATTTCATCATTAAGCTTATTTCTGGACAGTGGTCAGTGTCACAATTCATCGGAAATAAAAATAGACATAAAAATGTCCAAAATGTGGAACCCATGAAGAAATAATCACTTATAACAAATCAAAAGCCTCGCATAATATGACAAAACTACCCTTCCCCACAAGTAATCCTAGGAATTAATAACCAAAAGAAGGATCCTTTCTCTGCACAGTTCCAAGAATATTCATCTGACCTACATCGAGTGTAATAATCCAAACTTTTTTTTTTCGGATCTAGTTATTGGGTTTCGGATGTGCTTTAGTGGGTCTTCCGGGGCAGGCAACATGGGTCTGATTGGCGTCAGCTCGACTTGACGTAGATCACTGATTAGCGTATGTCTAGGCGGTTGCCATTCAGAGTGCGTGCATGTGCGCCACATGGCTGAACCCCACTAGGCCTTCTGTTTCACCGTTCATGTCTTTAAGGCAGGACGGGTTTTGGGAATGGCGTCCACCCGAAGTGACGCGATTTAGCTGTCTTTGCATGACGTCTTTCTTTCATGTAGTGTACCTCCATGCGGACATGGCGTGCTACCACGCGGCATAGGTGTCGAGGGAGGCCATTAACCCTGTTTCCCACCCTCCTTTCCTCCCTCTCCCTCATTTTTCTCCTCCTCCTTCCATCTTCTTCCTCTTCCAGCTTCTCCTTCTTCTTCCTTCACCTTCTTCCTCTCCTCCAACCCTCTTTTCATACTCTCCATCCCTCACCTCACCACCTCAACCACTCTATCCTCTCTTTCGGTAGCCAACAGGAGGCGAGGAGGTGACAACAGTGGGTGGCATGGACGATGAGGCGGCGGCGAGCCGGAGGAAGCTGTGGCACATGGGTGACTATAGAGCTCGCCAAAGGACGTCGGGCGGCTCAGTGGCGGTTCTACCACACGAAGGGTTTGTTTGAGTCAGGAAGAGTACAAGACCTTAGGTAGGGTGATGATCCTTCCTCTAAAGGCTATGATCCTCCTTAGAAACTATGTGAAGGATCCATGTTTATCTCTATGATTTGGCATTTTCTCTCTTATTTACCCACTTTGAGGGGTGGTTTCATAGGGGGGGTGCCCACGCACGTCAAATGACTTGAGGAGGGGAACTTTGTACACCTTGGTTGTGATTGAGGGAAACCGAGAGGAGCTATAGAGAAGCCTCGGTTCAGGTTCCGATTCATGTCTTCTAAGTGGGATGCCTTTCCGAAACAGGTCAGCGTCAGAAGACGCATTTTAGAAAAATCAATTATCTGAACCTATTTACGTTAATCGATTAAGCTGATACGCGTCACTATTAGTCGATGCTATTCAGAGTAATCAATTATATATCTTAGGTCGATTAACTGTAAATAATCAGACATTAGCGTCAGACTGCTTAGACGCATTTCAATAGGTGTCAAGACTGGTCAATGCGTTCCATATTAGAGTTGAACTCCCTACATTATTGCATGTCATGCGTGGAATAGTAAAACATTAATGAGCATTTTTGTATAGAATATGTACCTTAGATTCCTGTATGATTGTTGTGTATGTTCTTACACACCTTACGTCCTTGGCTCATGAATGGCATTGCTACGTTTCACATTTTTTGGACCGGAGTGACAACATCCAATGGTAGTACACCATGTGCCTTTGTGTACGTTGTGACCCATGAGGACATGGGTCACGTGTTAGCTTGACACTTCAGTGCGTTTTGGGTTCAAGCTGGTTCCCAGGGTCCCCGCGCTTTATAGCCTGAGTCCGGATGTAGGGAAAACCAGCTATGGGATAGTAGTTGACGTTGCTTGTGTGCAGACATGGCTGGGGGCGCAAACACCTTGTGGACTCACATACCCTAGTTAGTCCTATTTTCTCACTTGTCTCATCTTACGGGTATCTGAAGCTTGCAGGGGTAGATAGGCGTGAGGTTTGGCTGAGTAGTGAGTCACTAGTGGGCGCACTTGGCTGTGGAGTTTGGCTTGAGAGCTTTGCGCTAGTGGGTGTGTGCCCTTATCACTGTTGTGACTAGGCAGGGGTGGGACCACCTGTAGTTGAGTGTTAGTCGGAGCAGCTTTGGCTGCTTGAGGGGTTTCTCGACCTATCTTAACAGGTCTGTGATTTTTGTGGGCTTCTTGTCATTTTGATGATAGTCTATTTATTGCTTTAGTAGCTTCATTGCTTGACTTTACTACTTCACCTCTATATGTTCTTGCTAGCTTGTGGGTACGTGTGTGGGAGGTAGAGATCGCGGGATCCCTATTGAATCCTTTTAGTTGTGGCTTACTCTCTTGCGTTTTAGGTGAGGGCTCCGGTTGTGCGTAGGTGCATGAGGTATCTTGGTGATCGCACTTGCTTGTAGTTGTGGGATTCCGGGACATGCCTCAACGTAGTTGTTTTTGTTTCTTTTTCTTTCTTTTGGGCCTATACATTTATGTTGTTATTGGACTTTGTTGGACTACGTAATTATTACTGGACTGTTGACGGACTGTACTCTTTACTTTCCTTTAATTATTGCTCTCTTTTAGTTCGTCATTTGAATAATTGTTTTGCTTAGTTTTTCATATATTGCTCAGACATGCATTTGTGGTCCCAAGTTAGGCCTAAATGTAACAATTTGCGGTCCATTAGATATTGGTTCACTGATTCTCGGGTGGCGGGTCATTACATCTAGCATCCTAGTTGGGGTTCACTGATTCTCGGGTGGCGGGTCATTACATCTAGCATCCTAGCTGGGCTTCTTTCTACAACATGCAATCATGTTAGACGTTCATACTCTTATTGTTCCAAGTGTTCTATATTATCAGTATCATGCACCAAGTTACAACTAATTGGTGTTGGATAAATAGATCATATTCGACATTCCACTCTATCACATATCATAGTTACAACCAACATGCATAATTTCATATCTTTCTTCATTGTCTTGTTCAATCTTCCTCTTCTCCTTTTAGAACCCTCACAAAAGTGATGACACATCTCTAAATAGGTGCTTATGTACCAACTAGGCCTAGCTCAGTTGGTACCTCATGACCTCCCCATTTGGGGAGGTCTCAAGTTCAACTCCCACCAGGTACTTGCACCGGCGTGACCCGTAGGATTACTTCCCTTGATGGTGGGGTTGGCCTGGCACTTTTGTCTACTTAGACGAAAAATTCATGTTCGTTGTGGAATTATCCACAATTGGGGGACTCATGCAATTCAAACCTCTCACATTTAGGGGGCACTATAAATACTTGGCCATTGAGGATTGAGCCACCTGTCCAAAAAAAAGGTACTTATGTTAGTCTTCTTTGGGCATGTCCAGACAATCTTGAATACCTTTCATGGACTTCATCTGCTATGTCTTAGCCCTACCATGACTCTAATAGAGTAATTATATGATCTCTTGTCTTCCCACGCATTCACTCGTGCATTCTCATTTGAGCTGCTCGCATCTCGTTGTTTAGAGCTCAACATTTTGTGCCATACGGTGTAGCTGCCTAGCTGACCTACTTGTCATTTTATTAATTTCTATTTTTAATATTTTTCGAAGTAGATTATCTTCTCTTTTTATTCTAATTGGAATACAGCAATCTGGAAGGTGCTTCCCCTTTTAGCCCAACCCTTGGTCCCTTCAATCTGTAAACCTGTATAATACTCAGAGTAGCAACTTTATCTACAAAATACCAATGAATAGGATCCTTAATCGATGTTTCATTCCCTAGTCTAATTGGACAAGGTAAATGGGATCTTCTCTTTCTTGGGAGCTCAATGAGCAGGACGTGAAACAATGTTCAATTGAATAAATCTCATTCCGAAAGAAATGCTTGTCAGTGATTTATTTCAGGAATGAGAACAATGGTCATCTGTGGCCCTGGGATCAAACTGGTGTCCGAATCACTGATCAAATCACATCATCTATGTTTTTCTGAACTGCCAACTCAGTGAAACACAGTAAACCGCAATAATCTTCCATGAACATAAGTTGAATTAGTTACTCAGTAGTCTCTCATGCCAGTTTCATTAACCCAGTTCCTTGTAGGCAATTTTGATGCCATGTTTTTTTTTTTAAAATCTAAATCTTCTTCTTAACTGTCTAAGTTTGTTGCTAAAGTATTATTATTTGAACACGATATGTCTTATTGGTTTGTACTGCCATGTTCTTAAGTTCTGAATTTTGTACTGCATAGAAATAACCCAATGGAAGTTCTACTTGAATGGAACTTGGTGATAGATGCCATCCTTTCATGGCTCCAAGACCGTGACCAACACTTGACGTTTATATGCCTTACTATTTCCTTTTCTGGGTTGGTAATGGTAGACATGCATAAACATTGACTATTACAGGAATGTGATGCAACAATTGAATTCAGACAAAGTTGCTGTTGTACCCCAAACTTAGCATTCGACACATTGGGAAATTTATCTTATTTTTAGTTTTTTTTGCATAGGGACAAACATGCATCAGTTGAAAGTAGGCTATATTTTGTTGGCTTTATTGTAAAATTCCTTTTCATCTTCCAGGCTACAACAGTATAAGGTGGTGGAAATGAAACTTTTGGCCCAGCAGAGGGACATTCAGGTGCTTTGTTTTCTTATCTTCCCTTTTCTATCACTGCTAACATGTTTACTCCAGCAATGTTGTGCATGGTCAATGATAGCCATTTCTATTTAGCACTAATTACACTCCCGTACAGCGTGCCTCATGTCCATTAGATATGTACGGTATGCTGGAGTGCAGCATGTTGAATCCACTCCTTGTGTGTTGGGTGTCTTCCTCATGATGATAGAGACATTTCTTTGTTTGTTCTCTTTTGTGAAACAATGAACACTACCAGAATGTCATTCAAATCCTGTCAAGAACATGTCTGCTTATGATGAAGTGACCCAGAAATTCAAAAGCAGGAATAATTGGATTTTACATCTTATTTATATTTTCAATAAATTTTGCCCTAAAACTGCTTCATTTAGACCTCTTAGCTGATTTTCTTCCTGCCTTTTTGCAGGCTAAAATTCCTGACATTGAGAAATGTTTAGATATTGTCACAACATTGCAAGCTAGGAAGGACATTGGTGAGGTTCGTTTGACATATTCTGATTAGTCTTTGTCCATCTTGATAGGTGATCTGCTTACAGACTATCCCACTATTCTTAGGTTTACAAAATATTTGTTATCTTTCACATTATTAATAGATAAAAGTGTCATTTACAAGTGTAATGCCCCGTTACTGGGATTTTATGCCATGTACCTCAAGAATGCTTCACATGCCACATAAACGAGAAAAGAGCTTCGACTTCATAGGCAGTGGTATGAAATAAGGATATCAACCACTACACTCCCGAAAATGGTACACTCTACCAGATGAGGTCCACTTAGTTACAATCGACATGTTTCTCCACTGGCCTCCTTGTTGTTTCTTGAAGTCCTTCCAAACAACTTGGTGTAACCTATAAATATTGTGCACATTCAACAGGGACAAACTTTGTTGATGCTTTAGTCCTAAGAATTTACAAAGTTGTTAAAACTAAACTGATGTCATTTGTTAGTGCATGTTGCTTTTTTTGTTCAGTGGACCATGGATTGCTTAACCCATGGCCTGTCTCAGACTATGGAGCTATCAGACATTGAGATTTGGAGCTTACTATTGGCAGGGTTGAGAGTCAGTTGGTGGGTTGGAAAGCATGATTACTCTAGGTTGGTTCAGCGCAAGGTAATGCTTGTTAGTCTTCCTGCTTATTTCTTAGCACCACTTCAGATCTCTTGGATGATTGACCAGAAGCGTAATTATTTAGCATATATTTATGTTAGGGTTAGATGAAGCCAAGAAAGAGTTCCCGTGCATTTAGATGGGACATTGTCTGAAGAGAAAACAGGGCATGAGAGGTTGAAGCAAAGGTAACACCCTATCGCTGCACCCTGTCCAGGTATAGTTCTTGTCCTAACCTGAAGGGTAAGACCCCAAAAGCTGCAATAGGGAACTTTTGAATAACTCCTTGGTTGATGTGACAACTGGCCAGGATGAAATCTAGGTTCATTGTCCTGCAGAAGACATGAAGGGGTTATGGTGCATGGTTGCAATGGGCTAATGTAATAAGAGGGTAAGAGTGTGGGACCCTGAACCTATTACTTATGATATTCTGTGTGCACAGATCCAGATAGGATATCAGAGTGAGCACGTGGAGATGGTGCCGTTTTTTCTTTTAGGATGAATGCTTGATGCAGTAATCTTCTGCTTCAACTGATATTTTCCTAATTGTATATTGCTGTTGCTGATGAGAAGGCGGTAGCTTCAACTTGTTTTCATGTTGCTATGATGTTAAGCACTTGGGTTCCTACTTTTAATTTTCCCATTGATAAAGAGGTGGAATCCCTGAGTTGTTTTTGCTGTTGGAGAGTAGGGCTTTGGTGATGACTTGGAAAATTGTTGGGGATTAGAAGGGACAAGTGAGGAGTGAGGAAAATTCTAAATGAAGTCTATATGATATTATGATGTTTAGGGCTAATGCCGGTGCAGAATGTCCACACTGTTAATGGTTGAATTACCAGTTTCATGAGTAGCAATATTAAGTTTGCCAGCTTGTGATGGTTTGGCAAATTTTATCCCGACTAACAAACACACTACGTGCTTTCTTTAATCTTTATAACACATTCACACAACAGTGTTGGGAGATGATGCATGAGTGTGCACAGATGAGGAAATCATCACCAGAATCTGTTGGGGCCTTCTGAGGTTTGGATCAGAGGATGGCCCCAGCTAGATAGCAAACAAGTATTGCTGGTGTTTCTTCACAACCATGTGGGTTTTTGTTGGAAAGGAAAGATTGTGCTTTTTAGAGAAAATCTAGAGATGCAAAGGCCATGAAAAATGATCCAAGGCTCGATAAAAAAGTGGTCTTCAGCACAGCATTTTTCCAGGCTTCCAGTGCCTGGCAGAATTCCCATGCAGGTGGCAGTTCCACCCAGCACTGGCAGAATGGTGCTAGGCCATCTGATCCACCCAGTTCTGGGTGAAACAGCACTGGCCCAAGCTGCCTCAGTTTTGCACCATTTGATTATAAAGAAGTACAATCAGATGGTTAAGAAGATGTTAACAGGAACATTTCCTGTTGCCTGGTAACAAGAAGTGTGTGTGTGGGTTGGGGGGGGGGGGGGGGGGGGAAGGGGGGTTGTAGTTTCATGTTATATGGTGTATAGATTTTTTGTTTACGTTTCTTGGGTTTAACTTGGGTTTAAACAGAAGAGAATCAGAAAGTAGCCTCATGACCTCGCATCAAAAAGTAGGACACTTGGTTAAAGATGTAAGGGATCCTTTAAAAAAAAAAGAAAAAATCTGTGAATGCGTCTGCATAGTTTCCCCTTCATCCCCTACCCTTCCATGAACTATGGGAGCCGAATGTGCCCAAGGAAAAGGTATTACAATGTTTTTTCATTATATATTTTGTTTTCTTTCCATTGGATTAAGATTTAATGGTTCAGTGTTTGGGTATGACAGGGTTACACCAACTATCCCTGTCATATCCTAGCACTACTTTCCATCACACCCACCCACCCCCCCCCCCCCCAAAAAAAAAATCTCTCTCTCTCTCTCTCTCTATTTATCGATCTATATATATATATATATATATATATATATATATATATAGATAGTGCTGATATTTTCTGGTGTTCATGACAGCTAGTATTTTCCAATGTTTTAAAGTTTTTATTCTAAAGTAATATAGAGACATACAATTTGATTCCCTTTTGCTTTCATTTTCAAGGCAAGCAGAGTTTTAGTTATAAAACCACTTGTTTTCAGATGATTGACTATCCAGATTATTCCTTCTTGCATCTTGTGGATCACATGATATGGGTAATGTGTTTAACTATCCATATGTTATGTGGTTGATATGCTGTTGAATGAGAAGTTATTTATTTTGGAAATTTTGGAAGATATATTTATATGATCAAATGAGGGTGAAGGATGAGCTTAACACCATAGAAAACTTGTGTGCACCTTGTGACATCATAGTTGCCAATCTCGTCCTGGTCCCCGTCCCATTTTTCTACTGCGATGGGACGTACCGGTGTCCCGTCCCAAATTTTTTCTTATACATATTCCAATAAATATAGAACATATGTATACTATAAATAATAGCAAAATAAACTTATCACATAGAAATAACACAAAATGGATGCATTAGAAGTGTTTAGGATGGCTTTATGGGTTTATAATTGAGTATATTTATCAAGTGGAACTCCTAAAATAGGCTTACAAGTAGCTTAAGGAATTTGGAAACACTCAGGCTAAAATATAATTCTACTTGGGACGGGCTGGGACAGGCCAGGACAAGTCGGGACAGACCAGGACACTAACTGGACAGACAAGAAACTGTTACGTCCCGTTTTCTCACTGGGACGGAACATCCGGGATGGGATGAGATTGACAATTATGTTCTTAAAACTTGTATTCAAAGTTGAGAATTATTTTGGCATGCTTTTGTATTAAGTTTTCACATGAACCTACTATAATAAGATGACTTGTCTACTATTCTTTTTAAGTTGGACAAGTAATTCATTATAAAATAGGAAAGAGGGTAATGAATTAAAAAAAAACGTATGCAAAGATAACAGTAACGAAAAGAAGGAATGGAGAAAAAGTTTTTACCTGTGCATGTTTGGTGTGCACTTTCCTTGAGACATTACATTTAGCAAAGTTTATGGTTAACATTAATTATCTCACTAGGTGATTTCTAATGCTCATTGCAGGCTTTGATTACTGACTTTGAAGTTTCAGAAGGCATATATTCGCGGGCCCGAATTGAGGACACTGACTCAGTTTGTCTTTGGTTGGGAGCTAATGTCATGCTGGAATATTCCTGTGATGAAGTCAGCTCTTATTCTTGTGAATTTACTGATATGCTTCCCAAACCTTCCTTGGAAGAAAACAAATTGTTGCAACTTTGCTTCATGCTTTTATGACTTATGCAGGCCACTACACTTCTACTTAAGAACCTTGAAAATGCCAGAGCAAGCTTAGAAGTCCTTGTTGCCGACCTGCAATTCTAAGGGACCAAGTCACAATAACACAGGTACAACCACCTGATATCCTATCTTTTCTCTTCTCTGACATTCATGAGTTCAAGGTTTTGAATGGCTGGAGTCATGTTAGTCTTTTATCCTTTTTACTGAAATTTGTTAAATGCAGAACAAAAAACGTCCCTCCACTGTATGATCCCCTACAGCTTCTACAGAGCATATATGTAACCTATTTTTTATACAAGTTTTACACATCATCGTCATTATAATCCTCATCCCATGATTCGAATATCAAGTTCAATATTAATATTGTAGACCTTCAAAAATACTTACATCAGAACTAATATTCCAACCAAACAGTGCATAAGCTAAGGTTTGGCAGGGATTGTCTTTCTGCTTGGTAGTATATTTCAGGAGACCTGGATGAGGTCCTTGAGTTATCTACTTGTACATATTTAGACTGAATTCTATTGGATCACTTCATGCATCTAGTTTTTCATCCACTTTTTATTACTGTGTAACTTAGAATGAATTTCACCTGTAAAGCTCAGTTGTAACTGCAGAAAGGTCATTCACTGTAACCTTTTGGCGAGTGCTTAAATTTGAATAAAAGGTATTTTGTGAAAAGTAATTTTCGTAGAGAGGGATTGTTTAGGATTTATTTCTGTTCATATACAATTGACACATCCTAAGCCTGTTCATACAGGTTATATTCACCAGAATTTGGATGGCATGTGACATAAACTTGTGTAGGAATGGTGATATCAACTACTATACATCTTGCATGAATATGTTGCTAATTGTTTGCAATGGTTGAACAGGTCACAGTTGCTCAGGTGTATAACTGGGATGTGCATCTGCGTAGAATCAAGCAAACTGCAAAAGATTGTTGAAGTTTATTTATGGCAAATGAATTTGACAGCAGACAACAGGCATTTTGTTATTAAGCAGATGTTTGATATTTTGTGTTTGTCATTATTTTAGGGAGTTGACTTCTTTATGTTTGAAATCTTCATACACTAGGATGTTAGCTTGCCAATTCCAATTTTTAATATGGCATACATTGTGTACCTTTTCATGGTAACATCTCCAGTTTAGATCTTGAGAGTTGGTTTTGGTTGTTTTGTCAATTTATCATCCAAATGACATTCATCATGTGAATGACATGGTCACTGGTTTTTCTTTCTATAGATATTTCACGGTTTGCTTTCTAAATGTTGCTTCAAGTTGCCATCTTAATAGCACTTGAAATTCTAATGTGCATCATGTCTGATTTGGTTCTTTATTTTTGTTGCCCATGGAAAATAGCTTATCCATGGTGAATATCTAAGCAATTTCTCCACCTGTTTCTTAGACACATCACCTTCAAAATGCAAGTCTTTTCTCACTTGATCTTTTTGTACTTTTGTATCATTTTTAGTTATCTTTATAAATAATCCCTGTAATCTGTCCTAGTTCCATTTTTATCCTTGTTATCTTAATGTTATGAAACAAGTTGCCAGAATCTCATATGGTTCCAAAATAAGTGTCTGCCATTACCTTTCTAACAGCAAAGTAATGAGGTTGCATATGTTGAGAAGCATGGATTGATGGGTGGGAAAGGCAGTCTAGTGTTGAACACTTAGGATGTGCATTACCATCACCAAATCCTAGGTTTGGCACAGAAGCCATATTTCTTCTCCTCTGCATATCACCTTATCACTTGACGTTAATATGGCTAAAAGCCTGTGGTTATTTTTGTGGGTGTAACAGCTTCTAGGACTTAGTCCTGTAGACATTCTGCATTCTTCTCTGGTACAAATTTTAGAGCCTAGAGCAGTATATGTTAACTGGGAAACCCTGTAGGGGAGGCTCAGTGAACTGTGACAAGGCAAATATCAAGCTGTTGGTATATTTGTCTTGTGGGAGAAATAATATAGGACTTCTGTTAGATGCATGCATTCATTGTGGCTGCAGTGAGGTTGCTCCATTGTCACTTGGAGAACAGCGGTTCAAAACTAGTGATAATCTTTTTGTACTAAACAAGAGTAAGGCCGACTACAATTGACCATTCTCATATCCGGCAGGGTCTGGAGCTATGGCATTAAGCTGCTCGTTTTTTTAATTCACTTTGACTGCAGTAAACTTATTTGACTGGAAACTCGTCATGGCATTCTTACATGTGACGAGGACAGTGATGAAATTTAGTCCAGTAACAATTGAGCTCTTAATTTGAGGTCCACTAATAAGACATCAGACTTGCTTCATTAAAGGATATGATGAACTAATGACAGTCTTTTTTTATGCATACGAAGGAGATTTTATTGTGATCAGTTTTTTCTAACAGAATTATTTTAAGCAAAACAAATAGAAGGGCACCAGCAGCATCCAAGGCATCCCTCCATTGTTAATGGTTTCTTCCTATCCATTGTTCCACACCATTATGCTACAAGCTTGCATGGCCTACGTAACCAGTTGCAAGATTAGTTTATTGTTCTCTAGCTCAAAGACCAAACCAAGGATGTCTCTTTGTTAATAATGACCGAATAAAAGCATCCCTTTTTAATCTTTTCTTCTCTTCAGCTCTTGATGGTGAAAAACTATCAATAAACTTTGCTTCTGCACACTCCAACTTTTGATATTGACTGAAGGTTGTAAGTGATTCTGCTCTCATGATAAAATATCATCTAGTTGCTCCCACTCATGCTGTTTGAATGTGTAACCAGTGGAGCTAGATGTCTTGGTAGCTATCATCCTATGAAGATGTCAATGTCAATGTGATTTGTACACCATACAAGATTATTTGAAGTTTGAATTCATATTATGTAGCCTGATTACAGTAATCTGATGCATGACAAGTCAAGGGCGTTTGAAGCAGTCAAGCCCTCTTGTTGCCCGAGTGTTGAGGGCATCACAACCTTTCATGTGAAGCTAGACCCACACCCCAATGTGATCACTCTTTTCTTTTTTCTGTCCCAGAAGTCCTGTGAATTATCCTTTTTTTTGACCTCATCAGCATCCAGTCTTATCTCTGACCAAGTCAGCCCAATTTTATATCATGGTCATTCTAAATTCTGTTTACATCTGTATACTACTATATCATTTTTAATTTGACCACCAACTGATCTGTTGTGATCTGAAATGCTGTCAGTGCTATTAATTTAAGAACTGTATGATTTCAGAATGCGGACGGTGATGTCCTCTGCAAGATAATTTAGTCTACAAAATACTTTACTGAACTGCTAGCACAAACATGGCCAGCTTTTAAGACTAATTGCAAGTTCTATTAGCTGATGTTGAGGTCAAGCTTGTTATCAAAATAATTAGTATGAAAAATCTGGTTGATATCTTCACATTCAAGATTGATGTTTGCTCATTAGGCCATTGGCACAATTAGTTGTTCTCTACGGAAATAAAAGGATTCTAAACTTTCTGCCTCAATTTTTTTTCTCAAGGGCATCTTAATTTGCGCGAGTCAGGGGAAACATAAGCCCACTATCATGCCTCCGCTAGGAGGTGATCCCACGAGCCAGGTGGTCTTGTCTTTAACCACATCAACAACTCCATCCCACAGACTACCAAGGCAAGTTGTTATGGATGGTGATGCCAAAGTGTCAAAGGAATCAGAGATGCCAACCCACCTATAGCTCAGTGATGGGAATGGGTGCTAGCAGTCGCATTGAAACAGTCACGAGATCGATCCCCACTAGTTGTGAGGGGGCATAGGGCATGCTTCAGTGGTTATTGGTTATCTTTGGTCCCCTAGCCAATGATTGGTTGCCACATACTCGAACGAGTCATCCATTAGATCGCCTCTTACACAGTCGGCGACCGTCAATGAGTTCTAAAGTATGATCTTAGGAAGACACTTTTCGACGCTCGAGTCAATATAGGGCAGGCGCTAAGAGATGAGTGGGTGAAAACTTGGGGGAGAGAAACTTAGCTTGATTAGATACTGCCGAGTAAGTGAGAGTTCCTCATGACTTATCGATATGGAATTATTTCCATATTTGGGCATCTGTCCTAAGTTTCTCCTTGGTGTTTCCTGAGCAAGGGAGCTGGATGGATCAACAGGCCAAGCGCTGCAAGGCAATGGGACCGACCTAGGTCCTGTTTGAGCTGTGCGCATCCGACTGAGTGGCCGAGCACAATGAAGGGATTTTCCCTGATCAGTTGGCATTTGAGAGGAAGAGAGAGAATTATGTACTTACCTTAACCAAAGATGTAATTCTTCACCAATTTACAATAAAACTAGAGCTACTATCATGGTGATACTTCTCTCTCGCTCTCTCTCTCAATGTGTGTGTGAATCTGTCTATCTATGATATCTCTATCAATGAAAGAATGATGTCATTGGTCTTATTTTAAATTTGTTTTCCATGGAAAGAATGGTGTCATTGGATCCATTTCTTGTCCCACAAAGAGTTCTGAGAACAATATTTTATGAGCACTGTCCCAAAACCTGCCATTGCTCCTTTGTGGTGCCTCTTTTTTATATTGTGTGCACAAACAAAGGTGGCATCACCCTAAAGCTCAACCCTTTTTTCTAATCCTTGGAACTCCAACAAAGGCACAATCCCCAAGGCAGATCTTGTCCTTTCTGGGAATAAAAATTTTCCATCCTTTATCTAATTGAAATAATCATGTCCTTCCACCTTTGACCCACCAAAGCATTCTCACCTTTCTCTGACAACCATGTACAGAGATCAGACTTTGACTTTGTTACCATAATGGCCCAACCTAATCCCATTCTTCTCACTCAAGATTTCAAAAATTAAATAAAACAGGGTGGGGTATTTAATGCCAAGGGGAAACTTCCTTGATGGACCCTGTAGTGGAAAGGTGTGTATGAACTTTGTCTTCTAGAAGATAGTGCTGCCAATGGGCCAATAGAATATGTGGGTCCTACACTTGTTCCCTCTGTTTGGGCCCACTTTGTGGTGGTTGGTGGTGGTGGCCCAAGGTGCTGCTGCGCATGGGGACACTGAAATTGGGGCTGTTCAGCACATGGGCACACTTCGGCGTTCTTCTCCCCCACAAGTTAAAAATTTCCACCCCAATTTTGGCTATAAAATAGAGAGAGAGAGATGGGGCTTGGAATCTTAGCTCAGTGATGGGTGACCATTGGTACATGCCTTGTGATCTATGTAGATAGGGTGTGGGAGGGAGAATCTCCAAGGAGATAACATTGGATTAAAGTATAAAAGAAACGTGTACAACCATTGCATCTTTTGACAAATCTCCATCTGTGATCTCCTTGGGTCTCATTCAAAGCTTTGCTTTGTGGGGTTTGAATATGGATCATGACAACATCTCTCTAGAAAGGGAATCATTAACGGCCAAGGGATCCATCCAATAGGCCAAGTACCTCTTAACTCATCCCATTTCAAAGCTATCCGGCCTATAAGGGCCGATTTGTTTTTGTGGATGTAGTATTTCAAATTTTTTGTTTCCGGATCTCTTATTCAGGAAGAAAAAATTACTTTAGATGGAATAAATAGTTCAACGGAATAAGTGATTTCTATCTTTTATGTAGAATGATTTATTCCACTTATTCTACGAATAACGTGTCCGCACCCAGAATAATAAAGAATAACGCGTCCGAACTCTCAAACTGAATAAACGGAATAGCGCGTCCTATTCGACGCTTATTCATCAAACAAACTAGCCCCTTGAAAGTAATCTTTTTACGAAATGTTCAAGCACACAACATTTAATCACTCCATTATAGTTTACAACATTTGGCAAAGGTGCCCCCCTTAAAATTAAAATTGGACATGTGCCCCTGTAAGGTATTTGCATGTCTTTATGAGATGACAACATAACACATATATCATCAACTTCTTTAGGTGTTTTTGGTCATGAGAGCACTACCTTAGAAAGCAAGATTAGGGTTCAAACCAAGGACCATTGGATACGGATCTCAACACTAGGTTTGCTTTGCCAGCATGCTATAATTTTTGTCATAAAATATCTTTTAAGAGACGGATACTAGAGAAATTTGACACCCATTGAACCTTTCAAAGATGTTGGTGACACCCACAAAGCCCTACAGGCCCTCCTTGCCTTTTGAGTATAGGAACCGATTCTTACATCTTAAACTTATGGGAAGTGATTCACCATATAAAAATCTAATCAAGGACCCCATTGTTGCCACTATAGAGGCCATATGAAAATGCTTAAAGGGTTATAGCAACTTAGGGGATTACATGAATCAGCTAAGTGCCAACCATGAGTACATTATACGACCTGATTGGGGAGTGGGATATTTAAAAAGGGGTCGTTGACCGGATCAAAGTTCTCAAATAGAATAACCATCTTGCTCGTAAGGAGCCGCACTTTGAACTAGGAAAACCTCAGAAGGTACATGTTCACATGCTTGACGTCCTCTTCTGCTCTTTAAAGCTTAAAATTTGGTCAGTGGTCTGTTCCATTGTTCTCCTCTTTTATATGTCATAGTAAACCTGTAACAGGGTCGTCACATGCTTGTCACCACTCTTGAAATTGCAGAATTGTCACTACAATATTTGTATTTACACATATGATCTTTATTACACATAATCTTTAACCTATGTCTTCATGTACTTTGGACGAATGTGTTATTTAGTATGCTATATAGAGTCATAATCTTTTAGTTCTGAAATTTAGTTTACGGTAACTTTGAATTGAAAGTAAAAAAAGAAAAAAAATCAGAAAAACAGTGAGTATCACCATGACAAATCATATTTTTATAACCTAAATATTTCTAGCAAACCAAACGATAAGAAAAATAAAATAAATAGTTTCTTATGGTATTTTACACTGTTTTACTGAACATCAAATGACAAATATGCACAAAATGCTACCTTTGTAATGCTTTTATCGACTCTTAATAAAAAAAATCCATTTGTGAGCTCAACATTATATAAAAGAGTACCACACTTTTTATCATCCTATTTGTCATACTTATTGAGAACCATTTGATCATATAATTAGATGATTCTTATTAAAGTTTTCTTGACTTAACTTTTGTTGTAATTAATGTATTCAACCATAATCAATTACCATCTTTCAATTAATGCGACAAAGACGATAGTAAAAAGAGTAATATAACGTGATCTTCTATGGCGTTGCAAATATATATGTGGTGTAAGAACGTAAAAAAGATAAAAATGCAAGTCCATATCCATTCTTCAAGTTGGTATCTATGCAATTTTCTTTTTCGCATAATGGAAAGGACGTTTGGGCGTGTTAAATCTCAGCCGTCCACCTCCGTTTTCCAATCCACGTTACCGTACGTGTGATATCACCCATGGTTAGTGTTAGCCTTGGGACGTCCGTCTGTGGTGGGCATCTCGCGTCAAAAATATGCATGGAATTATCTTAATTTCTTAAATGAGGATTGATCAAGATAGATTATGGTCTCTGCACATTGTAGTTTTTATTGGTTGAAGTCTGGTAAGACTCAATTTGATGACATCACTTTTGCAATCTTAAGTTGATCTTAAGGTAGAATTAAGTAATGGAGATGGATTTCTATTTTGATTAATTTATATCAATGTCACTGAGAAGCATGTTAAAGTCCACTTAATGATTAAAATAATAATCAATTTTTGATAAATTAATTTGATAAGAAATGCATGGCATGAGTTGAACTTAGTATACTATGGAGAATGAGGAGAATCTATTTTGTTGAATACAAATCACAACAGAAGAGTTTTTTTTTTGTAAACCTTAGTCTAATAACAGAACAAGGCGAAATAAGTAGGAGTTATTCACATAATAAGTCAAATTCTGTTTTGAAAGTGGGATTTGTTATTTCGGCCTAGAATGACATTTTCCCAAAATAAATTAAATAAGTCATTTCCCTCTATGTTCAAGAATACGATATTTCATCTTATAGTCCACTTTTTAATCAAATTAAAATACATCTTATTTTAAAATAAATAAAATAACTTATTATTTAATAATTCATTTACTATAAAAGTGGAGCTTACATAATGGGTTGAGATAGAAAATCTTAGCGCCACTTTGATTGGAGGGTATGAGAAGAATAATGGCGAATATGAGGAGAATAAACTTAATTTGCTTTGACAAGTAAAATAATTTATACTGTGCAAAATAACGTATCCGGAGAATAAGGGGAGTAAGTCATCCCACCTTAAACTTAAGAATTATTTATTCTTCTTATTCTGTCAACGGACCCCACAAAATTATCAAATGGAAACACTCCTTATTCTAGTATATGTTATTTCGTCAGTGAACTCATAACTTATTATGTAAACAAGGTAGGGCTTAGAGCATCTAGTCCATCAAATAAGTTCTTTTGGACACATCTAAAGGCACAGAAAGGTCTAGAAGATCTCGTTCTACACAGATTCCCTAGAAAATCTACTTCTAATCTGATCCGATCACAACCAACCATTTGTCGGTGACATATGGGGATTGAGACTCGGCTGTCGGTGGAGTTGCTTCAATCTTTCTAGGAATTCTAGTACCTCGGGCAAAGAATCCAGAATTATGATACCCAGTCAAAATTATTTTAATTTGACTTGCTCTGCGAAAACTTACCTATGAAGCAACGGAGTCAACAGTCTTCTAATAAACTAGTAAAAGAAGACCCAAAGACGGAAACTGTAGGGAAGTTTCCAAATTTGTCCTTATTACCATTTCTACCCTTGCGCTGTCTGACCTGGGGTTCGTGCGATCTCACCGATTAAAATTAAAAACTAAAATTAAACAAAATTAGAAAATAACAGCAATAGTGAAGTTGTAAGTGTTCTGCATGTATTTGTACTTGGGGTTGTATGCAGTAGCATATTAGTTTTCACTTTTGCCTTTTAATCGGAGGTCTCAAGTTCGATCGTGGTTGAAGTTTAAAAACTCTCTAATTATGCAACCAAATGTGTTGTTGAGATCTTTATTTTCTGATCCGTGAGCTTTCTTTTTCAGGTAATCAAGTGGACTTGAAATTTTGCCTAATTAGATAGATTTATCGATCAATTCAAAATTATCTCTAACTCTCGAAGATCTCTCGGGTTCTATCCGGAATGGAATCTAATCACTTGTAAATACTTTTACATAGCCATTGAACCACCTTTAAAAAAAAGCATATAGTAGTACTTTATTTTGATGTATCCAACCCAAGTAGATAATAAATATGTAACGTTTACATAGCACTTCTCCATGTAATGTTACATTAGTCAAATGTTAGTTGATTTTGTCACATTGTGTTAATTAGATACATACTGTATAAGTAATTATATGCCTTTGAGTTCAAAATTTTAAGACGGAATAGATTCACATATATTCTAAAATGTGTCATATTCTACTGTACGCATGTGTATTCCTTATATTATCTTATATCTTCCCATAATAATTAAATTGTATTTCGTTATTCGTACACCGATCATCATGTGCCATTTATTTTTCTTAACATTAGGTAGGTTAAAAGAGGAAAATTGACCAAGTCTATGAGATGAACTTGGGCAATACGCAAGTAAATACTGAACCATGAGGCAACCAATAAAAAATAAAAGGAACATAAAATTTAATTATGAACAAACAACAATTATTGCGTTTTAAGTAAATATTTCAATCCCAGTTCTTCCTAGTCTCCCTCTTATTTTAATTATTGTTATACAAAGTGCTTCAACCATTTAACGCGTCATGGTCATAGTTTCTACTCTATATTCAAATTATATATATATATATATGAGGATGATGGGTTATAATTTTGAAAATGGTTGATTCCAACGGAGGATGCACTTGACTAAATGACAATGGTTGACTTTGTTGATTGGTCAGTAAAAATTAAATTCAAAGAGATGGAAATCAGTCTAGATGAGAATATTTGAGTATTTTAAAGTTTTTAACAATTTTTATTATTTTTTTGACATCAAGTGGAGGAGATTTGTAAGGGAGGAAAAGTACATCTAAGTTAGATGCTAGATGTGGCCTGAGTGCGCATTTTAAACAGCCCCACATATAGAGGGTGTGCGTGTTATAATATTTTACATCAAATAAAATGATTTTAAGTCTTAAATACCTTCAATACCGGAAGAAGGATAAGGAAACTGAAAATGCCAAGGTGTACATTCTTTTTTTTGTTCAGATAATATTTACAAAGCCTCTACGTAGAGATAGTACAAATAAATATTCACCATTTTTTCTTAAATAAGAGTTTCTTCTACACAATCGTAACAATTTCATCTTATTTGAACGAGTATGCACAGGCCTACATTCGGAGACTCTTTTCTGATAAGAGTATAATCCAGACATATCACTTCGGTTCTACCACAACCCACTCAAGTTGGAACCATGTCGTCCAACGCGAGTAGTGCAGTGGACACGTTTCTCCCTTTGCTAGGGGGAGGTCGCGGGTTCGTCTTTCACCCCGGTTGGTTGTTCGGACGGACAGGATTTTATATCCCGTGAAATTCTCAACAGTTGGGGAAATGCTTGTTACTTGGATAAAACTTGTGCTAAAATCTCTGTTTATCAGCAGATTCGAACTAAACTCTTTGAATTGATGCTTCCTTTGTTGCAACCACTGTGTCACCATTATAACAAAACAGAAAAAAAAAAGTTAGAACCATGTCCGAGAAGATCCAACTTTTATATTCATCATTCCATTCTTCACCCCCCACCTTGCATATCTACTATACGATGCATGACTTAAATATCTAATCTTCTTAATAAATTAACAAGCAATCCTTAAAATTTTGTAGTTAGCTCCATGTGGGATGCTCGCCTCCAACATGCAGAGTTCCAACGTAACGACCGCGAAACAGGGGATTTGTAGCAAAAATTGTAGTAAACCGGGGATGCGGACAAGAAGAGGGCGTGCAAGGGAAGCCACCTTCTCGGAAATATTTAAATATTTTTATTCGCCCACGTCGAAACCGCGTCCACGGATGGGAGGAGAAGCGTGGGCACGCCGCCCGCGGTTCGAGGATCTCTGGATGTGGTGCTCTTCCGCCTGATCTTGCCACGTGGACAGAAGGATGACCGTCGAGGCTCCCGAGGGCCGCAGGTAGCACACGTGCGGGGACAGAGCGGCCCCGCGACTGGCAGGTCGGACGTCGAGTTGCGCACTGCGAGGGCCACACGCACTGTTGCCGGAATGCCAGGCGCGCCACGCTCACCAATCACCATGAAGGTGGTAAAAACTGCATAACATGAATATTTAAAGTAAAATGCGTAAATAATAAAGTAAAATTATTATTTTTTATGCGAATTCTTACAAATTAATCTCCACGATCAGTGTTTATAATCTCAAGATTATCATGTGTACGCAGTGGCTGATTTTTGGTCACTGAATTTTTGCAACTCCACAGTTCAGTTCAGTTCATGTCAGGATGCCTGCTAACCCACTCATGAGAATTCATTGAACCTTGGCCCAATCGTTCAACCCATTTAGTTAGTCCATGACTTTGCGCACAACCGCACGTCCATCTCTCTGCATGTCCGTATCTTTCAAATCAATCGTTCAGTCTAATTGAACCTCATTGTTGTCCTTGCAATGCAAATGTTAACCAATCAATAATCCATGTATTCAATTGATCGTTAGTTTATACGTCAATTAATGAATTGTTCTTTTCAAATTGATATTCATAGTGGATAAGGTTTTCAATACACTTTTTTTTTGACCGAATACATATTGTAAACTAAGATTCAACTATCCGACTAATTATTAATTTATAAGATTGTTCACGGATAATATTTCTAAACCGATAACTAATATGATCATAGATCTACCTTCGATCCGCACCGAATTCGACCCATTTGCATCTTTAGTTGTCCCCCCTCTAACTTGACCCACAATACTCCATTCGGATGACCTTACTAGACAAAATTTCTACGTCCGCCATTGTGCACGCATAGTGCTTTAGTTCTGTTAATAACTAGCCACTACCTATAATGTTTCTTAATGTTATCGCAATCAGAACAATAACTTTAGTTAATGGAGATTATACCGCTCTTTTTACCATATTCATTAAGAGCTGTTTGATTAGTTATTTAAAGAATTCTTATTTTATGTATTAATTTTAATAAAAATTATACAAAAATAATTTCAATAAAAATTACCTCCTCAAATAACTGAATACAACTCAATGATTGTAATAAATAGAATAATAAAAGTGTGATATAATAGTATCCTTCTTAAAGTTAATACATAAATTAAGACTAAAAACTTGCCTCGACGCTCATGTGTTTAGTACAAAAAATAATAGAGATAGCAAGAGAAAGACAAAGTGCTATTGGACAGTGGGGTTAGGATTATTTGGTGGGAAGAGAAAATATATGCAGTTGACGAGGATGCCATCAAAGTGGTCGTCATTCAAAGGACGCCGGTGCATCATACTCAGTATCGTTATCACCCTTCGTCGGGCAATCTCCCTCCCCACCAAGAGGTATGGTAGCCACACCTTAGAGAGAGAAAAGGGATATGTGTGTTGGAGAGAGAGAGAGAGAGCAACTTTTAATGTTGCATAGGTAATTGGTCAATTCTCTCGAAAAGAAAAAATATTCCTAAGAATGATGCTTTCTTAGAGTTTGGACTGTGGGAACTTGTGTTAGGCAGTTAGGGCCGGGTAACATAAATTGCCACGAATCGTTTGTATTAGAATGATAAGGACAGATTTGAAATTTGTTAAATTTGGAAGATTAATTTGTTAAAATGCTTAAACTATAAAAATGTTAAGGGCTACAAGCTGTTGTACATATGTTTATG
This sequence comes from Zantedeschia hybrid cultivar, assembly GCA_030544215.1. NCBI lineage: Eukaryota > Viridiplantae > Streptophyta > Magnoliopsida > Alismatales > Araceae > Zantedeschia > Zantedeschia hybrid cultivar. The sequence goes on along the minus strand of JARZZO010000005.1, from coordinate 80,181,509 downwards.
AGGGTTAAGTTAAATATTTATGAATAATATGCTATACATTGCAATCTGGATTGTAATGTATGGCACAGCAGTAGTCCGATCGAACTACTGCTATGTAACCCGTTTAAAATTTAGAAGACAGTTTGGAGGTGTTTTTTAATTTTTTTATTTTTTGTCGATTTTTTAAAAAAATTTAGAACGTCCGATCAAAAATTCGACGGTACATTCAGGTTGCTCAGGTCGGCTGGACCTGACTGTATATTTTTTTCAAAAAAAAATATTTTATACGTATATCGAAGTTTGTGTCTAAGTTTTTTGTAAAAAAAAAATATATACAGTCGAATCGAGGCCGACCCAAACAACCCAGATGTACTTTCGGATTTTTGATCGGACACTCCAAAAAAAATTTAAAAATCCGATAAGAAAACAAAAAAAAAATGAAAAAATGCCCTAAAACCGTTTCCCTAAATTTTAGACAGACTTCATAGCAGCCGTCCGATCGGATCCGATGGACAACTATTGTGCCATACATTGCAATCCACGTTTATTATTTAATATTTATTACAGGTTGATAATCGTGAGTGAGAAAGTAATGAAATTAATATTAAAAAATCGAATGCAAAACGTTTATGGATGTAGATATTGCACTTCGTATTTGAGAATAACTAAATTTGTTAGAACTAAGGGTAAACATTTGGAAGAATAATTCTATGACTTATACATCTCAGTAAAATTGACATGTTCAAATGAGAAAAGATTTTTAAGTAAATAAATTATGTGAAAACTAAAACAAAACATGTTATTTGATACTTACGGAAATATTTTTGGTTGCTGCTGGGAAAAAAAGGCATTGTTTCCCATAGACATCAAATTGTGAAGGAGGGGTCGATGAATTTAGATTTTGTTGACTAGAGCTTTTTTTAGAGCGCCAAACAAGTCATTCTGCTATACTCTTTAGAAAAAAAATTTACGCAACCTATTTAGATTACCCAAATGTATCCTATTTTTACTCTTTAGTACGAACTCTTTTTCTGCATAGCAGCGATAACTCCATCTTTGTCAGTGATTATTATGAGTTTAGAGATAGAGTAATAATCTCTCCATAAGCTCGCCTGGGAGCACTTGGTTATAGGTCTACAAACATGTGAAGTAAATCTCTTTTCATGACAACCGTTAGAGATTAGACTTGAACTCATGAAATGAGGCAAGGGCACTTTGGCAGTAACTTATCTTATTACTCCTGTTGGGTCGGGATTTTTTCTATCTAGATCGGGCAGTTGAGTCTCTTTCAAATCACATAAAACTTCCCGCCACTCTTGCACGACAGACACTAAGTCAGAAGAGACTCCGGTTGTGATCTTAAAAAATTCCTTCAGATACTTAAATCAGAATATGTAGAACAGAGAACAAGAGCACATGTTGTAAAATATAGAGTATAGAATATATCTTCCGAAGTTGCCGAAGAGTTCTTTTTATAAGGACGGATTCAAGATCATCATATAGTTCAATTGGAAGACGTATATTGGACAAGTCTGATCAGATCTCCAAATGGGACGGAATTCTAACTTTCTTGATTTGGCACTAATTGTCTTTATCAGTAGATCGAAGATGGATTCGAAAAGAACTTCTTTCGATGGAAAGCACCCCACGTCTGCAGGATGTCGAGGTTCGTCTCAGATTCGAAGGTCTCCGGTAAGAACTTATTTACACAGGCCTATTGACGGAAGGACTCATCGGATCTCGATAGGCAGTTTGAGTGCCTCTTAATAGGTCGGCCCATTCGACAAGTGGACCAGCGAAACTGGACCCTCTCAACTCTTTATCCAAACACAGCTATCCAACGAGGTGAGGCATGTCCATCATTTTGTAAATGGCGATTACGAAGATTTTATGAACTATGTAGATATCGTGAAGGAAAATAATGCGTGGTACGTAGTACAGAGAAAAGAAACATTGTCAAGTGAAGGAGTCGTTCCTAACGTGGGTGTACATGGAACGGTGTTAACTGTAGAGTGATTAGGTTGTTTCACAATAAATAGCAACTGCAACACGTCAACTGGATGAGATCGTTAGGTAATGTACACATTTGCTTACGACTAATAGGTGATTAATCATCACATGAGGATAATTAAGCTACCCACAGATGAGCCGTGATAGGAGGGTGATTGACAGTGATCTGACCCCTGGTAGGTGCCATTCGTAGCACGAAAGCTTCCATTTGTTTCATGATGCTTGAACTAATCCCTGCTCTATCAGCTAGTATTTGGTGTGTTTGGAGATCGATTACTCTATTTGCCTAACAAACGCCATGGTCAACTGGCAGCCGAGAACTTAAATAATTTAACAATCCAGAGGGCATCATTGCAAGTTGAAAGCATCAGAAATCAGAATTGAAGGGGGAAACCATAAAATTACTAATCAAGGTTGAACCCATCAATCAGACTGGTAGGAAGCGACTCAGTGCACGTAAGCCGGTCTACATAGCCTCTTGAAACAGGGTGGGGTTGGGTTGGACTTGGACCTCATCAGAAACAAAAGCATCATGGGGACACATAACAGCAGAGGATGAGATGCCGATGCTTGAACTGGTACACAGAGCATGTCCGCCGCCACGTCAGCCCCCTTTGCTGCTCTGCTCCCTCCCTTCCATGCCATTCTTCCACACTTGGCAACGTGGAAAAGGACGAATAAGACGAAGAGTTAGAGGAAGAACAAGGTAGAGAGAGAGAGACAGCGCTGCAGCTGCAGTTGTAGTGCAGATGAAGAGAAAAGTCGTAGGTGAGCGGTCGCACTCTTTGACTGCCTTTTTGTCCCAACCCGCTGTTGGTCAAAAGTTGAAATTGGACCTGTCTTAAATGTCACAAGATCAATCGAAGTTGAAATATCTCCTATTCGACATTGGACTAATCAGGAAGTGCCACGGACCCGTACTTATTTGACGTTTTACTAGCTCTATTACCCCATGAGAGCAAGGGAGCGCTCAAAACTGCTCCACCTCTCGGTAAATTGTACCCCCAGAAGGCACTTTGTATCCGACACCTTGGTCCGCTTTTATCGGCGCCGCGGGTGAACGTCAACTTCGAGCTTTTGTCGCATTCGCAGGTGACGAAACTGTTACTTGCCGGGTGCAGTAATTATGGTGACGCGGAGATCGTGTCAGCACGCGATCTGCGTGTCAGTGGCGGGACCACACGTGCTTCCCCTCTGCCGGGGCGCGCCACCTCTCGACCCCCACCGACTGTACCCGCAGAAAGGCGTGGGACGGGAACCGACTCGCACGTGCCTATTTAACTGCTCTCCAGTTTAGGAGCACCGTCGTCGCCAACACGAACGATCTACACGTGCGAGTCCTTAGGGCAACATCCACCGTCTGATCTCCATCAGGTAGCTCCACATGGACGTCATCGATAACGTCCTCAGTAACATGAACCTATTACCTATCCATTACGTCCATTTCCCACCCTGCGGTGGGCATCGTTTTAGGGATCACCATGGTCCCCTTCTACCCGAACTTCGCGGCCCTAGTGTGAAGAGTCGTCAATTCAGATGCGGTAGCTTGCGTAAATCGAGGAACCGGGCCGGGGTATTTCCGTCACTCGCCATTTTGAATAAAGGAGACGCGCCCACCCTTTTAAAAAGGCGCCGAGCGGAGATATCACATGCCACGCCCTATTATATCCATCTCTCCCGCCGCAAGTCGGACACGTGTGTGTAACCCCGTTCACATCTCGCACTAGCCGGTCAAATCCCCCGCAAAACCCCTCCCTCAGGTATGAAAAAGCCGACCAGTAAACGGGACATTTGCACCGGCTATCCGTACTCGGATACTGGCCATAGCCGGTGGTACGCCACTGCTCTGCACAGCCTTAAGAGCACCATGTTGCACTTCCCCCACAGCTCTCTCCTCCATTTCGCGCTCGTCTCTCCACGCATCCGCCCCGTTCTCTCTCTCTCTCCTCTTATTCGTCTTCCTCTTCTCCATCAAACCCTAGTAACCATACTGCTAACCATTTTCTAGAGAGAGAGAAAGTAGAGAGATAGTGCAGAGTAGAGAGAGTGTACAGGGAGGGAAGCGGGGGAGAGTGAGCCAAAGGGGATGAGGAGATGATGATGAAGGCGCAGGAGGGAAGGAAGGTGGGGATGGAGAACTTGGCGGGTTTGATGGGGCCAGCGGCGGCGACGTTCCCCGACCAGATCGGCGGCGCCGGGGTCTTCGACTTCCCCGACGCGGAGGACCTCAAGAATCCCTCCCTCTGCGGCTTCCTCGAGCTACTCGGTCACCACGACTTCTCATCCTCCCTGTTGGATTTTCCGATGCTTGCGCCGCCCCAGCCCGCTCCCCAGCCACCACTCTCGCTGCCGAGGAGTACCTTCCCTGGCGCTCTGCCGGCGGTGCCGCCGGCGTCAGAGTCTTCGGACACGGTGAACTTTCCGGCGACGCCGAACTCGTGCTCCGTATCATCGTCCTCCACCGAGGCCGCCAACGACGCCGATCAGCCGAAATCCGCGGTCACCGCGGAGGCCGAGGCCGGGGATGGCGAGGGGGACGACGAGCAGGAGGAGAAGCCGACTAAGCACAAGTCAGTATATCTCGACAAGCCGAAACCCCTAATTTTGTAACCACCCCCCCCCCCCCCCCGCACGGCTGCCGCTTATCCTTAGATCATCGAGATTTTGTGCAGCCCGATGCGAGTCTTACTTTTCTGATGAGAAATTCCTTGAGCTGTTGTTGATGTGATCGTTGTGATCATCCAGATCCGGGGGGAAAGGCGGCGGCGGGGGGAAGAAGAAGGGGCAGAAGCGGCAGCGTGAGCCGAGGTTCGCGTTCATGACAAAGAGCGAGGTGGACCACCTCGAGGACGGCTACCGGTGGCGCAAGTACGGCCAGAAGGCTGTCAAGAACAGCCCCTTCCCCAGGTACCCGATTACCCCTAGATCTCGCCATCCCTGGCACTCGCATTGCGCCGATCGAATTAGGGTTTTGATGCGTGTTTGTGTGTGTCCGCAGGAGCTACTACCGTTGCACCAGCGCCATGTGCGGGGTGAAGAAGCGGGTGGAGCGGTCGTCGGAGGATCCCACGGTGGTGGTGACCACATACGAGGGGCAGCACACACACGCCTGCCCCGTCGGCCCCCGCGGAGGCGGCGGCTCCGGCGGGTGGCACCACTACGGCTACGCGTCCGGCGCCCTTGGGGGTGCCGGCGCCGTCGTCGGGGCGGCGCCGCCGCTGGTGCCCCGCTCCGACATCTCCAGCTTCTCCCTCCCGCTGCAGCGGTTCAGCGCCTTGCAGCAGCATCAGCAGCACCCACAACTCTCCTTTTTCACCGGCGGCCTGACTCCTCCGCTTCCGGCGGATTTCGCGTCCATTGCGCCTGGTGATGGCATCATCGGCGGTGCTCGTCAGGGCCTGTACGTGACCGAGCGGCGGCGCCCTAATCAGCCGGCCGGGGGCGGCAGTAGTGATCTTTTGGCCAGAGACCACGGCCTGCTCCAGGATTTGGTTCCCCATGATGTTGTGAGGAAAGAGGAGTATTAACAGTGGGATATCTTCCGGTACGTTCCCCTTTTTATTCCTTTTTCTCTTGAATTTTTTTGGGGAATTTTTGCTAGACCTTGGGGAATATTACTACTGACCAATGGGGGTTGTATACCTAGAAAAAAACCCAGTTTATCACCAGGTACTCGATATAAATTTTTTCTTTTTCTTTTTGTGTACCTCTAGTGCTACTACATCTGCATGTAAAATGACACAGTATTACTAAATCCTTTTTTGCTCTACTAATATATATGTAGTTGTTCTTTCCCTCGAAGATTCTTTGTTTGGTGGGTTAATGTGATCCTTTGCTTCCGATCCTTTCACACGTACTGAGGCGTTTGGGTTTTCACTTGTGTGTATGTGTGTGCATGGGAGTTTGGAGAAAGGAATGTGGCCAGGCGTGGTTATGATGGTAGCCGCTAGGGTTTCTGTTCTGGGTCCTGTATTCTGCGTATGGGAGCTTTTCCTGCTTGTCATTTCCGGTGGGTGCAACCCTCGTGGGGACAGTGAAGCGTTTGCCATCTCTCTCTCTCTCTCTCTAAAACTCTCTGTCTCTCTCTCTCTCTGCATGAGAGTCACCAGTGGGCATTTATGGGAAGGCGGGAGAAGTCCTCGAGAGTTGTTGGGCATGGGCAGACTGGGGATGGTGACGAGAGCGCAAACCCTAACCCTAGTGCGGGGGTGGAAGGGGTTTCCGAGGTCACCCCACTAGCTAGCTAGTAGCTTGTGTTATATATATATATATATATATATAGAGAGAGAGAGAGAGAGAGATGGTGGGAGTCTGATATATTCCTGTGTCTGCAACAGGAATGGAACATAATGAATGCAACCGGTGAATGACAGGGAAAATGGCTGATGCCCACCAGATGCTGAGCTCATCTACCTCTTATCCCCCAGTCTCTTGATGTACCTAGTGATGTGATTCCTCTTTCGATGGGTTTAATTTGCTTGCTTCTCTCAGGTTTGACCCGATATGGTCTCCCTCAATCTTTGAACGTTGATTTGGACGGTGGTTAAAGAGATCTTTCTTCTTAATTAATTACGGGGATTAGGAGAACTATAGACAATTAATACAGCGGATACATATCCAGCTGGTTGCTTGTGACCAGGCATAACATCTCATGAAGGGGCCATAGGAAGAGATGAGTGTTGGGTGTTGATGTAGGGGCCAATCAAAACAAGTAAGGAGGAAAATAAAGGTTAAGGTATGGGAAGGGTTGGTAGGTGTAAATGATTCTGTTGGGGTGTGTGTGTGTGTTGGGGGGGGGGGGGGGGGGGGGGGGGGGATATTTAGAAGCTTGTGTGCAGTGCTTAGCGTTAAGTAGACATGATTTTAAACTTTGTGGCTTAGGGAGCAGGTATACATACAAGGGAAAGGGCGAAAATGAAGTGCCCAGGTATGTGAAGTGTGTGTGAACCGGTTTACATGCGGTAATTTTTTCCACATGTACGCTACGTGTACTTTGTTCATGCTATCTACCCTAGTCCCTTACAATAGACACGAACCTGGTCCATGCTCGCTCTCTCTCTCTCTCTCTCCCCGGTGCACACGTATCTTTGTGTACCTCTCCTGAGTTTCAACCTCTCCTTGCTGTCTATCAGATGTCTCTAAACAGCACCATACTCGAGCAGTATGTGGACTTCTCTGTGCTGCAGTGTCCCAGGGAATTGGCAGGTCATGTGGATGCATGCACAATATATATAACCTCCGCATTTCATCTTTTTCTGGGATCATTTTGTTTGAAAATGAGACCATGAGCAGTAGACAAAGCATCTGCCATGGTTTTACCCGGTTTCACCCTCGTGGTTATCCATGTCAATATTTTCCCATCAGGAGCCATCATCTGTGAGAATAGTTATGATCTTAATTACAAGCTTCATGGCCATGGGCATCTCTCCTTTCTCGGTCCCTGTATATAAATGCAGACCTATCGCTTTTGATCATCTAATTTGTCCTACGAAAGCTTGAGAATGAGAGCCTTGTTAACGGGCAATTTCTCCCCAGTCAACTCAGAAGACGTCGCTAAGGTGGCAACAGCACTCTTTGCTCCGCATCCCGTCCCATATGGGATCCTGTATGTACCTTTGTCTTCAGCAATATCTGTATTTATATTGGGAGCTATGGGTGGTTTGACTAGATAATATTCCATGGTATTTTGAGATTGGTGATTTTAAAATCAGAACTTTTTTCTTCATTGTCTGTAAATTAAGCTAGTGACTTTAAGATGGATATTCTACATAATTGCACATCAAAGCTAATCATCCCTAAGAGGTCATTTGGTGCGTCATAAAATACTATGGAACATAATAAAAAGCTGTATATTAATATGTTTTTGTAAATTGTTTTATAGCAATTTCATGGTGTCTGTAGTCATTGGGCCTTTTTTTAAAAATTGATTCCAGTTTCCAGCCCAAAAGTGTACAAAACTAAAACTAGAGATTCTATAACCAGTGATTTTAAAGTCAAGAATTCTGTTTTACCTAGTTTTAAGGTTTTATAATCCACAAGTCTATGGAGATGCCAATCATTAAAGCGGGTCTTATTTAAAGGTGCAGATGTTAATAAAAGCAAGGGTGGATAGAGGATCCACTTTGGATATGTGGAGTTTCTAATCACCATTCAATGCCCATATCTTCCAAAATCTCTCTCTCTCGATCTCTCGATCAATCCTTATCTCTGGTTCTATAGGTGCAACTGATCTATCCACAAGGCTTGGACCTGAGCTATCATTGACTTGGCATGTGTGATTGACCGGCGTTGGGATGTTGACCGAGGGAGTGGCCCGAGCAACACCATCTGGCAATGGTAGGTTTGGAATATCTGCTGTCCAAAGGGAGACGTCCGTCTGGCATCTCTGCTCCAGACAAACAGATGGAAAGCCTCAAGGACACATGCAAACAACGTGGTAAGCATCCGTATTTAATGGGGACCGCTTTGGGAGGATTCGGGAGGAGGGAGTTCCGTGTGGAACTGGATAATCTATCGGACAAGCGAACACATAGGATTAATTTTACCCTTTTGCCCATACATAGATCTTCTACTTTATTTTTTATGGTACTCCACTTTACTCTGATCGATTCATTCATTTTGACCAAAAAATGTGGAACCTACAATAGATATGTCTCTTATTTTTTTAAGCACTACTTGGACAGGAGAATGAGTTATATATGACGGAATTAGTTATTGTACATTATTTATTGTAGAATAAGGAGTGCTTTACTTTGATGGCAACGCAAAATCCAAGATAGAATACTAAATTCCTCCAATCAAATCAGAATTAGGCTGATTCTGGGGATCCAAGGCCTTATTCTTCCCTTACTTTGTGAACAAAGTGGAGCTAAAAGATTTTAAATCAATCCACATATATGAGATATATATTGGAAGCATGGATTAGGAATTGGAATGCTGCCAAAGAACCTTTGGCACGCTTGACCTCCCTTTCATAAGAAAAATTGTGGGTTTAAATCCTACCTCCAGCTATTGTGTAGAAGATAGGATTTGTCTCACAAGTTCCTGGAGGCCTATCCTTGAATGATGTTCATAGGGGGTAGAGCTTGTGGAGAGATTATTGTTTCTTACAGTGGGACTTTTGAACATGAAATACTTATCATCTAAAAAAGGCGGAGTTGTTGCCACATTGTAAAAAAATAAAGAACTTCTACTTCAAAAGAAACATCGATTTAAATGCCTTCATATATATCCTCTCCACTTGAGGGGTATATAAATATTTCCGACAAAAAAAAGGAATTGGGCAGGTCAGGTGTTGCATACTGCAGGACTATGGTGGTTTGCCAAACGAAGGTGCACTACAGTTCTTCTGGTGTTTCGAGAGTAAAGACTAAAGAGAGACGCGGGCCATAGGAAGCACGATATTTAGGATTTGGTCTCGTCAGGTATAGTGCACTGGATTAGATGGATTGCCAATCAAAAGTGTAGCATATAGCTCATCTGGTATTTTCAGAATAAGCGAGCTAGGTACACTGACTGCTAACTACTTTCTATTGGATTCGAAAGTAACAGGTAAGAAGAAGGCAAGGCAACGAATGCCATCACATTTTTTTATCAGACTAGTTAAAATGCCATTTATTTATCATCTAACTCATTCAAGCCATTCAATTTTAGATCAGACAGTCACGATGAGAGTAACAAAAAATGTGATGAAAACAGTGACACTGTAGTGTTTCTGGTAATTATTTGCTCAATAGTTCTCATATACTGAAGGCTTCAAATCAAAAATACATTTTTAATGAGAGCTATCTAATTAAACAATTCAAATGGTTCTTAAAAATTATGCCAAAATATATAAAAGGCGCGACATTCTAACATTTCTTCAGAGACTTTCTGGTTAAGTTTCTGGTGCTTCCTACATCTGTGCTGATGGCGTTTTATGACACGAATGCTAGAATTATTTTGCAATTGAATTTTCTCATTATATTTAAAAATACAGCAAAAATTTGATATTGCAACATTAATCTGGGCAACTTTTGGGATTCTGAGATCCCCGGCGCGGTTAAAAGTTGGATCCAAAATTGTGATCCAGTTCTTCTGCTTGATTGGTCTTGTTTCCTCAGTTCAAAGTTTCATCCCAAAATTCTTACAAACTACAAAACTCGGGTGTTGAGTTTGAAGGGCCCCAGGATCATAAGCACTGACCACAACTGAAATTAACCGATGTAAGACTACAAGATGGGCCGTGAAAATTAGATAACAGGAGGTGACGCAAATTAGAAGATAAAGTTGAGTCAGGCTCTGTTCTGATTCCATCTTACAAACCACAAAATCCGGATGTTAAGTTTGAAAGGGCTCAAGATCATAAGCACTGACCACAACTGAAATTAACAGATGTAAGACTATTATATAATCGCTCCAACAAAAATATATAGTTAATGCAATGACTAGAATAAATTATGTCGCGAGGGGTCGGCAATTCGTACATATAATGCCAAATGCCTAATGTAGTACTACGAGCCTAATTATTATTTTTTCCACCTTTAAAAGCATACAAGAAATCAAGTAAGTTAAAAGTTAGCTATCATATGTATATATAAGCATTCATATATATCTTGACGAAATTTAGCTGATTCATTCAAAACTCAAGGGACAATTTGAAAATTTTGGAAATTATGGGCGTTTCTATGTGCTCTATTATCCAGAAAAGAAGACTCTGTGAGCATGTTCAACTCATCCATGATTCGACATCTTCTCCATAACGCTGACATGCACTACATAACACCATGCATACCAATATACCAGGAATATATATTTATGGCTTCAACTCAAAAACTCAAAGATAAACTTCTTAAAACTTAACCAAAACCTAGAGGCGATGTTGGGTCTGGCCCCCCGACAAAGGTAGCTGAGAGGCTAATTTGTCTTTGTACGTAGAATAATCAGCCATCCCTACATGGACCAGTGATGTTACAATACAAGGAGAGACAGTATGGCCAATGTTTGTATGGTAAAGGAGCCTGTGGCTCGATAGTATAGATATTAATTTCTTTTTAAAAGAGAAATTTTGAATTCAAATCTCACCTCCAACGGTTATGTAAGAGAAGGGATTTATCCTAAGAACTTAAGGGGGTCTATGCTCAAGTACTCCATGTAAGTGACGAGATCCGTGAAGAGAATATTACTTCTTATAGTAGAACTTTTGAATTCGAAATAATCACCCAAAAAGATAAAATTGTCTCAATTGTGTATGAAAAATTCTCTTACTAGGAAGAAAAAGTAGTAAATGTCTATGTTAATTTGTTTTTATTTGTACTGTCTTCCCTATATTATATGTGAAGACCTTGTAAATGCATCTGACCAACACAAAGGTCGATTTTGCTACTCCTATCCAAACAGCTCTTTCAAAATTTTGCATCTTTCTTTTCATGTATCATCGTTATGGCACTCACGGAATGATTCTACAACTAATTTTAAATAGTTATACAAGTCAAATCTTTTTTAATATTTTTATTTTAAATTAAGAAGTCTAGTTTTCAGATCTTTAGTTGAAAATTAGAAAATTACGAAGTAGTCTCCAAAGCTTAATATCCCTCGTCAACATAATTGTACTGAAACTTTCATAAATGGAAATTTACTTTCAATAAAGGTTGCACCAAATTTGACCTTACCTAATAAACCACCAGCCAAATCTTTCTGAGGAATATTAATTGTTGTTTGCTACATTCATTAAAGTTGTTTGATCTCTTAATCAGATGATTCTCACTAAAAATACTTTTGACATAATTTTTTATGTAACTAATGCTGATCCAGTGATCCAACGTCTCTCAATGAGTGTGACAAAAGTATAATATAATAGCATTCCTCAATCTTCAGTTTTATGATATCATATCTGCACTGCATGGAATATTTTTAATTACACGTGGTAAACAATATTATATATATATATATATATATATATATATATATATATATATATATGTTATCACGAAGCTAATGAGTAAGGGGGCATTACGATGTAATGATAGATGTTCACAGTCAAAAACCTAACCCTTTTATCGCGCATCGATTTCTTATATATATATATATATATATATATATATATATGTTATCACGAAGCTAATGAGTAAGGGGGCATTACGATGTAATGATAGATGTTCACAGTCAAAAACCTAACCCTTTTATCGCGCATCGATTTCTTTCAAGCGTACAACTTTGGTAAGCATATGATATCAACATGATGGGGACTAATAACACGACGTTCGCCTCTACGGAGGCATAGCATAGGAGTTGGACATGACACAAGGCCCACGACCCAGATTCGAAATCCAACGGGTAAAAGGTCCATTTGGCTTGTCCTTTTACAAGCCTGAGATGATGACGACGTCGGTACTATATGTCTCTTTTAAAAGTAATACTTGCTGTATATAGAGTGCCATTTGCACCTCCTCACTGCAGCGGGTAAATAAAATAAATTTTATTTTTAAAATTTTTTTATGTGGGCTTCGAAGTATCTTATATGTCTGTAGAATCCGACTTCTAATAGGACGACTCAAAAAAATTTGAAAAATCAAAAATCAAATTCCAATAAATAATAAAAAAATGCCTTTAATAGTCCAAGCCTAATAATGGTTTTTTATTTTTCAGATGTTTTGAATCGCTTGATCAGAGATAGGCATGTATGGAGATGTAAGACACTTCGGGGCCCACTTAAGAAAAATATATATATATTTTTTTTTCCACTGTACTGAAGGACGGTGCAAATGGCACCCTCAACAGCAAGTATTACTCCTCTTTTAAATCTCAGAGCTAATATTGGTATATATCGATTCATTAGCAGCACATTTTGTGGATGCAGTTTATGGCATATTTTTGTGTACAAAATTTTGTTTTCTTTATAATTTCAGAGAGTGGTGTCCCTGTTTGTCACCTAACGGATGCTCAAGATAGTGACTTGGCAAAAACTCCCCGGATAAGGGAATGAGAAGGTTCTTTTTGTGTCTAAGCTTTTGCTCTAAGCTCAGGCTAAGATGAGATGATACTTGTGTTTTTATTTCCATCCAAAAATTACAAGGTGAAGCTTCCAAGATCGAAGGAAAAGTCAAATTGTTATAAAAAAATTGACTTCTGTAACAAATTAAAATTAGTTAAAATCTCTCTTCATCAAATTATTCAATGTGAAAAACAAAAATCAAAAATAATTTTCGAATAAAAGTTTTGTCAAACAAGTCCGAAATTGTTTCTGCCATCAGACTCACACTAGAGATGCCGACGACTCAAGCGCACAGACGATTTCATGTCCATCACGGTAGTCATTGAACATGCTTCTTATTGTAGTGCCACGTATTCACGTGCAGCACATACACTGGGCCCAAACGATGCATCTATGGGCCTAGGGCTGTCAACGGTCCAGTTCTGGCTAGACCCATACCCAAAATAAATATAATTAGGCCCGGTTCAGACCCAATAAGGGTTATGGATAAATGAGTAAATGAGTCAGGTCTTGGGCCTAGTTCTTATTTATTTGATGTTGAAAGATAAATGGGCCTGGTATAGAATTTATTTATCTTAAATTTCTATGTGCCAGATAATTGGATTTGATTTTATATCCAAATTCTAAGAAATCGGCTCACAAATTTTTGCAATGTATAATAATAGAAAGTTTAATGGGTAAACAGTGTACCCAGACCCATAACTAACGGGTCCAAATGGGTATGTTAATGGGCCTGAGGTCGATTTGACAGTCCTATATGGGCCCAAAATTGACAAATGCTGTGGTATGGTAAATCTTCATGGATTGTAATGCTCTAGGTACTATCATCTGATCACTTGTTCAGATGGTCAAACAAGCATGCAATTTTTTTTTTGTTTTTGAAAAAGTTATCTGAGTAAGGGAACCCCCTCAGACCTCAGCTTGAAGTCCTTACTACAGTCAGAAAAATTAAAAAAAGAGAGAGATTATGTTGCTACAGGATCCAACCGCTGCAGCGCTCAATGGCATGCAGCAAGCATTTCTATAGGACTAATTGCTCGTCTCCAACCATAGAAATTTATGATCATCAGCGTAATGAAGACTTAAAGAATTTCCCCATCAATCAAGGTTGGATTAAAACCCGATTGACCAAATCCCAGTGGTTTAAATAACCATATATGGTGATGCCCCAACATCAAACACTTTGCTAAAGATCACCTTTAACGACACCTTAGAAGCTAAACCCAATGCACAACAATCCGCGATTGTTCTTTGAGACCCTTCATTGTATATTTTAAGGTTTCTTTTGAAAGCTAAATCATGATTTAAATAAGGAAAAATTGAGTTGTAAATCTTCATCAGAATGGGAAACAGTGGAGTTAACAATTGAATTGAATGCTCTTGATATATGTTTGAAAGAATAGTTTGGCTTGACAAAATCCAATTACCTATCTAAAATAAAATATAAGCACAAAAGATAATTATTCTTTTAGAGTTAAAAGAGGCAAAAGCCACTCAAATTAAACTTCTCTCCTCAATAACACACAATAGAAATAGGTGATGCTATTCTTACACCCTTAATATTCTCTCTTAAGGTACTCTCCCTCCATCACTACCGTAAATTGAATGCACTTTGATCATCTTAATGAATGTTCACCACAATAAATTCAACTGATAGGAGTACATTAAGGAAGTAACTTATGGGGATATAAAAAATATTCTCTTAAAAATAGCAATCCAACTAAAAATCACAGTAAAATAAATTTGTCTCACTTAAGAGATCCACAATATCCTTAATTACAGATAAATAAAATAAACAGATAATAAGATGACATAAAAATAATATTATATATTGACAGGTAGGAGAGGATAACCATTTCAAAAAGAAAAATAAGAGTATCCGTTTCCGTATCCCTTAAAGAGAAACCGTTTTAAATATTCTATCCGTGACTCGCGGAGGGGAGGGCTTGGACGGCGAGGTTGGAGAAGCTGCGGCAACGGGGAGGGGAGGGGAGGGCTGCGGCGGCGAAGGCGGCGGCGGCGGCAGGGAAGGCGATGGCTGTGGTGAACAGACAGGAAGTTTTGTGTCTCCCCAAGGAGACGCTTAGTTAGAATATCCGTTTTAGGTGGAGAGAACGGTCTCGGCCTATACAGGATTCCGGAAGAACCGCTCTTCCGTAGGAGCGTGCTGCTGCTGCACCTCCTCCTCAAATTAAGGCTCCGCCAAGACTGCTCAACCTCTGTAGCCTCGCCAACGACGACCATCAGCCGTCTCCGTCAACAACGCCACCACATGTCGTCTCGCCTCCAACAACAACGCACGGAGGAGAAAAAGAAGAAGGGCTCCCATGGCATGCAGCTAGCCGTCTGTCTATATATAGAGGGGGACGGAGGGGGGAGTTCCCCAAATCCTCCCAGAGCAGAAGCCGAGGCCTCCCAGCTAGCTCCCGACGTCCGCACACGTACGTACACACACAAAACACATCGAAATGGCAGCCAAGCTCTGCTCCGTCGCCGTCGCGGCGCTGCTCTTCGCCGGCGCCGTGTTGCTCGTGGCGGTGGACGCCCACCTGGAGCACCACGTCCCCCCCGGGGTGACCCCCACCTTCGTGGTGCAGGGGCGCGTCTACTGCGACACCTGCCGGGCTGGGTTCGAGACGACGGCCACCCAGTACATCGAGGGAGCCAAGGTGCGGCTGGAGTGCAAGCACGAGGACTCGTTCGAGATCAAGCACCGGGTGGAGGGGGTGACGGACGCCACGGGCTCCTACCAGCTCCAGGCGGAGGACGACCACGAGAACGAGATCTGCGAGGTGATGCTGGTGCACAGCCCCATCGCCGGCTGCTCCGAGATCAAGGCCGGCAGGGACCGCGCCCGCATCCTGCTCACCCACAACGCCGGCATCACCACCAACCTCCGCTACGCCAACTCGCTGGGCTTCCTCAAGTCGGAGCCCCTCCCCATCTGCGGCGCCCTCCTCAAGCAGTACCAGCTCGGCGACGACGACCAGTTCTGATTCGCTTCCACCACTCCACTCCCCCCCTAGCTAACCCTAATTCTTGCAATCCGAATCCTCTATTACGTGCAGTTTTGGACTGAGAGAGAAGGAGAGAAAAGGTTTTTCAAAAGAATTCTTCCGAGTGAAGGAGTTTTTTTGAAAAAAATTCTCTCCGATACATCCTTGTGTAATTCATGTGCTTGTGTGAGCCAAGCTAGGGACTTGGAGAACAAGTCAGAGTTTCTTTCTGACAAGAGGTTGTAATAAATAAAAAAACAAAATAAATTCTCACTTTTAGTATAAACAAAAAGCTCAGATCGCCTACGGTCCTCAGGACTGATAAAAAAACAGTCAACATCGTGCGTATGTTTGTTCGGTGAACTACAACATATAAGAGATAGATGTGGTTCTTTCTAGAATTTAATTTTTTCTAAAATTTAAAGTCTCTAAAATATTGTAAAATAATGTCTTATTATATTTAATTACTAAACGTCGTGGTTGGGATTTTTCTTGAATTGCATTCAGTAGACTTGCTAATTAATTTATGACCTCTTAGGTCATGAAAGAACTAGTTTGTTTTGTTAATTTGTTGCATCTAATTAGCTTGTTACATCTAGTAATTGATGCCTCATTATATGAAAGACTATGGCCTCCTTGGAGGGAAAATCTGATTATGGAGGCCAGTCCCTTACGAGAAGCTGAGTAGCACCATGTCATTCTCAAATGGGGAATAATCACATCAAAAAGATTTGGTTTTCTCCAATCCTGTTATTCGAATACAATTCTGAAGCATGCCCTCCGTTCCCCTTTGAAGTTCCAGAGATACATATGTAGAATTTTAAAGGATAGAGATGTCATTAGATGATCAGTTGGACACTCAACTTGGTCATTACTTGTGGCCAACTTGGAGGATACATAGGAGGTGTATCTTTGAGCAATGCAGTGGATGTGAATTGAGCACAGGTCCTACTCCTTCATATCGGTCAACCTTATTGGTGACCTAATTAATCTCCTTCAAATGCCACTTACTCTACAATAACAAATTTTACTCGAACCAGGCCACCACCCCACAAGCCATGAATTTGGGTTAACTAAGCCCATAAGTTATCGAAATTGGGTGGGTTTAACCTGAAGCTATGATATCTGAGTAATACTTGGCGTACCAACATGCTGTGCAATCCATTTAAAAAAAAAATTACGGTTGGACCCATCATGCTCAACCTGTTTGTATAATCTGATTTCTGATCAGACAATTTAAAACATAAAAAAAATCCTAATTTATTGCGCTTGGCCCATTAAGAGTTTTTAACTATTCATTAGGGTAATCGTTATATTTTTTATAATTTTTAGGTCATCCGATCGGAAATGGGATTCTATGGACTTGTCAAACATGATGAGCCAAACTTCAAAAATAAAAAAACAAAATTTAAAAAAAATAGGTTGCATTGCCTGCAGTGTAGCAGGTATTACTCGTGTATAAGTTGGATTAACTTTGAGCCAAGCCGAATTTAAACTGGAGCAGTCTGGTTTCACTTCCATGTAACCCAACCCAAACCCTCTAATTAATTCTCACTCAGCTCACAAATTTCACACTCTCCAAATCCTCATTCTGTAGTTCTGGAGGTAGAACCAGAACCAAAACCATGGCATCAGAGTAGCATAAAAACGTCGAGATATGCATGTACCAAGCTGAAACTATCAGAAAACGTTCAGCATGAGGGAAAGATGGATTGATCCTGAGGAGATGTCTATCTCTCAGAAGATCACAGCATACAAACATGGCAGCAGCGGTTCTTTGCAAGTGAACATCCGATTCTTCCTTTCTCAAACTTAACAGCTGAACAATACTGATCAAAAGCTCCACCTTTTACTTTTCATTGCTCTATGAAGAACATGATGTTAGATAGTAACAATCATTCCGGTTTTAGGTATCAGTGTTTCTTATGCTTTGTCATACATTGGATTTAAGAAAAACGGATATCTTTGTTACTTTTAACTTGTTTAGGAATGTGAAAAAAAATATGTGCTTATGTGGGCCGAGCCGAGATTAATTTCATGAGCAATCTTTGTCTTAGAGTGCATGTATGAAGAATGCAAGTACTTGTCAGACCTTGAGAGGATTTTTACCATAGATGTCTGTAATCTGTATTCAGTGGAGCAATATATTCTTAAAAAAGTCAGCTCACTGGCACTTCAATTAGGGAACATCCTTATTTTCTATATGCTCTGGCACTTCAATTAGAGAACATGTTTATTTTCTATATGCTCATAATATGCAAGTTATTCAATCACATTTCTTCTGCTTTAAACTTTGGCACACATTGTCTTTACCATCCTCCTATCTTCAGATTGAGTTCCCCTCAGTAGGGCTACTGAGCAAACTCGGACAGTGTGAGAGGAGTATTTTCATAAAAATCCCTCCCATCAAACTTTTTTTTACTTCATGAGAGGGGCTTTTATGTAAATGTGTAGGGGCCTCCTCTCACTAGTGCCTGAGTTCCCTCAGTAGGTTTACAGAGGGCTGATGGTGCGCAGAAAAAAGAAAAGAAAAAACATTATGCCTCCGCACAGGGGAAAAAAAAAAAAAGAGCATGGAAGCATGTTGCTTCCAAATTAACAAATTCACATTCGTTTCTTCAAATTCTCAAAGCAAGGATCCTTTGTTGCCAACAGGTCATGAGAAAACTATAGGGCAACCTAAAATGACACACGTAGTAGATCTTATTGTTCATCTAAGAAATGGTGAAAAAAAAAAAAGTGAAAATATCATGTTCTGCATACCTCATGAAATTTTCCTACACACCAAACAAATCATTTGTCTTATTCATTGGGTTATTGGTGTGAAACCCAATTCATAGTTTTCTACAAAACTACTATTCAAATCAGCTGCACTATTCAAACTACTATAATGCTGTCATCATGCATTATAGCTTTGCCTATGGGAAGAAATGCGGGCATTCAATGCTTAGTAGCCATAAAGAAAAATGGGAGTTAATGGAATAAAAAATAAAAAAAAATAAAAACAAGAAAGATAAGGGAACCATCCATCTTGGAACCAAAGGTCATCAATCTCACAGAACCAACATAGACGGCAACCAGTTTTTTTTTTTTTTTTCTTGAACTTTAGAAGGCAACCAGTTGGACCAACAGAAAGGAGGCAAGCAAATGCTGTGGAGCTATGTAAAAAGGCCCAATGTTATCCATGTATAGTCAGAAACAAAAAAGGAAAGAAAGTAAATGGAACAAAAAAATACACCATTTCAATTCTAAGGTGGATGGCATGTACCCTGAGATATGCCTGTGTGTGCCCTTTCCTGTGCAATCCAAAAACAAGAACAAGTGCACATGAGAGAGAAGCAAGGGCAGGAAATCCAAGCAGTGGGAGAGAATCAAGAGACCAACAAAGAAACCTAGATGTCACATGAGATAGAGCAGAGATAGGAAAACCCAAGAACAGGAAACCCCAAGAAGGAGAGAGAGAGAGAGAAGGAAGGGCAGGAAATCCCAACAAAATAGAGAGAGGAACCAGTGACCAGTAAAAGAAACCCAAATGTCCTAATTCCCCTGGGTCTGTGTATGCCCATTCCTCTGCATCCCAAAACAAAAACCAGTCCACATAAGAGGCAGAGACAGAGAAAGAACCAAAGGAAGAAAAGAAAGAGAGCAACCAGTGACCAGCAAAGAAACCCAGATGTCCCAAATCTCCCAGGGAGGGGGGAAGAGAGAGAGAGAGAGAGAGAGAGATGGAATGGGAACTGGGAAGACCTTTTAACGTCGACAGAAGAAGGCGAGCCCAAGACGGAAGCCGATGTAGGCGTCGACGCAGGCGTGCATCGCCTGCCCCGGCGTCAGCACTGGGCAGTGCCAGTCGCTGCACCTGATGCTCTCCACCTCCCTCACCCCCCTGTACCCCAGCATCCCCTCCGCCAGCGCCTCCAAGGACGCCCTGTCCCACCCCTCCCCCAGCCTCGCCGCCGCCAGCTTCCGCGCCTCCCGCGCGTTCCCCACCCGCAGCCCGCGCAGGCCCAGCCGCCGGAGGCGCTCCCCCACGCCGACCCCCACGAAGCACACCCGTGGATCCGCCAGGAAGCCCCTCAGCTCCGCCGGCAGCCGGGGGCAGCGGCACAGCTGGAAGACGAGGCAGTGGTGCCCGACGCAGAGCTGGAGGACGGCGGCAGGCTCGTTCCCGCCCCCGCCCCAGCGCGGGCCGGGGGCGCCCGGGCGGCGCCACTCCGCCGCGAGGCCCGCGACCAGGCGGCCCCGGGCGATGCGCCGTGCGTGGTAGGCGCGGACGCGGCGGACCCAGCACTGGGCGGCAGCAGGGTCGCTGGTGACCGTGACGAACACCCGGCGGTCGAAGAAGTGGATGTCGTAGCACTGCATGGACGCGTTCATGGTTCTGTACATGGCAAGGGCAAAGGAATGGGGTTTTAGGAGGGAGACCCCCTAGGGTTTGTGGGCAGGAAGAAGTTTTTTCTTGTGTTGGAGAGGAGATGAGCAACTACCTGTTCACCTCCACCACTCCTCTGCTCTGCTCTCTCTCTCTCTCTCTCTCTCTCTCTCTCTCTCTCTTCTGGGAAGAAACGCAGAGGAAGAATGGAGACCCACTAGGGTTTCTTGGAGAAAAGAAGGACTTCTAGGGTTCTAGAAGAGAATGGAGACCCATCCACCTGTCCACCAACCCCTGCAAACCCCTTGTGAGGTCTCCTCTCCTCCCCTCCCTCTTCTATACTCTGCTCTGCTCTGTTCGTTTCCTGTTGGGGCAGGCGGTGTGGGAGAGGCAGCAAAAGGCGCGAAGGCCGTTTCGGGCAAAAGGGTATCCGGGTACTCGCCGGTACGCGTACCACACGGACGGGGGTGGTGATGTTTCTGCCACTGGACGTGTCTGTGACTCTGGTCCGCCTGGGCCCTTGGCTATGGAGTACCTCTCCCCGGGGGCAGGGAGTGAGGATTTGACCGGCCCAAAATTGCGAGTTAGGGAAAAGAAAAAAAAGGTAACATGGGTCGAGCTGATTCTGGTTTGTTTGAGTTGGTTTCTAATTTTCTCCATGGTCAGATATGGATTAGAGATGCCATTTTACTTTGGAATTTGGATTCATGCTCAACAGCCCAAGATGCCACTTTGGAGTATGGCAGAGGAAGTCCCCGTGAAGGTTCCTGCTCTAAAATGGGAAGTGAATTATGTAAGGGTGCGAGTGAAGTATATGTGTTGAATTTATTTTACTAGTTTAAAGAGTTTTGGATGTGTTCAGATTCTTATTGTTAATTTTATTTAATTTATATCTTTGAACAAAATTTTAGATTACAATTGAACCATATTCTCAAGTAGTAATAATGTAATTATACTTATAGCTTCTTCTTATTTTTTAGTTTCTTTCTTAAGGTAAATAGATGAATTCATTCATCTTTGTGGTACATGAAATTAACAATAAGAATTAAAGAAAAGTTAAAAATACTGATTATTAAGGAGACAACCCCAGTTACATATGTTGAGTTGAATTGGGACATTGTAGATGCTTTGGGTTAGGGTTGTCAAGGTTGGGGTGAGATAGTAATTGGTTGGATTGAGTTGGGATTGAGAGGTTCTTTATATGACTTGGATTAAGATTGACCCTTACTTAATTTAACCTGATCTGAGTTGCAGTCCAACATTCACCAGAGCATTTCTTCTCTATTATCCATAAATTAATAAGGATTACTTTTTCGACGCAATGCACTAAACTTCTGAAGACATAGCAACAAATGTTCTATGGCAAAAAGTTGGGGAAAAAAAGGCCATGTCCTCCCAATCAAGCATCACAGAGGAAGATAGAAACATAGAACTGGTAACACGTTTAAGCACAAGGAACATCCACTTAGAAATGCCACAAGTATACTCCACAAATCAGAAAATTTGTTCCTAATTCTCAACCTGCGGTCGCAACCAAAAGTAGTAGGTAGAGAAGGAATTTATCCAAACCAAAATGCTAAACTTGTTTTAAAAACGAGAGTATCCAGAAGTCATAATATCCAATTAAAGGAGATAATAATCGGACGATTTAATATCTCAAAATAATATAGGTATTCCGCCTTTGATGCTAAAATCTCTTTGTGTTACAATTTTTTTAGCAAATGAACAAAGGAATCAAAGATCAATATTGATCTTTGATTCCTTTGTTCATTTGCTAAAAAAATTGTAATACATCTACATGTCAAATGGGGCTAGAATTGAGTAATCCATTTACCGCCAGCCACTAGGGAATGGAGAGTATTCTTCAGAAGAATAATGCTTACTATAAGGCATTGCAATTAATTGATTCAAATTACAATGAGCAATCTCATTAGTCCATATAAGCAAGAGTTACGTGAGCTGACAGCTTTTAGCACAGGTGAACCTGATAAACATTAAATACGGAGAGTTTTACTCGCTGCATCACGTGCGGTGCAACGAGTTAGCAATGCCACACGTGGCATGGTTTTTTTTTTTTTAAAAACTTTTTTAGGTCGGCCCTATCATGGTTGACACGACGATCAAAAAATAAAAAATTGCATCAAATCAAAGATCGGCCTTTACAAGATGTGTCAGACCTAACGGAGCCAACCAAAAAAAATCAAAAACTAAAAAAAATTGATGTTGGTGCGACCACCTCTAATCCATTGGATCGGACGGCTGCCCATGCGCGGCATAGCAAATGAGACTTTAAATACATATGCAGGATTCTGACCATGATAAAATGCATGTGGGCATAAAAAATATTTTTTTAACATGACAAATACTATTTGTCATGTCTAAAAAATATTTATCATATCCATAAATATGTACACACATAGTTATTTGGCTATAATGAGCCTTGAGGTGCATCCAACTAAGATGCATCCCTCGGAACTCTCCATCTTCATGCTAAAAAAATAAATAAAAATTATTAATGAATTTAATTTAAAATATTTAACTTTTACTATCCGATAAAACAACTCAACCACAGTATCCAGTCAAGATATTCTTAATTGCTGATCACACCTAAGACCCTAAAGGATCTGGATATTTTTCTTCTTTTGACTATTTTTTTAATATTTTTAATAATATCTTTTGACATGCACGCAATCATATGCCTATGACTGACTTTCACGATCGGACGCTAAAAATTAAAATTTATTTGATATTAATCCTTATAAATATAATAAATTCAAAATAAGTGCTTGTATCTTGTGGATTTAGTTTTTAGTCTTTAAAAAGTTAACTTATATTTTTATAAGTCCCTTGGGTTAAAATCAGTCTAAAAAAGAGAATATTCTATGAACATTCCCCAAACGCCTGTTAACATCAATAGAAAGAAACTTGACGCCTAACGTGTGTTTGCGTCTTTCCGTGTGTGTGTGTATGAGAGAGAGAGAGAGGGCCGAACCTGTTAGCGGACTGTCATCGACGTCTGAGAGCTCCAATGCCGGCGAAACCCAAGGGAGCGTTGCCGACGAAACCCAAAGGGAGCGGACTTGGACTAGGAGGAACATGGCTTCAAGTTTCTAGGGAGGCACCCAAGAAGGTCGCCCCATCTCCAAAACCACTGTAAAGGGGCACCTCGTTGGAGGAGTTGATATGCTTGGCCTTGTTGATGACGAGGTCGTTGCGCTTGATGGAGTCGCCCGAACTTGTCGAGGAATTGGCACCCGGACATTTTGATCTTGAATTCGCTGACCATATAGGTACCCCCAGTCCCTTAGCATCCGCATCACAATCTGCCATATCCGGAATAGCTTGCTGGCCGCCTCCTTCGTCAACATACCCACCTCCCTTTGCCGCTGCTCTCTCTCTTCCCCTCTTCTCTTTGCTGCTGGATTCTTAGACAGATATATATATATATATATATGAGAGAGAAAGAGAGATCCGGCACCTTTGGGAGGGGGCGACAAAGCTAACAGGGAAGAACCTAACCAACCTCCGGTGTTATCACCGGAGGCCGGTTGCCCACAGAGGACGAGGTCTTAATTAATGAGGCGAGGGCACGAGTGGGAGGACTTAGAGGAGAAGAGGGACGCATCCCTCGGGGGCACTCTGGTGACATTAATGGCTGCCGGACTGGCCCCTTGGCCTTCCATGTGGTGCTCGATCACTACAGTGGCGAACAGGATGTCGAGGAAGCTGGCGAGGCGGGTGCCCGGGAAGACGGGGGTCTGCGCCTTCTTGAGCTCGCGGTAGACCTTGGAGACCTAGAACTTGTCTCCAGTGAAGGCCTGGTTGATCTTGTGGTACTTATTGCTCTCCTTGGGAACCTCCTTCTCCTTTCTTGTCTCCGATAGGGCACAGCTGGTTTGGATGGGGTTCGGGCGAGGGGTGGTGGCAGATAGGGGTGCTGGCTTCTCGACGTCGGAAGATGAGAACCCCCTGTAGCTCAAATAGGAGGAGATGGACGTTGGTCCCTTTTGCTTTGCTTCCGGTGCTTGTGCTGTGTGCGATGTCCTATTGTGGTGGTGTTGGGGTTGATCCTTCATGGCGCGAGGGCAACACATGCTACGGGGGGGACGCCCCGCTATCCTTGCACTCGTCGACCATGGCGTGGCTGAGTTAGTTGTCCATGGTGTACTCCTCCCATGCCGCTACCCTCGTCGATGGAGCGGAAGATGGCATGGAGGAGGCTGGAGGAGAAGGAGCTGTGGTAGTTGCTTCTGTAGGTAGTTGGAACTTTGGAAGGGTGTCATGACCATGGCAGCAACAGTTCTTCCATCTTTTCATGGAGGGAAGTTGGAGACGTGCCAACTCTGAGTAGTGTTTGGAAGAGGGAGAGAGAGAGAGAGAGAGTGCGCGCTAACACAAGAGCAAATAGTGGGGATTAAAAATGAAGAGTGTTAAGTATATAGGGACTAGTATACAAATACGTAAGATATGGGGGGCTTATGTTGAAATACACTAGTTCTAAGGGACTAACATTGAAATTGCACTAAAATTTAATATCTAGGAGATGGGAACAACCTTTAAGGCCTAATTTAATATGTAAAAAAAATTGATGATGGAAAGAAGACTTCGAAGGTGGGTGAGACAAAGCTTAAAGAGGGGAAATTGAATAGTTTAATTTTTTAATATTTTTAATTTATTTTTCAATATTAAAAGGAGTGAGCGCATCTAAATTAGATGCACCTTAGGCGTATAGTCTACCTCATATATGAGAAAGGATAGCATGAGGCCCAAAGTGCATCTAGTTTAGATGCGCCCACCTCCAAATCTACTTCTCTTTATTTTTTTAAAATAAAAATTATCAAAAAATTTAAATATTGAATCACATCCTTAGGATTGTTCCTATTATTGAGAATTTAACTTTCACCGTCCAATTGTAAAAGTCAATCGTAGATGTCCAATCAAATTAACACATGCAAAAAATGTTGTTAAAATTATTAAAGAATAGTCATAAAAAGGTACACTCCCTTGAGAGGAGGCGCATTTAAGTTAGATGAGTCTCAGAATACATTTTATCTTATTGTAGATGGACTTAGATCTATGATTCAATATTAACACGCCTATTTAAGTAAGTCCAATATTAAAAATTATATAATCTCGCTAATATATGCGAATCCAATATTTGTAAGTCTATGCCAAGAGTCCAGTATATCTAAGCGGGTTAATAGATGTGGTTTTACAAATTCTCCTTACATGTAAAATATAAGATAAACCCCTCTTATTACCATAATATCATGTATACCTCCCTTAAAAATAGTATAGTATCCACCAGTGGCACTTATGATGGAATGTTCGGATAACGAGAGTATATATGATATTTTGTAATATCATATATACCCTCGTTAAAATGATATAGTATCCATCGGTGGCACTTTTAATAGAATATTTTCATAACAAGGATATATATAATAATCCATAAATATCCCGACATCTTCAAAGGTAAGTCATGCACATTGACATAGCCAAAAAGTTTCTTTTGGGGGGGGGGGGGGGGGGGAGGGAGGGGGGGATTAAAAGACAAAACGGACAACTCTTCTCATCTTGGTGGGTTTTTTTTTTAGTCATTCGACTCTAATTTTGAGATAAACATATTGAGCTCAAAACTGCCCAATTTTCTACCCTTGAGATGCTCCAAGCAATCGGAGAGGGATCAGACAATTGGAGTTTATTTGAGAATACTATACTAATGTTAAAAAATAGATTAAACAAATTAAAATCATCAAAAAAGTAACTTTTGTATGATATTAGATTTGAAATTCAAAGAGCCCGAGTGTTGTATGATTTGTGTCCAGGGATGTAAATTGGGCGGACTTGGCTGGGTTAGGTGATAATTTGGATCTAATCTAATTTCAAAATAGTCCAGTCTAATTTTAGTTTAGTCCAAATTCAGCTCAAATTTAATCCAAATTCAGTCATAATCAATAATGAGTGGGTTGGATTGGGTTGGGTTGGATTGACCCTATTTATAAATAATTTGTGAAAAGTGTGTTATTTTTTGTATGAATTATTGTAAAAGTTAATAGTTTAAACTGGGTCAACCCGTTTTCAATCAGTGCAGCGCATATTTAATTAATGTCAATTCAAATTTAATCCAACCTAATTTATATAACTTAGGCCAACCCAATTCTTTTAATATGGGCTGGGTTAGACTGGGCCGCAGACTGGTCCGTCCGATTGACACCCCTACTTGTGTCCAAGGCAAAAGTTAACTATAACGGAACAAAAAGAAATGACCATCAACTAATAAGGAAAAACATGATCATAACAAAACATTAACAAATGAGAAAAGAATCTTCTACTCAATGTAACAATAATAAGTCTTAGGGCGTGTTTGGCAAAACTTCTATTTGAAATTTTTTTTTGACTTCTACTTCTTATATAGAATGAATTGAGGGAGAGAAGTTATAATTAATTTTGATTTGTTACAAAAATCAACTCTTTTATAACAACCTCACTTTTTCTCCAATCTTATAAGCTCTCCCTTTGTAGTTTTTGGTTGGAAGTTAAGACACAAAGAAAATACCATATAAATAGCTTCCAAGATCCAATAACTTCCACAAAAAATAACTAAATGAAAATGCAAAAGTACTTTCAAATGGAAGCTGTGCCATGCACTTATACCCTTCCAAAAGATTTTGTCAATTCTCGTAAACTCAGAGATATACATGTAAAACTATTATAAATTTAAGCGTATATATATGTGTGTAAAAGTTCTCTAAAATCAACATAAGAACAAGTTTATCTTCACCCATAGTATTGTGTGAGACTTTAACCTTTATATATCTATTTTTAACAATTTTTGTAATTCCAAACGTAACGGATAGGGAAATATTATTATACTACTTTTAAAGCATACGCTAGTGTATGTATACACACTGTGCCAATGTGGAGAATTAAAAAAAAAAAAAAAACCATTTTTTGGCTTCGATTCCTGGGCTACATTTATGTCAACAGCCGAATGTTTCGTCGCCCCTGTCGTCTTCCATTCCCTTTGGTCCTTCTGCTGTTCACATTACTGGAAGGATGCCAGTACCTAAATGAAACATAAAACTCTGGCTGTACTGCTCGTTTGCAACCTGTTGCAGAAGGTGCAAAATTGGTAAGGATGACACCTCCACTCTCCAACATATACCTATAGCATTGTTGTTATCTCTTGTCTGTCCTTTAGTCTATTTTTTTTTAAAAAAAATTGTTCTTCTTCACCATGTTCACATACGATGCAGCATGTTTCTTTTCACCAAAACATTTCTTGCTTTGTAGATGATATATTCTAATTAGCATGCGCCATGACACCATGGTAGGCCACTGATTGTCCTGTGCTTTGAATCATTCATGGATCTGCAACTGAAACACAATATGCAATATGACACGAAATCAGCTATCTAGGACAGTTGGTTCACCACCTCCCTTCCATATGGGAGGTCTCAGGTTCGAACTTGATTGGAGTCTAAAACTTCCAGTTATGCAGCCTTGGTGCTGTTGAGATATTTATCTCCTGGTTTGCGGGATTACTTTCCCAAAAATCAGACGGACCTAGAATTGTCGCCTAATTAAGCAGACCCATCAACCCTACCAAAATTATCTCTAATTCTGAAGGAAAATCTCGGATTCCGGATTGGAACCTCGGTCGCTTGTAAATAGTTGTATATATCTAGCCACTGGGCCACATTCAAAAAAAAAAAAATGCAATATGACACTTTTTGTTTGGATTAGATACTTATTTTATCTATATAAGGTGTCTAATCTTTGCTTATGATTTAAAAATCTGTGATAGACCATGACAAGATCATGAGTTCAGAGATGGGGTCCGAGACTGAAATTTAAGAACCATCATTGGGCATGATTTTTCAATCAGATTTGGAAGCATTATTAGATAATGAAGTCATTATTAGATAATCATATTATTCCATAGGTATCAAGTTGATTAAGATTTCTATCTAATGACATATAACGTCACTGACTAGTAATGAAACTGTTATTAGAGTTAATTATATTATTAGTACTAATTGATATAATAATATATATTAGTATATTATATTTAATACTTTATTCTATAAGTTGTATCGATTTCTATTTAATAACATATTTGATTTATTCTATAAGTTGTATCGATTTCTATTTAATAACATATTTGAATAATATATTAAGGATGCTTATTAGCACTATTTAGTATAATAATATATATTATTATATTATACATAATAATATATTCCATAGATATTGACTTGATTAAGATTTCTATTTAATGACATGTAATGTCATTGACTAGTAATGAAGCTATTATTAGAGTTAATTATATTATTATTTTATAAACTCAGTGTAGTACTAACGCTTGTTAGTTACTTATACTAATATGTAAGTACTAATACTACTAATATAAGTATCAATACTAAGTTAAAGTAATAATATATGTTATTATATTATATATAATAATATATTAAAATATTTATTAGTACTAATTAAGATAATTATATATTATTATATTATATATAATAATTTATTCTATAAATGATATCAGTTTCTATTTAATAACATTTAACGTCATTAGAGAGTAATACAACTATTATTAGAGTTAATTATGCTATTATTTTATAAACCAAGGAAAGAGCAAACAAGGTAAAGATGGGGTTAAGGGGCGAGGATAAGTCATTCCAACTTTTTAGTGGAATCAGTTATCCTCGAGTTTAACCTCAAAAATGAGATTAAGCTTCTTTATCCCTATCCCCGCTAACCCCTCTTTTCTCCGTGAACTTTTACTGTGCCAAACAAAGAATGAGGTTATTGAGGCCTTATCCCCGGATTATTCTTGAACGGGACCTAGTCCCTTTTGGTAACAAGATAAAAATGAGTAAGAATAAGCATAATTCATCTTCATATAATTTATTCATATCTTTATTCTTAGATAGGTTTGGTATGCAAGGAGGTAAGAAAAAAAATGAATCCCGTTCTCCGTGTGGATAGCAACTGAGATAATTTAGTGGAAAAGATCCTACTGAAAAGTGGGAAATAGGGTTAAGAGGTGAGTTAACTTATTCCACCTAAAAGGTGAAATGAGTTATCTTCATTTCTAACTCCACTTTTGGGGTTAATCCTAATCCTTTTAACCTTCCTTATTTCCAGTAAAATTTAAGATACCAAACAAGAAACAAGATTGAAATAAGGATATCCCCCCACTATTCCGATACCAATCGGAAAGGAACAGGAAAATCAAAAGGGGTGAACAGTTATATGACGCAATATGTATAGCACACGGATCCAAGCCAGAAAGAGGAAAGTATACTTTGTTGTTTCAAGTGTGTATATACCAGCGTATGCTTTGGAGGTGGGACCTCAGTTTAGGTGGCCCAATGAATGAATATTGGTAAATAAGTATGGTGAAAGATGTGATACAGTAGCATTTCTCATAAGCATAAAGATAAAATTATACATGTTACTTAAAGGATAAAGGTAATAGTATGGATGGTCACTACTCGACCTGATATGTGTCTTTACATCTTTTACCTCGAGTAAGAGAGGGGGATGATATAGAATAATTCAATATATACGGATAATTTTCAGTGGACCTTGAATGAAGTAGGCACTGTCTCTAACATATTTCTTACGGTAAATTAAATTAATATTACAAATCCATTTATATAGATGAGAATCAGAAATAACATATAATTTTTTATATATTATATTAAATCAAATATATGCAACATTTTACAATGTGTTATTTGGAACCAAACAACCTCTCGATCATTGTTTAATAGCTTAATTTTTTAACACCGTAATACTCATTACTTTGATTAAACAGTTTCCAGTCCATCCAATCAACTTAGCTTAGAGAAAACTCGTTACAACCTCTCTATGTAGTAAAACTCTTGTACTCACTTTTATTTGAAAAATATCACAAAAATTTTAAAAAAAGTCTCTAAATATCTTGAAATATTTTACAAAATTTCCTAAAGAAAGGTCTTTTTCAGAAAAAAGTAAGATCATTGGAATCTTTTATTGAATATAGAAGTTGTAGGAAATCTTTCTTAAATTAAGTAGATTAGAAGGACTAAAATCTAAAAAATCGTAAAGGAAAACGGATGTTTTTCTGTATGTGCTCATGTTAAAGACCAAATTGACAACTACCACTTTTGCTAGTGCAGTTGTTTTTATATTTCTACAATAAATACAGCTTCCAAATTGCATCGTAAGTAGGGTTGCAAATCAGTCGAATCAAGTCGAGTTGGACTTTGTTCAAACACTGTCTGGTCATCAAAAGTTGAATTCGAACTCGACTTAAATTAGATCGAGCACTTAGGATTACTGTTCTGAAAGATTTTATATTATAATTCTTATTTTCTAAAAACTTTTGATATTACAATTAAATCCTCTTAAATGAGATAAAACTTGTACATTTTATTTGCATCGAAGACTCAACTTATTTGTAAAACCGAAGAAAAGATAGGGCCTTTCCACAAAAAACGAAGACGGCAGGCATCATGTCGGCTACCTCTGGTCCGGTCCTCGGTTGGAGCAGAGTAGCTCGGACGGCGCTGGTTCTTCTCTCGCCAGGGAGCGGACGCGGAAGACATCGGCAAGAGGGTGGGAGCACCACGAGGACTTCCAGATCGGCAAGGTTCTATGTTTCTTCCTCAGATTTGTATCCGTTTATTCGTTTGTTGTGGGGTTTTTACTCAGATCTGAATACTTGTTCAATTATCTCCTCGATGCGTTGTGTCTAGGGTTTAATTTCTGATCTCAGATTTGTTTCCATATCTCAATGTTAAATCATCACCGATATCCTTGAGGCTGGCGCTGGATTGGACAGATCCCCCATTCCGACGTCAGTTTTTGCACGATTTCTTTGTGGACCAAGATAATGCTGAGCAAATGCACTGAATGTGCTAAGTTTTTTTGGGAAAAAAATGCCTACAATGGGTCGAAACCTCACGAGTTTTTGCCATAGTTCTTCCCAGCTGAACTAGGGATCTACTTTTATTTTACTGGTCTTCGTTAGTTTATTCTGATTTGGGATACTTGTCATAAGATCTGGTGGACTAATATACGATGAGGTTTGATTAGTTTTCTGTAGTGTGTGGTGATGAATGTTATTACTGTTGTGGGGGTGGGTGGGCACTCAATGGGTTATGTTGCATTTGGATAGCTATCCTGCTTTTCCTGTTGCATGCAAAGAAAAGGTTTGAATCTTTTTTCTGGCTTTATGTTGCTCAATGAAGACTTTGGAAAGTGGCATTTGTGTGAATTATCAATGTTACACATTTTTATCAATGTTACTCATCTTGTGTTGTCTGATTTTGTTTTTGCCGTATTATTCCCATAGTGTATTTAACTAACTATGATCTATCCCGTTTGTGCCATGAGATAAAAAGGCTTGGGTTGTGAATTTGGTAATTGTGTGCCTTATATGAATTTCGTGGCTCTATTTTTGTGACTGCCTCTAAAACAAAAGGATTCTGAAATTATGTGATGTGAATTTGGTAATCGTGTGCCTTCCATTAATTTCATGCAGCTGCATTTGTATTTGCAGGGAACTGCTTAACTGAGCAATACAATTGTAAGCATATAACTGAGGTTTGGGTTTGGGAACCTGGTGAACAATGCCACCATTGAAGATAGAGACAGGTCACCAGGATGTCGTCCATGATGTTGCCATGGACTACTATGGAAAGCGCCTAGCAACAGCCTCCTCCGATAACACCATCAAGATTATTGGCGTCAGTGGCAACTCTCACCAGCATCTAGCCACTCTGAGTGGTCACCAGGGCCCTGTTTGGCAACTTGCATGGGCACATCCCAAGTTTGGGTCCTTTCTTGCCTCCTGCAGCTATGATGGCCGTGTGATCTTATGGAAGGAGGGGAACAACCCAAATGAGTGGACACTGGCCCATGTATTCACTGAGCACAAGACATCTGTTAACTCTATTGCGTGGGCACCACATGACCTTGGCCTCATCTTGGCCTGTGGATCCTCCGATGGGAATATCTCAGTCTTCACAGCCCGGCAAGATGGTGGGTGGGAAACCACAAGGATCGATCAAGCACATCCGGTCGGTGTCACTTCTGTCTCATGGGCACCCTCTACTGCTCCTGGTTCTCTTGTTGGTTCTGGACTGCTGGATCCTGTTCAAAAGCTTGCATCTGGTGGCTGTGATAACACAGTAAAGGTGTGGAAGCTGTATAATGGGAGCTGGAAAATGGACTGTTTTCCTGCACTTCAGATGCACACAGACTGGGTGCGGGATGTTGCTTGGGCTCCAAACTTGGGTCTTCCAAAGTCAACCATTGCAAGTGCTTCACAGGATGGAACAGTAGTTATCTGGACAGTTGCAAGGGAAGGTGATCAGTGGGAGGGAAGGATCTTGAATGATTTCAAAACTCCTGTTTGGAGGGTCTCGTGGTCACTGACTGGCAATATATTGGCCGTGGCTGATGGTAACAACAATGTCACACTGTGGAAAGAGGCAGTGGATGGGGAGTGGCAGCAGGTGACAACAGTTGAGCCATAGATTATCTGGCTTTTATTATCCTTTACCTTTGATATTAGCACCAGATCTCGCAAATTCTGCTGACCTCTCAGATGTGGGCCGTAATACTTTATCCTTGATGAACATTTGGGGGTTGACAGCTTGATAGTTTGAAGCTCTTTTTTTTTGGCTTTCAGAAATGCCAAATACAATGTTCATTTTATCCTTTATATTCTCCTCCCTGTTCATTATGAATTATAAGACTTCACTTTCCAAAAAGGTATGGGTGATAGACTTCTTTGGTTCTGATAATTTTTTGGTTGCGTGCTTTATCCTTCTTGTTTGCATATCTATGCTTATCCCTGGAACTAGCAGCATTGTTATTCCCCCATTTCTCTAACAGAGCTATGTAGTTTCCTTCTGTCTTCTGAGGTTAAAATGGCACAAACTTAAGTTCAGTATGGTATGGTTATTCTTCTTATTTTTCTTCTTTGGTATAATTGCAAGTTATTGAGATTTTTTCTGGTTGCTTTTCAATGAAACGATATCTGGATGGTGAAAGCATATTTATTTTCACTTTTCATGTCGAGTTTGTCGGTGACATGATTCCTGACAAATGAACAGACTTACAAGTTTCCATTTGTGATCAGGATCAAATAAGTGGACAAGAAACTAATGGGTTTTAAGGCTTAAGCAAGTGTTTGTTTGTGATCACTTTAGGTTTTTAAGACCTGCAAGTTTTGAGAAATATTCAGAGCAACAATGATCAGAAAAGAGATAAGTCGCTTGTGAGGTTAGACACTTTTCATGTATTGCACTTATAGAGAATAAGCGTAGCTGATGGTAGATGTCCATGCTCCTTTTGCTTCCCCTCCTTTCAAAGTTTGAGTGGTAATTGGAATATTGCCCTCTTACAAACTTCTTTATGTCAAGATCTAGAGTTCGCCTCAGGTTTTAGGTGCAGGGGTATGAAGTTTGTAATGATTGTAATTTGGTTTCAACTAATTGTTGTAATTGAGGGTCAGTAACTCACTTATGCATCTATATGCAGTGATGAGGGAGTTTGTGAGAGGGTAGAAATTGGGAAAAGGCTTCGCGTATATGCAAGGTTCGCCACTCGAAGAGTCGGACCGACTCGGATCTCTCATAGTCGCACCGACTCAAACGAGTCGCAGTTCCAAATCACATAGACTTGATCGAGTCGCACCAACTCGGGTTCGCCCCAATACGGCACGAGTCATCCGAGTTGGCACGAGTCGATCCGGTACGGCAAACCATGAGTATATGTCTCAAGGTTTACTAACTCGAAGAGTCGGACTGACTCGGATCTCCCATGATTCAGTACAAGTTGGGTTGACTCGTGCCGACTCGACCGACTCGTAGTTCCAAATCGCACAGACTCGATCCAGTCACACCAACTCGGATTCGCCCTGATACTATACGAGTCACTGGAGTCGGCACGAGTCGATCCGGTATGGCAAACCATGAGTATATGTCCTAAACAAGAAACTAAATTTAGCAGACTTTTTGCAGCCAGTTAACCCTGGAAGTTGTCATTTAGATTCATGGGTCCTTCACCATGAAGAAAATTTGTGCATCAACGCGGAGGAAAATGAACATTATCGTTTCTTCAGAGATCACATGGTCTCTTAAAAAGACATGGAAGGGTTAGCAGTGAAGACTGAAGACACATGGTCTCCTAAAAAGACATGGTAGGGCTAGCAGTGAAGACTGAAGACTGCAAGTAGGATGCGTTAAGAGACATGATCACCACTTTTGTGAGGGTTCTAAAAGGGAAGAGGAAGGCTGTAATGAACTTGGATGAAGGCAATGAAAACAGATGTGAAATTAGGTGTGATGAGTGTAAATTTGACATACAATATCATGAAAGATGGAGTGGGATGTGTCCTGACCCCGCTTTGGGGGAATGTGGTGGGTGATGGTGGTGGCAGAGAGGTTCAGTCTTGCTTAGAAAAGTGAAGTTGTATGCAACAAAAAAAAGACATGAAACCAAATGTTAAGAGTTGTATGATTTGACTCATGCTTTAGATCTAGAAGGGGATAGCTGTTTATTATTCCTCAGCAAAGTAAAACTCCAGTGGTTAACTGAAGCTGGATAAACTATTGGTTAAAATCAAGTGATCAGACTGCCAACATTATTTTGCAACCTGTTACATTCATTTCTGGCTTCTCATTTGTATTAAGATCATTATAATCATCATTGCCAAGGCTTATTCCATCAGTGTGGTATTGGCTTAGGATGTGGAAGACCATAACCCACATACGTGGACGAAATCCTTTGGCCAGCTACCAACCTGGTGCCAACATGGTATTTTGTGCCAAAAAACTGTCAACCGCCTGATAGCAGGTACGGGAGGAAATACTATTGAAGTTTTAATAGGAAGGATTGCGAAGTTGGATCGGGTCCGGGATTGGCTAGGTCCAATCGAATCCACATCAGGATTGGCTCAGAAGCGGCTTGGGATCTCAGCAGATATCAGACCAATCCCAGGTGAACCAAGCTGATAACTTTTCTTCTTTCTGTTTCCCTAATTAAAGTAGGGATCAGGTTCCCTCAATAAAATCGGATCTTCATTGGGTGCCTGATCCTGGTCCAGATCAGGATCAGCTGATCCCTCAGACCACACCTAGTATTCTACATGGACAAAGCCATTGCTAGTTTTTCTGGTAATAACTCTTATAAATTATAACGATTAGGAGAGAATATATGCATTTGTAAATAAAAGTGATAAAAAAAAAAATAGAATAGGACTAGAGAGGGAACTAAAATAAATAAAGGATTTCTACAAGGACACCATGATAGAGATGAAATTATGTGAAAGCTCTTCTTAAAATTGTAATATCATGCATATGTTTACTGCATAGCATTAATGTCACCTGAACGATTGTACCCTTGCCGCAACATTCTTTTAGATGTGACAGTTTGCTCTGAGTCCGAATATTCTAAAGTCATTATTACCAATGAAGAGATCTTACATGTATATCCTCTTTAAAAATAATTGCATAAAATAACTTTCTTAAAAATATAAAATCATGTATATTACATTTTTAATAAGCATTCTCATAACTTTATTTTTAATAAGATTATGCACATAAGTTTCTTTTATTTTTGCATGGATGTTAACAACTCCGGTATATTCTGACTGCACTATCATCTAATGGAATGTTAGGGTATAGATGACATTAAGGGGGTGTTTGCTTCTCAACATTTCCCAGGAAAGTAGAGAAACCCGGGGAAAGAGGGAGTATTCTGAGAATATGGGAAACATTTTCCCAACTAACTTTCATACATTTGGCAAACGGAAGTAAAAGTTGGTTGAGAAAATATTTCCCGGGGAAATTTTGGAGAACACAAACACCGCCAAATGTTACATAGTGGGGGATAATATGTGATATTGCAGTTTTAAGAAGATTTTTCATGTAATTCATTTCTAAAGGTGGCATGTATGTAAAACAATAAGTGAAAAGAGAACAAGAAAACATAGAAAAATAAAAGAAAAAGAGAAAAAGTAGGTTGCCTTGTTATCAACCTTGAGCCTTTGGGTCTCTAATCCCACCATGCGTTCCTATTGAGAGCCAACTCTTTCGATATTGATAGATTTTTAAATGAGCTTCTGATATCTATAATAAGATACCACTTAGAGCATTTATGGTCTCCAATAAATGTGAGTGCTAGCTCCATTTTGAAATCTGCTTGAGGATAGAAAATAATCAGAATTGAAAATCACTCAAGCATAGTCACAATCAGCCATTTAAAAAAGGGTTAATTTCATATAAACCCTCCTTACATGCAAAATATTAGATATACCCCTCCTATTTACACGATATCATATATTCCCTCGTTATGAGAACATTCTATCAAAAATGCCACTGGTGGATATTATATCATATTTTAATGAGGGTATATATGATATTACGGAATATCATATATATCATATACGTGAGAGTATATATGATATATTGCATAAATTAGAGGGGTATATCTGGTATTTGCATGTAAAGAGGGTTTGTACGAAATTAACCCTTTAAAAGAATTGGCATGAGATCATTAGTTTGTCATGACAAAATTTACCTTGACATCAACTACTCGGATGCTAACCCCATGCTGATCTAAGCTAGAGGATGGCATGAAGATGATGGATCAGGTGAAGTAATTGATGCCACCATGGTATTCAACATTCTCTACCTTTCAACCAAGATCTCATTAGGAATGGGAATCCAAGGGAACAGCTTGGTCATGATTCAAAAAAAGTCGGATAAACATCAGCGCTTTGATAATCCAGGAACAGATCATTTATTAAAATTCTTTTGTTGCCCTCCAAAGTTCCACCATTATTATAACAATTTTCTTTGAAGCTGTGATACTGCAGAGTCCAGTGGTAGAAATTTGACAGTTCTGGTATATGTTTGATTTCTTGAGAATCGGAGAGCTCGACAGTTCAAAACTATTGAGCTCAATACTGCCTCAAGAAATTATGTTTAAGCACCCATAACAAAATATATCTCAGTGAGCAAAAATCATTCAGGAGAAAATTTCAAATACCGAGATAGCTTTCACTGCTGTGATGTTTTCATTGACAATAGAATCTTGCCATCCATTTCTCGACAAGATGTTTGTGCATCTATCATGTTGCTTGTCCTCTTGGGTTGTGCACTGATTTCAGTCTGTTATTTTTTTATTTCAGTCAGTTTCAATCTTCTACTCCAGAACACGTTGCAAAGTGAACCTTTTATTTTCTGTTTTGGGGGCATTCACTATATGAAGTTAATTTCCCTTCAGCTAGAGATTTAACGTATCAAGTGAAGGGGAAAAGAGTGGATAAATAGTTAATAGAGTAATGTGTGTGTGTGTGATTAGAGCATACACAATAAACTTGGAGAAGCAAAGGATCCATGATAATGCAGAGGGTATAAAATGTTCAGTGGGGGACTGATCATTAGTTTTTCAAGGGTTGACAAGATAAAACTGTCTTAGAGGGCAAGAGGTGCTTGGGAGAATGCCAGTCTTTCAATCTTTTTACCTGTGTATTGTCTGCTTAGAATCATTCCTCTATTGCAAACTAATGTCTTTGACTTTCTCCAGTGGAACCATATATTTTGTTATGTTTTATATTCTAATAGCAGTGCGTACTTGAACCCTTTCTTCTTAAAAAGAATGGTTCTTGATTTATGTAGAGAAATTACTGAGCTCTGAGAAGATTTCTGTTGGATGAGGTTGATGAAGTTGTAAAACACGTGTCAGGTGCAAAATATACTAAACTTGGGAAAGACGACGTTTGTTAACTAGATGTTTGGTTGTGGCTTTTGTTGAGGTGCAAAGCATACTAAACTCCGGAAAGACACTGTTTGTTAAGTGGCTTTGTCGACGTATTGAAACTTATTCCTTGATCTCTGGGTGGCATTTTCAAACGCATCAGATAACAGCTCTCTCCCAAGTGCTTAAAATCCGCTCGAAGCGTGTGGAGCTTTCTGATTGTTAAGTGATCTGTGTAGTTATGTGTCTCATCTCATCATTTAATAAGAGTAATACTTACTGCACCACATGGCAGTGCACGCACATCAAAAAAAATTGAAATTTGTTTTAGGTCAGCTTCCACATGTCTTATATGTCTACCAGTCCGATTTCTGATTGGATGATTTTGAAATTTTTAAAAAATCAAAACTGTTATTGGGCTCACTCTGTTAAGGGTCTCTTTTTTACAAATAATATTTGATGCACTGAAGGTCAGTGTAGCAAGTTTAGTCATCTTGTAATGTAATATGTCTTTGGTCCACTTAGGCTAGGCAACTTTTTTCATAAGTGGCATGCCGTATTAATTGCGGGTGAAGAGTTTTGGATGTGACAAATATCTGTTCACGATATATTTGTCACATCTGAAAAACATTTGGCACGTTTATAAATTTATACACACATACATAGTGATGACAATTTTTAGACACAATAAATATTGAGTGGACGTAACAAATATTATTTGTCATGTCAATGAAGTATGTCACATTTGTTGTTACGTCCACAAAATATTTGTCAAGTCTAGATATATTTGTCATGTCCAAAACTTTGCAACCCACATTCATTGCTTGTCAGGTCTCTTGTGGAAAAAAGCTGCATAGTTTATGTCACTCTGTCTAGGTGGATCAATGACATCACTCAACTTGTTGTACTCGCCCTTAGTGTACCAAGCATCACTTCTTTTTTACTGTTATTTGGAGTTTTTTTTTAGATTTTTTTGAGTCATCCAAGTAAGAGATCGGATTATGCAGACATGAAATTTGACCCTTGTGCACGTAGTGCTGTGCCGTGCAGCACAAAACAACAGTGCAGTTGCACTTCTAATGAAGGAAATGCATTGCTTGTGTTCCATGGGATTTGCTGGGCGCATTGAATACGAGGGGCTGCAGTTGACGAGCACTATCTAGTCGCTATGCTTTTGAGTTTTCACTTCCGAAGTTCTCTTTTTTGCTGGGCGCATTACTGGCCCTGATGGATGGTTATTTCTTGTGATACAAAAAGCCATCAAGATTAAGCAATTTAGCATACTTAAAACGTTAAAAATCTATATATATTGTAAAATAAAAACATTGCTTTACAAATTTTAGGTATCTTAGACATTTCTTGACAGGCCGAAAGACTGACATAAATCTTTGATTTTAAGATTTGTGTTCGTAAAGTTGGTAGATCCTGAGTTTTATAACCAGGAGCACTTCATTTAAACGACTGTAAAATGTCTTCGAGAAAATAAATGTTTTGGGTTTTTGCTTTCGGCTGTTTTTCAATGAACAGAAATTTGAAACTCACCAAATTACAACCCTCCAAAGATTTAAAAATACGTCATTATTTTACAAATTTTGCATTAGACCAAACAACAATAAGCATGTTTTTGCTACCTATCCAATCTCCCGA
Organism: Zantedeschia hybrid cultivar; assembly: GCA_030544215.1. Taxonomy (NCBI): domain Eukaryota; kingdom Viridiplantae; phylum Streptophyta; class Magnoliopsida; order Alismatales; family Araceae; genus Zantedeschia; species Zantedeschia hybrid cultivar. Next base: position 80,141,761 of record JARZZO010000005.1, on the reverse strand, counting down.
GAGGTGGGTTTGAAACTGGCGAACGAATCCATTTCTTATTTTTCTGAATTTTCTTCTTGCAGATATTTTGCTGGATCCACCGTGCCCCTAGTTAAAACCGCCGTAAAGCACCATATTCTGCTGAGCAAACTAGAGACATACAGAATTAAATCAAATCGATAAACAAGGGCACCTGTTAGGCGATCAAATAGCGAAAAAAGTGGAAACTATAATTTGACTTCTGTAAGAGCAACAGCTGTTGTTATGATCTTTAATGCTTGGTTCAGATGTACCATGCAAATAAAATTAAGTATTAACAATCAGCATACTTACTGATTCCTACTGACGACGGATGGATGACCTTTTTCTATCATTGAGAAACCATTCATTGGTGAAATGTTGGGTATTCTTAGGCAGCATTATACCATTTTGTTGGTCAGTTCTAACTTGCCTACGTATCGGAAAATATTCCGCAAAGAATGGCTACGAAACTAAAAAGGAGGTATAGGTTGAAGGGGGAATTTCTATTCTTTACAACTTTAACATGCCTGGGGAGGTTGGCTGCTAGCTCTTCACATCCCCAATTCCAGGCCTGTAGGGTATGGAAGCCCTTTCACAAGAACCTCTATGTTAAAGTAAATGAAAGCTTATGTACAAAAGAATGATTTTTGCTGTTCCACATGAATGGGACAACCACAAGCGACATTCTTCCGCATCCTGGGGGTGCCTCTACACAGTGAAATATCACAGTAACTAATAGTTAAAGAACATTATTCCATTCTTGCTACAATAAAGTCTCCCCCGGGCTGCCCACCCATGCCAGCTAATGGCGGATTTATGTCAAATGGAAGGTTGATTTCTTCGTGTACACTGTCACTTAATAACATTGTCCGAGATAGGCTACCGGAGTTTCTAAGGTGTGTGCTGCCACCCCATTCTTCTTGCTCCTCCTCACTAGTATCTGCCATGTAATTGTGATGGCCGCCCTTCTGAAAGAAGGACCTTGACGGCTCCTGAAAGCTTGCCTTTAAAGAGCCCGTCTCGGGCTCAGGCAACTCCTGAGCAGCTCGGATCCACCAGGGGCTCTCTGTGACGTGTTGCCCATTATCAGTACTCTCGTGCTGAAAGATAGAAACAGAGCTTGAAGCCTCAAAGTGACTCCGCTGTCTATCTTGAAGTCGAATACCCCAGTCACCATCAACTTGTATTTCTATTTGAGATAGATCATGCGGAGGCCAATGCTGATCTACTGGATCCTTCGCCAATTCAGGGGCAATCATGGAGTGCTTAGGGTCATCAGGTGCATGCGAACGCTGAGATACATAATACCAATTTAGTATATATGGGTAAGTTCTCTGATCAGGGTTTGTCAACCATGGAGAATCTGGTGTATAGGCTATTTGAGGTACAGCACTGATATTATACTGCAGATCTCTTGAGGGGAATCTGTTGCTTGTTTCATGTTGACCTCTCAAACTTGGCGTTGGTAGATGTGTCTGCATGGGTGGTGAGTGTAACCACTGGCTTTCCTTGCACATTTGATGCTCTCTGAAATTTCTAAGTGTTGTCAGAAACTGTTGTCCCTGAGCACTTGGTTCCCAGGCTGCATAGGCATTCTGGAAGCTGTAGAAAGAAAAACAAACCAATTGACCCAACTCAATTCTTGTTCAAATTCTTAATGAATTGCTATAAGGCCAATGTACAGTCATATTGAGTAAAGAACAAATTACCAAGATTTTTAAGAATGAAAAAAAAAATGCACATAATAGATACATGAGACCTCAACAAGGAGAGCAGATCCTCATTTCCTACGTTAAAACCTCATGGTTAATTTTTCACTCTTGACATGCTCCCTTCATGCTTGTATGCTAAAAGGGAAATAACAGATTTCATGTACAAATTCCCAATTCAGCTGAGGGATTGGAAGAGCAGATTTATAGCAGAATTCTTCTTAACAGTTTATCATATTGTTTCAAATAAATAACTTCCTACATCCGATACAACCAAATTTAGAATAAACTAGAAGGATGCAAACCAAAAGTATCGGAAAACATTGACTTGGAAAGAATTAACCATGACTTGAAAACCAAAAATATAACTGTATATTTGCTCATTTGTTCCCATGAAGGATATTTATTTGTTCATGGACCTGGAAAAGATAAAGAAGTGGAGAACTAAGTGAAAAACTGACTGAAAAAGTAAAAAATTCTAAGCCTTGAAAACAATAAAAATACCTAATATGCAAATGCTTTTAGACACCAAAGTGATACAAACGGTAAAAGGCCATAGAAAGTTTAATATTTTCTTTTCTACAGAGCTTCAGTGGTTCAAGACTAACTTGGGAATTAAATGAAATCTATTGCAAAGATTGTGATAATTGATCCAAACAGAGAGCAAACAGATCAACAAACCCAATACCTTAAAAACGACTTCTCCATTTTCCCTTGGGAGCTCCTCCGATCACAGGGTGCATCAAATGGGGAAGCATATTTGCTGTTTCCATGGCTTGCAAAGTTGAAGACGCTAAAGCTGAAATTCATAATCTAGTGAGACTAGTTGTAGGGAATAAGATGAGACCAGTTCACTTTGGAAGAAAAACAAATCTACCTGCAAACATGGCCGACTCCTTCAACATGAACAGTGAAGTCCGAAATGAAGCGCAGGATATCCTCAACACGCTATGAAAAGGCCAAGAATACCAACTTCATATTATGCATTTCGTAAACTAGTATGAAAAAGACTAAAAAACATTTAAACATACCTTTGGAACAACAAATATCAGTAAATATGGAGTCAAGAAAATTGAGGCCATCTCTTCAAGTAACATCATCCCGGTGTACTGGATTTTCAGCAAGTAACATAAAGATTAGTCCAATAATATCATACAAGGCTACCTCTGCTATTAGAAATTCTTGTCAGTTCTACATCAGGTTTAAGTCAAGAATGGTCGTCACTTCTGCAATATTGAAAAACCATACACATCATCATCATCACCACCACCACAAGCACATCCCATGACTGTAGGGTTAGGTTAGCATTTGGGGTCCCTAATGTGGACAACATTGGAATTGCTCTGAGTGCAGCACAATGCAGATATCATTGGAGTTGCTCTGACCTTAGGTAGGCTCTATTGAGTTCGCTGGAACAAGGCTTCAAAAACTAGTCATTTGGACTGGACCCGGCAAGACTAGATCAAACTGGTAGATCCTGTTATGCTAGTTTTTAGCTCAGATTCAGCCAGAAACATTAAAAAAAATGCAATTTGCAACACATGCAACCTATCCATTTACTGCAGTGAGGCGCCAAAAAGGGGAGGGATAGAAAGAGAAGAGGAGGCCAACAGTTTGCCAGACATGGCCAATGTCATCACCTAACCCACTCCTGATGCCAGCAAATTATTCTCATCCATGTCCTCCTCCCCACTCGAACGAAAAAAACCTCCTTCAGCTTCCACTCTTATTCCCCTTTTCTACCTTGCTCTACAAATCAATAGACCAACCATACTTTGCCAGAGCCACCTAGGACCTGTCCTACACTCCCAACTCCAGAATCTGGTTTTTAAAACCTTACACTAAAATGCCTGGCCTAAGCCGGTCATTAAAATGCCCTGAAGGTCTGTCTTAGGCTGACATTAAACCTGTTATGACATTCATCATTTTTCTCACAAAATCTGTAAGAGGCCCAGTTCAAGTCATTGTTAACTTTATATGGACATAAATCTTGCTTTGTTGAGATCAAAAAAGGCTTAGATTAAGCCACTGTTTAATTTACTACAGGCTGGCTCTCATTAACTTCATATGGGGAGAACTCAAAGTACATAATGAGGCAAAAATCTAGCTTTCATTATACGATTAACTCTGCACTATTATTTACTTCTCTATTGTAGTTTGATCAGTGTTTTGAGGCATTTGGTAGCACCATGTCTGAGTGTCTCTTACTCGTCCTTTTTTCTCTTTCCACAATAGGTGAGTTGACCAAATAGAATAGCCTTAACTGGCCTCCACATTGTGGCACCTTCTGAGTTGAGGAGCATCTTGCAGGATACCTGCACTAAAAGTAAGCCATCCAAGTGAAACCCTCTCTTTCATGGCCAGTCCTGTCTTGACAGCCATGTGAGATGTACAGGGTTTTGACATTCATTAGCAAGTAGCAATATGAAGGACCAGAAAGAGTCAAAACTCCAGCCCATTTCAGCAATCCTGAGATTCAATCTACAACATCATAATCATCTAGAACATGCCACTCCCTAGAGGAGTTTGAAGATGAAAAAGAGAACCAAGTGTCCTCAAAAAGATGCATCCTTCGCGATTTTAAAATAGCATTACAAAACGAAAAGATGGGGACAAATTCCTTTTCACACTCCCTGTCCCACTTCCCTGCCTTCTTGTGACCAAAGGGACAAAGGTATTAGGGCCTGTTTGGATGCCCCAGCAGTGATCTTTATCCTATAGTTTTTTTACTAAAATTTCTGCAAAAGCATCCTTTGCGGAGGAAATGAAACCGGCTCGCTCTTTTTTCCCAACAGTTACTGCATTTGGGGATTGCCTGGCTTTGCAACTTGCACAGTCATCAGCAACCACATTGACCCCAGGTTAGCATCCTCCTCAGCCTCCGAAGGGATCTTGACTAGCCCCCATAGATTGGCCCCACATGCAGCTTCCCTGGCAGAATATTTGCCACAAGTGCAGCGGCCTCCAATGGCTGCCACACATGCCCGTGCAGTGTGCTCATGAACCCCCCTTCCACTAAGACAACAGGTGCTGTCAAAGTGATGCCTAAGCATCCCTAGCAACAAAGCGTTACAGACATGCAAGGCGATCAAGGCACCTAGGTGAGAGATGAACAACACCTTGGTTTACCTTGGTGCCTTGGTCACCTAGAGAAAAGTAGGCACCTTATAAATGGCCTCCTTTTAATTCTTGTATTAGATGAGGATATTTAGAAGATCTACATAGTGATGGTAACTTGAAATATGGAAAGAGGAAAAGAGACCATTCTACCCTGCCTGCCTACTTTGGCTTGACAATTCTAAAGTTTATTAGTTCGACTACCACAGCAAAGTCGAAGAGGAAAAGAAAAGTCATTTTCCACTCTCTTTGTTCTTGTTGTTATTATCTAGATTGTTCTTTCCATTCTTTAATAAAGCACTTTTTCATCAACTTTTGATCTGTTTGGCCCTATTTTTTCCAAACACTTCAGAAATGGTGACCAGGGCATGTTAAATTTATGTTAACAACATGTGAAATTGGAGGTTAAGAATGCACTGGCATATTTCAAGTCAATTTTAAAACCATAGCAAAATCAACATTTCAGTTAGGGCTGTCAATGGACTGGTTCAGGCCAGGCTTACCTCAGCCCAGCCCAAGCCTGATGCACTTTCCTTGGGGCCCAAGCCTCGCGCAGGCCAACAGTAGCCGATGTGCTGGGCCAGGCCCAACCATGATTAGTTGAAGAGTACGCTGTGCAGCCCAAAAAAATGAGAAAAATTTGAAATTTTTTTATGGTCAGCCCAATTATGCCCTACATGTCCGTATAACTCAATCTGTGATCAGACGACCAAAAAAAATTTTCAAGAAATCAAAGTCCGAGCCCCAATAATTAGTAAAAAACACCCTTACTGGGCTGACCATAAATTGGTGCTCAGTTTTTTTATTTTCAGAATTTTTTGGATCGTCCAATCGGAGATAGGGTTGTATGGACATTGTCGGACCGACCATAAAAAAAAGCTCAAAAGAATTTCTCATTTTTTGGGCCACACCCCATGCAGTGGCACTAGTTAAGTACACATTAGACATATATTATAAATGCATACACAAATTTCCAAATAAGATCCCCATATGCCATATTGAATGGAAGGATAGGGTGAAATACATGTTTATATGACATACCCTTTAGTTCATGTATACCACAAAAGTCCTATATATTATTCAATGAAGTGTACTATTCAATAAAAGTGAAACCATAATTACTTAAATCTCACAAGTCAGGACATTATATGACTGGAAACTTATCTTTTCATTGAGATAAGATCATAATTTGATTAATGCCTAGTTATCAAATTGAATAATGGAAGGAAAGTTCAAGAGCCTAAGGTCCAAGATGTGCACGAAAGCTGCCACAAAAGCCTAAGACTGAAGAGGAAACTAAGAACTGGGATACGTTTAATAATCTTGTTTGCTCGGGTGTCCCTTATCGACCACCCATGAATACCATCAGACAGCAATAATGATTTCTCCACCCTAGTTATTATGCTATTTTCTGCTGTGGAGGGCAAGAAGTTCTCCAAAGACACATCTGAGACGGTGATGTTCCTGTTTCTATTTTGGATTTTTCTTCTCATACTATTTTCAGTAAGATCAAAATTTTTAAAGTGAGGGCCACATTTACTGCTCTAAATTCAACGACAAGGAAGAAAAGAAGAAAGAAACATCTTTTTCCACCAAATATCCAAAGGGCCGAGTCGCTGACAAATGTTTTTTCTTTCGTTATCAAGCATTAGTATTATGTGTTGACTTTAAAAACACCTTTTTTGTTTTTGAAAGTGGGTGGTACCACTGATTTGATAAAGAAAAGGAGATGCACTGGTATAAAAGGAAAGAGACCTTAAAAACACCTTCTAATAAAATATCTGCCTATTATACTTGAGTTATGCTTGCTGCATTGCATGTGGTGTGGCACAAAAAATGATAATTAAAAAAAAAAAAAAAATAGGTCGGCCCCACCATGCCTGACACATCCGTACAAACCAATCTTTGATCGGACAACCCAAAAAATCCATAAATAAATAAAAAACCAAGTGTCGGGCATGGTAGAGCCGACCTTAAAATTTTTCAAAAAAAAAAAATGAACTTTCTGCTGCAGCTGTCCAATCTAAGTAGACTGGATGGCTGCCCGCTTGTGGTGCGGTCAAGTGGTGCAGGAAGTATAAGTCATTATACTTTATCTTGTTCTCTTCAGCATTCCCACTGATCATGGGCTTGAGGTTATCCTCATAGAAGACAACTCCTATAAGACGATGTGAGTGATGAATTGAAAGAAAAACTCCTAAAAGTGAAACAGAAAACATAATAAATAAGCAGCAGGTAAAGGAAGCATATAGGTCCCTGTAACTAAAGAAGAATGGTGTATCATGCACTAGCAAAAGAATGACTAGATCTGGTATGAAGATACTACTTTAGAAGCATAGGTAGAGCTGGAAGAGTCAACTTTTCGCAGAGAAGATTGAAGGGAAAATGGGTAATTCATTTTTAATAGCTCTCCATTTGTACAAATATATCTGGAACCAAATGCTAAGGTTCTACTAACCCTAGGGGGACATTCTTCCTAATTTTTAATTGTTCGCAAAGGACACAAAAATACCTACAAAAATAGGGATGAAAACGGAAAAAGGATAACCCGAAATATCTGTCCTTATCCATAGCTTATAGGACACATGATGCTATATATTTTATTTAGGAATAAGGACATTATCCTCATCCTTTTTTATTTAGGATTAGGAAAAGGAAACAGCTATTTCCATATCCTGGACGGTTCTGCTGCCACCAATGGCAAAATAAGAACGGTGCAACCAACTTCAAAAACATCTTCATCGAACTTTCATTTTCAATCCAAACCGTTGAACCTTCTAAAAATATGAAAACTATATACATATAAAAAAATATTCCATTCTAATACCTACAAGTAGGGGTGGAGTGCAAACGAATCGAGCAGAGTCGAGCTTTCACTTGTTCAAGCTCGGCTCAATCATATATATTCGAGCTCAAGCCCGAGCTCGAACTCATCTCGAGCTTATTTTATAGGCTCGAGTTTGGCTCGAAAAGATAGTCATGTAGCTCAAGCTTGACTCGAACTCGGCTCGCAATTGGGGCTGGGCTGGAATATGGACCGGGCCTAAGCAATTAGGCTGACTTTTCATTAATATTTCATTAAATTTTATTAAAGACAATATAATATTAAATATATATTTGATTTCGAGCTTTTTGCGAGTAGATAAAGTCGAGCTCGGTAGTACTCGACCTTGGCTCGTTTGATCAAACAAGATTATATTCGAGCTCAAACTCGGCTCGCTTAATCAAATGAGTCGAGCTCAAATTGAGCTTAATTCGAGTCGACCTTGAATAGCTCGTAAGCAGCTCGATTCTTTGCACCCCTACCTACAAGTCATAAATTAGACAGTACTAAATACCACACTATTGAGACCATCCACTTTGTAAAGCAACAATGCATGGGAAATACGTATATGATGTATCTAATTTTTCATTCATAAATACTTCTTTAGTAGTAGAGAAGATTTAACGGTTTGGATTGAAAACTAGAGTTGGATTATGGTGTTTCTGGCATAGTTGTCAAGGGGCCCGCCTACTCGCCTAGGCAACGCCTAGGCAGAAAGGCATTTTTTCACACCCCAGGCACTGGTGCGCCTCATTGATCCTTGAAAAGGCAGGCCAAGGCGCCGTCTAGGCGGGCCCAAGGCGTGCCAGACCCTTAAATTTTTTAAAATTGACCCCTCCCTCCACTCTCTCTCTCGTACATACATACATATATATATATATATATATATATATATGTGTGTGTGTGTGTGTGGGCGTGTGTTTTTGCATGCATTTGTGTGTATATATATAGGTCTAAAAACTACATATTTATAGTTTATTGACATTAACATGAAAATTATATATATATAATAGTTTTTCATGTTAATGTCAGTATTATTCTCTCTCTCTCTCTCTCTCTAAAATTTTCATGCTAATGTTTGTCTCATATTAAGTAGGATGTTAGTGTTAGGGCTATTTTCTTGTCATATTAAGCAGCTTATGAATGCTATTTCCTTGTAATGTTAGTGTCATGTCAATGTCATAGTAGTGTTATTTTCTTACACATTTCATTTTAATGTTGATATTTCTCTCTCTAATTTCTTGTTAATGTCAAGATTATGTTGTGTATATAATTTTCATGTTAACATCAATGTTTGTCTCATATTATGTAGGTTGTTAGTGCTATTTTCATGCTATATTAAGGAGATTATTAGTGCTATTTTCTTGTAATATTAGTGTCAATATTAATGTCATGTCAATGTCATAAATAGTGCTATTTTCTTACAATTTACATCTTAATGTGAATACTAGTGTCATATTAAGTATGCTATTAGGAAGCGTACGCCTAGGCGGGCGCCTAAACACTTAGGCACTTGGGGAGCCCAAGAACGCCTTGGGTCGCCTTACCACCTTGATAACTATGGTTCCTGGAGTAGGTGGCACCGTTCTTATTCTTCCATCGGTGGCAACGGAACGGAATCCTCCTCTTATAATATTATAATATAAAATATTTATGAAAACATATTTCATATTTGATATTATAATAACGTATTATGAAAGTATAAAGTCTTCAGAAAATTTTGACAAATGTGAAAGTTAAGGCAGGCACTTTAATGTATACTTATATGTGACATAGTACTTATCTTCTAAATTTTCTTTTACATGTAGTTAGGAAAATTGTTAATTTACTTTCTTCATAGATTTGACTTCATTATGCCATATGTTCATTCACATGATAAATTTGAAATTAGAAGTATCATATCAATGCTTATGGTATGATAATCGCATTTCATGCATATGAGGAAATGTTTATAATTCAATTTTGTTGTGTAAAAATGTGTACAAATTATATGTCGTCTGATCATTTAACCTTTATGTATCTGTTTCCGTTAACTTTTAAGGATGAGGAATTGAGGATAAGGATGTAGGTATATAAGGATAAGGTTAAGGATATATTTTTTTTATTTTAAGGACAAGGATAATAATATAACTATTATCCTCACCGTTAATTAACCTTTTTCATCCCTATACACAAACATGCGCAGGGTGGCAGGACCAAACACAAAATACTCAGCTGCAGAGGTTGACATAACACACTTTTGAAATTGGGAGGTAAGAGGGTTAACAAAAAGTTCACATAACACACTTTTGAAATTGGGAAGCTAAAAGGGTCAACAAAAACTATCTGCCCACTTTCGTGTATCATTGTTGCCATTGTTTATTTATTTAGCCAAAACATCTGGAGTTGGTCACACTCATGTATACATCCTATGGAATTGGTTCTACAATCCTGGGTAGTTGCCTCTGCAACTTTCTACAGCAACGTTTTTTATCCTTAGGCTGTGTCAAGGGGAGCATGGTCAATCCCTGAACTGCTGATATGTGCCATGTGGAGGGAACCAACACCTAGCTGAATGAAATAGCCATGCCACAGGACCCAGGGTGTCATTTTCTACAGCACCCCCCTTGGGCCCCTTTAGTTGATCAATGCAAATCGAGTCAATGACCAAACAACTAAAAGATTTTTTGAATGAATCACAAGAATCACAAAGTCATGTTGACCCCTTAGTGGCTGAAATGTTTAAGAAAAATGATTTGCAATGAAAGATACGTTATAGAGAAGCTGTCTAGGAAAAGGCAGCTTTCATGGGTTTTCTTTTCCCTTACCTGAAACAAAGTTTCAAATTCCATCCTGACAGAGTCAGTATTTTCTTTACCACGCCATCTCTTTGGCATATAATGTGTATGTTGAACAACAAGAGACATTGCACCCTCTGGGTCAAGAACCTGGAGCTCGTCAGATACACAAGCCCGACTGATAGCGGTCACAGTTCCAAAAATAGCAGCATACCAGAACAAGTTTCGACCAAATATCTGTATATATCACAGTTGACATAAGAAATGTCAGCTCATGCAATAAACATCCCAGGAAGAGACTACAAAATGCAATTTTCGGCCTTACATGCCCTTCCAGCAGAGACTCGCCCAAAAAGGCAATCATGATCAGAACCGCAGCAAAGCCTCCAGAGACAAAAGAGATGAACTTGGCAACCAGAGAAATGATAGGAGAAGGGAATTGCTTCAGATAATCAGACGCATGAGGCAAACTACTGTTGATCCGGTGTCTGAATAAATGATCCACCTTCAATGAAGAGGAAACAAAGATGATCAAACTTTGCATGCATACTAAATGTAAGCATCACTCGGGGGTCTGTTTAGAGGTCAACTAGAGAAAGCCCAAGAGGGCAACAAAAACTCGAGCGGTAACAAAGTCAGAAGGCAGTGCATGAACAAAAGCAGAAGATATTCAAATAATCTGTAATACATTTAGCTAGTGAACTGTGAATCAGGAACACCTGAGATAGGCAGAGTGCTTTTATGAAAAAACAAAAAATATTAGAAGTTCTGATAGATGTGTGTACAGCAATCAATTAGATATAAACAAAAACATGATCAAAAATCTTAGCAAGAAGAAGTGTGTTCAGCAGAATATAAACGTGTAGAAGCATAATCAATATCTTGCAAGATGTCAGAATCAGTAAAGCTCAAAAAACAAAATCCAAGAATTTTCCTACTTCAAAACATTCAATTTTTTGGAAACTCAACTTTAATGTCGATATTTCCATCACATCTGGTCCAATTCTTCGCCCTATGCAGGTGACCAACAAGACTCATCAACAGTCCCAGTTTCTGTTCACATAGACCACAGGACTTTTTCTGTCAACACCACGAAGAGCTCCCACAACATGGTGCAGTCAACATTTGCGTACAGAACATCTGATTATCAATTTGTATTGGATCTTCTCTTTTAAATTGTGTTTCATTTCAGCAAAATTCTCAACAAAGTTTGGACATTCTGAGTTTGTTGGTCATGAGTTTTCTTTTTTGAGAAAAAGCTTGGACACCCCGAAATATATTGGAAATTTAATTTATTGTAACACCTAGGCCAAACTTAGAATGAAGTTCTTTTCTTTTTTACCCTGACATTCTAAAGCCGCCACTTAGGCGCATAGGCACCTAGGTGCATGAGCGCCTTTACTGCATCAAGGCAGGCCGGTGCCTTTCTTGGGCCCAAGAAAGGTTGACCAAGGCGCCGCCTAAGTGGCCTGCTCAGGCCACTTGGTGCTTAGTGGGCACCTGGCCCAGTTCTGAGCCGCGATGGATCCAATGCAATCGCCCAAGACCCCATCCCTCTGACACCCAACTCCCCCAGTCCTCCCATTCCCCTTCGATGCCGTAATAGTGCTAGGGTTTGAGGAGCCTATGCTGGTCGCCACCACCGCCTTCACCAAAGCCCTTTGTCATATAGTGCCACACACAATGACAATCATAGGGTTGAAGCACCTAAGTCGCTGCCTAGGCACACCGCTTAAATGGCCGCATTACACTTATGCGCTTAGGCGCTCCGAGAATGCCTTCAGTAGTAGGACTGTAAACGGACAGGATACGAAAACAGAAACAGGTGTTTCCGTTTTCCGATTCCGATAGCGAAAATCTGTTTCCATTTCCGATATGATCGGAAAATATATTTCTCATTTCCAATTTGTTTCCGATTCCGATACGGAAACGGATATGTTCCCGATTTTTCGAAAATTGTTACTTTCTTGAATTTTTTGTTTGAAGTACATAGAATGAGACGTAAAAAATATAACCAGAAGCTCCCAACCACAGACTTAAAAATATAATCAGAAAAGGGGGACAAGAGCGAACAGAAATCTATATGGAGCAGTGATCAACAGCAGGTTCTAGCTTGTAGTTTTTCCTCAGATCAGATTTCATGAAACAAAAATCCACAGAAACATCAAAAATTACCACTACCAGAGGGCGAAAAATCACTCATTAAAAGAGATCATGCTTTTTTTTTTTTTTGTGAAATATGATTACACTGTGAACTTACACTAGACCTACACTTCTAGATGAAACCTTCTAGTAGATCAGATAAGAACAATGATGGATTGGGGGGGGGGGGGGGGGGGGGGGGGGGGGGAATCTGCTGCCCTTACCTCTTTCAGAGGAAACTGAAGAAGAAGCTCAAACATAGAAGAGCGGAGAGGGAGATAGAAGAGTGAAGAGTAGGACTGTCTGTTATGCATGTGTGTTGGCCGCAAAGGGGACCGAGTTGGGTGTTATTAGCAGAAACCGTTAGGATACCGTAACAGAATGGGGCGGTGGCTGGGGAGTGAAGGGATCGGCACTGCGCCATTGATGGGAGAGAGGAGATGGCGGAGGGAGCTAGCGAACAGAGTGAGCTTCACAGCGACGGCAGCATGAGCAGCGTGAGTTGACCAGCATCCTTGCCTCCTTAGCCTCTGCGGGGAAGAACTTGTGACAGGCAGCCTCAATGGCGGCCGGAGGAGATGGTGCTGGTGGTGGTCGTCCTCAATGGCGTCGTTGTGGGGGGGGGGGGGGGGGGGGGGGGAGAATGGGGAAGGAGGTGGCGGAGGGGAGATGGCCTTGACGGTGGAGAGGAGATGGTGCTAGCGGTGGCTGGCGGATGAAGGGATCTGGCACCTGGCCACGTTGATGGCAGACGGGAGATGGCGGAGGAGAGATGGGGAAGGAGATGAGATGGCGGAGGGGAGATGGGGATGTCTTGGATTCTTGGGGGCTGCGCACCCATGGGTAGCTTTAGGGTTCCAACTTCCTTATATATATAGGTCTTTTCTCAACCCTTAGATCAGATGTAATCCAAAGGTCAATATTAACCGGACTCGAAATCAGAAAATGGATACGGAAACAATATCTGATTCCGATAGTTATTGGACAGATATTTGGGACGGATATTTTTTTATCGAAATCGGGTCAAAAAATCGAATAATCGGATTTCCATTTACAGTCCTATTCGGCATCCTTGGTGCCTTGACAATCTATGCCTGGTATTTACAACCATTAGTGTAACAAATTTCTCAATTTCCAGAGGTACAAACAATGCATGATATTTCATGTTGACAGATAGATAACCTGTAGTGACAGATAGATAACCTGTAGAGACTTGCGAATAGTGTTTCAAGAAATCAATTTGTTCAATGCCTAGCAAGGTTTGCCATCTCGGATTTCTGAGAGATCTCATTAAAATCTTGGGAGATCAGGACAAAATCTCCAGGCATATAGATGATAGCAACACTATACACAAACGTGTGCATGATGTACCCATATATCATGCAAGGAATGCCATATTGGATCGCAACATCATCTTGGAAGGCCAAAGAGAAGAGATCTCAAAGACATTGGGAATGGCAACTAGATCATCATCATATTACACTTGAAAGAAACCTTTAAATTTTATGCATTTAGCCATTCAGCATGATTAAATTAACACGATAATAAGAAGAAGAATGCAAAAACATATTTACACATATGCAAGGATTACTTTTTAAATCTCAATGCTAGCTCGACGTGTTGGAAAGTTCTTAATCTATCCTCATCCTTATCCCATCCTCATTGGCACTCTCATGGCCTTGTCCTCTTCTCCTCCTCCTTTATTTGACTCCTTCCGTCACTCTCCCTTTATGCACCTCTTATTCTTCATCTCGGTAGAGATGAATCTCGGGACCTTTGGAGAGACAGATTCTCAAGATATTTGAGAAGAGATGGCAAACCATGAAGCCTAACAAATATTCTAAAGAAATACTTTCTCATTGAGGTAGTTGATAGAGACGTATAAAGACCTAAGCAAAGCTCTGCATGTAGTCTTTATTCCTTCAGATATGGCCTATGGCCGAATACATAGAAAGTTGATTTGGTGGACACTAGAGAAGAAAGGTGTCTCCAAAAGATATATTAATGTGATTAAGGATATGTACGAGAGCTGTTACTACTGTGAGAATTTTTTTGGACAGACTTACGAGTTCCTTGTTACTACGTGTTTACATTAAGGATCAGCATTTGTACCTTTCTACCCTAGTTATATATACGGTGACTAAACATTTAAATGATGGAATCTCTTTATATATGTTATTTGCATATGATATTATTTTAGTTGATGAGAACATGAAAAGCTTAATTGCTAAGTTAGAACAATGGATAGGTGCTTCAGAATCTAATACTTTTAGAACATATGAAATGTAAATTTGGTAACACAAGGATAGGCTAAGAAGATTTGTCTATGGCTAGTAGTCAACTTATTCTTAAAAGTAGTAACTCTCGATACCAAGAATCTATTATTCAAGAGAATGGGAAGATCTTGGAGTATGTCAACATAGAGTCACCGCAAGATGAGGGTAGTTGAAATGGAGAAGTGTGTCTAGAGTCATGGAATTCCGGCACGGATCGGGAGGCCTGATCAGGACCCGCCAATCCCAATCCGAATCAGGATCGAATCGACTGGAATCGGCCGGGATCGGCCGATTTTGGCCTGATCGGGACCCACCGATCCCGATCGGGATCGGCCGATTCTGCATTCCATGTCTGGAGTCCTATGTAATCAACAAGTACCCTAAAGACTCGAGGTTAGTTTTATAGAACTGCGGTGAGATCTACTTTGTTGTATCGAGTGAATTGCGGGTTGGTGAGAAAAGGATATTAACAGAAAATGTGTTTGGGTGTGACACTAATGAGGATGTTGAGACGGATGTGCGGTAAGACTACAAAGGATAAGATTTAGAGTGAACATATACGTGGACGGTTTGCTCAATTCTACGTTAAGCTTAGGGAAAATAGGCTTAGATGGCTTAGACATGTGTATTGTTGTCCAAGTATAGCATCACTTAGTGTGATCAGATTCAAGTGGAGGATGGCTTGGGGAAAGCCTAAAATAAGATGGTTAGACATAGTAAAAAGAGACATGCACTTTCTCTGTTTAACTACAAAATAGCTTTAAATAGATTAATGTAGCCAATTCCAAATAAATGGGATAACACTCTATTGATGATAAGCTGTAAAAGGAATAAAGAAGGAAACTTATTAGAAAAATTAAAGAATAACTTGCAATTTTTTATACATTCTTCTTGTGCAGGAAGAGACCACTATTTGAGTTCATTATTGAGCATTTCATGAAGAGGATTTACCATGGAACAGATTATTTTTTGATTATATTGGGCTCAAGGAATGGTAGGTATGTGACCATGAAACCTTTGTTGGGATTTCTCTCACATAAGATGGGAACAAAATCTAATAAATGGGTATCTATGAAGAGCTGCTTCGTGGGTTCTATCATGACCTTGGGCAGACGGCGCAATAAGCATGAAGAACCGTAGGGGGGCATTGACAGACATTTTGGATACGACCGATTTGTTTTGAATTTGATTGATTTGATTCGGTTGTGGGAATCATGATTTCCCGCTATTTGTTGGATATCGCATTTTATCTGCAATTGATTTGGGTGGCGGGTAATCCTACTTTGAAATGTATGTTGACTCACCCATAGAAAGAGTTATCTAGATTCTTTCAAATTCGGACTCTTTCCACCAATTCGTAGACTAGCATTCATTACATCCTGCTACGATTGTAAAACCCTTTGATTTCTTTAAGAAGTGTTCCACGCCTTGATGCTGCTATGTGGCGCAATTTTCTCACTCACTATTATTTTATTCCTCGCACATATTGTATTATAAGGATCGGGGTTAGCTATTTTAGACATATGAAAATGATATCATATTGCCAAGAGACATCATTTGGAAAGTGCAGTGTGGTTGCACTTTGTGGACCTGCATTATGGGAGGACACTATGCACAAGTACTATTCAAAGTACTATTCACAAGTATTGTTCACCCGGTGGCCAATATTGTTCACCCAGTACTATTCATAAGCGGGTCCCACCATGTATTGGGCCAATCTTTGGAGAGACTAGACTATAAATTGCGATTGGAATTGCTCATATGGTGGAGAGGGGGTACGACACGCCTATCAAGGTGCACCACTGCGGGACACCATTGCCGTCCAAAATTTAATCCTTGATGACTGAAAACATGATTAAGTTTTAAAATCATGTTGAGTTGTTCATTTTGATATAAACGTGCATGGCACGCTTTCCTGTGTATTATTCACCCCTAGTGACAACTATCCTGAACGGGCTCTGCAAAACAAGCAAGGGCGCATGTTAGAACAAGGCCGCACATGATTCATTTTATGTTGATTTGTACCTTTAATGTGCGCGTCAGGGTGTATTATTCATCCCCTGACGACGAATGTCCCGAGTGAATACCATAAACAGACAGCGGCGCAAGGTGATATGGCGATGTGATACTATTCATGACGATGTCACACAATTCATTGCAGCAAAACGCTATTCATGGCGGCGATGTGCTGCTCATGGCGACGGCGTGCTACTTACAGCAGTGGCACACTAGTCATGACGACGGCACACTATGACAGTGACGCATCATTCATGACGATGGTGCACTGTTCATGGCAACACAGTATTATTCATAGCGGTGGCACGCTATTCATGGTGAGGTCACCGGCATGTGGCGACGACGTTTGGAATGACATCACAGGCAATTGGCGACAGCATGATGACGTCACCAACATGTGGCGACGGCGTTCGGAATGACGTCATAGGCAGCTGGCAATGGCATTTACTATTCATGGTGACGTCGTTGACATGTGGCGACGACGTTTACTATTCGTGGTGACGTTGCTGGCATGTGGTGACAACGTTTGGAATGACGTCGCAAGCAATTGGCAACAACATTTGAAGTTATGTCGACTTCGTAGGGACTTAGGGACGGTGTTTGGAGTGACATCGCAGGCAGCTCGCAACGGCATTTACTATTCATGGTGACATCGCAGGAGGATCCATGTTGTCATTGGGCCATGTAGGTTCATGTGGGACTCATTTGACCCACTCTCCATTTAAAAATATTTTTCTAATTTCTGCAGGGAATTGGCCGAAGAGAGAAGTGTCGTTGCGGGGAGCAGGCGGCAGCCCTCGAGGTACTGCCGCCATGGAAGGCAGAATCGGCCTATCCCAATCCGAATTGGCCGACCCTAGACAATTCTGGCCACTTTCAAAGGCCAATTCGGATCGGGATTGGTGGGTCCCGATCCGGCCGGCCGATCCGGGCCGGAATTCCTTGACTGCCGCACCCTACGGCCGCCCATAGGGAGCGGCAGCACCCAAGGGTGCTGCCCCAGGGCAGTAGCAGGGGGGCAATGGGCAGGGGTTTTTTGGGTCCCCCCCCCCCAATTTGGTTCTTTTTCTGATTTTTTGGGGGTCTTTTCCTATTTCCTGGAATTTTCTAAGTTTTCTCCAGCATTTGGAAATGAAAAGCCTCCAAACTTTGAGTTTTGTGGTTTTACTTTCTCTGGTGATTTTTCCTGGGTTTTCTCAGAATTCTGGGGCAAAAGAACCTCCATATGCTCCCCTTCCTTTTTGTAAATTGAGGGGCACGTTGGTCTTTTATTTTATTTTTTTGTGAAAACTTCCCCTCCAACAGGGGGGGAGGCATTTTGCCTTATTCCCATAAGGTGTCTTGTACTGAGAAACAGTATAAATGGTGTAGGACCCAAAATAATCTAGGACTTCTCACACATGAAAGATGCCCACTGTCCACTGTCCAGGATGTCTTATTTATCTTTGATGCATACTAGTTGGTAAGGCCGCTGAGGAACAGAGGAACATTCTACTCATTTTTAAGTGCTTCATTAAGACGTGAGAGCTTGATCTAACATGTTAAGTTCTAACAATCAAGGTTCACAGAATCAAGAAACAAGAGTTAATCTTGATAGGCTGGCCCAAAAATGATGGATTGGCTGGGTTAAGCCAATAGCAAGATCCCACAAAATATGATGATGCATCATAATGTCAAACATTTAGGGAAAAAATAATCTCTCTGACAGGGCAGGTTGCAAACATTTAGGCATGGTAGACTTTGTGTGGGTTACCAATAAGAAAGCTCAGACACAGCGCCAACAGAGTGAGCTTCTTGCTGTGAGTAGTATGTATGCAAGTATCCCTTTCTCACTGAACTTTTTATCCGGGCAGTATCTCTCTAAGTAAGGACATGAACCAGATAGGGCACCTCCTCAAAACAATGAAGGAGAGCATGCCTTCCTCTTTGAGTGTTTGGACTGTCGAAAGAGAGAAGCAAAGGCATGCCTGTCAAGAGACCTTTTTTGGACCAGATTGAACTATTAAGCACATGATGTCACAAGCATAGTTATGCATGGATCATATTAGAATTTGGGTCCTTTAACCAGATATAGGATACAATGCAAGTACAGCGCTTACTTGACAAAAAGGAGGGAAAAAAACTGTGGTGGTTGGAGGATGGCAGGCAGTCATCAATTTTTGATCCCAGATGACTAAAGGTCGATGGATAAGGCTTATGATTAACTAATTGACTGGAGCTTCAATAAAATGGTGGTTCTTGCAGGCTTATCAGTATAATACACTAGCTAGGCTAGAGTATAAGGGATTCAGCTAGAATACTGCAGAATATTCATCAGAAAGCTGCCTTTTGGACAGTTATGGTCCCTCAGCGAGGTTTTGAATCTTGGCCACAAGCTACCAAACATCTTTAAAAAAAAAAAAAAAACTGTAGACACATATAGACTTTCTGGTGGATGGGACAACGGACCAACTATCTGACTAACAGTGTTACTGGGCACTTGAAAAAATGGAACCTTAACACCCCCCCCCCCACACACACACAAAAAAGGTCATTTGGGTTTCAAGAAGACTCTACTAATTACTGAATGTATCTTTCAATTTCCTGTATGTAGTCAGAGACAAGAGGCAAGCGAGGCGACTAGGAGTTTGCCTCAGCCTCAAATGCCTAGGCGATCGCCTAGGCATTCGAGGCGATGGGTTCTCTCATAATCAGTACAAAGGAAGAAAATGTCAATACAAGGAAAAAAAAAATCATCCAAGATAATCACATGTAAGACTTTGAGAAAGTAATGATCATGTCAAAGTCTAACATGTAATAACCACTTTGTATAAAACACTCATATAAGCAGTGGATGGTCTTAGGAATCATCAAAAATAAGAAAAAATGTGGCAGTATGTAAGAGAAAAAGGTACCGGACATTGTTAAAAGAGGTATTAGCCACTTTAGAATAATCAAGAATAAGAAAAAGCATTACCGTATGATGCAAAAGAAACAAGTATTTGGCATAGATATCATAGGCAAGTGCCTAAGTGATGCGAACATGAGGTGAGGCGAGGCATTTTTGCTTGCCTCAGCCTACTTCATTGCCTAGGCAAGCGAGGCGATCACCTTTGATACCATAGTTGTTGAGCATAGTTGTCAAGGCGCATGTCTAGGCGGCGCCTAGGCGGAAAGGCATTTTTTAATGGCCCAGGCACCAATGCACCTTGCTGAGCCTTGAAAAGGCGGCCCAAGGCGCCGCGTAGGCGGACCCAAGGCGTGCGAGATCCTTAAAATTTTTAAATTTGACCCTTCCCTCCCTCCCTCCTCTCTCTATCATATATATATATATATATATATATATATATATAGAGAGAGAGAGAGAGAGAGAGAGAGAGAAAGAGAGAGAGAGAGAGAGAGTGTGTGTGTGTGTGTGTGTGTGTGTGTATTTTTCATAATGTCAATGTTAGTCTTATATTAAGTAAGTTGTTGGTACTATTTTCTTGTCATATTAAGCAGCTTATTGATGCTATTTCCTTTTAATATTACTGTTATGTCAAATTGTCAACGTCATAATAGTGTTCTCTTCTTACATGTTTCATCTTAATGTCAATATCTCTCTCTAGAATTTCTTGTTAATGTCAATATTACTCTCTCCCTCTATCTCTCTCTCTCTCTCTCTCTCTCTCTCTCTCTCTCCCTCTCTCTCTCTCTCTCTGTAATTTTCATGTAAACATCAATGTTAGTTCATATTATGTAGGTTGTTAGTGATGTTTTCTTGTCATATTATGTAGATAATAGGTGCTATTTTTCTTGTAATATTAGTGTCAATATTAATGTCATGTCAATGTCATAATAGTGTTCTTTTCTCTTGCAATCTTCATCTTAATGTCGACATTAGTGTCATATTAAGTACATTATTACGAAGTGTATGCCTATTACAAAGTGTATCCCTAGGCGACGCCTACGCGGGCACCTAAGCACTTAGGCAGTCGGGGACACCGAGTACGCCTTAGGTCGCCTTATCACCTTGACAACTAAGCTGTTGAGAGACGAATCTCTTACACACTGTTGAAGCAGATGATGTTTTTGAAACTAGTTGTTGAAATGAGAATTAAGTTAGAAGCTCATCACCAAACTTTTTGCAGCCTTGCTGGTAAAGAAAACTGGTATTAAATTGAAGAACCAGTAAGAGAACCACTATGCGATGTTGCTGACTGTCACGGATTGATGATTATCATTCTCTAAGATAGCCCCCCATTGCCGTCTGGAAGCCGAACAAGGAAACCTTCTAGACTTCTGTAACGCATATTTTTCACAATTCTTCCAAGGTTTTTGTTTTCTTATATCAGTGCTCACATAAAATATGGTTGCATGAATAAGATAAAATGAAATGTTTCATCTGTCCTTTGAACAAAGTTTACTAGTAGCACAGAAAGGAGGTAGATCTTTCCATGTTGTGAAAGGCAATCATACCCGCCTAGGTGATGATGTGAGGCGAGGCGAGCTAAGTCCCTTGCCTTGCCTCATGTTCACCTCACCACCTCTCCTTCACCCCCTTCCCTTGTGTGTAGCTGTGTGGGTGGCTAGGGGGTGCAAGCAACTGTTGTGCCTTTTTTCTCTTACATGATGCCCCCTTTTTCTTATTCTTCATGACTCCAAAGACCATCCACTACTTTTTTGTTTGAAGGTGGATAGTGCCACCATTTGACAAATGGAAGAAGAAACAAAAAGATACAAGAGAGAAGGAAAAATAGAGCACAAAAAGTATCACCCCAAAAGCCATAAGACCATCCACTATTTATATGAGAGCTTTCTACAAACTGGCCCTCACATTTGAACACGACTAATGATTCTGAGAGCAATCCAGATCATTATCCTGGATTTTTTTTCTTTATTTTTCTCCTGCTCCCATTTCTTCCTTCATGATGATTTATGGAAGAAAATATTTTGCCTCAAATGCCTAGGCATTTGAGGCTAAGGCAAGGCCTTAGCTGCCTCACTCACCTCTCGCCTTTTTTACTACATAGAGGTCTAACTGGTAAAAAGTCATCAAAACTACGTCCTTTCTTAGGCCAGGATATTCATCATCAATGATGATTATAATTAGATTCTAGAACCTCAAATATTTTGATGTTGCATAAGCTGAAGGCAACAAGTTCATCCCTAAAACCAAGAAAGAAAATGATACTTATATGAAGTATATTACTCTTTTTTGAAAGTGGGTGGTACCACTAAAATGTATTAAACTGTAAAACAAAAATACAAGGATGAAGACATTATAGCTCTAAAAAAAAATACCCTATACAAATTATTCAGAAGCTAAGGAATAAAAATTACCTCATTGAATTCCCTAAATATCCACTTTGACAAGTTGGACCACCTTCGAGATGATGCAGTGCTTGGATGGTTATAGAACTGCTCAGCATGCCTCAAACAAATATATACCAACGTAAAAATAACAAGAAAGGGGGAAATGAGAAGCATCCCAAACCCGACAACCATTAGCCTCTTCCGGAGGGATGAAGGGTTGTCAATGAAGTCATTCCGGACACAAAAGTTTCTGCAATATACCGCATTCAGCATCAGAAAGGGAAGAAACTTAAGCTACCATACATCCACTATTAGGAAAAAAAAATGCAACAGAAAAGAAAATGTCATTCTTTATTGATGATACCATGGAATTAAAATCAACCAGAAACAAATAATATTCTAGCATAATTCAAAATTAACGAAGAGGAACAAACATGAAAAAAAAATGCGGACAACAATTTTCCAGCAAATAAGACATCCAAATTCATCCATTTACGAATCCCTTTTGTGGGTAACATCTGACAAAGGGAAGGCAATGTATTTGACTTTCTGCAAGTGGACAAAGGAGACAAACCAAGGAAGGCAGGATCAAAGATCAGGCGCAAATCTATTGGCCATGGGATGACGGAGGGTCTACTCGGGCCGATCCAGCCTTGGCTAACATCCACTGTTTTAAAAGGCGGCCACCTAGTTGATTAGGAGGCCTGCCTAGGCACCTCGGATGGGTTGGCCACCTCGGAGGTTTCCGCCTCGGACTTTTCTTGACAGTTTTGTCTCATCGGTTGTCCCCCCTCATGTAAATATGTGATTACCTAAATGTCCTTGAAAACACATTACATAGCATGTGTGGTATCTCTAGACGTTTGGTATAACTAAAAAACTTATAATTTATGGTAACAACTTTAATATATTTCCATAAATATCAGACTTGTTTCATTGTTTGATATTTATTCATGGTCAGATTTATGATTTGAAAAATAAGCTACATTAACTCTACACGAATAAATAGGGAAAGTATCAAATTGAATGGTATTCACACCCCTTTTCTAGCATTGTATACATTGGTTGGACTCTTCGCTAATTTTCCACTTTGAGGTTATATTTTGTGAGGTTATATTTTGTATTATATATATAGGCCTAACCAACACACATCTAGTGTACAATAATTATAATTCTCAATCTTGCTATGTAGTTATAGGATTTCTTATATAACATTACACGCATAAATTATTGAGATGCAAGAATATTTGCTAATAGTCTCATACCTCAACAAATGTGACTCTTGATCTTCATCTTTAGTTATGCATTATCTTACATGTCTTATACTTTGTTTGAAAAGTGAAAATAGTCCGCGACTATTCCTTATTTATGATTAATGTACAGAAAAAAAAATCCCAAATGTCATTAGAAATGAAAATATGTTTAGCCAGGCCAAAGGGTGCATAAATATTGTGTGAAATGATTAAAACTAACAAAATAACCGCCTCATTAATGAGGCGCTCGCCTCACCAACTAGGTACCGCCTCAGCCCGCCTAGACATTTTTAAAACATTGCTAACATCCACCCTCACGTGTAGCTTAAAAAAACAAAAAACTGACAAAAAAAAACTTATAAAATAGGGAAAATGCATACTAGAATGAAAAGGCACCATTTTGGACACATAAAGGTAAAACATATCTTAACAAATAAAATTGTCCAACGCGGTCACACTAGCTCCGATCTCAAATTGTCCTATATGGTCCACATCATCATCATCTACTTGCTTGTGCCAAAAAAGAAAGCATCTGATGGTCTCATCCTCGCACAATGCCATGAAGATGGTATCTTTTGGGCTCTTGTAGCACAATGAAGATATCAGAATGCCTTCTTTGGCTGGGTCAGTGTAGACTGCCAAACAAGAGTGTAAGTTTTTTTAGGGTCAACAAGAGAGTGTAAGTTGAGAATGAGAAAAGTAAGAGAGAATGTTAGAGAGAAGAGACCAAATGAAATTTGCAAGATAATGGAGAAGATAAAAATCAGTATCTAAAGATGATTATTGACATGAACTTTGGTTATAAGCTTTATTATCTGGGGACACAGAACCACAAAGATGGGATGGGCATTGCAATGGCTAAAGATATTAAGGGTAGGGGAGCGGGGTGTAGCGGAGTGGTAAACCCCGGGCTTCGGTTGGTAGCCATTCCAACAGCTCATGGTTGGATCCTCGCTACCCCCGTGGATTGAACAGGGAAGTCATGCCATAACCCCCCGCACGGTATTAGCTTCCCCGGTGTTTACCGGGCAACCAGGTTTCCCTCGTCATCTAAAAAAAAGATATTAAGGGTACGTAGTGACATCATTGGAATCCATGAAATAACATCTAACTTAAGGTGACAATAGAGGATAACCGCAAACATTGTCACTACTATTTATGGTGGTTCAGTCAATGAAGTGAAGAGAATTTTGGATGATCATGTCAACCTAGTTGAAGGGGTTCTTCTACAAGAAAACTTCAGCACAGAGACCTAATTGCGCACATGGAAAGAGCATTAAAGAGGCACAAGTTTTGTTCATGTACAAGGAAGCTAGGGTTGATATCAGGTTTTCGAGTTTCTCACCAAGAACTCCATATCTCATATCTTCAGTATGCCGATGATACTATTATGTTCATGTCTGCTCAAAAGGATCAGTTATTTGTATCCAGATTTATTCTGGAGCTGCTCAGGGAGGTCACAGGGCTTTCTATCAATTTCCATAAAAAGTCAGCTGATTGGGATTAATGTAGGAAATAAGGACATGATGTCAGAGGGACAATTCCCTCTGAACTATTTGGGAATGCCCCTTACCCCAAGAGCCCCTCGAAGCAAAGATTGGGAGAACGTAGTTCAGAAGTTTGAGAATCACCTTGTTGGGTGGAAGGGGAGGTTGTTGTCATATGGAGGGAGGCTGACCTTGTACACGTCGGTTCTTGATAGTCTTCCTATATGTTATTGTCCATCTTCAGGGTTTGATAGGGGACAGAGGAGGAAGAATGGGGGTTCAAGAGTACCGACATCGCGCCGACAGTGGAAAGGCCTCCGGCGTCATACCGACGGCTTGGGCGTCACACTCGGCCCCGTCGCAGGGTAGATTCAGCCCCGTCGCAAGGTCGCCTTCTCCGTCACAGAAAATAAACTTCAGAATATAATCAAAATTCGCAGTAAATATTTATTGAAAAATAAAAATGTCTTACAAGAATATTTAAAGAGAAAACAAACTCTAATGATTCCCTAAATTTTACTCTAGATCAAAATATCCTTAACATGAAAAAATAATGTGAAAATCTACAAAAAAAATCTTGAAAATAGAAAAGGAACTAAATAAGGCCCAAATGGGCCAAACAAAATATCTACAAACTCGTAATCCAAAAGTCTACGCATCAAATACCCTATGGTATGTCTCCGAGGTCAAATTGAGACTAGGACTGCCGGATAAATTGGATCATCATCGAACTACCATGTAAAATGCATCGGATCTAGATCCTCATCATTCTCTCCAGGTTAAAAAAAACTCTGTCCTCAAGTTTTGTAGTGTCGGAGGATCATGATAGTAACTACAACAAGTGAGAATAGCACTGTAAATCTAGAACTAATAATTGCATCTAATTGGGTAGAGTATTGCTCGACATCATCAAGAAATTTGCACCACACTTTGATCGAAAACATGCGATCTAGTGGCAAGGTTCCTGTCTGTGAGGATGGTCAGCTGACTACTTATCCATCGGCTTTGCGAATAGAGAATCCTCCAGTAAATGAAGACCGGCAGTAACCATGATAGATTGATCCCATATAGGTGGGTCAAGTAGAGGCAAAGGGGCCACTACAACTGATACGGCAAGAGACATGTCAAAGTCTAACCTCACAGAAGATAAGGTTGGAGATAATGATAATGCACTGTTGATGATGTCCAAAGAACTTGCATTTGCTAGGATGGTTGTCGAGTCAGTCCTGTACTTCGTGACCTTACTTGAATCTTCAGGCTGAGACGTTGCCACACTTAAAGGATACTTGATTGGAAAAATGAACTTTCTTTTCAAGTGAGGCAGCTGGAGGATGCACCTCTATCACTCATGATCTACAGTGGCACATCGTTCATCCATCCAATCTCTGTCAACTCTAACATACGGCCCTGGCTTGGAAAGGATGGACACCATGTCCCATCAACGTGAAAAACACCTTTAAAAGGTCCATAGAATTCCACAAACGCTCGATCACCTTCTACTACAATTTCTCTGGTCTTGGAAAGTAAATCGACAAGTGTTTGTGAAATAAAATTCTCTTCCAGTCCACTATTAAACACAAGGGCAGCACGTGCCTTGTTGGGCAACATAACCCTAGTGTAAAAGATTGAGGAAGTCATGCGGAAGTCATGGCTACGAACGATGCGCAAAGGTCGACGGCAAGGATTGCCGATAGCAACAGCAACAACAAAAGCAAATGGTGGCAGCAGCACACAACAGCGATGGCTGCAGTAGGCCAATGGCCCCGGCCCAGCCTTGCTCGGGTGGCGGCGACGGTGATGTAGATGGCGAAGCTACTAGCGGCGATGCCAGCAGAAGGTGTTCCTCCCTTCCCTCTTCCTTTTTTTGTGTTTTTTTTTCAGGTTGCAAATAGAGACCAGGAGAGAGAAGGAAGAAGGATAAGGGCAATATGAACAGTACCATGTATTGTTTACCGTGAACAATAATTGTGGTTATTGTTCATCATAAACAGTAAACCATGATCTTTTTCCCCTTTGTGTGGTTTCGGTGAAAGGGCAGCCGAGAGAGAAAAGAAAGATATAGGGGGAAGAAAGAGGAGGAGGAAGGGTGTGGCGGCAACAGCAGTCGATGGGCTGCTGAAGCGGGCAACAGTGAAGTTTGCTCTGATACCAAATTTGACAGGGGACAGAGGAGGAAGAAAGGGGGTTGAAGAGTACCGACGTCGCACCGACAGTGGGAAGGCCTTCGACATCACACCAACGGCTTGGGCATCACACTCGGCCTTGTCGCAGGGTAAATTCATCCGTCACAGAGAAAAACTTCAGAAAATAACCAAAATCCACAGTAAACATTCATTGAAAAATAAAACACTATCTTATTTAAAGAGAAAACAAATCATAATGACTCCGTAAATTTTACTCTAGACCAAAATACCCTTAACGTGCAAAAATAGCACAAAAATCTACAGAAAATTCTTAAAAAATAGAAAAGGAACTAAATGAGGAACAAATGGGTCAAACAAAATATCTACAAACTCGTATTCCAAAATCCTACGCATCAAATATCCTCTGATATGTCTCTGGGGCCAAATTGTGATTGCGATTGTCGGATCAACTTGATCACCCTCGAACTACCATGTGAAATGTGTCGGATCTGGATCCCCATCAGGATTCCCATAGGAGTGACAAAGAAATTGGACATATGTGCTAGATTCTTTTGGCACGAGGTTAGGGATCCTAAGGAGGGAGGTTTCCATGTTAAATGATCCAGATTGTGCAGATCCAAAGAAAATGGTGGCTTGGGCATAAAGAACATTGAATTGTTCAATCTGGCTCTTTTGTCCAAGTGGTTGTGGAAACTAGTGAAATCAAACTCAAGATTGTGGTTGGAGTTGGTAACGCAGAAGTATTATGCCATTGCTAAAGTGTGGAATATAGAGGTGGCGACAGCATATAATGTCTCCCAGCTTGGACGGGTATCCTTTCTAGCACAAATGTCTTCATGGCAGGTTCATTCATAGTCATTAGGGATGATAGGAGGACTTTGTTTTGGAAGGATAAGTGGTGTACTTCTCAATCTCTGCGCCACATTTTCCCAAGACTTTATATCATCTCTCTTCAGTAGCCAGCGTCTGTTTTCCAAGCGGATGGAGACCTTTCTCAAAACGGTTGGAGCCCCTTGTTCAGAAGAGATCAGAGGTAGGAGAAGGAAAGGGAGCTCTTATGTTTGTTCCGATGCCCGCAGGATTTTCAGCTGGTGATATCAGCCCAGGATCAATGGATTTGGAGATGGGAAAAAGAGGAGAAGCATTCAGTCAAATCGGCTTACAGTACTATTGCAGATGGGGAGCTAGATACCTTTCCTCTCCGCGGTCTGGAGGGTCAAAAGTCCCCCCTAAGTTACAGATACTATTGTGGAGGATCTCCATTTATAGATTGCCTACTTGTGACAGGCTGGTGCATTTTCTACATGATTTGCCCACAAGGTGTTGTTTGTGTGGGATGGAGGATGAGTCTATTGAACATTTATTTACTTCATGCTCTTTTGCGTTAGAGGTGTGGCAGCTGCTGTGTGCTCAAGTTCAGACACGATTCACTCAGTTTGAAGCAGCTTCTTCTACTCTGGGGAAGACACTGGACTCAAAAGCAGGATCAGGTTATGTGGTGGCTTGTCCTACATGCCACCATCTGGGCCTTATGGACTGAACGGAATAGTAGAATTTTTAAAAGGGAGGCTGGAACTCCTCAGTTTTTTTCTTTTGTTTGTGAGCAAGTCATGCAGTGGGCTAAGGTCTCTTGCAAATTGAACAAGGACAGTTCCTTTTTTGTCTTTCCATTTGGAGGATAGCTGAGTAGGCTTTTCACCAGCTTGGTGTTCTGTACAAGAGGGACTTCTGTTGCTTTGTTCCCTTCTCACTTGTATATTTTCTCGTGCATTTTCTTCTTTATAATACAAGTGGTACTACCCACATTCAAGGGGATAAAAAAAGGAAGCAAGGGTTGGTCCAAAGTCAAGCAGGGGAAAGGATCCTAGAATTTGCCTAAACTATGTGGCCTGATAGCTGCTAACAATTGGTTTAAAAAAAGACAAGCACACCTTGACTTGCACAGTAAAGAAACTAGATACGGAGAGAGAGGCCCTTAAAGTCAAAAGATTACAAATTAATAGATTTAAACTGCTTGCACATATCAGGCTTCTGTGGAATGAGATCCGGGTACCTGTTGAACATGCTCTGGAGTATGCACCAATTTAAAGTCCACTCTAGGGTCTTTGTTAACATCAGATGGTTTTTCCTTCCATTAGCTCCAGACTTGACTGCAGGACCAGCCCCAGGAAGCCACCAAGGCACTTGGAAAGAGAGAATACCTCTGTTTATCATCCCAATTAAGTAGTTCTCTTTGCGCATTATTCGCATCACAATATCATGCTCAGACAGATCTTTGACAATACAGAGCTTTTGAGATTGTTGCACTCGAACTACCTTCTCTAAAACTGCTGGCCACGATATGGTTTGGACTTCACGGTCTGTAATATTAAGGCTACAAAATAAAAGAGAATATCTTCAGGTCATGCGCATGTGTATGCTTACAACATACCCACAAATTGGATGGTAACTTCAATTCTTACCTATTGTTGTAGAACGTACGAACCTCCAATGTATTTTTTAACTGTGCAAAGAATCTAAGAAAACAGAACAAAAGATAAACAGCTAATAGTGCCAAGTATCCAACAATAATTCCTTTGATAAATGTAAAAGGAACTAATGGGTGAGTATGAAGAGCCTCCTTTGCCAGGTCACAGGGCTTAATTCCTGACTCAACTGCATCCATCCCACACTTAGCATTTCGGAGGCCATTCCAATCAACAAAAAGCAGGAGGAACCCAGAGAAACATAACATAAACCCCACACTCAAGAGCTCAACAACCCACTTGACAATAATGCACCAGAGTCCCTTCTCACAATAATAATTGTACAACCGCTCAAAGAATAAATCTAAATCAGCAATTGGCTCCGATGTTAGCCCTTCACCGTTAAGAAGTCCAGAAGGACTCTCACTACCAGAACCCGGCAGCCTTCGATAATCAGACAACTCTATTTCAGGAGGAATGTCATCGAGCAACCCAGTCGACAGGGATGACTCGCCCCGCCATTTCCATTTAAATCTGCATGAAGCAAATGCACCCTTCTGACCACCAAACATCATTCATAGATCGCAAAGTACGCAGATTAGCCATTCCATTTCACTATCCAATCAGCAGCATGGCTGGGAAGGAAACTGGAAAAAGCAGAAAAGCAAGGTAAAATATTAATGGTATGAAAATTGAATTTTCAAATTCAAGAATATTACAATTACTGAAGTTGGAAGCCAAAAGGTTAAATATCAGTCACAGTCAACGGGTGGAAAAAAGAAGAGATAAATATATGCACATGAAAGTTATGGTAAGTTTCTAAGCAAGAGTTTCATGAAAATGATATGATAAAAAATTCAGGGTATATTTCAAAATTACCATTTGTCTGTTATTAGACAACTGCCATCAACTAGAAACCCCCCAAGTTACATCAACTAATGTTGAAGACCCTCCAAAAAATGCTCTGAAAGCATCCCAAGAAACAAACAAATTTGAAATAGGTTGTAGTGAGAAGAACTAATTCCTAGAGTTTATGAGATCTACTTATTTTCTGAAAAATGAATAAAGATCATTTCTTCCATAAATTTCTGCTTTTAGGTAAGAAACAAGTTTTCTCAATCACCACTCTCTTTATGTATTATTACACTAGGAAAAAGAGGGAAATCAGTTAAAAAATGTATTTCATAACTATTCAATCTTAAAACCCAAACAGTGACTCTCTCTGCTACCTCACATTTTCTTTACCTTCCTGCACTCTTCTTCTCTCAATCATGAAATCCTTTACTGTCATTTTAATCTTATCTAGTGCCATGTTTGTAGTTAAACCAACAAAGTAAGCGCTTGCTTGCTTATTATGCCCAATCTTCTTATTTTAGGCTTTCCCCAAGTTCCTTTTCTATCCTCTGATTGAATTTGTTCACACCTTCTAACCGAAATCTTGGATGATGGTGCACATGATCGACGCCTTTTTTTTTTCCCAGGTGTCATGCCTATTGGGACTACACACATACATTTTCTGAATCTTACCCTTTGTAGCCTTTCCATACATCCATGCCAACATCCTCATGTCTACAATACTCATCTTTTGCATGTGTTATTTCATTACTGAGCATACAACATAGCAGGTCTCACAACTGTTCTATAAATTGTCCCTTTGAGCTTCAAGGAAAACCTATAGATCACATAGGACTCTAGACGCACTGCTCCACTTCAACCAACATGCCTTAACCCTATATGAAACGTACTCTTGCGTAATAGATTATAGACATTGGAAACTACAACTTTTAGGCATAACTGGACCATAAATCATAACCAGATTCACTTGTTGTAGCTTATGACAAATTCCAATAATCCAACAGTCCGTCTATTTTTCCAAAGCTTGTAGGAAAGATAAGAACACAGTTTCTGAAGTTTTCATATTGAATAAATATTATATAACCTTATCATTGAGGATGAGGAAAAGAATACACTAGATTCAAAAAAACTAATTATCCGATGAGAATAACTTGCTGCACCAGCAGCCGGTATTACGCCGGCTGCCAGTGTTTTTAATTTTTTTTTAAAAAAAAATTGATTTTTTTTAGGTCAGCCCCATGGTGCCCTACATGGTCGTACAGTCCGATCTCGGATCGGACGACTCAAAAAAGGATGAAAAATCGAAAACCGACACCACATGAACACTAAAAAATGGGCCAACCCAAAAAAATTCAAAAAAAAGTTTTTTGAAAATTAAAACACCAGCAGCCGGAGTAATTCCGGCTGCCGGTGCAGCAAGTTATTCTCTTATCCGATTATCCTCAAAGTATTATTTATTTACATATAATATAATATTCTGATACTCACAACTGATCCAAATTATGAATGGCTATGGTTTCAATATTTCAACTAGAAAATGTTCCAAAATACAAAACACTACAGCCTAGGAACTTAAGAGCACACATATCCCCTCCCTTGTTCTATTGCAGACTGCTCTCTTCCAGCCCAAAGCTCCCCATTTTTCTCCACCACATCTGCATTACGTATTACTTAGTTCCAACTTTACTTATGCTGGCCATTATAACTGAAAGCTCATCTTTATGCACGATACATACTTAGTATAAAAATACTTGCACATGGAAAATCCTTTTTTTACCTCAATAAGGAGTTGTGGGTGTACCAAATATTTTGTTGGCACATAGAAAACATGTCCATCTCATATTTATTATATCGTATCATTTGCAAGTAGATATTACATTTCATTCATTAGAATTTTTCTGAAGTAGGATGAAGAAATAATGTCAAAAGGTGAAGTTCAAGTCTAATTCTGATTTTCTTTTAGATATCTAAGAATAAGTACACAGATACATAATGATGTGCTGTGATTAAGGTTAGGAATATACAAGCTTATCCCAGGATAAGAAAAAACAATAGAGCTCATATCCAACAGGATAGGTATCCTTCCACATCCTTCACTAGTCAATTTATTAGTCACCAGTAAGGAAAAAAATGAATACACTAAATTCCAATTTTTGTTATCATGACAAAATCCACGGCTGATCTATTGTTAGCTTATTTGTAGATGGTCCTCAATATGCCTCCTCCCACCCTGATGACCCACCAGGACAGAAAATGAACTTAATAATGCAAAACAATGCTCAGCATTAGACAGTCTCACACTTTATTTTCAGTTAAAGAGGGGGAACCTCTCCAATTCCACATGGAAATGATCTACCATCCTCTTACCTGAAAATGATCTACCATCCTCTTACCTGACTAGCCAAACCATCTCCCTCATTCTCTATGAGACGTGAGAATGCACTAGGAATGCCCTGGGCAAAGCAGACAATGTACTGTTACTCCACTAATGAAGGAGCTTTATAATCCAGTGGCCCTCCCCCTTTTAATGAAATCTACGACGATATGTTAAAATTATAGAATAAACCCTCTTGCAGGGAGCAGGGGAATCAATGACGTGCATTCTCTTGCCCTCAGATTAATGTGAAAGTTGTGAACAACTCAAACCTAGTAGCTCCAGAGGCCTTCTAAAAAAAAGGACAATAGCACATATTAATTAAAATATAAAAGATAAAGTTGTACAAGCATGTCAAAAGCAAAAATCATCAATACTTACCTCCCAAAGAGATCCTGCCAAATTCAGAAAAGCTCGTCCTAAGGATGGATCGACCATACAAATACTAAACCAAGATATTTTTAGCTAATCATCTACACAAACTACATGAAATGGTGGAATCATGGCACTTACAGCTCCCAAAAACCATGGCCCATTCCCTGACTCAGTCACAAATGAATGCCCCTGATTGTTCCCTGGTTCTGCTCTTACTGTTAAAAGTCCTGTAGTCCCCCCCCCCAAAAAAAAGGCCCACAACATGCCATGAAGCATCAGCCACCAACTTCCTTCTTAGCTCTAAAATTCCATGTTTTTTTGCACCATGCTATCAAGCTTTTCACATTTTCTGAAGTATTCACTTCAGCTCCATCTTTTGATATAATACCATCCAGTGGTCTAAGAGAAGAGACATCCCACGAATAATGATCCAGGCATTTCTCTATGACATCACAAAGACAACAAATGGTTTGATTCCTTCCATAAGGTTCATTAGATGCTTACATGTCAGAAATGTCATGTATGCAACTCGCAATACAAAGGATTTCACATTCAATGGGATGCATGGGGACCAAATTTGGTCGAATAAGCACATCCCCAACCCAACATCTGCTATCATCCTCTATATGGTTCTCACTGTAATCCTCCCTCTCTTTCCCACCCCCATTGCCATGCATCACACCAATGTTGTTGAGAGGTATACTCTAGTATAACTTTTCCACGTAACATAGACATGTTCCCTAATGAAATTTATGTGGATATGGTGGGCTAAAAAATAATGGCCCAAACAATCGTTTTCCTTCAACGCCTCAGTGACATGACTCCGGCAATCCCAATTCCAAGGGTGCCATACCACCCTATCTGTTAAAAAAAAGGGACCTCAAAATCAAACTGCGCAAACAGTTCAGCTTGGAACCCCTTTTTTGTGCATGCATCTCATTGGAGATTGCTGGAGTCCCCCATTGCATTGATGCAGAGGCGATCTGATGCTTAAAGGGAAACCTACCTTTCCTAAAGGGGTGATGCGTTGTTCCTTGCACCCACCGTGATATTCCCTCAAAGGCAAAAAGAAGTAGATCCAACCCTGTTGTGCATCAGAAAACTGAAGCTTACACTTGCCGTGTTGCCACAGGTACATGCGGATTCTCTTAACATGAAGAAAAGCGAAGAACTTGTGCATGTGCTCTTTCTCCCCTTTCCCAATCAACACCCATAGTTTATCAGGTTTTCTGCCACTAATTTTGAGTTTTCACACATACAAATTTATTAAAGATAAAATGCCATGTGTTGTTGCATGAACTACATCTCCATAAGCATGCCCTTTATGCATGAGGATTTGCAGACATCAGAACTGTTGATTATAAAGTTGCTGCGTTAACAAACACAGTCCAAAACTATAGCATCTATAAACCCAAGATAATTACCTTCCCTCCTGCCTTGCATTTTCATATTTTCCCACACCCTTTATTCTCCCATTCATGTAGCAGGAAATGGACCTAATACTTCTAACTAGAGGATGGAAAAGATAGACAAAAATGCAATAACCTATCCATTTTCCAAAGCTTATACAATGGGTAAGGATACAATTTTTGAAGTTTTCAAATTCAAATAACCGTCTTTATCCTTATACTTAGGATAAGCAGAGAAACAATAATTTTTATCCTGATTATCTAATTATTCTCTAAATATTATTTACTTATGTATAAGATAATATTATGCCATTATAACTGATGAACAGAAACGATCAACGGCTGTTTCTCAATACTTCAACTAAAAAATGTATCAGAAAGCCTTAGCACTAATGCCTAAGCAGTTAAGAGCTGCCTATCCTCTCTCTTTGTCTTTTACAGTCTGACCTCTTTCTCCGTCCCAAGTCTCCATGTTCTCTTCACCAAATTCACATAAATATTATTTATTTTGATATACTGTCTTCCACATCTCTTACCAAGCACAATAAACCATCTACCCTCCAACTCTGTGAGATATTAGAGTGCATTAACAGAAACATGTCGAAAGCAGACAGCATGCCACTTTTCCACAGACAAATGATGTTGACAATGCAGAGGTCCTCCCCATCTGTTATCCCTTCCACTTTTTCCTCACGTTCACTATGATGGTTGTGAACTAGTTGTTATGGGAACCAATGCATTATAGGACTTCAGAAGGCAAGGGCTGGCAGAATATGCCCATGTTGTGGGAGAAACTTCCACTTGAAAGTTATTTATCTACATCTTTAAGTAAGCTTACCACAAAATTCTTGGTTTCAAATTGGTGTCCTCCGAGTCAAGCATGCTCCAACTCAAATGCAGTAGCTCTACAAACCGTTAGTAGAGGATGAACCTCATTAGTCCTTACTCTTCTGCTCTGAAGAGTTGAAGAATCCTTGAACGATAGACACAGTAGCACAATTGGAATCCTACCTATTCCATTTTCCTTCTTCACAAACAACAACACCTCTAACCCCAGATTCCATCCTACTAAACTCTTTGCAGCTCTAGCACACAATCAGGAGGATGCTTGTCAATTAACACCATCCTTCCTAATCAACCTTCAACTTTACACGATGCCTAGTACCAAAAATTTGTCATCTCAGACACACTACTATCTGCTCTAATCATGGCCAGCTTCAAGTTCACGCTTTTCCATCTCTAATTTGATCAGCAAGCACGGAGGTGTTCTCCCAATACTCGCATTGTAGCCTGACTTAGCACTTGCATTAAAGTCTAAAACTTAAGAAATCACATTATTAATTGCATATAGACAGTGCGTCCCTTTTGCCAGATTATTACGCCGTATTCTCATTAATATGTACAATTCCCGATTTCCTCATATCTTCCACGACCCAAACCGAAGGAAGAAAATTAACAACAAAGCAACACCGTGGATTCTTGGAACCCAAAAACATACACGGCTCCGAAGAAAACTCTCTTCTGTTCCCTACACCAGCAACCCAAAAGGCAGCTTCTGGCCTCCTTCAGACGGCAGCTAGCTCATCCGAACACGCCTCCTCTCTTCATCGATCTATTCTCTCTGTACGGAACGATCAGAACCCAAGCGGAACCCTAAGCACGAAGAGGAAGAGGACTAGGAAGAGGAAGGGTAAGATACCTACCCATCAGAGGTCGGCCCACGCGGAACTCCCGGCCGAGTAGATGGCAGGGGAAGCTGCGTAATCGCCGGCCCGCAACGCCCGGGACGGCCGTGCGACCGCGGCGGCGGAGGGCCGGAGGCAGCTCGGATTCCTCCGGCGGAAAGGGGGAGGAAGAGGAAGGAGGAGAGAGAGAGAGAGAGAGAGAGAGAAGGAAGAGGAGGAGACGAAGAGGAGGAGAGAGAAAGAGAAGGACGATTTGAAGGGGAAAGAAGGCGAGTAGTGGTATTTAGGTCTGGCGCGCTGGGTTCGTTTCGGTTTCGGATCCGGTCGAGCCGCGCCCAGTCGGATCGTATCCCGCCGTTCCCCATTTCCTCCTTTCTTGCCCCCGATCTTATCATGGTAATCGACAGGTAGGTGCCTTTTAACGTGAATCTAAAGCTTCTAAACGCAAGGACGTGGAACCAACAAGATTACTTTATAGATTGCAAGGGTTCTTTCGGAGACATTAAAGTATGCAAGGGACCTCTGGGAAAGATATCCACGGAACGTAAAAATTCCTTCCCACGTAGGCATCTTGCCTTGTATTTGGTAAACTATGTTTTTTTTTACGATAATAACATTCATTCGAATTGTAGCTGTTGAAAATTAGTTCGGTGCTGACGACCGTTCAATTCAATCTCCGATTACGTAACAATTTTGTATTAGAAGAGAAGACTGCACTGAAGGAGGACCTATAGACAACAAAAGGTAGTCAAGAGTCTTTCATCTAGGTGAAAGAAAGATCTTTGGATGTTTAAGTTAGATCTTTTGAAGGAAGTTGACCGGCTAATATTTTCTTAGGTGTGAGTATCCGTACTTTTTCTTGACGGAGGCTATCCCTTATATAAGACCCATATAAGGGCAGTGAGGGTCCTCCGTAACAGCTCCTTGATGTGCACAATTTGGACCCATTAATGACAGGTGATCGTTGCCTTAAGTGGAGAAGTTGGAACCTTCCTTACTTTGTCCAGGGGCAGGAATTACTCGTCTCCTTGATCTTGACAGTTATTGACCATGATTCTCGCCTGCAAGCAGGAAAGAGGATTTGAATGATTCTGAGAGCTTTGCCCTCTTGGAAAGTAGTGGTCTTAAGAAGGGTCATGGCCCCCCGCCTATGTATAAGATCAGTGAGCAGCTCCCCAAATGCCTAGACATCTTGAGAAGTTAGGATCTCGGTCGAGTAGTGAACATGCGCTCCTAACTTGCGGACCCCTTTAGATTACCCCAAAGGGCCCATGGGGAGTCCTGCAAGCTATCCTTTGTTAACTGGACCGCGGGCCTATTGGATCGTTTCCTGTTGGGTACTTCTGGGCCGAAGCCAAGTTTTCCCTCTTCGCGAATGATTAGAGTTTTAATATGACCTTAAAATCTTTCAATAAACATATTTTCGTAAACTTAAGAGTGCCTTTGGTTCTATGTAAACATATTCTTTATGAAAAAAGTTTTTGAGAAAACAAATTTACAAAGAAATTGAAAACCAAATCAATCATTTATTATCCATGAAAATATTTTCAGTTGCTTGAGAAAAATGCATTCTGTCTCACACGCCAAAGTTGAGAAAAGAAAAAGTCAATGAATTAAGTTTTTCATTGACTACAATTTCCTAGATAACCAAATGCGTTATTGTGATATATTTTGGAGAAAAACCTAACCTATTTTACATGGACACAAACGGAACCTTACTTGAAGTTCATTTACACTAGATTACCTCTTCTTAGATTAGAATTAGTATGTCGTAAATCCAATGGAGTTTACTATGTTTGCTATAGCTCACATATTTATGTCTATCATCTTTTAACCAGATAAAACTTATCATAAACCCAAGTATATGTGGATAAAACAATCAAACAAGAATTTACAAAAAAAATACTTAAGATAAGTGAGTTTTTAAAAAATCAAGTTATGATAACTTATATCGACATGTCCCATCAGTTTCATCCAAACAACCCCTCAATGTAAATTAAATCACATTCCAATCCTTTATGCTCAAATTGAATTCAGAAAAATGAGCGTAGCGTGAATTCACCCACAAACAAAGCACTGTAAACAAATAAGTCTATTTTCTGAAAGGTTACCATAATTAAACTTTAACTCCCGAAAATATATCTATCAAGAGGACTTTTCGATTATCAATCTTCTAAAACTTTTAATATTACAAATAATGC
The DNA here is from genome assembly GCA_030544215.1 of Zantedeschia hybrid cultivar. Classification (NCBI taxonomy): domain Eukaryota; kingdom Viridiplantae; phylum Streptophyta; class Magnoliopsida; order Alismatales; family Araceae; genus Zantedeschia; species Zantedeschia hybrid cultivar. Next base: position 80,103,378 of record JARZZO010000005.1, on the reverse strand, counting down.
CGTCTAATCTAACTATTTGCCAATAAATCTCTACAATCTTAACTTTTTTACAAAAAAAAATGTTTTTGAGAAAAAAAAAATTTTGCAATACTCTCAAGGATTTTTTGTAACATTTTAGATATTAAACCAATTCAGGGGGATTATGAGGGCTTATAAATAGATAATTAGATTAGAGGGATTTTTATATAAATATACTATATTTCAGGAGTTAAAACTTAGTTATATCTATCAAAAATTTAGAGGGGGCTTTTTTGCATAACATGAAAGGGATCAGGATGTTTATATAAACATGCACTGCCTTTTTGGGATTTCTTCGAAGCATCCCTTTTAAATCAGGAAAGAAAACGTGTTCGGGTGGGGAACCGATCCGATCGGCGCTCCCCCGTTCGCACCTGAGTCCGTTCGTATTCCCCAACATGTTAAACAAATACCATGCGCTTAAAAACGTCATTAAGAACATGATTCACAAGACGAGAACCATCGTATGGGTCCGACGAATCGCTATTAAGGAACACTCTCGTGTGACGTGGTTCACGACAACCCCGACGCGTACCCCGCTTCATCCAGTCACCTGTAACTGTGGCGATGACGTGCCCCTTCCCGGCAGCTGCTGTGGGGCCCTCGCACATCCCCGTGAAAGGTCCTTCAAGCAACGGAACCACAGTTTCGACTTGCCACGTACCTTGGCACGTGTGTAGGTCTGGTCCTCTGGACGTACAGAGGCATACTACCCATGGTTCTGTTATTTAGGAGGAAGATTATATTAGGTAATAGGTTACCTGAACTGATGATTAACTCGTCATAAAATTATGTAATTAACTTAAGAAATGTGAAAGAATAGATATAATTATTAATATTGTCAACGTCAGTCCATAATAGTTTGTTGTAACGAAAAACTCAGTAATTTACCGGTTTTAAAATCATTTGTTTTAAAATAAGTAAAAAAATTAATTTTAAAATAAGATAATATTTATTTAATTGTTTTTAAAGCAAAACAATAAAATACTCTTTGTGTTTTGGTTTACAGTGGATATTTCCTATAAACCAAAATAAGAGAATTGAGTTGTCAAATAGGCGGACAAGGTTTAGATAGTATTTTATTTTATATTATTTTATATCATTCCAAACCACTAAAAAAATCATAAAATAAAACAATTATTTTAGATTACGGTATTTTACATTAAAACAAATAACCCATCGATATGAGGCAACCAGGAAGACCGTAATGTTTGTTGGCACTAATTTGGAGTTTACCAGGCACTTTGTTCAGTGAGATTCAGTTTTTTATTTTTTTAAAATTTGTAAATTGTTTGAGTGGAGATTAAATTGTATGAACATGTAGAATATAATGAGTTCATTTTAAAAAAATTAAAAATTTAATTAAAAAACACAACTCTAAATTATTGTGATTACTAAGTCTGAACTCCGAAGAAGGTCTTGTGTGCAATTTTGCTCTTGCTTTTTGTAAACAATTATTTCCGAGTCAAAAGTTCAACAAAGGTTACATACCTTAGCATACGGAGATATGACCAGCATATTCCTGTTAGGACGGGGACTAAAGAGCCTTATCTATAACATGGCATACGGACATTTAATTGATGTAACTTACTGGAAACCGTCAGCTCTTAAAACCGAGGAAAATAAATTTATTGATTCTGAAATCATTGGTTTAAATATTCTTTATTTTTGTTAATTTTGGATCAAAAATCCAAATTTAAAAAGAAAATATTACATAAGTCAACTAAATTGGAAATATAGTAATTTATGATATCTTAAATGTACAAAAGTATCATAAAATAGTTTATGATACTTTAAAATAAGAAGAGTACCATTTCACTACAATTTACAGTATTTTACATCACACTAAATGACCCTAGTGAAATCTTATACTCATCTCACAAGATGTTGCTCCGTTTATTTCAGGCTTTGGTCAATCGTCAACGAGGTGTGATCGGTTAAAGATGCTAGTTAGCTTAGATTCTTCATGTATTGAAATCTTCTATCATCTTAATTACATAAGCCACCTTGGTTACTTGAAGATTTAGTCATGGGTTAACTAACGAGGTTACATATGCAAAGTGACTCTTTTTTTTTGGTAGGGCCCGGAGGCCGAGTTTGTACAGCCATTTACAAGCGACCGGGGTTCAATCGGAACCCGAGATTTTCTTCTAGAGTTGGAGATAATTCTGGTCGGGTCGAGGGGTCCGCCTAATTAGGCGATGATAATTCCAGGTCCGTCTGATTTCTGAGGAAGTAATCCCACAGACCATGAGATAAATATCTCAGCAACATCCGGGCTGCATGGCTGGAGGGTTTTTAATCCCCAACCAAGTTCGAATCCGAAACCTCCCTTTTGCAAGGGAGGTGGTGAACCAACTGCCCTAGACAGCTAGTTTAAAGTGACTCGTTCAATCTCGCTTATATAGAGAGATGCATATATAATATTTATGTATAAAACCTCCATTTTGTCTTTAAACAGATAGAATTAGAGAGGGAGAGAGAGAGAAGGGGAGGGCTGCCGTAGTTTGTGCAATGGGGAACACGGCAAAGATGTTAGTTAACGTAGATTCTTCGCGACCAAAATATTAAAATCTTCTCTCATCTTAATTACATTTGCCACGTTTAGTTACTTGAAGATTTAGCCATGGGTTAACGAGGGAATATGTGCAAAGTGACTCTTTCAATGGCACCTATATGTAGAGAGAAGAGAAGCATATATAATATTTATGTATAAAAGCTCCCCATTAGTCCTTAAAAATACACACATATAGTGGGTTAGGGTTTCAGAAAGTAGGATGAAAAAGCTTATTTTTTGGGAAAACTAGTTTTTCTTGAATTAGGAGCTTGAAAAAATAAACGGTTACCAACACTTTTTATTCCCTAGTTAGAAAAATTACTCCAAAAATTTCTTTATCTTTAGACCTCAAAAAATTTTCTTTTCTAAGAGAAAAAAAATCAAACATCTCTGCCACTCTCCATAGATGACTCTCTCCTTCTCCAAAGAACGTTTTAAATTTAACTTTAATCCACACAAGATTTAAGTTTCCCTAATATATAACTCCTAACTAGAGAAAATTATATTTTGGAAGGCTGCCGTAGTTTGTGTAATAGATTAATGGGGAACGCGGCAATTACACGCACCATCAAAACTCGTAACGTCTTGCAATCTACCTGTGGAAAGACGATGCCCCCACGAAAGAGAACATCGGGCCGTCCTTTCTTGTTCTTCTTAGCAACTTCTCGTGGACGGCTGTACTTCTTGCATGGGAAGCAAAGAACAAGTGGAAAAAGAAATGGTCAAAGGTACAAGGACGTCCAAGAATTATTGTTCTTTGATGATACAGTCTCTCAAAGTTTATTCCGAGGGGATCAAGAATTGCGGAATCAGATCGAATTTTAAGATCTCTACTTTTATGGGTTTATTTGCTTTAATGTAAAATAGTACAATTTTTTTAAAAAAAAATATTTTGCAGTGTTTTCAAATATTCGATTCAATATAAAAAAGTGTAACAAAATATTATTGGGCCTTGTCTGTCCATCTGGAGGCCCATTCACTTAATTTTATTTTGAGTGATACTTGATGTAATGCTTCCATTATTGCACTGTGGGGGCATGGCAGCAAATGTAATTTTTTAGTTTTTAAATATTTTAATTTTTTTTGGTTATTCAATTGAAAATTAGCATGTAAGAGCATGTGGGTCATGTGAGATCCAAGTTAAAAATATTTTTTATATTTATCACAAAGTCCCACGGTGCAGTACCGAAAGACATTGCAGCAAGCAAGTATTACTGTTTGACTTTTAGGGAAGGGCATCTGTAACTAAAACAGCTCTCTTTTTAATTAAAATAAAGATCAAGTTTATCACACTGAAATTAGATCATAGAGAGTCTTCCCAAGATGTCAAGACTTTCTATTTGTAAGGGTGTCGGTTAAGTTATTCAAGACCAACCATAGCACACCAGCGGCCCCAAAGAGCAGCACTTTGTACTTATCTTGGGGAGACATCTTCATGCTCATATGCCCACTGCCTAGTGAGGCATTGGGCTAGTGGTTTGGAAATTGAGTAATACTTGCCGCACTACCTTGAGGCACTACAGGACACCCCTAGGATAGTGCAACAAGTATTACTCTCGGAAATTATGGAAATGGTTGCCATATTCTTTGTTATTTTTTTAGGTCAAAGAGGGTAATACTTATTGATGTAGCCGAAGCTATCACGACCGGATTCCGAAGTTGGAATCTGAAGTTGGGAGCCGAAGCCGGATCGGGTCGAAGAAGAGGCCCAACGGGGATCCGGAACGCGGCGAGGGCGGAGACGAGGCCGAAGATCCGAAGCCGAGGGTTGCCCGGTCGGATGTGGGCTAGCCTGCATAAGGCGTGGCCGAAGCTCCTCCGGTTGAGGGACAGCTGGTGCGGGACGGAGCCGAAACACCTTTAGGCGAGGACCAGCCAGCGAATGGCGTCGAGACCGAAGGAAGAAGTCCGAAGTCGGTGGCCGAGACCGACTCGGGGAAGTCGGCGAAGATTCAAACTGAGCCCTTGCAGGAGGGAAAGAAGAAGAAAAACCAGTCAGCAGGAGTCCCGGGCTTCGGCCCTTAAGAACCCCCTCCGACGGTTAAGTTAGCTTATGAAGACGATTCGATTCAGAAGTCAAAGAGGTGGAAGAAGCAGCTTTAATGATTTTTGGACTGTAGTCCTTAAGGGTCACGAAGACATCCCTTTAGTAATAAATAGCCGGATATTTATAGCGGAGGATAGAGGATGCTTAACGGTGCCAGCCGATATAAGACTATGTTCTGGGTTTATTGGTAAACCGCTATAGTGTCTAACCCTCCCACCGGAGTGAGCCGGATACGGCTATTGGGCCAAAGGGGGTAGGGCCGTTGACGGGCCAGATGCCGCTTAGTGGGCTGGAGCCTGCTGGGCCGAGGGCTGTTGAGCCGCTAATGGGCCGAAAGCTATCGGGCCGCTAATGGGCCGAAGGGTGCTGGGCCGTGGACGGGTCGAAGACCACTGGACTGCTTACTGGGCCGAGAGCTGCTGGGCTGCTAACGGGCCGAAGGCCGCCATGGGGCTTCTTACTGCTGCTGCTGGACTGATCTGTGTTGGGCCTGTTTTAATGGGCCGAATCGGATTCTGCCTCATCACTTATATATATATATATATATATATATATATATATATATATATATATATATATATATAAACTAAAAGGAGGGTACATCAGAGTCCACACAACGTACGAGGCCCATACCCACACAGCATGGCCTGAATTGTTAAAAGAAAAAGGGGAACAAACAAGAACTGTAGAAATTACAGAAATACAAGATCAAAAGCTTGCAACATCGGAGGCGAGGGTTCTAGCACACCATAAAACATAAAGGGTAAATACATCACATCATAAGCCAAATAGACAAACACACATGATCCGTTGGAGAACCGACGGAGTGCCAAGATCAGAACAGGGGTAGTCGCCATGGAGATTCCGACTATATTTGCTCGGAGGAAACTGAAAACACCACTCGAGCAGCCGAGGCGGGGAAGAAACTCAAAGACGTATGTCAAAGAAAGGTTCATGAAGGTAGCCCGGAAATGCGAGTTTTCCCAACATCTCCCGGATCCAGAAATAGATTGTTGCTAGGACGAGCTAAGCCCACACTGGAAGCCATGACACTGTCGATCGCAAGGATATTGAGTAACAAAAACCTGCAACTAGAGGATATATTAGCTTAGAAGGCACTGAGCTCCACGGGAAGGAAACAAAGCACAGTCGGCCAAAACAAGCAAACAGAGGCAGATCTACGAGTTGGTGGGGGTAACGAAGGTGGTAAGAAAGAGGAGAAATGCTGCTCAAAAGAGAATGGAAGGGATGGGGAGGGGGAGTTGACTGATCCCTAATTGGAAGGAAGAGGTGAGGAGGAGATGAAACTGGGGAGAAAGTGGCGAGAAGGAAGGAGAAAAGGCAGGGTGAGAGCTTGGAAGGGGAAGAAGGCCAAGTGAAGAGAAGGGAAGTGACGACGTAGAGGAAGTTCACAGGAAGGGAAAGAGGATGGGAAGGGGCGAATGAACAAGGAAGGAAGAAGAGGGTTCCAAGGAGGAGAGGAACGGAGGAAAGAGAGGGAGGGGGAGAGCCTTCAACCAAAGTTCCCCCCTCCCAACATTGCCATCGGCGAGGGCTACAGTTGCTAGCACTGAATGAAGAGGCCATCAAAGCGACCCGATGAAAGTTTCTAGAGGGTTAGTGAGAAGGCTCTTATCCAACCGTTGCCATTGTCTTGAGCCACCCTTGCCATTTGGTTTAGATGTTAACTAGAAGGCAAATAGATCGTAAGTTTTACCTTGTCAATGTAGAGCAATCAAGATCATGTACCTAGTTTCAACCTTTTTTAGATGTACTTCATAAATGTCGGCCCTATACCATAAGGTACCTATATCTCTAGAATTTGAGAAAGGATCAAATGTATATAACTTTACAATTGTTTTTTTATAATTTTCGATTATGAAGTCATAAGTATTAAGTCACAATGAAATAACTTTAATGTTGCATCAAGACTCCCCTTCCCTATATAATGGCCAACATATAGTAAAGTTATACCAACTTATATTATCTACAAAGAAAACTTATTTTGAAAACAAGAGGCATGTTGAAAAATAAAGACCCATGTCAAGGGGTTCTTGCATGTGATGTAATAATACTATCTCGTATGGACATTTTTGTCCATCCACAAAAAAAACAATCCCTTTTTAACTCTAAAGAATGTCATAGAACTTGGAAAAACATCATGATCAAATGTTAGTTAACAACCTCACATTTTTTTGTTAAAACTATTTTTTGTTCAATAGTGAGTTATACTAAAATTAGTGACAACATAATTTGTACCAATATTGCTGTAATATTTATCCAAAAAGTATGTAGAATATACAAAAATAAAGATAATGCGTAAGGAGATTTCTACCCCACAAAATCTACTTAGACACTTTTTGTTTATTTACTGAAAGGATAACCATTTTATCTTTAATACTCATTCCCTTTTTCAAAATTATATCTTATAGGGTGTTTGGTTGCACTATAATCTACTCAACAACTCAACTCAACGAAGCTTTAATCCCGAATAATTGGGGTCGGCTATATAGATTCTCTGTTTCCACTCTAAACGATTTTGGGCTACCTCTTGTGAAAGGTTTAAAACTTCCGAATCATATTGTACTACGTTCTTCCACGTTAATTTAGGTCTACCCCTTCTTTTCTTCTTCTCCTCTATCTTAATATGCTTTACTTTTCTAACTGGAGCCTCTTTAGGCCTACGCCTAACATGCCCAAACCATCTCAGTCTCCCTTATCTCAATTTGTCTTCAGTTGGTACTACTACATTTTCTCTAATATACTCATTACTAATTTTATCTAGCCTAGTATACCCGCACATCCACCTTAACATTCCCATCTCGATAATACTCATCTTGGTTGCATTATAATACAGCTTTTTTTTACAAATATTTTTTTACTAAAACTATATTAAAATGGGTGTTTGGAGATACTATCAAAACACATTTTGATAAAGACTCTAACTCACAAAACAAGATAAAAATAAAAAGAGGATAGACCTTCTTTTATTTTTTGTCACGACCGCACGAACTCCTTGCCTCCTCAGATCTGCCACCCACCAACATGCCCTCGCCGTTGTCGCATCTGCCCTGATTTGTTGCCCCCGCTTGCAGCCCCATCCTTGTTACTAGATCCACCCCAGCCTCAAGCGTCGGTGGTCTTACTTTGTTTCGAAAGTGAAGGCAACTTCCCGAAGGCGTAGGTGAAGGAAGAGTTCGGATCTCCTCAGTAGGAGGTTGGTCCGAATTCCCTCAGTATCCGCTGGGGGAGGGGGGCTGCATTTAATGCAGTGAGATCCAAATAAAATATTTTTCGAATTTAAAAATTCAAAAAATATTTTATCTGGATCCCACTGCATTAAATGCAGTCCCCCTAAATTCGAAAAATATTTTATCTAGATCCCACTGCATTAAATGCAGCCCCCCTCTCCCAACAGGTACTGAGGGAGTTCGGACCAACCTCCTACTGAGGAGATCCGAACTCGTGAAGGAAATAGTCGCGGGGCTGGAGCGCAGCGGGCATAGATTCCTCTGGGTATTGCGCAGCCCACCCAAGCATGGGCAACTGACAACAACGGACACAGAGAACCTGGAAGAGGTTTTGCTAGAGGGGTTCCTTGAGAGGATGGCGGGGAGGGGGTTGATGTGGCCGTCGTGGGCGCCACAGGTGGACGTGCTTGGCCACCCCTCCATCGGAGGGTTCGTGACGCCCGCCGGGTGGAACTCGTGCATGGAGAGTCTGGTTTAGAGTGCCCATGCTCACCTGGCCACTCTACGGCGAGCAGCATTTGAACGCCTTCCAGATGGCCAGAGAGCTCGGTGTGGCGGTGCAGCTAAAGGTGGACCGGAAGAATGGAAACTTCGTGGCGGAGGAGGTGGAGAGGGGGGTGAGGTGCTTGATGGAGGAGGAGCTCTGTGAGCAGGGGAGGAAGGTAAGGGACAGGGCCAGGGAGATGAAGGAGGCTAGCAAGAGGGCCTTGGAGGATGGCGGATCGTCGTCCTTTGAATTCCTGGACCGACTGGCCAATGAAGGTGATGATCACCTTTGCAGCTGCCGGGGAAAAGGAAGGAGAGGAGATAAGAATGGTTCGTAACATTCTTTTAAAAATTATCATGTTGTTACCAAACATGATAATTATGTATATTTTATAATTTAAAAGATGTTGTACTTTTTATTTTAATATATTTTTATAAAAAATATTATAATACAACCAAACATCTCATTATCTTTTGCAAAATTAAGTCCCCTCCTTAATTTGGATGGTTAGAAATCTGATACAAAAGAATTCCATTGGGAAATATTTGATTTTTCATTGAAATAAGACATACTTGAGTTTATCAATCACAGATTTGGGGTAATTTCATCCCTCTCTACTCAAATTTCAGATATTTTTATACTGCACTTGAGATGCATATTGTGTGCGAATCTGATCTCCTCTCCTTTTTTACAGCCACTCAATTTCAATTATTTCAAACTCAGAATTATAAAAATAATTATAATTCTTTTTGATGACTTTTGACTTAAAGATCAGGAAAAGGGTGGAAAACCCACTTGGAAAAGAAAATTAACTGATTTCATAAGGAAAGAAGGGAATTGCATGGTGGGTTGGGGAGAGGATTTTTCTTATGTTCAACAAGGATAAAAAATGTGAGTAATGCGATTATTTACGATAACAAAAAGTTGCTACATATAGTTAAATAATCACTGAAAATAGCTTTTACAATTTACAACGACAACAAGAGTAGTCACAAATATCGTTTTTTAAGGGAAGTAGAAAATCAAAGAAAAAACCCTTTTACGACAGCTTTTGATGCCATGTAATGTAATATTTGATCAAACCTCTCTTATCTTTTGGGACGGCATGACTTTTTACAGCGTCTCTTGTCGATGTATAAACTTAAATAGGAAAAAAAGTACAAGCAGACCAGTTACTAGAGTTATACTTGCTGCAATATATGGTTGGGAGTATAAATTTTAAAAATTTTTTTAGGTCGGACTCATGTGCCACGCTATTTTTAAGAGTAAATTTTTGATACGATGACTAAAACAATATAAAAGATAAAAAACAAAATTCCAGTGAAAGTGAAAAAAATAACTTAATAGGTTGAGTTCAATAAAAGCTTTTGATTATTTAGAATTTTTTTAGTTCATCCCATTGAAGTTTGTCTTGTATAGACAGGTAGGTTTGAATAAGAAGTGCTTTCATAAAAAGAAAGCTTATATTTGTTGCAATGTCAAGCGGTGCAGCTACATAGACACTTGTAGCGAATGTAACTCATCATTAAGTATTACTAGTTGCAATCTCTTGCGATGCACATTTAGTGAACATATTTAAATAAAAAGACTATAACTAATATAAGTGAAGTTAATCTTTTGTATTTTTTGAAGGAATAAATAAAATAATTATAGAAAAATATATATTCAGAAATACTATTATTTTTTTATGAATATTAGATTAGTTGTTTGGTAGACAGTAAAAGTTCACAACCATTATATTCAATTGAAATATAGACTGAGAGAGAAAACTAAAAAGTGAACTGCATGTTATTATTATTATCGCATGAGATTATCTCAACAAATGTTGTGTTGAAATATAGATTGAGAGAAAAATGAGAGAGAGACTGATCTCGTTAATAATGAAATTAGTTATTGTTATCTCACGAGACTATCCCAATAATAACAAATATCAAAATTTATTATTAAGAAAGATTACCAGTATACCCCTAAAAATTTTAGGGGTAACTCATATACCCCTACCTTTAACAAAACTCCCTTAATACCTCTGAAATCTATAACTATTAGTCTTCCTACACCTGGGGTTTACGGACGTCCAATGAAGGCGAATATTATTTGGAATATCCCTTAACGAAGCAAACGGTTTAAATGGGCATGCGCTAGTTAACACCCCTCTCAAGGTTCGAAGCCTCCGATCCACTCCCTATCCTCCTCGACACCTGACCAGGCCATTCTCGCTGCAGAAGGTGCGGCTCCGAAGTGGTTGTTGGAGGGGTTGAGGGCGCTCAGCCTGAGCTCCGCGAGGCACTGTGGTATGCCATCGGTTAGTCTGCTCACAGTAACCAGTCGACCCCCCACCTCAGACAGCCCACCCATGGAGTGCTCCCCCATCCGACGCGTAACTTCCTCTCCAATCTCCACCCACGCTTCCCACCTCCGGTGCTGGCCTGACAGCACCCACCCAGCCCCCAGCCCCCAGCGAGCCCAACCCCGAGCACCCTGCCATGGCGCCACCTGCGGACGGCAAGAGTCCGGCCGTCCCCATCCGTTGGCTACACCGATCAGCACCGCCCTCATCTGCAGATCGCCCCCCTTTTGCGTCGCCCTCGCCAACGTGCTCCAACGCCCTCGATCTGCAACACTCCCATCTGTCGACCGCCCCAAACTTTGCAGCTAGCCTGTCTACTGCCCTTTACTTATTTTTACAAAAAGTCTTCTATTATAATTGGGAAAAATACCAGTATTTGAATACTCCCATCGGCGGGCGATACATGGCGTAGCTTGCTGGCAGCTCCCCGGACAACTTGTTGCTGAAGACGACCAGCTATTGCAGGGTATCCCCGAAGAAGCTGTTGTTGAAGAACTTCAGATTATATAGGTTCGAGTTGGAAGCAAGCGCAGCTGGGATTTCACCTTCCAAGAAATTATCGTCAAGCACGAGTGTCAAAATGTGCACTTGTCGCAGAGCACGCAACAGAAATCCTCGCAACTCTTGCAGACCCCTGGCTTTACTGGGGGTACCCCCTCCACATACGTCTTGAGTTCGCCAGCCTCGTGGAGTTGCCAGATCTCCTCTACCCCACCCATGTACTGCCCGCCGATGAACACACTGGGGACGGTCAGTTGCTTTCGTCCCCGATTCCCTTTAGCTTGTTATGGAACGTCGAGCCCATCTATGGATCCCGCTCATCGATGGCGATGGCAAAGTGGAAGCTCTGTAGGATGGACCACACTGCGCGGCAATCCTCGAAGGCCTTGCAGACGACACAGAGTCTAGTGAAGTAGACCACAATCCACTTTTCTCCGGTGGCTGGGTCGGGGTCAACATGGAGGGGCGTGGTGGCAAGCGCCTGCCAACTGCGGAGCGCGGAGGATGCCGACCGGATGCAGTGGAAGATGGACGGCTTCTTAAGGGCGGGGACGACGGGTTGGGTGGGGCCTTGGCGGCCAACATGGCGTGGACGTCCTAGAAGGAGGTGGAGGAGAAGGAGGATGCAGCGGCCACGGCGACACGAACACAATAGCTCTTCCATGGGAGGCTCTACTCCATGGCGGCCACATGAGGTGAGAAGATGAAGAAGAGAGAAAGAGGTGCACTTAACTGGGTAACGGGGCTAGTTAGTCAAATTGCACCCTCAGCCCAACCTCAGTTAGTTTCCGTACATACATGTTAACGGTAAGGGTATTATATAGGCTACTTAAAGATTCAGAGGTATTGGAGGAGTTTTGTTAAAGGTAGGGGTATAGGAATTGTTTGTAAAGATTTTAGGGGTGTACTAGTAATTTTCTCTTATTGTTATTATCTTAAAAGATTGTCCTAATATTAATAATAATAATACTAACAACAACGACAACAACAACAACAACAATAACAACAATAATAATAGTAATAATAATATGAGTGAAAAAAGTGAGAGAGAGACTGGTCTGATTAATAATAATAATAATATCAAAATTCATTATTATTATCTCACGAGACTACCCTAGTAGTTAGCAGTAATAATAATAATAATGATGATGATGATGATGATGTTAAAATTGGTTATTATTATCTCAAAAGATTGCAACAATAACAACAACAACAAAAATAATAAGGGATAGAAAAATTAGAGATAAAAATATTAATAGGGACAGAGAAAAATGTGGAAGAGGAAAAAGAAAGATGATAATAATAATAATAATATAATATCAAAATTAGTTATCATTATCTCATGAGACTATCATTTTGATATATATTTTTTAATCATAATGATAATAATATCAAAAATACTTATTATTATCCCATAAAAATATTATAAATAATAATAATAATAATTTTAAAATTAATTATTATTATCTCAAGAGATTGCGACAATAACAACAACAATAATAATAATAGGAGACAAAAAAATAGGAGATAGAAATATTATTAGGAAGAGAGAAATATGTGAAAGATGATGATGATGATGATGATGATAATAATAATAATAATAATAATAATAATAATAATACTTAGGAGAAGAGGGGAGAAGGAGAGAATTAATGAGGGAGATAATTAATGAGAAAGAGAAGGAAGAGAGGGAGAGAATTAATGAGAGAAGGGGGGACAGAGAGATGGTGAGATATAGAATTAATAGGAGACATAGACATTAATAGGGAAGAGGGAGAAAGAGAGAATTAGGATCAGGATTCGAATCATGGTAGAAATAATATTTTATTTTCGTGTTTTCTCTTTAAGTGGAACCCACATGCCAATTAAGAAAGAGAAATGAGAGAATCTTGAAATTCAAAGAGAGAGATATTTCTTTCAAAATTTAAATTTCAAAAATCCTCTTTAACTTGAAGGAAGATCCTCCAATTAAGGGGATGAGTTTAATGCAAAATTTAAATATCTTTATTACTTTTTTGAATTTCAAAATCTCTCATTTATCTATAAAACTAAGGAGAGAGAGTTCAAATTAACCCATTCTTCTTTCCCCCCACTTTTTTTATCACTCTTTCTTTCTCCCTCTATCTGCTACAGTACCTTCGGGTACTGTAGCAACTACAATACCGCGAGCACTATAGCAACATCTCCCTTTCTCTCTCTCTCTCTAACTTTCATTCTCTATCTCTCTACATCTCTCTCAAATCATATAGGCTGGGACGTGAGTCCATCACATCACATACATGTCCGCTAATCCTCTTGGAAGAGCAATCTCGTTATAGCTAGATGTTTATCTTGATAAGCCACTCTATTAAAATGCGTATTGAATTAACCTTATTGTAAAGTAATTAAAAAATAGAGGCTTAAGATAGAAGACCATATTAACTAGTTAACCAAAGTACGTAACTAGCTAGCTGCTTTCCCGATCATCAAAATCCCAGAAATTTAAGAAAGAACGGCATAAGCTAAACATTTAAGAAAGAAGACCAAATTAATTAAGTAGTTAACCAAAGTACGTATGCATGCAGTGGCAGATCCAACATTAATTCATCGGGGTCCTAGAATCTCACTGAATTTTGCCAAGTCTATTAGTTTAGTCTAATGTAGTCTAGTTCGGAATCTTGGTGTTCTTTTCTTTTGGCTAAGTTTGATGGGTGGCATACTTGTACTATCTACTTTTCTTTAATACAATTGTAGTTCTATCTACTTTAAAAAATAATCATTTTTATTATGGTACTTCTATTGCTTATTTGGTCTTATATGTAAGATCTTGACCTTTGAATTCTAAGTGGACTCCCATGATGTCTTTCTAGTTAGGTTTTCATGAATGTGGAATGCTTTTGGTATTGTGCAACAAGATGTTTCCTAAGGCTTTTGAGTTAATTATACAAAAAAGGCTTTTCGAAGTTACGCATGATCTGATTTTTTACATAAGTTGATACTGTCCACTCCTATTTTGGGAAACCTGAGTAGGTGATGTCAGACCATCACTTTGAGCCATCTAGCTAACAGGGGATTCATGAGTCATGATGAGGATCTTTGCCATTCTAGAGTATTTGATGTGGTATATGGCTACCATAACAGTAGGATGTGACATGGAAATGGCAGTGCTAAAAAAATGTGTGTGGGTTTTTACAAGCCTTCATTTGGATGTCAATCCTGAATGGGAATCTTAGGAATCTTGTATGACAGTTTGAGAGTGGAAAACAAAGTTGTTTGCAGAAGAAACCTTTTAGTTTGGATCTGACTGTGATACCTGACACATGCAGAGGGTTTTATCATAGCAAGAGCATGAATGTGTTCAGAAGACATGTTTAACTAGACTTTAGCATCATCTTTCTTGGTTCATGATGAGTGGCTAAGTGTTGTACAACATTTTATTTTCCCCTTACAAGAAAGTAAAGCAACTTTTTAGCGAACCTTTTCATAGTAAAGCCTTTAGTTTTAATTTCAGGGAGCTACAAGGATTTCTAAATAGTGATCTTTTAAGCTCCAAACTTCTATCTCATCTAACTTTGCACTTCAGTTTTGGGATTACCAGCAGCCAAAAGAAATTAGATATCCTCTTAATATGTAGAATGTTTAAAAAAAATCATTAAGATAACATATTTGATATGTATAAATATTTCATATAAGTCGTTAAAATGACATATCTAATACATACTTTATTTCGTAAAGATATATAGAATGATATGCTGATACACATGATATTTTTAAAATTTAACATCTAAGGATGGTCAATATAAAATTATCCCTATTATTAATATTTTTTTTTTCTTGTCCTGAACAAACAACTAAAATCCCACCGCTAAATATGGGGGATAGTTATGAGAAGAGAATCCAGAGAGAGAGAGAGAGTTGTAGACGTGTTTGTGTCCACATCTGAATCTTGATAGGCATTCTTTAGGGAGTTTTTATCTGTTTTAATAATTTATCTTAAAAAAATACCTTCCAACTTATTTTATCCCCTGAAAAATTGAACCATCACCGTCTGATGTTTCGAGCATAGAGGATTGGATGGCTAGCCATCCGACATCTTGTTCGATACAACCCTCTACAACTCTGATTTGAAATCATTAATTTTAAAATAAGAAAAATAAGAACATTAATTATGGTCAGTGTGGAGATAGCTGTTTTTGACGATAAATAAAATCCTCTCTTAATTATAAGATGGCTGGTCCTGATTTTAAATTTTAGTATTTTATATCAACTGAAAACACAACAAATGTATGGACTTCATGATTTTACATTTAGCTGAACAGAATAAAACATCAAATATGAGATTTTTTTATTTTATGCTTCGCCCTAACTACTCAATGAAAACCTACTACGTTTCCAATTTTGTTATTAAATTTCAAGTTCAGCATTGATTCCTTCACTCTAAAATTTATTCGTAAAGTTTTATTAAACATTGTCTGCATTTTACTTATTCATCCTCTCACAGCGACATTTTTGGGACAAAAAGATTAGGTTGAAAATTATGTCCCACACGTATCTGTGTTAAGTTACATCCTGTGCAATCTTTTATTTAAAAAACATCCTGCAAGGTGATTAAAAAGAGGATTTCATTGGTGGAACACTGAAAAAGATGATAGATGATCATAACCTACAGAGATTGAATAACCTGCATTATTTCCGCTAATTGGACTTAGTATGGTTCGGTGTACCATATAGCATGGTTCGGTGTATCATAAAATGCTTTAAAATCTAGTAAACAATTGCAAAATGATGTATTTCTTTACATTTAAAGAGCTATAAATCAATTCAAGTTTTTTTTTCATACGTTTGAAGTGTCGTGAATTACTGTATTTCAGAATCGATTGACTCCCTAAAATTTTCTTTTCAACCGATTTCAATTTTCAATCCAAAATGATCGTAAATTAAAATCCGTGATTTTAAAATTAATAATTTTTTCTTCTATTGATTTTAAAATTGTTGAATTTAAAATAAAAAGTTTATGATATTTTACGATATATCAAACATGCCTTTAATCATTACAGTTATACGTATAATTACACAGAACAGTTACATACTACTAAGAAGACAAGACTACAATCATAATTCAAAATACATCCCAATGTAATGTTCTTACAATAATTTAAGTTGTATCCAGATGTACATTAGATGTCTTTTAAATTATGGTTGTAATTTTATGCTCTTGGTGGCATTTAAAGTATCGAGAACCGACTGAATCAGAAACAAAGAAAAAATTGTCAACTTTGATAAAATATGTCTTGAACCGTGAATTTATTTTACACATGGCATCTTGAGACTGATTATTCCTGGAGTACAACATAGTCCGGACTCGTGTAGGCAAAAAAGCATCCTCAATGGGCCAAGCTTAATAAATGAGATTAGACTTTTAATTTAATTTTAAAATTATCCCATCAGATCAAACTGTATGAACATATCATATTAATATGATGAGACCCGCCTTAAAAAAAAAAATTCAAAACTCTCTTTAGAGTGCACCTCACTTGCTGCACTAGTGCGCAAATAATAGCGCTGCCGAGATGAACGAGCCCGCCCACAGCAAGGCGCTCCCGCGCTATGAGCGCATCCGCCAACTTGACGCGCGTGGCCGCAGCGCCCTCGCAGACCCCAGCCCGCCTCCTCGCCACCCTCAACTCCGCCATCTCCAAGCTCGTGCGCTCTCGCCGCTGCGCGGAGGCCCTCCACCTCTTCGCCCAGATCCAGGCCTCCCACCGCCTCACTCCCGATCACTACTCCCTCGTCGCCGCGCTCAGCGCCTGCGCCGGCCTCGGCGTCCACGCGGCTGGATTGCAGCTTCACGCCCGCGCCGTCCGCTACGGCCTCCAGGCCGACCTCCACGTCGCCAACTCTCTGCTTGCTTTCTACTCGAGCGTCGGCGGGCTCGAGAGTACCCACCGGCTGTTCGATGAGATCCCGGCGCCTGATGTCTACTCCCGCACCACGCTCCTGTCTGCTTATGCGAAATCCGGGCGTTTGTTTCGCGCACTGCAGCTGTTCGATCAAATGCCTCAGAGGGAGGTTCCCCTGTGGAATGCTTTGTTAACGGGCTGCGTTGAGCATGGGCACGGGGAATTGGCTCTCCAAGTGTTTCATAGGATGCGTCGAACGGGTGTTGAGCATGACCATTACACCGTTGCTGGTGTTCTAAGCTTGTGTGACTCACCAGAGTTGCTGGATCTTGGCAGGCAGGTTCACTCGTTGGTCGTAAGGACTGGGCTTTTGGTGGTCATGGTGTCCGTGGTCAATGCTCTCCTGACTATGTACTTTGATGTGGGGATGATTGCAGATGCACTTGATGTATTTGGAGAAGCTTTGATGTGTAATGAAATCACATACAATGCTGTTATAGCGGGGCTGACGAGGTGGGGAAAAGATGATGTGGCTCTCTCTGTGTTTAAAGAGATGATTGAAGAAGCTTGTTTGAGGCCTACTGAACTGACCCTCGTGAGTGTCTTGAGTGTTTGTTCGTCCAAGGGAATTGGGGGACAATTGCACGGTTTAACCATCAAGACAGGCCTTGATTATTCTACTTTGGTTGGCAATGCCACTATTACCATGTACTCCAATTGTGGGAATTTGGCCGATGCCCGTCTAGTTTTTGATGTGATCAAAGTGAAGGATTGTGTCTCCTGGAATTCTGTGATTTCAGGGTATAGTCAACATGGCTGTCATGAATCTGCGATTAGAATGTATCAACAGATGCAGATGGCTGGATTTAAGCCAGATGCATTCACCTATGTAAGCCTCTTGGTGTGTTCCAAAATCGTAGAGCATGCCAAGATGATTCTTGCACTAGTAAAGAAGAATGGACTCATCATTAGCACCCATGTTATCAACTCAATTATTGTTGCATTTGCAAAGCATGGTGATATACAGAGTGCTTACAAAGTATTTTGGAATATGCTGTCGAGGAATCTTATCTCTTGGAATTCAATTATATCTGCTTGCCTTCTGAACGGCTACCCAGTGCATAGCTTGGAGCTTTTCTCTGCTTTAATGAAATCTGAACTTATTCCAAATTCTTACACTCTCAGCATTGTGCTGAGCACTTGTGCAAGCATATCAGCACTGAGATTTGGAAAGCAGGTTCATACTTACATTCTTAGATCTTGTTGTAATTCTGAAATTTCCTTGGCAAATGCGCTTATAACAATGTATGCAAAATGTGGACAAGTTGATTGGTCTTCTAGAGTTTTCTACAGAATGCCTGAGAAAAATATAATCTCCTGGAATGCAATGCTTGCTGCTTATGCACAGAATGGAAATGGAGAACAAACCATCTCTTGCTTCAAAGAAATGCAAGATTCAGGAGTAGAGCCAGATGATGTCACGTTTACAAGTGTTCTTTCTGGATGCAGTCATGCCGGTTTGGTCAATGAGGCACATTGGATTTTCGCTTCCATGACTGAGAGATATGGAATAGAACCTGGAGTGGATCATTATTCATGTGTCATTGATCTATTGGGTCGAGCTGGGCATCTAGATGAAGCAGAGAGCCTAATAAGTAGCATGCCTCAAAAATTAGATTCTCATATTTGGTGGGCATTACTCAGTTCTTGTAGCACCTATGGACACGTAAGACTTGGAAGAACTGCAGCTAATTTTCTACTCGAGAAAGAACCTGGAAATCCAGTGGTTTATGTGTTGTTGTCAAAGATTAATGCGACTGCTGGAGAATGGGAAAAGGCTTGTAGTATGAGAGAACAAATGAAAATGAGTGGACTTGTGAAACAATCTGGATGCAGCTGGCTTGAGTTGGTATAAGGAGTTTAAATTGTTAGGATAAATCAGTCATTCTAACCTCAGAAGAAAGTGTTTGGAGGGCAATGAGATTACACCAAAGTGAAGTACAAGCTCAGTCTATCAACATTGTACACAAGCGATCATTGTGGAATGCCACCTAGACCTTGGTGGTCAAAGGAAATGAAACAGATATATCTTAGGGCATTGCATTCAGATATTGACTTATCATGAAGCTATTGAATTAGATCTCTTAGGCTAGACCAGCAAATCATGAAAATATGGCATTGCAGGGACAACGTCATGGTTTGATAGCAGAAGTTATGGTTCTAAAGAAGCAGTTTGTTTTAATTTTTCTCAAGGAGAGAATTTGTGTTCATTTAATATTTGTTATTTAGTAACTCATATGCATCATACATCTCTACCTTCATATGTCTTCTTGTTTTTGTTTTTGTTTAATCCTAACAAGAGAAAGATAACACTAAAGTGTATTGGTGCATTGGGGTTCTCACTTTCCAATCCATGAAAGACTTTGAACTTCAATCTATTAATGTGCTTCAACATTGATTATTTCCTCACTTACTTCACATTTCTTTTAGTTTGCTAGGTTTTTTGATTGGTTTAAGAAAGATAATTAGGACTGTGCATTTAATGCTGATAAACATAACCAGAATCCTTTTTTTTTTTTAAAACAGGTGCAATGAAGTTGAAAATAAGAAACAAGATATTGAGCCTGATGCTTTGCTCCATGGCAGCTTGTAATCTCCATAGAGGGTGGCCCTCAGGTTAGTTGGTTTGGGGCCTTCAGTTATAGCCGGAGGTCCTAAGTTCAATCCCTGCAGGTATGTGAGACTCCCTTTTTGATTGATTTTATCCTTTGATTTTGAAAACAAAATTTTTTTGTCGGATTTGGAAATTTTTGGAGAAATCTTAATTTGAAAAGAGAGTTTTAAAATTTGAAAATATGTTCTCTTTTCTTTTATGCAGACTTTTAAGATTAATCCTTAAAGTCTAAATGACTTTTGGATCGACTGTGGATCCGTGTTCTTGACCTCTCCCCACTAATCTCGGTCAGTGTTAATTACACCAATTAAAGATTGATAACTCTTGATTAACCATCCAGATGAAGCTTGAAATAAACAGAAAACAAGTAGGAGTTGAATACAACATATAAGTTATTTTTTTTGGTTCCTTTTTATAAAGGGGATTCCATGGATATCTTTTAAAGGATACTGAAATGATTTTTTGAAATTCTCACAAAGGAGTGAATAGTTTGAGGAAGATTCTTAAAAATTATCTTTTAAGTATCATTTAAGAGGATGGATGATTATTTAGGTAGCATGTCCTTTTATTTGAAATATTTTGAAAAGACATAGACTATTTAAAGGATATCTTTAATTGATGAAACATGAAGGCCGTCACATAATTAGGAATATTCTTTAATGGTTCTTCACCCGATATGAAGGAACTACAAAATTATTTTAGGTCATTTAATGAATATAAATAAATCAGAATTTAATGATTAATCCATTAGTATGAAATAACTACTTTAATTAATAGTTACTTCATCGATATAAATGAGTAAAGAAATATTCTTATTAGTCCATCTATAAATAAGATAATCACGACTTCGTAGTCTGGCCTCCAGTTAGGACAGAACCATAAAATACACTGATTATACTTGTTGATATAGATGAATAAATAATCATAATTTTTGGTCACTCTACCAATAAGAGTGAACCATTAATTAAGTGGTCAGTCTACCAATAAAATAGAACCACTAAATTGAGGCTATTCAACCAGTATGAATGAACCTGATTTTTCTTATTATTATTATTATTTTTATTTGAGAAAAAAGACCTTGGTTATCCAATCGATATGGAAGGGTCAAATTGATTTAATTGGTTGATTAACAAATTTGTTAATTTGATTTGTTAAATTAGTTAACTTGATTGGTTGAATTAATTAATTGATTAATTGATTAATAGATTTTGTTAATCTAATTGATTGATTAAGTAATAATTTAATTTAATTAGTTCAAATTTTGTTGATTTAGTTGAGTGAATGATTAATTAACAGATTTTGTTAACTTAATTGATTAATTAAATAACAATTTAACTTAATTGATTGAAATCTTATTGATTTAATTGATTAATTAACAAATTTTGTTTTAATTAGTTGAATTACTTGGTAGATTAACAAGTTTTGTCAACTTAATTGACTTAAGTGGTTGATTTATCAATTGATTGATTAATAATTTAACTTAATCGGTTAAAATAATTAGCAAATTTGTTAATTGATTGATTAATTAACAAATTTTATTGATTTAATTAGTTAATTGATTAACAATTTAAGTTAATTGATTGATTAACAACTTAATTTGGCTAGTTGATTGATTGGTTAATAAACTTGTTACATTAGTTGATTGATTAGCAACTTAACAAATTAACTTAATTGGTTAAATTAACTGATTGATTAATAAATTTTGTCAACTTAATTGATTGATTGCTTGATAAATTAACTTAATTGGTTAATTAACAATTTTATTGATTTAATTGATTGAATTAATTGATAAACTAAATTTGTTAACTTAGTTAATTAAATTAATTAGTTAGTTGAATTAATTAACTTAATTGGTTAGCATATTTGTTAATTTAATTAGTTGGATTAACTTGATTGACTGATTAACAAATTTTTGGTCTACCAAATATTATGGGAGAACTATTTTTTATTATTTAATTTCTTCTTATTCAACTCCCTCTTTTTAAAAAAAAAAAGATTAATAGGGTCAATCAACCAATATGGAAGAACTATGTTTATTAACTTATTATTTTCTGTTTTTTAAGTTAATTTATTATTGAATGACCATCCAATCAATGTGGAAGAACTATTATTTTTATATTCATTATTTTTATTTAATAAACATACATCGCCTTTGCTATGCATGCAACAAAATAATATTGTGATGAATCAATGTTGGGATTAAGGCAGAGGTAATTTTCATGGCACTCTTCACCAACAATGAAGTTGACAGAAACTAAGCAGCCCATCTAAGATGCCTCAAGACAAGGTACTCAGCACAAGAAAAGTAAGATCATGTGTAAAGAGTAGCTTTGTCAGGCAGGAGGTAGCTTTGCTACAGATAAATGAGTGGCACCTAATGGTGACAATTTTGTCGCACAGCAGATCAGATGACACAAAATGATAATATAAACAGATGAGTGCTACAATGACCTTGAAAACTTTCCTACCAACAAGAGCTTGTTGAGATCCCTTCTTTAGTAATCGAATGTTCTCAACTAAGATTAGAACAATCTCATTTTAAGGACTTTGAAGTATTAATAAGGGTATATTCGGTGTCCCTCCCATTTGGAAGTACGTAGCACTTCTGCATTTCCACAGCTTTTGACCTAGTTATTTCTAAACTGGAGCTTCCTGCATTGATGAAAAATAGGGTTACAAGGGAGGGATTGACCAGTGTGGCTGTTCAAAATTTAGTTGAATATACTCACACCCACCATTTCCTATCTTTGATATAGAAACCAAAGTGGCTTCCAAGATGATAGATTTACGAAATGAAAGATACAGTAAGTTATATGAGCTGATAATCCCAAAACTGAAGTGCAAAATTAGATGAGATAAAAGTTTGGAGCTTAAAAGATCGCTATTAAGAAATCCTTGTAGCTCCCCAAAATCAAAACTGAAGGCTTTACCATGAAAAGGTTTGCTAAAAAGTTGCTTTACTTTCTTGTAAGGGGAAAATAAAATGCCGTACAACACTTAGCCACTCATCATGAACCAAGAAAGATGATGCTAAGTCTAGTTAAACATGTCTTATGGACACATTCATGCTCTTGTTATGATAAAACCCTCTGCATGTGACAGGTATCACAAAGTCAGATCCAAACTAACAGGTTTCTTCTGCAGACAACCTTGTTTTCCAGTCTCAAACTGTCATACAAGAGTCCCATTCAAGATTGACATCCAAATAAAAGCTTGTAAAAACCCACATACATTTTTGTAGCACTGCCATTTCCATGTCACATCCTACTGTTATGGTAGCCATATACAACATCAAATACTCTTGGACGGTGAAGATCCTCATCATGACTCATGAATCCCCTGTTAGCTAGATAGCTCAAAGTGATGGTCTGACATCATCTACTCAGGTTTCCCAAAATGGGAGTGGACAGTATCAACTTACGTAAAAAATCAGATCATGCGTAACTTCGAAAAATCTTTTTCGTATAATTAACTCAAAAGCCTTAGAAAACATCTTGTTGCACAATACCAAAACCATTCCACATTCATGAAAACCTAACTAGAAAGACATCATGGGAGTCCACTTAGAATTCAAAGGTCAAACTCTTACATATAAGACCAAATAAGCAATAGAAGTACCATAATAAAAATGATTATTTTTGAAAGTGGATAGTACTACAATTGTATTAAAGAAAAAGTGAATTACAAAAAGTAGGGGGGATGTAGAAGTATACCACCCATCAAACCCCAGCCAAAAGAAAAGAACACCAAGGTGGTGTGACTAAAACTCAGCTTTCAAGAAGACAAAAGAGGGGACATTGAACAGTATCCCCTTTACAAAAAGCACCAGCCCACTCCCTAACCTTCTCACAATGAAGCCTCCCACCCTCTCAGGTGGTTGGGAGGAAGATCCTTCTATTTCTCTCATCCCAGATGGCCCATACTGTAGCATGAAGGACTACCCACCAAATTTGTCAATCCTCCCTTGGCAGGTACCATCCTCTTCAATAAGTAAACAGACTTGCAATAGAATCGCAGTGGGGAAGGTGCAGCTGCATGTGTTCAAACATGAAGTGCCAAACATCTAGTACAAAGGAGCACCCAGAGAATAGGTGATCAATAGTCTCTTCTACCAGCCCACACAGCAGACAGTTGGTGGGCAGCTCTTCCATAAATCTTGCAAGCCTCTGACATGTAAGTAGTCTCTCGTGACAAGTACGCCACATAAGAACTTTGACCTTCAATGGAGATTTAGGCTGCCAAACCAGCGGGACCAGAGGATCCCGCAATCCTCTGTCAACCAAAAAATGGTAAGCCGACCTGACTGTGAACGTCCCATTAGCTTCCCACCTCCATCACCATGTGTCTTGAGATGACGGGTCTACAGAATAGCCATGAATCAGAGAGATCAAGTCCACAAAATCTTCAATCTATCGTCCTTAGGTTGTCTCCTGAAAGTTGGCTGCCAAACACCCCTAGTGTGTTGCCTATCAAACACCTGGGCAGCTGTGGCCAGGGGTTGTGAAGCAATGGAGAATAAGAGGTGGAAATTAAGACATAGGGGAATATGGCCGCACCACCCATCCATCTAGAAGAGGCACCTTTGTCCATTGCCAAGAGTCTGCACACCAACCTTCAGCACATCAAAGCTGATAAGAATACCTCTCCATATAGGGGAGATTTTGTGTGATGCACCTGGCCACAAATCCCACTCTCTGGACGTTGCATAATATTTTTGCTTGATGATATCCACCCAAAGGCCGCCTTCTGACCTACCAAGTTTTTTCCATAATCACTTCATGAGAAGAGCAAAGTTAACTTCAGCAAGACTCTTGATACCTAAGCCACCAACCTCCCTTGGCTTACACACCCTACCCCAACAAATATCATATCCACCCTTTTTAGACACACTACTGCCTTCTAGAAAAAACTACTTCAGATAGAATCCAACTTGTGAAGCACGTCCTTCAGAGACCTAAAGATGGAGAGAAAATAAATAGATAGATTGTCAAGCACTGAGTTACACATGACTAGTCTGCCTCTATAAGATAAGAGTTTGCCCTTCAACCCTGCAAGTCTTATCTTCAAACTTTTGGATCACCCTATGCCAGTCTCTACCCTGAAGCACACCTAGAGTAAGAGGCAGGCTTAAATAGCCCAATCTGACAGCCCAAAGTGAGAGCAGCCCACCTGAAAATCCTCTCTTCCATATTATCTCAATGAGTTGGCTCTTAAGAAAGTTGACCCTTAAATCAGAGACTTCGTCCAACCACTCCGAGATAAGCCTGACTGAGAAAAGATGATCTTCCTCCCTAGATAAAAAGAAAATGATGTCATCAGCCTATTGTAGATGAGTAATCTGCCTATCCTGTGTAGAGAGCCTAAAGCCTGCCACAAGACCCACCGTTGCAGCCTGAGTAATCTGCCTACCCTGTGTAGAGAGCCTAAAGCCTGCCATAAGACCCACCGTTGCCCTATCCCACATTCTGCTCAAAATATGTGCCAGTGCCACTAATACAAATAGAAGAGGAGATATGGGATCACCCTGTCTAAGACCCCTACCACTGAGGAAGGAGGTAGTGGGTTGTCCATTCACCAAAGCGGCAAACGAGGCCGAGGAGACACAAGCCCAGATCCATCTCACCCAGTCATTGCCAAAATTCATTTTCTAAAGTACCTGGAAAAGACACCCCCCCCAATTCACCCTGTCATAGGCCTTTTCAAAATCTAACTTAGTAACCAACCCTTTTTTCTTATGAACCTTCAATGCATGGATACATTCATGTTCCACGAGGAAATTCCCTTGAATTTGTCTACCTTTAATAAACGCTCTTTGATTACTGCTAACCACCCTGTCAACCACCCTCTCAAGCCTGGTTGCCAATAGTTTGGTGATGATCTTGTAAACACCATTCAACAAGTTGATAGGCCTAAAATCAGAAAGGCAGCCACTGCCCTTCTTCTTTGGGATTAGAACAAGAAAGGTCTTGTTCACCCCTCTTAAGTGAGCTGTGCCCTCCTGAAATTCCAATATAGCTTTACATATAATATGTTTGACAATCTCCCAACAATGTTGGAAGAATAGCAACGAGAAACCATCAGGACCCGAAGCTTTATCACCATTCAAGGAAAAAACTGCCAGCCGATAGAGACCTCCTCTCCTCTTCTGAAAGCTGGGGAAGCATGTCATCAGCAATGGAAGGATGCCAAGAGTCATCCTCTGAGAAAAGAGAGGAGTAATAAAAATGATTATACAGATCAAAAGCTCTACATCTTGGAACATATTCACTTGAACTAGGAAAACACATCGGGTAGTTTTATTTTGTTTGTGGCTGGAATGGAACAAAGTTGTTAAGACAAAGGGAATTTTTGTTTGACTTTAGACTGTGTAAGGTAGTGACTTGAACATCAACATAACCACCCTGATCTAGCATCAAATATCTTAAAGAAGCTCTTTTATAATGTATCCAAGAGAACAAAGAAATGTAATTGACTTGGGTGGTCATAAAAATATGCATATGACAAATAGAGTAACATATTCTAATTGGTGATGCTGCATGGAAAAATGAAAGAATTGAAGGTTCTTTGAGCCAATATTGAATACATAGTAAAAACACTGAAAGTAGAGTACCAACTTGAAGGTAAGGTTCACTGACTTGGTGGGTCATATCAACTCATACCCTCCTAGATATGAGTCATATCAGTCTGACTCGAACCGATTCAGTCTGACTTGCATGAGTTGGGCTGATTCAGGCCAATTTCTGATTTTTTTTTCGTCCAGATTCTTTAATTTTATAAATGGTTATGACATAAATAAACTTTTAAGTCCAATGGTTATTGATGACAATGACTTTAAACCAAATTTAAGAGAAATCTACCATTGTAATTGATATATAAGTGTAAATTACCTATCGAATTGGAGAAAAAGTCCAATTACGTACTTATCAGTTGGAGGAAAAAGGTCTAATTAATTGCCAAATTGAAAAAAAAAAGCCTACTTAATAAGAATTTAGATGAAAAACTCATTATGCATATAAATGAACCCATGGTAGTGAAACAAATAATAAACTCACACACTCATAATCTCATACAAAGTTAATGTTCATAGACAAGCAAGATGGATATCTGGTACATAAAATGATCTCAATCATCCTCATCAAACTCATCCAATGAAACCAAATACCTCCAGCAAAGTCTAGCGAACCGCATGAATGGAGGCGTATCAGGTTGGATGACTTGGATTGCATCGAACCGTGCCCGACTCGTGTGATATACGAGTCGCATCAAGTCAGGTCAACCCAGATGCGATTGAATCAGACTGCATCTGTGTCTCGGAGTTTACCCAGATATGAGTTGACTTGTACGAGTCGGACTGAGTTGCTCCGAGTTGGCAAACCATGCTTGGAGGTAACTCAGTTTCAACTATGAATTGCTTGCTTTTCTGCTTTCATGAGTACCAACTTGGAGGCAATTCAATTTCAACTGTGAGTTGTTTGCTTTTCTGCAGATATCTCTTCACTCATTTTCCTTTTGTGAATATGGATTATACCTTAACATGGATGCATGAATTGGGCACTGAATCCTGTTCATAGGTTCGAAAACAGCTGGAACAACAGAAACAAGGCTTAGATTCCCATTTTTAAAAGGGGCAAAGAGTGGGGGAAGCACTGGCCTGCCACCAGTGCAGGCGGATAGCTCCCGCCATTGGCCAATAAGGAAAGGGGATCTGGGAAGGGGAAGAGGATGAAGGAAAAGGCAGGTCAAAAAGGAAATTTCATATGGATTTATTTCTTATTAAAATTCATGGTAGATTTTTTTTTCTCTGAAGGATGTTTTACTTCAGTGTTTTATTTCAGAAATGGAATGCATTCTAGGGATCCTTTTTTTACATACAGGAATAGTACAGGAGTTTTTGCATATACTTTATTGTTATCCCACATATAGTTTACAAACAGGTAAAATATGTATCTTTCTTCGCTAGGGCTTTGGCATCCACCAGGCTAGTGATTAGGGAGCTTGGACCCACATCACATATGGGTGGGGTCAAAACAATGAATCCTTGGTTTTTCATTCCAAGGGAAATTATTGATATGGTAAGCTCAATTACAAACAGGCTTTTAAATATTTAACTAAAAAAGTGGTACATTTAATTACTCACAGTTATAAATTGTCAGTCAAAACAATGAAACATAAGTGATTTCATTGTGATGTGAATGCCTATGCATAAGAATTGTCCGAATGGGAGAACTAGTCAAATTCACTATGTAGTCTCGTACGTTTTAAGATGGTCGAACACAAATGAAAGGAGTCACTGATGTTCTATGCATCTGGCAGAACTTTCACCCTAGAAGCTTGGGAAAATGAGATTGCCTGCACATGTGCCAGAGGGCACAGGTGATTGTGGCTTGAAACTTGGAGGGTGAATTAGGAATTCCCACATCAGACAACCCCAACTTGAAATCTTAATGCTATGCTGTTTCTTGGAAGTTCCGTTATGAATCTTACAAGTAGGAAGACAAAAATAGGAACCGCGGATAACATCATCTAAGGTTAATAATTTTCTTTTTTGGAAGTCTCTGCCATAACGGCAAAGTACAGTTCACATGAACCAGTAAACCTCAACTCACCCAGCTTTGAACCTAGGGAATATGCACTCCAAGAATGCCGGTACAACTAAGCCATGCTAGCGATTGTCATCTAAAATAACTAAGTTGACAACCAAGGACTGGTAGAAATTCTTCAAGTAGGCATCAAATATTACAATCCTCAAATGTATTTGAGACATATGGCCCTATAAGTTCCAATTCAGATTCAATGAGCTCAGTCATAATTAGATGATTCATTCTACTGAAGCATGCTACTAGAAGAGCATGAAACAAGATGAATTAGTCATGAACTCATGATAGCTACATTGGCCAATGGTATTGGATATTAGGCCATTTGGGAAGCAGTCCTAAAATGGAGAATACTATGAAGTAAAGTGCTAGCACCTTTTTCACAAAAGAATCCAAAAGGTATTGACATGCCATGAACACATTCAACAACTTTTTGATGATTTTGGGAATTGCAAATCATGTTTGTATTATAGAACATATAATATATTATAATATTATATGCCAAGACTGAATACTTACAAATGCATACAAATTCGTCATTATACTTATAAATGCATATAAATGCAATATACTACTTACGAATGCCAAGACTGCAATATAATCCTTACAAAATTACACTTTTTATATCAACTAACAGGGTACATTTTTCTAAAACGTGGCTTAAACTCATTACTTTTGACAACTCCTTGGCTTGACTTGTGCGAATCGGAGCAGTATCGTACTATATCTGAGAAGATACGATCTGATATGGATCAGCGATATGGTGAACCTTGGTTCCAAGTGCACTTCATCCACCAGGACTCACAATTTATTGATGTGTGTCGGGAGCAGAGGCTTCATGACACCAAGTTAATTATGATTGAAACAGGTCCTTGAGAGGAAAAATTCTATCCTGCCTTTGTCTAATTCGTTGAGGAAAACAAATATCTTCCCCCAGTCCAGGAATGCCACTGGATTCTCTCATAGGGTTCACCTGTCTTTCAGATATGAATACTAATGCACATGATTAGCTTTCCAATAGGTAATTATTTTGGAAAATACTATGTCTCCTCCTTTAACATCCTCCCTTAGTATACTCTTTTAGCATAATATTGATCAATGTGATTGGCAGATGGTGGTTGCATGGTTCGAACAATGTTTTTTTTTTTTTTTCCTGAATAAAATTCAGATTGCACCACTAATTTTATTAGAAATAAATAGAAGTAGTACAATCAAAGTAAGACAGGAGAGGTTCCTATCTTAAAGAACAAAAAGGAAAATATAAGCCTCACAAAGCAGAGTTATGAGACTTCTCTTTTCAAACCTCCGCAGACATCCACACCCCCCCCCCCCCCCCCAAGTGATATGACGACTCCAATTATACAAGAAGGAAATTACCAGCATTACAATATTCTCAATATAAAATTTTATTTCCTTCGAAGATATTAGCATTTCTTTCCTTCCAAATACCCCAGCAAGTAGCATGTGGCAGGATCTGCAGAATCTTCCTTCGGGGACCCTTAGCTAGCATGAACTTCAAGGGCCTATTTGATTGCGGGTTATCCTGTGATTAAAACTGTTTTACTCACTTTTAACCCGAGAAGCAGTTTGATTGAGGGATTAATTTATCCGGGCTCCAAGTCAGTTAAATGAGGGTTAAGTCACTTTTAGCCTGGGTCAACCTATTCCACCCCCGAGGGTGGGACAAGAGGATAACCCAGTCATGTGTTAATGAAATGGACACTTTAATGTTAATTATTATTAATAATTAATCTTATTATTCTTATTAATAAACATTAATTAATATTGATAATATCAATACATATTATTACGATTAAAAAATATTAACTATTCTTATTTTGATTAATAAATATTAATAAACATTAACCATAGTTAATTATTAATATAAATTTTATTATGCTCCATTTAAATATTATTAAATATTAAAAATGTTAAGTAATAAATGTTGATTATTATTAACAAGATTAATAAATATTATTAATAAATGTTAATTCATATTATAAATATTAGTATTATTACTAAATATTATTTAATATTATTTTAATATATAAAGCACACTTAACAATTATGTGAAAACATAATGATGAAATTTATTATATTTTTTATTTTTAATAATAAAACTTATTTATATAAATTATTTAAATAAAGATTTTATGTACCTATCCTAACCTAATCTCCACTTTAAAATAGGAACTACTTATCCTAGAATAGTAAAAAGTGGATTAAATCAAGGCTATCTTGATCGGACTCCCTTGGGCAAACCTGGATTAGCCTTTTTCTTATCCTGAAATCAAACAAGCCACAAGTGACTGAAATAATCCCACATCTCCTGCACAATGTTAAAAGAAACAGAAATTTTCAACAGTCCGCCTACAATGTTCCATATCTCTCTGCTGACCTGGCATGTGATAAACAAATGATCTATGTCCTCTATATCAGCTCCACAAAGTACACAATCTGTATCATAGTCACTACACCACTTGGTTCTGTACACTTAATAATAATTCGCCTCTTAAACACCAGCCACATGAAGCTCTGAACCTTGCATGGTGACTTAACCTTCCATATATATTCAAAATGTCTGAACGAGGGATAATCTCCTGCCAGAATCTATAAAATGATTTTACAGAGAAAACTCCTCTGTTAGCTGCCCAGATTATCTGATCTTTCTCATTCAAACTAACCTGCACTGCTGACAATAATTGAAGCAAAGCCAAATACTACATCTCTTCATTTTCTTCGGATCCCCTCCTCTATGGTACTGACCATTGGTCCATTGCACAATCCCATTATCCACAAAATAAACTTCACTGATAAGACTATCCTTCTTACAAGCCAACTGAAAAACGCTTGGGAATTTCTCCTTAAGTGTTTCATTTCCTATCCACTTCTCCAACCAGAACATAGTGTTCTCTCCATTGCCTACCTTGACTGTAATATACCTCTGGAAAATTTTAGTAGCTTTCAGAATATCTCATCAAATAGGCGACACCCAACTCAGATTTTCATGCCCAAAAAAAAAGCAGGAGAATGCTGATAAACCTTATAATTCTCTTCCACAGTGATTGTTCTTCTGATAGACTGATATCAATTCCCAAACCCATTTACCTAACAAAGCAACATTCATCAATTTTAAGCTTTTCACTCCCATTCCTCCTTTTGCCTTGTAACAACACACTTTCTGCCACTTTACTAAATGAATACATCTATTATCCTTCTTGGTGCTACCCCACAAAAACGTTCTCCTGATCAACTCTATCTTTCGCATAGCAGTCAGAACTGAACTAAGCAAAGTAACCCCCCCCCCCCCCCCCCCCCCCCCCCCACACACACACACACAAGGATAAACTTATAGCTTTCTATTTAGCTTTCCCAACAGATAACCTCCTTCGCATTTTCTGAATGAGTGGATCCCATGCTGATAGGGTTCGAACAAGGATTAAATGGAAAGCTCTAGGGATCTATCCTTATCTGCTCTTTATATCATTATCCCCATTCTTATCCTTCAAAATTATTGCAACAATACCAAGTGTCAGCATGTTTCTTCCAAAATAACAGAAATTCTACTTTCAAAATATGACCACATGTAGCCCTTTCAGACTAATCTCCATACAATGTCTGCTTTTGAAACATATCATGCGTAAGATGAACTCTATAACCAAATGAATGGGAAATAAATGATAGGAGTGCAGGGAAGGAAATGAGATGTGACAGGGAATGTCCAAATGGCATGTCTTATTCCGTTGGACATGGGCCATGACTACACCAAGAGTATGACAAACATATCTTGCTGAGATACACAGTAGCAATGATAGCAAACTCGAATCAGAACTAGGATACTGCAGCTTCTAGGACTATCCGCATTTTTTTTTATCCCCCTTTTTAGGGGCAAAGTGAAGGTGACAGAACCCACAAAACAATTGCTCAATAATTGCATCCAAAACCCAGTTACTGGATGCAGAAAAATCAGAAGAACCTATTACCAATGTTCTTCCATATCTGCATTTCCTCATACCAACTTTACCTCAAACTTGACATACTTAATTAAAAGAGCATAGCAATGCAAACAGAACAATCATCCAAAAGAATTGATGTGCAAACAATGATCTAATGTTCAAAGGAATAAAAGAAAACAGTAAAAAAAATAAGAAGGGGCAACCAAAAGGAGCAGCCACCTACATGTTTGCAGGGGATGCCGAGCTTCTTGAGGCGGAGGGTGCGGGTGACGAGAAGCTTGTTCAAGTCGCCAATCTCCATCTCCAGCTTCGCAACGTGCGCCTCCACCCCCTTCCCCACCCCCTGCAGGAACTCTGGGATCCCCGCCTTCACTGTCACACCCCCCCCCCCCCAATCACCCGATCCAAATCAGCTCGGAGATCAAAACCCTCACAAACGCTAGGAAATATGAACAAATGGAAGGGCGAAGGGGTTAGGGTTTACCCAAGTAGGGGCTCCTGGTGGAGAAGAAATGGGCGTGCAGATCAGGAGCTGCACTGCCTGCCTGGGCAACGATCCGCCTCCAACATGCTACCATTGCCATGGCTGTTCACTCCCCTCTGCGCCGCAGCCACCAATGCCGAGTTATGTTGCCTCCGCACCTAAATCATAGTTAATTAAATACGGTATATGAATAATATGGCAAAAATACATTCAGATATAATTTATCACTCATATCCAGAGGTACAGTCAAAGATTCAGTGAAAAAACCAGACATTTCAAAAGTTCGGTACAACATACATTCAGTATATCATACGTCAACCCTTGAAAAATACGAACTAAAAAATATGGATAGTGTATAACATCAACATTTCACCTATAACATTAATTTATACAATTCAAAGCTAAAACATATTGACTTCACCATATAGAGTAATAAAAGGTATGGTACAACATAATTTGCCTTATCGTATCGGATCGGGTCTACTTGTACGAGTTGATTCATATATGGGCCGACCCGATCCATTGATACGCACCAAGTCGGATCAGATCGTGCTAACTCATACATGCTTAACGGAATGTTTTAATTTGAGTTTTTCCTATTTGATAAGTAAAATTATATTTTTTATATCAATTAATATGATACATTTATCTAAAATGTGACTTAAACTCATTAATTTTAACAAACAACATATTGATTTTAACAAACTTATTGGCTGGACTCGTGCGACTCGTACGAGTCGGATCAATATCGTACCGCATCTACGATCCGATACAGTTTAGCAATAGGTGAACCTTGTGGTACAGTAACATTTATTTGGATCATGCAAATCAATATATATCTACTAACATGATTTAAAGCCATTTACAGAACATAGGATAAGAGAAAATATGGAATAACAGAAATATCTTCAAATCATGCAAACACAAGAAGATATGTGAGGGTCCACAAAAAATGAAGCCCCAAAAAAGTGAGGCCCTGAAGATCCCACTCGACTAAATATGAAGTGGTAAACAAGGATCATTGACATTTTGAATAGGGATCGGAGAATCAGATTCACCAAGAACTTCATTTAGTGCAGTTGTTCGGCACTATCTTGGTCCATGAAGGAGGGGATGAGCTTTGGCTTCTAGGCCTCTTTGATAGCGATAAGAGTGAGGGAAGGTTAAAATGGAACCACTGTTGAAGTTTTGGATAATATCTCCCAAATATTACGTGTCAAAAAGACTCAAAACGCTTCTAAAAAATTGAGAGAATCACTGTTCTTCCCTACCACACGCCACATAATAATCCCCAGACAAGTGAGCAAAAAAATAAGAGAACAATAAAAGGGCGATGGGGGTGGCCGGCGGCCTGGTGAGGAGCAACGGCGGCGTTGGGGGTCGCAGGCCACCCGGAGAGGAGCAGCGGCGGGATGGGGGTGGCCGGCGGTTGGGAAAGGAGCAGTGCGGCGATGGGGCTGGCTCGTCGGTGGCCTGTAGAGGAGCAGCGACGGCGATGAGGTGGCCGGCGGCTGCGAGAGGAGCAGAACGGCGATGGGGTTGGCCGGCGGCCTGGGGAGGAGCAGCGGCAGCGTGGGGTTTGGAGGCAGAAGGGGAAGTGCTGCGGGCTTCCCAACTTCGGGAAGGAACGGGTTGGAAGCCTTGGCGCTTGGTGAAACTTCGCATCAAAACCCGTATTTAATACGCCCATTGTGTAAAAAAAAATGCGAATAAAATCGTATCTTTCTGAATCGGACGGCGTATGCATGTTTTTTTGTTTGATATGTATGTATACGTATTATATGCACATTAAGTAACTATGAGCTAGATACTATCATTCAATATATTTTAGTTAAGTTTTTTATGTTTTAAATAGATTTTAATAATTATGTTTTATATATCTTCCGTATCCTCATATGTTACATTTAAAATTTAGACTTTTCGCAAATAACCCTTTAAAAGGTTTTGTATCCATAGATAATATGTACATAATTCTTATTTGCATATAACCCCCCTTAACTATAGTGATATTTGTATAGGACCCGTTACTATCTGATTGTGTTTAATTTCATTATACATAAAATACTAGTTTTAAGTATGTGCTTCACATTGTATTATTTTGAAAATTAAGAACAATTCATAAACTCAAATAATACATATACAAAATTTAAGCTTTTAACTTTACTATTTCAATATATATATATATATATATATATATATATATATATATATATATATATATATATATATATAAATTATCAAAGCAATTTAAAATATTAAAATATCCTCTTCTAGTCGATTTTCACCTCTTAAGATTTAAACTTTACCGTTGGATTAAGAAACTCAACTATAGTTGTCCAATCAAGTGTGTTCTTTATTGTAGATCAAAACTAAAATCCTAAAGGATGGAATCAACCTTAAGAGTTAATTTGACGAATTTTTTATTTATTAAATATTTGAGATATTATTTTTTGATATGTACCTAATTAGATGGCTCTGATTGATTTTCAAGATTTAAGAGTAAAATTTAAAACTCCCGGAGATGAGAACAATCCTAAAGGGCCTATTTGAGTATCTAAAATTATTAAAAAATTAATATTTTTTAAATATGAGGAGAAGAAAATTTTGAAGGAGAGCTCATCTAAGTTAGATGAGCTCCGGGCTCATATATATATATATATATATATATATATCTTTGACATAGCAAAAAAAAGGTGAGACAATTCTTTCTTATTTACTTTTTTTGATTTAGACAGTATTTGAAAACGCTTGTCAAAGTTACATAATTTATAAAATCAAATTTTGATTCTCCATGCCAGATAAATTAGACTTGTAATGACTATGTCGGTCTGCTTTTTATTTGGGAAGCTAACACAAATAAATAGCAGCTACTTTTGAAGTGTCCACTACCCAGCATAAAGAGGAAAGATAACAATGAAACAGCATGCAAGTAATGGGTATGATCGTCCTTTCAAGGTGAAAGTTGCGGCGGTGCACTTTCAAGCCTTACGCCATTTGGTCATCATGTGCGTCTTGTTCTCAGTGTTACCCGTCCCTTCCTGTTTCGTTGTACCTAGGGGTGTGCACGGTTCGGTTTGGTTCGAGTTCGCGCATTTTTGACAAAAATCAAACTAAACCGAAATTTTTTATAACCCGAACTAAACTGATCTTGAGTTCAACCCGAGTTCGGTTCGGTTCGGTTTTCCTGTTCGGGTTGGACTTTTGGGCTTTAACCTATGGGCCTATTTAAATCTGGTTCGCAGTCTATTTCTACATGGGCTTTAACCTGTGGGCTTGACTATTTTACATGGGCTTTTAACCACTTGACTTGTCTATTTAAATATGATTTAACCTATGGGCTTGGCCATTTAGTTTGTTTATAGTCTTATTTTACATGGGCTTTTAACCAGTTTGTTTATAGTCTTATTTCACATCACCTGATATATGCTAAATCAGAAGCACCAAAAAGAAAAACAAAAATCTAATGCAAACCAGTTACACTTCTGTCTTTTGGTTGTTTGCACAAAACCTCTAGTTCACATATCAATGGGGAGAAAATAGTCAGAACCGTCTGTTTTTTAGCCAAACCTAGCATTCGAACTGAAACTAGAACTAGATCCAGAGCTATGCTACAGCTTGATCTACTGGAATGAGGAAAAAAAAAATGTTCTTGTGCAAAAGCCAAATCAAACGGATTGACGTACGGTGATGGCTTTAGCAAATCGTTGTAAAAGGCGGCCGGATCTCGGCGTTGGGGGCTTGGGCGACGGCGGGACCGGGGCGGGCGTTGGAGCGGCGGGCGGCAACCCAGCACCAACAATGAGTAGCGGCGGGCCGGCGGGGAAGGTGGGGGCGTGCAAGGCTGTGGGCTGAGGAAATGCTGGTGGCCGGATCTCGACGTTGGGGGCTTGGGCGACAGCGGGGCCGAGGCGGGCGTTGGAGCGGCGGCTGGGAACCCAACACCGGCGATGAGCAGCGGCGGGCCGGCGGGGAAAGTGGGGCGTTCGGGCGAGGCACAGTTTGGAGACTTTGGAGGACCGAGGCGTCAGCCGTCAGGTGAGGACACAAGCTCTTAGGAGTGTGCACGGTTCGGTTTGGTCCGGGTTGTATTAATTTTCTGAAAAACCGAACTGAACCGAACAATCCTTCAACCCAAACCGAATTGAACTGAAGTTAGGTTTCGGTTTGGACCGTTCGGGTTACTGTTACACAAAAATGTCAAACAGTTGAGATGTTGTAGTAAACTTGAGGCCCAAGAATATAATGACCAGGTTCATCCATAGCATCCTTAAGGGAACAGAGGCTATTAGAATGGTTTTGATGAATCAGTGTATGAAAGAAAATTGATCAGTAGCCGATCTCCAAACTAGGCATGAATGAGGAAATTGATAGCAGTGTCACTTTGCGGAATCCACCCGGAATGGGTCAAGAACACCTCTTTATCAATCATGAAGGATTGAACATTACGAATGCCTAAACCTCCCTCTTCAACAGGTTTGGTGACCTCAGCCCAAAAAACCCAATGCCGCTTCCTTTGCCCATCAACTCCGCCCTAAAGAAAATTAGCACATAGCTTCTCAACGCTTTTAACCACAGTTTTAGGCAGACATCCAGCATACATCAAATACAATGGGATTGAAAGAAGAATTGATTTCATGAGGACAAGTAGCCCAGCCTGAGACAAGCGTTTGGATTTCCCCTTATCCAACCTACTGGTGATCTTACCAAGAAGAGGCCCAAGAAATCAAGCGGGCCTGTAAAGTCCTCCATCTCATTGAGCTCCTAGAGTAATTGAAAAGTAGATATGTCACCGACTTACTGTAGAGGAGTGATGACGATGGGCTTCGACAGAGCGGCGTTGGGG
The DNA here is from genome assembly GCA_030544215.1 of Zantedeschia hybrid cultivar. Taxonomy (NCBI): domain Eukaryota; kingdom Viridiplantae; phylum Streptophyta; class Magnoliopsida; order Alismatales; family Araceae; genus Zantedeschia; species Zantedeschia hybrid cultivar. The sequence continues at coordinate 80,065,740 of JARZZO010000005.1, read as the reverse complement.
CTTCGGTAGATCTAGTTGGGGCGGCCGGATCTCAACGCTGGGCGGCTGGTGGCAGGGCTTCGGAGTTAGCGTTCGGGGCTTGGGGGACGGCGGTGTCGGAGCGGGCGTTGGAGCAGCGGCCAGCAACCCAGCACCGGCGGGTCGGTGGCGCAAGGTAGGGCGTGGCGGCGTGCAACGTGGAAGAGCCGAAAGGAAACATGTTGTTGAGGACCGAGACTGATCGGGGTTTTGAAACCCTATTTTGTTGGAATTTTGAGCCAGGTAAAATAGTCTAAGAAAACAAGAAGTAGAAAATCATACAAAACTAGTGATGGCTCAGTTGGTTGGGAAGTTATTTGGTAAAGGACGCTGGTTCGAACCTGGGTGGATTTCATAGCATTTTACGCTTATTCGGTTTTAAAGGAGTAAACCGAACCAGACCGAACTATTAACTTAGGTTCGGTTCGGTTCAAAAATCCAAATTTTCTAAATAAGAAACCGAACTAAACCGAATGGTTTGGTTCGATTCAGGTTAGGTTATCGGGTTGCACCGAACAATGCACAGGTGTTCGAACCTGGCGAGGCGCGGGTAACGGTTTCGATTTTCAAAGCATTTTACAAGTGTTCGATTTTTATGGGTCGGTTCTGTTTTTGAGAGAAGTAAACCGACGGTTCGGTTCGGTTTACACCGAACACTGCACACCCCTAGTTGTAACCCTTCTGCGATCATGTATGTCTTGTTCTTAAGTGTTACCCGTCTCTTCCTATTTTGTTGTACCTGTTTTGTGACCATGTATTGTTCTTTTTTTAAGTGAAACCGATTTTTACAAGTGTTCGATTTTTATGGGTTGGTTCGATTTTTGAGAGAGGTAAACTGACGGTTCGGTTCGGTTTGGGTATTTGGTTTACACCGAACACAGCACACCCCTAGTTGTACCCCTTCTGCGATCATGTATGTCTTGTTTTTAAGTGTTACTTGTCCCTTCCTATTTTGTTGTACCTGTTTTGTGACCATGTATTTTTCTTTATTTAAGTGAAACCAATTTTTACAAGTGTTTGATTTTTATGGGTCGGTTTGGTTTTTGAGAGAGGTAAACCGACGGTTCGGTTCGGTTTGGGTATTCGGTTTACACCGAACACTGCACACCCCTAGTTGTATCCCTTCTGCGATCATGTACGTCTTGTTCTTAAGTGTTACCCGTCCCTTCTTATTTTGTTGTACCTGTTTTGTGACCATGTATTGTTCTTTATTTAAGTGAAATGACAATATCTTTTAGTGGTAAAAAAAAAAACACCCACTTCAACTATAATAATTTTGATCTTCTGCACGTCACCAACTTCAATAGTTTTAGTTCTGCTATGTGATTCACTATAAAACAAATTTATCATAAAATTTTAAATATTTAACTATCCTCCATAATATTATTTTTATCTCTTGAGACTTTATTTTCATCGTCCAATCGTGTTTGATTATGAAACGCATTCGTGACCGTCCACCATATACTTTCATATTTGATTTTTAAAAATTTATAAAAAAATAATCAAAGAATAAACAATTGATCAAATTACCTTTAAAATTGTCGAAAATATCGTGTAAGGTTTATCCACGCAGATGAGAAAGCTGCACCATGGCACTCTTCTCTCTCTATGAGAGAGAAAAAAACATCATGATACTATGCGCCTCCTATTTAGGTTCTCTAGGAGAGACTTTTTTTTTAAGAATGTTGTGACATCTAAAATTCAGTGTAGATTAGAAATTAAAATTCGTTTAAAATGTTTTGTGAATAGGTGGCACTGTTCTTATTTTGTCACCAACAGCAATGAAACCCTCCTCTCTCTCTCTCTCTCTCTCTATATATATATATATATATATATATATATATATATATATACATTTGTGTGTATTAGAATGACACTTGCATCTAACTTTTTCAAATTAGAAGCAACAGTGCATTACATAAAGATGGATACGTGCCAATTAAGAGAGAGAGACACCATAAAAGAGAGGAGATCTCGGATTAAAGAAGAAAATGTACAATGCTTCTGACCAGTCTCAACGTTTAGTTTCACTAATAGCAAACTTGATGAACATATGGATCCAACAAATTATTGAACAGATCTGAGTATAACATACGGATCTAACAAACTATTGAAAACAGATCGGATATCACCTGGCAAAGTTCCATGCCCAATTGTTCAGAGCCAAGATTGCCTCTATCAATTGATCGTACGGATCTACAGTTACACTGTTCGCCACTTCACCACCAGGCTTAGAACACCCACCGGCAGACATTATTACAACTGCCAGGTCTTTCAAGTGCCCCCCAAAAACAAACACAGCCCCTCATTGAGTATGTCAAGCCACAGAAGAAGGCTGTGCAAAACCAGCTACTCACTGCCACCATGTCAACTATAGACACTCACTGGCTGACCAAAACCATGTAAAGGGGTTACCCAAATAAACAAGAGGATGGGGAGGAAAAGCTTCCAACAAGAAAAACCGTATCAGCAGAACTAAGCAGCTGCAGCCATAGGTACGGATCGGTAGCAGGCCCTCTTCACTGCATTCACGATGTTATCAACCTGAACAAGATACCACAAGCATGCTTGTAAACAAATCTTATCATTGACAACTTCAGATCCACTGACAAGTAGAGCTTGGTATGTATGATCTACCTGTGGAACAGCCAGTCTCTCCAAATTGGCCGCATATGGCATAGGGACATCTGCCCCAGCTATCCTCTCCACAGGCGCGTCAAGATATTCAAAGCTCTCATCAACAACAGATGCACTATTCAAATAGCATGACCTTGTAAGATGAGAATTAGAGAGTCAACCAGAAGATCCTATTCTTAGGAAATACATGCTCACCATATCTCAGCACCAACACCATGCTGAGGAAAGCCTTCCTCAACTGATACCAATCTGTTAGTCTTCCTGACAGATGCGTTGATTGCAGCCCTGTCTAGTGGTCTAAGTGAACGGAGATTTATGACCTAATTAAAAAAGAGAAGAAAACAGAGTGTTACTTAGAGAAGCGAAAGGATGATATAACATTCAGAGATGCCTTTAAGGTAACTCACCTCCGCACTAATCCCTTCCTTTGAAAGCACCTCCGCAGCCTGTACAATGATTTATTTGAAGAAAAATACACATCAGTGCAAGCGAAAGAGAACTACATGCAGTCGGTAAGACCACACAAGTTCCACAGAGGCAATGATAGAAGATACTGGTCAGAAACAGTAGTAATGCTAACGGTCAAAGCTAGCACAATGCAGAACAGATAAGCAAAGAGGGGCGGATATCCTTGGAGAGAATCTGTTACAGAGAGACTGATTATTACAGGGATAATTTCATATTAACCACCATGTATATTAAATTTCAAAAATGACATGCTTACCTGTATATTATCCTACATACCCTCCATGCATTATGTCTCAAAATTGCCATGTCAATGCCATATTTAATATGCATAAACATTTTGTATATGCCACTGAAATGGCAGATCTGTGGATAGATTATTTTGTAAGGGTATGCAATATGCAGGTAAGCATGGTGAGGCATAGAATGGGAGGCTTTAGTCCAACATCGGTTGTTGAGAAGATAACCTAGTGCTTACAAAGGACCCCTACCTTCCTCCCAATAAGGGCCATTTTCCCAAAAAGATAAAACCATAAAGCCCATGGGCCAAATCGGACAATACCTTGTTAGGTGAAGCCCACGGTTCCTTCCTCAACATTGACACCATCTATGGGAACGGCAGCCATAAGCACACTTTTAGCTTCTTAGGGGGCTGTTTAAAGCAATAGAATGGGGGCTCCTTTAGTCCAACAATCGACCTAGTGCTAATAAAGAAGGTCCATCGCCTTCCTCCCAACAAGGGCCCTTTTCTTGAAAGGACAAAACCATGAGGCCCATAGGCCAAAGTGGACAATACCTTGTTAGAGAGAGCTAATGGTTCCTTCCTTCAACACATGACATTTTTAAAATTTAGCATGAGCGGATAATATGAAGTTATTCCCTTATTATATCTAACAAATATATTTTTGGTGGAAAAGAATATCACCATATATTCATTAAAGAAAAAGGGATACAAAGTATAACATTTAGATGCTCTGTGAAGTCATTCTACACAGGAATAAATAGAAGCTCAAAAGAAATCCCTCTACCAGAAACAACACTCAGGTGCTCTCGCTCTCACTCTCTCTCTCTCTCTAAAATGCAAAAAAAGGGGACTGCTAAACCCTAAAAGTCGCCAAGGTAAATGCACATTCCAGAACTTGATCAGACATGAAATCAAACCGGTATTGATTTCTGCTTGTCCTGTTCAAGACCCAGTTGTTTCTCTCTCCCCAAGTTGTCCACACTTTAGCATGCAAAATCAGCCACCTGGTCACCTTTCGGATTCCAAAAAGGCAAGTAGACTCATCATAATATTAATAGTCAATCCATGTTTCAAAGAAATAAACAGATTGTCTAAATTTCTCCCTACTAGTTTAGCTGATGAAGTTATTGAAGAAAACCTAATGTCAATTAAAATCAGAATTCTCCTAATGAGTTATTCAAAGCCCCAAGAGAGGTGCATAAAGAGTTCACAGAGGGGGTTTTAAATCGAATAAGCTTTAGGATGGTGATCCAATATTCCAATAAAGGGATGTATTATTTGCAGGCATATATGCACAATATGCAGGGTTTCGGTTCTTATATAAACATAAATCTTTTATTTATCATTTAAACTAAAGGCCACTACTATACAAAAATTTTGTACATCTAAATTTGTTATAAATGTCCAAATAGACTTTGTACATCTAAATTAGTCACCGACATTCATATGCATGTTTATACATAATTTTTTTCATCAAGAGGAAAGATTTATTTTTGTTCAAAAGAGTTTACAAGATTTGCACGGAAATGGGGACACTGTACACACCTGGAGAGCATAGCCAACCATTTTTGAAAATGCAGTAATCGTGACGTCCTTTCCTTCTCGTTCAATCTGTCAACGGATGTAAGAAGTGACCAAAAGAAACAACTGAACCCTGAATACTTCACATTTGTTTTCATGGGGCATACCTTTGCTTTCCCTATCGGCAAGCAGAAACTAGAGTCTAAAACCTCATTTGAAACGGGAAAAGACTGTCCATATCTGAAAACCCAGGCATGGAGAACTAAATCAGCTCCAAACTTGGAAAACTTTTGTGTCTTAACAAGGATAAGATAATTGATGGTTTAGGGATTTCAGAACATACAGAATCTCATTTTCCAGAAAAACAACAGGATCCGGATCCCGAATAGCAGCTTTCAGCAAGCCTCGAGCATCTTCTGATGAATACGGGCTCAAAACTTTTAATCCAGGAACATGAGCAAACCAAGCAGCATAACACTGCAGATCAAAGTATGATCTTGGGTTCAAATTTTAGTTATTAGTCAAGGAATGGGCATAAGTCCAGGTATTATGCTAAAACAAAACAAGATTAGATGTCAAAATTCTAAGAACCTTGCTTTTCGTCTCAAGGACTGCTTTTCCTGACCTTCATCCAAGAAAATGTGTAAGGATAAACAGGGACAAGTTGAACCATTCTTGGTAATATTTAAAGAATGAAAAGAGTGGAAATTTTACTTGGAACGTAAATAAATTGTTCTAGTGGGTAGAAAATCCAGAAAATTGCACCAAGGCAAACAGAGTCAACTGATATACATCGAATCGAAATTATCCAAAAGAAAATATAAACCAAATACCATGTATCTGCAGCGGCACAGACGGAAGTAAATATTTATTCAGCTGTATTTCTTTGTGTTCAATTTATTGAGTATTTTCAGTTTTAGGAATCATATGGTGCCATTACCAGAAAATGGCTCTTGTCAATTTGGATACCATAACCACATATGAAATGTAGAAGGAAAGTTTCACTACACCTGAGAGTGTTGAGAACTAACTCCCGCAGCAGCACCATTTGGTCCCCTGAAAACTATAGGCACAGAGATGTTACCAGCAGACATATAGTTCATTTTTGCAGCAGAATTGATAATAGGATCAATTGCCTGCAACAGAATAGCACACATGAATAGATTCAATATCACAATTTATTCCAGAATCAAACTACACATGAACACTAAAAAGGAACGAGCATTTTGTGAAGATACAACCATAGCCGGAGAATAATGAATAATGTAAGAAAAGCAATAATTGTTCAGAAGCAGGATAATGAAGAAAGAGATAAAAGCTGTGGAGTAAGCATGCTAGTGGAAAGCGGAAGATATGGCCCTCGTCCGCTTATACGGGGATGATGGATGCGAACACACGCACACGCACGCCCACACACGCACACGCACACGCGCGCCCACACGCACGCCCACACATGCACACGCACACGCACGCACATACGCACGCCCACACACACACACGCACAGACACGCACACACACACACACACACACACACACACACACACACACACACACGGACACACACACACACACACACATATATATATATAGAGGTTGGAAGGATATAGAAGTTGAAGTTCTTTACTATAGGTTGGATAGGTATGCATGCCTGAAGTTTTCCTCCCTTTTCTTCATCAAAGCCTTATCCCAACTAATTGGGGTTGGCTATATGAATCCTGTCCCTCCATCTTAATCTATCCAATGCCAAATTAGAAGTAACATGTAGCAATGTCAAGTCTTTTCTAACTCTATCCAACCACCTCATCTTAGGTCTTCCTCGATGTCTTCTACTCTCCTCCACTCTAATTCTATCATGCCTCTTAACTGGTGCTGAACGAGGGCGACAATGTATATGACCAAACTATCGTAGCCTATTCTCCCTAAGCTTAATGTCAATATGAGCTACCCCTAAACCCTTATGTATCTATTCATTTCTAATTTTATCTTTTCTAGTTTTACCACTCATCTACCTCAACATCCTCATCTCAGTAACACACAATTTTTGCACATGATCCTTTCTCACAACTCAACACTCGGAGCCATAGCACATAGTAGGTCTTATAGCTATCTTATAAAACTTACCTTTGAGTTTTAAGGGGACCCGTCGATCACAAAGGACTCCAGATGCACTTCTCCACTTCAACCAATCTGCCTTGACTTTGTGAGTGACATCTTCCTAGATCTCTTCATTCTCTTGAATAATAGATCTTAAATATTGAAACTTGTTACTTTTAGGAATAGGGATCTCACAAGCATATTCAATGTGGATTTGTTACATGTGTAAGAACCTAATGGTAACAAGGGTATATGCCTCTAGACATGTAGAACAAGTATGCCATAGAGAAGGTGCAAGATGATACACAGGACATATGTCCTCATCAGCTAAGTTAAAAGCCTTAAAAGAAAAAGGATTTGAGTGGGACTCATCTGGAGTCACCTCCCACCCAGTTGCGAAATGAGGGGGCTTTGTGATGCAAGCATTGGGCTTCCTTAACAAAGGTCTGGAAATATGCAATGCTTTTTAAGGATGCACCAACAGCTAATGAGTCTACCAAAAAAAAAAAAAAAACGTTAGGGTGGTAGTTTTTTTTTGGAAGGTGACATAAAGTCACATTTCATTGAAAGTAAAAGAGGATACAAAGAAGGCCGAAGGTCAAAGACCACAGGCCGAACAACAAAACTAAAAGCAGACCCTAGGCTTCTAATTTACTAAGGAAGTAAAGAAGAAGATAACGACAGTGCTTCAGGAAAGGGATCAAAACAAAATGTTTTTCCATGCTGCAACCCTGGAAATGATATCTCCTTCTGAGGCAAGCCAGATATCTGAAGCTCTTCCCCAATCTATCACCCAATTAATGACTCTGTGAAGAATTATGGAGGGGTTTTTGAACTCATGATTGAATCTTCTGTTGTTTCTTTCTAACCAAATGGACCATAACATGGCAGGGAGGAAAAGGGACCACATCTTCTTGTCAGACTGATTGGAACAGAAAGCTGACCATCCTTGCATAAGATGAAGGAGATCGATAGGTTCCACCCACTGAAAATTCAGAGCCTTGAAAAGGACTTCCCACTGAAAAATGATGATCCCACAATGACAGAAAAGGTGATTCTGATCTTCATCAAACAGCCCACAGAAAACACACGGAGAGTTGTTGATTTTGAGGATATTCTTCAGTTTATGGGATGTAGGGAGTCTATTCAAAGCCATCTTCCATAGGAACAAACTAATTTTGATTGGGATGTACTTGGACCACACTAAGGAATTCCACCATACTCTGATACCACCATCTTGGATAATAGTGGAGAGAGTCTTTGTTGAAAAAGTTCCTTTGCTATTCCAAGACCAAATTCTGATGTCTTTCTGACCCCTGGTGAGATGGATATCTGAGGTTAGTTGAAGAATCCTCAATAGATCTCCTATTTCAGATTCTGTTGGGTTCCTCCCGAGGGAAAGATTCCATAGAACATCATTGTCATGGGAGAGAACTTGAGCCACTGAAGCATTTTTATTGACAACAAGATGGTAAATACTAGGAGCTTGATCAAGGAGAGGAACACTAGAGAGCCATTTGTCATTCCAAAAACTGATGTTATCTCCATTGCCCAAAATGAACCTAGTTGCTGGAAGAATCAAATTCTGCAAGTGAGCAATGTTCCTCCAAATATGGGACAAGTTGTAGGATCTAGAAGGGTTCAATTCCCATATTGAACAATTAAGATAATATTTAGCCCTCACAATTTTGATCCAAAGATGGTCTTCATTATCCCCCAGCCTCCACAACCATTTAGCCAGCAGGGCCTTATTGAAATGTTGAGTTGTGACCAGACCGGCCCCACCTTGATTCTTGCTTCTGCAGACTTTATCCCATGCTATAAGATGGAGACCTTTCCCGTCTCTCTTTCCTCCTCCCCATAAGAAGGAGCTCCTCCTGGCCTCTATCATTTTTTCCACAGTTCTAGGGACTTTTAAGATAGAAAGATGATAGGTTGCAAGAGAGGAAAGAACTGATAGAGAGAGGATCCATCTTCTACCATCTGAAAGAAATCTGGTTTTTCATCCTTCTAGCCTATGGTCAAACTTTTTAATAACCACATCCCAATCTCTTAAGCTTAAAGGACCACAGGATAGAGGGAGCCCCAAATATTTGATTGGAAACTGAGACACTCTGCAGTTTAAAAATTCAGCCATGCAGTCTAACTTGACCTTCTCCATATTGATTCCAACTATCTCAGATTTTTGGTAATTAATACTAAGCCCTGACATAGCTTCTGTCAAAATCAACAGGATCTTCAGATTCCTCAACAATTCAAGATTTCTTGAAGAAAGCAGCAGGGTATCGTCTGCAAATTGAAGATGTGTGAGGTGAAAACCATTCCTACCAATGTTGAATCCTTCAATCAAACCTAAACCAACTGCCTTATCCCAGAGTGAACTCATGATCCGACCTACAACAAGGAACAGGATGGGTGATATTGGATCTTCTTGTCTTAAACCCCTGGAGCTACTGAAGAAACCACATGGCTGGCCATTGAACAAGATGGAGAACCTAGGGGTTGAGATACAACTCATGATCCAGTTAATCCATTTTTGTTTGAAACCCATGATACCTAAGGCTTTATGAATACAATTCCAGCTGACAGTGTCAAAGGCCTTCTCAAAATCTAGCTTGATCACAACACCTTCTTTCTTTAGAATCTTTTGATTGTGAATAGTTTCACTGGCTGCCAGAAAATTGTCTAAGATAAATCTTCCTTCAAGAAAAGCTGATTAATTCTTATTTATGATTCCCCCCAAAGCTTTCTTCAGTCTCTTTGCTAAGATTTTAGTAATGATCTTGTAACAGGTATTTAATAGACTGATAGGTCTGAAATTAGTGACTTTTTCAGCGCCTTCAATCTTGGGAATAAGAACAATATGGGTTGAATTGAGACTCTTAATGCTTAAAGGATTGTCCTGGAATTCCATCACCACTCTCATGAAGTCAGTCTTGATAACCTCCCAAAAATATTGATAGAAGCCTAATGAAAAACCATCCGGGCCCGGGGATTTATTCACATTCATGCTAAAAACAGCGTCTTTCACTTCTTTTTCAAGAATTGGCAAGCAAAGATCATCAACCAGGTTATCATCTATCCTTGGAAGGATATTATCATGCAAATGAGGTCTCCACAAGTCGTCTTCTTTGAATAATTCCTTGTAGAAAGAGATGAAAGAGTCTTGAATATCTTCCTCGGAATCAATAAGGAGATCATCCACCTTAATATGATCAATCTTCAGGGATCTCATCTTAGAGCTAGCCACTAAATGAACAAATTTGGTATTTTGATCTCCCTCCTTGAGCCAATGTTCTTTAGCTCTTTGTTTCCATTTGATCTCTTCTCTGAAGACCAATTCATTGTAGTCTTTCCTAAGAATACTGAGAGTGTGAGCTTCATCATGTGAGAGGTACTGATTTTCCGCCTTAACTTCAAGGACATCAATCTTACGCAAGAGCTGTTGTTGAATGGAGTTAATATCACCATAAGTTTGAGAAGACCAAGTCTTAATTTTAGCTCTAACCCATTTCAGCTTCTTGACAAAAGATTGGGAAGCAAAATCTGCTGCAGGAGCTTCTTTCCACCAATTGCTAACCAAGTCTTTGAAATGTTCATGTCTGTGCCATTCCAATTCATATCTGAAAGGTCTCCAAGAATGCCTGTTATAACCAGTAGCTAACAGAATGGGTATATGATCAGAGATTGTCCTACAAATACCCTTCAGATGAGATTGAGGAAAATGAAGAAGCCATTTAGGAGAGACAAAAACCCTATCAATTCTGGATTGGACATTGGTATCAGGTGATTGGAGGTTGGACCAGGTGAACTTTCTATTGGGAATTTCTAAATCCATCATGCCACAGTCTCTGATCCAAGAACCAAAATTCTCCATGTCACTGGTCCAGTTATGAATGCCTGACCTTTCCCAGGGGAATCTAACGCAGTTGAAGTCACCTAGGACACACCAAGCATCTTGGAATATGCTGAATAACCTGTACAATTCCTGGAAAAACTCCACCTTGAGGTTGTGGATGTGTGGCCCATAGACTGCAGTAATACACGCCTGAAATTTACTGTCTAAAGAGTAAAAAAGGACTGATATACTGAATTTACCAGAATCACATAGAGAGCCTTTCAGTTTATTTCCATTCCAAAGAATTAACTGTCCTCCACTAGTTCCTGAAGCTGGAACACAGAGCCATTCGGTCAAAACAGAACCTCTTATTTGCTTAATGGTATCATCTTCAACTGAGCTCATCTTAGTTTCCTGTATGCACAAACAGTCCAGTTTGAGATTCTTGCTTAAGTCTCTGATGGCTCTCATCTTAGTAGCCCCATTAAGTCCTCTGATATTCCAAGTAAGAAAATTCATTGATGGTTCAATTTCTTCCCCCCTTTCCTGCTGTCTCTGAGACAATCCAGAATTTCATTTTTCTGTACAAAATCAAGCTCCCTTTTCCTATCTTCACGCCACCCCCTTGACCATTCTTTTTGGGTGATTGCTTTAGTTTGTCAAATTTGATAAATTTTTTGACAAAACTTTTGAACATATCTTCTCTGCCTTCAAAAGAAACCCCAATGAGCTTTCCGAACCAGATGATCTCTTCAGATCCTGGAACGGAAACTTCTGGCAGTAGGAAGGCTAATGAAGGATCAGAAACATATACCAGCTCCCTACTGCCGCAATCTTTAGTTAAGTCCACTCGACTGACAGTGAGATCTTCCCCTACGGCCTTAAATGACATGACCGGTTCTGAGTCTGGCACCGACTCTGAAGGATCTGCGTCGCAGGTAATCAACCAGTTCTTAGGGACAGTGATCACAGGCTTCTCCGGGATGACCACTGAAGATCAGTGATCAGAATCAGAAAGATTAGGGAACTCAAACTCAATGACTGCAGAGGGTAGGACACCAGGGGAAGGCTCGATGGGGGAGGCGGGTTGAGACGCAGGGTAAACAGGCGGAGAAGAAGAGTCCGTGGGCATCAAAACGGGTCGGGTAATCGAAACGGAGGCCCGTAACTTACCCGCTAAGCAGGACCCAGAAGACTTACCCGATACGATAGGGCCCGAACTTGCTCGATAGGAGGCCCGCGACTGTTGATCTTCCTCACCCGAAACAGGAACACTCGGAGCCGGCAAGGAGAACCAATGGGGAAGAAGGTTGCCACCGTGGCACAAGGGGCGATCAACCCAACCCACCACCTCTGCCTCGAGCGAAGCAAGGTCACAGTCACCCACAATCTGGAACTGGGGTACATCGGGCCTCGGGGAGAAAATAAATTCCTCATCAGTTCCCAAAACAGGCGGAGACCGGAGGGGAACAGGGACATACGGAACGTCAGCTGAGCAGCGAGTTACAGACTCGTGACTCGGAAGCACAATCCCAGGGGGGAAAGAATCAGGGCAGGAGGTCCCCTGATTGTGAACCCAGACCTTGGACTCCTTCAGCTTTCTGTATGAGGAGGCCACTTCAGCGCAGGTCCAGTTGCAACACTGGGATTCCGGAATATTGACAGTTGGAGAAGGCACTTCCACCGTGAGAGTAATCGAGAAGATCAAACCGTCGACTCTGATATTCAACTTTTCAGAGATGGAATGGAGGTGCTCCACCTCAACAAGGATTCTGGCAAACCGAAGAGAAGAAAGGGATAGGGTGTTGCTACCCACACCTCTGAGACGCCCAAATTTGTCGGCAATAGCATGGAATGACTCTATGTTCCAAATGTGCAATGGAATGCCTTCCAACCTGCACCAAAAATAAGGACCGCTACTAACAGGGGCTGTTCCCACATCTACTGACCAAGGAGTACAGCAAATTTTAAAATCTCTCCTGGACAAAAATATAGTCTCCTTCTTGACGAGGGACTAACTCTCCCCTGCTGCATGCACCAGAAAACAATTTCCTTGTAGTTCCTTGATGGTCCACGAGTGAGCAGACTTCCAAGTGTCTTTCAGAAGAAGAAGGATCCTAGAGCACAGAGAATCTTGAGCAAGAAATCCAGTGGTGCCGTAAGAGATAATCTTCACCACCAGGCTATCCTTAAGTCTGGTAAGAGAGTCCTTAACCTCATGAGACCAAGGGATAGAAACTGTGTCGCACAGAGAGGCTCCGGTAGCAGGGAGACAAGAGATATTGCTCTCAACCATCTTGGAAAGGGGTCTATTAGCGAGAGAAGAGGGACTTGCATCTTTCTTCCTGCATTGATATCTTCTGTGGCCTATATCCTTGCAGGAGAAGCATCTAACAACTTCTCTGCAATCTTTAGCTCGGTGGCCTCTCTGCAAGCATTTAATGCATTTGTCGAAGTCCACTGGAAAGGGAGAAGGAAACTTCTTCTTCTCCACCGGGAAAGATGGTGATCTTCTTCTCCTAAGAACTCTTTGCCATCCTTCCGCTGAGTCACCGGACTCACCGCCCCGGTCCGGCGGTCTCGAGAGCACGCCTCCTAGCATCTCGAGGGCTCTGTTGGGGCCTGGTTTGCTCCTGTTATGAAGGAAAGGGCAGCAATTTAGGGGGGTAGTTCAGCAATTTATGAAGGAAAAGGCTCTTGAGGGCATTCCTATCCACAAGTACCCATTCAAACTTCAAGAAGACAGCACCTTTTCCAAGTGCAGGTTCCTCAGTTCTTTAGAATGGGAGAAGCACTTCCTCTGGGTGAACCGGTGAGGCTGATTGCTAAGTGAGAAATGCCTCTAATCTAAGCCCATCATGTTGTAAACTCACCACAAGTAATTACAGGAAGACCTTCTGTCTAATAAGGAGGAGGACGGGCAGTGGATATAATCAAGAGCTGGTGGGATGACAACCTATTAGAGAGCAAACTGATCATAAATGTAAACATGTAACGGGTGGATTGTTGGAATGGACAAAAGGCACTCAATTCCATACTGAAACATGAAGCGTACACTATTGTGAAGTGAAGTAGGGAGTCATTTGTTGCATTCAATATCTGAGAAGGTGGAGAACATGGAGGAGAGAGTTGGAGTATGATGAACTGCTTGTGAGCAAAGGCCGAAGGATTTCTTTGGAAGTAGATGACCCTGTCAAAATGTCTGCAAGAGAGGGTGATAATGCAGCATATGGTACAGGCTACAGAGGGAGAGTTCCATGTTTGGGACAAGAATGCTTAATGTGAGAAAATGGACATTGTCTCAGGGGGTAGAGATTAGAAAAGGCATCAATGATCATTATAATAACCATTGCTCTAAGCATGCTTACTTCTGTTGGAGGCTCCTTCGGTCCAAAATAGAGGATGCAATATGAAGCTCAGGAGTGTTTGTGGGCAACATGAAGCTTGGGAGAGACAGCCCAAAATCTCGACAGCTGTTCCCAGGTACCAAAATGTGCTTTATAAGCAGTTCTTGCTTTAGCCATTTATAATTGTTAACTGAACTATGCTAAGGTGGAGGTTTTTCACATCCACTTTTCTTACCATTAACAAAATCCAGAAGTCTCAATTATTCACCACTAAGCATCTCATGGATGCTAGTATCTATGCCATATTTTGCCATACCCCTATATTGAGGATAGCTCTCATCTGAATTATTGCCATAAGACGACCAACTCTGTGAGTTCTAGGTCATCCAATACAATTTGGCTTCTTCACTTTAAGGAGAGTTTGCCAATGCAATCAGTGGGCATATATTCAAAGGGAAAAGATATTTCAGAAATGGTTGCGCCTAGTACTGAAACAGCAGCACACAGAGAATCAGAGTTCCAATGATTCTGCTTTCACTTGAAGACAATGTAGGATCAACAGCAATTTGAAAAAATGACTTCCAAGTTATAAACATTATGTGTGCACAAAAGGCAATAGTCATAACCTGCATGGAGAAGTTAAACGTCATGAATTCAACAACAGGACGAAGACCATAATGAGCAGCTCCAACACCAATTCCAGCAAAGCCAGCCTGCAAGAACAGAGGGAGGAGAAACAAAGCTCATAGATTTTAATTGCTAGTGTCAGAAGACAAAAGCAAAGGTAAGTGAGTACAATTAGATGTGTGAATCCTTGTGAAGCATTATCCATCAATATAGAGCTGGGTTGATATATAAAAGATCAAAATATGACAACAAATATTAATGGTATAAAGCTAAAAGAGTAAGGGTTTAAAGTAACCTCTGTAATAGGGGTATCAAGAACCCTTTCAGGACCATACTTTTCTAGAAGGCCCTTGGTCACCTACATAACAAACAGGTAAAAGACGTTAACTGTGAAACCAGCAAAACAAACAGATGGGAGAAATGCAGTTAAGTACTGAATATCACAAGGATGGGACGTCGATATGATTGTTATGATCAAACCTTATAGGCACCCTGGTACTCACCAACCTGAAATATGGAAGGTATGCATTCTTTAATCCCAAAGTGTGAACCTGCCGGAGAAATGGAGAAGATTCAAAGAAACCTATTCTGTGAGAGGCTAGGTTACCTCTTCACCCATCAGGAAGACTTTTGGATCTGCAGACATCTCCTCGTCTAGTGCAGAATTCAAAGCTTCTCGAACGGTCATCTGCAAGAAACAACAGGTCATCACATGCCAGCCCACCATCGCCACCCAAACAACAGAACCCCATTAACGGTGGGGGCCTTTTTTTTCCAGTGCAATTGCCTAAACAGAGTATGGTGAGAAGAAAACATTTAAAGTTGAATGCCACATCCAATGGACTTGGGGGGAACATCTCCACCAGCAGTGTTATACATGATTTTAGAAGCATACTTGTGCCCATGAAGCATCTGCATCAATGTGAGCTAAAACACCTAGTTGACAACAATGAAGGTAACATTCTCTGGTGGATGTAGACACAAGTGTGCTGACAAACTGAAGAAACTTAAAAGTCAAGATGCAGAACCATGAGAAGCAAAACCACAACAGTTGCACATTAGGCCCAAAAATAGAAAAAAAAAAAAAAAAGCACCTGAACAGACTCTAGGATAGCCATCAACTCTCAAGGGCAGAATCCATAGTAAACACCGGGGGAGAATTAAAAAAAAACTAGGAACGGCCTGCCTCAACTTACCTCCTTCCCGACCGTGGTGTAGCCCCTCTGCAGGTTAGCGAGTTCCGGCAGAATCCTCCGCAATGGCTGCCCTAACATCTGGTGGCAACCAAAGAAGAGAAGTCAACCCGAAAACAGAGAAATAGATAAATATGAAAAGCGCTAAAAATCCCGACTTGCTATCGTATTCCTCACCGACGCAGGGAAGCTTCCCGATCCGGACACCCGCCTTCCGAGCAAGCCCAACATTTTCCCCTGCTTCATCACAGCAACAAAAGCACAAAGGATGAGCAAAAATCCAGCCTTTCCGCAGTTAATCCCCGGAAATCACAAGCTTTCGCATTTTCCGGCCCAAATCTCGGATTTTTCTCATGGGAATCATAGAAACAACACTCCCCCCGGAGCATATTGGTATAAAATAATAAAGAATATAAGCCAAAAACTTGGGCAAGGATGGGTTAGGTCAGCTTTGCCCCAACACCCGGTAGCTCGACATGAGAAGCGCGAACAATTTTCGCATTCCTCCCCAAACTTCTGCCATGGACGCAGTAGCAGTGGAAGCTGCCAACCCCACCCGAATCAAAACATCCCCGCACCGATTCCCAAACAAGAAGCGCCGCCGTTTTGTAAGACCGCAGCAAGAACAAGAAGAGGAAGAGGAGGGGGAGGAAGGATCAGAGACCTCTGATTCGGCGGACAGCGGCGGCAGAAGAGGAGGAGGAGGAAGAGAGCGCTGCGCTTCGGTGTGCCGGGGAAATGGCGGGGGTCAACCGAACTGGCGGGATTCGTCGGAGGAGGCCACGGTGGGTGGCCGGGGCTGTGGAATATAAGTGGGTCCCCACGAGAATTGACTGCAACGGCTGCTCGGAGGTGACTGCGTAGGGGTGGGTGTTCACGGTTTGGATTTGATATGTTTTTTTTTTAAAATTTTTAAAATTAAATCAAATCGAAATATGAGCCTGTAAATCAAATTAAACTAAATGATAAGTTTTGAAATTGAATAAAATCAAATTAAAATAATTCAGTTTAGTTCAATTTAATTTGCAGTTTGAGCTTTATAATGGGCTGGCTCAATATGTCCATGAACTATTCTTCAAATAAATAAATTGTTATAATCTCTTTCATATCAATTCTTTCAAACTAACTTAAATTTTCTCTATTTAATACAAAAGATTATATTACCCTCCCATTTTAGGAATTTATAAAAAAATATACTTGTAAATTCAAGAATTTCACATTCCCATTATGCTCTTTTAGACTCGTTCGATTTATTCGGTAGTTTGATTTATGAAGGAGACAAATTGAGCTAAAATAAAAGTTTTAGTACGGTTTGATTTCGACTCACGTCGAAGTTTTTGTAAATGCAAAGTGAACCAAACAGACATGAATCAGTTGGTTAGATTTGGTACTTTAGTTTGAACCAAATTGTGAACACCGTATGAATATGTGCACGACCACAAAAGTTGGTTTTGTTGGATTTGCACCAAACCCCTGCTTGAACGGAAGGAGATCACCTAGACCCTGTTTTTGGACTCTTATATGGGTCCTTAAAGTCCATTGAAGAGAAAATAGTATTTATTAGTGGAGTGAAGCCGCTTCTATTATTATTTTTTTGAGATGAAAAGTGTGAATTTCAATTCAACCATAAACACTAGTACAACAAGTAGAGGTCTTGAACGGGAGAGAAAGCTCTTCCTATTAATGAGTTGTTTTTTTCATTCAATAAGATTTAAGGATTTCAAAAAAGGTCCAAAATAGGGGAGGGTTTGTTTCTAAGATTTTCGTCCGGATGGGGGAGGGGTTTTGGTTATGTGATATTTTTTTTGCCCTTTGAGAAAGACAAGACTATGTCGGAAAAAAAAAAGTTTGCTCGGATATTTCGGCAAAAATTGATGTCTCTTGTGATTAGGAATTTATGGAAGAAAAGTATGTAGACAGGTACAAGTAAAGTGATACATCATGATATGTTATTATGTGCAAGAGATGAAAGTTTACATTAAAGCCCCTACTCTTAGCCAAATATGTTTCCTTATCAAATAGTTAGCTAGCTAATGAGCCACCTAAATCGATTCTTAGCCCATAAAACAAACTTCAGGTCTCCCTCATTCTCACCTCAATTTGGTCCACTAACTCATTAGTTGGGTTGAATTTACTAGAAGACAAAAATTGGGTCCAAAGTCTATTAAGCCTTATATATTCCAACCTAGTTACACATAATTCACACATTATTTATTACAAAACGTATTAACTAGATCACATAAATTAATTGGTATTTTTACTTTTTAAACCCGTATAATCCTTTTGATATTACAAATAATTTTCATAATCTAACTATTTACAAGTAAGCCCCCACAATTACAACTTTCTTACAAATAAACCCTTTTAGGTGTTTATCTGTAACACTCTCTCTGGGGTTTATTTGTAAGTTTTAGGGACCTTTACTAATTCATGGTAGATTGTGGTAGCTTACTTGTAAATAGTTAGATTAAAAGGTCTTATTTGGAATATCAAAAGATTATAGGAGTTAAAAAGGAAAAATCTCTTACTTAATTTAACAAAAGATTAGGTCAATTTATTGGCCAGTCAAATTACAACCAAATCAGTAAACTAAACAACAAATTACCATGGACTACATTACGATACGATTTATTCTATTTACGCATAATGAATTTAACTGCTTTACTATTATTGAATAGTAAAGTCAATCACCTACATGTCGAATCCCCATCAAACCTAGGCGACGATAAAATACAATTCGAGTTAAAGGCTTCGTTAGTAGATCTACTAGATTATTACCTGAAGGAGCTCTTTCTAATAAGACATCTCTGGGCAATGATTTCCCTAATCAAGTGAAAGCGTCTTAAAATATGCTTCAATTTTTGATGAGACTTCGGCTCTTACACTTGAGCAATAGTCTCATTGTTATTGCACAGCAAGGGACTTGATCAAAGATACTTCGGCTCTTACACTTGAGCAATAGCCTCATTGTGACGACCGTTCGATCGAAGTTCTCGGCTGTTTGATAGAATTTATTTGTTGGTGGAAATGCTCAGAGTAGAACCTCCTAGAGGGTGGACAGAGGCGTCAAAGGGGGGCTCCCCAATCTGATGGGGAGCAAAACCTTCCAATGCCTAAGTTAGGTGCTAGAAGATGAGATCTCGCTAGGGATTTTTTGTGCTCAGAAAGGCGTACCTTGCATAAGAGAGGATCTGATAATTATATAGTCTCCCCCACTCGAGGCATCCCATGGACGGTTTCCTTCGGGGGGTGATTTGGCCACGATCGTCTCCCCCTGATTTAGGAAGATCATGGGATATTGGGCAAGTTAGGACTCACCGCCTCGAGGGGGGGGGGGGGGGTTCTTGGGAGTAATGGTTAGGCTGTAGGCCGGGGGATCCAATGGCTTGGGCTTGATGGGTTCAAAATTTGGCCGCTATTATGTGGTCGGAGCTTTGGGCGCCACGTGGCTCCTTCTGCCGTTTCTGGAGGGTCGTGGGCCTTTCAGTCTGTGCACTTGATGGGCCTGATTGGGCTGGACCCAATCTCCCCTAGTCAATGTCTATTTATAGTGAATCATCGTGTCTCCCTAGTAATCTAAAAATTAGACTTTTCCTCCTTGGATCACATTTCAACTCCAACACAAACTTAATCAATCTTTAGTTAGAACATGTATTGTCCAAAAAATTGTCAAATTCAACTGCTAAATGACTTAATTAGTAAATATAATCTTTCATTAATTTTAGTACTTCAAGTTATCTTTCCAGTGGGGTTGTTTCACCTAAATCTCACTTCTCTATGTAACGTTTTGGTTAAAATAGTAGGACTATGTTTTATGGACCTATAAATACTAAATCACTTAATTTAATAAGTCAATTCTACTAAACTTAGGGGGCTTGACAAACTTAATTAAACTGCATCCAAACTTAAGAAAATGTTGGACATTAAACTTAGAAGGTATGATGGGACATCACTATTGTAGCTTCTTTGGAGTATCCACTCACCACTCATGGGTAATGTCCTTGCATTATTGAACATAGGAGGAATAAAAAGACACCAGTCTAAAACGAATGAATGACAGGGTTGATGCTAAACAAGTATATAAACCTTCGGGATTTATTACTCTTTATAAGTGGATTTTTTACAAATTGGTCCTTATAATCTAGTCCATTTCCAAATTTATTCCTATGATTTCATATTTCAAAAAAAGTCCCTAACATCTTTTATTGCTAAAAAAAATCCTTCCAATTGGTGGACATTTGAAAGAAGTATTATTCATGGAATATCTCTTCAATATGAAGGAAATGTTAAAATTAACTTTTCTTTGTGTCTTGAAGAGGAACTTCAAGAAAACTGGAAACCCAAAGTCCTATGGCGTGTTTGGCATAACTTTTAATTGAAAGCCACTTTTGACTTCCTCTTTTAACATGAAAAAAGATGGATGCACATATTTATAACTAATTTTAAGTTATTATAAAAGTCAAATCCTCCTAACAACCTTACTTTTTCTCTAATTTTAGAAGCTTCAAATTTTAACTTTTAGTTAGAAGCTAAAAAATAAACCAAATGGCATGACCAATAATATCACAAAATAACTAGATAAAAATCTAAAAGCACTTCCAATTAGAAGGCGCCCAAACACTCCCCTAATTTTGAAGCAGAGGAAGTATCAAAGGGAAAGGGAGGTTGGCAGAGGAAGGGGTGTGGATCAAATGCATCACATGGATAATTGTGGGCAATTGAGATTAGATCCTAAGCTTTTGGGATGCCATTGTGGTGGTGAAAGGGCTAGACTTCCACAATTAGAATCTACCTCCTTGCAGATGCCGATATTACTTTTCTTGTGGCAGGCTTTGTGCTCAATTGTTGCCAGAAATTGGGTAATAACCTGAGTATTAGCAAGAAGTGCAGCCTGTAGACCCCAAGGAGTGCATGAAACAAGGAGGAACTCTTCCCAATAGGATGAGGGTGGTTGAACTAGTCATGTTGAAGGTGCAAGCCTTATAGGTGATGGAAGAGGTGAAGGTGTAGAGGATTATGATGAGCTTCCTCTCCTGTTTCCAAGGGCTAAAATAATTGGCATTGTAACTATCTCTTGGTTCCCTATCTTTGTAATGACCTTTGTTCGTCCATTTAGTTGTTCATTTCTGTAGCAATTATGGAGTTACTATTATACCACTAAACTCTCTCTCTCTCTCTCTCTCTCTCTCTCTCTCTCTCTCTCTCTCTCTCTCTCTCTCTCTCTCTCTCTCTCTCTCTCTCTCTCTCTCTCTCTCTCTCTCTCTCTCTCTCAGCATGAGCCTAATCCTCTAGTGGGATGCCAATGCTAGAGGGGTGAAGGGGGCCTTCTCACCCCCACTATGCTCTCTTACAAATTAAAAGAAAGGGTAATCTTTACCTCTAGTATAGGTTAGCCAAGCTTAAGTTAGATTTTTTGCTATGTTGCCATCAAAAAGTAATGATAGGTACTTATTTTAGAGTTGGAAATGATTTTAGGGACTTTTTTTGAAACATGAAATTTATAAGAATATATTTAGAATTAAACTAGATTATAGGGACAAGACTCTAAAAATCCCCTTTCATAATCTTTGTGAATTTTAAGTATGCAAGGAAGTTAGATTTTGAAATGGTAATGTACATGAAATAGCCATGCATAAAGTATTTAAGATAAGTAAACTCCTTGCATAAATTGCTTGAATTAATAGTACATGAATACATAGCCATGTATAAGACATTTTAGGATGGATATATTCATTTATCAATATTGGGGTTGAACATTAGACTCCTTTTGTACGTGGACTATTAAGTCCTGATGCTGACGATTAATCAATGATTTTTCTTCTCTCTTCATTTAACAATTAATCAATGATTTTTGTTTTATGATCATTTGAAGATTAATCAATGATTTTTCTTCCCTGCAAACAATGTAATTGGCACCATCTATTTTACATGGGAAGGGCTTTGAAAAATCCTAAATTAATTTGTATATATAATTAGTACAATTATGTGCAACATCTAAAAGTATCATATATTCTATTTTACTTTCTCTACAACACTTATACTGCACTCAATATTATTACGGAAATTTTTTTAGAAAACAAAAATTCCTTTTTTCTTAATCTCATTCCTCTCCTACCATAATATATAGATGGACCGATATGATGAAGAAAAGAAAATGGAGAATTTCTTTCCAAACCCTTCATGTATAGATGGAAGGTTGTTTGCACTTCTTTGGAATGTTACGAATGGATACATTACAGATTCCAAGGAAAATGTATTAATTGTTTGATGACACAAACTCTATTAAAAATGTTACATTAAAGCTAAGTAAGGTTATGTTTGCTATAGTTTTGAGCTGGATGCCTTGGAATCAGCACATGCACGAGCGATCAGAGGCAATTAGTCCCCCGGGAGAACCCAATCCTCTGCCTGCCAATGTCAAAGATTATCTCCATCCCCAGCTGTTGAATGTTCCCAATGATGCCAATCTTACCCTCATCGATGGGCGCAAATGCTAGGCAGAATGTTGTGGTGTTCACAACCATGAATGTTTGCTCGGGCGCAAGGTGATGGTCCATGCCACTGTAGTGGAGTGTGATCCGGGGGTGAAGGAAGTGCTGCCCACTGTCCATGGTGTAGCAAGTATCCAATGAGCGGATCGGTGCGACCAGCCGATATTGGGACATGGCGTTGCGAAATGCATACCTAAGCGGCCTGTAGGCTGCTGCTGGAAGATAGGAGACGACGCTGCCGCTGTCTATGACCATGCCGTCTCTCTGGAAGATTGACGCTGAAATTGGTAACCATTGTGCTGCGAGGCTGATTCCTAGGAGGTCGAGGAAGTAGAGGTCATTACGGCGCTTGCCAGGCCGCATGGGCGTGTATGATGGCGATGGGGCCATGGTTGGGCCGAGGATCAGATACCCAGTGAAGCTGGGTTTGGAGGGCAGACAGTAGGAAAAGATATTTCCGAGTCTACCAGAAGTCTGTGTTATGAGTGAGTGGAAACCACGCCCGAGACCAAATATGCCGGCGCATCCAACGAAGAACCCCTGGTTTGCTTGTCCGCACCCGATCACCAAGTTGGAGATCTGCACGTTGCCATCACCAAGTGTAAGCCTCTCCCTTGCAAGGAACCCACTGCTAGATGACGAGTCACTATAGACGACGCGATAGATGCATGTATTGTTGGTGCAGCCTCTACGGGGGAGGCTGGTGCATGCTGGATCGTCGCAGGTGACGTTGTGGTAGGAAGGGGAAGTGAAGGGGTCGAAGATGGGGTCCACTTGCCGGTAGCTCCTCGGGCAGGGCCTGCATTGGAGCCAACACTCGCTGCTGCCCGTATCGAACTCGACGGTTTGGTACCTTGTGGGGGTGCCAATGCCGATGGTTGTGATGTAGTTTTGGGAACCTATGGCATGGCCATTATGCACTGGAAGACGGACCTGCAGGGATTCCCGTAGAATATCCTCGCTCATGTTCTTCGTTTCACTGGAGGCTCTCGTCGTGAGACTCTGGAGGTAAGCAACCCGCATTGTGTCCTGCATGAGGATCTCGTCGGGGTCCGGTTGGCCATCGTCGGAA
Organism: Zantedeschia hybrid cultivar; assembly: GCA_030544215.1. Taxonomy (NCBI): domain Eukaryota; kingdom Viridiplantae; phylum Streptophyta; class Magnoliopsida; order Alismatales; family Araceae; genus Zantedeschia; species Zantedeschia hybrid cultivar. The sequence continues at coordinate 80,042,192 of JARZZO010000005.1, read as the reverse complement.
GGGAAGCAGGGCCCGTGGCGATGGACAATCTTCATAGTGTGCCCACTGGGGACTAAAGGTGCAAACATTTGGATATGTTAAACCGCCATTCCATTAATTGTTGCGCCTACAACAGTTGAAACATCCAAGAGGGATCCACTTATATATATATATATATATATATATATATATATATATATATATATATATATATATATATATATATATATATATATATGTTAACTAGTTTCAAATCTGTGTGATGAACACGATATTTATGCAAAATTATTTAAAATATATAAAAAACTTAACTTTAAGATAAAAATATCATATTGATTTAAATAACTTAGTCTTAATAAAATTTTAATTTTAAGCAAATAGTCAAGTATATAGATAATTTTATACGAGGAATATTAAGCTTTTAATTTTGTTTAATAAGGGCTCTAATTTGAAGGCATTTCACTCCGTGCTAAACTGTATTAGTGCTAGTTATGCGAGTTTAATGGAGAGATCTCATGAAATTCAAAATAATGTTGAAAAGGAAAAAGAAAAAAAAAGTAGTAACCTACAGTAAATAACCAAGTATAAACATAACTTTGTATAAGGACTACGACGAAATTATAACAACGTGCAAATTAGATAAAATATTATTCGACCACAATAGATAACCATAGTACTTCTACGTAATAAAGAATTTAACAATACCATTATTCAAAAACACATCATTTATGAAGGACACTATCGATGAAAGTTGATTTCAGGTAAAGATACATAAGATATACTTCTAACTTTAGGGTTTCGAGTTGCCTTATTTGCTAGGTGGCTTCGCGTATATATTAATATACTTAAAAATATTAATATACTATATGCTATAACTAAACATATTATAACTAAAAATAGTATATGTGACTATAAATATTAAATATTATATGATATGACAATTATTAACATGCAAAAATTAACAATATAAATATCAAATATAAAATTAATTTTAAATAAAAATATTAAACTTTTAATTTTGCTTAATAAGGGCTCTAATATGAAGGCGTTTCGCTCGCATGCGAAATTGTATTATTGCTAATTATGTGAGTTTAATGGAAAGATCTCAGGAGATCCAAAATAGTGTTGAAAAAGGAAAAAAAAAGTAGTGACATGCAGTAAATAACCAAGTATAAATATAATTTTGTACTAGGACTACGACAAAATCATAACAATGTGTAAATTAGATAAAATATTGTTCGAACACAATGGATGATCGTGGTACTTCTACGTAATAAAGAATTTAAGAATACCGTTATTCAAAAACAGATCATTCACGAAGGATACTGTCGATGAAAGCTAATTTTAAGTAAAAATACAGAAAATGTACTTCTAACTTTAGGATTTCGAGTTGTCTTACTTACTAAGTGTCTTACCGTATATATTAATATACTTACAAAAAAATTACTTTGTTTGCTATTTTAGATTTGTATTTAAGAATGAAACTTATACATTTTAACGTGCAAGACATGTTAAAGTATATCCTAGTGTACATTCTATATTATAAGGCAATATAAGGTATAAGCAAAGTTTTGGGAAAACGCACTTGTATATACGTACATCAAAAAGGATGAATAAAAAGTAAATGAATACATATATCTCACATGATTTTGTTAATGACGAAGTCAAGATGATAATCATTTGTTTTTGTACTTGATTAAGAAGATTATCTAAAAGCCCTTCAACGCCAACTTGCAATCTTAAAAAAAAAAAAAAAGAAGAGGAAGAAGAAAGGCAATGACAAAAAACTTCATATAAATAATTAAATATTTTTTGATTATCAACCATCAAAAACTTTTGATATTATAAGTAACTCCTAATTCAACTATTTACAAATAAGTCCTCACAATTTCAACTTTCTTACAAAAAAGTTCTTTTGAGGGATTTTTTTTAACACTCTTAGGACTTTTTTGTAACATTTTGAGACCTTGCACTAATTCGAAGGGGTTGTAAGGGCTTATAAATAAATAGATAGATTAGAGGATTTTTTTTGTAAATACACTTTACTTTCAAGGGTTAAAGTTTAATTATATCATATTAGTTGAAATGTATGCAATTAAAATGCCAAAGAAAGATCTTAGTTTAAAAACAAAAAGCAAAGATCATAATTACAATTTTAGAACTATAAATAAATATGTCATCGAAACATTTATGTGCAAGAAACACCAACAGTATTAAAGGATGTTGATCGTATAGTGGTGTGGCTTCTGTATGATAAAACAACTGAATGTAAACAAGCCCAATAGGGAAAACAAACCCAGAGTACGTAGAAACCAAACATATCACTTCTATTGTGATATCTTTTTAATTATTTAATTAATTTGGCATCAATGATAAAGAGGAAGAATAAAAATACTAAGCAAACTAAGATAAAAAGAGTAGTTAATCAGGAGCATTATTTCATTCATCATACATCTACAAAGAGAGGAAGCAGTCAAATAGATAGCAAAAGAAAACTTTTATAAGGGCCATATGACATTTACAAATAATTTCTATTAAAATTAAAAGAAAGGGAATAAGAAGTCAGATTCAAATATAAATAATTAAGGTGTCATTTGGTGATTAGCCTCTAAGTGGACGTGTCTCTTCGTTCAGAACTTGGTTAGTCGCCGTCAAAATTTAGAAAGACTACTGAAACATGTTGGCCCGAGGAAATGAAAATAACTTGGTCAATCTATGTGAACACAATAACAGAAATCTATGTGAACAAAATAACTGACTGACAAATAATTTAAAGCAAAGATTTCAAAAATGTGTGATTGGGTGGTCCATGCATTTAGCAAATTTATATGCATAACTTATATATATTTACATTCTTTCCCCTAATTCATTAGTGAAGATTAAAAAAGAAGTTATAATTATATAATTATACTATAACCTTTGGAAATATAAACGTACCACAAAAAAGATCTCTTATCCAACTATTTAGTTATACTCTCATAATCTCCCGTAAATTGATGCGAGGCCCCAAAATCTTATAGAAAAGTTCCTAAGAGTGTTACAAAAAAATTCCTCAAAATAGTTCTTTATATAGAAAAGTCCGGCGACAGCGTAGGATTTCGTGTTCAGCTGGAGATCTAAACCGACTCCGCGGTACAACATAACGTCGTCGGAGTCAAGCAACGTTTACTGATCCTGCTTCCTCGGCTACGGCAAGAGAGCTGCGGACCACCTCCTCCTACCTCGCGCCACCTCCCCCTTCACAGGCCGCAGCAGCCATGCCAAGGCGGAGCCACCGCCCCTGCCCCGCTCCTGGAAGATGACCTCCCCCCACGGCTCCCGGCGACCGCCGCCGAGTACGTCGACCTCTCTCTCTCTTCCACATCTGCCGCCCCGACGATGCAGGCGACGACCTCCCCTGGGACCCGCCCCGGCAGTTCCACGGCTACGCGCAGCGCCTCCGCCTCCTCCTTGCCCAGCTTCTCCGCTCCACGCCGCCCCAGGACCTCTCCGCCCCCTCCGTCCACACCGCTCTCTGCGGCATGGACACCGACCTCGCCAAGGCCGCCGAAGCCTTCTCAGCCTACCGCTCCAAGAGCCGGATCTACGTCCTTATCCACTGCAAGCCCCTCTGCTCCTCCCTCCAGGACCGCGCTGCCTCCACTGGCAACTGGCTCGCCCTCCTCCTCGAGGAATCCGAATAAACGGATCCGGTGGAATACAACAGCCCATCAAGAAAGGCCCGTTCTGATACCATGTTAAAGAAGCCTGAACTCAAACTCAAAATTTAGGCATTGAGTTGAGAGAATCCTCAACATATATAGAGAAAAGACGTCCGTAGAAAATTCAATGTAGGACTAAACTTCAACAGTTCTTACGATCAAGTTGCTTAAGCGCCAGGGGAAGGACCATGGGATAACTTTTGAGGACCAAGGCTCGCATGGCACTGCACAACATGTCTAGGGATGAGGAGAGCAAGGTCTGCTTGTTTTGTAATGTTTTTGAGCACCTTCTTTATTTGTATAACTTGGATTTCAAATGTATGTGCTGCTGCGGAGGAAACTACGATCAAGTTCAAGTATTAATGAGAGTTAGGGAGGCCAGCGTACGTCTGTGAGAAGATTAGATAGATTTTTATCGGAGAAAGAGAGAGAAAAGAGATGAGGTAGAGAGAGAAAAAAAAAGTGAGATGCAATCAAATCTATCTAATAAAGAGAGAGAGAGAAAAAAAGTGAGGTGTAATCAAATTTATCTGATAAAGAGAGAGAGAGAACGCAAGCATTAATGGGAGTTAGGAAGGCCACAGTACGCGTGTGAAAGATTAGATAGATTTTTATTAGAGACAGAGAGATGAGAGGTGCGGTTTTGAAAAGAGAGAGAGAGAAAAAAAAAAGGTGTAATCAAATCTATCTAATAAAGAGAGAGAGAGAGAGAAGAGAGAGAGAGAGCATTAATGGGAGTTAAGGAGGTCACCTACGTGCAGAGGAAAAAAAAGTAAGGTGCAATCAAATCTATCTAATAAAGAGAGAGAAAAAAAGTGAGGTGTAATCAAATTTATCTAATAAAGAGAGAGAGAAAGAGAGAGCGCAAGCATTAATGAGAGTTAGGAAGGCCACAGTGCACGTGTGAGAAGATTAGATAGATTTTTATTGGGAGAGAGAGAGAGAGGAGAGATGCAGTTTTGAAAAAAGAAAGAGAAAGAGAGAAAAAGTAAGGTATAATCAAATCTTTAGGGAAGACCTTTCAGGAATAAGAAATGTTGCACTAATTTTGACTTTATCTCCTAATAAAAATAAGATTAGAAAAGAGAGCAACACTTAGTCTCTCATATTAAAAATTTTTAATAGTATTTTTTAGAATGAAAGAACAACGGAGTGCCACATAAGCTGGTTAGAAATTCTATTTTATTAGTATAATATAGATAGTATAGATGGTGTCATGAACGGGTGCAAACACCTTTGAATTTGCAAATTAAGAGTGCCCGAATTGAGATTCTTCTGTGCAAATCGAGATGGTGACGTGATTCCCCTTTTAGCGTTGGAGGCTGGTTGCTACAACAAGTCGGAGGATTTATGGCATATTAAAGCAGTAAATAGCTGTTCGCGCGATTATTTGCCCTATTTTTATTTTTATTAATGGATACAGAAACCTATTTTCCATTAAGTTAGTACGTAATAGAAATAGATCTTCAATAAATATAGGGGACGGAAATAGAAACAGTTGATTCCACATAATCTATTTTAGTTTTCAACTTCTCATGTATATATCTTATATATTATTTTACAAAGTAAAAGTTAAACTCATTATTTAGGTTTCTCACATATCTATTGGTGAGAATATGTCTAGCTTGACAATTTGATAAAAAATAAGGTCACAGTAAAAAGTAGAAAATTTTATTAAATTTTAATATAATTTTACGTTGCATGATGTGACTAGATTTATATGTAGAAGTAGATCAATAAAAAAAAGTAGATTTTATAATTCAAAGTTCATAGATTGTAAGAACTTACATAAATTAAAATCATGTAGGTTCAGAACTTTTCATTATTAGCAGAAAATTTATATCGGAAGGAGTCATTTCCGTTTCCCTCCCCAGACCCTCTTGCAGCCCTAATTAAAGCGAAACAAAACATCAAGAAATTAATGGAGACAGGTAAATTAAAAATGGCTTTAGCAGCGTAACAACAGTCGCGAGATGCAAACCTTTGGATTCGGTGCAGGCAGTGCCTGGCATCAAGCTCTCCAGGTTGAGAACTTGAAAGCCCTTGTTTTCTCCATGAACGACCATGCTCTTGCAGGAACACAGCAGCAGTAGCACCAACAACAAAGGGAATGGAGGAAGTGCGCAAGCCATTGCGATGTGCTACGCTGCAGCTAGCAGTGAATGGAGGGAGGAAAGGAACGGCTTAATTATAGATATGTCACTTCCCTGGACACCATTATCTTTAACCAATTGTTTAGCAAACTGCCCAGAATCTTATCCATATTACACACCTGTTCTGTTCACCAGGAAACAAATGGGAACTACCAAGGTATTATCCATACATTTCATCTGTTTGTTGGCTAGGTGATGCAGGCCAAGTGACACTCACATGGCTTGAGTTTAAGATAAGAAGAAAAGAAAAACAAGTTAAATAAGAGTTTGATATGGAACTGCTGAGATATTATCCAAAAATTCAATTTTGCTTGTTGGCTGAGTGATGGAGGCCAAGTGGCCCTAATGTGGCTTGAGTGCAAAAATAGGAAGAGAAAGAAAAGAAAAGAAGAGTTTGACATCATGTCAGTAAAGTAGACATGACTTTTTACGTGCATGTGAGTCATATTCATGCATAGGATCCCAATTTGAGATCGTGGTTCGGAAATGATCAGTGATTTACACTTATGGTCATAATGCATCGTTTAATTTTTAAGTGAAATTCCACCGTTTTCCTATTTTGGGAACTTTTCGGATAGGGATAAAGTAAACTTAGAGATTAATTTGAATGTGATTCTTTTACAGAAATTATTTAGAATTTGCTCTTTTTTCATTATTTATTTTTCAATAAAAATTGAAAAATCTACGTTAATTTATAGACATCCCTTATGTACGTACGTAATACTGGTTCAACATTAATATTTGTGATTCTTCTTGTTTTGTTGGTAACTATGAGTTCTTTCTCATTCTTCCTTTCCCTTCATTTGCGCCTTGCACAAACAAGTAGTTGTTTCACTAGAAAATTTGAAAATTGAGCTTGTGTTACTCCTCTGTGCAGGTGAAGCCAAGACAATTCAAATTTGCCAATTTTTCGTGTCTGTGTCCCCACTCCAGACTCACAGAACAAAATCATAGCTCCTTAAAAATTATTATAAACGCAGACAATAAAGTTCAAATTGATTGAAACTTCAGCGCAGCGAGTAATGTTCATAATAGTATGGCATAAATAGTCTACGAACGATGGAACATGAAAAGAGGAGGATAACAAATCTCACCACCATGAATTAATGCTTAATTCCCAAATTTCCAAGCCAACAAACAGATGTAATATATGGATATATAAGGCCTCGGTAGTACCCAATTCCCTAGCCAACAAACAGATGTAGGGTATGGATAAGATCTCGGCACGTTGCCAACGATGAGCTAAGATAATAGTACTACTCTGTGCTGGTTGTCCCACAGATATGGCTTTAGATATCTTCCTCATATATAACAACATGTATGGGAATGACAAGTCTTTAAGTATCTCCTCCGTCCATTCCCTGCTGCAGCATAACATCGCAATGGCTCGCTCGCTCCCCCCTTTCACTTTGTTCTTACTGCTACTAGCCTACTACTGTGTTCCAGCAAGAGCATGGTCGTTCATGGAGAAAACAAGGGCTTTCAAGTTCTCACCGTGGAGAGCTTGATGCCAGGCACTGTCTGCACCGAATCCAAAGGTTTGCATCTCGTGATTGTTGTTACGCTACTAAAGCCATTTTTAATTTACCTGTCTCCATTAATTTGTTGATGTTTTGTTTCGCTTTAATTAGGGCTGCAAGAGGGTCGGAGAGAGAAATGGAAATGACACCTTCCCATACAAATTTTTGATATAAATTTTCTTCTAATAATTAAAAGTCCCAAACCTGCATGATTTTCATTTATGTAAGTTCCTGCAGTCTATGAACTTTGAATTATAAAATCTACTTTTTTATTGATCTAATTCTACATATAAATCTAGTCAAATCATGCAACATAAAATTACATCAAATTTCAATAAAATTTTCTACTTTTTACTGTGACCTTACTTTTATCAGATTGTCAGGCTAGAGATATTCTCACCAATAGATATGTGAGAAACCTATCTAATGAGTTCAATTTTTACTTTGTAAAGTAATATATAAGATATATACATGATAAGTTGAAAACTAAAATAGACTATGTGGAATCAGTTGTTTCTATTTCTGTCTTCTATATTTATCGAAGATCTATTTCTATTGCGTATTAACTTAATGGATAATAGATTTCTGAATCCATTAATAAAAGAAAAACGGGGCAAATAATCAAAACTAGAACAACTATTTACAGCTTTAATATACTGTAAATCTTCCGACTTATTGTAGCAACCAGGCTCCAACGCTGAAAGGGAATCACGTCACCATCTTGATTTGCACAGAAAGAATCTCAATTTGGACACTCTTAATTCTGCAAAGTCTAAGGTGTTTGCACCCGTGCACGACACCATTGATATATATATAGGTCGATCCCTCCTTGACGTTTCAACTGTTGTAGGTGCAACAATTAATGGAACTAGTTGCAATCCCGTGCAATGCACGACGGTTAACATATTTGAATAAAAAAATTATAATTAATATAAGTGAAGTTAATCTTTTATATTTTTTGAAGAAATGAATAAAATAATTATAGAAGAATATATATTCAGAATTACTAACATTTTTTTCTATGAATATTAGATTAGTTGTTTGGTAAAACATTAAAAATTCAGAACCATTGTATTCAACTGAAATATGGATTGAGAGAGAAAACTAAAACGTGAATTGAATGTTAGTATTACTATGGCATGAGATTATAACAATAAATGTTATGTTAAAATATAAATTGGGAGAAAAATGAGACTAGTCTCGTTAATAACGAAATTGGAATGATAATAAATATTAAAAATTATTATTTTTATTTCAAAAGATTGTCCCAATATTAATAATAATAACAATAACAACAACAACAATAATAACAACAACAACAACAACAACAACAACAACAATAATAATAATAATAATAATGTGAGTGAGAAAAGTGAGAGAGAGATTGGCCTCATTAATAATAATAATAATAATTTTTAAAAATAATCATAATATAAAAACTTATTACTATTATCTCATTAGACTATCCTAATAATAAAGATGATGATGTCAAAATTAGTTATTATTATCTTAAGAGATTGCAACAACAACAATAACAATAACAACAATAAAAATAAGCAATAAAAAAATTAGAGATAAAATTCTTAATAGGGAGAGAGAAAATATGAAAGAGGAGAAAGAGAGATAATAATAATAATAATATCAAAATTAGTTATCATTATTCCATGAGACTATCATTTTGATATTAAAATTTTAATAATAATAATAATATTGAAATTAGTTATTATTATCTCATAAAAATATCAAATAATAATAATAATGATAATTCTAAATTACTTATTATTATCTCAAGAGATTGCAACAACAACAACAATAATAATAATAGGGGACAAAAAATAGGAGATAGAAATATTAATAGGGAGAGAGAAACATGCGAAAGAGGATAATAATAATAATAATACTTAGGCAAAGAGAGAGAGGAGAGGGGGAGAGAATTAATGAGAGAGAGAACTTAGAGAAGGTAGAGAGAGATAATTAATGAGAGAGAGCGAAGAGAGATGGTGAGAGGGATAATTAATGAGAAAGAGAAGGAGAGAGATAATTAATGAAAGAGAATTAATAAGAGACATAAACATTAATAGGAGAGAGAGAGAGAGAGAGAGAGAGAGAATTTAAGAAGAAAGCATAGAATTTTAATGTTGACATGTAGCATCAGAGAATTCTGTTTTATATACATAGCATAGATGGAGGTTTAATATATTCAAAATTTCGCTCCTTTAGTTTCCAATGGGCATGCTATGAAGGTTGTCCATCGCCACAGGCCCTGCTTCCCTTCTGGCGATGGCCAACCAGACCCCGACCAGATCCTCATGCAGGATTCACTACGGGTTGTTGCTTACCTCCAGAGTTTGACGATGAGAGCCTCCAGTGCAACGAAGAACATGAGCGAGGATGCTCTACAGGAATCCCTGCAGATCCGTCTTCCAGTGTGTGATGGCCATGTCATAGTCTACATCACAACCATCGGCATCGGCACCCCCACAAGGAGCCAAATCGTCGAGTTCGATACGGGCAACAATTTATGTTGGCTCCAGTGTAGGCCCTGCCCGAGGAGCTACCGGCAGGTGGGCCCCATCTTCAACCCCTTCACTTCCCCTTCCTATCACAACGTCACTTGCGACGATCCAGCATGCACCAGCCTCCCTCGCAAAGGCTGCACCAACAATACCTGCATCTATTGCGTCGTCTATAGTGACTCGTCATCTAGCAGTGGGTTCCTTGCAAGGGAGAGGCTTGCACTTGGCGACAACAACGTGCAGATCCCCAACTTGGTGATCGGGTGCGGACAAGCAAACCAGAGGTCATTCGTTGGATACGCTGGCATACTTGGTCTCGGGCGTGGTTTCCACTCACTCGTAACACAGACTTTTAGTAGACTCGGAAATGTCTTTTCCTATTGTCTTCCCTCCAAACCCAGCTACACTGGGTACCTAATCCTCGGCCCGACTATGGCCCCATCGCCATTATACACGCCCTTGCGGCCTGGTAGGCACGGCTCTGACCTCTACTTCCTCGACCTCCTAGGAATCAACCTTGCAGTACAACGGTTACCGATTTCACCGTCAATCTTCCAAAGAGACGGCATGGTCATAGACAGCGGCAACGTCGTTTCCTATCTTCCAGCAGCAGCCTACAGGCCGCTCAGGTATGCATTTTGCAACGCCACGTCCCAATATCGGCTGGTCCCACCGATCAGCTCATTGGATACCTGCTACGCCATCGACAGTGAGCAATGCTTTGTTCACCCCTAGATCACACTCCACTACAGTGGCATGGATGTCCACCTTGCACCCGACCAGATGTTCATGGTTGTGAACACCACAACATTCTGCCTAGCATTTGCGCCCGTCGATGAGGGTATGATTGGCAACATTGGGAACATTCAACATTGGGGGATGGAGGTAATCTATGACATTGGCAGGTAGAGGATCGGGTTCTCCAAAGGGACTAATTGCCTCTGATCGTTCACGCATGTTCTGATTCCAAGGCATCCAATTTGAAACTATAGCAAACATAACCTTACTTAGCTTTACTGTAATGTTTTTAATGGAGTCTGTGTCATCAAACAATTAGTACGTTTCCTTGGAATCTATAATATGTCTATTCATAACATTCCAAAGAAGTGCAAATAACCTTCGATCTATACATGAAGGGTTTGGAAAGAAATTCTCTATTTGCTTTTCTTCATCATATTGGTCTATCTATATGTTATGGTAGGAAAGGAATGAGATTTTAAAAAAAAGAATTTTTATTTTCTAAAATTTTTACACTAATAATATTGAGTGCAATATAAGTGTTGTAGAGAAAGTAGAGTAGAACCTCTGATACTTTTAGTTGTTGCACATAATTGTACTAATTATATATACAAATTAATTTAGGATTTTTTAAAACCCTTCCCATGTAAAATAGATGATGTCAATTACATTGTCTGCCGGGAAGAAAAATCCTTGATTAATCTTCAAATGATCATATGTAACGACCCGCTACCCAATAATCGGAGACCCGATTACTAAATGGGTATTAGATTATTATCTACGGGTTTACACTCGGATCTCAAACGACACGTCTGGAGAAGTAAGCGTTAAACAAGGCTAAATATAATAATCTCACAGGCTTCAAAGAAAGTACAAGTGCGCCGGAAGTAAAATAATAATGTCCGTACACAGTCCAATAATAATTATATGGTCCAAAGAATTAAATAAGTACAGGCAGAAGAAAAGTACAACAACATCGGGTATACTCCGAAATCGAGATAGCTGCTGGCCCGCACACCAAGGAGAACACCACATGCCAACACTCGCTGAGAAGTCCACACCTGAAACCGTAGGAAAGGTGCCACACCAAAATTGGACTCAGTAGGGATCACCCGATCCCTGCCTCCTACACATGCACCCACAAGTGCAGCAATACAAGATGTAGGCAATTTAAGTAAAGTATTAAACACAGCTCCCAAAGATTTCCAAATTTCGATATGAAACATATGCATTCGTAATGCAACAGGCACAATTCTAAGCAATTCAAGCAACCCAACTCAACACTGCAGTTCATAACCAAAGATTCGGCTAAACACGCAAACCATACTGCCGAACGCGTACAAACGGCGTCTCACAACACCACCAACACCCACGCCTATCTACCCCTACGATGTTCCGGACACCGTAGGTGAGGCAGTAAGTCAAACTAGGACTAACTGGGACTAGTGAACCATCATCATCTAGTCACGTGTGCACACAAGTAGTCTAGAACATTGTCCTATCGACCGGACTTCCCTCACGCTAGGCCTAGGCGCTATACGAGGGCCCTGGGGATCGGCGAAACCCCCCTCAAGCCGAAGTTATAGGGACTACCCGTAACCCTATCTTCCCGGGTCACATCAAGCCAAAGGACGAAGGGTACTACTCGTAACCTCGATATCTCAGGTTACATCAGGCCCAGTGGCGAAATGGTAAACTCCAGCAGCACCAAACCTACCTCCACAGTAAGAAATGCGTCGGAAATTGCCACGACAAACTAGGAAAGCACTGACCCCCTGAGATAGAACAACAATCTCTAGCACACTGGCTACTCCGGCCTGTCTAGCTTAGGTAGTTCTCCCTTTTCATAGCCACAAGTGAAATACTAACATGTACCCCTCCCACACTAGTACGACATCAATGCCACACAGACACCGCGTCACATCCACACCGACGCAAAGTGTCAAACACAAACCACAGTCGTTCTAACTCTACGATCGCATAAACATACACAAAATGCGATTCCGATCATACAGAAATATATATAATTTTAAGTATGCATTTAACCAAACTATCTAACAATGTAAACACATGTTAATTATATGAATTAATGGAGTTCTGTCTTGAATCGCGTCGCCCGTAGTCGACGTCATTCAAGATCCCTAAACTGGTTCAAATTTCGCACAGTAACTAGGACCAAAGATACTGGCCTGAATGGCATCACCTATAGTCGACTCTATTCAGCTCTTTATCCCACATTGGCCTCGGCAACCAAAAGAAATAGGCCGTAAATGGCGTCGACTCAGATCGACGCCTATCTCAAATAGCGTCGGCTTGAGTGGACATATTTTACGCCCGAAACCGAGCCAAAACGAAGGGTCCCTCTTCTCTCCCAAAACACTCAAAAACTCAAAAACATAAAAGAGACAAGGGGAGAAGTCTAATAACCAATTAATCATCCAAAATCTTATTTATAAAAATACCTATTTTCATTAAACCCCCCTTAAAATATAGTTTCTACCAGAAAATATCCACACACATCGCATGCTCAACCGGGAAAATCATGGTTTTAAACAAATACAACGGAGATCGTCACCCTACCGGTCACTTGAACTCCTCCTAGTTCCGTACCGCCGAACTGCCGCACAGCAAACCGCCGTTGGTACCGCCGTAGACGCCGCCATTCTGCTAGGACGTCGGCCGCCGTCTGGAGAATGAAGTGCCGTGGTGGAGATGGTGACGGAAGTGGTGAGAGGTAGAGGGTGTTGGAGTGGTGGAAGAGGAAGAAGAGGAAGGGAGAACCGGAGGGAACGGAGAGAGGGAGGAGAGAAAGTGTGAAGGAGAGAATGAGGGAAAGAAAGGAAGGCTCGGGACGTCAAACCGAAACATATGAAATCATGTCGTCCTCCATAGACGCCATTCAGGCGACAGGACGGGGTCATATTCTGGCAGAATGTCTGAATCGCGTTGTCCATTTAAGACGCCATTCAGACGACATGACTAAGGCCGTACACACGCGCCCCAACGCTCGCTTACGCGGCACAACAACAATCTATCTAAATGGCGTCCGTATAGCCTGACGTCATTATAAATGGCGTCGTGCACCCGAGACGTTGTTTAGGAGGCATGCCCCAGACTTACTGGGGCCCAAACCAAAGGATCCAACACCGAAATCGACCAGATAACTATATCCGAAACCTCAATCCTTACATCATAAAACAAAAATCATTGGTTAATTGTTAAGTGATGAGAAAAGAAAAATCATTGATTAATTGTCAACATCAGAACTTAATAATCCAAAAGGAGTCTAATGTTCAACCCCAATATTGATAAATGAATATATCCATCCTAAACTGTTTTATACATGGCTATTTACTCATGTACTATTAATTCAAGCAATTTAAGTAAGGAGTTCACTTATCTTAAATACTTTATGCATGGCTATTTCATGTACATTACCATTTCAAAATCTAACTTCCTTAATACAGGCTTAAAATTCACCAAAGATTATGCAAGGGGATTTTTAGAGTCCTGTCCCTATAATCTAGTCTAATTCTAAATATATTCTTATAAATTTCATATTTCAAAAAAAGTCCTTAAAATCATTTCCAACTCTAAAATAAGTACCATAATTGCTACAAAAATGAACAACTAAATGGATGAACAAAGGTCATTACAGAGATAGGAAAGCAAGAGACAGTTATGATGCCAATTATTTTAGCCCTTGGTGTTTCGCTCCGGATCCGGTTCTTTTTTTTTTTTACTCGGAATTCGACCACGTAATCTCAGAATAAATTCCACTAACGAATAAATATGAGAGCTAAATAACTACAAGGCAATTTTAAATAAAGGCCATAACTATTAAGTAGCCCAAAATATCCAAATATAGCCAATACCAAAGTTCACAAATTACAATTTCCATCAATTGTGTATAAATTCTCAATTTCACAAAATAAAGAAAATACATCAATCTCTCATTATCCCTATTACATCAAGTCTGAGCAAGCTATACATTTCAATCTAAATAGCCTCCCGAAGATATCAAATGCCTCAATTAGAAGTCTCCTCAGATTCCATGTTCTATTTCTCAGACTCTGAAAATGTTCATAGGATTTATGAGTACAACTACTCAGTAGGCTTCAAACTAGGACTGTAAACGGGTAGGATACGGAAACAAGTATTTTTGTTTTCCGATTCCGATAAGGATAGCCTGTTTCTGTTTCCGATTCCGATAAGATCGGAAAGTACATTATCCGTTTATGTTTCAAAGAAAATCAAAAAGTCTATTTTTCGTTTCCGATTTGTTTCCGATTCTGATATCAGAATCGGATATTATTTTTGATAATTATAAAAAATTACTGATTTCTTGATTTATTTGTTTAAAACATATAAAATGAAACCTAAATATAACCAATACATCTTAGTATATTAGATAATGATTAATTATATTAGATAATGATTAATAAGATTAAAGCAATCCTAAGGTTAATATTATTCTTAATAAATAAATTTAATAACAATCGAAATCGGAAATCAAAAAGTAGATACGGAAACATGAGTTTTTGTTTCCGATTCCGATATCTTATCGGAAATATCTGATTCTGATTCCGATAGCTATCGGACGGATATTTTTTTATCGAAAACAGATTTTTTTTGGGTAATGGATCGAAAAATCGGATAAGTGGGTTTCCATTGAGAGCCCTATTCCAAACAATTCACATGACTTAACATATAATAAATTTTACAAATCACATTATACAATTATACTAAACATGATCTTACACAATTTTACATATAGCTCAAATAAGAATATGATACAAAACATGGTCTGATATAAACTTTTCAAATCAAATGTGTTTTCTAATAATATAAGTAGATCAACTAACATATAGCATATATGGTATGATCGAACTCATATCAGACATATCAAATTCTACTAGTCATGATAAGAGCGTATCACATAACATATCAAATTGTCAAGGCGTTATGTATCGTCGTCTCCCGAGCACATGCCATATCAAATAACAAATATCATGGCGTAGTAGCTTATCAAATCCGATTTATATCATGGATCATATACTTTCATATGATTGCAAAGGAATAGCTGAACAGGATGATCAAAAGATTCAAATGACTAAACTGAATTCAAATGAACATATAGAGTAAAGATTTCAGATTTATGTACGAATCAAATAAATGAAATCATATCATAATGGACATGCACTCAAACCACAACATAAGGAGCCAAACAAAATAAATACTAAACAGTCTAGACAAATGATGCAAAGGTTTTGGTCACTGCGCAGAACCGGAGAGTCTAAGTTCCATCCAACTCCAAACCACCTGGACGCTACGTATCGCCATCCCCTAGTTTTAGCCGGCCGGAAATCAGGATTTCATTTGTTTTCCCTTGGATTCCAAACAAAATATCCTATCCAATATAGATGTTTACAATGGAATCGGACCAAATATCTCCTGAAGATGGCAATGTCCGAGCAAAGTCAAATAATTATGGCACAATCAGAGATCAAATGATGACAAAAGATGAGTATAGATCTGAAAATTGAATTATCAAATTGATATGTACATATAATACTTAAAATACATATTTTTATATACAAAATAGCCACTTATAGAGTTATCATGGTTACATATATAGATAATTAGATTAAAGCTGATCAAAATAGGTTGTTGGATAGAAACGACAGTCAAAAAAATTTTCTTAGAATTTTCGGAATAACAAACATATTTTTCGACCATCAAAACTAATTTTCAGAGCTAACAAAATAACAAATAGACCGAATAATATCAAAAAGGTTCATAAAATTATCAAACTTGGAGGACATGTCAAAAAGATCATATGTACAGTATATACAAAATTTCATCAATTTCTGAATTCGTTTGATATGATTTTGGATTCTCACTTTGATTCAGAGAATCGACCTAAATCGAATTCTAACAAATCAACATAGAAGGCAAACTGAATAGCATACGGAAACAAAAAATTCTCAAATTTTATAGAGAAGTCAAAGATAATATAAAAAAAGTCTACAAAATTTGGTATGATTTGGACATGAATCAAGTGAGATATAGGATTCACAACTTGAAATTTCAAAACTTCTAAGATAAATTATATAGTATGAAAAGAATATTACGGAATAAATACCAAACAAACTCTGCAAATTATGAAATTTGTTGGTCATGAAGATAACATAAAAATAAACTTCTGTCAAAATTTCAGATCAATTGGGTATTGGACCAAGGAGAACAAACATCTATAACGTGTGTGATCATAATTAGGAACAAAACATATTGAATGGACAGATTACATAAGCTGTGATAATAATTATGGAATAAATAGAAAAAAAGATCACAAAATTCTGAAATTTGAATATCATGAAGTAGACATATTGATCAAAGTTCTTACCTATTGATTTATTTTTGAAAATAATATAATTTTATAATACAAAATAGATTATGTGTACATTTATCCACCTACCTCTTGACGAAAGACCGGCTCTTAGTTTTCCTATGACTTCCTTGCTATCTACCTATGATTTATTCTTTCTCTAAACTCTTCTTCACATTCTTTAAGTTCTTATCTACATTCTTTAAAACTCCAATAATTTAAAATATTGACTAGAATCAAATTCCAAAAAGAAATAACCATGAATAACTTTATTCTCTCAAGAACACTACATGAACTTGCCCCTTAGAAGAGAGTTGCATACTATAGAGCTTGAATACGACCTTAAGGCTCTATTTATGCTTATTTACTCTCCTAATATAACCACCAACACCCCCTTACTTTACTGGAGTCGAACCCCTACTCTCTATAACTTAATATCCAAATTAAAGTCACTTCCTAGTGCAAATCGGACTCTGCTCACGCTACATGCAGTTTTCTTTTCTGACGACCCTTATATTCAGCCTCTTAAACGTTCGAATGAAGAAAAATTCTCTTCTACAAAGTTTATAAATTTTTATTATCTTTCTAATGCTACCAAGATCACTATTTTTGAACATCTGTGAAAAAAGATATGCCTCTTTTACTGACATGCTGTCCTAAGTACTCCGAACTTAGAAATCTAGTAGAATTCCTTTATGTCTAAAGATGTCCTGATTCCGATCAGGAAACGATTTATTTTAAACATGTGTTCATTATAAAACTTCTAAATTTTTTAGTCATAGTTCTAATGGGAGTTGTCTTATTTAATTATGAATTTTATATACTGAGTTATGCCTAAAATATTAGGACTATGTCAATTAAATCTATGAAAAGAATCCTAGTCTAAGTAGGATTCTAATTATGACTTTCTACCAATTAATTAGAATTTTAATTATATTTTAATTTATTATATTTTACTTTTAATCTAAGTCAAATATGTTATATATAAATTTTTAAGTCGTGGTTAACATTAATTATATCATCTTTTGTTTCTTAATTTAAATCTGAATCCGATTAGGACTTGTTCTCTATGGGTAGCTCTTTCTAAAACTGATCTTTGATATTTTTGACCTCTAAAATATTTGAATTAGTAAAGATAATCTTTTACAAAGTTATAGATCTTTTTATTCTCTTTCCAATGATATCAATCGTGCCTTGATTCGAATTTTTTATAGAAAGATATCATTATTTTATTATGTTGCTATCTAATACATTAATCCAGATTTTAAACTAAATGAGTAGGCTATTCTTAGTAATATAATTGAGTTATTGGGCTTTCATAATTGGATTAAGTAAACTATATTAAGTTACTTAAACTCAGTCATAAATTCTTATAATTAGTTAATTGGTTCAATTTAAATAAATTAAATTTATTAGTAGTTGTAAAAGTGCGGGGTATAACACTTGACAACAAGAGATGAAGTTCATATATGATAATCCTCTACACCTTCACTTCTTCCATTTCCTATGAGGCTTGCACCTTCAATATGATTGCTTCAACCACCCTCATAATATTGGGAAGAGTTTCTCCTTATTTCATGCACTCCTTGGGGTCTACAGGCTGCACTTCTTGCTAATACTCAGATTCTTGCACAACTTCTGGCTATAGTTGAGCACAAGGGCTGCCACAAGAATAGGAACTTCGGCATCTACAAGGAGATAGATTCTAATTGTGGAAGTTTGGCCCTTTCACCACCACACTAGCATCCCAAAAGCTTGGGATCTCATCTCAACTGCCCACAGTTATCCATGTGATGCATTTGATCTACCCCCCTTCCTTTGCCACCCTCCCCTTCCCTTTGATACTTCCTCTGCTTCGAAATTAGGGGCATGTTTGGGCGCCTTCTAATTAGAAGTACTTTAAATTTTTGTATGGTTATTTTGTGAGATTATTGGTATGCCATTTGGTTTATTTTTTAGCTTTAACTAGAAGTTAAAATTTGGAGCTTCCAAAATTAGAGAAAGAGTGGGGTTGTTAGGGAATTTGACTTTTATAATAACTTAAAATTAGTTATAAGCACGTGCATCCATCTTTTTTCATATCAAAAGAGAAAGTCAAAAGTGACTTTCAATTAAAAGTTATGCCAGACACATCCTAGGACTTTTGGGCTTCCAGTTTTCTTGAAGTTCCTCTTCAAGACACAAAGAAAAGTTAATTTTAACATTTCCTTCATATTGAAGAAATATTCCATGAATAATACTTCTTTCAAATGTCCACTAATTGGAAGGATTTTTTTAGCAATAAAAGATGTTAGGGATTTTTTTTCAAATGTGAAATCATAGGAATACATTTGGAATTGGACTGGATTATAAGAACCAATTAGTAAAAAATCCATTTATAAAGAGTAAGAAATCCAAAAGGTTTACATACTTGTTTAGCATCAACCCTGTCATCCATTCATTTTAGACTGGTGTCTTTTTATTCCTGCTATGTTCAATACTGCAAGGACATTAACCATGAGTGGTGAATGGAAGAAGCTAAAATAGTGATGTCCCATCATACCTTCCAAGTGTAATGTCCTACATTTTCTTAAGTTTGGATGCAGTTTAATTAAGTTTGTTAAGCCCACTAAGTTCAGTAGAATTGACTTATTAAATTAAATGATTTAGTATTTATAATTCTGTAAAACATAGTACTAGTATTTTAACCAAAACATTATATAGAGAAGTGGGATTTAGGTGAAACAAGCCTCATTGGAAAGATAATCGGAAGTACTAAAATTAATGAAAGGTTATACTTACTAATTAAGTCATTTAGTAGTTGAATTTGACAATTTTTTGGACAAGTACATGTTCTAACTAAAGAGTGACTAAGTTTGTGTTGGAGTTGAAATGTGATTCATGGAGGAAAAGTCTAATTTTTAGATTGCTAGGGAGACATGATGATACACTATAAATAGACATAGAATTCATACAAGAGAATTTTAGTTTAAATTTGCTTGAAAAGGGAAAGTTTTTTATCTTTTGAAAGAGGAAGCTTATGCAAGAAGAGAAAGGATTCAAGAGCTTAAATTATGTTCCATGAAACTAGAGAAGCTCAAGAAAGGCTAAGAGAAAGAGGGAGAAGGTAGGTCTTGAGAGGAGTAGAAGACTTAAGAAAGATTATTTGATCAAACGGCAGGCATATGACAAGCATCATCATCATTATCATCATCAAATCCTTATCATATTTATTTGGAGTTGACTACATGAATCCTATCAAATCATCTTAAACTATTCAATGCTAGACTTGTGGTAGGTAAGCATATAGCAGATTTGGTCATAATTACTTAATTAATGTGAGTTCTTTATTTGGTTTATAATTTTTTAAAACTATATTTGATATATATATGATTTTAGATTTTTATTCAAATTATTTATCATATTTAATACATGTGCCTTCCACCCAATTAGACCAATGACATCTTACATTGCTAGACAAGTTAGCTTGTTACACTGACCTTTAGTGCAACATGCATTACTCTTTCTCCAATAGTCTCTCATTGAAATCCTTAATGGCCACTTTGATTGCAGAATAGGAGAAGAATAAGGGAGAATAAGAGGAGAATAAGCTTAATTTAGTTTTGACAAGCGAAATGACTTATATTAGTATAGAATAGCCTATTCGGAGAATAAGGAGAACAAGCCATCTCACTATAGACCCAAGAATTGCTTATTCTTCTTATTCCGTCAACGGGTCCCACGAAACTATCAAATTGAAACACCCTTTATTCTAGTATATGCTATTCCGTTTGTGGGTCTCAGGTAATAACTTATTCCCCAAACAAAGTCTTTCTAAGAGATTCTAGTTGAGGGAGTCCTCATTGTTAGTCTTAGGTGGCCTACAAGTCAATATGACTTTATTATCTTGTTCATTTGTTAATATAATGACATAATATTTATTGTGTATAAATCGTATTAATTATAGTCTCATAATGAAGTCCGTGAATATGTGCGATAGTGATCAGATTATGATGAGATCATACTAGTGAGACTGATCACTTAAACACACATATTCTTAATCGTTCATAGTCGGAGGATATCCGAGAAGGACATCGGATATCCGGTCAGACTAGTACAGATTACTCATACTCATAAGATGAGGGTGACTGATCTCATAGTCATTTGTGTAGAGACACTAAGACGAATCTGTAGGTGCTCATTAGAGAATGAGTTCACTGAACTGATCCGACTGAATCGCTGGATGGTATTGTACCTCACTGTCAACCAGCTTGATTCTATTATCGCAGTTGCGTGGATGGTCCTCGGACCTGAGACACCAAGGACACCTTGTCGGTGGACTTATGTGTTTTGACTTTAGTTTATGAATCTCTAGCCACGGGATTCTAAACGGCTAAGAATCGGGTACAGCGGAATACTGTCGAAGGGAATTATATGTCAATAAGGAATCATTTGCTCTTGGTACTTAGAGAGAGAATACTTTAGGAAGAATGCGCGGAAGTCTCTGGTCAGGACGGACGATAATATCAAGAAAATGATTTTCCGATATTACTCAGCGGCATTCGATCCAAGTGAGTCGACCCTTTAGGGTTTGACAGTATACTATGTTGGGTTTTCTCGGTTTCTCCGGATCGCTTACGCAGCGGAAAATAAAATTTTACAGCGATCCGTTTCCCGTTTCGAAGAACAAAATACGATAATCTAATTATCGAAATTCTCACCGTGTGCGGATTCGAATCCGCAGCCGTTCGGTTCCGTCGGTGTGACACCGCAAGCCGCGCAAGCGCCCGGCCTCTAGCGAAGTCCACGCGATCCTCCCCGCGACAGATATCCTCGAGTTCGTCGTTCTTCGCAGCCCGCGAAGCCTCCGCTGGTCGCCGCAATAATCGCCGCAGTGCGCAGACGATTTCCCGTCGAACGGGATTCGGAGAAGCGGCAGAGCAGATCTGGATCTGCCTGGACTCCAGAGGAAGATAGAAACTGAGGAGGGGCGGCTAGGGTTAGCAGCAGCTTGGCCTGCTCAGCCCGTTCGCTATGTTTTATACTAACTGCGCGGTTTTTCACAAAAACCCCCGGTTTGTATAAAACCCACTTATTTATCCATCGCCTTGAGAATCATGTGCGTGTGACCCTCTAGGCCAAAGTACCAGTCCAGTTAATGGCCCAACAAGCCCAGTGACTCCTCACTGGCTTTATTAATTAATTAATAACCCTTTATTAATCAATTAATCAATTGAATTGATGTCGCACATCGAATTCGACCGGGCCTCCGATCACGTTGGGTGCCAAGCAACACCGCGTGAATCCGGAAGGTATTTGGGGTTAAGTAACCCACTTTTGGAACCTTTCCGTCGACAGTTACCGCGTGGATATAATCCTTCATTCGTACAATGCTCTCGAGTCAACTCAGGGTATGGCGAGCTGTCAAATCCTAACCGGTCGACTCACTTGGATTGGATGCCGCTGATGAATATCGGAAAACTCCTTTTCCGATATTATCGTCCGCCTGGCCAGGGACTTTCGCGCATCCTTCCTAGAGCATTCTCTCTCTAAGTACCGAGAGCGAATGATTCCTTATTGACACACAATTCCCTTCGACGGTATTCCGCTGCACCCAATTCTTGGCGTATTAGAATCCCGTGGCTAGAGATTCGTTGACCAAGGTCAAAGTACAGAAGTCCACCGCCAAGGTGTCCTTGGTGTCTCAGGTCCGAGGACCATCCACGCAACTGCGACAATAGAATCAAGCTGGTTGACAGTGAGGTACAATACCATCCAGCGATTCAGTCGGATCAGTTCAGTGAACTCATTCTCCAATGAGCACCTACAGATTCGCCTTAGTGTCTCCACACAAGTGACTTATGAGACCAGTCACCCTCATCATATGAGCAGGAGTAATTTGTACTAGTCTTACCGGATATCCGATGTCCTTCTCGGATATCCTGCGACTAGGAACGATTAAGAATATGTGTGTTTAAGTGATCAGTCTCATTAGTATGATCTCATCATAATCTGATCACTATAGCACATATTCACAGACTTCATTATGAAACGATAATTAATGCGATTTACACATAACGAATATTATGCCATTATATTAATAAATGAACGAGATATACATTGTTAGATTGGCTTGTAGGCCACCTTAAACTAACAATCTCCCACTTGGACTAAAGCCAATCACCTTTATACAATAAGTCTACAGACTCTAGGTGACGCTCAAGCACAATTTGAGCCAACGGCTTTGTCAGTGGATCTGCTACCTGGTCGACGGGTGGAACTCTTTCCACTACTAAATCTCCTCTGGATAATATAAAAGCGCCTCAGAACATCTTTCGATTTCTGATGAGACCACGGCTCTTTCACTTGTGCAATAGTCCCATTGTTGTCGCACAACAGCGGAACATGATCAAGGATACCGGGAACTATGTCAAGGTCGGTGATGAACATCTTCAACCACACTTTTTCCTTGAAAGCTTCAGCTGCAGCGATGTGCTCAACTTTAGTCGTCGAATCTGCAGTGGTTACTTGTTTGGAACTCTTCCAGCACACTGCCCCTCCGTTCAATGTAAACACGAATCCAGATGTTGACTTGCTATCATCTGGATCCGACTGGAAACTCGAGTCAGTAAAGCCTCGCAGTTTCAAGTCACCTCCTCCATAGACAAGAAACATATCCTTAGTTCTTCTCAAGTACTTAAGGATACATTTCACTGCCTTCCAGTGCTCTTCGCCTGGATCAGCCTGAAATCTGCTCGTAACACTTAGAGCAAATGCAACATCAGGCCGTGTACATAGCATGGCATACATGATAGATCCTATGGTAGAGGCATAGCATATCCTATCCATGAATGCCCTCTCATTAGGAGTCTTAGGAGACTACTCCTTTGAGAGATTAATTCCATGTCTCATCGGTACGAGACCTCTCTTGGAATTTTCCATGCCAAACCTTTTGACTATGGTATCTATGTATAAGGATTGGGTCATTCCAAGCATCCTCTTTGATCTATCTCTATAGATCCGTATTCTCAATACATAGGATGCTTCTCCCAAATCTTTCATGGAGAAGTTTTTCGACAGCCAGACCTTTACTGATGACATCATAGCTACATCATTCCCAATGAGTAGTATGTCATCTACATAAAGAACTAGAAAAGTGACTGCACTCTCACTGGTCTTCTTGTACACACAAGGCTCATCTTCATTCTTAATGAAGTCATAAGACTTGACAGCCTCGTCAAATCTTATGTTCCAGCTCCGGGAAGCTTGCTTCAGTCCATAAATGGACCTCTGAAGCTTGCACACTTTATCTGGAGATTCTTTGGATGTGAAACCTTCTGGTTGTATCATATACACCTCTTCCTCAAGGTTACCATTGAGGAAGGCAGTCTTCACATCCATCTGCCAGATTTCATAATCAAAATGTGCAGCAATGGCGAGCAGAACTCTGATCGACTTTATCATGGCAACTGGTGAGAAAGATTCGTCATAGTCAATTCCTTGCCTTTGACGATATCCCTTTGCCACTAACCTTGCCTTATAAGTGTCGATCCGTCCATCAGCACCGATCTTTCTTTTAAAGATCCACTTGCATCCGATGTGTACAATACCCTCGGGCAAGTCCTCCAAGTTCCAAACTTGGTTGGTGTACATAGACTGGATTTCTGAGTTCATTGCTTCTCGCCATTTCCCGGCTTCTGGGCCTTCTATGGCCTCTTGGTAGGTTTTAGGATCATCATC
This sequence comes from Zantedeschia hybrid cultivar, assembly GCA_030544215.1. Lineage (NCBI taxonomy): Eukaryota > Viridiplantae > Streptophyta > Magnoliopsida > Alismatales > Araceae > Zantedeschia > Zantedeschia hybrid cultivar. Next base: position 80,017,478 of record JARZZO010000005.1, on the reverse strand, counting down.
CTCATTATATTGTACCTTAGACTCACCTTCAGCGATATGTCCCACATATCGTTCGGGTAGTCTAGGTACTCTACCAGATCTACGAGGCTCACCTGTGTCTACCTGAACAGATTCAGGAACTGATATCTCATCTGATGATAATGCAGCTGTTTGGGGATCTGGAACCTCTTCCAGTACTATTTTACTCCCACTGTTCTCCTGGATGAGGTATTCCTCTTCCAGGAAGACAGCTTTCCTGGCGACAAACACCTTTTGTTCATCAGGATTGTAAAAATAGTATCCAAAGGTTTCCTTTGGATATCCCACAAACCTGCATTTATCAGTTCGTGATTCCAGCTTGTCTGGATCATGCCTCTTTACATGAGCAGGACAACCCCAGACTTTAACATGTTTAAATTCTGGTTTCCTGCCTTTCCATATCTCATATGGAGTAGAGGCCACAGACTTGCTGGGTACTATGTTCAGTAGGTATGCTGCTGACTCTAGAGCATACCCCCAGAGGGACACTGGTAATCCCGAAAAGCTCATCATGGATCGCACCATGTCCAACAATGTGCGATTCCTCCTTTCTGATACACCATTCATCTGTGGTGTATATGGAGGGGTCAGCTGAGAAATGTTACCATTATCCTTTAAGAATTGTGTGAAATTAGTACTCAAGTATTCTCCTCCTCGATCTGATCGAAGAGCTTTAATACTCTTTCCTAACTGCTTCTCCACTTCATTCTTGAACTCCTTGAACTTCTCAAATGCTTCCGACTTGTACTTCATTAAGTACACATAGCCGAATCTTGAGAAGTCATCGGTGAACGTGATGAAGTATGAAAAGCCACCTTTGGCTTGGGTAGACATGGGACCACATACATCCGAATGTATCAGTTCCATAATGTCCTTGGCACGTTATCCATATCTACTAAATGGAGATTTTGCCATCTTCACCATAAGGCAGGATTCGCATGTTGCAAACGATTCATAATCGAATGCTGTTAAGTAACCATGCTTATGCAACTTTTGCAACCTGCTTTCGCCAATGTGCCCAAGTCTACAATGCCACATGTAGGCCTGGTTCACACAATTCTTGCTCTTCTTAAGAGCTTTGTCAATCTGAAGATTGTAATGAGAAACATCTAATAGATATAGACCGTTGACTAAAGATGCTGAAGCTATTGATTTATTATCATAATAAATCGAACAACTTCTGTTCTCAATAGTCAATTTATATCCTATCTTGTCCAAACAAGATATTGATATGATGTTCTTTATTATGCTAGGAACATAATAACAATCTTCTAAAAGTAAGGTGTCTCCCGATGGAAGCCTGAGGTTTGCTGTCCCAACAGCAATCGCCGCAACTTTTTGCGCCGTTTCCTAGCCTCAATTCCACCTCACCTTGTCTCAGCTTGCGCTTACTTGTCAGCATCTACACATCATGGCAGATATGAGAAGCACATCCGGTATCCAATACTCAAGATGTGGAATCTCTAACTGATAAGTTGATATCTATCATATAGATATCTGAAGCTTCAGACAGCTTCATTCTTCCATGAACTTTATCGTTAATGAACTCCTTGCAGTTCCTCTTCTAGTGACCATACTACTTATAGTATAAGCAGTCACCCTTCACTACTCTTTTATCTATGTCCTTCGATCCTTTATCGTTAGCTATCATCCCTGCTTCAGGGGCATCCAATGCCGATTCAGCAGGAGGATCAGCTCCAGGGACAAAGTTATTGTGCTCAGATCTGAAGACGTTTTTCAGTCTGAACCAATCCGAGTAGATCAAGTAAGTCAAAAAGGCATCAAGTATGCCACGGAGTAGGTTATTTGACGACATAATTCCCTACAGGAGATAAGTAAAATCTATTTAGCAGATGTTCAATTATTAAAGTTTAAAACAAGACATGGTCTTTTGTTCAAGTTTAACTCCCACTAATTTTCGACGGACTGTATAACCCTCAGTTATACAGAACGGGAGACGCCGACAGTCTCCTAGTGGGGATCAGAATCTCAATGACTTGCACTACAGCCTTGTGGATAGCACAACAAACTGTAATACAATCATAGAGCACCCAACTCATGGGACTTGCAACTCCTTGCAATATCTGATCATAGCTTCGGTCTCCAGAGATTTAATGGCCTTGTGGATAGCACAACAAACCACTAATTCTGGTCTAAGCTAACCATCATTACGCGACGAGCATAGATTTGCATGCAGCCCTTGTGGATAGCACAACAAAGCTACATGGTTCCTCTACCCCGATCTATAGGCATCTAATGCCATAGCCACAGTTTCTCCTCCCAATTAAGCAGGCCTTGTGGATAGCACAACAAACCTGCCTAAAGTGATTCGAATCCTATGACTATAATGATGGTGGACCACGCGGTAAGTTCTCAACTACTCGCGTTACGGCTTAGAGTTTATCTGAGGGTATTTGGATAACTTTTATCTTGGTCTCTCCTAAGTGATAGTATATTAATATATCGTATATATTTACTAAATACTATAACCTGCTTTGATTCATAAGCAAAAGAACAACAATGCATCTCATACATGTCATTAGTGTGGTCATGGATAGCACTGTGGGTTTGACTGGAGCCAACAGTCAAACGCACACAGAATCTAATCATAATATTTACATTAGACATCCTGCAAACACATAGGCAAGAGATCTCCATCTTTTCGCCTTCCTGATTGCAGCTGTGGATCGTCCTCGCTCCTTCCTCGATTGCCTCCATCATATTACATTAATTCTAGAATTAACAAGTAAATTGAAGAAGGCCTTATGGCGAGTACAAGAGAGAGAGGGAGGTAGAAATACATCGGAGTATGAGAGAGAGAGGTTCGCAGACCTCTATTTATTAACAATTAATAAACATCATACATCTACGATCCACACAAACACATCATTCATCACATGAACAATTAAAAATGCATATCCATGACCACGGTGTGTTTTAGACGTCCATACATGATTCAGCGCATCACATGGCTAAAACAAATGAGTTTTCAAAAATAGATAAATTTTGGCTTTCAAAAAGCTGGGATCCAATCAAAATTGGTGTTTGAATTTCGAAAACTCATTTAATTAACTTAACATGCAATTAAATCAAATTTAAAAGCAATAAACACACATCACATGCGCACACACTCCGAATTAATAATTCCAGATTATTCCATGCAAATTAGAACAATTCTAATAATCTAACACTTAGATTAAACCCCTTTTAATAATCTAACAATTAGACTATTAAAGATTAATCTAACTCTTAGATTAATCCATCAAAATTAATTAACAATTTAACACTTAAATTATTAATTAACTCTAATTATTAATTAACTACTAATCTAACTCTTAGATTAGTTAATTAATATTAATTAGTAATTTAACACTTAAATTATTAATTAACACTAATTAATTAATAACTACTAATCTAACTATTAGATTAGCAGATTAATGTTAATCATTAATTTAACCCTTAAATTAATAACTAACAATAATAATTAAAGACTACTAATTTAACATTTAAATTAGTTATTTAAGTTAATTATTAATTTAACTATTAAATTAATAACTAACTCAAATGTTAATTAACAATTAGTTGAAATAAAAGTTAATGACCAATTTAACCCTTAAATTAGACACATTAAGGTTAATAATTAATTTAACATTTAAATTAATATTAACCCTAATTAATTGACAACTAATTGCTAATTAATTAACCCTTATATTACTATATGATTCAAAATCATTAATAAAACCCAATTAAATAAAATTGGACAATAATTTAAATTTTCAAAACAGTTTTGAATTTTCAAATTAAAATCAGATTTCAATTTCATTGGGTTTAGTGGGAAATAAGGCTTTATTCAGATGGGATTTTGGGGCTAATAGGTTCAGCCTATAAGGGCCAAATGGCCCGGACCCTGGCTCGGCCAGGGTCAAGCCCTGGCTCGGCCAGGGGCTGCGGCCCGGTCTGGCCAGGGCCCGGTCCGACCGGCCCGGCCCGCCAGCGGCCCAGCCGCTGTCTTCCACCCGAAGCCTCCATTGGTTAGCCCTAGCCTGCGTGCAGATCGGCGGCTGGAGCTTGCAGGCCGCCGCCGGCCACCGCCCCCAGCGCCGCAGGTCTTGGCCGGGGATGCCCCTGGCGCCGGTGGGCACGCCGGCGCCGGCGGGTCGCCGGAGAAGCCCTCAAAAGAGCTGGGTTTTGCCCTTCTAATTTCTGCCCAAAACTTAGATTTTCAGGTTTTAAACCATGAAGAAGAAGGGTCCCCCGTCCATACCGGCCACCTTGACTCCGGATATAATTCCTGGGATGACCGGAGATCCTTCTCCAAGGATCCAAGGTGTTTTACAGACCATCCCAATGCTTGGGAGGCCGAAAAAATTCGCCATAAAGTGCCGTTCTTCGTCCGACGAAGAGCGCAAATAAATCCCCAAAATGATCTCGAAAAATTGAAAGAAAATATTCAGATTAACTGTGTTCATCGCATGAACACGGATCCAACAATTATTCGAAGTTACAGCATGGAATAAACTCAAGGAAAAATTAATTCGGAGACCGAAACGGGACGAGAAACAGTGGAACCTGGCTCTGATACCACTGTTGGGTTTTCTCGGTTTCTCCGGATCGCTTACGCAGCGGAAAATAAAATTTTACAGCGATCCGTTTCCCGTTTCGAAGAACAAAATACGATAATCTAATTATCGAAATTCTCACCGTGTGCGGATTCGAATCCGCAGCCGTTCGGTTCCGTCGGTGTGACACCGCAAGCCGCGCAAGCGCCCGGCCTCTAGCGAAGTCCACGCGATCCTCCCCGCGACGGATATCCTCGAGTTCGTCATTCTTCGCAGCCCGCGAAGCCTCCGCTGGTCGCCGCAATAATCGCCGCAGTGCGCGGACGATTTCCCGTCGAACGGGATTCGGAGAAGCGGCAGAGCAGATCTGGATCTGCCTGGACTCCAGAGGAAGATAGAAACTGAGGAGGGGCGGCTAGGGTTAGCAGCAGCTTGGCCTGCTCAGCCTGTTCGCTATGTTTTATACTAACTGCGCGGTTTTTCACAAAAACCCCCGGTTTGTATAAAACCCACTTATTTATCCATCGCCTTGAGAATCATGTGCGTGTGACCCTCTAGGCCCAAGTACCAGTCCAGTTAATGGCCCAACAAGCCCAGTGACTCCTCACTGGCTTTATTAATTAATTAATAACCCTTTATTAATCAATTAATCAATTGAATTGATGTCGCACATCGAATTCGACCGGGCCTCCGATCACGTTGGGTGCCAAGCAACACCGCGTGAACCCGGAAGGTATTTGGGGTTAAGTAACCCACTCTTGGAACCTTTCCGTCGACAGTTACCGCGTGGATATAATCCTTCATTCGTACAATGCTCTCGAGTCAACTCAGGGTATGGCGAGCTGTCAAACCCTAACCGGTCGACTCACTTGGATTGGATGCCGCTGATGAATATCGGAAAACTCCTTTTCCGATATTATCGTCCGCCCTGGCCAGGGACTTTCGCGCATCCTTCCTAGAGCATTCTCTCTCTAAGTACCGAGAGCGAATGATTCCTTATTGACACACAATTCCCTTCGACGGTATTCCGCTGCACCCAATTCTTGGCGTATTAGAATCCCGTAGCTAGAGATTCGTTGACCAAGGTCAAAGTACAGAAGTCCACCGCCAAGATGTCCTTGGTGTCTCAGGTCCGAGGACCATCCACGCAACTGCGACAATAGAATCAAGCTGGTTGACAGTGAGGTACAATACCATCCAGCGATTCAGTCGGATCAGTTCAGTGAACTCATTCTCCAATGAGCACCTACAGATTCGCCTTAGTGTCTCCACACAAGTGACTTATGAGACCAGTTACCCTCATCATATGAGCAGGAGTAATTTGTACTAGTCTTACCGGATATCCGATGTCCTTCTCGGATATCCTGCGACTAGGAACGATTAAGAATATGTGTGTTTAAGTGATCAGTCTCATTAGTATGATCTCATCATAATCTGATCACTATAGCACATATTCACAGACTTCATTATGAAACGATAATTAATGCGATTTACACATAACGAATATTATGCCATTATATTAATAAATGAACGAGATATACATTGTTAGATTGGCTTGTAGGCCACCTTAAACTAACATACTATATCCTGAGTTGACTCGAAAGCATGTACGAATGAAGAATTATATCCACGCGGCAACTGTCGGCGGAAAGGTTCCAAAAGTGGGTTATTTAGCGTGCGGAAATCGTCCGCACGCTGCGGCGATCGTTGCGGCGAACGGCAAAGGTTTCGTGGCTACGAAGAACGAGGAACGTGAGGATATCTACCGCGAGGAGGATAGCGTGGACTCCGCTAGAGGCCGGACACTTGCGCGGCTTGCGGTGTCGCACCTATGGAACCGAACGATTGCGGATTCGAATCCGCACACGGTAAGAACCGATTATCCGATAATCCGATTTTTGGTAGTTTCGAAACGAGAACGGATCACCGATTTATTTTGTTTATTCCGCTACGTGAGCGATCCGGAGAAATGCCAAGAATCCAACTCTGATGTGGGTGTCTTCTCACTTCCACACTTGATATATTACAAACATCGATTTTGATGTTTTATGCTCTTTTTTGTTTCTTAATTTTACTATCATATATAACCCTAAGCACATTAATGCACATATTCTCATTTGTTGAATGTTATTTTGCGCGGTAATACACAAAGACCTGTAATCAATGTATCATTTAATTTGTGCATTGTCAAACAGTTATCTTCATCATTAAAATCTTAAGACAAATGTTAGAATATTGTTGCAAGTTTAAGATAAAATAATATGTGATTAAAGGCGCAACGCCTCTTCACTCTGTGACTTCAAATTTTGAATTAGAAATGCCGACAACTTTAACATGATATTATAATTTTCGGTCATATTTTGAGCAATATACATAGTGTTCTCACTATTCAGAGCTTAACGGAACCTATATATGAAAAAAACATGTTAGAATAGCTTCACAATAATTAAAAAAATATTAATGTAATAATACGGTGACCATTTCCTTGAAAAGAATTTAAACTTGAGTTCTTAAATATGAGATGGGCTGATCATGTCACTTATTACTTTTAAGCAAGGGTAACACTTGTTGCACTGGGCAGATGTCCGAAGATCGGATGGGCTATAGTAGTAATACAATTTTTTTTTTTTTTTAATTTTCTTAAGTCAGCCCACCACGTCCGACTGACACTTCTTATATGGGCCGATCGGACGATCCAAAAAAAATCTGAAAAATAAAAAATTGAACCTAATGAACAATTTAATAGGAGATCGGATTATATGGGCGTGTAAAATATGATGGCACCCACCATAAAAAATATTTAAAAAATAAAAAATAAGAAAAATTGGCCGCACCCCGTGCGATACAACAAGTGTTACTCTTTAAGCAATTTGATCTATTAAACGAGTCAAGAAGATACATTTGCACTTCTCTTTGATCTTTGCAATTTGTACTCTGAACAAGTTACTGAGTGAAATATTTGCCCCTTAAGCAAGCTGATCTCTAAATAAAACATATTAAATAAATATTGTTGAGCTACCAAATGAACAAGAATGTGAACATTCCCCTAAAATTTTCGTTATACCTGTTTGTTTCGACTGGTGACATTAAGTGGAATAAAATTTTATCCTAGGACATTAGCTGTTCGTGGAACCCAACAGGACAGTTGACACATTCGCAGGAGGGCCCAACAGTATTGTGCAACTGTGAGTGAACCTTCATAGGGGCACAGCCATTCGATCATATCTTCATGCAATCTGATGGTTCTGGTCGTCTAACGACACCATCATGTACGGAGCAAATGCCTTGGTTAGGGTGAATTTGGGAACTTTGCATGAAAATTTTTCTATGAAGTATCCTCAAATAGACGTGCTTCATTTTTCATTGGAGTAAAAGAAGTTTGGAAAAAAACATAAAATGGACACAAGTGCCCGAAGCATTTTATAAAAGATTATGACCAAAAAATATCATTATTATAGTGATCTCAAAGCAAATGAGAAAATAATATATTTATCGGTATAAATATATAATTAATAAAGTACTATCGAACATTATTAATGTTGATTGATAATTAGGTTATAGTTTAGATGACAATTATCCATATGCTATCTAGCTACCAAAACAACCCCAAAATTTGCGGCCTTACTTGTCCAAAATGTGTATAAACCAGCTAATCATGGGTATGGGTTTGAAGAAACCTAAATTTATGTGCAAAATTTAAAGATATAAGACTTTCTAATCTACTTTCTCTACAATACTCTAGTACACTCAATATTAATAGTGCAAAACTTTTAGAAAAATAGAGTTTCTTCTTTTTAGAAAATCTCATTATTTTCCTGCCATAATAGTTCGATGGACCAATAAGATGAAGAAAAGTAAAAGCAAATAAATATATAATATTTCTTCTCAAATCCTACATGTATGGATAGGACCAAAAGGTTAATAATTTACCATTGTATGCACCATTTTAAATGCTATCAATCGATAGTTATTACATATTCCAAGGAAAATTAATTATCTAACTACAAAAAGACTCAAATAAAAAGGGCTCATATGTAATAGGCTAATTTAGTTTCATCATATATAAAATGGATACATTGGACTCGCACATACGTGATCAGAGGCAATTTGTCCCCCTAGAGAACCCGATCCTTTGCTTGCCAATGTCATAGATTACTTCCATCCCAATCTGCTGGATATTTCCGATGATGCCAAATCTACCCTCGCCGACGGGCGCAAATGCCAGGCAGAATCTTGTTGCGTTCACAACCATGAACATTTGCTCCGGCGCCAGCCAGAGGTCCAGGCCACTGTAGTGGAGTGTGATCCGGGGGTGAAGGAAGTGCTGCCCACGGTCAATGTTGAAGTAGGTATCCATTAAGCCAATCGATGTGCTCAGCCGATATCGGGCTGTGACACTACGAAATGCATCCCTGAGCGGCCTATAGGCTGCTGCCGGAAGATAGGAGACGACGGTTGCACTGTCTATGATCATGCCGGCGCTCTGGAAGACCGTCGGTGAAATCGGCAACCATTGTGCTCCGAGGCTGATTCCTAGTAGGCCAAGGAAATAGAGGTTATGGCCATGCCTGCCGGGCTGCATAGGCGTGTATAACGGCGACAGGGCTATGGTTGGGCCGAGAACAAGGTACCCTGTGTAGCTGATTCTGGAGGGCAGACAGTAGGAAAAGATGTTTCCGAGTCTACCTGAAGTCTGTGTTACGAGGGAGTGGAAACCACGCCCACGTCCAAGTATGCCGGCGGATCCAATGAAGGTTCCCAGGTTTACTTGTCCGCACCTGATCACGAAGTTAGGGATTCGCACGTTGCTGTCGCCAATTGTAAGCCTCTCCGTTGTGAGGAACCCAGTACTAGATGATGAGTCAGTATAACTGGCACGGTAGATGCAGGTATTGTTGGTGCAGCCCTAGTGGGGGAGGCTAGTGCATGCTCGATGGTTGCAAGTAACATTGCGGTAGGAAGATGAGGCGAAGGGGTCGAAGATGGGGTCCTGCTGCTGGTAGCCCGTTGGGCAGGGCCTGCATTGAAGCCAACACACGTTGCTGCCAGTGTCCAACTCTAGGGTTTGGATCCTTGTAGGGGTGCCGACTGTAGGCGCCCGGAACGTCCCCCCTCACCGCGGCACAGCGCCCGCGAGGCTTCGGAATTGGGGGTTCCTCCGTTCGTCTTAGCACTGTGGCGATTCAAAGGGGAGGGGTTAGAAATGAGAGTGTGATCGCCAGGAGTATTACCTTTCGGTTCCTGTGCTCCGCAGGAGTGTAGAAGGTGATCGCGCGTTTTGTGGGAGCGGGAGACATCGGTTCCTCCTTCTCTTCCTCCGGCCGGCCAAAGGAAGAGAGCCCGGTACTCTGCACGCGTGTAGGTGGTAAGGATCCCTAAAAAGAAAAGACCAAACAACGAAGAACCCGATTAGAACTGTAATGTGCAAAATCTATCCGTAAAGATGTAAGAAACTAGTTAAAATCAGTGGGAAACGCACCGGATGGGTGGTGGGGAGGGAAGGTGACCATATGTTATGGCCACCCACCTCCCGTTTTTTAGAACCTCTGTGGGGGTAAAGATCACTAAGTCATCCTACGTGCATGCATGCAAATGGAGAGGAGTTGTGTGTGTGAAAAGTGGAGTGGAATCACTAATATAATGGAATGAATAAAAAAGTAAAAGAGAGAAGTTAGAAAGTCAAGCCCGTTTCGAAGTGCAGCCTGAGCTTTCCCCTTGGAGTTTCCTCGAACTTCTCACCAGAAGGTCCCTCTCTGCGAAAGATCCTTAACCCAAAGTTCCTTCACTCCAAAAGATCCTGAACCCGAAATCCTTTCTGTTAACCCCCAAAGTCCTTAACCTAAAATCCTTAACCCCAAAAATCCTCTTCACCTCCTGCTCGAGAGGATGTGGGGGGTTTAAATAGACGAAGGAAAAAAGGGGAGAAAACAGGGGTCTAAATCTCCGTAAATCTCCCTTCAACCAATGGGGAGTGGTCAAGGGTTGGAGGTAGTGGGCGCGGCAGTCGACGGAGTGGGGAGTGGTCGGAGTAATGGGGGACGAGGGCGGAGAGTAGAGGAGATCGTGGGGAAGACGGGGTCAAGAGGGTGGTTAAGGAGTAGACGACCAGGTGACATGCCTTCCATTCTTGGGGTGGAAGGCGGCCCGGCTGGCCTTCGAAGGGAGTGGAAGGCGAGGGGTGGCCTTCGAAGGAGACGGAAGGCAAGGGGTGGCCTTCGAAGGGGGTGGAAGGCAAGGGGCTGGCCTTCCACGAAAAGGTGGTAAAAAGGCAAAAAAGGTGGACAACGAGGTGGCTGGCCTTCGAAGGGGGTAGAAGGCGGGGGGTGGCCTTCGAAGGCGGTGGAAGGCAAGGGGTTGGCCTTCCACGAAAAGGTAAAAAAAGGTGGCCAAAAGGTGGAAGGCAAGGTGGTGGCCTTCGAAGGGGTTGGAAGGCGGGGGGTGGCCTTCGAAGGCGGTGGAAGGCAAGGGGCTGGCCTTCCACGAGAAGGTGAAAAAGAGGCGGGATTTGGTTAATGGGCCTAGCTGGTAGTGGGCTTAGATGGCTGAAATGAGGCGGATTTATGATGATGGGCTGATGGGGGAGGGGATTTATGACCAAAAGGCTAGTCCAAAATCAGTGTCTACAAATGCCCCTCCGGGACACCTGTTTTGCAGTGGAGTGGAACGGAATGATAAATAGGTGTTCCGGAAATCGAAGTTGATTTTGGACAGCCCAGAGAAGGATGAGCTACCCCAAGGATGACATGCAAATGCGGCAAATGCATGAAAGCTAGCCATTTGAGTTGCAAGAGTGGTTTAAGAAAAGGAACAAAGTTCAGTACTAGAGAATCACAGTCCGTGGGACCCCCGGGTGCTGGAACCGCGAGGCCTTGGCGTACCAGAATATAGCGATCTTGCCCAAGGGGATCTCGAGCATGAAAAAGTGTAGGAGTGTGACTTGAAGAACTCTCAACACAACGGGCGCGCGGTGGCCTGGCGCATCATGAGATCGCCAAGTGAGAGAATCTCAAGCACACGTGTTGAAAAAAAAAAAAAAAAAAAGAAGAGGAAGGGATCTTGCAAATCAAAAGGCTAACAAACGTACAATTGCCAGAATCACAGATCAGCGATGGGTTAAGCAGAGTGATGGATGATAGTCGTTGCCCCTAGGGCGAGGATGAATGCTTATGCAAATGCATGCTGGGTTGAAATTAAAAAACAAATTCCTAATGCAGTTCCTAATGCAAACATGAGGAGTTTATTGGCCAATCGAATAACTTGGGGAATATAGACTCCTCATTGTTTTGTTTAAAGAGGAACTCAGAGTTTATATGCCCGAAGTTATTAGCCTCCTGTGTCTTTGGTCCTATTCGCCTCCGATTCCCTACAGCTGCAAGAACGCACATCAGTAAATGTAAATAATCAATGATTCACAATATCTTAATGTCGAGCTGCAAGGAAGCGAGGGACAAAGGTCCCTGTCGAGTCGAAGCCAGTGCGGAAGATATGGCCATTCTCAAAGTAGAATGCCAATCCGGCTGCTTTCGGCTTCGACTCGACAGCAACAACATCCACCTTTTGGACAGAATCCTTTTCCTGTATGCACAGAATGAAGGGGAAGCAGTTAGTAGTATCTGTTTTCGACCCCTTGCCCAAAAGAGCAACTACCTTTTCCCTAGCCTTCGCATAGGGTCAAGGGGCCGTGTTACTAACCAGACAAAAGGAAGAATATTGAAACTGATGCAAGAAGTAAATATGCAAATGTTGGTGGATATTAACAAGTGGGGTGTGTGATGAAAACATATTTTTGATTCCGCCTGCCTGGTGACTGCCCAAACTTAGGCTGGTTGAATGATGAAAGGGAAATGCACACTCGACTTCTCAGGTATCCTAAGCACGCATCTAGATTGATTTGGGCCTCTAGACTCCTCAAACTAACCTTGACCGGCTAAGACTCATACTGATGACAATACCGTCATGCCATGCTTAGGCTCCCAGCTGCTTCCGACCACCAAGTTTGCCCAAAAAGTTTTCGAGGTAAATGATTTGCCCGACCCGGGTCTCTTTCCTCACAATCTAGAAGGTATATGATGGAACACCTTGGAACCCTAACGGTCAACCGCGCGGCGCTGACCCGGAATCAGACGCCGTCGCACCGATTGGTGACGCGCATGCATTGACCTAAGCCAGAAGTTTTCGAGAGTACACATCGAGATTATGGTTAAGAAATTAGTTCACCAGAAACATCAACGTTACTCTTCACCCATTTTAGACTCCTGTGATCATGTGAGCATGTGACGATTTTTGAAAAACGAGCCATTTTAAAATGATATTTGTTCTTTAGACAGCTATCTCATGCCGACCTTGAGGGGGAAAAAGTGAAGAAATTTTGGGGAGAAACCTCAAAGGAGGATTGACAAAACCGTTAAAAGGACGAGCTGTGACAAAACGGACTCCTTTTGACCTCCTAGATGCCCCTATTTTGACTTTTCAGGCCTTTATCGGATTTCATGGCCAGGCACGGTCACGACCAGGCTTTTTTTATGATTGCTTGAACCCCTTTTGTTTTTTTCTTTTCCGCTCTTGACATTTTTTGGGGTTATTTGATATTCCGCCTGCGGGGACACTGCCCTCTTCACGTGCTCTGGCCCTTTACATTTCATTTTTGGGCTCTTTTTTGAGGGGTTACATCTATCGGGTTGTTGAGGAACAACAATTTGCTGAGCTCGACCGTTTAAGGGCGTCAACTGTCCTGATCGGTCGAGAGACGAAGAGCAAATGTTGCATTTTGATAGTGCACTAAAGACTTGGAACTCATTTTAAAGCGGTTCCCTTTTGAAAAAACGTGTAAGTGTGTGCATCTCAGAATGATCATAGGGATCCTTATGAAAATAAAGTAGACACGTCCAAGGTTCTGGTGGACCAAAATGTTAGCCAAACCTTAATGTCAACCCAACCTATCATGCAACTAGACCTAGACAGGGGTAACGTGGCAGTCACCAGACAGTTGGATTTTGTGTCTTTTCTGATTTTTTTTTTTTTTTTTTGTCAATTTTCATAGAAGTATGTACATATTTACAAATATTTTTGATGTTTTTTTGGATATTTGATTTTTTTTTGAGATTTTTGATTTTTTGATTTTTTTGTGTTTTCATGGATAAAACTTCTTCAAATATACCCCGTTCCATGGGTGGGGCAATTCCTCTCCTTTCTCATTGATTAAGCGGTAAGCGTTACCTGAGTATGCCTCCTTGATTACAAATGGACCTTCCCAATTTTCTTGCAATTTGCTCCTGGGACCAGGAATTTTGATCATTTTTCTTTTAAGTACCATTTCCCCAATTCCAAACTTTCTTTCAAGAACCTTTTTTGCATAGAATCTTGCAATCCTATTTCTGTAAACCTGGGCGTGATTTGCCGCCATCATCCTTTTTTCGTCTAACAGTTCCAGTTGGGTTAACATGGCGTTACGACGCTCGGCGTCACTAATTCCATTGTCCAACTGCACTTTTAGAGAAGGGAAGAGAATCTCATATGGAAGTACCGCATCTGTTCCGAACGTGAGTGAATAAGGTGTTTGTCCGGTAGGGGTTCGGACGGAAGTACGGTACACCCAAAGAGCTTCTACTAGACGATCAGGCCAGTCTGAATAATTATGTGATCTGCAAGTTCTTTTAATGATTCGAATGAGGGTTTTATTGGTGGCTTCGGCCTGACCATTTCCTTGTGGTTAGTAAGGCGAAGAATGATGCAAATTGATGCCATACTTACTGCACATGTCCTGGAGCTCTTGGGAGATAAATTGGGGTCCATTGTCGGTGATGAGGTCACGCGGTGTCCCGAACCTGGCGAGGATGTTGCGCTTGATGAACTTCACTACCGTGGATGCTTTGATTTCTGCAAATGCTTCCGTTTCAGCCCATTTAGTGAAATATTCAGTGGCATTTAGGATAAATGATTTCCTTTTTGTTTCACCTGATCGATCCTCCAGAGGTCCTATAACATCGAATGCCCACATGGCGAAGGGCCACAGGGAAACGATGGATTTGAGAGATGAAGAAGGTGCATGAACCTTGTTAGCATGTAGCTGGCATTTCAGGCACCTTTGAACGAATATGGAACAATCGGCCTCCATTGAAGGCCAATAATAGGACATGAGGAGTTTCTGGGCCAAGGCACGACCATAGACATGACCGCCACAATCACTGGCATGGGCTGCCTCTATGACATGATGAATTTCGGTATCATCTAGACACCGAAGAAGTACTCCGCTAAAGGATCTCCTGAAAAGGCGGCCGCCTAAGATAAGGTATCGCTGAGATGCACGGCGGATAGCCTTACGATCAGAAGATGTGGCATAAGATGGGAATGACCCATCGCGGAGATAGTTCGCGATATCAAAATACCACGGATTCCCATCATCCCAATCAGGGGTGAGTTCATCCGTGATAGCGGAGATATGTTCGGATGGACAGAGGAATTGCTGGAACCAAGGGTCTCGGAAAGAAGGCAAACCTTGCCTGTGCAGGGTGATGGTGGCTGAGTCTTTGGTGGCAGGAATCTCTAAAGCTGAAGATAGAGAGGCCAGGGCATCTGCTAGGATATTCTGAGACCTAGGCACATGCACATAGGTGATCCTTCTGAAACGTCTAGTAAGTGACTTCACCAACTCCTGATACGGCTTCAGTTTTGGATCCCGGGTTTGGTACTTGCCCACGGTTTGGCGGAGGATTAGTTGAGAGTCTCCAATTATCCTCAACTCTAAGACATTAAGAACCAATGCCAATTTTAAGCCAGCTAGGAGAGCCTCATATTCAGCAACATTATTGGTTACTGAGAAGGAGAGTTGGCAAGCATGCGGAATACTTACCCCTTCTGGAGATACGAGGACCACTCCTATCCCACTGCCTTGGGAATTAAGTGCCCCGTCAAAATGAAGGACCCAGGATGGAGTATCATCCACTATTAAGCCCAACTCCTCATCCGGGAATTCTTCGTTGACAGGTGAAAATGTGGGCAATGGGTGATGAGCTAGGTGCTCGGCAATTGCTTGCCCCTTCACAGCCTTCTGATTTACATAAGTAATGTCGAATTGATTCAAGAAGGTCTGCCATCGCACCAGCCTATCTGTTACAACTGGCTGCTCTAGCAGATATTTGATCGGGTCCATTCTTGCTAGAAGTTTGACCTCGTGGGCGAGGAAGTAGTGCTTCAATTTCTGCACTACCCAGACGACGGCCGCGCATGTCCTTTCCATGGCAGTGTATCGCTTTTCGGCATCATTGAAAAGCTTGGACAGATAGTACACTGCTCTTTCCTTCTTCTCGTCGTCTAATTGGGCCAATACTGCACCAGCCGATTCTTCAGTGGTGGAGACATATAGCAGTAGAGGCCGCCCCGGGATAGGAGCCATAAGGACTAGAGGGTTGAGGAGGTAACTCTTCAATTCATCGAAGGCCTTTTGACACTTATTACTCCAAATGAACTTTGCCCCTCCTTTTAACAAATCGTAAAAGGATTTGCATCTCACAGAGTGTTGAGATATGAACTGTCTGATGAATTGCAAACGGCCGATGAGACCCTTTACATCCCTGACATTCTTAGGTGGGGGCATTTCCACTATTGCCTTCACTTTGTCTGGGTCAACCTCAATCCCTCTTCTACTCATCATGAATCCTAGCAATTTTCTAGAAGAAACACCAAATACGCACTTTTTTGGGTTCATCTTTAGTTGGTGCTCCTTTGATCTCTGCATTACAGCCCTAAGGATTTGAGCGTGCTCCTTCCTGGTTTTGGATTTCACCAAGATATCATCTACATAGACCTCCATATCAATGTGAATCAGGTCATGAAAGATTGCCATCATAGCCCTTCGGTAGGTGGCTCCAGCATTCTTAAGTCCGAACGGCATGACCATGTAGCAATAGGTTCCCCATGGAGTTATGAAGGATGTTTTCTCCTGATCTTCCTCAGCTAGTCTGATCTGGTTATACCCTGAAAAACCATCCATGAAGGATAACATCTCAAATCCAGCCGTGTTGTCAACCAGCAAATCTATATGAGGTAGTGAGAAATCATCCTTTGGGCAAGCTTGATTGAGATTACGAAAGTCTATGCAAACTCTAACCTTTCCGTCCTTTTTTGCCACTGGGACGATATTAGCTACCCACTTAGGGTAGAGCACTACCCGGATGAACTTGGCCTTGTGTAGTTTGTCAACCTCTTCTTTCACTTTAAGTGCTAATTCCGGTTGTAGCCGTCTCAACTTTTGTTTCACGGGTTTGGTGTCAGGTTTGAGGATTAGCCGATGTTCTACCAGTTCTGTATTTAATCCAGGCATGTCCTCGTATGACCAAGCAAACCCATCACGGTGCTCTTGG
Organism: Zantedeschia hybrid cultivar; assembly: GCA_030544215.1. Lineage (NCBI taxonomy): Eukaryota > Viridiplantae > Streptophyta > Magnoliopsida > Alismatales > Araceae > Zantedeschia > Zantedeschia hybrid cultivar. The sequence continues at coordinate 80,000,542 of JARZZO010000005.1, read as the reverse complement.
ATCACGGCTATTATGGACCCTTCTTCTTCTGGACTCAAGCGGACACTAATTAGTACTATCTTCGGATCCTCCTTCGTTCCAAGGTTGACTTCTTTAGTGGGTTCGTCGATAGCTGATGAAGGTTCATCAAACCGTCTCGCCCCACTCACAAGTGGTTCGACCAAGTCATCCACCTCTTCCTCTTCACTAAGCTCAAACACACCTAAACCATCACTGCAAGACTCTTTTTTCACTACCTCCAGTGGTTTGGAGATGATCCCAGTTTGAAGATACTTATCCATTTTTTTCAAATCTTTGCACCTATTTGCTAATTCCTGAACTAAGAACAAAGGAACTTGCCTAGTCCTACAATTTCTAGACATGGAGGAAGCTAACTTAATTCCTGAACTACTATGTACACGGTTTGGAGAACGGGTCAATTCTGTCCTGGATGGGACAAGAGTAGACCCTTGGGACAAAGATTCCATGACGGCAGGCTCCTCGAAAGTGACTTCCCCTCCCGCGGGATGGGAATTGGACTTTTTTTTTCGTGATCAAACGCCTGTAACATGGAACACTCATAAGAACTGGCGTTGGTCGGAGCTGAGAGCAACGGAACGGTAGGTGGGTGGAACAAGAAAGGAATGAACGTAGCTGGGGCTGGTTCATCCCTGGCCAAGAAAAGCCCTACCGTCGGGTTGCCTGATTCACAGAACAAGGAGGATATACCAAAATCCTCTTCTTGACTATCCTCATGACACTCTTGCACTTCTTCCTCTATCCTGGGTAATTCCTGCCTTTTTCTTACAAAATGGTTCATGAGAGACCATCCCTTTGTTTCTTTTGGTGGTTCAGCAAACTTATATCCTAGGCCACATCCCCTAATGACAGGGCTCTCTGAGATGGGGTCACGGATTCCTTGTTCTTCTTTTCCTAACCCAGAGCCTGAGCTATATCCCATCTTACTCATGAGCTGCCAACCTATACCCGACCTAGGCCTCAGGTGGGAATTCACTGAGGAGAGGACATGCTCCTTGCCTTTCCTGGAAGTTATCATGGATGGAATTTGCTCTACTGTCACCGAGTCCAATGACTCGATGTAAGGAGTGCTTTTAACCTTCACAATTTTCCCCTTGTACGGGAACTTATAGCACTGATGGTTGGTAGATGGGACTCCTAAGGTTTGGTCCATCCATGGTCTCCTTAGAATGGCATTGTAGATTGGCTTAACGTCCAGAATGTAGAATTCCGAGGTCATGGATACCGGGCCGATTTCTAGTTGGAGGAAGATCTTCCCGTCTGCTGGTCTCTGGGAATTGTCATAAGCTGAAACCATCATAGAGGTTGACTCAACCTTCTCTGGGTCTATCCCTATCCTTTTGAGGGTCTTGAGGGGACAGACATTGATGGAGGCACTGGTATCTAATAGAATGGAATCTACTGAATGACCATTAAGGATGGCGGTTAAGCACAAAGGGAGGGATCGGCACTCAGGGGGAGCCAGATTCTTTTCGGGGAAAGAGATCATGGGAGTCTGAGTAACTGAGAGTATAGCATTAGTGACCCCGCCACTAGGAAGATTTTCATTAACCGTGATTTGTTGTAATAAATTGAACAACGTCTCCCTGTGTGTGGGAGATCTGCGGATAAGCTCAAGGATGGAGATCTTAGCGGGGGTCTTTTCTAGATGTTGGAGTATGTCATGCTCAGACTGGGCGTTCTCTTTGGCAGGGAATGAGTTATCTTGAGAATCCAGAGGCTGGCTCGGGGGAATGATGCGATTCCTGAGCGTTACCCCTACTGTGATTGGGTCTGTTTCCAATGGTGACCTAATGGGATTGAAGCTGATCATTGAACCCTGGTTCTTGTTTGGACAAAAGACAGATAAGGTGGGTCCCTCGGCTGTGATTGGAGGGATCTGAACAAGGGAGACCGGCTTGAGGGTTGCCGATCGCTCTTTGGGTCGGATTAGGACCAAAGGCTCATCAGGAGAAATCGTGGAGACTTCTGGGGTAGCCCCTTTAGTTTCACACGACCAAGTGGGGTCTTGGTGCTTTATCCCGAACCCTTCATACTCCCAGTACTGCTCCCTGCGAACTGTTACGGGCTCCAAGTCCTTGATCAGTGTGTTGACCTTTCCTTGAGAGCCGGAGGGGTCTTGACCTACCTGATGAGAGGGCAATGGGTCCTTCACGATCCCCAGTTCTTTCTTAGCCTTTAGAGCCTCAATGGCTTTTCTCATGTCTTCCCAATTTATCCTCCCTTCATCATTCAAGTCATACACCCAGTCCCTGAAGGTGAAGCAATTATATATGGTGTGTCCCGTGATCCTATGGTAAGGGCAATACCTGGAGGTGTCCGTATTGCGCGGGACACCTTCTTTTTGAGGCGGAAGTTGAATGGCATTGCAGGCCATCAAAGCATAAAAGATATCTGCCAGTGATTCCGGCAGAGGTGGATATGAGGCCCGCTTAGCCATAGGACGACTGTAGTTAGTCGGGGGAGGGACGGCTGAGTATGGCTTCTGACTGGGCTGAGTATCAGACTTAGGATGAGGATTGGTAACCCTGGTTGGTGGTGCCAGCATGCTGACCTGTTCATTGATAGTGACTCCTTCTGTAGTAGGAGCTGATGTGGTTTTCTTATTCCTGCTTCTATTTTCAAAGAATGAAGGCAGAGTGGAGTCTCGAATTTGGGACTGAACTACCCTAGCTCTATTGTATAGCTGCGCGAACGTCTGAAGTTCACTGAGCATAAGGATTGCTCGAAGCTGGGGAGTAGCATTATTAACAAGCATGGTGACTGCTTGTGCTTCAGGAATAACGACCTCCGCTCTAGAAACCATAGCCCTCCACCTGTTAGCGAAATGAGTGAAGTCTTCGTCAGACTTCATTTTCTCCATTACTAGATCGAACAAGGTGGGGGGTAAGGCTGCCATATGGTTGAAGTGGGTAATAAACCTCTCAGAGACCATGTCAAAGTTGATCAGGTCAGTAGCTGGCAGAGAAGAGAACCACCTCAAGGTCTCTCCCTCGAGGGACTTTTGGAAAAGGTGGACCAGAAGGACTCTATCGAAGAGCCACTGATGGGAATCCATGAGAAACCCAGACAAATGATGATGGGGGTCCGTGGTACCATCGTACTTTCTGTACTTAGGTACCTTGAACCCTTGTGGAAAATAAGCTGGGGGGAGCTTGCAGTAGCTCGAGAGAGAATATGGCTGCCTGAGGTTGAGATTCTTGGCCATGAGTCGCCGTACACAATTCTCGACCTCATTTTTATAAACGAACTCCTCTTGCTTGGGAGGTGTAACCTGGTTGATGGGATTGAAAGGGATCGTGTGAGTGGGCATGGCTTGACTCGGCTGGGGTCTGCTAGAAGATCCTTGGAATTGGGTTTTCCGAGGAGTGGCATCCTGAATTTTGCCACGAGAAACCAACTGGATGAGTTGATCCGGAGTATAGCGTGATAGGACGGCAATGAGTTCCGGATCTTCTCCAGGGTTTTGGAATGTCCTACTGGAGATCACTGGCTCATCCTCTCCTTGTGAGGTAGAAGATTCATCGGAATCCTTTCTCTGAGGACCTTCTCTGGATGCTTGGAGCATCCCTATGAAGGTCTGTTGTGGATCTTCTTCAATCTCAAACAAAGGATTGTGAATAACATTGCCACCGAACTGGTCCATGTCATCATACACAGAATTGACATACATTCGGTTCATTATGAAGTACAAACCCTAACTGATTTTAAGTTTCACTTGAAATGTTTGCCAATGTTTTATGAAAGTTGGTTTCTAACAAAACAAGTTTAACCCTTAACTACCCTTCACTTTTCCAAAACTTGTTGCACTGAGATTCAATTAAGTGTCTTCAAACTTGAGATAATTCACTGATTTCTCACACAAACCCAAGGTTCTTACAGGGTGGTTTCGGGTACAACCTGCTCGGCGGCCAAGTGGGAATCCCTGGCTCGCGGAGACTGACGGAGGTTCCCAACAGAATAAGACTAGTCGCACCCGAGTGTGAATCCTCAGGTGGAGAGTCAGATCCTGCGGGAGAGGTGACTAAAAGATGTGATGCCGGCTCTTCCTTAAAACCCCCGCAGAGAACACCCAAAAAACCCAGAAAGTTAACAAACAGCAGGTCAGAACATCCAAGAGTTCAACAGAACAGGTAGCAGCACATCATACATGAACAGCAGTAGCAAGCAGAAAGAGACAGAACCGACGAGGGTCGACGGCCAGGGTCTGGCCGTCCAGGGGGTCGGACGGCTAGGCGCTAATCGTCCAAAGGGATGCCGACGGCCAGGGGCTGGCCGTCCAATGGGTCGGACGGCCAGGTGCTAGCCGTCAAAGGGATATCGACGGCCAGGGGCTGGCCGTCTACTGGGTCGGACGGCCAGGTGTTGGCCGTCCACAGGCAGTGTCGACGGCCAACTGGTGGCCGTCCAACATGTCCGACGACCGTGTGATGGCCGTCCAAGGGGCTCGACGGCCGGGGTCCGGCCGTCCAGAGATTATGGAGTTCAGGTTCCTTACCTTCTTTTCCTTTGAGCGCGACGCGTGCAGCGGGCTACAGATGTCCCACCGTGATCGCCAGAGGGCTGTAGGCGCCCGGAACGTCCCCCCTCACCGTGGCACAGCGCCCGCGAGGCTTCGGAATTGGGGGTTCCTCCGTTCGTCTTAGCACTGTGGCGATTCAAAGGGGAGGGGTTAGAAATGAGAGTGTGATCGCCAGGAGCATTACCTTTCGGTTCCTGTGCTCCGCAGGAGTGTAGAAGGTGATCGCGCGTTTTGTGGGAGCGGGAGACGTCGGTTCCTCCTTCTCTTCCTCCGGCCGGCCAAAGGAAGAGAGCCCGGTACTCTGCACGCGTGTAGGTGGTAAGGATCCCTAAAAAGAAAAGACCAAACAACGAAGAACCCGATTAGAACTGTAATGTGCAAAATCTATCCGTAAAGATGTAAGAAACTAGTTAAAATCAGTGGGAAACGCACCGGATGGGTGGTGGGGAGGGAAGGTGACCATATGTTATGGCCACCCACCTCCCGTTTTTTAGAACCTCTGTGGGGGTAAAGATCACTAAGTCATCCTACGTGCATGCATGCAAATGGAGAGGAGTTGTGTGTGTGAAAAGTGGAGTGGAATCACTAATATAATGGAATGAATAAAAAAGTAAAAGAGAGAAGTTAGAAAGTCAAGCCCGTTTCGAAGTGCAGCCTGAGCCTTCCCCTTGGAGTTTCCTCGAACTTCTCACCAGAAGGTCCCTCTCTGCGAAAGATCCTTAACCCAAAGTTCCTTCACTCCAAAAGATCCTGAACCCGAAATCCTTTCTGTTAACCCCCAAAGTCCTTAACCTAAAATCCTTAACCCCAAAAATCTTCTTCACCTCCTGCTCGAGAGGATGTGGGGGGTTTAAATAGACGAAGGAAAAAAGGGGAGAAAACAGGGGTCTAAATCCCCGTAAATCTCCCTTCAACCAATGGGGAGTGGTCAAGGGTTGGAGGTAGTGGGCGCGGCAGTCGACGGAGTGGGGAGTGGTCGGAGTAATGGGGGACGAGGGCGGAGAGTAGAGGAGATCGTGGGGAAGACGGGGTCAAGAGGGTGGTTAAGGAGTGGACGGCCAGGTGACATGCCTTCCATTCTTGGGGTGGAAGGCGGCCCGGCTGGCCTTCGAAGGGAGTGGAAGGCGAGGGGTGGCCTTCGAAGGAGACGGAAGGCAAGGGGTGAGGTGGACGGCGAGGTGGCTGGCCTTCGAAGGGGGTAGAAGGCGGGGGGTGGCCTTCGAAGGCGGTGGAAGGCAAGGGGTTGGCCTTCCACGAAAAGGTAAAAAAAGGTGGCCAAAAGGTGGAAGGCAAGGTGGTGGCCTTCGAAGGGGTTGGAAGGCGGGGGGTGGCCTTCGAAGGCGGTGGAAGGCAAGGGGCTGGCCTTCCACGAGAAGGTGAAAAAGGGGCGGGATTTGGTTAGTGGGCCTAACTGGTAGTGGGCTTAGATGGCTGAAATGAGGGGGATTTATGATGATGGGCTGATGGGGGAGGGGATTTATGACCAAAAGGCTAGTCCAAAATCGGTGTCTACACCGACGCCGATGGTTATGACATAGTTGTGACTACCGATGACCTGGCCATTATGCAGTGGAAGACGGACTTGCAAGGATTCCCGTAGAGCATCTGCACTCATGTTCTCTATCGCACTGGGGGCTTTGGTTAGATTCTGGAGGTAAGCAGCCTGCAACAAGTCTTGCTTGAGGATCTGTTCAGGGTCTGGTTGGCCATGGCCGGAAGGGAAGCTGCAAGGCCCATGCCGATGGACGATCTTCATAGTGTTCCTACTGGGGACTGAAGGTGAAAAAAGTTGAACATGTTAACCCGCCATTCCATTAATTGTTGCTCATACAACAGTTGTAACGACGGGTACGACTGATCAAGAAATTAATAGAACAGGTAAATTAGAAATGGCTAGCTGTACGTAGCAGTGTAACGACGGCTACCAGCTGATGCAAACCTATCGATTCGGTGCAGACGGTGTCTGGCATTAAGCTCTCCACTTTGAGAACTCCAGAGCCCTTGTTTTCTCCAAGAATGACTGTGCTATTGCAGGAACACAGCAATAGCAGTAACAACAAAGAGAAAAGGGGGAGAACGCTAGCCATTGCAATGCTATGCTGTAGCAGCGAGGGAGTACTCGATGGAGGACGTATTTATAGGATCGTATATATGTCATTCTATGCATGCATGGTGTTGTTGTAAGATCCGGCTTTGAGAGAGAGAGAGAGAGAGGAGAGAAAGAGTAAGAGAGGAATGTGGGCTCCGATGGTTAACCCAAGGTAGGATTTCTATATCACCTTGGTTTCTTATTTATAGAGGCCTTTCCGTTAACCATCTCCGCCCTCTCCTCGGGACCGCCTCCTAATTTTAGGGAACGTGGGAGACCAAGTCTCTTGTGTTTATCCCTCCTATTATTTGGCGTTGATGGTTATCTCTTTCTAACATCTCCCACTTGACCATAAAGACCAAATTATTCTTAATACACTCCCACTATCCGTGAGATGTATTAATGTTTTATTCTTTCCGACACATTTTCACTATCCGTGAAAAGTATCATTATTTTTATTATTCATGAAAATATTTCTTAACTTATATATTCCCAAGTCCCATCAAACTTACATGTTTGATAAAACTTTCTACCGGTAAACTTTTTGTCAACGGATCTGCAATCATATCACTAGTGGGAATATAAGTCACATTTATTTCTCTTTTTTGCACAATATCACGTATATAATGATATTAAATTTATATATGTTTTTCTCTTGAGCTATTCGCTCCACTATTAATCAAGCTAATTGCCGCCTGATTATCACAATAAATTTCAATTGGTCCTTGTACCAAGTTGAGATTTAAATCTATCAAAAAACGTCTTATCCAGACTGCATGAGTAAAAGTCATACTACATGCAACATACTCAGCTTCCTGTGTGTATCTTGCAACACATCCTTGTTTCTTGCTACTCCAAGAAACAATTGCACTACCAAAGATGAACAAGTGTCCCGATGTGGACTTTCCGTCATCTTTATTTCCTCCAAAGTCTGCATCTGAATAACCAAATACTTCAAGTGTATTAACTTGATAAACTAATTTGTGGTTCAAAGTTCCTTTTAGATATTTCATTATCCTTTTAACAGCTTCCCAATATGTTGGACCAGAATTACTTTGGTATCTACTTACCAAGCTTACTGCGTATGCTATGTCAGGCCTTGTATTCATCATTGCATACATTAAGCTTCCAACTGCTTCAGCATATGGCACCTTGAGCGGACTTTGTCATTCTCCAGGACATTGCTCATTTCCTAACTATTTTCCATAAACTAACGGTGTAGGTGCTGGATTACAATTATGCATTCCAAATTTCTTAAGTACAAACCGTAAATATTTTTCCTGATTTATACTTAACATTCTAGACTTTCTATCTCTTAGGATTTGTACACCAAGAACATAGTATGCCTCACCCATGTCTTTCATCTCAAATTTTTCACTTAATTATGATTTGATTTTATTTAACATCTCAATATCATTTACAGCGAGCAAAATATCATCCACATATAGAGATAATATGGTATAACTGCTCTCACTTTTCATGACATACACACAATTATCCAACTTATTTGCAACAAACCCAAGTTGAATAATTGTCTCGTGAAATTTGAGATACCATTGTCTAGAAGATTGTTTCAAACTATATTTAAACTTTTTTAACTTGCATACCTTTTCCTCTTGGCCTTCCTCCTGAAATCCTTCAGGCTGTTGCATGTATATATCTTCCTTTAACTCTCCATTAAGGAATGCAGTCTTGACATCCATCTGGAATAATTCTAGATCAAGATATGCAACAATAGCCAAGATAATTCTTATAGATGCAAACTTTGCTACTGGAGAATATGTTTCCTCAAAATCTATACCTGCTTTCTATCCATCAGTACGAAACTTTTTCTTGAATATCCATTTGCACCCAATAGCCTTTCTATTATTAGGTAAATCACATAGTTCCCATACTCCATTATTTTCCATGGAGTTCATTTCTTCTTTCATGTCTTCTAGCCACAAATCAGATTCCTACGATTTCATCGCATCATTATAATTCACGGGATCTATATGATTTTCCTCATTTATGTCTACAGTTAGACATGAAGGTTCACATGACTACAAATAATAATCATCCATCTATGTAGGTGGAGTTCTAGTTCTTTTATTGCCAACTACAGGTATATCATGTTGTGAATCATTCATAAGATTCTGTTCATTTTCCATTTCTGGTTGAGGTACTTCCTCAGTTTCTAGATCATTTCTTGAGATATTATTGTAATAATCATCATCTATTACAAGCAGAGGTTCTTTCTCATTTTCATGATGTTCTTCTTCCTCTAGATTTTCTAGAAATGTTGCATCCCTATATTTAATGATTCCTTTCTCCTTATGAAAAAATCTATATCCAAATGATTTGTCGCAATATCCTGTGAATCTGCATTTGAGAGTCTTAGATTCAAACTTATCTCTAAGTTGACTTAGAATGAGAACATGGGCCACAGACCCCCACTTCTTGAGATGACTCAGATGTGGTTTCCTCCCATTCCATAATTCATAAGGTGTACTCTCAATAGACTTAATGGGGATTCTATTAAAGATATAGTTAGCCGTAAGCAATGTCTTTCCCCACAAATTTTTAGGGAGAGCTGAATGCGATAGCATACATCTAACTGCATTCATCAATGTTCTATTTTTTCTTTTTGTCACACTATTATGTTGCGGCGTATAATGCATTGTTACATTTCTTTTAATTCCATGTTCTTTACAATATAACTCAAATTCTCTTGAGTTATATTCTCCACCTCTATTAGTCCTTAACACCTTTATATTTCTTCAAAGTTGCCTTTCTACTTCCATTCTATATTTCTTGAAGCAATTAAATGCTTCTGACTTTGCAGAGATTAAGTAGACATAGGCAAACTTAGAATAATCATCTATGAAAGTTATGAAATATTCCTTGTTATTATATGTCTTTTTACTTAGAGGGCCACAAATATCTGAGTAAACCAACTCTAATAATTCTTGTGATCTATGTCCTACCGAGAAGGATTTCTTAGTCATTTTTTCGACTAAACAATGTTCACAAGGTGATAAGTCTACTTTGTTCAATCCCAGTAACATATTCAATTTTATCAGTTGTTCCATTTTAGATTTACTAGGATGTTCTAATCTAAAATGCCATAGATCACATTCTGATAAAGTACACAAGGAATATTCAGAAACTTCTATGTTATTATTTTCATTGTCAATTACAGGGATACAAAATAAATCATGCTCATGAATAAATTTTCCCATAGCAATCACTTTCTTATCCTTTCCTATTGACACCCTTTGATTGTAGAACCTTACTTCAAGGCCTTTCTTCATCAGTGCCGGTACAGAGATCAAGTTCCGCCGGATTTTAGGTGCATAAAACATATCTTTGAGGACCATGATGTTATCCCCAAGATCCAGCCTATAAGTTCCAACACCTTCCACATCGAGGTAGGCGTTGTTTCCCATGTAAACTCTCTGTTCTCCAGCATTGAGTTTCTTTAGCGATGCCAGCCCATTCTTCGTCTTTGCGATATGCCGAGTAGCGCCAGAGTCGACCCACCAATCATTTGAATCAACCAAAACAGCATTGCATTCTATTATGCCGATAAATTCTGTCTTTCAAGTTCTTCTATTTCCTGGATGTTTATTTTCACCTTTATTCTCTTGCTTGTTGGGACAATTAGTCTTAAAATGACCAAACTTTTCACAACCATAGCAAGCACTAGTAGGAACCTTCTTTCCTTTATTTTGGAATTTATTCTTGAATTGTGGTTTTCGCGGTCCATTGGAACGATTCTGGACAATAGGCTTTCGGTGGGCAGCATTGACCTCTTCTAGGTTCACTTCTTGTCCTTTTCTTCTAGCCAATACATCCTGCTCAATTGCTAACTTAGCTGGCATATCCGTGACAGTTAAAGTGGAACCACTCATTCTCAATGTTGTAGCTGCCATATCGAGTGAAGGTGGTAAACTATTTAATATAGTTGTCACTTGCATTTTCTCTGGAATTTCAGTTCCAGCAGTAGATAGATCCTTAGCCAAGACAATCATCTTGTTAATATGTTCAACTACGCTATCACCTTCTTGCATCCTACATGTGTTGTAACGATGCAAAATAAGTTGAATATTCACCTCAGTTTTGGTGTCATATTTCTCTTTGATAGCTTTCCATAGTTCATTGGAGGTATTGTAAATTTCAAAAAACTTTATCAAGTTGTCCTCCATGAACATAAGCATGAGGCTCTTTGCCTTTCTACCATCTGATAACCATTGATCCCGCTTTTTCCTTTCCACATTAGTGGAATTATCATTAAGTTCCGGGACAGTGGTATCGATTACATATTCTATATTATCATGGATAAGTCTATATCTAATCTTCCGGTGCCACATATCGTAATTGGTTCCATTTAACTTATCAAGTTTTGCCAATTCCGAAGCAATGAGTTTACTGGCCGTTAGGACTAGAATAATATTGAAAAATGAATAATTTGATTCGGTTATCGTTTTCCATATAAACATGATTATTATAAGAAAAATAAATTTAATATTCATCTTAATTAATTTCAACATATTTTTGTGAATAATGTTGTCAATTTTGTTCTATTCTTATTTAATTTGTAAGTAAAAAATATATCAAACTTGATAAAGATATGCAAAGATTATACTTAATGAAACAATTAATATTATAGCTACAATAAAAATATGACAAGATGCTAACAATGATAACTATGCATAACTTTTATTGTTACAACAAAAATTGCAGGATATAAACTGTAATATATATTTTTTTAATTAACAAAATAAATAGTTGATAAGACAAATGCTAACAATAATAAGTGAAAATGATATGAATGCGTGCAAATATTTCTACAAAAGTAATATTGATTTATATGTTGTTTTATCGATCAAGTTATAAGCACAAATATATTTTAAGACAGGTAATGATGTATGTGCATTTAATAATGACAATAGAAGAATAAAACGATAGATAAAACAATTGTTTTATGTACTGTGCAATCTAGAATAATGTAATTACTTATCTAATGTAATCTAGAAAAGTTAGGAACATTAATATAAGATATCTTACAAGTCCTAAGATGCAAAAGAATTTATAACTAACAGGTTTTCTTATGCCAGATAAGATAAAAGGACCACAATTGTTTTCAGATGGAGAGAACTAATGCAAGTCGAGTGTGGTCAAAAAGGGTTTTAATATTAAATTATAACTCTAACAGGACAATAAAAATGTACCAAAATACTTTTTAGGTGTAAGATATATTATATGTTACTTGTCCACGTCATTTATTAGTTGTTGTCTTTATGTAATGATCACAGATTTAAATTATATCAATTAAATATCAAATATGTAAGGATTATAAAACTAAAGGAGTATGACAGCATGCAAGAGACATTAAATACAGTGCACATGGATTTATAATATGCAGAGCTATAACAGAGAAAGAACAAAACAATTTTTTTGAAAGAAAATATTATATATTAGCTATGCACAAATAAGAACCCAGCAGACGTAGTGTGTGAGATTTGACATTAATTAAAATAAGATGCACATGGATTTATGACAGGTTCTGGCATGTGCGTTGGGTGCTGTGTGTTGACAACAAACAGAGGATTTAAACACTGCAAGTGTAAAGATTTGATTATTGTGTTAACAGGTTTGTATTAAATGCGAACTGTAAGGTGTCAAGCAAGCAACTATTTCAATGGCTCGTACATGAAATATTATTATATTAAATCATGCGTAACACTCTCCAAACAAATGCAATTACGTAAAGTAAAGTACAGAGGCTATAAAGGGACTTGTCTTATGTAATTATAATAGATTTCAAATATATTAGTTAAATACTATCCTTCTTCTTCCCTTTCCTCAGATAAATGTGAGTGTTAGAAAAAACCTGGAAGAGGGAAATCGTGGAGCACGGAGCGTGGCTCTGCTTTGTGCGAAGAAGGCCGGGGAAGCTCGAGGAAGCCCGGCGGTGCAGCGACAGCCCGAGGCAAGGAAACGTTCTGGTTCACGAGAGAAGCCGGTGGTGCACGGGTCTGACGGCGAGGTGCGGCAGCAACGCTAGGGGAGGCCGGCGGCTGTGCGCGGCAGCGGCGCGTGCGCAACGGCGGTGAGGGCGGCTGCGGTGCGAGGGGAGGGCGGCCGCGGTGTGTAGCTGCGAGCAACGGAGGGCGGCTTCGGTTCGCGGCAGCGGCGGGCAGCAGCAGCGACGAGCAGCGGCAGCGGCAGGGTGCGGCTCTGTGCGGCAGCGCCGGGGCAGTGGCAGCGGCATGAGGGGAGGGTAGCCGCGGTGCGTGGAGGGTGGCCGCGATGCACGGGGAGGGCGGCTGGGTAGCGGCAAGCAGCGGCGAGGTGCGTCCAGTTCGCGGCCACAGCGGGCGGCAGCAACGGCGAGTATTTGCCGGGGTGCGGCAGCCGGCGTGCAGCGGAGGGTGAACCAACTCTGATACCAGTGTAAGATCCGGCTTTGAGAGAGAGAGAGGAGAGAAAGAACAAGAGAGGAATTTGGACTCCGATGGTTAACCCAAAATAAGATTTCTATATCACCTTGATTTCTTATTTATAGAGACATTTCCCTTAATCATCTCCGCCCTCTATACCATTATTTTTGCTAATTATTGGCAGCCTGCCAAGATCTTATGTCCATACTATACGTCTGTCTGTTGGCAGGGAAATTGGGAGCTGCCGAGACCTTATCCATAGATTACATCTGTTTGTAGGCTAGAAAATTGGGAATATTGATCAGCATTAATCATGGCGTAGAGATCTGTTAATTATGCTCTTTCTTTATTAATATTATGTTGTTAAGTACTTGTGCAGTTATTATACTTATCGCGCCGCATGCAACACACATTTTTTATTCTTTTAACTTTTTAGAATTTCCTTATTATGGGCCTTAACATGTTCATGTGTCCGTAAAATCCGATCTTCGATTAGACGATCCAAAATATTATTCAATCGACTTACACAGACATGTCGAGTATGATGAGGTTCACAATTAAAAGAAATTAAAAAACAAAACATATGATACTTGGTACTGCAGCTGTCTAATCTCACAAAATCGGATGGCTGCCCCCTCTGCCAGAATTGAAAGCGGTGCAGCAAGTATAACTCTATATACCATATTTTATAAGGGCATTCTGATGACTGTCGGAAACAAAGAACTGGACAGGTGATTTTTTTTGGAATTGCTTTCCCAAGGAAATTAAAAGTAAAATTGGCGTCGACATGCTGATACACGTTATATCGTAGGCTGCATGTAGTCCATTCAACCTTAATATATCTTAGAATTTTGAAGTCAGGCGCTAGATTTAGGTCCAAGCCAATTTTTCTTTATACTCTCAATATGAAAACTGATGAATTAACTCTGGCAGATATATACTTAATACTCAAATCTTATCTAACAACCTCATTTTGGGAGCAAATTAAAAGAGTACTCCAGGCTTGAACTTTCAGTTGAAAGCTAAAAAACGACAAAAGAGTTACATATTTAATGGCTTGGAAAGCCTAATATCTAATTTCTTTAAAAAATAATTGCACTGAAATATGTGGAAGCCTAAAAGGTGCTCGCCGTTTGAAGCTATCCGAAACCGAACATAGTTTGGTCAGATTTATTAGATGAAAGCTGTCTTTAAGTTTTATTTTTAAGATAAACAATATTTATTGAGAATGGCTACAGCTAATTTGGATGATTACATGAGTTTGAAACTTTTTGTTTGAAGCTATAAAAACAAGAAAAAGGAACTACATATATGGCTTTTATGGTCTTGTAGCTTCACCTAAAATTAAATGAGGTAAAATTGGTAGCTGTCTAAAAACATTTCTAATTAGAAGTGTTGAAGTTATTGGACCATCCAATTCAAAACTTTAAGGCAATGAGTGGAGTAGGCATCATCTTCTAAACATTTTTTGATTTTGTCCTTTTTCCAATACATGACTATTCTAACACGCCCCCTCGCGTGCAGGCCAATTTTAGGCTCTGTCACGTGGACTACAAATACGGGGTGCGTGGTCCAGTTCGTAACCATGGGCTCTAATACCATGTTTAAGTTATTAGGTCATCCAACTCAAAACCTTAAGGCAATGAGTGGAGTAGGCACCATCTATTAGACACTTTTAGATTTTGTCATTTTTTCAATACAAGACTATTCTAACACGTCCCTTCACGTACAGGCCGATTTTAAGCGCTGTCATGTAGACTACAAATATGGGGTGCGTGGCCCGATTCGTAACCATAGGCTTTGATATCATGTTAAAGTTATTGGACCATCCAACTCAAAACCTTAAGACAATGAGTAGAGTAGGCACCATCTTCTAAACACTTTTTGATTTTGTCCTTTTTCCAATACATGACTATTCTAACAAGAAGATGTGCCAAAACACTATTAATTATTAGTGTAGAATTTTTAGAAAACTAGAAGTGTTCTTCTTTTTAAAATCTCATTCCTTAATTTCCTGCCATAATAGATGGGCCAATATATAATTAAGATGAAGAAAAGCAGAAGCAAATAAAGAATTTCTTCCCAAATTCTATCGACAAAAGGAGCAAAAACCAATATTTAAAGATTCTAAGGAAAATGTACCGTCTGATTACACAACACAATAAAGAGACTTAATTAGATTAAAAATATAATAAGCCATTCCTCATGGACATGGATGCACTAGACTCGCACATACGCGATCAGAGGCAATTAGTCCCCCTTGAGAACCCGATCCTCTCCCTGCCGATGTCATAGATCACCTCCATCCCCATCTGCTGGATGCTACCGATGATGCCAAATCTACCTTCGTTGACGGACGCGAATGCTAGGCAGAATGTTGTCCTATCTACGACCATGAACATCTGCTCCGCTGTAAGCCGGAGGTCTATGCCACTGAAGTGAAATGTGATTAGGGGATGCAAGAAGCGTTGCCGGCTACTGATGTTGTAGCAAGTGTCCATTATGCCGATCGGTGCAATCAGCCGATACTGGGATGTAGCACTGCGGAATGCATCCCTAAGCGGCCTATAGGCCGCTGCCGGAAGATGGGAGATGACGCTTCCACTGTCTATGACGACGCCCTCACTTTGGAAGACCGTCGGTGAAATCGACAACCGCTGCTCTCCAAGGCTGATTCCTAGCAGGTCGACGAAGTACAGGTTATAGCCGCGCCTGTTAGGCCGCATAGGTGTATACAACGGCGATGGGGCCATGCTCGGGCCAAAGACCAGGTACCCCGTAAAGCTAACCTTGGAGGGCAGACAGTAGGAAAAGACATTTCCGAGTCTGCCTGAAGTCTGGGTTACTAGCGAGTGAAAACCACGCCCAAGACCGAGCATGCCGGCGGCTCCAGCGGACCCTTGGTTTTCTTGTCCACACCCGAACACGAAGTTGGGAATATGCACATTGCTATCACAAATTGTAAGTCTCTCCGTCGCGAGGAACCCAGCGCTAGATGACGAGTCGATGTAGAGTGCGCGGTAAAGGCAAGTATTGTTGGTGCAGCCCCGATACTTCCGGCGAAGGCTGGTGCATGCTACGTTGTCACAGGTGACATTGCGGTAAGAGGAGGAGGCGAAGGGGTCAAAGATGGGCTCCTGCTGCCTGTAATGCGTCGGGCAGGGCCTACACTGGAGCCAACACATGTTGCTGCCGGTGTCGAATACGACGGTTTGTGTCCTTGTGGGAGTGCCGATGCCGATGGTTATGATGTAGTTGTGACTGCCTATGACACGACCATTACGCGCTGGCAGATGCACCTGCAAAGATTCTCGTAAAGCATCCATGCTTGTGTTCTCCGTTGCACTGGAGGTTCTAATCAGATTATGAAAGTAAGCAACTCGCAGCGAGTCCTCCCTAAGGATTTCGTCGAGTTCCGGTCGGCCATCGCTGGAGGGGAAACATGGTCCATAGCGATGGACAATCTTCAGAGAGTTCCTACTGGGAACTGAAGGTGAAAAAAATTGGACTTGTCAACTCGCCATTAATTGCAGTGTTACACTTAAAAATGTTAAAACGTGAAAGATATAGATAGGTAGATATCCACATGTGGATAGCACACGGTCAAGGTATGTGCATGGTGATATATGCGATTGAATAAGCAACTCGTATGTCATCTAAGTGTGTGAAGTGGCAAGGTTTGTATGGCTAAGCTCTCCTTTAAATTATTTATTATGCACCTCTTGGTGATCAATCCTTGAAAGGAAACTTATGGACTGGACCGAACCACCTTTTGCACTCAAAGATAGAAGGCATATCAGTTCATGCTTAGCAACCATGCGGAACATTTGGAAAGCTCGAAATAGAGTTATCTTTGATGACCAGATTAATCATCCCCTGCAGATTGTGTAAACAAGCAACATCCAGCTTATCTTTATACATGGGAGTGCAAATGCTACAATTCATACTCTTGCAGACTATGCTATTCCAGTAATGAGGGATCATCCTATGTCTCTCCTCATAGTCCTTAATGTTCTTTCTGTTGACCTGAGCCAATTTCAATGAATCAAGGTGCTGCCATGATCCCCTTCGCACTGTTAGAGTCTGATTGCTCTGATAAGTGCGGAAAGGATTTTGGGTCACTAGATTTACAGTATATTAAAGCAGAACAAAACATCAAGAAATAGAGCAGGTCAATTAAAAATGGCTGTACGTAGTAGGGTAACCACGTCTACTGGATGCAAACCTTTCGATTCGGTGCAGACAGTGGCTGGCATCAAGGCGTCAACTCTGAGAACTTGAAAGCCCTCATTTTCTACACGAATGACCATGCTATTGCAGGAACACAACAGTAGCAGCAACCACAAAGAGAATGGGGGGAGAACACGAGCCATTGCGATGCTATGCTGCAGCAGGGAATGGGCGAAGGAGATACGTACAGATATGGCATTCCCATACATATATATATGGTGTTATAAGGAGGAGTCGGTACACGTTTGGACCAGATCCTCCCCTCTCAGTACTCTGGACTCCGATCCAAACGTATACTGAGAGAATCTCTTTTCTGTAAAAAATATCTAAAGCCATAATTCCACGAGAACCTACAGCGCCACACGTTGCCTTTTGATAACCCTGCACCTATAAGTGGCACACTTCCATCCTCGATCGAGACTATCATCTTAGTTAAGCTAATTGTTGGCAACCTGCCGATCATCTTATCCATATATACCATACATGTGTTTGTTGGTTGGCTAGGAAATTGGGAACTTCCGAGGCCGTATCCATACATTACATCTGTTTGTTGGCTAGGAAATTTGGGGATTAAGCATTCATGGTGTATAGATGGCGTAGAGATTTGCTATCCTCCATCGTGTATTTGTGCAGAATTTGGTATTATAGACCATACTTTTGTAAGGACACTCTTTCTCCCAATTAATGTAACACAAATGGGTCATTTATAAAAAAAAAATTGCGATGTGAGTACACTTTTTCATCTTAACATGTTTTTCACAAATCAATCTCAATTTATTGAAAGAATTTTTAAAATCTTTGTAAAATCAAAAAGTAGCATTTTAATCGTGTGTTTTTCAAGAAAAGGATATCTTTGTAAAATCCCCTTTATAAATTTGTGATCTTTGTGAATTTTTAATCTAGATTCAGGAAGTTAGATTTTTAAATGGTGATATGAATGAAATAACGATGCATCAAGTATTTAAGATAAGTGAACTCCTTGTGTCCATTCATGATCAATTGATAATACATACAGGAGGTTAGCCATGTATAAGAAATTTTAGGAGGAACATATCCATTTATCGATATTGGGATTGAATATATAATTGACTCCTTTTGTGGACTAAATAAGCCTTAGCGTTCTTACGATTAATCAAAGAATTTTCTACTTTAATAATTTAATAGTAAATCATTTTTTTTCTTTTCTGATTATTTTAAGATTAATCAAGGACTTTTCTTATTCACAGACAATGTAATTAACGTCATCTCTTTTAGAAAGCATGGGAATGCGTTTGAACAAACATATATTAATAAGCTAATTTAGTTTCTTCATAGACATGGATGCACCGGACTCGCACATGCACGATCAGAAGCAATTAGTCCCCTTGGAGAACCCGATCCTCTGTCTGCCGACGTCGTAGATCACCTCCATCCCCATCTGCTGGATGTTTCCGATGACGCCGAATCTACCGTCGCCGATGGCTGCGAACGCCAGACAGACTGTTGTGGTGTTCACAATGATGAAGGTCTGCTTGTGTGCGAGCGGGAGGTCCATGCCACTCAAGTGGAGTGTGATCTGGGGATGGAAGAAGGCCTCCCGAGCGTCGATGTTGTAGCAGGTATCCATTAAGCCGATCCGTCCGACCAACCGATGCTGGGGTGTGCCACTACGAAATGCATCCCTGAGCGGCCCATAGGCCGCTGCCGGAAGATGGGATAGGACGCTTCCGCTGTCTATGATCATGCCGTTGGTCTGGAAGACCGTCGGCGGAATTGACAACCGATGTGTTGCAAGGCTGATGCCTAGTAGGTCAAGGAAGTAAAGGTTACGACCGCGCTTGGCAGGCAGCATAGGCGTGTACAACGGCGACGGGGCCATGGTCGGGCCGAAGACCAAGTACCCAGTGTCGCTGATTTTGGAGGGCAAACAATAGGAAAAGATGTTTCCTAGTCTACTTGAAGTCTGTGTTACGAGTGAGTGGAACCCACGCCCAAGACCAAGCAAGCCGGCGGATCCACCGAAGGTCGACCCCTCGTTCTCTTGTCCGCACCCGATCACGAAGTTGGGGATCTGCACCTTGCTATCACCAATCGTAAGCCTCTCTGTTGCAAGGAATCCGGTGCTATATGAGGAATCCATGTAGAGGGCACTGTAGATGCAGGTATTGTTGGTGCAGCTGTGGTGGGGTAGGCTGGTGCATGCTGGGTTGTTGCAGGTGATGTTGTGGTAGGAAGAGGTGGCGAAGGGATCAAAGATTGGGTCCTGTTGCCGGTAGCACGTCGGGCAAGGCCTGCATTGAAGCCAACACACATTGCTGCCAGTGTCGAACTCGAGGGTCTGGATCTTTATGGGGGTGCCAACACCGATGGTTATGATGTAGTTGTGACTTCCTAAGACACGTCCATGACGCACTGGAAGGCGGACCTGTAGGGATTCCTGTGGAGCATCCGCACTCGCATTCTCCATTGCATTGGAGGCATTGGTTAGACTCTGGAGGTAAGCAACCCGTAGTGAGTCTTGCCTGAGGATCTGGTCAAGGTCTGGTCGTCGGCCATCACCGAAAGGGAAGCAAGGTCCGTGGCGATGGACAATCTTCACAGCGTTGCTACTAGGGACTGATCAAATGTCCAAAAATTTGGACATGTTAACCTGCCTGCCATTCCATTGGTGCACGTACAACAGTTGAAACGCAAAAGAGGGACTTACATATACGAATAGAGATCCTCTCAATAACTGTTTGGACCGGAGTCCAGTAATACTAAGAGGGAGAGGGAGACCAAAAAGTATAATACTACTGGACTCCGATTCAAGCAACTATTGAGAGGATCTCTACTATATATATATATATATATATATATATATATATATATATATATATATATATGTATTGGTATCGTGCGCAAACACCTTCAAATTAATTTGAGATTTAATTTTCTGCAACTCAAGGGGGTGCCATACGCGATCCCCTCTCACTGTTGGAGTCTGGTTGCTCCAACAAGTACAGGCGGAAGGGATTTTTTTGGCTCACTTGGTTTACAGTACGTTAAAGCCGAACAAAACATGAAGAAATTAATGAAACATGTAGATTAAAAATGGCTGTTGTAGTACTGTAACAACGGACACTAGATGCAAACCTTTCGATTCGGTGCAGACAGTGGCTGGCATCAAGGTCTCCACTTTGAGAACTTGAAAGCCCTTGTTTTCTCCATGAACGACCATGCTATTGCAGGAACGCAGCAGTAGCAGTAAGAACAAAGTGAAAGGGGGGAGCAAGCGAGCCATTGCGATGTTATGCTGCAGCAGGGAATGGACGGAGGAGATACTTATAAACATGTCATTCCCATGCATGTTATATCTGAGGAAGATATCTAAAGCCATAATTCCACGAGAATCTATAGTGCCGTGCGTTGGCTTTTGACAGCCTTCACCTATATATCTGTGGGACAACCAGCATTGTTACATCCCCTTAGAGTAGTAAACATTATCTTAGCTCATCGTTGCCGAGATCTTATCCATACCCTACATCTGTTTGTTGGCTAGGGAATTGGGTACTACCGAGGCCTTATATATCCATATATTACATCTGTTTGTTGGCTTGGAAATTTGGGAATTAAGCATTAATTCATGGTGGTGAGATTTGTTATCCTCCTCTCCTATTCTATCGTACGTAGACTATTTGTGCAGAACTTGTTATTATATATGCCATACTATTATGAACATTACTCGCTGCACTGAAGGGGGATAGTAAGTCTGCTTACATTGAACCAACTGAGTCTATAGGAAGTCAAATCTTATCTAACAGCTTCCTTGTTTATCTTAAATTTTTTAAAAAAAAAACTCCAATTAGAATTTTTAGTCGAAAGCTAAAAAATGATAAAAGAATTACATAATTAGTGGCTTTGAAAGCGTAATATCTTTCTTTAAAACATAATTGGACTGGAATTTGTTTCTTTCATAAATAACTGGACTGGACCATGTGGAAGCCTAAAGGTGCTCTCAGTTAGAAGCAATCCCTAACCAAACATATTTGGTAAAAATTTTAGATGAAAACTATTTTTAACTTTTTCCTTTTAAAGATGGTCAATGTCTATAGCTGATTGGAACGATTACAAACCAAAATCCAGTTTGAAACTTTTTGTTTGAAGCCATAGAAGGAAGAAATAATAACTACAGATATGGCCAGCTTTTATGGCCTTATACTTTCACCCCAAAATAACTGAGATAAAATTGGTAGTAATCCGATCGAAGATATTTCTCATTAGAAGATATGCCAAAACACGGCCTATCTTAGTTTCTTGAGTAATATTTGCTTCAATGCATAATTGCAATGCATCTGCGACCCTTGTCCGATCATGCCATTGGATGTCACAGAATGATACAGCGATGCTACACTATCCAATCTCACAATTAGATAGTGACTACAGCTACATATTGCAGTAAGTATTACTCGAACTTTCTGAGCAAGCACTGGGCTTACGATGGTCTACTGTTTGGACGGTCGAATTTGGTCTGTCTCAACCAATTAGCAGCTCTTCTGTTGCCAATGGATCCTTTCCCTCTACTCTCTCATCAAAGTCCCTAAGATATACTAGTTGAGGGATGACCTATCGTCCTCATGTAGGTGTCTCCTCCCTTCCACAGTTTATATATCACAAACATGGATTGTGATGCTTTATGCTCTCTCTCTTTTTTCCTAATTTTACTCTCCTCTATAACCCTAAATCACAGCACATATTTTCATTTGTTGAATGTGATTTTGCCCAGCAATACACCTATGATAGACAATCTATCATTTGATTTGATCATTGTCAACCAATTATCCACATCATTAAAATCTTAAGACAAGTGTCAGAATATTCTTACCAGTTGAGACAAAATAATATATGATTAAAGGAGCAATGTTCTCTTTACTCTCTAACTTCAGATTTTGAATTGGCCATAGGCCGATAACTTTAACACGATAAAAGATTCAAGGTCATAATTTCTACAATATACGGTGTTTTCAGAGCTTAACTAAGTCTCTATATAAAGGGACACGTTAGAATAGTTTCACGATTGAATGGTAATTAAAAAACATGTTGACGTAATAATATGGTAACCATTTACTTGAAAAGAATTTAATCTAAACTAGAGTCCTTAAATATTGGATGGGTTCATCTCGCTTACTATTTTCGAGCAATTTGATCTATTAAATAAGTCAAAGAAGATACATTCGCCCCTATCTTAAATCTTTGCAATTTGCACCTTAAACAAGTTACTAAGTGACACCCAAAATTTTTTAAATAAAATATATAAATCTTTGCTCTTTTTTTTACTATGGAAATAAGTAAATTCTATTCGAATAACAGATTCAGAAATCTTCGCCCGTTAAGCAAGCTCATTTCTCAATAAAACATATTAAATAAATATTGATGATATATCAAATGAACAAGAATGTGAACGTTCACATAAATTCTTTGTTCTTCCTGTTTGCTTCGACTAGTTCATAGAATGTTACTGGATCCTAACACATTTGAGAGAGGGCCATCAATGCTGTGCCACTTACATGGAAATAAGTGAACCTTCGTAGGGCCACTTACACTTGATCCTATTTTCATGCAATCTGACGGTTCAGGTCGTCTAAAGACACGAACATGCTTTTATTCAGACGTCTAATAAGAGTAAAATAAAAATCTTAGTTTATTGTTCGTGCAATTCAATCATTCATCAAATGGTAAAAAAAAAAAAAAACGAACTTGTGCTCCTGCACGATCAGACGGCTCAGAACATGCATGGAGCAAACATTACTCAAAACACTTTATGTCTTGGTTAGGGTGGATTTGTGAACTTTCCATGAAAAATTTCCATGAAGTATTCTTAAATAGAAGTGCTTCACTTTTTATTGAAGTAAAAGAAGTGTGGAAAAAGATAACAATTGGCGGAAGCATTTTAAAAAGATGATGACCAAAATGTCATTATTCTAGCAATCTCAGAGCAAATAACCAGATAATATATTTATCATATAAATATAGAATTAAAAAAAAAACTATAAATATTAATGAGTTCTAACAACAATGTATAATGTTGATTGATAATTAAGTCTCACCCCCGTGTTAATTAGAGATGTTGAGACTTGAGAGGGGAGAATGTGGGAAGAGTTGTTGGCCAACTCTAGACAAAGTTGTTGAGGAAACAAGATACTATTGTTCATTAGAAAATAAAGAAAATTATTGAAAAGGGTGCAAAATTTTTCAAAATATCGAATAGGAATAGGAGTATTATAAGCTCAAAATGTTTAAACAGAGCACTCCTTGTACATTTTATATATATCTAAATGGGGCCTTTTAACATATTACCCAAAACATCCTCATTCATCTTACAAATAAATTGTCCTAAGTTTTGCTAATTATAAAAATTTTCTATATCAAACTAATGACCAAACTTAATTTTTATATATTTCATGATTATACTTATTTTATTTATTAAATAAACTTCAAAAGTAACATTAACGTTCAAAAGTAACATTAATGCATATTTGTTCCTTTACAAATCATTGAATTTAGTAGCCTCTTGTCAATTTCAGATTTTGGATGGATAATTTTTTTTGGAGTAATACTTGCTACAATCCCCTTCTTCCCCAATTGCAATGAAGGCATTGCAGTGGGTAAAAGATTTTTTTTTCAATTTCTTTTAGGTCTGTTATGAGGTGTCCTACTCGGCCGTACAACGCAATGCCTGATCGGGCGATCCAAAAATCTACAAAAGTCAGAAACTAGTATTGGGCTCGATCCATTAAGGGCATTTTTTACTATTCATCGGGGTCAGTTTTTTATTTTTCAGATTTTTTGGAATCGCTCGATTGGACATTGCACTGTATGGCCGGATAGGACACCTCGAGGCCGACCTAAACAAAATAAAAAAGAAATTCTTTTATCTACTACAATGCCCCCATTACGATTGGAGGAGTGGGGATAAAAAGTATTGTCGCAATTATTGCTCTTCACTTTCCCCGGCCCACGGAGGCCATTGAGCGTCGGCCCACATTGTAATTGAACCGGTTCTAGGCTTCCATGTAAAAGTTTCCGATAGAGGACATTAAAAGATGAGCTACATGCGTGGTCTTTAGACTTTTACCTAAAAGCTTCAGATTAACTTTTCATTAATATAAAAAAAACTAGAGTTATAGGTGAGGAGCTAATTAGTTGGATTATTCAAAAATAATTGTCCAATAAATTTTCATGATAAAAATAAAAGCTAAACATGATGGTCTAACAAAGGTTCCAGCATATGCGCCAATGAAGTAGTCATGGACACATGGCAACATGGCCCCATGAACTGGTCCTGCCATTCTTGTTTCATATGCCACGTCAAATGGTATGCTGCAAAAGTCTGTGATTTCTTAATATAATTTAACCATGGTTTCCTAACGAAGATTTCTTACTGGATTAAATTGATTTGCTGGGTCACCATTTAACCAAGAAATTAAAAAAAAACTAAGGGCTGATTCGTTTTGTGGATGTAGTATTCCAGATTTCTTATTTTCGGATTTCTTATTACTAGAATTGGAAATGATTGTAGGGACTTTTCTTAAAATATGAAGGTTATAAGGATATGTTCAGAATTGGACTAGATTATAGGGACTAAACTATAAAAATCCCCTTTATAAATTTGTGATCTTTGTGAATTTTTAATCTGGATTTAGGAAGTTAGATTTCGAAATGGTGATATGAATGAAATAACGATACATAAAGTATTTAAGATAAGTGAACTCCTTGTGTCCATTCATGATCAATTGATAATACATACATGAGGTTAGCCATGTATAAGAAATTTTTAGATTTCCTTTTTTAAAAAATCACATTCCTCTCCTGTCATAATAACTGGACCAATAAGATGAAGAAGAGTAATAGTAAATAGAGAATTTCTTCTCAAATCCAGCATGTATAGATATGACCAAAACATAACCAATGTTTGCACTTGCCTTAAATGTTATAGATGAATAGATATCATAGATTCCAAGAAAAATATTATATTGTTTGATTCCACAAAAGGACTCCATTGAAAACGACCTAGTACTTAATTAACTAATAAGCTAATTTAGTTTCTTCATAGACATGGATGCACTGGACTCGCACATGCACGATCAGAGGCAATTAGTCCCCCTGGAGAACCCGATCCTCTGTCTGCCGATGTCGTAGATCACCTCCATCCCCATATGTTGGATGTTTCCGATGACGCCGAATCTACCGTCGCCGATGGCTGTAAACGCCAGGCAGACTGTTGTGGCATTAACAATCATAAAGGTCTGCTTGTGTTCGAGCCGGAGGTCCATGCCACGGAAGTGGAGTGTGATCTAGGGATGGAAGAAGGCCTCTCGAGTGTCGATGTTGTAGCAGGTATCCATCAAGCCGATCCGTTCGACCAGTCGATGCTGGGGTATGGCACTGCGGAATGCATCCCTGAGCGGTCCATAGGCCGTTACCGGAAGATGGGATAGGATGCTTTCGCTGTCTATGATCATGCCGTTGGTCTGGAAGACCGTCGACGAAATCGGCAACCGCTGCGTTGCAAGGCTGATGCCTAGTAGGTCGAGGAAGTAAAGGTCACGGCCGCGCTCGACCGGCAGCATAGGCGTGTACAACGGCGACGGGGCCATGGTCGGGCCGAAGACCAAGTACCCTGTGTTACTGATTTTGGAGGGCAGATGTTTCCTAGTCTACTTGAAGTCTGTGTTACGAGTGAGTGGAACCCACGCCCAAGATCAAGCATGCCGGCGGATCCACCGAAGCTCGACCCCTCGTTCTCTTGTCCGCACCCGATCACGAAGTTGGGGATCTGCACCCTGCTATCGCCAATTGTAAGCCTCTCTGTTGCAAGGAACCCAGTGCTATGTGAGGAGTCCCCATAGCGGGAGCGATAGATGCAGGTATTGTTGGTGCAACTGCCGTGGGGGAGGCTGGTGCACGCTAGGTTGTCGCAGGTGATGTTGCGGTAGGAAGAGGTGGCGAAGGGGTCGAAGATTGGGTCATGTTGCTGGTAGCATGTTCGGCAAGGCCTACATTGAAGCCAACACACATCGCTGCCAGTGTTGAACTCGAGGGATTGGATCCTTGTAGGGGTGCCGACACCGATGGTTATGAAGTAGTTAAGGCTGCCTATGATATCGCCATAACGCACTGGAAGACGGACTTGCAGGGATTCCTGTAGAGCATCTGCGCTCGCATTCTCTGTTGCACTGGAGGCGTTGGTCAGACTCTGGAGGTAAGCAACCCGCATCGAGTCCTGCCTGAGGATTTGGTCAAGGTCTAGTCGTCGGCCATCATCGGAGGGGAAGCAGGGTCCGTGGCGATGGACAATCTTCACAGCGTTGCTACTGGGAACTGATCAAATGTTCAAAAATTTGGAAATGTTAACCTGCCGGCCATTCCATTGGTGCACGTACAACAGTTGAAACATAAAAGAGGGACTTATATATATGAATAGAGATCCTCTCAATAGTTGCTTGGACTGGAGTCCAGTAATACTAAGAGGGAGAGGGGGACAAGTGCAAAACTTTTTAGCTCCCCTCTCCTTCTCAATACTATTGGACTCCAATCCAAACAGTTATTAAGAGAATCTCTACTCTCTCTCTCTCTCTCTATATATATATATATACTAGTTAATATAACACGCTTTGCGTGTTTGTTTTCATGAAATAAATAATGTTAACATAATAAAAAATAAATAAAATAGTTAAAGCTATTACAATGTTTTTATTAGCAATAAGAAATTTTAATTTTTAAATCTGATAAACGGTGACCATAGAAATTCATACAATAAGGCCTAGAGTGATATTCCATACAAAAAAGAAGTCTCTCATCTGCTTGCAACAAGATAATAAAGTTGTCAAATGAGCAAAGTATCACGTAGATTTTAGAACATATCTTTAAAAACTTGACACAACTAAGTTTAAAGTTCATAAAATTATCCTATTTCTATATTGCTCGAGAATATGGGTTTATAGATCAACAACTGCATTAGTCCTTTCAGGATTCGATTGACTTGAAAATTCCTAGAGAGAACGAAGAAAATACTATAAATGATAAACAAGATTGGATTGGGGAGCTTATAAGCCTAAATTAATTTTTATCTTGGGATCTTCGTTTTGACTTAAAGACTCGTTGGAGATCTTTGTACAAGTAAAAGAATCACCCAAGATCCTTTTTTCCTTGACTTTTTTGTTATGATTTTTTTTTTTTATTACCTCTAGCAAGAAACAGATGACATTTAAATTTTAGGTGCCTCCTTAATATCCAACGAACACCAAAGTCAAAATTCAGGAAAAGTTTGAGAAATTTTTCAAAAAAATATTAATCTTTTACTATAAAAAATAATTTTTAAATATAAAAGAGTTTTAAAAATATTTAATACAAACAACTTACTTACTTTTAAACAAATATGATTTCTTTGAAAGAAAACATGTTAATAAATTGTGATTAAATTGGGACTTTTTAAAATTATGGAAACCTTAAAAAGTCCCTCATTAAATTGTAATTTACTCACGAAAATATGACGAAATAAAGAAGTTCACTTAAATCATGATTGTTTAACAAAATCATTAATATAAAAAAATAATGATTTAGGGTACACTAAGAATAACAACTTGCACGCAGCTCAGATTGCAGCGGGTATTCAATTTGCTTCGTTGGAAAATAGTCTGCCACACCACTAAAAGGTAGCCAAGTAGTAACAACACGGTATCATAAAACTAAGTTAATAACTGTTAAGGGGTCGTATGGTATGTAAAAAAAGTCATAAAATATGGATTTTGAAATCAATTCTTTTGAAATCAACAAAAATTAAAAAGCCCTCTTATTTGAAAATCATTGGTTTTAAAATCTTCAATTTTAGTTTATTGAAGTTTTGGACAAAAAATTGAAATCAGCTAGAAAGAAGATTATGGAGGTTTGATTGTGATAGATAATAATTTACGTATAAAAAATAACATAAAATAATTTAAATATAAAGAAAGCATCATCTTACAGCTATATTTTACAATATTTTACTGTATTTTACACACTAAAAACAACCCCTAACATATAAAGGTTCATTTTGATGCATCATAGAATGTCTTAAAAGTCCCCATTTTGAAATTATCAATTCTAAAATTAGTAAAAATAAAATCCTTGATTTTAGAATCATAGATTTTGAAATCATCAATTTTAGTTTACAATGATTTTGGATTGAAAACCAAAATCAACTAAAATAAAAAATTTCGAGGTCAACCAATTTTGAAGTACAATAATTTTCAACACTCTAAATATACAAAAAGATAATGTAAAACAATTTAAGACAAATCAAACATATATATCGAAACGACCCTTAAGATGCAACGGTGTACCTACTTACCTGCCCTAAGAAAGATTATAAGAGGTGCCCTCATCTCAAACATATAAATAAAGTAGCAGCCTACATCTAAGCCTTCAACAAATCAAATATGTTTTGCATTTAAATAACAATTAAAAATAGGGAAGAGATGAGAAGAAAATGAAAGAGATTGCGGAGGAAACGAGGGGAAAAGCACAGCACTGTCCGGCTCGCGCTTGGGAATAGTACCGAGAAAGCCAGCCGGGATATCTTGAACCGGACAGGTCTCGAACCGGAAACGGGGACGACCAAGAGCCAATCAATTTGTTTCAGTTATATAGGTTATTGATTGGTATCTTTTTTTTTTTTTTCATTGGCACAGTGGCCAAGTATGTACAAATATTTACAAGCGACCAGGAAACGAATTAGAGATATCTTCTAGAGTTGGAGATATTTTTGCACCGGTCAAGAAATCTGCCTAATTAGGTAGGAATTTCAGGTCGGCTTAATTATCCGAAAAAATAATCTCACATATATACTAGGGAATAACGATTCCAACAGCACTTTAGGTTACATGACTGAAAAGTTTTTAGATTCCAACCAGAATCGGAAGTAAATGGTGAACCAACTGTGTTAGGCAGCTGGTTCAATTATTGATTGGTATCGTGCATGGCTGCAACCAACTTCAAATTAATTTGAGATTTAATTTTCTGCAACTCAAGGGGGTGCCATACGCGATCCCCTCTCACTGTTGGAGTCTGGTTGCTCCAACAAGTACAGGCGGAAGGGATTTTTTTGGCTCACAGTATGTTATAGCGGAACAAAACATCAAGAAATTAATGAAACAGGTAGATTAAAAATGGCTGTTGTAGTGTAAGAACGAACACTAGAAGCAAACCTTTGGATTCGGTGTAGACAGTGGCTGGCATCAAGGTCTCCACTTTGAGAACTTGAAAGTCCTTGTTTTTGTTAGATAAAGATGACCATCAAAGTCCATGAAATTAGGAGTCTGTTGCAGGGATAAATATGGAGACTTGGTCTCCCACGATCCCTAAGATTCCGGAGGCGGTTCCGAGGAGGGGGCGGAGATGGTTAATAGAAGAGTCTCTATAAAAGGAAAACCAAGGTGAAGAATTGCACTCACCTGGTGTTAACCATCGGAGCCCGCTCTCCTCACTTGCTTTTTCTCTCCTCTCTCTCTCAAACAGGATCCATCACTGGTATCAGAGCCGTTCGTCCGCGCCGCTTCCGCCGCTGCTCCCCGCGATCGCCGCCGCCGCCACGCTGCCCTCGCACCGGAGCCACGCCGCAGCCCTGCCGCGACCGCCGCTGCAGCGAACCGGAGCCGCCGCGCTGCTCCTCGCCGCCGCCCCTGCCGCAGCAGCACGCCGCAGCTCCCCGTGCCTCGCCGTGCCCTCGCCGTTGCAGCGCCGCCGCTGCAGCACCGCCGTCGCAGCCACCGCCGAGACTCGCCGTCGCAGCTCCCCCCGAGCACCGCTACTGCGCCGAGACCCACCGCAACCCGCTGTGCCATCGCCGCTGCATCACCGCCGTTGCAGAACCGTCACAGCCCGCCGCTGCTCCCCCTCGCGCCGCGGCACACCCCACGAACCGCCGCAGCCCGCCGCTGCTCCCCCTCGCGCCGCGGCTCACCCCGCGAACCGCCGCAGCCCGCCGCTGTTCCCCCTCGCGTTGCGGCTCACCTTGTGAACCGCCGCGAACCGGCGTAGCCGTACCACGCCTCCAGCTCACCCCGCCGTTGCCCCGCCGCACCGCCGCTGCCGGCTCGCCACTGCCACACCAACGCTGCACACCGCCGAGCACGCAGGAACCCTCCCCAAAATATCTCCGAACAGCCTTGTCCTACTTAAAATGGCTAGTAAACTCATTGCTTCTGAACTGGCTAAACTGGACAAGTTGAACGGTACTAATTATGACATGTGGCATAGGAAAATTAGATATGGTCTTATTCATGATAATATTGAACATGTACTTAACAGTACTGTTCCAGAATTGACTGATAATCCCGGAGATGGAGATATCAGGAAAAGAGAGCAATGGTTGTCAGATGACAACAAGGCTAAAAGCATGATGCTAATGTTCATGGATGACAACCTCATAAAATTCTTTGAAACTTATGAGACTGCCCGAAAATTGTGGGATGCTATCAAGGAGAAGTATGACACCACTTCTGAGGTGAATACTCAGCTCCTATTACATCGGTATAATTCTTGCCGTATGCAAGAGGGCGATAGCGTCATAGAACATGTGAATAAAATGATTGTTATGGCTAAAGATCTTTCTACTGCTGGAACAGAGGTTCCAGAGAGAATGCAGGTGGCGACTATTTTGAATAGTCTGCCATCTTCACTAGATATGGCTGCCACAACCCTTAGAATGAGCGGTACCGTTCTTCGTGTCACTGATTTACCAGCTAGGTTAGCAGTTGAGCAGGATATCATTGCCAGTAGGAAAGGTCAAGAGCTGAATTTGCAGGAAGTGAATGCTATTCACCAGAAGCCCTCATCAGCATATAACAAAAGTCAGAATCACTCTGTTGGACCGAATAGGCCACAGTTCAAAGCAAAATCACACTATAAAGGCAAAAAGGTTCCCCGTGGTGCTTGCTACACATGTGGCAAATTTGGTCATTACAAGGCCAATTGTCCTGACAAGCACGGAAACAAGAGTAAACACCCGGAAAAGGGAGGAACCAGCAAATGTGAATTCGTCGGTTTGACGGAATGCAATGCTGTGATTATCGACACCAACGACTGGTAGGTGGATTCTTGCGCAACTTGTCACGTGGCAAAGACAAAGAAAGGGCTGGTGGAATTCAAACAGCTGCAACCTGGAGAGCAGAGAATGTACATGGGAAACAACACCTACCTGAATGTAAAAGGTGTTGGATCATATCGTTTAGATCTTGGGGACAGCATCATGGTCCTCAAAGATGTCTGTTATGCGCCGAGTATTAGGCGCAATCTGTTGTCTGTAACTGCTCTCATGAAAAATGGCCTGGAAGTCCGATTCTACAATAAAAGGGTGTCCATAGGAAAGAACAAAAAAGTCTTTGCCATGGGAAAACTTGTTCCCGAACATAGCTTATTTTGTATTCCTGTTGTGGACACAGAAGTTAATAATATTAATGATGTTGTTATGAATTATTCCTTGTGTCCTCTGTGTAAGGACCGAGACTTTCGGATCCGGTTTTCGGGTCGGGCCCTGTAGTTCTGGCCCTGGTGAGGGGCGGGGGTTCTGAGTCGAATCGCGTCAGGACCCCAAGACGCGTTTTAATCGGCGTCCACCGTGGCAGACGCGTTTCAGGTTCTGCCACGTGGGTGCCACGTGGACTGACTTTGGACCGCGAGAGTACGGCCCTGTCAGGTCGTCTGAACGGCGTCCGTGTGGGTCGACGCCTTTTAGACTGAGACTCTGGGTGTGTCAGAGTACGGCCCTGACAAGTTGTCTGAATGGCGTCTGTGAAGGACGACGCGTTTCAGAATCTTGTCAGAGCGGCCGTCATGTCACCTGATAGGCGTCCGTGCATGTCGACGCGTTTTAGCCAGTTTCTGGTTAACCCCGCGAGCCCTCCTTCTTTCCCCTCGTTTTCTCCGACTCTCCTTCTCTCCTTCTCCTCCGGCGACGGCGGCGACCCCCTCCTCCTCCCTCTTTTCCTCACACCATTTCGCCTCTCCCTCCACTCCATCCTCTACCTGGCTCCTACCCCTACCACCTCCACTTCCACTGCGGCGTTCTACTCTCCGGACGGCGGCCGACGTCACGGTGGGGCTAGGACGACCTCGGCGGTACCGGCGGCGGCGTGGGGCGAGACAGGC
Source organism: Zantedeschia hybrid cultivar (assembly GCA_030544215.1). Lineage (NCBI taxonomy): Eukaryota > Viridiplantae > Streptophyta > Magnoliopsida > Alismatales > Araceae > Zantedeschia > Zantedeschia hybrid cultivar. The sequence goes on along the minus strand of JARZZO010000005.1, from coordinate 79,968,114 downwards.
GGACGGCTTGAAGCTCGGAGGCGTTCGAGTGTCCGGTAGGGTGACGGTTCCCACGGCTTTGTGTTTAAACCATGTTTTCCCCCGTTTATGCATGTTGTGGATCCTTGGTTTTGGGGGGTAGAATGAGCATGTTTAGGAGTTCTTTTGATGATATGGGGGATTTGCTATGATTGAGATTTCCTATGGATTGCGTGCCCCTCTTTCTCCTCCGTTTTTGGGTATTTTGGGGCTGTTTGGGTTGAAAAGGGGAGCCCTCGGGCTCATGGCAACTCTGGTTCATGGGGTTGAAAGACGTCGTGCATGGACGACGCCTTTTCAAAGGGCGTCGGGCCATCACGACGCCTTTTAGACAGGAATCGCCTGACTGAGAGTCTGCCAGTTTGGGATTCTGGGACTAAAAGACGTCATGGGTGGTCGACGCGTTTTGAATAGCGTCGGGTAGCCATGACGCCTTTTAAGGCAGAAATCCCCTGTTTAAAGATTTCGGAAAATCCTGGTCTTCTGTGCTGAATGGCGTCTGAGGATGTCGACGCCTTTTAAACGGCGTCCTCTGGCGTCGACGCCTTTTAAGGCCAGATTCTGAAGACTGATTTATATGAACCTGTACATGGAGTTTGAATGGCGTCGACCTCGGTCGACGCGATTCAAGACAGAATTCCACTAATTCATGCCAGTAAAATGTGTTCATACTGTTAGATGATGGTTAGTGCATGTTTTAGTGTACCCGGTGGAGATGGATTCTTCATGACCGGATGGTGTCACACGTGTGTTATACGATCGCGGACTTTTCACGTGACCGGATCGTACAGTGCTGAGTTTTGGTGGTTTTGTGTTACTGTGGACCTGGAGTGACATTGTAGCGATTTATCACCCTGTGCTGGTGGGGGCGTGAGCACAGCGCCGGTGGGGGCGTGGGCGGGGTGACGCCTAGTGAGAGAGGGTCACCTGGTGAACCCCGGGGTCAGCTAGTACCGGTGTCGGAGTGGTACATTCGGAGAGTCACTCATACTGAGGGAAGGGGTAGTCACCTGAGCCGGTTGGGCCGGAGTAGCGAGCGTGCTATCCGAGGGGCTACTTCTTGGTCTCAGCGGGTCGAGGTTTTTCCCACCGTTGTTTGTACGGTCGGCGAGTTCTATCGAGACGGCAGTTGTGGGTTTTCTAACGGTTGGCTTAGAATGTGCATGATTATTATATTTCGACCGCATGTGTTCTCACGTAGAGAATTAGATATCGTACCTGCCACTACACTTGTTACCTTACTGTTAGCTGTACTTTACACTTGTGGGTGTGTGCGTGGGCAGTGGGGATCGAAGGATCCCTACTGAGTCTTGTCTTGAGACTCACCCCTGCGGTTTTCAGGTGAGGACTCCCAGCAGACTTAGAGCGGCGTGTGCGGCCGGGTGTGGTGTGTCTTCAGCGGTTGTTCCGGAGTATGCCCCGATGTAGTTGTTAATTATCTTTGGTCTGTATGTTTAATTATTTCCTTCTGTTGGAGAATGTAATTATTTGCTGTATCAAGTCGCATTGTAATAATTTTAATTCCTGCACTTTTATTTCAATTCAATGCGATGTGAATGTTTAGCTTAGTTTATTATTTATTTTCCAGACTTACTAGATCCTGGTTTGGTCCCAAATTAATGATTCGGTACCCATTTAGTAATCGGATCCCCGATTATAGGGTGGCGGGTCGTTACACTCTGTCTGAATGTGATCTATGGCATTTTAGATTAGGACATCCTGGAAAATCTAAAATGGAACAAATGATAAGATTGAACCTACTGCCATTAATTAAGATAGAATTGTCACCATGTGAACATTGTTTAGTCGGTAAAATGACTAAGAAACATTTTGCAATAGGACATAGATCACAAGAATTACTAGAGTTGATCCACTCAGATATATGTGGACCATTAAGTATAAAAACATATGATAGAAAGGAATATTTCATAACATTCATAGATGACTATTCCAGATATGCCTATGTATATCTTATTTCTGCTAAATCAGAAGCTCTTAATTGTTTTAAGAAATATAGAGCAGAAGTAGAAAGGCAACTAGGTAAAAACATTAAGGTGTTAAGAACAGATAGAGGTGGGGAATACAACTCAAAAGAATTTGAGTCATATTGTCAAGAGCATGGAATAAAGAGACATGTAACTATGCCTTATACGCCACAACAGAATGGTGTGGCAGAAAGAAAGAATAGAACGCTTATGAATGCTGTTAGATGCATGCTATCGCATTCAGGACTCCCGAAGAATTTTTGGGGAGAGGCATTGCTCACAGCAAATTATACATTGAATAGAATTCCCACTAAATTTATCGAAAGTATATCTTATGAACTGTGGAATGGGAGGAAACCAGAAATAAGTCATCTTAAGAAATGGGAGTCAGTAGCTCATGTTCTCATTCCAAATCAACTAAGAGACAAGTTAGACTTTAGAATATTGAAGTGTCGATTTATAGGCTATTGTGACAAATCATCGGGATATAGATTCTTCGATAAGGAAAAAGGAATCATTGAATATAGGGATGCTACATTTCTAGAAAATGTAGAGGAAGAGGAATTTCATCATGAGAAAGAACCTCTAAGTGTAATAGATGATGATTATTACAATGATTTACCTATAAATGATCCAGAAATCGAAGAAGAACTTCCACCAAATGTGGAAGATGAAAAAATGCCTTTGAATGAAACGTAAGAAAATCAACCTGTAATTGGCAATAAAAGACTTAGAACTCCACCAGTATGGATGGATGATTATCACTTCTACTTATGTGAGCCTTCATGTCTAACAGTAGACATAAATGAGGATAATAATATAGATCCCATGAATCTGAATGATGTATTGAAATATTCAGACTCTGATCTATGGTGAAAAGCCATGGAAGAAGAAATTGATTCCATAAAAAGGAACAATGTATGGAAACTATGTGAATTACCCAAGAATAGGAAGGCTATAGGTTGCAAGTGGGTATTTAAGAAAAAGATCCATGTAGATGGATCTATTGATAAGTATAAGGCTCGATTAGTTGCCAAAGGATTTACTCGGATGCCAGGTATAGATTTTCAAAAAACTTATTCTCCTGTGGCTAAATTTACATCTATAAGGATGATTTTAGCAATTGTTGCGCATCTTGACTTGGAACTTTTTCAAATGGATGTCAAGACTGCATTCCTTAACGGAGAGTTAGAGGAAGATATATACATGAAACAACCTGAAGGTTTTCAGGTAGAAGATCAGGAGAATAAAGTATGTAAACTTAAGAAAGCTTTGTATAGCTTGAAACAGTCTTCTAGACAATGGTATCTTAAATTTCATAATGTTGTTATTCAACTTGGATTTGTTCCAAATCAATTGGACAATTGTGTATATGTCATGAAGAGTGGGAGCATGTTCATTATATTATCTTTATATGTAGATGATATTTTGCTCGCCGGAAATGACATAGGAATGTTGAATAACGTTAAGTCTGAGCTCAGTGAGAAATTTGAGATGAAAGACATGGGTGAGGCATCCTATGTTCTCGGAATCTAAATCCTGAGGGATAGAAAGTCTAGAATGTTGAGTATAAACCAAGATAAGTACTTACAATCAGTACTTAGGAGGTTTGGAATGCAAAACTGCAATCCAGCACCAACGCCATTGATTCATGGAAAACGATTAAGTAAAGAGCAATGTCTTAGAGAAGGACATGATACACTGCAAGTGCCGTATGCACAAGCAGTCGGAAGTTTAATGTATGCTATGCTATGTACCAGGCCTGACATAGCATACGCAGTAAGCTTAGTAAACAGATATCAAAGTAATCCTGGTCCAGCACACTGGGAAGCTGTTAAAAGGATTATGAAGTACTTGAAAGGTACTTTGCACCACAAATTAATATATCAAGCAGATACACTAAAAGTGTTTGATTATTCCGATGCAGATTTCGGAGGAGATAAAGATGACGGAAAGTCCACTTCGGGACACTTGTTCATCTTTGGTGGTACTGCTGTTTCTTGGAGTAGTAAGAAACAAGGGTATGTTGCAAGATACACACAGGAAGCTGAGTATGTTGCATGTAGCATGGCTACCACTCATGCAGTCTGGATAAGACGATTTTTGACTGAATTAAATCTCAACTTGGTAGATGAACCAATTGAGATTTATTGTGATAATCAGGCGGCAATTAGCTTGATTAACAGTGGAGCGAATAGCTCTAGAGGAAAACACATAGAAATTCAATATCATTATATACGTGATATTGTTCAAAAAGGAGAAATTAAAGTGACTTATATTCCCACCAGTGATATGATTGCAGATCCGTTGACAAAAAGTATACCGGTAGAAAGTTTTGTCAAACATGTAAGTCTAATGGGACTTGGGAATATATAAGTCGAAAAATTTTCTTTACAAAAAATTGAAAATACATTTCACAGATAGTGAGAATGTGTCAGAACTTTAATACATCTCACGGATAGTGGGAGTGTATTAAGAATCATTTGATTTGAAAATACATTTCACAGATAGTGAGAATGTGTCAGAACACCAATACATCTCACGGATAGTGGGAATGTATTAAGAATAATTATGGTCTTGATAGTCAAGTGGGAGATGTTAGATAAAGATGACCATCAAAGCCCATGAAATTAGGAGTCTGTTGCAGGGATAAACATGGAGACTTGGTCTCCTACGATCCCTAAGATTTCGGAGGCGGTTCCGAAGAGGGGGCGGAGATGGTTAATAGAAGAGCCTCTATAAAAAGAAAATCAAGGTGAAGAATTGCACTCACCTGGTGTTAACCATCGGAGCCCGCTCTCCTCACTTGCTTTTTCTCTCCTCTCTCTCTCAAACAGGATCCATCAATTTTCTCCATGAACGACCATGCTCTTACAGGAACACAGCAGTAGCAGTAAGAGCAAAGTGAATGGGGGGAGCAAGCGAGCCATTGCGATGCTATGCTGCAGCAGGGAATGGACGTCGGAGGAGATACTTATAGACATGTCATTCCCATACATGTTGTTATATATGAGGAAGATATCTAAAGCCATAATTCCACGAGAATCTATAGTGCCATGCGTTGGCTTTTGACAGCCTGCACCTACATATCTGTGGGACAACCAGCACTGTTACATCACCTTAGAGTAGTACTATTATCTTAGCTCATCGTTGGCAACCTGCCGAGATCTAATCCATACCATACATCTGTTTGTTGACTAGGAAACTGGGTTCTACGGAGGCCTTATATATCCATATATTACATTTGTTTGTTGGCTTGGAAATTTGGGAATTAAGCTTTAATTCATGGTGGTGAGATTTGTTATCCTCCTCCTTTCATATTCTATCGTACGTAGACTATTTGTGCAGAATTTGTTATTATATATGCCATACTATTATGAACATCACTCGACGTACTCAGTGGCGGATCCAACATTCATCCTGTGGGGTCTTAAGACTCTACTGAATTTTATCAAATTTATTGTCCAATTTAAAGCAATCTAATTCGAGACCTCACTGACCCAGTCCAAAACTCCACTGTTCCAACCTAAGACCATATATGACCTAGTATAAAATCTCATTGATCCAATCATGCTTATAACCTAATATCCGAGTGACCTCACTGAACAAAATTTATACGTCCGCCATTGACCGCAGTGAAGGGGGATAGTAAGTCTGCTTACATTGAACCAACTAAGTAGGTCAGTTGGCTTCACCACATGGCCTCCCTTTGGGAGGCATTGAGTTTAGATTCGACTGGGAGCCTAAAGACTCTCCAAGTTGGTCGGTGCATTTTTATTCTTGATATCTATATCTATTTGTTTATGGGATTACTTCTTCAAAAATCAATTTGACTCAGGCGGACTATTGAACGCGCCACTTTGATTGGAGAATAGGAGAAGAATAAGGTCTCTTATTTTTAGAATAAAGTTAATTCTAGTTTGATGAGCGGAATGACTTATATCGCGTTAGAATTGTTTATATTAGAATAAGGAGAATAAACAATTCGACTCTACACCCAAGAATTACTTATCCTTCTTATTCCGCCAGTGAGTCTCACAGAACTATCAAAGTTAAGCACCTCTTATTCTAATATATGCTATTCCGGATAAGTAATTCCAGATAACCTATTCTGCAAACAAATTGGGGCCTCATGGAATATTCACCTAAGTATTAAGTATCCTCCACATTGGATTCCTTTTTTCCTTTTCGAAGGTAAGGAGCTGGCTTGTTGGTGGCGTCGTTGTTATTAATGTAGTCGACTGTCACTCTTTTCAAACCCATGCATATACTAACTAGCAAAGGGAAGCTCTCCCAGGTTATACCTGGTATCAGGCGAATATCCACATCTCATTAGGTGAAACTAAGCTTTCTGATCGGATTATTTGACCTTACATGCAAGTGGCCCTTCTCAAGTGTGGGCGGTGGGCCGGGGGAGAAGAGGAAGTCATTGTTAACCAATGGTTCAAGTGGAATCTCATATTACTTTCTTATTAACAGTAGCAGACGTATAAATTTTATCTAGTAGAGTCACTCACATGTTAAGTAATAAGTATAACTAGGTAAGTAGGATCTTAGACTAAGTCATATCGGATCTTAAATTGAGCCAATAGATCTTGGACTAGGTCAGTAGAATGTCAGACTAAACTGTTCTGAATTGAACTAATAAATTTGATAAAATCTAATGAGATCTTAGGATCCTACTGAATTAATGCCGGATTCGCCGCTGCCTATTAAGTAAGTACTGCCTTTCAAACTCTTCTCTTATTTCTCATAGTTTGGCCCTGTTGCCTATGGGATTGTGTCATCGATATAGATACGGCTAACTTCTTATCTTTTAGAAAAATGTCACAATGAACTTTGATTAGCTACCATGTACGTACGATGGATAAGGGCCAATTGGGATAACTTAATTGATGGATATTTTTAGATAAACTCATTAGCCGATGGTGCCATATCCTAGGTCGTAATCATAATTTGACGTATGTAACTCTTTTGGATTTCGTGATTCATAAAAATTATATTCTTATGTACTTGCGTCGATGTTGAAGAAGCAAATTTGGCATTTGTCATAGCCCCCTGATTTCTTATGACCCACCACCCCAACTATTTTAGCCTGTCCATCTTTTTCTGTCAAGTGTCATAATGTTCTATATGTATACATATTTGAGAATTGAAATTAAAAAGACTGGACGTTTTGGAGCGCATTGGGCTTTCTCATCACGTATTGGTAGTTTTACAAGACTAACTTACGTAAGGGTCGACGTGTGCACGGGGTCTACTTGGTGTTTTACAGTCACAAGGGGATGAAACCTAACCCATGCCTAGGCTTTTGTGAACATTTTTTTTTTGGTTCAGTGACACAATGGCCAATGTACAAGTATTTACAAGCAAACCAACGAGCAAACTCGAGATAGTTTTTAGTGTTGGAGATAATTCTATGTTGGTCGAAAAGTCCATCTAATTAGATGAGAATTTTAAATCCATCTAATATCACGGACTAAAAGATAAAGATTCCAACAGTACTTTAAGCTGCATGGTTGAAATGTTTTTAAACTCCAACCAGAATTGAGACTGGCAAGTGGTGAACCAACTGCCTAAACTGCCTTAGGCAGTTGGTTCAACAGAGATTAAAGACATAGTTCTTTTGTGCAAAATTATGTCTTAAAGACTGTCCTATGTGGCTTTTCCAATTATCTTTTTATATTTTGACATAAACTTAAGAAGATATCTCTGAAGAATGTTAGAACTTTATGTGACCCAGTTAGAAGTGTGAATAATCAGAAGAAGTTTTGAGGGGAATATTTTGGTAGTATATATGGCCCTATGTATAATCGGTTTAGCTGCAGATCATATCAAATTAGAATTTTTTAAATAGATTACCATCATTAAAGTTGTAGTCTTTCTCAAGAAACTGCCAAGAAAGTAAATTTTAGATATATTCGCTGTTCTGTTGCGTATTCTCAGATGCGCCTTCAGAGATAGTGTAATGATACTTTGAATGCTAATTTGGAACATTCTTTAACTGGTAATCATTGTTATCTCAACAGTCTTGCAATGCGGCGAATTAAATTTTCTCCTTCTTGATAATAAAAAAACAATTCATCTTTTGGCGTTTTTCAAATTTACAGAATTTTTAGTTAAGCCCATTTACATGCATGATGGTCTGGTGTGTTAGGAGACATCTGATATATAACATCTAAATTGTGAGGCTATTGTTTATCATAAAATTGCGGTGTACCTTCCCAAAAGTTTAGGTGATGAAAAGATCATTAAGAGTGATACTTTCTGCCATTGCAAGGACACACCGTTGGACTTTACTCTGTACAATGTGTATTGCTTGTGTGTGCACGAAATCTCATTTGTCGAACTTGACTAAAAAAGTTATGGAACTTGGCTTTTGAGCTGTTCCATTTTGATAGGATAGTATTCTAGTTACATGCGATACGATAATATTACAACCACACGTATGCAAGAAGAGCTTCACCTCCAATAAACACTGAACAAGGGGTGATTGGGATTGGGTCCAATCAGATCCATTTAGTCAAGAAGCCCAAGAGTTCACAGTCTGCAGATACTTGTATGAGGGTACCACGTGAATTTTCTCGGTATCTCGATAAACAAGCCGAAGGTAGGAACTTAGAATGCATGGACTCAAGTCTCAAGAACGCCAGTCCTAAAGAACCGATACATCAGTGAGTAAGCTTCGAGACACTGCACATCTACTGGATACTGATAGGAGCATACTCTCTTAGAAACTAAAGGTCTGTGACTCGTCTGATGGAAGGCCAGGAGTTTGGACTCAAAGGCCGCCTCTTCTCGATTGTCCGAGAGATTGAAGGTCTCTTAAGGTCGATCCATAACTCCTCTCCATCATCAAGTGGGTCTTACAAGTTAACGGCACAATCGTCCACTTAAGGTAGATTCGTACGATCTGCTTTCCCGATTATGAGAGGAGATCTCTCTATGTCCAATATCCCACGACCTCCTCAATCAAATGACGCGAATCATTAGCCAATTAACTCCCCGAAGATAAACGATCCCTATGATGCCGCATCAAGCATGTAATATATATATCTCAAACCTGCTCTGGTAAAAGGTATGTTGAACACAACCCTAAAACATCAAAGAATCAATTCCCTTTCAGAACTTGACTTAGATATCGAAAGGTTTTGTTCTCCCGTAGAATGAGGGGCCTTCTACTGACCGCTACAAGTACAATAGCATAGGATGATGTCACTAAATTAAAAGGAAACATAAATACCATACGTACGTATAAAGACTGTGTATTTACCGGTGGAGACTAGCATTTTCTTGGGATCTCTCATGGTGGGGTGAAGGTCGTCCCGGACAAGGCCAGTTCATTCTGAATGGTTACCTCAGCAGTCAGCAATGAGAAATATATATGGTGCCTCAACAGCCGTAAACGGATGCATCAAAGATTGTAGAGTTCGGTTTTTCTTAGTATAGAGCTGACCTAACACTATCAATATTGAGAGGCGCCATATGTATTTGCAAAAAAAAAGTGCATGGGAAACTAAAACAAGCAAGGTGTAAAAGATTTTTTAAAAATGTTCCTCTCAATATTGATGGAATTCAGTCCCACTTCAAACTAAGAGGAACCAAACTCAAAACTGGAAGGGGCATCATCCTTGATAGACTTAAATCCGAAATAGCTACAACTGATCAAACCGAAACCAGACCTTTACAAGTTTATCACCGAAACCAGACGTTTACAAGTTTATCGGATAAAAAAATGAGTTGAGTTTCTTATCCATTAGTATTTGTTTGTCTTGGGACGAGCCCAAAAGTGAAACCTTTGTTTTAAGCTGTCATATGGTTGACAAAAGCCAGGTTTCGTTTCTAGAGATCTTTTCTAACATTTTTTCTAACGTCTAAGAGGTAATGCATGGATCCCTTATTGAATAAATGGCAACATCTAGAAACTATGACTAATAAGGTCCAAACAGGTCCACGTGCGGACTCAAACCCGTTTTGACAGTCCCAGAACTGGATCCATATCCAACTGTTACAATATGAAAGGAACTATTCCCGGCACCATAGAGGATCCGATTAGCTCAGACTGGGGTCACCTCTTGCAAAAATCAAAATCAAATTAACCCCAAGAAACAAGGATATATATATATATATAAGGAAATAAAGAATTGATGAACACAATTGGTTGGGTTGCTGCTGCTTGCTGTTCATGCCATGGCTGGGGTCCTCCATCTTTCCAAATTCCCACAGACCTGTTCTTTTAGCTTTAACTGTGCACAAAACCTTCGTTGCCAGCAAGCATCATGTACTTCTCCTTCCTCGTGAGCATGGTGCCCTCGAACCCTAGGGCCCTGACGAGCTCCCCCTGCACCTGGTTCGCCACCTCGTAGCTGCTCCTCTTTGTCCCGTCCGCCTGCGCTACCGGCACCTCCTGGAGGAACTCCACGGTGTAGCTGGGGAATGGGTCCATGGCGAAGAAGAGGGGGTCCATCCACTTGCGCCCCCCGGCGGTAGTGCCGTAGAACATGCGTACCCGGGCGTCCAGGGCGACGGGGACGACCCCCTCCGGCGCCACCTCGGCGAACAATGGGCTGAACCGGAGCAGGTAGGGCTCCCTGCAGGTCGTCCCTTCGGGGCACACCACCAGGTCTCCCCGGATCAGCTCCTCTTCCATCCGCCTCCCGTCCTCCTCCCTCTCCCTCGTCAGCCTCACCGTCCTGATCGGCGACAGCACCTCCGACACCCGGCTGAGGCTGTACGTCACCGCCGTCACCGGCTTGCCGAGCGCGCCGGAGACGTAGACAGGGTCAAGGAGGGTGCGGTGGTTGCACACGTAGAGCCGGCCTCGACCCAGCGACCCACGGCCTCCCCTGGCGGGGGTGAACGAGGAGCTGACGAGCCTGTGCTTCATCCCGGTGAAGGCTAGGATGGGGATGGAGAGCTTGTAGGGCAACCAGAAGAGGGACACGGCCCTGAGGATGGCGAGGAGGAATCCCATCGGGAGCCAGAGGAACATGGCGAGTGTAGCAGCCGGGGTAGGCCTGAAGGCGATCCTGCCGTCGTGGAACACCAGTGGCTTGGAGTACCTGTCCCTTGGTAGGGAATGCCACCCTTTCTTGTCAGCTTCGCTCACCATGAACGCTTCCTGTTGAAGCAACACGGCAGCAATAGTTATAAGACGGAACTCGGAGGGGGGATCCTTTCAGTGTTTCCTACATATATATACGTGGTTTTGATTCTATAAGATGTTTGAAAACTTTGATGGGTTTGTCTAAAGGAGAAAAAAAGAGGGGAATTTGATCATTCAACTCGCTTGTTACACTTTTCCAATACGTGCATTTCTCAAATATTTTGTTAGAAAACTATGACGTTGGTTTCATTTAAAGATGCTCCCGAGGCTTCTTATACTCGCGTCTTCACTAATCATTCGTGTTTATCATAAGCATATTAATTTATCTTCTGATAAAAAGAATGGATGAGATCATGAATGCAACAACGATTGAAGTATCAAGGGCGAATACTGGTCAAAGAGTAAAAGGCTTATAATTTATAGATATACATATAACAGGATATCCTAAGAAGGTCTGGCTGCAATTAGCAGGGTTAGTATATATTAAAAAGACCACGGTGCATGGTTGGTTGTAGCGTCCACTCGGTAGACGAGTTAAAATCTAATCCCTCCAATCTCCCCAGATTTCCAGAACCAGCACCATAACAACCTTGGCTTGGCTTGGAACAATCCATAGACTCACCTTGCACTTGGAGAAGAAGGGACGCTGGTGATGAAACTTCCTGTACCCTCCCACCCACCGCACGCCGTCGCCATCGCCGTCGCCCTCCTTACCAAGCAGCTCCTGGAGCATCTCCTCTTCCTCCCTTCTGTCCTCCATTAACCCCGTGTAATATCCCCTGGCCACCCTCAGCTCCCTCCCCTGCACAGCCTCCACCCCCAAGTACTCCTTCAAGGAGGCCTCCACCATCACCCTCGGCAAGCCCGTAACGCACACCGTCTTCCCCCCGGCGCCCTTCAGCAGCTGGAACCCTTCCAGCCCGACGTCCTCCAGCAGGTGCTTGGGAAGCACCGACCTGCCCAGCCGGAACTTTTCCTCTTTGACGCCGCAGAAGCAGACCATGGCCATCACCCGGAGCCCCACCTCTTCGCCGACGCAGCAGAGGAGAGGGTAGAGCAGGAGGAGGAGGAGGGCCCTCGCGAGGCCTCCAGACTCCAGGGCCACCAGCATGAAGTAGGGGAAGGTTGAGGACGACCTGAGCAGCCCACTCTCGACGCTGCACACCACGGCCCGGAGCCGGCCGCCGAGCTTCTCCGGCTCCTGGGAGGAGGAGCTATGGATTAAAGGGTTGTGGGTGGTCCGGCGGTGGGGAGAGCGCGAGCTGCCTAGCCTTCTCCTGAGGAAGACGTAGAAGTAGACCATGGTCTTCAGCAACGCGCGCTTCCCAGCAGCCATCTCCACCTCCCCGTCCCTCCTCTTCTTCTGCGCCTGTGCGGCCATATATATGTATATTTATTAATTAATATATATAGTAGTCTTATTTCACAAATGGACCCACGCTTTGAGAATATTACGAAGAAACCACAGGGTCATTGGACAAGAAGAAGACGGTTAACGACGTTGAGAAAGATTTAGGGCTTTTGACCAAAAAAGAAAGATTTTGGAGTTGTTTGTTTCCACGTAGAATAACGTAATCTAAAATAAGTGTTCTATTTTATGAAAGTTGTGCGCTCACAAGGAAGGAGATTTGCATGGAAGGGGGAACGAAGACTGAAGGATGAAAATTTTGCTAGCTATCGGGCCGGCCTAACAATGCGGCCAAGACTCTAGGTTATTCGTCTCTGGACCTTCGCCTAGGGGGAATTAAAGCGAAGCCTTATCCGGACCCAAGACCATTTCAATAATCCAAAAGCAGGTAGCCCACATTCGGAATCCACTTGAGTCCGTCCCCAGAAGGGGACCCTGTGACACTGCTTGAATCTGCGACAAACCAGGATTCCTAGTAGAAAGATCCCGCTTCCCTCAGACGAATCCGATTACAATCGAAAACATGCTTGGGGGGACTTCAAGAACCTACCTGGATATAGATACTTTTTCTAACAAGAGTCTTTTCGATTCAGAATTTGGCGGTAAGGTCTTTCTAAAATTGAGCTTTTCTAATCGGAATCGACCTCTAATAAGTCCCGAACCACTATATAAGGATTCTTAATCCAATTTGAGAAGGTACGCTCATTGGAATTTAGACCTCCTATATTTTTATGTTCAACCCCAACTTTCTGATTTAAACATTGAACAGAGATCTCCCGATTTCTGATTTCTAACCGGGGGCTCTTGACAATATCTTCTTTTGTTGGTCTACAAATTCTTAACTTTCCAATATTTGGCAAAAGATTATGATCACGGTGGAAGAAATTTTGACTCAACAAAGACAAAATCCTGATCCGTATCTCTTTCTTTGTTCTTCATGATTTATTTTGCCTTAAATGAGTGAGGGCATTAGACTCACGTGAATTGAAATATATTAAGCGGGGACAGACTCGGGCGGCCAAGAGGGGGCCATGGCCCTCCCGTCCTATCAAAATATATATTATGTTTATGCACTACATATTTACAAAGAAGTCCCTTTTACATATAAATTCCTGAAGTACTTGTCCCCCTCAACAAAAAGCCTTTCCAACTTGGCCCCCCTTCAAATAAAATTTCTAGATCCATCACTGTTGAGAAGGTGTATAGAAAGAACTGTAGAATGCCCCCTCTAGAAGGAGAGGAGGCATAACACATCTCTTACATTCTTCTATCTCAACGAATGATAGAAGACGTCGAAATAGGCAGCTTCGAGGTCATCCCTCAAAAGGCTTCGACTTCCTGTGCAGGTGTGGAGTTGGTGAAATGTGGTTGTTGTTTTCCTGAGCTCAAGTGTGCACGGCACCAGTGAGCCACGTTTGGGACGATGGTAGTTCTGTAATTATCAGAAAAGCTGAGGGTAGTTCTGTGGATACTACCACCTCGTCCGAGTCCGCTGACCAACCCGGCGACACAGCGGCCCAACCGGCCCAAGAAAACTCTTGGATTGGTGGGCGAGCCGCCCACAATTCTATCCGCTTATTAGTATACAACCAATTGGACGTTGGGGATGCCATCTACAAAGCAAGACTCACATGTCGTGTTGGCCTCACTTCACGCTACTTTTGTTCGGTTTCTTTATCGGATCTTCTGAGTTTGGTGAGATGGATCGGATCAGTAGCAAAAAAGGGTAAAAGCATGGGCAAAAGGAAGGGCATTCACATGCTTCATTTAAGTTATTACATGAATAAATGGATCTTTGTGTAGGTTGCTCATTTGGTAATGTTATATGTGGCGTAGATTTTTTAAAGAGAAAGTCACAATTTTGTTTAAAATTAAAAAAACTTAAATACTAGACAAATCTAGAATTAGAGGAGGAGAGTGACACATGTCCGACTCATTAGCGAAAGAACTTTAAATACTCAAAAAGATACAACGATGGCACCACAATATCATTTGTTTATACTAGTCTTATTTCAGATTTTTGACCTCTTATTCCGCCTTACTCCAAGATTTAAGGCCAGGATGTAACCAAAATGTGACAAAGACCACTGATAAGTTGATAATTTGATCATTTAAGGGCAATCATATGCATCATACTCAAGTTTTTATCTGTAAAATAGTATAAAATGATAGATAATTTCGTACCAACTCCAACGGTACTAATTTCGTCAAATTCCGACTTAAAAATATCGTCATTTCATGTGATTAATGGAGTATAGCGCATTTGCGATTTTTCCAACAAAATAGAGATAAAAATAAATAAATGTGATGACTTTTATGATAACATGCTAATTTGAATTTATTTTATGTGAATAGGACATGAAGGAAGCTGTGCTGTAATGGTTAAGTCTTTGCGGGCTTGCGAGAGGCCTGGGGTTCAAATTTCAATAGAATTGTCCATCTTTTTGAAAAAATAAAAGACGTGGGGGCAAACTGGTCATTTACTTCTCATATTAGGGTTGTCCTAATCCTTTGCCCAAAAAACCCTAATTTAAGAGACAGCCGCCACCTCCTTAACCTCTTACTATTTTTTTAAGCCTCCCTTTCCTTTTTAAAGAAGGGTTTATTCCCTTTCAAGGGGATCTTCTTCTTCTTTGATACAGAAGTCTCTCTCCTCCTCTCTCTCTCTCTCTCTCTCTCTCTCTCTCTCTCTCTCTCTATGTTTACCCTTTCTCTCCTCCGCTGTCAGACCCCCCTCTCTCAGCCACTGTCCTCTCCCTCTCTCTCCCTTACTTTTTCTCTCTTTCTCTCTCTCTCTCTCTCTCTCTCTCTCTCTCTCTCTCTCTCTCTCTTTCTTGTCAGACTCCCTCTCTCCCTTACTTTTTCTCTCTCTCCCTCTTCTCTCCTCCCCCGCTCTGCCTCTCTCTCTCTCGCCGGCCGCCGCACCCCGGCCCCGCCAGGACACGTGTCACCCCTGCGTGTTTCGCAGGGGGCGACATCGCCCTCTTGCCTACCGCGCCAGTTTCCTATCCGTACCTCGCCTGCCGCACCCCAGCCGCCGCCACGTATCGACCAAGCCCGCTACCCAGCCCGCCTCATCCTACCAGCCGAGCGGATCACTGCACCATTTATCCAGACGAGTGGTTCACTGTCCCCAGCGCTTCACAGGAGTTTCTTTTACTGCATTATTCTTTTTGATTTTCTAGTTATTAGTTAGTGAGTTGTTTAGGCTTGTTTATTTCTTAAGGATATTTAAACTCGAAAGTTTGTAATTCCATCTCGTACTTTTAGGCGTTTAACAATGTTCTTTTAAATTTTCAATTATGAATTATTGGTGTTTTAGCTTAGATTTTCTTTTATTTTAGATTAGGTATTTAATTAATTAACGATATTTAGGTCTTTTAATTAATTTACTTCACATATTTAGTTAGCCACCTAATTCTCTTGTTTGGGATGAATTCTTTTGTACTGTAATTTTTTCAATCATTTTCTGTAACTTGATAATATTTCGCCATTTACTTTAAGATTAAAAAAATATATGAAATGATAAAAATATCTTTCAAGTCATGTGAGAAGATATTAAAAAGCCTATTAAAATTAAAATTATAAAAATCTCATCTCCAGAATTTTAACACACCTCAATATCTCCCTTCAATGTTCTTTTATGATGGGAGGTTCACGTACATGTTATTAATGAGAAGAGTAAAAGTACAGTAAACACTATTGTATACTACTATTCTTAATTATGTTGTCATGGGAAAAGAGTAAACGTGCAATTATTTTAATTTCAATTTTAATAATAATAAAAAAGATCACCGAGTTTCACAAGACTCATCAGATCTTAGGAGACTCAATTTTATAAATAACAGTGGTTAATATGAAATTATTTTAAATTTCAAATATCATAATTTAATGATGCATATTTACTAGAAAGGTGTAATTTAATCATAATTTTAATTTGTTTCCGGCTTAGGCTTCTGATGTAGACTGGATCTATCACGACCGGACTCCGAGGCCGGAATCCGGAGAAATGGATCCGAAGCCGGTTCGGATCGATGTTGCTGAGGCCCGACGGGGATCCGAAAGGCCGAGGAAGCGGAGGCGGAGACGAGGGTCCGAAGGCCGAAGGGCGCCTCGGTCGGTGCGGACTCGTCCTCCGGGAAGTCGGGGCCGAGGCTCCTTCGGCGGGCGAAGGGGCGGCGCGGATGAAGCTCTTCCCGGCTATACGGCCGACAGGCGATGAAGCCGAAGCCGATGGTCCGGAGCCGGAAAGGTCTCGGACTCGGCTTGCTCTTGGACAGTGAGCCCAAGAGCCCTTTTTTGTCAGACGAAGGGACAACGCGGGGCCGAGCCTCCCGTTGCGGGGTAGCCGTCGGACGGCGTCGAGACCAAGGAGAGGAATCCGAGGTCGGCGGCCGAGACCGACTCGGGAAGGTCGGCGATGATTCGAACCGAGCTCCTGCAGGAGGGAAAGAAGAAGAAACCGGTCAGCAGGAGTCCCGGGCTCTGGCCCTTAGGAACCCCCTCCGACGGTCAAGTTAGCTTCTGAAGATGATTCGATTCAGAAAGCAAGAAGTAGCTTTAATGCTATTTGGACCGTAGTCCTTAAGGGTCTCGGAGGCAAAGAGTTGCATACCTTTGGCAATAAATAGCGGTGTATTTATAGCAGAGGATAGAGGTTGGTTAACGGTGGTAGCCGATATAGGACTATGTTTGGGCTTACTGGTAAACCGCCATAGTGCCAGATCCGCCACCGGAGTGGGCCGGACTCGGCTATCGAGCCGAAGGGGGTTGGGCCGCTGAGGGGCCGAAGCCTGCTGGGCCTTGGGCTGCCGTGCTGTTCCCGGGCCGAAGGCTGGTGGGCCGCTGACGGGCTGAAGCCTGTTGGGCCGGGAGCGACGGTGCCGCTTACTGGGCCGAGGGTTGCTGGGCCGCCGATGGGCTGGAGGCCGCCGGAAGGCCTGGTACTGCTGCTGTTGGGCTGAACGGGGTTTGGGCCTGCTCTAATGGGCCGAATCGGATTCTGCCTCATCACATAGCCCCCCACTCTTGTCTTCCTCAGTTCTGAGATGGCGAGAGTATAGCCCGAAGCTGTCGAAAGGGCATCGTAACAGGTGCCTTACCCGAAGCTCTGCTCCCTTTTTTACTGGGAAGAGGGGGCCCTCGGTCGGCCGAGGGCTACGCGGTTGCTTCGTCCCCGCTCGGAGTGGCGACGAAGGCTCAGAGCTAAGAAGCCAAAGGGCCGAGCCATCTGACTTGTGTCAGGCTCCATTAAAGGGACGGGATGGCGCGTCGCCTCGCGAGGAAGCACGGGACACGCGTCGCGCATCCGGCCGCTCCGTCGAAAACACAAAAGGATCCTGACCGCTCACGGGTCGCGGATCGCCTCGGCTCTCTGTCCGAGGCTTCACTCGGATTGCCGCCTCTTTCATCTTCAGCGCGCGGATCGGGACACGTGGCGCGTATCGGGCGGCCAGCCGAAGGGTCGGAGCACCCTCGGCCGTTGATTGCTTCGCTGCTAGTCCCGGAGCCGGTTCGCCATCATTGCCGAAGGACGACGCACGTGGCGTGCATCTGAGAGGGGCGAGGGGACGAGCGGGACGATCTCGGCCGTTGGCTTCGGCGGGAGGCGCTCCGAGCGAGCTCTATAAATACAAGCCCTCAGCAGGGCACTGTTCTTCTTCCTGCTGCCGCGCCTACGTTTCCTCTACAACCTTCTAAGCTCTTCTTCCTTCTCCTGCAGAAAGCTAGCTTCCTGAAGGCTTCGTCCGAGCTCGCCGGCCACCGTGGGAAGGTCTCCATTCCTTGGAGCGCATCGCTGGTGGAGCTGGGAGGTTAGAGGAGCCGCACTCGGCTCAGGAGAGACCTTCTTCCCCCTTTCTGCGAGTAAGCCCCAGCTTTCCTCCTTCCCTTTGTGGCCTTATGGTCCGGGATTCTTCTAGTGAGATTACTCCTTCGGACGAGGAGTATACTCCTTCCCGCTCCCTGCGATCTCTCTTGTCAGATCCCCTCACCTCAGACTCCTCTGCCCCAGCAATGTCCGACGAACCCGAGGTCTCCGGGACTGAGGGGTCCGAGGCTTCCGGAGCCGAGGTTTCCGGGGCCGAGACCTCCGGGGCCGAGTATGCCGAAGAGGCCCGGAGCCCAGGCCAGGCTTCTACTTCGGGACGCCGTCGTCCGGATATGGCTTCGGAAGCATCCTGCGCCCTTTCGGACGCCGAGGTTACGCGCCTGGTCTCCTACTTCCAGCTCCCTTCCTGGACGACGGTCATTCGGCCTGACTCCGCCACCCGGGCTAACACCTTCCGCCCGGGTTCCTTCTCCATTTACGTTGATAGCTTCGAGGCGGGTTTCCGTCTTCCACTCCCCACCTTCGTCATCAACCTTCTCAGTTTCTACGGGCTGGCTCCGTCTCAGCTCTTTCCCAACTCCTGGCGCACCGTATACGGTTTCTTGAGCGTTTTTGCTCAAGTGAAGATCCGCCCTTCCATCAATGTCTTCCGCTGTCTCTTCAAAATTCAGACGCAGGGGAAGTCCGAGTGGTATTGCTTCGTCCCTCGGGTTGGGCGAAGCGTATTCTCCGGGAAGCCTTCGTCCATCCACGGCTGGAAGAGGAAGTTCGTCTTCGTCTCCCTGCCGGAGAAGGAGAAGGGTTTGTGGCCCTTCCCTACCGAATGGGCGCCGCTGGCTGCGGGCCTCTCGGATCCTCCTACCCTCACCCCGGTCCAGAGCATCCTCGTGGGTCGCATCCAGATGATGGCCCCGTATAGTGTCTAGGGGCTTCTCAGCGCGTCGGAGCGTCTGGTGACCGCCGGGGTATGGCCGGATCCGAGGTCCGATCCGGTGCGGGCCTTCCCTTATCTTCCTCCCGGGGAGACTCCGCGGGGCCGCGGAGGAAGGGCCGCCGCTCCTCTGGCCGAAGCTCTTCCGGCTAAGGACGCTGATGAAGTTTCGGCCGAGGGTAAGTCGGCTCTGAGTTTGCACTTGTTCTCTGTTTTGTTTCTGACGGGTCTATCTTGCTTGCAGCGATGGCCAATCTAGACTCCCTCCTCGACCGGATATCCGACCGGCGCGCTCCGGGCCGAGCGCTGACCCCGCAGGCGGCAGGCAGGACCGGCCGAGGCGCCGGGGCCCCGAGGACCTGAGGCGGGGTCCCAAGGACTGCGGCTTCTTCTGAGGGCCGTGCCGCTGCTGCCGCTCTCGAGAGGGAGCGAAAGTCGAAATTCGCCGCTCGCAGGGGCGGCCGAGCGTCGAAGCGCCCCCGGTCGGAAGAGGCCGTGGATGCGGAGGAGACTCCGCTGATCAGGAGGAGTGCCGAGGCCTGAAGGGCCGCGAGACTGGCATCTCCAGAGGCGCCGAGGGGCGATTCTCCTTCGGCTGTAGCGGCCGGGGTCGGCGACGAAGGCGCCGGGTCGCAGGCTCCGCGGGTGCAGCGCAAGTGGTGGCGCCCCGAACCGGGGATCTATGAGGACGAGAGTATGGAAGACTCGCAGACGTGCCTCCGTCTGCTCCGCAGTCTCACTCTCCCTTCGGCCTTTGAAGGGCTGAAGCGCCATTCAGTCCTCGACCTGGTGGCGATGAGCGCTCGGCTGTCTGTCCAGGTAATACACCTGAAGGTGCTTTAGTCGAGCTTTCCTTAGCTTTCTCTTGGTTTTCCTCCTTTTTTTTTTTTTTTTTTTTTTGACCATTGTCCGCTTTCGGCTCGCAGGCTGCGGTGACAGGCAGCGTCCTGATGCACCATCAGGAGCAGCTCCGGCTCCAGCTCCTGGAGGCCGAAAGGGAGTCAGATGGCTCGGGCGAGGGCACTTCGGTGGTGCCCGACATCGAGCCATTAGTCGGGGGGCTCGTGACCTCGAGCGCCCAGGTGCGGGCGCAGCTGGCGGAGAAGACAGCTGAGGCCCGTGCTTCTGCCGAGGCCAAGGCGAAGGCCGAGGAGGAGCTCGCCGTGGCGCAGTCCAAGATCCGGGCCCTCAAGGCCCAGATTCAAGAGAAGGACTCCCGGCGGGCCTCGGAGAAGCAGCGGCACGCCGAGGAGGTATCGGCGCTGAAGCGGGAGCTGGAGGAGGTGGCAGACTTGGCCGTAGCCGAATACAAGGCCGGTCCGGACTTCACCGAAGAGATCATCCAGGCTCAGGTGCAGGCTTCTTCCTCCGTCTTCGACCTTGGGTTGGCTGTCGCTCAGAGGGCCTGCCCGAGTGTCGATCTGACTGGGGTCGACCTACCGAGGGGCGCGGAAGCCAAGGAGCTCCTGTCTTGGTGGCAGGGACTTATGGCCGAGAGGGCCTCGTCTCCTGCGCCGGATGATGAAGCTGCGCCCGCTGAGGGGGTCCCCGAGGAAGCTGTCCCTGAGGAGGCCGCTGACGAGGAGGTTACCGCTGAGGAGGCTGCTGCTCCTGAAGCGGTGCAGATCGTCAACTCCCCCTCTCCCTCTCCCTCTCCGGGACAAGCCGTAGCCGAGGCGGAGGAGGCCGAAGCCGAAGAATGACGTGGGGATCTTCCCTGGTTCGTGCCTCTTCTTCTGTTGTAAGCCCTTGGCTTAGGGTATGGCCGGTTTACGCTTCTTCTTGTATCGTAAACCTCCGGCCAATTATACAGCCCGCTTCTACTTCTTCTTCTGTTGTAAGCCCTCGGCCTAGGATATGGCCGGTTTTTGTACTTCCTTCTCTATAAATACAAGGAATGTGTTTGGCTTTACCTCGGTGCTCGCGTACGATCGACCGAATATAGCCCTTCAGGAGCCTGAGGTCCTGTCGTCGTTCGCCATAGCTTGTAAGGCCGAGACCCGATGTAGGTTCGGACAGAATGTCGCCACAGTATTCGGCCGGGGCCTTTACTATTGTGGTCCACATGATCCCGAAGGGACATCTTTCCGCTTCTTACGTTTGTCGGATGACCGAAGCCATTCATGCTTCCGCTTACGCGAACTTAGATATGCCTTGGCTCCTCCCGAATCGGTATACGTGGCCGGAGCCATTCCCGGTACGGTTTGCATGGCCAAAGCCACTCCCGGTACGGTTTACACGGGCTTAGAAAGAATACCATGCCGCTCCCGATACGGTTTGCATGGCCGAAGCCACTCCCGGTACGGTTTACACGGACTTAGAGAAAACCATGCCGCTCCCGATACGGTTTGCATGGCCGAAGCCACTCCCGGTACGGTTTACACGGACTTAGAGAAAACCATGCCGCTCCCGATACGGTTTGCATGGCCGAAGCCACTCCCGGTACGGTTTACACGGACTTAGAAAGAATACCATGCCGCTCCCGATACGGTTTGCATGGCCGAAGCCACTCCCGGTACGGTTTACACGGACTTAGAAAGAATACCATGCCGCTCCCGATACGGTTTGCATGGCCGAAGCCACTCCCGGTACGGTTTACACGGACTTAGAGAAAACCATGCCGCTCCCGATACGGTTTGCATGGCCGAAGCCACTCCCGGTACGGTTTACACGGACTTAGAGAAAACCATGCCGCTCCCGATACGGTTTGCATGGCCGAAGCCACTCCCGGTACGGTTTACACGGACTTAGAAAGAATACCATGCCGCTCCCGATACGGTTTGCATGGCCGAAGCCACTCCCGGTACGGTTTACACGGACTTAGAAAGAATACCATGCCGCTCCCGATACGGTTTGCATGGCCGAAGCCACTCCCGGTACGGTTTACACGGACTTAGAAAGAATACCATGCCGCGTCCTGATCCGGATTACATGGCCGGGCGCCCTTCGTCGGATCAAAAAGGACCCGCGGATTTTAACCGTGCCGCGTCCTGATCCGGATTACATGGCCGGGAGCCATTCGTCGGATCAAAAAGGACACGCGGATTTGAACCGTGCCGCGTCCTGATCCGGATTACATGGCCGGGAGCCATTCGTCGGATCAAAAAGGATCCGCGGATTTGAACCGTGCCGCGTCCTGATCCGGATTACATGGCCGGGAGCCATTCGTCGGATCAAGAAGGACCCGCGGACTTTAACCGTGCCGCGTCCTGATCCGGATTACATGGCCGGGAGCCATTCGTCGGATCAAAAAGGACCCGCGGATTTTTAGCCGTGCCGCGTCCTGATCCGGATTACATGGCCGGGAGCCATTCGTCGGATCAAAAAGGACCCGCGGACTTTAACCGTGCCGCGTCCTGATCCGGATTACATGGCCGGGAGCCATTCGTCGGATCAAAAAGGACCCGCGGATTTGAACCGTGCCGCGTCCTGATCCGGATTACATGGCCGGGAGCCATTCGTCGGATAAAAAAGGACCCGCGGACTTTAACCGTGCCGCGTCCTGATCCGGATTACATGGCCGGGAGCCATTCGTCGGATCAAAAAGGACCCGCGGATTTGAACCGTGCCGCGTCCTGATCCGGATTACATGGCCAGGAGCCATTCGTCGGATCAAAAAGGACCCGCGGACTTTAACCGTGCCGCGTCCTGATCCGGATTACATGGCCGGGAGCCATTCGTCGGAGCCATTCGTCGGATCAAAAAGGACCCGCGGATTTTAACCGTGCCGCGTCCTGATCCGGATTACATGGCCGGGAGCCATTCGTCGGATCAAAAAGGACCCGCGGATTTGAACCGTGCCGCGTCCTGATCCGGATTACATGGCCGGGAGCCATTCGTCGGATCAAGAAAGACCCGCGGACTTTAACCGTGCCGCGTCCTGATCCGGATTACATGGCCGGGAGCCATTCGTCGGATCAAAAAGGACCCGCGGATTTTTAGCCGTGCCGCGTCCTGATCCGGATTACATGGCCGGGAGCCATTCGTCGGATCAAAAAGGACCCGCGGACTTTAACCGTGCCGCGTCCTGAACCGGATTACATGGCTGGGAGCCATTCGTCGGATCAAAAAGGACCCGCGGATTTGAACCGTGCCGCGTCCTGATCCGGATTACATGGCCGGGAGCCATTCGTCGGATCAAAAAGGACCCGCGGACTTTAACCGTGCCGCGTCCTGATCCGGATTACATGGCCGGGAGCCATTCGTCGGATCAAAAAGGACCCGCGGATTTGAACCGTGCCGCGTCCTGATCCGGATTACATGGCCGGGAGCCATTCGTCGGATCAAAAAAGACCCGCGGACTTTAACCGTGTCGCGTCCTGATCCGGATTACATGGCCGAGAGCCATTCGTCGGATCAAAAAGGACCCGCGGATTTTTAGCCGTGCCGCGTCCTGATCCGGATTACATGGCCGGGAGCCATTCGTCGGATCAAAAAGGACCCGCGGACTTTAACCGTGCCGCGTCCTGATCCGGATTACATAGCCGGGAGCCATTCGTCGGATCAAAAAGGACCCGCGGATTTTTAGCCGTGCCGCGTCCTGATCCGGATTACATGGCCGGGAGCCATTCGTCGGATCAAAAAGGACCCGCGGACTTTAACCGTGCCGCGTCCTGATCCGGATTACATGGCCGGGCGCCCTTCGTCGGATCAAAAAGGACCCGCGGATTTTAACCGTGCCGCGTCCTGATCCGGATTACATGGCCGGGAGCCATTCGTCGGATCAAAAAGGACCCGCGGACTTTAACCGTGCCGCGTCCTGATCCGGATTACATGGCCGGGAGCCATTCGTCGGATCAAAAAGGACCCGCGGATTTTAGCCGTGCCGCGTCCTGATCCGGATTACATGGCCGGGAGCCATTCGTCGGATCAAAAAGGACCCGCGGACTTTAACCGTGCCGCGTCCTGATCCGGATTACATGGCCGGGAGCCATTCGTCGGATCAAAAAGGACCCGCGGATTTTTAGCCGTGCCGCGTCCTGATCCGGATTACATGGCCGGGAGCCATTCGTCGGATCAAAAAGGACCCGCGGATTTTTAAAGAATAATAATAGATTCTCCGAGAAAGGAACCTTTATTCATTCCTCCCGCCTAATAGCCCGGGGGGCGTAATTTACAATAAGTGCCGAAGGTACTTCGCTTTTTGAATACAACGGAGGATGCGTGTCCGAAGGGGTCCCGACTCTGTGAGCCCCCCGGTCGCTTTTATTTACAAAACACTTCAGCTGTTTCAGAGGCATAGCCTAGGGGAAGAGGATCTCCTTGGATGTTGCCTCACCGCTCTGAGGTCATCGAGTTGCGCCTCCGTCGAGGCCACTCCTACTGGTATTGTGGCAGTTGGCCTTCTTTGACGAGGCGATCTATCTCTTCCCGAAGTTGCCGGCATTCGTCAGTCGCATGGCCGATCTCGCAGTGATATTCGCAGTACTTGCCGGAATCCCTTCGGCGAAGACCAGTCTTCATACGCTGTGGCGGCCGGAGCATTGATTTTATCTCCGCAAGCATTCGGGAAGGGGGAGTAATCAGCGGTAGGTGTTGTGGCTGCAGACCCTGTCGCTTGCCTCGGCCCCGTTCCTTTCGATACCGCCCATGTGAAGGTTCTTGATTTGCAGATTGAGGATGAGCCGCTAGAGGGGCTAGTGGTGCTGAGGGCCCGTTTGCCGAAACGGCCTCGTCGGCAAAGACTTGCGGAGGCGCTGGCCGAGGTTCCTCGTTCTGTATAGGGCAAAAGGGAGGTGCTTGGTTAGAGAGTTGGCTCAGTATCCCAAGATACCGGGCCATGGCGGATACCATGTCCGCCAAAGATGCGACCGTGGCAGTCAGTGCGATCATTTGCTGCTGAAGTTCCTTCATCCGGTTGTCTTCAGCTGTGGACCCTGGCACAACTAGCCGAACCGTACTCGAAGGGACGGACGGGGTGCCTTCGGAGGGTGGTGGCCACGCTGAGACTTCCCGTGCCTCTGTTTTGCTTTGTCCGGATCGCCGGGTGACAGGTTGTCGAGACATGACTTGTTTTGTTGGTTTCCCACAGACGGCGCCACGTGATGTAGACTGGATCTATCACGACCGGACTCCGAGGCCGGAATCCGGAGAAATGGATCCGAAGCCGGTTCGGATCGATGTTGCTGAGGCCCGACGGGGATCCGGAAGGCCGAGGAAGCGAAGGCGGAGATGAGGGTCCGAAGGCCGAAGGGCGCCTCGGTCGGTGCGGACTCGTCCTCCGGGAAGTCGGGGCCGAGGCTCCTTCGGCGGGCGAAGGGGCGGCGCGGATGAAGCTCTTCCCGGCTATACGGCCGACAGGCGATGAAGCCGAAGCCGATGGTCCGGAGCCGGAAAGGTCTCGGACTCGGCTTGCTCTTGGACAGTGAGCCCAAGAGCCCTTTTTTGTCGGACGAAGGGACAACGCGGGGCCGAGCCTCCCGTTGCGGGGCAGCCGTCGGACGGCGTCGAGACCAAGGAGAGGAATCCGAGGTCGGCGGCCGAGACCGACTCGGGAAGGTCGGCGATGATTCGAACCAAGCTCCTGCAGGAGGGAAAGAAGAAGAAACCGATCAGCAGGAGTCCCGGGCTCTGGCCCTTAGGAACCCCCTCCGACGGTCAAGTTAGCTTCTGAAGATGATTCGATTCAGAAAGCAAGAAGTAGCTTTAATGCTATTTGGACCGTAGTCCTTAAGGGTCTCGGAGGCAAAGAGTTGCATACCTTTGGCAATAAATAGCGGTGTATTTATAGCAGAGGATAGAGGTTGGTTAACGGTGGTAGCCGATATAGGACTATGTTTGGGCTTACTGGTAAACCGCCATAGTGCCAGATCCGCCACCGGAGTGGGCCGGACTCGGCTATCGGGCCGAAGGGGGTTGGGCCGCTGAGGGGCCGAAGCCTGCTGGGCCTTGGGCTGCCGTGCTGTTCCCGGGCCGAAGGCTGGTGGGCCGCTGACGGGCTGAAGCCTGTTGGGCCGGGAGCGACGGTGCCGCTTACTGGGCCGAGGGCTGCTGGGCCGCCGATGGGCTGGAGGCCGCCGGAAGGCCTGGTACTGCTGCTGTTGGGCTGAACGGGGTTTGGGCCTGCTCTAATGGGCCGAATCGGATTCTGCCTCATCAGCTTCCTTTACCCCCTGAATCTGGGTTCACCCCGCATTAAAAATGCCTAAAAAGATTTAAATAAGAAACAAAGGCCCAAACATATAATATTTCTAATATGAGGTTAAACAAAGATAACAAGACACACTACCAGCACAAAATGAGTACATCTGAATTCTAATATCATAATTTAATCAATACCTATTTACCACAAATCATAAGTTTAATTGATTTCTAACTCAGACCTCCTCGAGCCCTTCAAAACATCTAAAGATAAATAGAATATCTAAACATATAAGGTCATCCCAACTCTTTAAACTTATAATATAGAACCAAATAAAATACAGTATCAACACTAAATCAAAATATTGGATTCTATTAAAATAAAAACTCATATGGTTAGAGAAAGTTGGGGGTGGCTTGAAACAGTCTAGGGTGGGACACGTCACAGGAACGCGAAATAACAGATAAGTGGGGGACGTGTCTACTACCAAGAGGGTTTGTCCGGCCCACTTCAAAAGCCCATGTACACTATAATATAGAACCAAATAATATAGAACCAACTCTTTAAACTTATAATATAGAACCAAATAAAATACACTATCAACACTAAATCAAAATATTGGATTCTATTAAAATAAAAACTCATATGGTTAGAGAAAGTTGGGGGTGGCTTGAAACAGTCTAGGGTGGGACACGTCACAGGAACGCGAAATAACAGATAAGTGGGGGACGTGTCTACTACCAAGAGGGTTTGTCCGGCCCACTTCAAAAGCCCATGTACAGTTTGACAAGGAAGTTCTAGGGTTACCCTTGGAATGGGAAAGGCATCTCCAAGTCTCTTTAGATAAACTGAAGCTTCCTAATCAATTTCAAATTTGGGGGGAGAGGAGACAAGGTCAAATGTTTCCTCATTTCTTCTCTTCTATCCCATGGTTGTGCTCCCTTTAGTTTAAAGGGAATCGTTTAAAATAAAAGGGAGCGCAAGCGCAAGACAAAAGAGAAGAAGGCACCGTTTGAGAATACTTTTGAGATTCTAAATTTTAGAAGAACTCAAATTCTAGAAAGAGTCATGTTATCCACTCTAGAATCTGGATTTTAGGAGAAGTTATTTACTATTTAATATCTCATTAAATAAGATCATGAGAATTTATATTTGAAGACACGTTAAAAGATATTTTTATCCTCATATTACCTTTTTTTAAGAATTTTAGAAAGGTAAAAAGAAAAAGAAAGAAAGTGTTACACATGAAAATCTCAAAATATCCCTCATATTCCCTTTTCAAAAGACACATTAAAAGAGACCCTTTTTAAACATGGGATAAAGTCTAAATTCTGATAGAATCTATCCATCTTTTTTGTTTGAAAAAGAAAATTGACACTTTTCATATTTCCACCAAATCTGAGGACGTCGAATCCAAGATAAAATTGTTACCAAATACTGGTGTGCTGCCATACAAACAGTACTTCTTTTATCGTTAAAACAGCTCTGCTCTCCAAGGTCATTGTGTCAACGACATGGACGGGGCTAACATCCCATATATCTTTAAGAGAAACAGTACCATAGATGGTGCCTTAATAGATATCATATAATTGAGGACGAGTCAAACGTGAACAACTTGAGTTGATCTTTTTCTCTAAATTTATTGGTAAGATGATGCCATGGGCTAGGTAATCATAATCTAATTAATGTAGCTTTTTGGATCTTATGGATCTTTCTTCATAAATAATGTATCCATAGGGGAGTACTAAAGTCAAGTTTGAAGAAGCAAATCTAGCATTTGTGTACGTGACTCCATCATGATGTCTTGTGATCCATCACCCCAAGTATTTAAGTGCTTCCATGCTTTTCTGTGAACGATCTTCTGCATTTGGTATTAGGGGAAAGGACAATATTTTTCGTTTGGTGTGCATGGGGTTTTCTCATCACGTATTGATAATTTTATCCTCCCTTGATTTAAGTAGGGTTTGTGAATGATGCTCCACACCAATGTTGGTCTACTTGCTCTTCCTTCGCAGTCACATTGAGATTGCTGCAAATTATTTTAAGTTCAACATTTAGTAAAATTGAAAGTACCCCTCTCTATTTTATCTAAGTTTTTAAGTTAGATAAAAGGTAAAACATATTTAAAAGAATGGCACTTTTGAACCGGATAGCCTAACAACTTCAATAAATTAAGACTATGACATACAAGAAGTGACATAATGTTTCTTTGTACGTTAGTTTGTAACATTCACAACTTGGTTTACCTTTAAGTATGAGATCTATGAGAACTACGGGGATTAGAAGGGATTGGGATTGCTTACTCCAACTTCTTTACATGTATAACAGAAGAAAGTAAATATATGAGATCAATGCGACTTGAACAGGTGGCAAGTTTTTTTTTTTTTTTTTTTTGGACTAGGTTGCCAACATGGTGGCAAGTTAGCAGGCATGCAAACTAAGATGATATGAAGGATCTATCACTAGGAATGGTTACTTGGAGCTTTGAAATCAGGATTGAAATAATATGTAGTATACTGGTGAAAAGTTACTCTTTGTGTTTCAACAAACCATCTTTATTTATTGCAATGAACCTTTCTTCATGATGGTCTTGAAAATTTTAGCAAAGGATGATAATGGAGAAAATACCTTTAACCGTTGCCTTGATAGTAGATTATTTTCCCTTATTCTTTCTCGGAATAAAAAGGATAAACAATTCAAATCAATATCTAGAATTACTTATTTTCCCTATATGACATCTTCACAGTAAAACAAATATTTTCTCCTTTTTAATAATTAAAAATGTATTTTCTATTAAAAATTCGTACATTCCAGAATTGTTGGCTAAGCTCATCTAATTCTATGTGATATTTGATCTCGTCTAAATTTGTATGGCTAGTCCCACATCAAATTTGCAGCAGTAGGCATTCATGTCTCTTATACTTGTACTTCCAAAAACTTACGACTACAAAGTTGTCCATGCCATGTTGAGGTAAAACTTTGTCGTTGGGTATGCAACACTTCACAAATGAAATTTATCAACATGAAATCCCAAAGGACCGTTGAGAACAGGGGATCTATCATAACATGAAATCCCATTGGACCATGGAGTACAGGATACACAACTGTCTTACAAAAACCACACGAAACGGATACAAAATGGTTACAAGGTAACATCTTAGCAAGACCCTGTAGGGAAAGACAGTATCCTTGGATACCCAAAAGACAGTAAAAGGCCCGATTTAGTGGGCTCGACCGTATCATGTGGTGGTGTACCACAATTAGGAGACTTTTTTCACTCATCACAGTAAGTGAACTCACTGAATCACTTTTCAAAGACAGTAATACTTGCAATAAGACCTTGTTACAAATGTAGCTCCAACATGATCACGTGATCGAATGGCAATTGCAGCTGCATTGCAGTGGGAAATCGCAGCAAAAATTACTGTACAGAAAATGGAGTCAAGATCCACTGTGATGCATGTTGATTCTAAATTCGTTAGTAAGGATCCACTGTAGAGGATCCGATTTTCTTGCGATGCGGTCACGATCTCACCAAAAAAATCAAAATTAAATTAAACCTAAAAGACAAGTATACGATACAGAAGAAAAGAATACACTCATTGCGAAGCTGCCTCTTGTTGTACATGTGGTGAGTGTGGTCTTCCTCGATCCATGGCTCTCCCCGCCCTCAGCTCGCACAGCCCTCTGTACACTTACCTATTCTTGTTCACAAAGCCTTTGTTGCCAGCGAGCATCAGGTACTTGTCCTTCCTTGTGAGCATGGTGCGCTCGAACCCTAGGGCCCTGGCGAGCTCCCCCTGCACCTGGTTTGCCACCTCGTAGCTGCTCCTCCTCGTCCCGTCCGCCTGCACCACCGCCACCTCCTGGAGGAACTCCACTGTGTAGCTGGGGAAAGGGTTCATGGCGAAGAAGACGGGGTCCATCCACTTGCGCCCCCCGGCGGTTGTGCCGTAGAACATGTCCATCCGGGCGTCCAGGGCCACGGGGACGACCCCCTCTGGGACCACCTCTGCGAACAGCGGGCTGAACCTGAGGAGGTATGGCTCCCTGCAGGTCGTCCCCTCCGGGCACACCACTAGGTCACCCCGGCTCAGCTCCGCCTCCATCCTCCTCCGGTCCTCCTCCCTCTCCCTCGTCAGCCGCACTGTCTTGATCGGCGATACCGCCTCCGACACCCGGCTAAGGCTGTAGATGACCACGGTCAGGGGCTTGTCGAGTAAGCCGGAGACGTAGACGGGGTCAAGGAAGGCGCGGTGGTTGCACGCGTAGAGCCGGCCTTGTCCCTTCGACCCACGGCGGGCGTCGCCGGTGGGAGTGAACGGGGACCTGACGAGCCTGTTTGTCGTCCCACTGAAGGCTAGGATGGGGACGGAGAGCTTGTAGGGCAACCAGAGGAGAGCCACGGCCCTGAGGATGGCTATTAGGAGTCCCATAGGGAGCCAGAGGAACATGGCGAGTGTAGCAGCCGGGGTGGGCCTGAAGGCGATCCTGCCGTCATGGAACACCAGTGGTTTGAGGTACCTCTCCCTGGGAAGGGGATGCCACCTCTTCTTGTCGGCTTCACTCACCATGTACACTTCCTGTTGCAGCAGCACCGCGTGGTAGGAAACAGTTTAAAGGGGAAGGAAGACGATGGATCAGAAGAAGACATCAAGGAAATTTGTTTGAAAACCCTTGTTATAGTTAGAATTACATAATTGATATATAAGAAAGTACTTCTCGTTCAATAACAAGAAATCGAGCAAGGATGAAGATTGTTTAATGAAATAACATGATCAGCACCATGAACGTCGAGGATATATAACATACAGTTAACATATAAAGATCAGACGGCATGTACACGACTGTAGGGTGGTCTGCGTAGCGAGTACTGTCCACCGGGGAAGAATTAAATCTACTTTCTGTCAAATCCATCACCAACCAGTCATGGACCATTGAAGTTGACTTCTTCGGTTTATTGGTTTCCTTTATGTACACCTTGGTTGTGTCCTACGTCAAGTAATCTATATGTCATTCGATCGACTCGCTTGATCTATCAGTTCCTGTTAAGGGGAGGTCTAACACGTCTTCTGTCTTATAACATGATCAACAACAGCTGTTCACTCAAATGAAAACAATTGGTGAGTGAAACTAATGATGTAGTACAAATTTGCAACGATCTTCTCCTTATATCAAGTAGAAGGTCTGATTCAATGAACTCGACTATGCCATGAGGTCGAGTGCTACAGTGAAAAGATTTTTTTTTATTTTACTCCTTCTATATTTTACAGAAAGAGATTAGTGAAAAATGACTCCTGATTGTGGCGCTCGACCGCACCACTGAATCACTGTTCTATCAAGTATTCCCAAAATCAATGCTCAACACGGGAGATCATGATAAGTTTAATTTAGAAAAAACGTTACCATCATCTTCCTTGTTGACGTAATTGCTGATTTTGGGCGAGTGTGAAACGTGGGTATGCATGCATGGTCCGATAAACGGTGCTTTTAATGTGTAGAAAGGACTAGTCAAAGAGCAACATAACAAAATCAGGAGTCTAAGCGGGTCAATTTGGTCCAAAACTAAGGCAGATCTCTGATGTTAATTGTTATATAATCGCTTTAGAAAGATTATCTATCATACGACATATAAATTAATTAATCAAATTATTAATAGATAGATTTGTACCTATTATTTTACATGGACTTAAAAATAGTAGTGGATCTAACATGTATCCTGTGGACTCTCGTGACTCATTGGATTTTGTAAAATTTATTAAGGTCCTCTAATTTTAACTTATTAAAACAACGAGTCACTTATCTGAAACTATTAATGATCACATTGACCTACTGATTTTGGTTTAATAGAGTGATCCTCTAGTACTCTGTCCGAGTGAAAATAATTTCTACGTCTTCCCTACTTAGAAAGAATATTCACAAGTGACCAATAAGGTAGAAATCGTTCAAACTTAGATTATCAATTACTATTTGCATACTTAGGCTCCATTTAGTAACGATTTTACTTCAGATTCGGCAGAAATCTGAGAAGTGTAAAAAAAATTTCAAACGAAAAAATGGTAACTGAATTCTATAAGAATTTTGATTTTGTTTTATGTTGAAAAATGATCTCTTTTACATTTCTGGTGAATCTTTTGAAAAATAGACAGGAAGAGAACTTGAGGATTCTAAAAAGTAACATTCTCTTTTTTTTATTTTTAAAATTTTTTTAAATAAAGTAATTTGAAAATAAAAGTGTCTTTAGATATATCTTCAAATTTGAATTTTCATGACCTTTCAAAATGACATTCTGAAAAATAAATAACTTTGAGAGGTGAAGATGCGTCTCTTTTAAAAATTTAAATTCTTTTAAAATTTAGAATCCCAAAATCGTTATCCAACTATGCCTAATCGGACGTAAATACAAGAAAAGCGAAGTTCTTTGGTTTGCGCGTATGCTCACCTGGCACATGGAGAAGAAACGTTGCTGAGGATAAGGGTTCCCGCATCCCGCCACCCACAGCACGCCATCGCCATCGCCTTCCTCCCCGAAGAACTCCCGGAGCACGTCACCCTCCTCCCCGCTGCCATCCACGAACCCAGTGTAATACCCTCTGGCCACCCTCAGCTCCCTCCCCACCACCACCTCCACGCCCAAGTACTCTTTCAAGGAGGCCTCCACCATCACCCTCGGCATGGCCGTAACGCACACCTTCTTCCCCCCGCCGGCCGTCAGCAGCTGGAACCCTTCCAGCCCGACGTCCTCCAGCAGGTGCTTGGGCAGCACCGTCCTCCCCACCCTGAACCCCTCCTCCTTAACACCACAAAAGCACACCATGGCCATCACCTTCAGCCCCACCTCCTCGCTGAGACAGCAGAGGACGGGGTAGAGCAGCAGGAGGAGGAGGGCCCTCACCAGACCCCCGGCCTCAAAGGCCACCACCATGAAGTAAGGGAAGGTGGAGGAGGACCTCAGCAGCCCACCCTCCACACTGCACACCACTGCCCGGCGGCCGAGCTTCTGAGAGGAGGACCTCCGAGTTAAAGGGCTGTGGGGGCTCCTGCGGTGGGAAGAGAGCGAGCCACCGAGCCTTCTCCTGAGGAAGATGTAGAAGCAGATCATGGTCTTCAGCAGGGTGCGCTTCCCGGCCATCTTCTTCTTCTTCTTCTTCCACCTCTCCGGTGGTGCTACCAGGGCATATTTATGGTGTGGATGTTCCCAAAATGGCCAGAGAGTTTGGAGAATACTACGAGCGGGCCAAGAAGACTTCACACATTTCTTAGGGTTGTGGAACTGTGATTCACACCTCCGAACAACGACGGTGAGGGTGACCTCACATTAATCTTTCTTCCGGATGGTCTTTTTCTAGCTTAAATTTGATGATACAAATATGATAATATTACCATCACATCAGTCAAAACTTGCACATAATGATATAAATCCCATTCACACGATTAATGTCTTCCATAATCACCCTAAAGTACGCCTCTAAGTGGATCTAGACAGGAACGGGAACACTAGATTTTTCGTTCCAACTTATTATAAGGATTTAACGCAAACAAGAATATAGAAGTAGAAATAATTAAAACTTGTCTTAATTCTACATCAATTTTTCTTTTCGAATTGGAAATGGAAGTGTTGGAGCTTGTAGAATCTTGTTGGGCTTATTCGTTTTACTTACCTGTTGGGTGTAACATCATCTTATTTCATAATTAATAAGTTATTTTTATTCCATTTTAACATGAAAAAAATTATTATTATTTTACTTGGGTCGGTCAGATTAATGTAAACCAGTAGATATCACGGCGGAATTCACGGCGGCACGGAACGCACACCCATGCATGAATTCAGTATGATCGTATGGCCATGCATCTGGATGTGCTTAATTTGTTGCTTGGAGGAGAGATAAGTACGTTATTTGTTCTAATGTTATTTGTTTTGGGCATGAAAAAATCATGATCCCCAAAAAATATTATTTTTCAAAATTAAATACCACCGACAATCTCCCTGAGAATCCCCTGTTCCCTCGTATATAAACTCCTCTCGTGAATTTTGGGGCGCTTTACGTGGCCGCTGGCCAAATTTATATTATTAGATAATTCGAGTGGGTTACTCTTTGAGTGCTAGAAAGGTAACACCAGAAATTTATTTAGTTATTTGATAGTAGAAACTTAATCTTCTATTTATATACAAATTTCATGAAGTTACAATTTTATTTTGTTCCATCTTTTACTTGTATTAATTACTTGATAGCAATGTTTTATTTACCCTTTGTGCTTTGCTAGTACCCCCTATGTCCCTATATCTATGCAGGTACTGTCAGTAGTCCTCATGCCGCTGTGATAGGAGTGCAGATCGTCTATGTCCTCTTTTGGAGGGGACTCGGTTAGTAAACAGGAGAAGAGGAGGACAGATTTTGCAATTACAGGACGTGTGGGTAGAATGAGTTTTATACTGTTCCATCTTCCTTCCCCCCTCTGTACCGACCGAGTCCCCTCCAAAAAGGGACGTAAACGATTTAAATTTTTGTGATAGACGTCTTTCTCCTTTTACTTCTTGTGTTGCTTTATCTCCCCCGTGCTCACTGTAGTTTTTTACCTTCTATGTAATGAAGGCATCTATGGATTGACCAGAAAAAATCAGCAAAAAGTATTTTTTGCAAATGGCCCTCTCTATTTTTCTAACTTCAGTCGGTTAACTAAATTTAGGAGATTCCAACTCTGTTTTCTTAAGTTTAATTGGCCGAGTATGTACAACTCTTTCTAATGACAAGAGTTTGAATTAATTCTTGTCACATCTAATTTAGTTTCTCATGAAGAAGAGATATTTTCCTCTTAAATTGTGATTATTCTATTTATTCGGACGAGAATACTTTTAGTATAGATCCTCACAAACCATGGGTTAAATTTTCCTCTCCCGCATACTAAAGGAGATGATAATTAAACCCTAAATTTATCGCAGATGGGGAGCTCTCAGGTGCCATTGAGTCATATTGTTTAGCCACTTCAAATGGCATTTGGTGTTGTCTACTGCCAAAAGGCACAGCTGATTAGATCATTTCATATGCAAGGTCGGATTCTCTATTATTAATTAGGAATAGAAAAATTTCTTGTTACAAATTTCGTGACACAACATGTGATTCAATGATTAAAAAGTTAAAAATAACCATAAAGTACTGTTGTGTGTTGCGATTATTTTGATATCCAAAATCCACGCAAGGGCCATGCATGCATGAGAGACGAAGGCAAAAGCTTGGGCACCATCCTCATTTCAAATGCATCTGATATCTTTTCGAAAATTAAAGATATATTAAAGAGAGTTTAGATAGTCTTGCATGTAGTACTGTTCAATCTATTACTAATTTTGAATATATGCGTATTCTCATTTGTGTATATTTCGCACATCATATAGATATAGATGGCCTGTTTTAACAATTTGGATCATAACGAAGTGCTTTGAAGTAGGTGATCATATGGTACTTACCCTGACATAATGATAGTAGATCTCTCCTCCCCTCTTCAATACATGCCATCAGGTCCTTCCGACCAGCCGGATTGCACATAGTATATGTATTTTTAAAATACATCACACCGTCTGATCTATGATATTATGCAGTCAAGCCGCACAAGAATGCCTGCTACATATATAGTAGCACTTCTTATTCTTACTTCTTTGCAGAAAGAGGAGATCTTTTCGGGACAACATTAAACTAGAGTTCAACAATATTGAGAGGGGTAGAAGGACTAAACATTGCAAAAAAAATCCCTCGATCATGTGATCTAAACATTTTATAAATACTTCGATCCTCTTCCTCTCAATATTATTAGATTCTTGTCCAATGTCGTACTGAGAAGATCTCTTCTCTTGCAAAAAAGCCATTTTATCAATTTTTAGACTTTGTCATTTTAATTTAGGTCCTTGAAACTACTATGTGAAAGAGTCAACTTGCTGAACCGCCTGTGTAACAAACACCCCCCCCCCCCCAGATGTTGCCATACTTTCCTTCAATGCTCAACCCTAAAGAGAGCTTAATAAAGTTGCAACAAGGTTGAATGGACATATTTAAATCCTCTTTAGGGTTTTCACCTAACACAAAATTATTGTTTTCACCTAACAATATAGGACAAGAATGCAGCTAGGACGTTCCTTTCTAACAGCCAATTTTCTTACCGAGGGAGTTGCCCACTCAAAAGGCGGCCAATTGCTTTCTCACTGCAGAGTCGTCAAGGAGGCTGCACGTTTAAATTTACGATGGCGACGTGCACGTTAACACATGCTGCTAGGATGCAAATGGTAACCCATGATCTGATTATTCAACCGACCAGTAATTTATACGTGACTAGTCTTTTAAAACCGATATATATAGTGGATACAGTTCTTTTATGTCACAAATACATATGGTATACTGAGGACCCGATTATCAATCTAACTGATTACTACTTTATAAGACAGTAGATAAAATTTTAAAACCGTGGTGTTGAGATTCAGAGACACAAGGTCATATGTGTTGGAAACATAATCAAGAAATCGATGTGGGACTAACTGTCCGGGGCAACTATGGGCCAACAGCCAACACTCCCCCCCACAGCCACCATAGGCCATTGAAATGAAAGGGGAGGCAAAGAGGTCAGGCTCAAGATCGACACTCTAATACTAAGATAAAATCTTAAAATCCGGTGTTGAGATTCAGAGGCTCAAGGTCATATGTATTAGAACCATAATTCAGAAACCGATGTGAGACTAATTGCCAAAGTAAATTTGCAGTTATATTTTCTTGCTTTCATAGTATAAATTAGTCATTGAGCATAACAGTCAAAATCAAAAATTTAATAAACGTGGTTATGGATGACGCATTTAAACCATTAGTTGTATGGGAAAAGGTAATGGATGCATATGCAACCAAAACCTATTGATAAGATAACCGTAATAAATAATATTATATAATGATAAGAATAAATCTGATTATTATGTTATTGTATACATAACATAATCAAATAAAATAATACATAAGTTAGCTACGATCAGTCTTCATTGTCAAATTCAGATTATACCGACTGTTCGACCTAATTCCGATTAGAATTAACAGTTTGAAATTACAATAAAATCTCATAAACTATTGGAATCGGATATTCCAATAAGATAGCGAAATCGGGCCAAGACCAATCCAAACCTGACTGACCAATTCCGATAACCCTTTCGATTAGAAGTTTTTTTTTTTTTTCCTTTTTACTGTCGATCAAATTGATCCAACGGCTATCGATGCATTTAGGAAGCAACCCTAAACAACTAAGCCAACATCCTACCCAGATCAGCTTAGGCCCTGACACCCCTCTCTCACGTGGCACCTGTCCATTGTTAGTGACATTTTTTTTATTTTTGTTAGCGACGAAATAGAAGAAAAAGAGAAAAGAGGAAGAATGATCAATCATGTAAGAACACAGAAGAATTTACGTGGTTTATATAGCAAGAATTTACTTATGTCCAATGTACTGAGCTTTTTTCTATTTTAAAGGTTACAATACAAGAGATGGTATGTCCCCTATAAATAAAAAAAGTGAAAGATAATTTATTCTAAGTGATCAATCATATGAGAACACAAAAAATTTTACGTAGTTTAGCAAGAATTTGCTTATGTCCAATGTACTGAGTTTTTTCTATTTTAAGAGTTACAATACAAGATATGGTATGTCCCCTCAGAGCGAAAGATAATTTATTCTAAATAATACACATCCCCGTTCCACCTCG
The DNA here is from genome assembly GCA_030544215.1 of Zantedeschia hybrid cultivar. Lineage (NCBI taxonomy): Eukaryota > Viridiplantae > Streptophyta > Magnoliopsida > Alismatales > Araceae > Zantedeschia > Zantedeschia hybrid cultivar. The sequence continues at coordinate 79,930,030 of JARZZO010000005.1, read as the reverse complement.
TGCTCCTCCGTGCGCTTGATTAATTCGCATTTAGATAATTTCGAATTAGTAGATAATTATATCTAATTAGATGAGAAATCTAGGTCCACTTGATCATCGGAGAAAATAATCTTATGGGCCGAAGATAAATATCTCACGTGAGTTTTTAGGTCTCAACTAGGAATGAAACTTGAGATCTCTCAATTGAGAGGCAAGAGGTGAACCAACTGTACTAGGCAAGAGATAAATTTTATTGAGTTCTTGATTATAAGGTTCATAAGACTTTTCAAACTTTTTGTGTTAAAATGAAAGTTTTACTAGTTGAGTTTGCGGCAGGGATGTGGACTCAACTGTCATCTTTTCCATTCTTTTAGTTATCTTTGAAATTAAGCTTAAAGTTATTGAATTTTACTTAACTCTTGATTTCATGGCATGCAAAGCATCATTTGGAGTTTTTTGGTTAACTTGATTGAGTTATATTTCAAGATTTTAAGCTTTTTGTATTGAAAAATTAATTATTGTTGGTAAGTCTATGGGGCGCAGACTTAACTCTACACGGAGCATAAAAAATTATACTATTATCTTCAATAAACACTCAAAAGAGCCCCAAAAGGACTAGCAACTTTGATAAGATCATCACCCATATAATGGGCACTCCCCTAAGCAAACTTATGAGGGCAATATGATACAAAATAACCCGTCAGTTTTTCAGCCATAAGAAGGTATTTTACTTTATAAAGGTGTATATAGGGAACTTTGCATCATAAGGCACCTCCCTTCATGATGTGAAGGGTCCTCTTAGACTGTCCAACTTTTAAAACACCACCTTTATGAGGGATCAAACACACAAAATAGAGAAAAAAAATCAGACATATACTAAACAGAGACTTAGAAAAGATAGAATTTTCTTATAACTTGCAAGAATAAATTTAAACAAATGAGAGATACAGTAGAAGGGAGATAGAACATGTCATGAACAATGAAATTTTAAAGAAAAATACAGAGAAACTCTCAGCGCTCACTCTCATTTTCTCCTAACCTGCTTCTAGTTGCACAAGGAATCGATTCTTCCACAGACCCTTTTTCTTCCTCCCTTCTCTTCTCTCTCTTTTTCTCTCTTCTCTTTTAGCTTGCTGCAAACCAGAAGAAAGGAGAAGAGGGGACAGTCTACTTCTTCCTTTCTTCCTTCTCCTCTCTCTTTTCTTTTCTTCTTCTTCCTTTCTTCCTTCTCTTCTCTCTTTTCTTTTCTTTTCTTCTTCTTCTTCTTCTAGCCTTTTCCACCGTCTCCAAGGCTCCATTGGGGCAGCAGCCCTTTCTTTTATATCCCAAGGATGGGCTTCCTATTAGGGGGCAATTTGAGTAGTAATTTTTATGGGATAAAAAGGAATATGCCTCAATCATGGGGCAGTCAATGAGACAGCAACATATGCTACTCTCTTATTGGCTTTTTTTTACTTTTCACCTACCCATAATTTTAGTAGTCTTTTTCTCTTGCTTTACGTTTCTTTGAGAGGCCCCTTGGGCATAAAAGGAAAATTCGACCTTTTTTCTTCTTCCATTCCTTTCCTTGGATAGGAAGCATAGAGGGGTGTACGTGTAGTGCATGGGCAGCCCATTTGTGAGTGTCTTGTGTGCCCGGCCACCCTTTTCTATATAGCCCCGTTTAAGTGAGCCGACCTACCATTTTTTGGACTTTGAAAACAACATAATAAGGCCTTGTTTGAAAATGGGCATGTGGACTTGTTGCGGCCCATTTTGAATTTCTTTGCCTGTCCCTCTTTTAAACTCCATATAAGCTGGTCCATTAATTTCCTTGGGTTCGGTCCTATTTAAATTTCAGTGACAACAGCTGTTCATCAAGCATATTGATTTGTTTATAGTCCTAATACAATCTCTTAATGAAAGTGAGTAATACAAGCAAGTTCTCACAATTGATTGCACATACTGTATTAATGAGGTGCATTTTACCGTGACATAAAAGATCAAACTATTAAATTCAATTCCATGAACTTACCAACAGGGGACCAAGTTTAAAGTTCCAAGTATGATATAACTATGTGGAGGATATCTCCTCAGTGCAGTCACTGACCGAACTCGGACAGTACACCAAAAGGAAGGGGGTGGGTTTAGAAAAAGAGTTCGGATCACCTCAGTAGGAGGTTGGTCCGAACTCAATCAGTGCCCACTGGGGAGGGGTCCGAATTTAAAATTCGAAAAATACTTCATCTGGGCCCCACTGCATTAAATGCAGCCCCCCTCCCCCAGTGGGTACTGAGAGAGTTCGGACCAACCTCCTACTGAAGTGATCCGAACTCTTAGAAAAAGGTCCTCTCACCCAAACATAAAGTTGGGTGGGAAAACCCCTCGAACTCGGTCAACTGCACTCAGGGGATCCCCTTTCATAATTACGGGAGTCACTTAATCCTCGCCCACTTTTGATGACGTCATTTGGAACACGTCACACCAAAATTTAGTAGAATAGAGAAAGGGGTTGGTAGCAAAAGCCAAAAAGGGCACGTTTCTTGTGCTGGTAACTCTTCAACACGTTTTTGCAACGTATCGAATAAGCTGTGATTGTTCGTGGGCCCCCGGGGAGAGGGTCGCGCACCTCCCGTTAAGGTAAAACAAAATATTTCCAGTTAGGAGTTGTTCGGTGTGCGGTAAAACACAGTAAATTTTTTATTTTAAAATTATTATTTTTCAAATCAACAATAAAAATCTCTGATTCTAATATCACTAATTTTGAAATCTCTCATTTCGGGTTACGGTGAGTTGGGATTGAAAACTTAGTTTAACTAGAATGAGGATTTTAAGAGTGAACAAATTTTGAAATACAGCAATTTACTGTACACCGAGGCTCGACGACTTGGAGATCTGGATTGGATCGAGTTCAGTTAGAAATAAGTCAGATCTGATCCGACTCAGTCCAACTCGCACAAATCTCAAGAATCAAGCCAATAAATTTGTTAAAGGTAATGAGTTTAAGTTACATTTTAAAGAAATGTATTTCATTAATTAATATAAAAAATATAAATTTACTTATCAAATGAAAAAAATAAATTTAAAATAACCTATTATATATAATTTGGTTTAACTCGATACGTACTAGCAGATCAGACTCGTCCAGATACGAGTCGACCCGATCCAATACGATATGACAAATTATGTTGCACACTAAGTATAAGACATTCTACAGCAAACCAAATAAAAAAAATTACCATTTATGATTATGTATGACATTTTATAGCATTTTACAACATACCAAATAGCCCCTTAGTTTCCATGCTAATTTGTTCTTTCCCAAAACAAATATTGAGAGACAAAAGGGCAGTAATGTTTGCTGCACTGCACCCGGATGGGCGTGCAGTAAGCTAGAGAGTTCGGGTCGGCCCATACCCGACTGTGTATTTTATTTTATTTTAAAAAAAAATTCTTTGCATGCAAATTGAGGTTTTCTTCAAACAATTTTTTAAAAAAAACAAAATACACAATTGGGTCGGAACCGACCCGAGCTCTCTATATGTACTCTCATATTTTTTATCAGACGTTCCAAAAAAAATTTAAAAATCCGACAAAAAAGTAAAAAAATAACAATGTACTCACTACGAGACGGCCCTGCAGGCAGCAGTGCAGGATACAACAAACTCCGTTGATACTTTTGGTTGGAGCAAGTCCGTGCGACGTAACGAGCCGAGCTATACCGGGCTCAGACTCGACTCGTTTAGCGAGTCGAGATAAGTGTTGGACTCAAGCTTGGCTCATTAGCTCATGCGAGTAGAGACGAGTCGAGCTTAAATCTAACCAAGCACGAGTGACTTGCGAGCTGCTCGACTCATTACCAACATACAATACACCAAGCATTACTCATGTTTTGTATGTCCTGCCGTCTTCCAATGCCTGATCCACATCTTATCCAAACGCTACCTGCGGGGCCTCCGGCTTGTGGGTTCGAGGTCGACCGGGCATATTAGCGCCCCTCCGCAGGTCTCGGCCACATCTCCTTTGAGTATTGTATTTGCGAGTAAGCATTGCAGTCGTAACCTTCGTTCGATCATTAGATCAGAATTTATCTAATATTTAAGCTCCATTATACTTTTTGTAGATGGTGCAATGACTACACATCCTCCCATCATGCAATCAGACAGCAATTGCAATTGTAATATCTTAAGGCATTTCAGCTAATATTGCTCTTCATTTGGTTGGGAGGACTGAGGAGCTAACCGATACTTTGATCAACAATGTTTTGGCCGGCGCAGCTTTTATTTGGAATCATTTTTGCATTTTTATCTAATTATTTTTTATAGGAGCTCTTAGATCTTGGAAGTCTTTCATGTAGTATTTTACTTGTATTTTAAATTATATACAAAAGCTACAAAGTGAAGGTCGTGTTTGGCGTAGCTTTCATTTGAAAGTATTTTTGCACTTCCATTTAGGCTGTGTTTGGTAGCTTCCATTTTAAAGCATTTTTACATTTTTAGTTAGTTATTTTTTGTAAAAGCACTTGTTTTCATAGGTTATATATATTATAACTTCAGAAAAAATTGTCTTAAGGTTGGAAACAACAGAGGGCGGCCGGTGGTTCCTTAGACGGTGGTTAAGGAGACGGGCTCTGTAGACATAGACATCTTGCCGAACCACATAAATGACTCTCTCCCTCTCTCTCTCTCTCTCTCATTTGTGTGTTCTTGTCCAATTCGGTTGTGGAGGTTAGTGAGATCGATTCCGCGCAACACTTCTGATAGACAGTCACTTTTGACTTCTGCTTCTCACATAGAATGATTTGAAGGAGAGAAGTTATAACTAATTTTGATTTGTTATAAAGTAAATATTTTTCATGATAACTTCACTTTTGTTTACCTTAAAAAAGCCCACTTTGTAGGTTTTTGTTGGAAGTTAAAACAAAAATAAAATATCATATAAGTGGTTTCCAAGATTTAATTGTTTTTATAAAAAAATAATTAAACGGAAGTACAAAAGTACTTTCAATTGGAAGCTCTGCCAAACACGGCTTTAAAAGGCTTCAATTCATTCGATCGAACGATAAGACCAAAATAACTAGCTAGGTAGAAGTTATCACGCCTTAGACATGAGGATCTGATTTCAAATGAAGTAAGCAGATTTGGCACAATGTTTCTCACCTGAATCAAAATGAATGTAATTGTACCAAAATTTGATTAAATTCATTTGAATTACTATAAATGAGGGAGCATAGAGGAGATAGTAATTTCCCACAATATACTCCAAGCCTCAAGTGATTGGATTGCTTGTTCGGCATAAGCAATTCAGGAAGACTTACACCAGAACAACTACCTCAGTTTGATAATCCTATCTAATTTTATTCAGAACATGTCATATTAGTTAAGTAAAATAAAAAAAATAAAATGTAAGAAAGAAGGTGTCCTTAATGTTATTCTAACTAGAATAAGTGATTCTAGATTTTTCTTCAAGTCACTTGTTCCACCTCATTCTTGATAAACCATTCTCACTTAGGTTAAAGAATGCGCAAATCAAAGTGAATGAAAAGATATAATCAAATTAGGCTCGAAATGTTTTTTTGAAATTTTTACATGTATAATCTAGATGAGATATACCCACTTAGAACCGCAGGACATATCCACTTCTGATTAGGTAACCTAAACTTCCTAGCAAAACTGTATGCAATTCACACTTCAAATTTGTGGAGCGTACGCATCATAGTTACGTGGCTCTGCCTGGGGGAGGCCACTTTCTATATTAACCTATACTTCAAAGTGATCTCATGACTTCTCTTTTAATGAATTAAGTGCTGCTATACAAACCCACTTTTTTTATTTTAATTTATACTATACTCTTGTTGTTCTTGTGCATTGTCCCAATGACATAGATATGATTAACATCTTATCTTAAAAAAAAAAAAAAAAAAAAAAAACATTGTTGTGAATTCTTAATATATATCATACACTAAGAAGAAGTGACAAATTGATATTTTTAGTTAAAGTTCTTGGGAAGGTGATGCCATTCTCTATGTAATCATACTTTGATTAATACAACATTTTGGATCTTCTGGATCTCTCTTCGCAGACATGTACCCTAAGGGGGTGTGCTGAAGTCAACTTAGAAGAAGCAAACCTGGCATTCATGTACCTGTTTCCTGATGAGGGGAATTTCCATTGGTGACGGGCTCGGCCCATTGGCAGAGCGGCCCACTAGACAAACAACCGACAGTAATACTTGCGGCATTAACTCCAGTGTTGTACTGAGTGTTAGTGCAGTGGAAGTTAAACAATATATTTTTTAAAAAAAAAATTAGGCCAGTCACGTGGTGTTCTTCACGTCCGTATGTACAGGCCGATCTCTGATCGGACGATCCAAAACATGTAAAATCAAAAATTCTTATTGGGTTTGACCCATTAAATGTATTTTTTACCGTTTGTTAAGGCTCGACTTTTTGTTTTTCAGATTTTTTTAGCTCATTCAGTTGGAGATCATTCTATACAGCTCATAGGATACCTCAGGACTAACCTAAAAAAAAAAATTCTTACTCAGTGCCCGACCCTCAGCGCAGCAAACGTTATTCAAAAACTGAAAGCTCTTTCCTCGGTCTGCTCAGCTCAGCCAATCCCTAAAGAGGGGGCATCACTATTATGGGAATAGTTTTGTATCGTAAGTCTATGAAAACTCTCACCTATCCCCTTTCCATAAAGGGAGAACCGGGCACGTCTGACTAATCAAGGTAAGTTAAATAGTCTCTCTTCATCGCTTGTTCTGTACTGACTTGAATATCAGAGGGGTCATCTTAAGAAGTTCTCTTGGATCCCTCCTAAGGTGGTTGTTCCCTGCCCAGGCGATCTGACTCAGACCCACTTCAGCTCTCCCACCACTCCAGAATACTCCAATTCGGCTCGGTACCCATGAGCGTATCGGCAGCGTCAAATTCCATCTTATGTTGTGTGATCTATCATGACTTTGCTCACATTGCACAGATTGAGGTGAAGATAAAGAACTTATTTCATGACTTTGCTCATACATTGCAGATTTGTTCGCAAAGGCCATTTACATGCATGGTGTCTTAGAACAAATTCACATGTTTTAGCATTCATGTTTCTTATACTTAAAGTTAATACCTTCCAAGAAATCTTATTGACGAATAAATTAAGGGCCTGTGTCTGGATGTAACTTAACAAATACGTTTAACTTTGTTATAAACTCGTTTTCTAAGTTAGTCTTATAACTTTGGCTGATTAATAGCAAATTTATCATAAGCCCATTCGAGTATTTATCTTCAACTAATACAAGCCTCCTCATGAATATACTTTATGTAAACTCAAACTAGAGAAGCCTCTCATGAACTAGACGCCTCTCAATAACTCAAGTATGTATATGCGAACAAATAAAATATAATTCCTAAAAAAAATATTTTACAAAAACTGGACTCGTGAGAGAGAAGTTTATGATGAATTGTGTGATTATAATAACTCCGTCCACTTAAACAGGGTCTAACAGATCACGATGATGCTTTACCGAGGATAAATTGGGTGCTTGTGGACAAAACAATTAAATCTCATTAATCATGATGAACAGGGGCTAACGTGACACCATCTAAAAAAAATTATCATTATAAAAACTGCTGTAAAAATATATAAATGGCCAATAACAAATGGCAACAAAAGAATTAAAGAATATATATATATATATGTAATTTTTTTTAATCAATAGAATACATATATGCACTTGTCAGGTAGCTGCTCCTCTGGTGTTTATGTACTCTTCCTGTTCTATATGTTAATTTTTATGATCCACAAAGCCTTCGTTGCCAGCGAGCATCAGGTACTTGTCCTTCCTGGTGAGCATGGTTCGCTCGAACCCTAGGGCCCTGGCGAGCTCCCCCTGCACCTGGTTCGCCACCTCGTAGCTGCTCCTCCTCGTCCCGTCCGCCTTCACCGCCGCCACCTCCTGCAGGAACTCTATGGTGTAGCTGGAGAAGGGGTCCATGGCGAAGAAGACCGGGTCCATCCACTTGCGCCCACCGGCGGTGGTGCCGTAGAACATGCTTACCCGGGCGTCGAGGGCCACGGGAACGACACTCTCCGGCACCACCTCGGCGAACAGGGGGCTGAACCTGAGCAGGTACGGCTCCCTGCAGGTCGTCCCCTCCGGGCACACCACCAGGTCCCCCCGGCTCAGCTCCTCGTCCATCCTCCTCCGGTCCTCCTCCCTCTCCCTCGTCAACCTCACCGTCTTGATCGGCGACAACAACTCTGACACCCGGCTGAGGCTGTAGGTGACCGCCGTCACGGGCTTGCCGAGCGCGCCGGAGACGTAGACGGGGTCGAGGAGGGTGCGGTGGTTGCACGCGTAGAGACGGTTTCCTCTCTGCGACCCGATGCGGCCGTCGCTGTTGGACGTGAAGGGAGAGCTTACAACCCTGTTCGTCATCCCTGTGAAGGCTACGATGGGGATGGAGAGCTTGTAGGGCAAGCAAAAGATGACCACGACTCTGAGGATGGAGAGGAGGAATCCCATAGGGAGCCAGAGGAACATGGCGAGTGTAGCAGCCGGGGTAGGCCTGAAGGCGATCCTGCCGTCATGGAACACCAGTGGTTTGAGGTACCTCTCTCTGGGAAGGGGATGCCACCACTTCTTGTCGGCTTCGCTCACCATGTACACTTCCTGTTGCAGCAACAATGTGAATAGTTAGAGACTGGGGAAGACGATGGAACTGAGATCGACAAGGTCACAGGTCAGATGAGCATTCTTTTGAAAGATGTATTCAATTCCTCGAGGTCATATTCTCTATACAGGTTTTACAGGTAACAATATATTCATGTGCAGCTAGCTAGCCCCACTCAACGGCCCATTCTCTTTAAATATACATAGGGTTAAAAAGGTTGAAAGAGCAACGTAACAACATATTAGGGGGTAAGAAAGAAGAAGAAAGAAACCTCCATGTGTTGCACAAACTCACCTTGCACTTGGAGATGAAGGGATGCCGGTGATGAGACCCTCCAACCCACAGCACGCCATCGCCTTCCTCACCGAACACCTCCCCGAGCACCTCTTCGCTGTTCTCCATGAACCCGGTGTAATACCCCCCGGCCACCCTCATCTCCCTCCCCACCACCACCTCCACGCCCAAGTACTCCTTCAAGGACGCCTCAACCATCACCCTCGGCATGCCCGTAACGCACACCTTCTTCCCCCCGCCGCCCGTCAGCAGCTGGAACCCTTCCAGCGCGACGTCCTCCAGCAAGTGCTTGGGCAGCACCGCCCTCCCCAATATGAATCCCTCCTCCTTAATACCGCAAAAGCACACCATGGCCATCACCTTCATCCCCACCTCCTCGCTGACACAGCAGAGGAAGGGGTAGAGCAGCAGGAGGAGGAGGGCCCTCACCAGACCCCCAGCCTCCAGGGCCACCAGCATGAAGTAGGGGAAGGTGGAGGAGGACCTCAGCAGCCCATCCTCCACGCTGCTCACCACGGTCCGGCGGCCGACGCCGCCGAGCTTCTGAGGCTTCTGGGAGGAGGACCGCCGGAACAAAGGGTTGTGGGAGCTCCTACGGTGGGGAGACAGCGAGGTCCCCAGCCTCCTCTTGAGGAAGACATAGAAGCCGATCAGCGTCTTCAGACTGTGCTTCCCAGCCATTTCTTTCTTCTTCTTCCTCCTCTTCTTCTTCTTCTTCTTCTTCTTCTTCTTGGGTGAAGCGAACGTGTGTTGCAGCAGAACAGGGAGCTCCTCTCGAGATATATATAGGACTCGTATTGCCAAGATGGGCACAGTGTTTGGAGAATATTACGGGCGGACCACAAGGTTAAGATGGGGATCTTGAAGAGGTCAACCAACGAGACTAGGAGTACATGTTCTTCACACACCTGACGACGAACACTGGAGGATGACCAACTCTCACAAAGTCACCAGTTATTTGGAGTCTTCTGCATAAGCATTAATTGTTGACATAGTTTGGACTTTGGACATAAATCCATATCGCTGCAGCGAGAAGAAACCTCTCACTGTAGAATTAGAGAGGAGTCCAGCAGTATTAAGAGGAGTAGGGCTTAAGTATTTATAGAATTTTTAGGTCACATGAGAGACTTTTTTATAATATTTGACTCTCCTCCCTCTCTTAGTACTGTTGAACTATTGTCCAATGCTGTACTGAACCATTAATATCCTACTCCCTCAGGTACCACCATCAAATGAATGCATTTTGATCATCATATAAATAAATTTAGTTGAATGATTGAGAGATTAGGAGTATATTAGCTTACTTTGTTTGTAGAATAGGGCCGGAATAACCGGTGTAAAAGTCATATTCTGATTTGATTGAGGGTATGCCTAATTCCTTCAATTCTCCTAACTTTTCAAATTCTACTTGAAATATCTAATTCTCCAATTCTCTCAATTTTACTTTTTATTTTACTTATTATTCCACTTGTTCCTACCAAATCACTTAGAATAACACAATGTAATTCTCCTTATTCTGAGTGAAATACCAACAATTTACCAATCAAAATACATGTTATTCTGATTTAAGAAATCTCCATAATCTTATTCTAGTTTAAATTATTCTGCGTCACACTAACAAGGTACAAAAAAGCATTTCCTAAATGGCATTGTACCTTTTGTTCTCGGTGACAGTCTTCTTTTTCTATTGTAACTGACAAAACGACCGTCATCTTTTTAAAATCTTATTATTTCAAGTCAAAATGTCAGAGTTGTCTATCATTCCTAAAACAAGTAGTAATTATATTTTTATCATATTTTATTTTTAAATTTATTTTACCTGATAGGAGTGACTTATTCTGAATAAAAAGAATAAATAATTATCAAAGTAAAAGAAGCCTTATTCCGATATAAGTAAACTTATAATAAAATAAGCAATCCAATTATCAAATCGGAGGGTAAATGTCAAAGTTCATGGATATATCTCTCCACCACCTGCGCGACCAGTGTAAGATGCCCTGCCAATTAGTATCTTGTGATTTAATAGACACTACTATTTATATTAGATAATCATGTTAGATATTGAGATACTCACGTCCAATTATGTTTTGACATTTCAAAATAAATATTAGATATTTTTTAGAATACTTATCTATATTTTAACGTTTAGTATTTAGTTAAGATTACACTCCATTATTAGCGGGGACACGCTTTCCTTCCCTTGGAGACTCTGGCGTCGGCCGAGCGGCTGCCGCGAGGATTCGCTCGCTTCACACCCGGATCCGGATGACCTCCGCGGGCCCCACCGCTGCGGAGGAGACGCGTTTGAACAGCCCGCGCGGGTGGAGAGTTGGTGAGAGTTAGCTGTCCGGCGGCGCTGATCTACTGCTCCGTGGCGCACCGCGCCCGAGAACAAACAGGGGTTCGGACGTCCCCTTTCGCTTTGACTACCGCGACGACCGGGCGGGAACGAAGGAAGCTTCCGAATTGGTGGGCGAACCGTGCCGTGTGGTCGTCCATACAAGGTTTCCGTGTTTATGGGGTCCAATGCCACTTCTGTCCCTCTCTAATTATTGTCCTGAAGAACAATTGGACAGAGAAGATTTGATTGTCCTTAACACATGGAAGCATTCTTTTAAGAATAGAAAGCCTCTACATACAACTTTGGACTAAATTCTGTCGGCACATAGATGGAAAAATTTTAAAAAACCCCTTTATAAAGTATTTTTCCTGTTCTCAAAAGAGAATTTTTATGAAAGACTCTTTCCTTCTCTCTCTATGCTGACTCAGTTCAATTTAAACCTGTATTGAGAGGAACCGCACTCTTCTTTTAATGTCACTTTGATAGTAGAAGAGATTAGGATAAGATAAGTTATTTTGGATTGTTTATGGAATATAGACTATTTAATTTGATAACGATATCATATTCTTAAGTAGAAAGAGGAATAACTTATTCAGCAAATACTATGTCATTCTAAATTGAAATAATAGATCTTGCCTATCAAATCAAAAACCGGCTCCTAATTTCACCTTTTTTCTGCGTGCTGTCAAATTGAGGATTATAATTTTCATTTTACGGAGAAGATGGTTGTAATCTATGATTGCTGTCAAATAATCTATGATTGCGTCAAGTATAAAAAGGAAAACCATTTTATCATGTTGTACAGCATTTTAAGTTGAAGCTTCTTAAATCACAGAAAGAAAAGAGATGAATAATTCACTGGGAAGAGGATGACTAGTGTAAATTGGTGTGTAAACTTCTATTATATAACTTTTTAAATTGAGAATAGAATTCAATCAAGAAGTAACTCCCCTACGAAAAAGTTTCTAACATGCTCCTACGTACTTCTGGAAGAAAGCGGGTGCTTGTGCGCGGAAGCACTTCTTTATAGAAGTAACTCTATGAGAGGCATTTTTAGGAGAGTCTAGATCGTCTCAATACAACAGTAACCAGTATCAGAACGTCATGTATAAAATAGGTTCTCCATTCAAGATGCATCCCACCAAAGTTGGCAACTTTTTTTTGGTTCCCAATTCAACAGGAATTCTCAATATAACGCAGAGCACTTAAATACTACTAATTGCACAAAATTACAACTATAATTTAAAATACACCACAATGTGCACCTGGATACAACCTAAATATTGTACGAATATTACATTAGCGTATATTTTGAATTATGGTTATAATCTTGTGCTCTGTGTTGTATTACATTGGGGTGTATTTTAAATTATGGTTACAGTCTTGTGCTCTTAGTAGTATTTAACTGTTCTGTCGTGTATTATGTTGGGGAGTTTTAAATTATGGTTGTAATCTTGTGCTCTTGGAGGTTGATGAGGCATAATCCGATTCGGCCCATTTAAACAAGTCTAAACCCCGCTCAGCCCAGCAGCAGCAGTGCAAGGCCCTCAGGGAAGCCTTCGGCCCATCAGCGGCCCAGCAGCCCTCGGCCCATAAGCGGCACCGTCGCTCCCGGCCCAACAGGCTTCAGCCCGTCAGCGGCCCACCAGCCTACGGCTCGGGAACAGCGCGGCAGCCCAGGGCCCAACAGGCTTCAGCCCATCAGCGACCCAACCCCCTTCGGCCCGATAGCCGAGTCCGGCCCACTCCGGTGGCGGACCAGATACTATGGCAGTTTACCAGTAAACCCGCGTTTAGTCCTAAATCGGCTGCTACCGTTAACCATCCTCTATCCTCTGCTATAAATACACCGCTATTTATTGTCAAAGGTATGCTCTCTGAAGCCTCCGAGACCCTTAAGGACTACAGTCCAAATAGCATTAAAACTACTCTTTGCCTTCTGAATCGAATCATCTTCAGGAGCTAACTTGACCGTCGGAGGGGGTTCCTAAGGGCCAGAGCCCGGGACTCCTGCTGACCGGTTTCTTCTTCTTTCCCTCCTGCAGGAGCTCGGTTCGAATCGTCGCCGACCTTCCCGAGTCGGTCTCGGCCGCCGACCTCGGACTCCTCTCTCTGGTCTCGACGCCGTTCGCCGGCTGCCCCGCCATCGAGGAGACTCAGCATTCCGCCATCCCCTCGACTTCCGAAGGAGCTTCGGCCGCAACTTCCCGGAGCAAGCCAGCCGCCGACCGAGCCAGTCTCGGCCTTCGGACCTTCGGCTTCGCCTCTGCCTCCTCCGCCTTCCGGATCCCCGTCGGGCCTCGATAACACCGATCCGAACCAGCTTTGGATCCACTTCTTCGGATTCCAGCCTCGAAATCCGGTCGTGATAGCTTCGGCTACATCACGTGGCGCCGTCTGTGGGAAAGCAACAAAACAAGTCATGTCTCAACGACCTGTCACCCGACGGTCCGGACAGAGCGAAGCAGAGGCACGGGAGGCCTCGGCGCAGATGCTGCCTTCCGAGAGAGCTCCTTCTGCCCCGCCGAACCTGCCTCTGCCAACCATACCGGAGTCTCTCGGCTCGGAAGACCGAGTGGGGGTGCACCAGCAGCAAGTGACAACGCTGGCGGCTGCCGTCACGTCCCTAGCGCCTCTTCAGGAGATAGTGTCCGCCATCGCCCAGCGCATGGGACTGATGGGACAACTTCCTCAACAGGCGCCGCTCCCCGCACTCTACCCAGTACAAGACGCCCGGTTCCGGCCGGCGCCTGCACCGGTTTCCCTCCACGAAACCACGGCGACGCGCGGCGAGCCCACGGCGCTGCCTGCCCGAGCCCCCCGCATCGATCGCCTGACGGAGCAAGACTATGCTTCGTCGGAATTCCGTCCGGCCCGGACCGGAGGACAATCCGTCACCACCTCGACTGCCCCGGACCTGGACCAGCGGCTGATGGCGATGCGCAAAGAGATGCAGCAGATGGTGTCTCGGCCTTACGGGGCGCCTCTCGCCAGCAACATCCTGGAGCAGACCCCATTCACGGCGGAGCTCCTGGCCACCGAGGTGCCCCCCAATTTCAAGCTGCCGAAGGGCCCTCTCTACGACGGAATGACAGATCCGGTCTGTCATTTCCAGAGATTCAACACTTACCTCCGGGTCCGAGGGATCTCCGAGGCAGTCCGCTGCCGTCTTTTCCCCCTCACCCTTGAAAAAATCGCCCTCACCTGGTTCGAGACACTGGCCCCCAACTCCATCCACTCCCTAGTCCAGTTGGGCCAGTTGTTCATCGACCAGTTTTATGATGCCACCCGGCAGTGCAAAACCTCCGCCAGCTTGCTGGCCATCCGGCAAGGCCCCACCGAAACTCTCCAAGAATACTTCACCAAGTTCCGGACCAAGGCCGCCTAAATCTCGAACCTTGACAGCTCGATCGCGGTCTCGGCCGTGATCAGCGGGTGCCGGGACGAGGGGCTCCTCGGCTCCATTGGGAAGCGTCATCCCCCTACTTTCCAGGACCTCGTGGCCCGGGCCCATAAATACATCAACCGGGAGGCCTTGATGCTGTCCAGGGGTAAAGCCGCAGCCGAAGCCACCTCGGCACCTGCTCCCCAGGTGGTCCGACATCGGCCAGAAGACCAAGAGCCCTCCCGAAAGCGACATCGCCGGGAGGACTGGGACAGGGAAAGGCGACGGGACCCGCAGCCGCGGTATATACCCTTACCTGCTCCCCCTTCCCGAATGCTCATGGAGGTGAAGGGCATGATCCGGCGGCCTGATCACATCAAGACAGATCCTCGCCGAAGGGATCCCGGCAAATACTATGAGTATCACCGGGAGATCGGCCACACGACGGATGAGTGCCGACAGCTCCGGGAAGAAATCGACCGCCTCATCCGGGAGGGAAGATTGCCGCAGTACCGACGGGAGCAGCCCCCGACGCAGCGGAACCGGGACGTCCCTGCAGCGCCCAGGCAACAACCCCCGGAGATAGAAGCCGCTCCTCCACCGAAGGTCACCTCGGCCCCAGTAGAGTCATCCCATCAAAGACCCAGTTCTGGGTCTATCATGATGATATCCGGAGGACCGGGGGAAGGATCAAGGCCGCGGCAGCACAGTACCGTAGCGGCAGTTGACGGCGAACCGAAGCGGCATCGTCTAGAAGACATTACCTTCGGCTCCGAGGACCTGACTGATGTTCAGGTCCCTCACGATGACGCCCTCGTCGTCAATACTGTAATTAATAGCTATGATGTACATAGAATATTTGTTGATAATGGAAGTGCCCCAAACATCTTGTTTTACGATTGTTTTGAAAAAATGGGATTGAGTGAGGCTAATATGAAGCCTCACCGGGACCCCCTCTTCGGTTTTAACGGCTCGCCCTGCCGAGTAGAGGGTATTGTCCGACTCCCTGTAACTTTAGGCACCGCCCCCCGGCAATTAACCGTTGAAACGGACTTTGCCGTTTTAAAAATCGATTCAGCCTACAACGCCATATTCGGCCGAAGGCTCATCGGCGGGGTCGGAGCCGTGCCTTCGTCCTTCCATCAGAAGCTGAAGTTTCATACCAGCCATAGAATAGGCGAGGCCAGAGGGAATCAAGAAGCGGCCCGGCAGTGTTACATGATTTCGGTCAAAGGGAAGACCGCGGCCGAAACCCTGACGATCGAATCGTCAGCCGAGGCATCTCCGGGAGAAGCACTCCTCGCCGTCCCGATTCCGGGAGGCGAGGGACGAACCCTGATGATAGGCTCCGGCCTGGAGAAGACCGAAGCAGAGAAGCTTATCGAGTTCTTGAAAAAGAATCTCGACGTCTTCGCCTGGTCTCCAGCGGACATGGTCGGGGTTGACCCGGAGGTAGCAGAGCACCGACTCCATACTGATCCTGACCAGCCCCCGGTAAAGCAGAAGCGGCGCACCTTCAATCAAGAAAGGAGAGCCGCCATCCAAGCCGAAGTACAGAAGGGGCTGGACGCCGGACACCTCCGAGAGGTACATCATCCGGAATGGATCGCCAATGTGGTAATGGTGCCAAAAAAAGATGGCAAATGGCAGATGTGTGTGGACTTCACCAACCTCAACAAGGCTTGCCCGATGGATAGCTTCCCGCTACCTCGGATAGACCAGGTGGTGGACGCGACTTCCGGCCACGAGCTCTTAAGCTTCCTCGACGCCTACTCAGGCTACCACCAGATCCGGATGCATCCGGATGATGAGAGCAAGACCAGCTTCACGACCGATCTGGGCCTATACTGTTATACCCGGATGCCCTTCGGTCTGAAGAACGCCGGCGCGACTTTTCAACGCCTTGTCAATAAGGTGTTCGCCCTGCAACTTGGCCTTAACATGGAGGTCTACATCGACGACATGTTAGTAAAGAGCCGCGTCGCCCAAGATCACTTGGCCGACCTGGCCGAAACCTTCTCCGCCCTTCGACGGTACAAGATGAAGCTGAACCCGGCTAAGTGCGCCTTCGGGGTAGCCTCCGGGAAATTCCTCGGCTACATGGTCACTCATCGAGGGGTAGAAGCAAATCCCGAGAAGGTTTCGGCCATCATGCAAATGCGCCCCCCGGCAAACCTCCGAGAAGTACAGAAGTTGAACGGGAGGGTCGCAGCCCTAAGCCGCTTCATGTCAAGAGCGGCCGACTACTGTTTCCCCTTCTTCAAGCTACTGAAGAAGGCCAACAACTTCGACTGGACGGATGAGTGTCAAGCAGCCTTCAGTCAGCTGAAGGCCTACCTCTCCCAAGTCCCCATCTTATCCAAGCCGGTTCCCGGGGAACCCCTGAGCTTGTACCTTGCAGTCTCCGAGACGGCCCTCAGTACCGTCCTCGTCCGAGAGCAAGATGGCGTTCAGAAGCCAGTTTATTATACCAGCCGAGCCCTTCAAGGAGCAGAACTACGGTATCTTGCCCTACAGAAGCTAGCTCTGGCCCTCGTCTCGTCCGCGAGGAGGCTCCGGCCTTACTTCCTGGCCCATTCTGTGAAAGTTCTCACCGACCAGCCTCTAAGGCAAATTCTATCCCGGCCGGAGGTGTCCGGCAGGCTGGCTAAGTGGGCGATCGAGCTAGGAGAGTTCGATATCTCCTACGCACCTCGGGTAGCAATAAAAGCCCAGGCGTTGGCGGACTTCATCGCAGAACTCACCCCCGGGGCTTCCTCGGCACTTCAGCCTAAACCCGACGTGCCCGAAGCCGAGGCCACTTCGGCTTCTGCGCCAGCAGACGAATGGCAACTTTTCGTGGACGGTTCCGCATGTTCCACGGGCAGCGGCGCAGGGTGGATCCTGGCCTCACCCGAAGGAATCGTCACGGAGTACGCCTTGCGGTTCTCCTTTCTGGCGACTAACAATGCCGCCGAGTATGAAGCTCTCATTTCTGGCCTTCGGACCGCGAAGAAGCTCGGCGCACGGAACCTGAAAGCCTTCAGCGATTCCCAACTGATCGCCAGCCACATTTCCGGGGAGTACGAGGCTCGATATGCAGTGATGGCATCCTATCTCCAGGTGACTCGCAAGATCCTCGCTCACTTTGATTCTTATGAAATCGTGAGGATCCCGAGAGCCAAGAATGCCCGAGCCGATGCACTTTCCCGATTGGCATCAACTCAAGACGGGGGAGGAGGCCAAATGATCCTCGTAGAAGAGCTCGCAGAACCAAGCATCGGCGAGCCTGAAGCCATGCAAATCACCGAGGCAGAAGCCGAGACCTGGATGACTCCCCTTGTCGCCTTCCTTCTCCGAGGAGAAGCCCCGCCAGATCCAAAGGAGGCGAAGCGCATTCGGCAACGCTCATCCCATTTCCTCCTCGTGGACGGGGTGTTATACAAGAAGTCCTTCGGCCGACCGCTGCTGCGATGCCTCGGCCCGGCCGAAGCCGACTACGCCATAAGAGAAGTCCATGAAGGAGTGTGCGGGGCGCATGCGGGAGGAAGGGCCTTGGCTCACAAGCTTCTAAGGCAAGGTTACTGGTGGCCGACACTCCGAGAAGACGCTTTAGCCCTCGTGAGGCGCTGTGACCAATGCCAGAGGTTCAGCTCCCTCATTCACCAGGCAGCCACCCTTCTGACCCCCTTGTCCGATCCCTGGCCTTTCGCTCAATGGGGAATCGACCTCCTGGGACCTTTTCCCATCGCCACCGGCCAAAGAAAATTCCTCATCGTAGCGGTAGATTATTTCACTAAGTGGGTCGAAGCCGAACCCCTCGCGTCGATAACCGATAGCAATGCTTGGAACTTCGTGTGGAAGTCCATCATTTGCCGGTTCGGCATCCCTCGGGCCATCATTTCTGACAATGGAAAGCAGTTCGACAGCCGACGGTTTAGCGACAATTGTGCCAGCTTCGGCATACTTCACAAATTTACTTCGGTGGCGCATCCTCGAGCAAATGGCCAAGTTGAAGTCACCAACCGAAGCCTCCTGTAGGGATTGAAAACCCGCCTCGGCGAAGCTAAAGGCCGATGGGTAGAGGAGCTGCCAAGTGTTCTGTGGGCCTATCGGACGACAAGCCGAACCCCCACCGGCGAAACTCCCTTTCGCATGGCCTATGGCATAGAGGCCGTTATTCCGGTGGAAATCGGCATTCCCTCTCCCAGGGTCGTTGCTTACGATTCAGAGGCCAACGAAGAAGGTCTGAAAGACCACCTAGACCTCATTGAAGAGACCCGGGACAAGGCTCGTATCCGGCTGGCGGCTTATCAACAGCGCATGGCCAAGTACCACAACACTCAAGTAAAGCCCCGAGGCTTTGTAGTAGGGAGCCTCGTGTTGAGGAATGCTCATGCTTCCAGACCAGCCGAAGCCTCAGGGAAACTTGCCCCCAACTGGGAGGGGCCCTATCGGGTCAGGGAGGTGATCAGGCGTGGAGCTTATCGATTGGAGACCCTTTCGGGCCAACCTCTTCCTCGCACCTGGAATGTAGAGCGCCTCCGGCGTTATTATATGTAAGTTACTTTTCCCCAGGCTTTCAGCCGGAGGGTATGAATAAAGATTCCTTTTTCAGAAAACCTGTTGTTATTCTCTAAGTCCGTGTAAACCGTACCGGGAGTTGCCTCGGCCATGCAAACCGTATCGGGAGCGGCATGGTATTCTCTCAAAGTCCGCGAGTCCTTCGATCCGACGAATGGTTTCGGCCATGTAATCCGGATCAGGACGCGGCATGTTATTCTCTAAGTCCGTGTAAACCGTACCGGGAGTGGCCTCGGCCATGCAAACCGTATCGGGAGCGGCATGGTATTCTCTCAAAGTCCGCGAGTCCTTCGATCCGACGAATGGTTTCGGCCATGTAATCCGGATCCGGACGCGGCATGTTATTCTCTAAGTCCGTGTAAACCGTACCGGGAGTGGCCTCGGCCATGCAAACCGTATCAGGAGCGGCATGGTGTTCTCTCAAAGTCCGCGAGTCCTTCGATCCGACGAATGGCTTCGGCCATATAATCCGGTTCAGGACGCGGCATCTTATTCTCTAAATCTATGTAAACCGTATCGGGAAGCGGCATGGCTTTTCTAAAAATCTGCGGGTAGCCTGGTCCGAGGGTGGCTTCGGCCACACATACCGGATCAGGGAGCGGCAAGGTCTCTCCAAGCCCATGTAAGCCAAATCGGGAGTGGCTCCGGCCACACAAACCGCATCAAGAGCGGCGGAATACCCCTTCGGGTCTTATGAACCACATTAGTAAAGGCCCCGGCCGTATACATTGTGGCAGTATTCTATCCAAACCTGCATCGGTTCTCGGCCTTACGAGCTACAGCGGACAGATGATTGGACCTCGGATTTCTGAAGGCCAGATTCGGTCAATCATGCAGAAGATAACGAGGAAAAACTCAGAAATACTTCCTATATTCACAGAAGGGGAAGTACAAAATCGGCCATCCGCCTGGCCGAAGGCTTACTTTCAGGAAGGGGGAGGAAATCTTTTCTGAACCGAGCACAGCTTCTCAGGCCACCCAGCTCCACCAGCGATGCGCTCTGAGGAATGGAGATCCTCCCACGGTGGCCGGCGAGCTCAGGCGAAGCCTTCAGAGAGCCAGCCTTTCGCCGGAGAAGGGGGAGAGCTCGGGTGATCGCAGGGGAAACACGAGAACAGCAGCATGAAGAAGAACAGTGCCCTGCTGAGGGCTTGTATTTATAAGCCCCATCCGAAGCGCTTCCCGCCGAAGCCAACGGCTGAGATCGTCCCCTTCGTCCCATCGCTCCTCTCGGATGCCCGCCACGTGCACCGTCCTTCGGCAATAATGACGGGCAGGCTCCGGGACTTGAAGCAGAGCGATCAACGACCGAGGGCGCCCCGACCCTTCGGCTGATCACCCGGATGCCCGCCACGTGTCCCGATCCGCGTGCCGAAGAAGGGAGCGGCGGCAATCCGAGTGGAGCCTCGGACAGAGAGCCAAAGTGATCCGCGACCCGCGAGCGGTCAGGATCTTTCTGTGCTTTTCACAGGGCGGGCGGATGCGCGACGCGTGTCCCGTGCTTCTTTGCGAAGCGACGCCCATCCCGTCCATTTAATGAAGCCTGACACAAGTCAGAGGGCTCGGCCCTTCGCCTTCAAAGCCATGAGCCTTCGTCGCCACTCCGAGCGAAGTCGAAGCAACCACATGGCCCTCGGCCGACCGAGGGCACCCTCTTATCACAGAAAAAGAACAGAGCTTCGGGTAAGACACCTGTTACGATATTCTCCTGTTAGATTCGGGCTATACTCTCGCCATCTCAGAACTGAGGAAGACAAGAGTGGGGGGCTATGTGATGAGGCAGAATCTGATTTGGCCCATTTAAACAAGCCCAAATCCCGCTCAGCCCAGCAGCAGCAGTGCAAGGCCCTCAGGGAAGCCTTCGGCCCATCAGCGGCCCAGCAGCCCTCGGCCCATAAGCGGCACCGTCGCTCCCGGCCCAACAGGCTTCAGCCCGTCAGCGGCCCACCAGCCTACGGCCCGGGAACAGCGCGGCAGCCCAGGGCCCAACAGGCTTCGGCCCATCAGCGGCCCAACCCCCTTCGGCCCGATAGCCGAGTCCGGCCCACTCCAGTGGCGGACCAGATACTATGGCGGTTTACCAGTAAGCCCGCGTTTAGTCCTATATCGGCTGCCACCGTTAACCATCCTCTATCCTCTGCTATAAATACACCGCTATTTATTGCCAAAGGTATGCTCTCTGAAGCCTCCGAGACTCTTAAGGACTACAGTCCAAATAGCATTAAAGCTACTCTTTGCCTTCTGAATCGAATCATCTTCAGGAGCTAACTTGACCGTCGGAGGGGGTTCCTAAGGGCCAGAGCCCGGGACTCCTGCTGACCGGTTTCTTCTTCTTTCCCTCCTGCAGGAGCTCGGTTCGAATCGTCGCCGACCTTCCCGAGTCGGTCTCGGCCGCCGACCTCGGACTCCTCTCTCTGGTCTCGACGCCGTTCGCCGGCTGCCCCGCCATCGAGGAGACTCGGCATTGCGCCATCCCCTCGACTTCCGAAGGAGCTTCGGCCGCAACTTCCCGGAGCAAGCCAGTCGCCGACCGAGCCAGTATCGGCCTTCGGACCTTCGGCTTCGCCTTTGCCTCCTCCGCCTTCCAGATCCCCGTCGGGCCTCGATAACACCGATCCGAACCGGCTTTGGATCCACTTCTTCGGATTCTAGCCTCGGAATCCGGTCGTGATAGCTTCGGCTACATCAGAGGTATTTAAATACTCTGTGTTATATTAAAAATCTGTTGAACCGGGAACAAACAAAAAGTTACCAACTTCGGTAAGATGCGTCTCAAACGGCGAATCTACTTTACATATGACGTCTTAGGATTGATTATTGTTGGAGTCCGGTTCAATATTGTACTGAGACAATCTGAACTCTTTCTAGGGGAGTCTTTTAGATGGACCACTAAGTTTTGGATGAAATTTGACACAGTTATCTATGAAGTCCTTTGTTGATTGGAAAATCACCATCCTTCAGAGGTGATTATTTCCTTCTTGACGTAATGGTTCATCTTTGATCAAGTAGATAAGAAAATTGGAAAGAGAAGTTTCAAATAAAATGCACTTTAAGGTACTAAACTAAGTTACGAGCTGATAAACTTGTATGGTAAAAACAGTTTCACCGTGGGATTCTTCTGCATAAATGATACGTAATGTAGTGCTGGTCAGTATTCTGTCCTTAATCTAACGTTGAATTTGATTCTAATTTAGAATAGCATAGTAGACATATATGTGAGTATATATCTATTAATATGGCAAAATTTATATAGCAAACCAAATACATTTTTTACCTTATCTCAACTTTTAGAGTGGATGAATTGTTCGTTAGTGTCCTAGAGTGCCATCTGAAAACGCTAGGGTGCTGGATTTGGTGGGCATAAACTAAAAAAATTTGATACAGTACTCATGCCTTTTTTTTTGGGAATGTGGTGGTATTCTATTTTTATTTTTTATTTTTATATGAGAGGGAGTATGTACATGATCATGATTATTGTTGAAGTTTAGTCCTATATCGGATTCTTTATGGGCGCCTTCCCTTTATATATGTCGAGGATTTCCTCAACTCAATGCCTAGGTTTTGAGTTTGAGTTCGGACCTCTTTAAGATGGTATCAAAGCGGGCCTTTCCTGATGGGTTGTTTTATTCCACCCGATCTGTTCATAGCATCAATTATGTCGTAACTATTCGGATTCGGCGTCAGGAGGGATGTTGAAGTTTAGTCTTATATCAAATTCTCTATAGGCACCTTCCCTCTATATATGTCGAGGATTTCGTCAACTCAATGACTAGGTTTTGAATTCGAGTTCGAGCCTCTTTAACAATTATAATAAAAATTTATTGTGTACTTTTTCTCAAGCACAGCCCAAGTACGTAGTATCCATCACCTCCATCCTCATCCATTCATTTGATGGCCTGCCAAGCTTAATTACCTTAGTTTAGTTGAGCTCACCATGATCATGTGAATAAAGAGTTTTAAGCGTTTGGAGGAGGCCGACAAAAAGTTGTCTGCCTCGTTACAATGTGACATAAGCATTTGTTTCTTGTACAATAATAATACTAGAAAATAGTAGAACATAATGATAATTAACCTCGTCGAAGATAAAAATTTAACACTATGCCATTTAATTACTTGGACTGCTCACTCGATGGATGTATATATTCCTTCATGCTAATCACTTGATTTCTTTAATTAATTGTGATTAATTAGTCACAACATTGTTAGGTGGGGAAATGGTGTAAACTTCACGACCACTTTCCCCCAAGAAAATAAGACTTTCTTTTGCCATTTGGTGGCACCACTTACCAACCAATTTTGCGTGATTAGCAAAATGCTCCTTACACTCCACATGGAGCCAAATCTAATTATTAATCCCCCATAGTTGCCCAATTGAACACCCCTTCTTTCTTGCTTAAGATCATGTCGGACTTAAGGTAGGTTTTATAGGACGCTTTAGACCAAACAAAATCTAAATATTCTATCAATCTGACTGATCAACTCTGACTCAAGTTATTTTGTCTGAGAAACCTTGTAACAATTTCTTACCTCATGATGCTGGCTATGGTCATTCCAGTTAGGGGGCTGGATCACAAGTATGTGAGAGTTTGTGGAGTCATCAAATCTATGCACATTTTAGATCCTATTATTAGAAGGGATTTTTGCAAATGGATTTATGTAATCTATTAGATTTCCATTTATACCGCTACAAATCGACCGATTATTTTTAATGTCCCTATACATCCTACAAGAAAATTACATACATGGCCTTTTCCTCAATATTGTTTGAATTAGCAACGAAAGTGATTAATATGTACATACATATAGTGCAAAGTCTAAAGGCATGTTACCCATTTGCATCCTAAAACCAAATGGCGTTGACAGCTAGAGCATGCATATACCCAACTTTTTACTGGAATACAGGGATTTCAAAAATTATACATTGATTTTAAAAGTATAGGTACAAAATTGAGAAATTTTAGGAATATATTTGCAAAAAATCTTTACACAAATCTGAACCCAAAAAGCCCCGCTGTATGACTGAGCAGGTCAATCCCAACCTAACCAGATCAACCGAAAAATCAAGTGGAGTTGGGGTCGTCTAACATTGATTTCTAGTTGAACATGATTCCGCTACCTAACGCCGTGTCCAATATCACCAAGTCAAGATTTGAGAAAGAGTAATATTTGCTGCAATGATTGCAGTGGATAAATAAATTTAAAAATAAAAAATATTTCTAGATTGGGTTTTTAATTTTTCAGATTTTTTTTGATCGTTCAATCAGGTATTACACTGTACAGACGGTTAGGACATCTCGGGACATATCTAAAAAAAGAAAAAAAAAATACTCTTTGAGAAATTTCATACAGAAAAGTAGCCTGAAGGAAAACCGCCCGGTTTGACAAAAAAAAAAAATGTAAACTTCATACAGAATGATAAAACAAATATTAAGTTTTATTAGATAAAAATTAAGCTCAGAAATTAGTTGTTTTTTTAAATATGATTTATTTATAAGATATATGACGAATAAATTATGACTTTTTGAATCTATAAAAATTTAAAGATTATTTCAATAAGTCGTGATTTATCTAGAAAATATATATTGAGATAAAAAAGTGTGATTAAATCATAATTTTTTTCAAAAATTTGTAAATTTATATTACATTCGGTGTCATAGATACTTCCAAGTTTAGGTCAACTTTGATTGGGTTCCACAAGTTTGACTAGAGTTTAGAGTAAATTAGATTGGAAAAGTTTATTTTAGAGTCAGGGTTGAGCTTGAATCAGGTAAGATTTGAATTTGAAAAATGCTCCTAACAGGTTGAGTTAGGTTTCACTCCTAGTCTAACCAACCCTATCCAAGTTACAAACCCCACGAAAACGCCATGTAAAGAATGAGAAAAAAACAAAGAAGCAAAAGGTCACGTGCCTTGCTCCAGAAACCTAGATGACAGCCACCCCTTTTTAGAAGGAAGATAGGAAGTTGTTTGACTGTAAAACTCTGTAATTCACCGATTTCAAAAACATCGGTTTCAAAACAAGTAGAATTTTTTAATTTTAAAATCAGGAAGTATTTGTTTGGTTATTGTAAAACAAAATAAGAGAATGCCTCAATCTTCTTATTTTGGTTTACGGGAGGTTTTTCTTGTAAATTAAAACAAGGAAACTGAGTTGCCAAGTGGGCAGATAAGATCCAAATATGATTTTATTTTACATTATTTTATATCATTCCAAACATTCGAAAACACCGTAAAATAGAACAATTAATTTAAATTAAAATCAGGAAACTTCCAAACATGAGCCCATGACCTGTGGGACTTCATTAGATAAATTCAAATGTTTTTCGTCAGCTGCCATGCAAATTTCTTCTTAGTCAAATGAAGGGTGAGAAGGACGAGAGATTTATTATAAAAAAAGGGTTCAAGTGACAGGTATGTGAGGAAAGTCTCTGATGTTTTAATATCTCAAAACACCTCCCATGTGCATGAGACATTCCATTAGCAAAAACCCCATGTGGTATCTAATTCGGATAGAAAGTTGAGCAACAACAGGGAGAATGATAGCATACACAACAATAATATTTTTTTTTCAAGTCTACAAGTTGGTGCCATATTCAACATAAAAGGTTCTTTAAACTCCATTTTGTTTGCAGAATAAGTAATTACGTGGGATCTACTGATGGAATAGCGTATACTAAAATAAGAAGTGTTTCGGTTTGATAATTTTGTGAGGCCCGCTGACGGAATAAGAAGAATAAGCAATTCTTAGATCTAGAATGGAATGGCTTATTCTCTTTATTCTCCGAATACGTTATTCGCACCGGTATAAGTCATTCCGCTTGTCAAAGCAAAATTAAACTTATTCTCTCATTATTCACCCTTATTCTTCTCCTATTCTCCAATCAAAGTGACACTAAGAGTTTATGAAACTTTTTAGTCGTTGTTTTCCCTTTCTTGCCCTTCTCCATCACGGATAAATACTGCATGTTGTAGATTTGGTCTTCATGGCCAACGCAATCAATGACATGGGTAGATGGAGTGCACAACCACTAGTTTATGGTTCATTGCATCAATGCGCCAATGCCAAAAGCCATGCCTTGACTAGACAAATAGTGGTCAAATTTCTAAGTAATCTGATTACAGTATGATGAATTATGCTTGTGCAATCGTCTCAAATTATTATAATGTTACGTATCTTGTGAGATTTTTCCCCCTTAAAAATTTTGATTTGGTTGGATTGGCATGCACGAAAGTCAGCTTTTGGCATTGTTCATGTGGTTGAATACTTGAATCTAATGGTCTCTGCGGTCAATTGTCCTACTTGTGAGTGGCTTGTTTCATTGGGAACCATACTTCCCCAGGTCCATCTTAAGATTGATCTCATGTTTAAAATTTAAAAAATGAGATTTTTTCAAAATAAGAAAAGAGTGGTCAAATCCACTCACACGGCATGTTCAAATGTTTTTTATTTTTCAAAATAAGATAACCACACCTAGTGTCCTCATTGCCTTCTAGCACTCCTACTAGAGTAATATTTACTTTACTGTGTGTTGCTGCCCAAAAAGGTACAGATGGCTCCTTTAGGAGTGCTTCTTTCCCGGGCTTCTAGAAAAATAACTAAAAAATAATTACTTACTGTTGCAGCCATCTGAATCAAATGATCAGATTACCTGCCGATGGTGCAGCAAATATTACTCTTCCTACTGTAATAGTTTGTCCAATGTCAAATCGGCAACGTGTTGTTTTGGGCACCTTTGGTACACAAATTATCGTGGAGAGTTAAGCAGTTCCTTCTAAGCCATCCAATCAAAAAAAATAGAAAGGTGATTAAAGAAATAAGTAGAAACCACCTAATTTTATCAGATAGTTCCGTTACAATTTTCTAGCAATGGAGAATTTTAGAAAAATGGATCAAATTTGAGTAAGATCACTTTGACCTAAAGTTCGTAGGATTGTGTTGATATAGAGATTGATCACTCTTAGTATTATAATGGTAAGATTGTTTTATGATGACTTGTAGGTTACAAGTTCGAGAACAAAAATAGTTCTTTGCAGAAAAACATTATGTATAATTGATTTTCCTCAAACTCTGCAATAATGGGAGCCTCAGGACTCTAGAAATAATCTCTTTCGCATGAACTTTTAATACAAAGTCTTATGAGTCACATCACATAGCTACGACCCCATTTCCGATCAACTTGGGTTCGGTTAAAATAACATCGTATCATGCTCATGTATTGGCCCAACTCAAATTTCATCCAACTGGGCCCATTGTCATCTTTGTAGTTGTCATCTGGTGATGCTTAAATCTAACACCCACATGTAGGAGACGAGATATATTTGAAAGAAAAAGGAATTATAAGTGGAAAATTCTCTATGTTTTAACATATTTGTGAATATGGTAGAAATGACAGCAAACATAGCAATCACTTGAGGGCTTTTAGAATATGCCGTTTCAACCTGTTTTTACGCAAGAAGCATTGTTTGAAGGTTGTATAGAATTTCTCACATGCGGTTCTTCTTTTTTCACCCTTCTCCAAGTTGGATAAACATTACCAAGTCCTAATGCTCATCGCCAACGTAACAATGACACGAAGTAGATATAATTATTAGCAACTAGTTTGCGCCGATGCCCAAAACCTAGTCTAAGTTAGAAAAGAGTGGTCAAATCTCTAACTAAACTGATCACAACATGATGAAATGTGATTATGCAATCACCTCCAAATATTATAGAGTTCTGAATTTTTTACTTTTTTACTTTGCCTGGATTGGGTGGGTTCTAAAGCCAACTTTGACGAAGAATTGTTGAATGTAGTCGTATTTGCATGTTTCATTCAAAACCATATTTCCCAGTGTCCAACTTAATGATCTATCACACACCTAGAAGGTCATTACACAAAAGGTTCAAGGCTTTTACATTTCCCCACAGCTTCCAAGTTTGTCAGACCAAAATCACTCGAATTCCATGTAGTGGTTGTCCAACCAATCTCTGGATAATTGTTGCAATACCATCAACAAAATCTCAACCATGAATTTGAACAGACGAAAGTAGATATCAGATTGGATCAACACAAATTTATCAAATTTGACCAATGACATGTTGCCACCAGCTCATCAACTACATCCACCTGTTTTGTTTCGTCAAAGTTCGTATGATGTATACAACTGGTGGGATTCAACACAGAGGATAACACTAAATTGCAACCCCTTTTCATCTGCCCAAAAAAAATCAACTTGAGGCTGCCTACATCCTCTGCCACACCCAGGAGGGGGTCAGGTCAGCAGAGCTCAGCTCAATCTCTCTTTTCATGTGGAGCCGAGCTTAACTGTTGCACACCATGAAATCCCAGTGCATGCACGAAAGGCTGCAAAGGATCCCTTCTACAAAATCCTCCTTCCACAAGACAAGAGTCATGCAGGTGACCAGGAATCTCTCAGAAATAAACTGTCATAATCATATCCTTGTGCTATTTTCTGAACCTGAACTAGAACACTGTAATACTCGGAACAATGCCTAAAGGAAACATTGAATCTGTATACGCCATCAAATTTTGGCGCAAAAATGGCAATGGTAAACAAGTACAAACCTTTACAATTCTGTTGTACATTTTTTAGTGTAACTTGAATCTTGTTTCCCTGTTGATTCTTGTACAAAATTGAGGTCAAAATTTTGAGATCCCGGCAACCGAAACAGTACAGCCACTTTGTCTCTGCAAAAACAGCCCTCTTCCAACCATTTGGATCCATACAGAGCTAAAAAAGTGACCAAAAAGAGGTCCTGCAACCCCTCGAGTGCTAACCATATGACCATAACCAGAGGAAAGCAGGTAAATAAGGTCTCGAAATAGTTGGAGTATTACCCCACAGCACTTGGGTACTCTCCGTTAGCAGCCAAATAACCCAGTAAATAGCGTGGTAAATACTGGGCATACACAGGTTTCCCCTGCAAATTATAACCCAGGATTCTCCAACAAGCCTTCGGACCCATCAAAACCTCAGTGTCTAACTGCATACTCTTGGGCAGCTGGGAAGCCCCAACAACTGACAATTCAAGCTTGCAGCAGGATCCATCACAACCACCATAGTTATCTTTATCAACACTTCTCATAAACTCATGTTTGAGATTTTCAATATCAATGAGGTCATGACGTGTCAGAGACAAGCCCCAGTAGAACACAGTATTGGGTTCTGCAACATCATGATCGACATACTCTGTTGGGTTAGGATCACAGTGTCCTTGTACATCTTCAAGCTGCAGGAAAATGAAAAACAATCATCTGAAAGTGTCGGAGAAGCTCAACGGACTAAAACTATTACTCAAGCATGTTGCAACACTCGTAGAATTTTTGCCAGACACAAAAACACAGGATATATTAATACATCATCCTATCTTCGTGTTAATATCCATGGCCCTATGGATTCAAAATCAACTCGACTACAGGATGCCAGGTTTCACAACCCACTAAATGCCATGCACAAATAGCTCAATGAGCAACATTTGGCAAAAGAACATTCAATGTGGTGAAACACAACTCAAGACTATAAAGCATAGTGCAGAATACGCAGAAAGGATGAATACAAGACATGAGAGAGGGAAAGGGAAATTTTACCCTGAGGAGGAGGGTACGGAAGCGTGATTTTACCCAACCTAGCCAATCTTGTAACTCGTCAACATCAGGAGCCACGAGATGAATTCTCAAAAAGAACCTATACCTTTTTGAATAAGGAAAAGGCTCAAATAAGATGCGCCAGTCAAAATCCGGTTTAGGATCCTGCACTCAAGGGGAAAAAAAAGAACCTTTAGCATAATCAGCACATGCCCCCTTTAGGGTTGTCAATTCTGATTTCTACAACAGTAACCTTTTGTTAACACAAGGCCCAAAGAGAAACAGTCAATGAAGCAATTCGGTGAAACCCAACAATGGAAATCCAAGTCAACAATGACAACCTGATAATACTGGTTGAACAACAACCATTAACTGCAGAACTAAAGAAAGGCAAAAAGCTTTGACCACACTCCTATGCAAAAAAAAAAAAGGCAGGCGCATAGTTCAAGACTTTTACCCTTGTCAAGGAACATCCCCGGTGAAACTCTGCCATGATCTTATCAAAGGTGCTTCTTGTTATATTAGAGTTGCACCACTCGTACGGACTACAAGGCATCATGATTGGCATAAGGGAGCGACCATCAGGACGTGGAACATGCACTAGTTTACCTTGCAGAACCACAGGCTCGGGCCATCGCCAGTGCAGAAATGTATCAAAAAATATTGAAATAAGAGCACTGACACTTGCATTAGGGAAACTCCTACAAACATAAGCGGCAAGAACTGCCAAATGAATTCCACCAAAAAATCCAAGCAACTGCAACCAGGAAAATTGAATTGAATGAGACACCAGAGCTAAGTGCCGAAAAAAATGAAAGCAAAATGCAAAAGCATGAGGTCCATTTCAAGCCAAGGATTGGCATGGGCAAAAAAATAATTGACAACTGCTTACATGAGAATAAATTCCTCGTCTCTTGGCCCACATTTTAAGGCATCGCAGCATCCCTTGGAAGTCCTGAAAATAGATGAGGAGCATGTAGATATATTATTCTACGTCAAACAGTTTTTTTTGTTACTCTTAATGGTGAAAATTGAACAAAAAGCCACACATTCCATACAAGATATGGTAACATCAACATGCCAACAAATGCCAAAAAAAGGGACAAGCAGCAAAAGCTGAACCTAATACAGTATATACAAATATCCTTGTGTATGACTGTGATCAACTATCAACAAATGACAGGCCGCCAACTGGGATTTTACTAGCGTCTGGTGCACATTACATGATTATACGTCCCCTTGTATAATTATGCTTACATCTATGTATGTATGCAGCTAGGTACATATACCTATACATGTGCATCCGTCTGCGTGTAAGAAAGAAGGGAATGGTTTCATCCACATTCATAACTAGAAAAATGTTCAATTAGAATATTCAACAAATTAGGTGAACATGAGCTAAAAGTCAATATGTGAACCAATGTAATAAACAAAATTACATCAGAGAAACAAAGGATCTCCTCCCTCACATGCTGCAACCAAAATAATAAACAACAAAGAAATACAAATAGAAAATTAAAAAAGGAGAAAAGGAAATATTGATCAGCTAAAACACAACACCAAAACTAAGAATTATGTGGAACAAAAGGTTAAGAACATGGCATACTAGTGAAAGAGCGCTAGCAAATGACTCACACTTGGACACAGAAGAATACATTGTAACCAGCTAGTACTTACTCTCTAATTATCAGCCATAGCTTCAAGTTTGACATGTGTCTGGAAACAAAAAGAACAATATTGACAGGTGGACTGTGTAATTCAACTTTCGGGTTGACTCATATGGTGCCTGATGCAAATGGTAAGGTTGCTCCACTGTGACCTCGATGGAGGGCACAGGCTCAAACCCAGAAAGAGCCTCTTTGCAAAAAGCAAGGGACAGGCTATGTACATTTGACCCACCCTAGACCCTGCAATCACAGGAGCCTCAAGCACTACACTCCCTTATATGACTCACATGGAAGTCAATAATACTCAAAAAAGGGGAGAGAGAGAGAGAGTGTGGAGTGGTGTTTGCAGAAAGCTGACAATCTCCCCCATATCCAGAGCTTTCTCTAGGCAATAACTGTTAAGGAAAATTTAAAAGGGTAAAGGGCAGAAGAAGGCTTTGATGCAACAAGAGAGTGTGATGATCCACTTGTGACATGATTATTTAAGCACAAGCCTTTCCTGATATATTTTTCTTTGACAATCATGCCCTCTCCACTGCAAACATTAACTTTGTCATTGTTCAGTTGGTACCTTGTGAAAAGATAACATGTTGCTACTGCTACCCTCTTCAGAGCTGCCATGATTCTGCCTTTTGTAACTTCCTCATCTTTCCTATCTTCTCAATAAAAAGTGGGGAATGAGGAGTATTAGGTGAAGGAAAAAAATAAACTCCTCTAGCACTGCTATAATATTGTGAAGACTAAATTTTATTTAGCATCTAGTCTAGGTCAGTCAATTACACACTATCCACATTTTTTATTGTAATTTGCTATTATTGAAAGTCAAATGCAATGTGATTAGGGTCATAAGACTACAAGTTTCCTTTATGCAAAGAACTTCCTATCATTTTAAATAAACTGTAAAGAAATCCAACATTAAACACGAAACTCAAACCATATTAGTGTTAAGGTTAGGGACAACAAATGTAAAGTTCAGCAGAAACCTGGCCTGAGAATATCTTATGGTAACAATCATAACAGTACATCCATGTACATTGGTGGTAAATCTACGTGGATGTGTGTACATAGCATATCTATGTAGATGTGTGTGTATATGTGATGCACACGTGTGTAAACACCCACACACACACACACACATGCACAAATGATTCATTGTTCCTCATGTATTCTCCTCCACTGGTTTTCAGAAACATTAAAGCATAGAAAATTTTAATGCAAAGTGCAGAAGACACCTGATCACAAAGACCCTTCTAAATTTATGAAGACATGAGCATAGGAATGTATCATTAAACCCAAAGGTCCCGTTTGGTATCGGGATAAGCCTGGGATAAGCCAGGGATATCCCCGTTCTTCGTTTGGCATTGCAAAAAGTCACGAGGATAAGAGGGGTTAAGGAGAATAGGGATAAGGGAGCTTAACCCCATTTTTGGGGTTAGATATGGGGATAACTTATTCCACCAAAAAGATGGAATGACTTATCCTTGCCCCTTAACCTCATTGTTACCCTCATTTGCCCCTTCTCTTGGTTCATAAAATAATAATATATTTAACTCTAATAATTATTTTATTACTATCTAATGACGTTAAATATATTATTAAATAAAATTCTTAATCAAATCGATACCACCTATAGAATATATTATTATATTTATCTTATATATCATTATCTTTAAATAGTGCTAATAAGTATTTTAATATATTATTATATATAATATAATATCATATATTATTATCTTAAATTAGTATTTGTACTTAAATTATTAGTATTAGTACTAATAAGTATTAGTATTACATCGTGTTCTTAAAATAGTAATATAATTAACTCTAATAACAACTTTATTTCTAGTTAATGACATTATGTCATTAAATAGAAATATGAATCAAGCCAATACGGATGGAATATATTATTATACTAAATAATAGTAATAAGCATCTTTAATATATTATTATACATAATATAATAATATATATTATTATCTTCGATAGTACTAATAAGTTTTTTAATATATTATTATATATTATAAAATAACATATATTATTATCTTAAATTAATATTAGTACTTATATTAGTAATATTAGTACTTACATACTAATATTAGTATTAATAAGCATTAGTACTACATTAGATTTATAAAATAATATACTTAAATTCAATAACGGCTTCATTACTAGCTAATGACATAATGTGTACTTTAATATATACTTTAATATATACTTAAATTCAATAATACTTAAAATAATATATATAATACTTAAATAAATCTATAAGCATCTTTAATATATTTTATATGTAATATAATAATATACATTATTATTTTAAATAACACTAATAAATATTTTAATAGATTATTATATAATATAATACATATATTATTATCTTAGATTAGTATTAGTACTTACATACTAGTATTAGTACTAATAGACATTAGTATTACATCGGATTTATAAAATAATAATATAATTAACTTTAATAATGGTTCATTTATTATATTGAATAATACTATTAAGTTTATTTAATATATTATTATATTCTAATTATATGTTAATTATTTGTAGTATAAATTGAGTGTCTTTAAAATATAATTAAATTCAATAACTTGAATTAAGTATGTTTAGTGTATCATGATACGAATAATAAAAAATAAAAAAATATTTACACTTAATATACTACATATATATTGAATATATAGTTATATTACATAAAATAATATAATACCCATGTTACTTTAGATTAGAAGGGTAGCAATGTCTTTTTCACAACTTATCTTCCATATTGTGCTCATTTTCACCAAACAGAGAATAGGATTAACTTTTTTCTTATCCCCTCACATACCAAACACATCACAGAATAAGGATAGGGATAAATTAATCTAGGTTAATTTATCCCTATTCTTCTCCTTTTCTATCCCGATACCAAACGGGACCAAAGTATATAGCTCACATTTGTTTGGACTTTCATTATTAGTCTTTTTATAGTTTACGCTATAATTGGTCATGACATGATTCCACTATAATCAGTTCGGAGATTTTGGACAACAACAGATTTTAAACCATGCTCAGAAAGGTGCAGTAATTTGATTTCCAAACCATCATTAGCATAACCAAAAAGGTGTCTAGCTGTGAACTCACAATGGCGCATGAATATTAGCCACAATAGCAGTTGCATTTGTCAATAACATCTACATCTCTCGCTCAATCTAAACCTCACTCCAATTAAAACCAATAATCCTCTCACTGAATTTTACAGTGCCATTAAGAAGCTAGACATACCACTTCCTCCAAAACGCCTACAAAAGTAGCATATAAGCCGCTCCACCATACCTTACCATTGACTAATTGAGGCCAAGTATCCACATTATCCAACAACAAAATCATTAATATTCTCTGTATTTCATTAGTTAGATTGAAGCATTAACACTTCGCCTTTGCCAAATCAAACTGACTCTGTGGACATCACTATCATTAAATGTGACAAGTTTCCATGATTTGCCCTAGTAGTGAAGAACCAACAATGAACAGCAGGCACAACCCCGTTGCTTCTGTCAAAAGGTAAAGAACAGTGATTGTATGATGACATGCAAGGAAATACCCCATCTTGTCTTGCAAGATTGCACGAGCTAGGAATTGGCAAAAAAATCACCATAAATCTAAATTCATCCTAACAAAAATGTAAAAGGATAAAATCCAAAACAAAAGTTATGCCAGACAGTCAGAGTACACAAGGAGACAAGAAAATAACAGTCTACCAGCAATATGTGCATGCCTTAAAGAAGAACTCAACTTTGGAATGAACAATATAAAACGGATAACTACTGAACAAGATATTACAAATGGTACCTTCAGGTTTGGAACAAGATTGAGGATGCATATATTCGCACGAACTCCAGATAAGCTTCTCCAACTGGTTTCATCAATTTTGAGCAAGGAGGGATCAGAAAGGTCAACATTCTGCCAGATGCAACACAAATGAGGGCAATCAATTTTGAGAGTCACATTTACAAGAGTAGTAACAAAATAAAAGTTATAATGTCATGAAACTCACAACAAAAAACATAACCAAATAAAAAGGAAAAATGCATACATTTAAGAAACCCGAGACACATTCTCAGTTTAGCAAAGAAATTTAACAAATGGATCAAGCAAAGCAAATCTCAAATGCCATACAGCAGGTGAAGTGGATACTCCTAACACAATATAGAAATACACACAAATGCAGCAAATTGACCAACTCAGACCAAGAACCATACGAAATGCCTAAAGCTTATTTTCATTGTATTAGGATATGACAGTAGAAAAACAATCACGTCATTGAGATTCTGCATACATACTACAGGTGACAACAGGCAAACATACATAGAGTTATCAATCTCAACAGTGAAGGCCAACATGCAACCATGCATCCTTTTTTTTTTGTTAAACTTGCACTAACACTTACTCGAAATTCCTCGTTACAGATGTCAAGGGGTTCCCTATCAACCAGTAAAAGAATATATAAGGACCCACAAATAAATTATGGGGTATTTACACAATTATGTCAAGTATAGGGTCTTAAATGCAAAAACATAACAAATAGGGTCTTAATTAAATTCTTCATACTCTAAATCAACCCCTAAATAAACCATAATTTCTAGCCTATAGTAGAAACATAATCTTAATAAACTAAAAGTATAAAAGAAAGTATTTTAGTCATAGGATTAAAGTAGGATGGGTGAAGTGGAGACTTGCCACGGGGGTCCTGTGTGACTGCAAGATCCCAACGAAGCTGAAAGGAAATTTCTACCGTATGGCGATAAGACCTGCAATGTTATATGGTAGCGAGTGTTGGGCGATGAAGGGACAACATGTCTCCAGCATGAGTGTTGCCGAGATGAGAATGTTAAGATGAATGTGCGGGCATACTAGGCTAGATAAAATTTGTAATGAGTATATTAGAGAAAAGGTAGGAGTAGTACCAATTGAGGACAAATTGAGAGAAGGGAGACTGAGATGGTTTTGGCATGTTAGGCATAGACCTAGGGAGGCTCCAATTAGAAAAATGGAGCATATTGGAATAGAGGAGGGGAAGAAAGGAAGGGATAGACCTAGATTAACTTGGAAGAGGGTAGTACAATATGATTTGAAAACATTAAAATCATTTAGAGTGGAGACAGAGAATCCATATAGCCTACCCCAATTAATTTGGGATTAAGGCTTGGTTGAGTTGAGTTAAAGACCTTCTAAAAGAAGGGGTAAGACCGAAAATATGATTAAAGACCCTTTTTAACAAAAAGGGTAAAGATCGGGCACACAAAGAAGATTATTACTTTAGGATTGAAACTATGATTATGACTAAGACCCTTCATAAAGGGGATAATATACGTGTTTGTGATTATATAAAAACTATGATTGATGTGGATGCGCTATTATGATGATTCTATAATTAAGATTATGTTATTATAATTAGATTCCTTAAAATATTTTATTACTGTTAACAAGGTGACAACATTTCATCGATGGGAAGAGATCTCATATCTGTCCTTAAGGATATAGGGACATGGGTCATCATTGCAAGTGAAAGAAAGACATGGTGTCTCTTATTGAATTGATAAAGAAAAAGAAAGAAAGAAAAGGGTCTAATAGTCCAGACTCGGAACATCTTGGGATAGTGGGCAAGATAAACTACTTGAGTACACTCGTGACTAGAATCAGGACAACATAACGGGGACCTACATGTTCTAGACAGCCGAAGGCCGCTAAGCATCCCCACTCAACAACTAAAGACTGCTGGTGAGTGGTTATTCCCATCTCTTATATGAATAAACCACTTAGTCGAAAGAATTACTGATAGCAAGAAAAAAACCAACCAATTGAAAGATCAAAGAAAGAAATATTATAACTCAAAATAAAACTGATCAAGTTTAAAGGTCAGAACTAAGTTTCTGATCATGACTTATTATTAAGATTCAAAATGATTATATGATTATATCATGCAAGTATGCACACATTCTCTATAAGAACTATCAAAGTAAGAAATGTGCAAGCCATAGAAAGAACATAAAAAAGAGATATAAACTCAATTTATTATCTCAAAGAAAGCAAAATCTAAGATATATTTTTGTATATGTTATTACGATTTTCGACGATTCTTATGATCTAGTAGTAATATTTATTCTTTGACATTTTTCCTATCAAAAGAATATGGTAATTAAAAGAGAAATTTGCACGACACTAAAGAAAGTAAATAGCTTAAGCATGAACTAGTTAAATATTTCAAAAGAATAGGATAATTTAAAGAGAAATTTGCACGACATTAAACAAAGTAAATAGCTTAAGCATGAACTAGTTAAATATTTCAAAAGTCTATTGATTGTTTCACATTCTTCTGGTAAGTTCATATAGATAAATGAACTTTAATTTTAATATTTGGATCAGTAGAGAGTAAATGATCACTCACAAATTCAATTTAATATTTTTAGGAAGGTTTGTTAAGAAGAAATTCAATAAACTCTGCTACGCCGGATCCACACTTTGATCCTGGTCAGTATTAAATTTTTGTCATTTAAGTTTCTTTTATTTTATTTATAATTTGTGCCATTACCAGAGATGATCTAAGATACGACGGACCATCTGATCTGAGTAGCGGCATCACTTTCTTTGCAATTGTGATTGTTTTCTAATTATAAAAAGTGGGACCGTAGCCTCAATTTGATTGCAGAATAGGTTACTCTGGAATTATTTATCCGGAATAGCGTATACTAGAATAAGGAGTGCTTAGCTTTGATAATTTTGTGGGACCCACTAGCGGAATAAGAAGGATAAGCAATTCTTGGGTCTAGGGTCGAATTGCTTATTCTCCTTATTCTCCGAATAAGCTATTCTGCACCGGTATAAGCCATTCTGCTTGTCAAAGCTAAATTAAGCTTATTCTCCCTTTATTCTTCCTTATTCTTCTCCTATTCTCCAATCAAAGTGGCCCTTAAAACAAGGATTATTTGATGTCAAACCTTTGACATAGCAGCACCCAAACATGTAAGAAGCATGATCTCAATATTGAATAACATGACACAATACATTAGCACTAATTAAAAGCAAGGAAGGAAGGATTAGCACAGCCGATCTGATTGCCTTTTGGCCCATCTGATCCTACCCCCACAGGCCCACACCCAGGCCACCGATCAGCCAATCTGGGCTAAGATTGGCTCCCCGATAGCTGATAAGGCGATCCAGCCGATCCAAACTGACAGTCCAGCAAAAATCTCATTTGCCCAAATAGGCCAGTGCCTACCCCAGAATTTTTAAGTTTTTAGTAAATTTAAATTATGTGTAGTTAAATATACAAAAATGAATATATGTGTACATATATGTGTATATAATTATATATAAACATATATGTACAGTATGAAAATATAAGAATGTATAGCATAGGTGTTTGGGCCAACTTATTTGTGGATCTTTCAGGCCTCCTGGCTTGTGCAGGCCATTGACAACCTACTTCTAATTTTTTCCTCCAAATTGTTCCCAAATATTATAAGCACATTTTCACATTTTTTCTGGGAAAATTTTTTGCATTTTTTGAAGTTTTTCATGCATCATTTGAACAAAAAAGGGAAATCAGATCAAACTGGCTCGGGACCGGTCCAGATCAGAACAGATTGTCCGATTGAATCGGTCTGGGCGGGACCAATCTGTGCGCAATTCCCGATCTTTCCTTCCTTGATTTGATTGAAAGATGGGCAGCAAAACATCATAGAAGCAGACATAGAGCTAAAAACTGGAAGGAATTCAAGGTTTCCAAGAAAGAGAGATGGTAACTTGTATGTCCTGTGAAAAAATAGCCTAGTATGGCCACTAGCCAGGTCTCTCGCACACCACATATACCTAGATTACAGAAATGTAAACCAAAAGTGAACAGTTAAAATTGGTGCCATGTAACAACATGACTGATTGGCAAATACAACAAGAGAACAAAAAGGAAAAAAAAACTTATATAGCAATAAACAAGTGGCTTCCAATATAGCTTTAAAATTGATAGATCACAGATTCTCAAAGGAACACTTGAGAGGGAAAAAACATATCAAATATTCAAAAAAAACAATTAGCATGAAAAGATAGTTCATAGTCATAACAACAGCACAGTTACCTCAGGAACAGTGAGGGCATTAAGTTGAGCATAAGGAAAATCAACAGAGATTCCATTGAATTTGAAACGCATCAGAGGAACTTTAGCGCTCTTGACACAATGAACTTCAGAAACTTCAGGTCGACTTTGAAGCATGTTGCGAAGTTCAATAAAAAAATCTTCCTGCAGCAAATCATATTCTATCTTTTGAAGAACATTTTTCAAGAAACAAAAAATGCGTACTGAGGAAAGCAGGCAAGATAAGAAGCTCACTTCCAGTGTAGCATAATAAGGGCCAACACATAAGGCGTCAATATCAGATTCAGAACCATGGACCTGCAGAAACAATGTCTTTTTTAGCGACAAATCCTAAGGACATTCAAAAGAATGAACTAAATGGCATCCCTGAAAGCAGAAGAAACATAAACATTGATGAATTATCTTTGAAAGAGAATGTGGGCAGTACCACCATTTGCTTTACAATATCACAAGAGATACAATCCAGAGATAACACCAAAGTCGTTGAGTACCACATGAGTCTAAAAACCAAGTCTACAAGTCTACAAGAAACATTTATTTTCTATTTATGGATATACAAGAGCAAAAAAGAGTTCACTATATGAGAAGGTAAAGATAATAGCTTCATGAGAGTCAGGCTCTGGGCATGTAATTGGCTTTGACGACAAACTTTATTTAATGAATTCAAAATGAAGACACAAAAGTTTACCATGTGATCACAAAAAAAAAACTCTGGTCCAATTGCAGGACCTAAGGTAGTTTATGTTCATGATAAAGTGCAAAGCTCCAGATTAAATGTGTTTGCAGTAAGCATTATGAAGTGACAAATCACAGTATTCATAGGGAATACTAGACCTTTCGAGTAAGTAGAATCCAATCATCCAAACAGAAAAAAGAAATCCTCAGGCTACAACTGAGTTAAAACAGCACCATTGTTTAGGACAATTTGTGGGAAAAAATCCTGAATTTTAGATGATCTTTTATTATACATTTGTTTATTAGACAGATGAACTGCAACCAGATTCTTGTGTAAACTGAGCTTAAATTCTGAATAAAAGGTTTAAATTATTCATGGAAGGTAGATTCAGAATCTCCCATTTCCCTCATGACAATATAGTGTCACTTGGTGGAAATTTACTCAGTACTGGAACCTTGGCTAAAAGTCATCACACGTGACACAAGATCTATGTCCCCCAAATGATACCATGAATCTCCAATGTTCAGTACTTGCATTCATCTCTCTCTGCTTGTGTTAACAGTTTCATGCTTCATCTCCAAAAAAAGAAGAGGAATATTTAGAGGCGTCAATGGATCGGTGGGATCCGATAACCTGCCCTGGATCCTCCGCACAAGGAACCGGATTATGATCACTGTCTTTGATCCAGCAATCTGTTTCGGGGCACACCCGAAGTTACCTTCAACAGGGTAAGGATCAGATCGCCCAGGAGACTCCATTTGGATCAGACTTTTCTGCCCCGATCCCCAACTATAACCGCAGAGATGCTAGGGTTTCTTTGCACCGATCCTCCCAGCCGCAGTGCTGCAGCAACCATGGTCACCACCACCAGCAATTCTCCACACTTTGGGCTCCCCCTGCTTGGCGTGCTCGTCACAGGCCTGCAGTGCTGCATCCCCCAGCTGTAGCGCTCCGCCTCAGCAGCTGCAGTACAGTTCCCCTGCAACCCTCCCAGCAGACGGCGGATCCAATCGATCCAGATCCGCCCCCCTATGCTCGTCACTGCAGATCCACCCCCCGGGTGCTCGCCCGCCATAGTGCTCTGCCTCCTCGCAGTGCTCGCCTCCCCGGCAGTGCAGGCACCGCGAGAAGTACGACCACACGACTCGGCATGCTTTCGTCCTCAGCATCTGCGAAGGCACGGTCGACCTCTCCTCGTTCAAGCGGTGGCTTGTGAGTTTGTGCTTGTTCTCGCCCACTGTTGATGGTTCTATCTATTGCCGTGTTGATTGGACAGAATCCCTTGTCAGGTTTTCATTTTTGGGATGTTTCTTCTAGTACATCGGTTTCGTACAGAAAGGAGGCCAGATTTTTGGTACAATTTTCCGTTCTTACTGGCTAGGCTTGCGCTGACACACCATGGAGTTTATTCTTACTCTGATTTTGTGTGATTTGGGAGTTCTTTTGACCTTTTTCTAACCCAGAACATGGAAAAGATTGAACTTTGTTGGCACATTTACACAAACGTTGCAATTTGAAAGTGACCCCTTTGTTTAAGTTTTAAATAGGCAATCTTTGGTTGTTTGGTGTATAGTAGTTGTCATTTAGGAAATGCATGAGCGGCTCCCTAAAGTTGGAAAGAAAGGAGAGCCAAAAGGGACTAATCTGAGCAGATCCATTTTCCGTTGGCATATTTCCCACAGCAATCATTTTGATTCTTGAATGCAAAAATGTTGCTAGGAAGGACTGGTCAATGAGGAAGCTTTATATGCATTTGTTTACCATGAAAGTTTTGGTGCTTGCTCTGTCCATATCATTCCGTTTTCTTGGTGGTTATCGGTTTTTACCTTTTTATTATGTGAGAATTGAGCTTACTTTTTGTTTCCTCACCTTAAGATTTTACCCTTAACCTTACTTTTGAATCTATTTTCTCACCCTCCAGTTTTTACTTTTATATGTATAAACAGACATGTGAGTTACACACACATGTGAGTTGAGCTTGTTAATAATTTTTGGCCTTCAGGCCTTACCTTTTAATTTACTTTCTTTGCTTTCAGATAGGATATCTTGGATGTTGCAAGAAACGTGACTTTGTTAGCTGCTACATGTGAGCTTGTTCTTTAAAAGGTCTATATATATTATACTACCATCTTGATATTCAAAAGACACCTAAATCTATCAATACCTTATAGTTTTCTTGACTCTATTAGTAATTCTAATTTCAGTTAAAAGAGACAGCAGAGAAAGTACGATTGCAGATTTGACTACCTCTGTGCGCAATTACTATTCCTGGTTTTCCTCCAAAAAAATTTTGCCATGTCTTATTAATTTCCTATATTACTATTAATTCCATTAAAGTCCACTACAACATGTGCGCACTCACTGTCATGTACTTGTGGTACCTGAAAGGCAGTGGGTTTGCGGTCAATGCAAACTTTTGCATCTTTGTGGCGCATTTCAGAATTCTTCGAAATTGTACAGCCAAACAAATTGTGTACAAACATGTTTATTGCAAGTGGATGTTCTGTGAATTTTGTCTTATTACTAGTTGCCGCTATGGATTAATGCCAAATTTCCTTTTAGATCTATTAATAGTCAATTTTGTAATTGTTGTCATATAGTTAGTCTTTTAACTTTAGAATGTTAATCTTGTGATGGGTGTAGGGGCATTTAGAATTTAAAAATTATAGCAAGTGTTTCAGAGAGTGCTGATTTTCATGCAGAGAATGCAGAAACAAGTATTGAACAATCTTATGGTGGACATTCGCACAAAGGAAGTTGAGATCTAAGGTTTGGTTGGATTTTAAGGGGGTCGTAAATAAAGATGAGATTGTTGTTGCCATCTGTCGGTATTGTCAAAAACGTTTAGTTGGTGATAGCACAAGTGGGACAACACATTTGAGTAACCACACTCAACGATGTCCTGATGCTTAGAGATCAAAAAGAAGTAGGGAAGATACAGAACAATTAGCTAGTGGAGTTGTTCAGGAGAAGTCCGTTTTTATATTTGATAATGAAAGAAGTAGGGAAGATTTTGCAAAACCAGTCATTGTGTACTAGGATCCATTTTCTATTATTGCGCATGGATTTTTTCGAAATTTTTTAAAAAATGCTCAACGCGAACTCACTTTGTTATCACATAATACAATGAAATCGGATTGCACGAAATTGCATGTCAAAGAAAAGGAAAAGGTGTACTCATCACTTGAAAGTCTCACATGTCAAGTAAGCTTGACATTAGATATGTGGACTTCCATTGGCAATTATGGCTATTTGTGTTTACATGCCATTATATTGATGATGATAGGAATTTGAGAAAGAAGATCCTCAACTTTAAATATGTCGAGATTCCCCATGGACATAGAGAAATAACAAAAGTAGATTGGCAAGCTAGTAGAGTGGAACATTCATAAAAAATTATTTTCCATTGTACTAGATAATGCTAGTACAAATAATAAAGCTATTAAGATGCTCCTTAGTAACTCTACATTCAAAGAATTATTGCTTCTTAATAGATCTTTGTTCCATGTAAGATGTAGTGCTCACATACTGAATTTGGTTGTTCAAGAAGGTTTGAAAGAGATTGAAGATGTTATTGTCAAGATACATGAAAGTGTGAAATATGTGAAAGGTTCACAACTAAGGAGGGAGAATTTTGTAAAAACTATAGGACGGGAAAAGGGTCCTCAAAAGTCATTGATCTTAGATGTGCCTACCAGGTGGAAATTCTACATATTCGATACTAGAGACTACTATTGAGTTTGAAAAAGTATTCTCATGCTTACATTTGTATGACCCAACTTATATTCATACACCTTTGATAAAGGATTGGGAGAATGTTGATTGTTTTCTATAAAGTGACCGAGAGACTTTTGGTAAGTAAATTTCCAACTGCAAATCTTTTCTTTGGACATATATGTACAATTCATGTGTCTCTAAAACAGTAGTGTTATCACAAAAAGTCATTCATTTCTTTAATAACTTCACGGATGCTTCTCAAATTTGAGAAATATTATAAAAAAACAAACATACTTCTTGCAATTGCATCTATTTTGGATCTTCGATTCAAGATATTTATGGTGAGATATTTTTTTGAAAAGATTTATGGTCATGAAGCAGAAAAGAAGGTAGAAGAAGTGAAAATGGATTGCAAAAGCTTTATGATACCTAACTGATGTTGATGTGCCTACAAGACATGATCTCTCGTCTGATAGTAGGGGTGTCAATGTTTCTTATATGACTAGAGTATCAAAGAG
The DNA here is from genome assembly GCA_030544215.1 of Zantedeschia hybrid cultivar. NCBI lineage: Eukaryota > Viridiplantae > Streptophyta > Magnoliopsida > Alismatales > Araceae > Zantedeschia > Zantedeschia hybrid cultivar. The sequence goes on along the minus strand of JARZZO010000005.1, from coordinate 79,885,517 downwards.
AACAGTGAGCTCCTCCTCTCGTAGCACATTGACATCTATGTACATGGAGTTTGATCAATTTCTTCATTAGTCATTTTTGGTCTCGTCAGAAAAATCTGATTAGCATATTAATTTGGAAGAACCAGCAAAACCAGAGGACAATTTGGATATCTTAAAGTGGTGGAAGACTAACTCTTCCAAATATCCAGTACTTTCATTAATTGCCTGAGATGTGTTGACAATTCCAATGTCTACCATGGCATCTGAATCAGCTTTTAGTACAGGGAGTAATGTGTTAAACAAATATAGAAGTTCATTGGATCCTCCCACTGTACAAGCTTTGATATGTACTAAAAATTAGCTTCATGATGATGACTCTGCGATTGACACGTCAGAGGAGGATGCACTTGCATATATTTTTGCAAGCAGCAAGTTACTTGATGAGTACGAAGATGACATAATAAAAATTCCTCATGAAGACACATTTGAGATATCTTCAGCCTCTAATTAAGTATCTTTTCTTTACCTTAATTCAGTTTTTTTTCTTTAAGTATTGATCCATATGGTCTCTGCATTTGCATTTTTCCCCTGATCAAACCTAGGTGATGACTATTCTCTGTGTTTTCCTCAGGTGGGCTACATAAATATATGGTAAACTGGTTTCTTATGAAAATTGAAAATTTTTCACCGCAGATTTAGTTGTTTACACCAATTTCTAAGCAAAGTCTACTAAGTCTTTCTCTGCACAAAGATGGGTTCCAATTTTTGTCTATATTAGAATAAGAGGATATTTATAATAATTTAGATATCTACTCTAATTTTGATCCATCTCTTACCCAAAGCAAATTTAGCTATTGAACAACAACTCGGAACATGAAATTTATGTGGAATACATATTCTTATTCTAATTTTTATTGCTCCCTTGTCAAATTTAAGCTAATCGAGTGTTGTCAATACAGTATAGAGGGCCAAACTGTACATCTGTATATATTAGTTCCGCACAGCTGCATTTATATGAGGCACGATGGATCTTGTTGTTAGATCACATTTAAAAATATAACTTCAGAAAATCTACTCAATTGTTGGAAGAATCGGCAGGTTGACTCAACTAAAGCACACTTTAATCAATGCTTCATTTCTTAACTTGCTTCCATGTTTATAACTAAAGCAATGAGTGAGCGTGGATTATGTCAAGTAGTCTGAGATAAACAGACTACCACACAACCATCCTGGAGTTCATATATTGAATAAACTGGTGAACAGCCTTTTAATGGGATTCTTCTTGTTAATTTTGTTAAATATATCCTTTTGATGTCTCTTTTGGCATCCGCGTGAGGTCTCCATTTTTTTCAAAGATTGGATGTTTCTAGTTTTATGGTATGAAGGTTGGAGGAAGATGGTTTGTGATCTTTCCTTAGGAGTCTCTGTTATCTTCATGCAAATAATACTATTGTCACAGTTGTTTCACCTTCTCAGACATGCGATCAGATCCATTGCAGACATGTTTTCATCACAGTTGGACAGAGATCTCTATTTTTTTATGATAAGGAAGAGGGTGAGATTCTAGTCTTAGCTTTAAGAGTATTGTGGTTCAGATATTGTGAGCACTTTAACGCAAGCTATCCCATTTTAACTTATGTTTGAAGTTTTACATCACTAGGATCTGACTACATGTATGAGTGATGTGCTTTCTCCCTTTGTTGTTCTCTATGACGATAATGCATATGCATTTTGGTGCCTCAAAATGCTTTTGAGGAGAGTGGTAAAAATCTAATTTCACTTGAGTTTGTTTTAGTTGTCACTGTACTCTTCTTCTTGATTACCCTTGTCTAATTCATAATAACTTTGTCAGTGAGAAAATCTCCAAATGGAAGGACCAACTGGAGTAATGAAGCAATTGCAAGCACTATGGAAGATTTTGGAACTGAAGGATGCTGAAATCTTTGCACATTCGTCACATGTAGGAGCTGAAAGCCTTCATTTTGTTGGACATCTAAAGATATGAAGAAAATATGAACCCTTGGAATGTTTTGTTTATTACGCTTCATTCTATGATAGGGCTGTTGCACACTTCATCCACACTCACGCTTGCAAACAGGTGTAAACTGCTTAACTTATGGGCTTTGTAAGTGGTTGTAAACGATTTAATTCTGGGCTTGTAAACATGTGTAAACATCTCAAATTCTGGGCTTGCAAATTGGTGTAAAAAGTTCAAATTCTGTGCTTGCAAACAGACGTAAACGGCTCAAATATGGGCTTGTAAAAAGGTGCAAACAATTAATTACGAAAACCCAGATTAGATTCAAATCCGGATCCATCCAATGGCCAAAAGAAATTTCATATGTGAGTTTTCGGATCAGATTCGAAACCTGTTTCCGAAGTACGGATCAGATCCTGATCCGGATCCAAAAATGTCTCATAAAATCGGGTCGGGTCCATATTCGGATCTTAGTTCATATCAAGGTTTAAAAACTCGGCTCGGATCGGCCGAGTCGGACCGGTTTTGGGCCGACCGTGCCGATCCCGAGTAACCTAGCCGAGTCCAGAACTCGGATCGGCCGGTCCAAGCCGGATCGGGCGATCCGGGACCGGATCGGGCCCGGTCGGCTCGGATCGGCCCGACCCAGCCCCCAACGGCTAGTTTGACTAGCCGTTGGGGGTCAAACTAGCCGTTGCTGGCCGTTCCCAAACGGCCAGCAACGGCTAGTTTGGGCCTTGGGGGTCTATTTAAACCCCCCCAAGGCCCTCCTAAGGCTCCACAATTGCCCTTTGAGCCTCCTTACATTCTTGCTCTCTCTCCCACTCTCTCGATCATAGAATTCTCTCTCCATCTCTCCCACGAGGTTACTTCTAGTCTACTACAAGCTCTGCGATCTCTCATCTTCTTGTGCTGTGAAGGAATGGCATCTCAAGGTGCTGCTGAGCGGTCATCTGGGAATCCTCCTAGTGCTGATCATGCTTGGGGTCATTGTACACCGGTGGACATGGGCCAAAGAAAGGTACCTCAAATGAGTAAGCACCTCAAATGAGCCTGAATTCAACCCAAATGATCGGAAATGGGCGGAAGGTGAGTTAGATAATGTTCCATTACTTACTGATTTTCAACCTCCTTCTCCAAAACGTCAGAAGAAGAGCAAAAAACAAGCACCAAGCAAAAGGAAGAGTAGTACTGGAATTCAAATTGCTGATCTGGAGACTATCGAGGAAGATGATGAAACGCCAGAACCAAGTGATGAGATCCAATATCAAACCTCAAATGACTCGACATCAAAGACAAGCTCCGACAGTTCTGAGGATGGCAGAGATGCTACCAGTGCCCCAGCCCCAGCTCCACCAATTCAATTCACTGGAGAAGAAGAATACACACATGCTACCCAAGATGAACATCATGGTAGCAGAGCAGGACGTGAAGAATCTTCCATTCAAACATTCAACAGATCAAGGAGAAAGGACAAAAGTAAAGTTCCTCAGGAATATCAGGAGCAACTATCAGATGTATCATCATATTCTCCATACGAAGGGTATAGTCAGCCTACTGGATATGTAGTTTACCCTCCTCAACATTCTGATACATCCGACTATTCAGGGGGTTGTCTAGAATATCTACAATTTTCAGTCATTTATACCAATACGGATGACTATAGCCGGTATGTGATGCAATATGAACAATACTACCAGAGCTATATGTCATAGGCTGAGTATGTTAGCCATATGTTCATTCAGTATAATGTACGTTTGGAAAAAATGTAAGTTCATAATCATATATGTAAGTTTATTCAAGGTTTTTTTGTCCAACAACATCTTATGTACTTCAAATCAATATATTTCAACACAATTATACATTAGACTTGTGTTTTATATTTTTTTCACATTTTTTCATATTTTTTTTCTATTTTTTTCTGCTATCCGAACGAGCCAAGCCTGACTCAGCCAGGATCCGGGACCCGATCCCGGGTTTCTTAACCTTGGTTCAGATCCTTCGTGACCCAGACCGAACCCACCCGATTTACATCCCTGGGAATATTGCTCCCCCATCCCAATCCAAAAGCCAGGAAGAAGAAGAAAGGTGATATGGGAGACCTACATCTTCAAATCAAGTGAGTGAAATTTGTTTGCATGTAACAAATAAACCTCCACACATCAGTACTCCAACTTAAGTCAACTGAAATTGAACTTCATTAACAGCATTTTTTTAATTCAATAAGTATCGTTGGAACATCAAGAATCATATAAACTGAAATGCAGGCACTTCTTAAATAAGAACAGAGGCATGGAGTGTATAAACTAGTCCTGATAATAGTTTATTAAAAAAAGGATATGAGGACTTACTCCGAGACCATATGAACCGTAGGCCAATATTGTTGCACTAGCACATTCAATAAGTTCATTTGGAAGTTGACGCTGCCAAGCTACCTTCTTTATCCACATCAACACAATCTACAAAAAAATGAAGAAGATAAAAAATGTTTCACATTTTTAAACAGATGAAAACCCAAGAGCATAAGCAAAATATCAAGCATAGTGATTAAATAAGTGTCACCAAGGTGTAACCGTGTAGGTGGCATATATATAAACATTTACATCTAATCTAGCTACATCATATGACCAACCCTGTTGCCTTGGCACAGTGCTGTCTTTCGGCATTTTAAATGGATGAAAACCCAAGAGCATAAGCAAAATATCAAGCATAGTGATTAAATAAGCGCCAACAAGGTGTAACCGTGTAAGTGGCACATGCATGAACAGTTAGATCTAATCTCGCTACAGCATGTGACCAATCCTGTTGCCTTAGCACATTACTATCTTTAGGCATCATACTTGATGTTCACACATTTATTCTACTCCACTGTTCAGTTCTATACATTTAGGCAACATGAATATAAGAAAACTGATCTAAAACGCATTACCTGAGGACATTCCAGTTACAGGTTCCCATGAACACACAAGTTAAAGTGCTACCAAGCACACAAGACCAAAACATAATAAAAATATAATCATGCAATAAAGTTCACAACCCGTATAAATAAAAATACAAAATTCAGAATGAATTCTAGGGTAGAATTTTGCAAAGAAGTCACATTACACATGTTCATGAAGCAACAGCAGAATCAGAAGAACAAAACACTACATCCATGGAAACCTCATGTTTAGGCATAGTGAGGATTTGGCACCGATCAATCAATCAAATCCATCGTCAAGTACTCTAACCAAGTACCCTGTTAATAGTGGCATAAGAAATCAAACAACTGACTTGAACCAACCATTGACAGTGTCATAATTGCCCACAAAGATTTTGGGTATGTTGCATACTGCAGGCATTCACATTTCTCTCGTCGAACAAGCACTTACTCTATTTCCTTGCACTTCTTCCTTACCGCAACACCAGCCCAAAAAAGGATCCAGAAGAGAACAAAATTCTAAGGTAAAACACACACAAAAAGCCGACGAGTACCACACAGCAAATGAGGCAAGAACCCATCTTTTATTCCCAAAACAAGATCAAGAAGTTCTTCAAGAAACAATACCAAATGGTTCAAATCACACGCATTCAAAGCTCTAAAATAATGGGAGCAGGGAACAAAGCATGAAAAGACATAAATTTTCCCTTCACAAAAAAAAAGCCAAAAACCGACCTTTTTGAGCTGGACGATAACCTCAACCCTCTTCAGCTCCTCTTCCTGAGACGGCACCAGCCCCTCGCTCGCCATCAACTGCAAATATAGAAAGAAAAAGGAAAAAGAGGAAAACGTGCCACAAAACCAAATCAAACAACGTTAATAAAACTTTATCCCAAATTTTTAAAAATAACAAAATCGAACAAAACCAAGTCACCTGTGCCAGCGTGTGATTCCTCATCTCGTCGACGTTCGCCAGCAGAACCCGACCCATCACAGAAGGACGAGGATGGGGAGGAACACCGCCGGCGGGGACAGGATGGCAAGGCAGGGGCAGAGCAGCACCACCACCACCACTACCACCGCCACCCCCACCTGTGACGACCACCGCCTGATTCGCCGCCGGCAGTAGGAAGGCGCCCTGGGGGACGACGTACCCAGGCGCCGCCGGAGGAGGAAAGGGCACGGGAAGTGGGAGGGCGACGCCCGGCGGGGGAGGGGGATGGGGCAAGCGCGTCGCGTAGGGGACCCCGGCGGCAGCGATCAGGTGGTGGAGAGGCGGCGGGGAGGGGGGAGTGGCGGCGATCCTCCTCTGGGCGGCGGGGACGGCATAGGCCATGCAAGGGGAGGCGGACGGACAGCCTGGATCCTCCGATCGGGGGTGCGAACGGCCAAGATTTAGAGAGAGAGCGAGTTTAGAGAGAGAACAACGCAACGTTTGAAAAGAAGATGGTAGAGGAGAAGAAGAAAAGAAGAAGAAGAGGGAGAAGAAGGAGAGCGTGGGACGCGGGGTGGTGGGGTACGTGTCGTGTGGATGGCCCGTCGGGGATAAAGCTGTTACCCCTTGGCTTGGACATAATTACGATAGATGCCACCAAAGTTTGAAATGGAGGCGAGTATTCTGTGGCGGACTTCTGGAAGTTTCCCGTTGGAGAGGACGAAGCAAACCCGTTTGGGAATGGAAGGAACCAAACCCCCCGAGTCTACGCTGGCGACTGAACTTCGAACCTACTTTCTTTCGCAGAAGGCCACGTTTTGAGACACCATTCGACCCTACTTTCTTCATTAAGGATGTTGTAGTATGAAAAAGAGAATTTTTTGAATTTAATTTGATAGATTATCTTTAATATCTATCTTGGTTAATGAAAAAAGGAGTAAATTCTCATTAATTATTCTCGTATGTTAGATTTCAAAAAATATCATGCTTGCTTACATAGTATTCTATATACCTCCTAATATATGTAATATTCCAAAATTATCACACTGATAACATATTTAATGTGCATAGACTTTTTCATAAAAGCCATTGAAATTACATGATATATATGGAATCTTGTAAAAGAATACCGTATGCTAACATTCAAACAGACATGATATTTGTTTAAATTTAACATACAAAGATGATTAATATGAAATTATTCTTAAAAACAGAAATAGATATGCGAAATTGGCTTAGAATATACACACCAATCTCTGTATACGGTCCCAGACGTTACGGGCGCCTTTTCCACAGTTCATATCTAGCCTGTACAAACGCAGAGCCCAGCTGGCTCAAGCCCATTTTGGGGCCCAATAAGTACACGCGGAAGAAATCGTGCACAATTAACTAGATGCTTGTTGGCCCCACTACACTGGTTTATTTATTCTCGATGAAGCGTTTAATCTAATGCTCCCTGCGTGGAGCATTTTTTTTTTCGATCAAAAAAAAAAAAAATTGCTCCCTGCCATGGAGCATAAAGCCGGACCAAGAGGGTGCCCATTTTCTCTGTATGACTTAGAACGTTTAAATAAATAAGCAAAATTTTTAAGTAATGTTTTTCTTATCAAGGGTAAGTAAGGTGAACAATGGTCTATTCAGATTTCCATGTCGTTGAACAATGGTCTATTCAGATCGAGTAAAACTTGTTGCACCGGTTTCTATGGCATTGGATGGTGATTGATTCAGATCGAGTAAATAGCCTCTAATAGTGGCCCCAGCCTAGCAACTAAGTTGGTCATCTTCTATGTGAGGGTATTTCTTTTGTGTTATGTGAGAATATTAGATTATAGAGATCAATTCATAAAAAGTCACTAACAAATATTTTATTGTTCTCTAGTTAATGAGGTTTGATAAATGCACATGCATGATTAAACTGACTATCCACATTTTGCTTTACATTTTGTTATGTTTGGATAAGGGAAAATAACGTTTGTATATATTGAAATCATTATCTTCATAATCATGACTGCAAAGTCTTATCATGTCAACTTAAGGACTTATTTGTCAAAATTTTACTCAGAAGTCACTTTTGTTTTTACTTTCAAAACAAAAGTCTCCAATCTACAAGTTTTGGTGAAAAGTGAAAAAAAAAAAAATCAAACAAATAGCTTCCAGTTTGTAATATATTAACCTCAAAATAATCGGTCTTAAACCTATGAAAACTTGAAGTATTTCCACTTGAAAGTTGTCATTAACATGTGTTGAAATTTGCGGCACTGAAATTCCAAGAAAGAATGAAATCTTCTTCTCGATATGCTGACTACTTGATTTAGATGATCCCTTCATCTTTTTTTGTGAACAACTATGATTTTGAGGAACATTGGACACTTCCTCTAAGCCAAGTTACTTATATGTCGATATAGACAAATATGTGTCTACGTGTATCAACATGGCTCAGGATTATAATGTTAAGAATCGCAGTATCTCGCAGTGATGGACAAAAGGAGAGAAAGAAGAAGAAGAAGGAATCAGACCACACAAGAACAGAGGAAATTTACATAGTTCGGAGGTGACCTACATCGACTGTCGCACTGAGTTTTTACTTTCCGCAAGTTACAATTATAAGAGATGATACATCTTTTTAAATACAAGGAGTCTAAGGCAACCCCCTATGGGCACTATTATAATAATACCCTCAAATTACGCGGAAGAAATCGTGTACAATTAATTGGATCCGTATAAAGGCAGGGAGAAACCTACCAAAATAAGGATCAGGCTCCACACTCCTTCAACATATAAGTGGTCCGCATTGCCTCATGCGAGGGACCTGTAAGTTGCTAACATTCCTGGAGTTGCTAACATTCTAATCTAGAGCAAGATAAATGTAAAATAGACTGTGGTTAAATTTGAAATCAGGAAACAATTGAGATTGTATTATATAAAGGTGGGAATAAAACCAATATAAATCAAAATTTTATTAAAGCCAATGATCACTCTAACAATGGAAAACCCAAGAAACAAGAATGCAATTATAAAAAGATTATTTGGCCAAGAATACAATTAAAACCTCGACAGACCTACCAAAGGGGACCCAAAACCCCTAAACCATGCTTTCTCTCTCTGGCAGCACCTTTCCAAGATGGGAAACGCACTGCATCAGCATCATCTCCCCCTGCAAAACCCACCAATCACCATCAACCCATGTTTCCTCTTCTGCTTTGCCACACAACAAACATGGTTCTCACAAAAGCTGCTGGCCCTTTGTAATGCACAGGAAACTCTTTTTGCTTTCTTGGAGGCTTTAAAAGAAGAAAAAGGAAGCTTATTGCGTCATTAATGCCACTTCTTCATAAACAGCACCCAAATGATACTTGGTAATTAAGCACTATAATGTATCAGAATCAATGAGGTCGTGTCCCTTTGAAACTTGATTTATTAGCTAGTGGGCTTCTCCCACGTGCTCTCTGCACGTGCACATCCTTCTCCATCGCACGACTCCCACTTCATAAATGGAGAACGGGGCAGCAGAATAAAGAAAGTGGGAGCGCAAAACAACAAAAGGATCAATTGCATGGATATACCATTTTAAGCCTTCAATTGCAGTGACATGTTTTGAAAAATGGAATTATACAAATACTGTTGGTGCAAGGCCAACACAAACACATAGAGATTATCAGAACACGTCGAGCGGAAGCCGGTGAAGATCCTCAGTCATAGTAGAGGCGGAGAAAGTCAAAGGTCCCTCGTCGGTACGGTGCAGTTATTAGAATCGCCTGCAGATTCTATGCGCCAATATTCGAAAATGCATGGTGATTCTTCTAAGAGAGAGAGAGAGAAGAGGTCAAGAGAAAGAGAGAGGAGGAGAACTAGTTCGTGTGTTATATTTATAATATTCCATAAGAATATGTCTCCTCGAGAATTCCAACCTACATGGAACTCTATTCTACTCATCTAATGTGGATGGTATACCAAATGTGACCCAGTCACGTATTACAAATACAAATAATATACATATCTTTCTTGGCTATCCTTCAAGTCAAGTAACTTAATTGGCTACATACAAATCCTACCTCTAACTTGATTCTGAACACTCACAATCATCCTTTTTTAGTAAAAAATTTATTTGCAATTTTGTGACTATTCCATATTCTTTAAGCAATCATTTGGATTGAAAGCCTTATCATACGAGCAGTACTACTTGCAATTTAGTGAAATAGAACCCTACTCTACGTGTTATGAAACGGAATTTAACCTCAAGGTTTCCTTCATGGATGAGAAGACCAATACTATCGAGTTGCAAACTCGTTGGCCACACCCTCTTGGCATATCAATTGGTGAGTATTCTTTTTCACTATGGGTCCATTTTGTTTTCATGTAAAATGGACCAACTTATTTTAAAAGAAGAATTGTAAGGGTCAACTGATTTTAAAATACAAAAAATTACGACACTCCAAAATATGAAAAATAACATAAAATAATTAATTTACAGCAATACAAATATAACAAAATCTTATTTTATAACTATTTATAATATTTTATATTATTTTACAACGCACCAAATGACCCCTTAGAGGAGACACTAAGAAAGTATGTCTTGTTAATTGTGGTAAAATTTGATCTCTAAACTCTCATCTATACTATAATATTAAAATAGAGTTTCTATTTTCCCACCAAAACTAAAAACAAGGCACATAATAGGAGAATCAATCTCCCTTTTTTTCTCTCTCTTTACAAAGAATTACTAAGAATTTTTATTTTCCATCTCTTTTTATAAAGAATTACTAAAAGAGAATTCTTATTTTTTTGCTTGTGGATGCATGAAAATTTACATGCATCTCTCAAAGTATTGTCTTTAGAGCGGAGGTGAGATTTTCTCTTCTTCTTTAGAAAAAGGTCCTCATTGAGAAGAGAAATTACACTCTGCTTATAAACACACACCTATTTTTATAACATCCGGTGTGGGACTAAAGCGATTTACCATTTGTATGCCTCTATATAGCCCCCAGAGAAAGTACGCGTGTGTAGATCCCATTGAGTTGCTGGACGAGTCAAGCCGACTAGAGGTGTTCGGACAAGTTGATGGCTTTTTGTTCAGTTCCTATAGACGACGTCAATCGTGTAACAGTCAGAAACTGATTCGACGACGACAATCGTCTGATCAATCTTCTGGTTACTCGATAGAATTTGTAAAAATTAGTAACGCCAATGATAGAACTTGCAAGAGGAATAAGAGACGTCAAAGAGCTCCCCGTTCTTTTAGGAAGCAAAATCCTTCGATGCCTAAGTGAGGTTCTTGAAAGGAATAGATTCTCTGCAGGGTACCTTTTATCGGAGAAGGAATGGAATATATATAGTTTCTCTTTGATGCGGCATCTTGAGAGTCGCTTACCTTTAGGAGAGTTAATTGGCCCATAATCCACTCTCTTTGATTGAGAGGATCATGAGATACTGAGCAAAGAGGGATCTCCTTGTTATCATGAGAGCATATCGTGTGGACCGGCCTTAAGTGGACGGTTATGCCGTTAACTCGCAAAACCCGCCTGACGGCGAAGAAGAGTTATGGGTCGACTTTGGGGACCTTCAATCTCTCGGACAGTTAGGAGGAAGCGGCATTTGAGTCTAGACTCCTAGCCTCCCCTCAGACGAGTTGCAAACCTTTGATTACCGAGAGGGTAGACTTCTCTTTGTTCTCGATAGACATGACTTAGACACTACGGTATCTCGGGGCTTACTGATTGGTGTGTTGATCTTTCAGACCTAGTGTTCCCAAGACTTGTTGAACCTATATACTCCAAATTTCTATCTTCGACTTGTTAATCGGAGTACTGAGAAAACTCACGTAATATCCTCACGCAAGTTCCTATAGACTACGGGCCTTTGGGCCGCTTAACTAAATAGGTCTAATTGAGTTAGATCCCAATCACTCCTCATTACTGTCAAAACTAAACGTGCTATTCAAATTTGATATTTTATCCTGCGTCGCACGAACATAGAGCTAATTTGTATCCACCCTGGAGTCGTCATGCAATGCGGGAAAAGCAAACAATACAAGAATCCTGATTAACTTTGGCAGCAACACCACACACGTATACAACCCATGGCAATAACAAGAAGAAGAGTTCGTGGAGCAAGGAGATGTTTCCTACCCACAATGTAAAACTTCTTGGGTGCAGTCTGATTTGACGTAATATATCATGAGATACTAAGATATAGTATATTTTCTGAGATAAAAAGTGTAATGTATTATAATATTTTGTAACGTTTTGTATCAAATAAAATGATCTAAGGGACACAGTGGATTCTCGTCAGTCAACACCATGATATAGGGTTAATCCCGTACACGTCCTCCGCCATTAAACGTCACACACCAATACATTAATGGTAACTGCAAACCATTGACTAAGATTAGATTATACTTTCAAAAAAAGAAGATTATCAAGTGCATTATTTCATTAGTCAAGAATACTTTGACACCAATTAATCCAAGAAAAAGTAAGACTTTCCATTATGATAGCATTTTCTATTTAAAAGCCATCCTTGCCACTTTGTACTTCAATCTTAATTGTCCGCAAAGTAGAATACATAAAAACTAGACATTTACATGATCAAACTAGACATTTGGAACTCAGTATTTTGAGTCATCGGTGTTTTTTTTTTTTTTTTACTAATGTGAGAAAATAAAATTATTATCTTTAGTTTTGTTCTGATGAAATCAGTAATAATAGTAGTGTCCATTTCTTTGCAAGTTACTGAAGTCAGACATTTTTATTCTTTATTTTTATCATTGTGGGGGCAACAAGGACAGCCAGTGTTGACAACGTGGCATCTGACCTGCGGTGGGGCCCGCTTGCCTCTTGGAGGCCCAATTAAGGCCTGTGAGAGGTCCAAAAGAAGGGATCCAACAATCTAGTCCAAGAACATCAAAGATCACCTTACTGTGTCATGAGAAGATTTCCAAGAATAATCTCACATCAAAAAACTCAAAAAGACTGCCCACTTCCCGCAGCTGAAATAAAGTCTTACTCTCGTGAACATCCTTTCAATATTTCTTATAATGAAAAAAAATATATGTTTTCTATTTTTTTTTTTACTTGAGTGAATATATGTTTTTTTTCTCTCCTCCTCCTCAAGGTTTCTCACCAAGACGTCACCCGACCTTTCCTTCCACCTAGATCAGCTTGTAGCCAAACTTGGGAGGCCAATGGCTCGTCTTGTTTCCAACCTCAACAATCTTAGACTTCAGAAAAGTGTGAAAAATTTGTCTTGAAGACATGAATATCTTTGTAAACATTTTAATTTATCTAAAAAGATCTTTAGATTGTTTGTCATTGTGCTTGTTCTAAGATGGCTCTATGACTATTATTTTTTTCCCGATCGTTCGCATTCTTTAGCATGTGGATATGGACTTATAACCACTCAGTCTATTGTTGAAATGTAAGTTTTAAATGTGAAAGAACAATATTTACTACAATGTTATACGATATTGTAGTTATAATTGCCGTTCAATCCGACTACTGGAGGATAAAGATCTCAACAGTACCTTTTTAAGCTCCAACCAGATTTGAGCCTGATACCTTCCATTTAAAAAGTAAGTGGTTCAGTCTCACTACTCTTGTTCCACAGTTTATCGAATCCTTTGATATGACCTACCAAAAGAAGAGTTTATAATAATTAATTATCATTATTAATGTATAATAGGACTACAACCCCCCAAAGCAAGGAACATCCGAGTCAGATAAAACGTGCAGGCGGCTGCGTGGGACAGGGGAGCCAACGACCTTCGATGCTTTGTTTGCTACTTTCGCTCCGGGTCGTCGGCAAGGCAAGTCTTCTCGTCTTCCTCCTCCTTCCTCTTCTGCGACTCTTCGGTTCTCCGATTCTGGATTTCCATTCATGGCGGAGAAGAAGGGGGAGGCCGCGGCGGAGAAGGCGGCGACGAACCCATTGACGGGTTCTCCCTACTCGAAGCGCTACTACAAGCTGCTGGAGAAGCGCAAGGCCCTCCCCGTGTGGACGCGGAGGGAGAAGCTCCTTGAGGCCCTCTCCAAGCACCAGACCGTCGTCGTGTGCGGCGTCCCCGGCTCCGGCAAGTCCACCCAGGTCTGTACCACTCTGCCCAGTTTCCGAATTCGCTCCAAGATTGGTTCTTTCCGCTGTTTGTGCGATCGGGAGGTCGGCGGAGTTGGTGGGTTCTTCTTGCTGTCTGAGGGCTACCGTAGAACCCAGTTGGAGTGAGTTTTAGCTATTCTTGTGGTCTTGTGTTTAGAATTGGGTTGGAATTATGTTCTCTGGTTTGCAATTTGCTTGTTCAAGTTTAAGCATATGGGTACGTCTCTGTCTTGCATGATCTGAGTTGGTGAAGGAGATGGTGAAGTTTATGTAGCTCTGCTTTTTAGGGCTGTTTGGATTTTAAGTAAATAGTGAAATCCAAAGGAGTCTAGGATCATTGGTATCTATTCTTGGTTTTATTTTCGTATCTTTACATCAATCCAAATAACCAAAAAGGAAAAGCTAAACTCCAAAATGAGACTTCTACAGGAGAATTTTAGTGTTTTACATCAACCCGTCGATGCTTTTGTGAATATACCCATTTGGATTTTGGGTTCAGAGATGACTTTGACTGTTTTTGTGGGTGGGATCTTGCTTTCTTATCAGAGATTGCTTTTTTTCTTTTTTTTTTTTCTTTTGTGGGTGGGATCTTGATGTACCCAGTTGGGAGTGAGTGAGGCTTTTTTTTTTTTTTTTTTGGTATCATCTACATTTTTAGACCTGGCTAATGTCCCGGTCTGTTGGATTAAAGACTTAAGAATGTTCAATGCGGTACATGAAAAGACATTGCTTTCTTATCAGAGATTAAGTTCTGGTCCTTAGGATATATAATCAGTTATTGATAGGAGTGAGGCTAGTTAAGAAAATATTCAAAGTTGTCTGGTTTGGCAGATCCCTCAATTTGTTCTTGAGGCAGGATATGCACGCAATGGCAAACAGATAGCTTCCACCCAACCCCGTAGAGTCGTGGCAACATCTGTTTCCACTCGTGTGGCACAGGAGATGGATGTCAAGCTGGGTGAAGAGGTCGGATACTCCATCCGTTTTGAAAATTACAGTGGCCCGAAGACTGTTATTAAGTAAGTTTCAATGGTGGCAGATGATCTTGCGTATTTCATGCACATAGGGAGACTTTTGTGTTTGGAGGGATCTCCTGCCTGCCTATGCTGCTGTATTGAAGTGTGAGATTGTTACAGGTATTTAACAGATGGCATTCTTCTGAGAGAAGCAGTATCTGACAAGTTTCTCGAATGTTATAAAGTTATCATTCTGGATGAAGCTCACCTGCAGACTCTAGCTACTGATATTCTTTTGGGGTTTCTGAGGTCACTGCTGAAAGTCCGTAAAGATCTAAAGCTTATTGTGCTTCTCACTGCTCCTTTTGAGGCCAAGAAGTTTCAAGACTTTTTGAAGCCTGCCCAAGTTGTGAAAATACTGCCAAAGCTTCATGCTGTGGATATTGTCTATGCTCCCGAGCCAGTCCAGGATCACATAGAGGCCAGCATTGAGAAAGTTGTGCAGATTCTCTTGTCTGAACCTTCTGGTGACATACTAGTGTTTCTCACAGGAATGGAGGAGATTAACAATTGTAGCTGGAGGCTCACAAAAGTGATTTCCGATCTTGGAGATCGGATTGGCCCTGTGAAAATTGTTCCACTTCATTCTTCACTGTCTCTTGAAATGCAGAAGAAAGTCTTCAAGGCTGCTCAACCTCCACTGAGAAAGGGAGGCCCTCTCGGAAGAAAGATAGTGTTGTCAACTGACATTGCAGAATCATCTTTGGCCATTGACGGTATTGCTTATGTTATCGATCCTGGATTCTCAAAACAAAAGGTTTATAATCCACAGCTGAATGTGGAATCATTGCTGATATTACCAATATCAAAACCAAGTGCTTATCGTAGAGCAGCGTGTGCAAGAAGGTCACAACCTGGCAAGTGCTTTAGGCTCTACACGGAAGACGTTTACACAAATTCTCTTCCACTACAGGTTTCTCCAGAGATCCTACGTGCAAATCTTGCTAGCACCATTCTTGTCTTAAATAAACTTGGCATCAATGATTTGTTCCAGTTTGGATTTATTGACCCCCCTTCCGCCGAAGCCGTCACAAGAGGCATTGAATCATTGAACCATTTGGATGCTCTGGATGCAGATGGGAACTTGACCGAGGTGGGAGAGCTCATGTGTGAATTTCCTTTAGATCCTCAGATGTCCAAGATGATTGTTGCAAGTCCTAGTTTTCACTGTTCCAATGAGATTCTTTCCATTGCTGCCATGCTATCTGGTACTCAAAATCTCTCTCTCTCTCTCTCTCTCTCTCCATATATATGTATGTATGTATATATATATATATCATGTGTACATACATATATATATATATATATATATATATATATATGGATGAATAGATAGATAGATAGCACACACACAAAACAGATATGCACATGCCTCTCTCTATGTATGTGTGTGTGCCTTGTTGGTCTTTTCCACATCAAAGATGTTATGCTGACAGTTACTATATGTTATCTTATCTCATGAAACAAGCAGTATTTTTTAACCTTTGTGCAAACACTGACCTTTAAACTATTCTGTCAACCCCTTCCCCAGTGTCACACTGCTTCCTGCAGCCTGTTGAAAGCCTTCAAGCTGCTGATGAAGCAAAAGCTTGGCACAGTCACGTCAATGGGGATCACTTGACTTTGTTGAATATATTTCATTCATACATGAAAGGCAGTAAGTGTCACATTCCCATTTTAGGCAAGGATGTTATATCTGTGATGTTTTGTCCCCTTAACTAAGCTCAATTTCATAGATGGGAATTCTCTCTGGTGCAAGGAGAATTTTGTAAACGAGGATGCACTGAAATCTGCTGTTGAAGTGAGAAACCACCTTCAATCCATCATGCGCAGGTTGAATCTTTCACTGTGTTCCACAGATTTTAGTAGCCCTGACTACCATAACAACATAAGGAAGTGCATGCTGGCTGGATATTTCATGCAAGCTGCACGGCTTGGGGATTCTGGTCACTATGTCACTGTGAAAGATAATCATGTCAATCCCTGATACCCTGACACTTTTTTTTTTCACATAGACTAATATAACAGTAACTACTTTCAGAACTACATTCTCTTATCTTTTGCATGTGCTCCTCAGGTTGTTGACCTCCATCCTTCATGCTGTCTCACTTCCAAACCAGCATGGGTAATATATCATGATTTTGTTGTGGCCAGTAGGAACTTTGTTCGTACTGTCACAGATGTTCAAAGAGAGTGGTAAGCTGTTACGAAATTCTATTTTTACTGGCATAAATGAATTTCCTATGTTCTTTCCCAATTTCTTAACTCTTGTCATCATCTAGTTACTGAATGGTCCCATTCATCATTCCAAAAGCTTGCTATTGTTATTGCTGATCAAAGTGCATTGTTAGTTCGAACTCTTTGATTTATGTGGTAGAAAATATAGGTGCATGTGAAAGACATCTGGAGAACAAATGTGAAGTCCATAACCATAGGATGTGCATGTATATGATATTTATCAACATTCTTAATTACTATACTTCATGTAGATAACTGAGAAACATGTAAGATCCGTTACTGTGTGGTATAAAGCTTTAAGTGATTCATGACAGAAACAAAATTTCTAAAGAGTAATATGATTGTTTTAGCACAAAAAGAATTTCCATTGGTTCCCCCAAGTGCCCCAACTTGTTCGCTAAAATTGTGTGCATTCCCAGATCTAACCTAGAAATGTTGAAGTTGAATGCCTTTTATTGCTGATCACTAATTAAAGTATACATAATGAGAAAGGAGCTAATATTCTGAAACGTGGTTGCAGGCTGATTGATGTTGCTCCTCATTATTATCAAATATCAACAACTCAAGGTGCTTCCTAATTTAAAGAAATCAGCATGTGATGTAAGTTGGCAATTCCTGCCTTTGAGGGGCTGGTGGATACCTCTGCACAAACATCACCAATTATTAGGGAGATTGATTGTGCTGCCACTATAATCCTTTGTCAACAGATTGATTTTTCATTTATCAAATGAAGGGGTCATTTCTAGGGCATTAAACTACAGACTGGTTGTCTACCCAGTTAGCATGTTAGTTTCATGATCTAGATGCCATATGCCATTAATATTTCATTTCTACTGTCCAGCTGACAAAAACTAGTCCAGATGGTCCTTGTCTCATCTTAAAATCAGTTTCATTCCAAAACACAGTACCTGGAGATTCACATGTCACCTTAATCATTTGTTTTTCTCCTTGGTCTGGCTGCTGGTTTGTTTCACTTGCATGCCTTGGTGCAGATGCACCTTAGTATTATAGAAACTGTGTACAGGATGAACAGGGTTTGATCCTTGTCAGAATAAGCCTGAAAATGAACCAAACCACGGTCCAAAGACAGAAAAACTAAGAGCACAACCATCCACCAATACTCGAATCCAGGACCCGCCACCCGGGGGAGGGGAGGGGTGTCCACCACTGCACTACGCGCGTGGAACCACCTTGGTGTCATCTGGACTGTATTAAATTGTAGATGGAAGTTGTATTCACACTTGGATGCGTTGATTTGACGTAAAATATCACATTTTATTGCATCAAATCAAACAATCATTTAGCAACTTTCCTTTGGTTAACAAATTTGTACCATCATCATTTCTAACACATTCTGTCATGTCAGTATTGATATTGAATTGTTCAAGTTTATGCTGACTTTCAGTGCTGCTTGCATAAAAATGAGATGCCCTATATTTTCCAGGCTCAATAGTCATGTAAGTTACTTTTAAATGTTAGATCATAGATGAGTTGCAGAAGATGTTTCTCTTAGTCCTTCCCCTTCCACTATGGGGTTAAAGTTTGGACTCTAATGTATGTGACACTCGCAAACAATCAGAACAAATAACTCGCCAGGCTATATCATTCAGCTTTTGGCATCTATGTTCTAATTATCTTCCTCTCCTATTTAAAAAAAGGTTTTTTTTTTTGCAGTATACCCTTGAAAAACACTGTATTTACATTATACCCCAACTCTCACATAATGTCATCAATACCCTGAAATCTTTAGAAAGGTTGCACTTGGACCCTTCCATCTAAAGATTTTGCATAGATACCCCTAATTATCACTAATATCTTACATATATATCCTCAATTCACTACAATTTTGCATGTGTACCCGGACACCTCTTATGTTGTCATGCTTTATGTAATCTTTTTGGCATACTTCATTGAATTCACCTTAGTTTGACGGAGGGTATTAATGCAACATTTTGAAGATTTTAAGGGTATTGATGATAATATGCGACAGTTGGAGGTATAAATGCAACTATGGTATTTTTCAAGGATATATATGCAAAAATCCTTAAAAATGTACACTGAAGAAAATCAACTCAATATTGGTTAGCAGTTAGCACTTAGCACTTATGCTGTTGTAAATTACTTTAATATTAAGGGCTTGTGGTTAAACAAACAAGTAGTTGTTAGGCTTGTGATATGATGCTGAAACAATGAAACTTAATTTCCAGGAGGAACCTATCGTGGGAATAAACTTCTGCTTATAGAATCACCGCTTGTTTGGCTTAAGTGCTGTTTTGTTGGATGTAAAATGCATAAAATACTATAAAATATCATGTTTCTTTGAGATATAAAATATATTTTACATCAATGATTAAATCAAACGACCACTTAGCAGAAGAGGTAGTTTCTGGATTCTGCCGGCGATCATGATAATTTGTTCTTCAGAATTGGGTATGCAACATTTATTGGAATGATCAGAATCGTATATTGGAGAAGTGTGGGTTTAGAACATCCGTGAGCTTCTGCCTACACTGCGAAAGCATCGTATATATGAGCTATTATGTTCCACTGACTCTTATTTTTTAATTTTATTGAAGAGCATTATCTCATCAGTATTGGACTTTCCTTGCTTAAGAGAGGATGTAAGTTTAAATCCATGTAGGAGTTTATAGGTAGGGGCTTATGTTCGAGTGCTCATGTTCGTCCGAACAAAATAAACAATTGTGGTGGTGTGAAAAAAACCTCTTATTTGAAAAGAAACATTAGTTTAAAGTTCGAATTATATAATGTGTCAATTAAAAAGACTCCATAAATAATTGTGACAAAAAAAAAACTATTGTCTTGACTTTTCGAAGCCCACAAATTATGACCATGTGAAGAACATGCTAATAGTCTGCGATGCGTTAGGAAGAGGATCAATTTCTCAAGATCACATCCAAACGCTGCAGTCCGTTTCACTCGCACTCCTCGGGGGTAAACGAAGGGCGGATTCCATCAAATGGCATCCCCATTCCCCACTTCTCCTTCTTGGAATTTGGATCAGAACATGGTTTGTCATATTGGATCAATTTGTGCTGACTTGAGCAACTTGTACCATTTCATGGCGAATCCTAATTAGTGCGGTTCGATCACAATTTAGAAGATCTTTTCCGTCCTACTCAGTTGAGTCGACTTGACTCGCATCAGATCATGAGAGATTTGAGTCGGTGAACCTTGGATCAAAAGCCTATCAACATGCATCAACAATATGCGAGTAATGCTTTGCTGCAATCCGGGCATTTTAATAGGTTTTTAGCACCCACATACCGTACAGGGCCATACAATCAGATCTTTGATTTAATGATAAAAAACATTTAAAAAAAATCAAATAAAGCCATAGTGAACACTAAAAGAACTTTCTTAATGGGTGGAGCTGAATAACATTTTTTTTTAATTTTTTTTTTTGAATCGTTAGATTGGAGATCGGGTTGTATGATCGTGTAACACATGTAAGTGCCAAGCTTAAAAAAAAATATTTTCTTTTTTACTGAATGCAATACCCACATTGCAGCAAGAGAGGGCACTGCGACGAGCATTACTAATAATATGCACATTGGGAGAGGAAGCCTTGGCAGAGAACACATGATTATGTGATATAACAAAATTTTACCGACTAAAAAGTTTTTTTTGAATCATAATATTATAATATCTTTATTAGATATAAAAACATTATAATATTTTTTTTAATATCATGATCATCTGGCATTTTCTTCCTAGAAAAGATATTCGTGTTTTAAAAAATATTGGTACGAACATTGCCATCACATATGTCCAACCTTTAAACTGCATTTGGGTCCATCTCTTTTGTGAAAGTGGATTGTCTGTGGGGATGGAATTTGGGCGGGCTGGGTTAGATTATATGGTAATTTGGGTTAACTCAAATTCAAAATAGCTTGTCCCAATTTTAATCCAGCCAAAATTTAATCCCAAAATTCAGCAACTCAAATTCACGATAGGGTTGGGTTGGATTGGGTTGACCCTATTTGTCGATAATTAATAAGTATTCTACCTTTTGTACGAATCAATGCACAAATAAATATATTAAATTGGGCCGGTCCAATTTCAACCCAATCCAATTCAAATTTAACTAATGTCAACCAAAATTTAATAAAAAAAGTTTAGATAATTTGGATAATCCTAATTTTAGTATAATATGAGTTGGACTAAGCTGAACCACGAGCTGGTCTATCCAATTGACACCTCTAATTGTCTCCCTCTCTATGGGTTCCAACTCTGTTGATAAGTAATAGGAGAATGTCACATTGATTCAATCTTTGAAAAATTAGTAAAATTATACTAATTAATAATGTATAAGTTAAGTTTAAGCTTTTCTCATAATTGTTCTCGCTAAACCTATATGAGTAAACCGATGCGGTCAGTGAGATGCGTCCCCCCAGGTACCTCTGTCATTGCTATAAGAGCTGTAAATGAGCCATAATAGATGAAAAAAAAGGTACTTTCATTTTTATTTTCTGTATAAAATATTATATATATAAGCAAAAATGAACATACATATTTTTGCATCTTTTCCTATTTGAAAGTCAAAACAGAAATAAAAATAGAGGCATCTATTTCTCTTTCCCGTCTTCATGCATATCTATACTCGTAAATTACATGTAAATATAAGATCCATCACAAGTCACATACATTAGGCATCGTCCTCTATTTTTTTTCTTTTTTTGGTCAAGCATCGTCCTCCATTGTGCATCATATAATAACTGATGCCTGCAATGCATGTGTGCATGCGATACATATATCAAATTAAAATAGTGTCGATATTATTTAAAATCACGTCCAGTAAAAGTAAGAGAGAAAATCCTAGCCATCGTTTATAAAGTGCCACTCTTTATCAAATGAAGTACTAATAATCGAGTCTCTTAATTTGAAGTTAGATTTTCAAATTCTTCGTCTTGTCAAAGTTCTTATAAAAAATGTATATATATATTTAATATTTAGTATGTAATATTGTAATATTTTTTATAAAAGTATATATATCATCATCATCAAAATATTAACCTAATTAATTAAGGTCGACTAAATAAATTCTGTCTTATTATTTTAATTTATCCACTATTAAATTAGAAGTATATATAATCAATACAAAATTAAAAATTTATAAAAAATTAATAAAAAATATGTACATATAAAAAATAAAACTATTTTTTATATTTTTACATCTACTTTGAAAACCAAAAACGAATTGGGGAAACCAGAAAGAAATTCGGAGTACGGTTTACGGTCCTAATCCGTATCGAACAACGCCCTAAAAAGGCATATATAGAAACATATATAAATATAAAACAAGGGAGAAACCCACAAAAAACTCCTCTGGCCTTTCTCACGTTTCCCACGGCTCTCTATAGCGAGACCTTGGGTTCCCCTCTTCTTCTTCCTCCCCTCCAAACCCTAATTTCTCGACCTGGTGACGTTAGCCCCACAGAGCGCTCTCTCTCTCTCTCTCTCTCTTCCCCTGCGTGTTGGGCGGCATGTCGACGGAGAGGAAGAGGAAGGTGAGCCTGTTCGACGTGGTCGACGAGAGCTCGGTGTCGACGAAGCTGGCCAGGGTCGCGTCCAACGGCGTCGCCGCCCCACCGGGCACAAACCGGTGGTCGGGGCGACCCTACTCGCAGCGGTACTACGAGATCCTGGAGAAAAGGAAGACCCTCCCCGTGTGGCAGCAGAAGGAGGAGTTCCTCCAGGCCCTCAGGGGCAACCAGTCCCTCATACTAGTCGGCGAGACCGGCAGCGGCAAGACCACCCAGGTCCTTTACACTCCCCCTCTCAACACCCTCCTTTCCTCTCTCTCCGGCCATCTTTGCGTGCTATTTTGCAATCGTGGATTGTGTTTTCTTATTGATGTTTGGTGTTGGGTGTTTTAATGTTGATTGGTTGTTTGCATATTTGGAATCATGTCATGAAAAGGTTCAAAAATTAGTTTTTTGCAAGCGAATATCTGTCTTTGGTGGATAGATTTTCTTCTGGACGAAGGACATGGTTGTTAAATCTCGCAACAATAATTTCATGGCAATAGAAATCTAGGGTAGCTAATGAAACTTAGCCTATGTAAGAAGTTGACCTTCGTTTAACCTCTAAAAAAGATGGTTTAAGTCGCTGTGTTTGGCGCAGCTTCTAATTGGAAGCAACTTTGGGCTTCCACTCATTTATTGAAGTGAAAAATTTGATCTTGCAAGCTATTTATATAGTATTTTGGTTGTTTCGTCGCCTTCCAACTAAAAGCTACAAATTACAGCTTCCTATATTTGGGCTGGGGCGTGGGGAGAGAGGTTTTTAGGGAAGCTGTCTTCTTTTGATCACCCAAAATAAGTTATGAGCACTTACACAGTTACATTAACATTTTTTCTGTTGAAAATGTCAGTCAAAAGTGACTTCTAACTAAAACTTTTACCAAACCTGCCGTCAGTGACAGCCAACCTGAAAATTGGTTTGTTAGGAATGGACTGATGTTTCTGCTCAGGGCATTAGCAAGGAGTTGAAGAGCTTGTGTATACATGAATATTTGGCTGCTGCCTGATGATTTTGGTCATGCGTAAATTTCTTTGCCCTAGTTAGACATGCCATGCCTTAGTGAAGTCAATAGGTGGCGGCTTATGATATAGAGATGCTTTAAGTACTTTACTTAGGACTGTACTGAGATACTTGTTAGCATGTTGCAGAGTGACTTGGTAAAGGGTCAGGAATACGATGGTATGTGGATAAGGTAAAATCGGGAAAGTTGATAGTATCTAGGCCTTTGAGTTTGTTAGTTGAACACGATTAACAATTATTATTATTATTATTATTATTTTTTTGATATCCGAGAGTAAACCCATTGTACCCAAGATCAAACCCCGAAATTACCAGTAGCTCGAGCCATGGGCACAGCACCAGCCTTGACGCCTTGGAAACCCCTCATGCGATGGAAGCAATGCGTAACCAAACTTCTCTCTGGCCTTATGTGACCCCCAAGGCCGCACAAGGTCTGACTAGTCGAAACAGCCGTGAACCTGCGACGTGCATGCAAAGCGGGTGTCCACAAATGGAATCGAACACTTGACTTATTTGTTGCCAACGAACTGAGGTTCCAACTCTCCGCCCCTTGGGGACATTAACAACTATTTATTTATAGTGGTTTATTATGAATTTACATCCAACTTCTTTGGGATCCATTAGAGATTACGCAGGGTGAGTCACAAAATTGCACATAGCGTAAATATCTAAAGATTTCTTTTTCCTTTGGGAAGGTACAACCAGTGGCTCTCTTATTTCCTCTTTTCTTTTTTTGAGTGGAGGTAGTACTTATGGAGAAACCCTGGCTGGGGTTTGGGGCAGCTTCCAGGCTAGACATCCAAGCCATATACCGCCGGTGGCTGGGGTTTGGGGCAACTCCCAAGCCAGACACCCAAGCCACACTGGGTAAACCACCCTAGCACGTGAGGGGGTACCGTGTTGGGTAACTACTTTGGGTGGAGATAGAAGTATTTGAACCCACGACTTGCGGGAATTTAACCCACTGAAGGTCAGGGCCTATCCACTACTCCACTTACCTTGCCCCAACACTCTCTCTTATCTCCTATTGCTCAGTAAATGTCAAGAGAAAACTCTTTTGCTTACTTGGACGGTGGTGGTGTCGAGTATGAATCCCTATGATTTGTGGGACACGGACACGAGTGTCAAGAGTTGACATGGAACGTGTGACGGACAAGCCAATATCTTAAAAATAGGACGCAAGGACACGGGGAATATACGAATATATACATGTGAAGATGTAGTTATCCATGTATATAATAAAGTATAATTATTAAAAATTTTAAAATATAAATGATATAACTAAAATATATCAAATTTATCATATAGACAAGTATTCTGAGAAGATATGCTAAATATTTTAAGAAATCTGTAGTATTTACTTTGAAATCTTAAGGGAAAGAGTTGGACATGGGTGTCTGAGTGTCGTATCGTGTCCAAGTGTCCGACACGGCTCTCTAACATAAATGAAAATGTACCTGAACACTTCTTTCTATGTTAGATTTTCTTTTTATTGGAAGTATTCTACTTTTTGTATGAATCAATGCACAAATCAATATATTGAATTTGACATTAGGTTCAGTAGGTAGGATACTTCCAGTGTGAACCAGACAACTCTCTGGTCATGCGCTTATTTAATGAATTCGCATATGTGTCTGTACTGTTCGAAGCCTTCTTTCTGTTGTGATTTTTGTTTTTTAAAGCAACAGTTAGTTCGAGATACTAATTTAGTGTTTTCACATTTATGTATATATATGTTTGACAGATACCCCAGTTTGTTTTGGAACTTGATGAACTTGGCAAACGACCAACTGTTGCCTGCACTCAACCCCGTAGAGTCGCTGCAATGTCTGTTTCACGTCGAGTTGCAGAAGAGATGGATGTCACTATAGGTGAAGAAGTTGGTTACAGTATCCGTTTTGAAGATTGCAGTAGTAATAAGACAATGCTAAAGTAAGTTCTCGTTTGCTGCTTGAATATTCATTGTTCAGCCTCCTATTTCCTGTTCAGAGCTGTATAACCTTTTTTTTTTTTTTTTGAGAATAACGTGGATTGTACCACCAATAGTATTAAAGAATAAAGAAAGGAAGTACAATCAGAGGATAGGAGAGATACCTATCAAAACAAGTAATAAAAATACCAACTAAAAAAAAGGCATGCGCTAATCAAATGCCTTTATCCAAGATTCAGGTGTAATCCCAATAATATGACGAGACCAACTATACAGCAAAGACAAAGTTCTAAAGGAAATATTTTCAACATAAATTCTGCTTCCCTTGAATGGGACATCGTTCCTCTCTCTCCATATGCTCCAGCAGATTGCATGAGGAAGAATACCAATAATGCTTCTACATTCCCGTTGATGTGTTCTCTTTCTCCATTGTTTGAAAGAGCTGTATAACTTATTATCATCCACTACTAGTGTACATGGATATGTGAGGTATGTACACTCTTTAAGTTAATTTGACTCCTTTTGCGAATTCATCTCAGGTACTTAACTGATGGTATGCTTCTAAGGGAAGCAATGGCAGATCCACTTCTGGAGAGATACAAGGTGATAATTCTGGATGAGGCTCATGAGCGAACCTTGGCAACTGATGTTTTGTTTGGGCTTTTAAAAGAAGTACTGAAGAATAGGCCAGATCTGAAACTAGTTGTGATGAGTGCCACACTTGAAGCTGAGAAGTTTCAGGGCTATTTCAATGGTGCACCACTAATGAAAGTACCTGGAAGGCTTCATCCAGTGGAAATCTTCTACACCCAGGAACCTGAGAGGGATTATTTGGAAGCTGCAATTCGAACTGTCGTACAGATACATATGTGCGAATCTCCTGGTGATATCCTTGTTTTTCTCACTGGAGAGGAGGAGATAGAAGATGCATGCAGGAAAATAACAAAGGAAGTTAATAATTTGGGTGACCAGGTTGGTCCTGTGAAGGTGGTCCCACTGTACTCTACCTTACCTCCGGCAATGCAACAGAAAATATTTGAGCCTGCCCCAGCTCCACTGACAGATGGTGGTCCACCTGGGAGGAAGATTGTCGTGTCTACAAATATTGCAGAAACATCGTTGACCATTGATGGCATAGTGTACGTGATTGATCCTGGCTTTTCCAAGCAAAAAGTTTATAACCCCCGCATACGTGTTGAATCATTGTTGGTCTCTCCAATATCAAAAGCAAGTGCTCATCAAAGATCAGGTCGTGCTGGTAGAACACAACCAGGAAAGTGTTTTAGGCTCTACACTGAAAGAAGCTTCAACAATGATCTTCAACCACAAACCTATCCAGAAATTCTTCGGTCAAATTTAGCAAATACTGTCCTCACTTTGAAGAAACTTGGCATTGATGATCTGGTTCATTTTGACTTCATGGATCCCCCTGCCCCTGAGACATTGATGCGAGCGCTGGAACTCTTGAACTACTTGGGTGCCCTGGATGACGATGGGAACCTAACTAAATTAGGGGAGATCATGAGTGAATTTCCTTTGGATCCTCAGATGGCAAAGATGCTTGTTGTCAGTCCTGAGTTCAATTGTTCTAACGAGATACTTTCTATATCTGCTATGCTTTCAGGTAAGAATCTTTTGATTCCTTTTGCCCGTCAGTACTGTTGCTTAAGTGTGGTGCACATCAATGGGACCACCTTCCCATTTTCTTTTGATACTCTCGCACTTCTAGTTGCATCTAGTTGTTCTACCAACAGCATCTTGGAAACAGCTACTGTTTGCTTTGAACTATCAAAGTAATGCATGCCATGGTGTTGTGCATGCACATTGGTGTCTGCATTAGTTTGAGGGTCTGTCCATATAGGTGGTCATCAGCAACTGGGCTGTCCAGGCTCCAAGCCCCTGGTCAGCATGGCCATATAATTTTTTAGTTGAGTGCTGATGCATTTAGTTTCAGTTTCTCAGTTATTCTCTCATGAAGCAAATGGTGTCATCTCGCCTCTATCCATCTGCTGACCTACCGTGGGCCTCGTCTGTGATAACCAATTTGTTTATTTAGTACCCAATTGCTTTCTTCGGCCCAGGGAGGCCCAGAAAGCTGCAGATGAAGCAAAATCTAGGTTTGGACACATCGACGGGGATCATCTTACGCTTCTCAATGTGTACCATGCATACAAGCAGAACAGTAAGTTCATGGCTTTGTGTTCGATTGATCATTGTGTTTTGCGTGGTGCATTTAATTTTGGTCCCTCATTCTTGAAATCCAATATCCCAGATGAAGATCCTTCATGGTGTTACGAGAACTTCATCAATCAAAGGACAATGAAGGCTGCTGACAATGTGAGGCAGCAGCTTGTACGCATCATGGCGAGATTCAACCTCAAGCTATGCAGCACAGACTTCAACAGTCGTGATTACTACGTGAACATTAGGAAGGCTATGCTTGCTGGCTACTTCATGCAGGTGGCTCATCTTGAGCGCACGGGGCATTATTTGACAGCAAAGGACAACCAGGTGAGTTGCCTATGTCCTCTCCATCGTGAGCATATTTTCTGTCCCCCTCCCCCAAAGTGCCTGCCTGCGTATTCTCCTTTATATATATTGGGTGGGGGGAGGGGGGTTTAAATTTATGCTATTCTGTTTTCCTGTTCGTGTAATGTGTACATTTTCTCTATCTGTCTAGGTGGTTCACCTGCATCCTTCAAACTGTCTGGATCATAAACCAGAGTGGGTCATTTATAATGAGTTTGTTTTGACGAGTAGGAATTTCATTCGCACGGTTACAGATATCCGAGGAGAGTGGTAAGGACATGCCTTTTCCATGTTCAAGCACCTCTACATTTCTATACATAGGTTGTGCAAAACTTTCTAGCTGGTGATGCCACAATATTTGTCTATTCGCTAAGCTTCAAGAGTATTTTGTGTGTTTCTTTAGAGGATCACTTTTATTTTATATGGGCTTCGTCGGTGATGGCAACAACGTAACTTTTCTTCTGGGGCTTACAACGGTCATGTTATGCAGGTTAATTGATGTAGCACCACACTACTATGACTTGAGCAATTTCCCACCATGTGAAGCAAAGCGCATCCTCGAAAGGCTGTACAAGAAGCGTGAGAAAGAGAAGGAAGAGAGCAAGATTAAGAATAGAGTTCTATTATAGCTTGATGCAGATGCTGGCTGTCTCCCTAGATGTCAAATCTTATTGGATGTTGCAGCTCACACTCTCGGGGATGTTCTGGCTGTTTTACGTCTTGTTTGGGAGATCTTGAACGAATTGGTTACCACTGGGGGGAAGGCTGCTGCATTCAGGGTGTAATATGCTTGACAATGGCATTGACGAGTAAATGTTATGAGGTCCCGTTGCTATAGTCCTCCCCAAAAGAAATGTTGTGAGGTTCCAATGTTCTCTATCTTGTGAAATGTACGCTCATAGTGCAGTACTGTTGCTGTTTATTTGTTATCGATTTTCTAACTGATGCTGGTCAAGCTCAAGGTTTTGTGCCAAGTATGTACACCCCAGTAAGCTTATAACAAATATTTCTTCCTTTTCCCCCCCCTTTTCATGGTTTTGGATCTTGCATTCTCTCTGGTATATTTCTAAGGAAGGTTCCATTTGTTCTGGCATACATTGAACTTAGGGCATGTTCTTTTCTCACCTATTCAAAACTGTCTCGGATGTATGCTAGACTTTACATTGAAAAGAGATGACGTCAGAAAACAAGAGGACGGAGCTTTTGCTGAATTATTAGATATTTCCTTAAATCTGACCGTATCTCATATGGTTGGGAGATGAGACTCCTTACGAAATGAATGGTATGCGGTAGTCGTTTTTATGAAATGAATGGTCATTTTTGGACAGGAATTTAAAAAGCCAAACTAGTTAAAGATCCCTAAGTAAAAGTCTAAAAATTATAATACATGCATAGAAAACATTACCGGTCACCCACACACCTAAAAAATAAAAATAAATTCTTGTATAGTTAGAGAGCGGCGTAACTGTAGATATTCTCATCTAGGGCTTCTAGCATTTGTGTACATCATGATTGGCACTATTGGCTGGCACCGGTATCATTTCTGTAGAAGGTATCGGCTGATACTGGGTCGGTACCGGCCGGTATATATCGGTACCGATACCCACTAATACCGGTACCATGGCGTACATAGAGAAAATCATCATATTCATTAATCTTTTAATTGTTTCTCTTTAACAAGGCATAAGAAGAATACTAAGAACATTAGTTTAACGACCTGCAGAAAGATAATAAATTCCTAATTTTATCTTCGCGAGTATTAGAAAAATGAAGCTCCATCTCTCATTTTAGAGAGAATAGCTTGTTGCACCAGCAACCGCTGTTACGCTGGCTGCGGGTGTTTTTAATTGTTATTTTTTAAAATATTTTTAGATCGGCCCCATGGTATTTTACATGGTCATACAGTGTGATTTTGGATCGGATGACTCAAAAAGATGAAAAATAAAAAATCGACCTTAAATAAAATTTTAATTTTTTCACTTTTTTTGAGTCGTCCGATCCAAGAGCAGACTATATGACTATGTAAGGCATCATGAGGCCGACTCAATTTTTTTTTTAAAAAAAGTCTTTATTTTTTTAAATTAAAAATATACATACTTTTCAGGGAATTATTTGAATAACTCAAACCGTAAGAAGTGTGTGCTTGCAAAATACTCTCACTTTTTGCACTCTCGTATTCTTTTATTCGCTAATGAGTAATATTTGTTGCAATGTCTCTTAATTGAGATTGGGAGGGACATTACGGTGGATAAAAGAAAAAAATATTTTTTTTTATTTTTTTTTTTAAGATCAGCTCCGAAGTTTCCTACCCAGTCATACAGTGCAATACCCAGTCAAACAACTTAAAAAAATTTAAAAAATGAAAAATCGTTATTAGGCTTGACGCGTTAAGGGACATTTTTCATTCGTTAGGTTGGTTCTTGATTTTTTCGAATTTTTTTGAGTTGCCCGATTGAACATTGCACTACACGAACGGTAGGAGATCTCAGGGCCGAGTTAACAAAAATTAACTTGTTTTTTTTACACACCATAATGTCCTATTACAATCAAAGGTATTACGGCAAGTGTTATTCTTCGCAAATTATTCTCCAAACTTCCGAACCTGAAATTCCAATCCAGTTTCGTCACGTTGGAGAACGGTAAATACGTCAATAGGCATGTACACCATCATCTATAAAATCCACCCCGCCAGTACCAAACCGTCCATCTTCCCTCTCTCTCTCTCTAACTCCTTCGCAGCGGCGCGCGAGCTCTGCTTTCCTCTTCCCTCTTCTCGTCGAGCACCGCAGGGAGGAGGGAGGGGAAGCGGCCATGTCGCTCCGTCTGGGCGGTGGCGGCGCCACCGGCCGCAAGGGCGGGGCGGATGACCGGATGAAGAAGTACAAGGCCGGGGTGGACGTGGACGAGGGTCGCCGGCGGCGGGAGGAGGGCCTCGTCGAGATCAGGAAGACCAGGCGGGGCGACAGCCTCGCCAAGAAGCGGAGGGAGGTCCACCCCTCCACTGGCGCCGCGGCCCTGAGCCTCGGCCCCTCCGCTGACGGCGTCCGCATGCTCGCTGCCGACCTCCGTTCCGCGGCGCACGGCGCCGGCTGTCAGCGGCACGGGGCCGGGCCGTCTTCTTCTCAGTCAGGTCACGCGCAGGTGTCCTTCCTCCTCGGGATTCTTATCTTACTTCTAGCTGTTGTCTCATCAAGATTCGGATGATCTCGAGTTTGGATTCTTGCGGCTGAGGGATCTTAATGTGGTCTTTCTGTGTATTTTCTTGAATTCTGGGGCTGATTTCGTACTTGGATGATGTTTATCTGTGATAGCGACTTCTTATCTTGGATTTGGTTCTAATTTTAGAGTTGGATTTTCGTGAGGTTATTTAATTTGTTTTGATTTTTCCCTTTTTCAAATTCACGAGCGATGTGTTTACCTGATTATTTCTCGCAAATTGTTACTCCTAAAATGCGATTGGTAACTACAACTGGAGGCTCTTCTGTTCTAATCCTGCCCATTCTGGATTGTGTTATTTTTCTCTGTTGCTATTGAGGCTTAACGCGTTGGTTACCAATGTGAACGGAGGAGTACCAATGTGACAATGTCTGCCCTCAAGAAAAAAAGAAAGAAAGAAAAGGAAGAAAAAAAAATAAAGAAAGAAGAGAGGAAGGCGCACCCGTTTGTTACCCTACGTTAAGTAAAGGAGTAATACTTGCCCCTAGGGTTGGCAATGAGCTGAGCTGAGCCAAGCTTTGGAAAGCTTGAGCTCGGGTTATCAAAAAAATTACAAGCTCGAGCTGATCCCAAGCTTGGATTCGAGCCCAAGATAAAGCTTGAGCTTGGCTTGAATCCAACTTACTTGAGTTCGAGCCGAGCCCGAATCTGGGCCTCACACAGGCATTTGGGCATAGCGGGCGTGCATGCTCCCCTCCTATCCGCATAGGTGCAGAGCACCTTTCCCAGGTGCCGAAGGCGCTCTGCAATGGGGACATTTTGTCGTACATCAGATTTCAAATCTTCTTTTGTGTTGCTCATAAACTCTGTGGTTCTTTTGAAATTTAAACGATTGCGCACCTAGTCATATGTGGGGGATTATGGTTTGTCGTGGTGTGTTACTGTTTGATATTTATAATTTAAATATTTGATTTTATGTTTTGAGCTAGCTCACGAGCTGATCGAGTCGAGCTTCGCCCTCAAGCTCGGCTAGTTTAAGCTAACGAGCTCAATGTTAAGCTTGGGCTTGGCTCGTTTGTCTTAATGAGCTGAGCTGAGCTGAACTGGAGCCTAGCTCGAGCAGATCGCGAGCGGCTTGGCTTATTGCCAGCCGGCCCAGCCCTACTTGCCCCGAGCTGCACTGTATGCAGTGCAGCATCGGCTCATGCACGACAGCCAGATCACGCGAGTGTGCAATCTCATTTTTTTTTTCCAATTTTTTTAACCATGCAAACAAAGATTGGACGGTACATATGCCAAGCTGGGTAGGTCCCCAGCTTGATAATTTAAAAAGAATAAAAAAATTTAAACCACTCG
Organism: Zantedeschia hybrid cultivar; assembly: GCA_030544215.1. Lineage (NCBI taxonomy): Eukaryota > Viridiplantae > Streptophyta > Magnoliopsida > Alismatales > Araceae > Zantedeschia > Zantedeschia hybrid cultivar. Next base: position 79,852,826 of record JARZZO010000005.1, on the reverse strand, counting down.
CTGCTGTGTGATCTAAGAAATCGCACGGCAGCGTCGGTGTGGTGAAGCAAGTATTAAGTAAAAAAAACAAGCAAGTCTGTATGCCCTAAGTGTTTTGTAACCTCTTCCGCCATCCATATATGTAGGTATGTTTATGCGTGTGAATATGCACCTATCTATCTTCTATCAGTCAGTCTGTCTATATCTACACACACAAGAAAGCTGTTATCCCTGCTGGATGTTTCTCTAAAACATGTATTGTTGCTGGGATTTTTCTGTCACTTCAACATATATACACACAGATATGTACATAAAACTTGTTACCCCTTCTAGATGTTCCCCCTCCCCAAAACATGTATTTTTGCTGAGGCCTTTTTATGTCTCTTGGAAATATTTATCTTCTCCTGCCCGAAGAAGATGAAGACTTAAACTGACAGAGAAATCTAGACTGGGTGTAGCATATCAACGCATGTGTCCAAGGTGAATCCTCCTTCTGGATCAGGGCCTTAAACAACTTGTGAACTTCATCGCGAGCAAGATGCAGGCTTTAGAAAACCAGGGATTGACCCTTTGAACATGACAGATGCAAGCTCTTTGTTCTTAACTGCCTGTGGTACGAAAGAGCTCTTCCAACTTTTAACCAAAAAAATACTTCTGGGAGTATGTGGCACTAGAAACAGGAATGTTTTTCTTTTCTTCACTTTTCTAATTTCTACGTTGAATGTGAAGATGGCAACATTTTTGCACTGCACCACCAAAATGTTCTAGAGTATGCTTTGGTCATCGATCTTCACTTTCACCCTTCGATGATGGCCACATGCATGGAAAACTTGCAAGGCTAGTCAATTACATTGGTAAATGTTAGTATCATCTTTCCGTGAATGTTCCACACTAATTTTCATACATTTGCTAAGTTTTGCTTCAGAATTAGACACTTTCTAAATGCGGAAAGAGGAAAATCCATGGTATAACACCTTGCAAATTTTTTTAGGTGATACAATTGTGGCACATATCCTTACCTTATTCCTTCCTTTTTTACTTCATGCTTAGCTGTCAGAATTGCATTATGTTTGCATCCACAAATGCTGATTTGTCTCTTGGATTTTGACTTAATCATCTGCATCCTTAATATCAATCTTGGGCATAGGTTACTAAATGCAAACATTTTCAATCTTTTCATGCAGAATTGAATGGGAAATTTGTGCAACATCCAAAACAGTTTAATTTTCCTTCTTGAGAACTGCACCAAAATCAAAAGCCTACATACATTAAACTTAAAATATATTGTTAGTTCTTGAAGGTGCTGACAAATTTTTCTACACAGATGGTAAGCAATCTTAATCCATTGATCTTTTTTTAGTTGTTTAACTCCCAAGGTCCATCAGATCTCTGCACTTGAATGTATGTCTCTCCCTATTTGCTTGTTTGAATCTGAACAGAATACTTTCCCTTTTCTAAACTGTGCTGCATCACTTTATGAAATTTTGACACCAAAAGTGCCACTGGAAGAGAAAAAAATGGTGTACCATTGATAAATATCTTGATCTCTTCGTTCAGAGTCATGGAAACTATCTGAATATAGGATTCATCAGAGAGCTGTGCTGTAACGCTTTCTTGCCTTTCCACTTTAGTGTTTACTGATTTTTGCCCTTTTCCCCCTCTGCCAGTTGGAAAAAATTTCTGAAATGGCACAGCAACTGTGGTCTGAAGATTTTTTTGTGCAGCTGGATGCAACCAAATATTTCAGGGAGCTTCTATCAATAGGCATTTCTCATTGTTCTCTCACTTTTACCGTGTTTTAAAAAATTGCACATATATTCACATACAACCATATATATTCTTTTTGTAGGATGCATATGGTTGTTGAAAAAGGTGGCCAGCGTTATTTCCTTTTATTTCTCTTTTTCTGGGACTTATTGTGTACCTCTTTTGTTTTCAATAGAATCTGTTGCCTTGGCCACCTTCCAAGAAAAAAAAAAACCATATACATCCTTTTTCTCTAATACACTTTCTCTTTTTGTTAGTAATATATTTTTTTCGGTTCTTTAGGACAAAACCCTCCTATTGACATGGTCATCAGGGCAGGCATTGTTCCTCGGATAGTCCAATTTCTTTTAAGGCAAGATAAGCCTAAACTGCAGGTATTTCTACTTTTTCTTTTTAACCAACTACTTATTTTATGTTGGAGATTCCTCTGCTATAGTAATTGCTAACACTATTCATCATTGCCATGCAGTTAGAAGCGGCATGGACCTTGACAAATGTAGCATCAGAGATTTCAGAGCATACTCAAATTATTATCAAGCATGGTGCTCTTCCCATCCTTGTGCAACTTTTAAGTTCTCCAAACGAGGAAGTCCAAGAACAGGTTGTTTAGTATTTTCTATTCATTTTTAATTGAGATTATGCTGTCTTTCACTTTTCTCCTTATTCCTTTTTCCCCCCGGGTAAACAGGCTGTATGGGCCCTAGGTAATGTGGCTGGAGACTCACCTAGCTGCAGGGATCTTGTTCTTGAAAGTGGCATTCTGATTCCATTACTTTCTCTGTTGAATCCACAATCAAGACTATCGATGCTAAGAAATGCTACATGGACTTTGTCTAATCTCTTTCGAGGCAAGCCTTCAGTACAAATTGAACAGGTTTAGCTTGGTGGAACTGCTATGTTGTTGTTTGCTATCTTTCTGGTTTTAAGCACGACAATGCCTCTTGTTCACCCACATTCAGCTTTCTGTTGATGGTTTATTTTTATCTCCTCCATTGGTAGGTAAAGCCTGCCCTCCCAATCCTTCGGCAGCTTATTTACTCAAATGATGATGACATTCTGGCAAATGCTTGCTGGGCATTGTCTTTTCTTTCTAATGGAGCACATGATAGAATTCAGGCTGTCATAAATGCGGATGTCTGTCCAAGACTTGTGGAGCTACTTCGGTATGATAATTTCATCTTATGTCATCTTCATATCTTTTCTTGTATGCAATAATGAAATCATAATAGAATGTTCATTTTAATCATCTGCTTTGCCATTGGGTTTAGCGAACATCTTAATTTTCCTTTCAAACTCGTTTTCCAAATTCTTTTGCCAATGCTATCGATGGTGATGTTTCATCCAGGCATTCAACACCTTCAGTTCTAATAGCCGCTCTTAGAACAGTGGGAAATATTGTCACTGGTGATGATGCTCAGACACAGGTATTTATTACGTCTGCATACCTATGAGGACTGGTGATGTGTCCCTTAATTTTCAGAGTTGTGTGATGTTGTAAAACCAGTTGTCTTGTCTTAGTGCCTTTATAAGATGATGGCCTATTTTACAATGAAACTTTGGCTTGGTAGACGTTTGGAAAGACACACTTATGCCCGCACATTTTGGCCACTCAAATCGATACTTCATTTATCTTCATTGCACATCAAAATGATCATCTCCATAGGGAAATTATAATGAATTTAGCTTGCTTTGGTGATGCGTGCAGTTAAAGGGATGGAAGATGGTTGATCCCTTTGTTCTTCCGGATTTTGCATCAAAAAGTCAATCTTGACCATTATTATCCCTGCTAACCTTCGAATTTATGGCATATGTACTCTTTTCAAAGAAAAAAGGAAAGAAAAACCATGTGTATGTGCATGCAGGTGCTTGCATGCGTGCACCACACATGTGCGTCAAAGCTCGAACATGTGCAGAGAGGAAGAGGGATTGGACGGGAGGCAGGGTTGCATTCTTATTGGGTTTATTCTCTGAAGGTTAAAAAAACTACGAAGTTCCACAATGTTGAACTGTAATGCACCTTGTGGTTGTCCATGAGGTCACAGTTTCAATTCTGCGTTGACAAACATTGTATGCCTCATCGAGGGGTCCAAATTAGATGTCATTTACCTTGTCAAACTTGGCTTATTGGACTATTGGAGCTAGTAGGTCCATGGGGATGTGTGCTTCATGCGGTGTTAGGACACAAGTTATCCTCGATGCTCGGTGGGCCATGGGGGTTGGTTGGTTTCCTCTTCATGCTGCTGTTTATTGCCCAAAGATGCTACTGTTTATTACCCACAAGAGAAGACTAGCTCTCTGTGTAGCCTTCAAGTCATTGGAACTGTCAGCTTTTTAGAGTTGTGAATGTGGTCAACAAGAAGAAGCATGCAAATTAGGAGGGTCAGTTGGACAAGGGCCAAAACAGACACAATCCAGACTCAAAAAATGGGCATAAGTTTGGCCCAAGCTACAGATGCCTCAGCCTGTCCAGACAATTTCAAACTTTGAGATAGGTATTATATAACCTTACACGCTCTCAGTCATTCAGGTCAACTTTTCCCACCAATAAGCCGTGTGGCTCAGCACACGGGGTTTCCTTCTCTTAAGAGAGGTCTTGATGGGGATCCAGGAGCAGCTGGAATGGAGTCCAAGGTCTAATGTGCAGTTCATTTGGCCCATTAGGGGTCCAGTTGGAGTCTTTTAATTTATATGTAATTTTCCTATGTTTTTTTAGTTATTTTCGGAGTCCTAGGGGTAGTTTAGTAATTTTCATATTAGGGTTTCTTTGAAGAGTCTATATATTGTCCTGTATCCCCTCGTGGGAAAGCATTGAAGAAGAATTTTGAAATGAAGAGCCGCTGTTGCGCGTTTTCTCCCGAGACGGGACGGGAACCCTAGTATTCTTCTCCTCCAACCCCCTCTCTTCTCTCTACTTCCGATCTACCCCCTCTCCTGTCCCGCATCAACTTGGTATCAGAGCCCAAGCTCGATTCCTGCCATGGATGCCTGCATGTGTGCTTCGGGCATGAAGCCTTCCTCTCCCCCTTGTCTTCTTCCTCCTCTCTCTCTCTGTGCGTGAACCCTCTCTGCGTGGCCCTTCCCTGCAACCCAGGCCCGACGGCCATCCGCAGGTACCCTCCCCATCGGCAACAAACCACCGGTCCTGTCCACGGCAACCCCGCGCGACGTAGACCCCACGCGGTCTTCCCCCCACCCCAGCGGGTCCTCCAGCGAGCCGCCCGCCGCAGTCGGCCCTCTTCACGCGTATGGTGGACCTCCACGCCAACCCGCGGGTTTCTTCAGCGGTCACAGGACCCGAACGCCACCGCCGCACGCAGATTCTGGAGAACAACCCCATCCCGGCGAGCCGAGGCATGTATGGCGGTGCAAAGTCCTGAAGCTATCGTCTTCTCCGGCGCCGGTGGCTGTTTCCGAGACCTCTCCGGCTAGCTTCCCCTCCGAAGGTAACCACGCCCTCTCTCGGCCACCTCCCCTCTGGTTCGATTTGGGGCTGGAGAGGAAAGAAGGAGAAGACGAAGAAGAGGAGGGGAGAGTCGTCGGAGTACCTGCATGCTCCCACCGCCGCCACCACTGCCGGAGGCGTCGCCGTCTTCCCCGCCAGCGCCGTCGCAACCAGTCTGCGTCGCCAGCCGCCCGCTCCCGCCGTGAGCATCGACGGGCCCCTTAGCTGCCGTCGTCGCCAGCCGCCCGCTCCGCCGCCGTTGCCGCTGCGCTCGCTGGCCGCCGGCGCCATCAGCGCGCTCGGCCGCTGCTGCCTTCCCCTTCCTCCTGCTCTCTCTCTCTTTGCTCCCTGTTAGGGTTTGGGGGGAGGGCGAGCCGAAGAAGACGGGCGGTCAGGCTTGAGCCTGTTCGATCAAGACGGGCGGTCAAACCGGGTCTAACCGAGCCGGTCCGATCAAGAAGGGCCCAAGCCCACTACACCAGCCAGTTCACCCCGGCTCCAGCCCCGGTTCGAATCGAGGTCCGGCAGTTCCGAGCTAGGGTCCGGTCAGGCTTGAGCCAGACCTCAACCTGGTCTGCTACAGTGCCCAGGGGGGTGCATTAGGGGCTCTTATCGCACCGCCAGTGCCACAGATTCATCGGTGCTCCGATTTGCGAGCCGCTAGCGCCATTGGGTTCGTATCGGCGAGGCCGACCTCGCTGTACGTTCCGCCTGACAGCAGCGTCTCGTTTTGCGTGCCGCACTTGCACGCTTTACGAGGACACTCGGGCACACCGTTCGAGGTCTTTCCGGACTCCGATTTGTGCACCGTTCGCGCCGTCGGATCCGTCTCGATGAGGCCAACTCGGATCCAGTGTGCTGTTCCCAGATTTGCCTCGTTTTGCGTGCCACTTATGCACGCATACCGAAGACCCCGATCGTGCATCCCGAGGCCAACCCAAGTTACCTCGATTTGCGTGCCAGCATCCCAGCGCACATATTCGCAGCAGCTAGTGCCCGCTTACCTCGTTTTGCGTGCCACTTTTTGCACGCATATCGAGGATGATGATTGGAGCTCCAATTCTTGTGCCGATCGTACCGTTGGCATCCTGGCAGTGAGGCGGACCTCGTCTATCATTTCCTTGGCCAGTGGTACGATTTATCATCATGGATTTTAGTTTTGAGATAGAGCTACCCAATTCCGTGAAAACTCGGGTGTATCTTGAGGCAACGTCGTTCGGCAATGTTATTTCACAATCTATTGTGGATTCTATCTCCCACACGGACTACGTAAGGGTCTCTGAAAATCGAGTCTATGTGCCATTTTTTCATCTCTTATGGAGCAGCAGTACTTCCCGAGCCGTCAGGTATTATGATGATGCATGGTGCAAGATTATACCCAATGGCTCGTATATCGGTTTGGATAGAGAATGGATAGACGAGCGGCAAGTTGTGATTGATCATACTGGACGAGATTGTCTAATACAACCTGAGGAATACCAGGCTCCCTTTCTTATTCTCAATGCCAGTTATCAGGATCGAGAGAGGTTTCAACAAGCAGATGATTGGGAGCGTGAGAAGTTCCAGATGAGGAGTGAACTTTAGAAGATTTCTGCCATGTTTGCCAAGCTGACTAAGCCAAAAAATGTTATCTATGAGGCCGACCCAACGATGAGCGAGGAGTATGAAAATCAAATGAAGGAGGTGCACTATGTGGCCGATCCAGCCCTAGAAGATGAATATTTGGGGGAGGTCGAATCAGTGACGCCTATAACAGATAATGACCTCTTCCCCACTAAAGGGAATGAGCCGAAGACAGAACCGCTACTGGGAGATGTAGTCGATCAGCCGAAGGTCGTTAAAGATGTTATCAGTTTGCATGATTTTGATCACATATGGAGCGACGTCGAGGCACAATTTTCTCCTCAGGTTGGAGCATTCATGCGCGCGATGATTCATGGGTCATCGGTGTTGTTTTCTGAGCATGCTACCATCGTTCCCCCATGGATATTGACTCATTTTAAAATTCGAGGACGAATTTTTTCGAACCAGGGGAGAATGATGGGGATCCAGGAGCAGCTGGAATGGAGTCCAAGGTCCAATGTGCAGTTCATTTGGCCCATTAGGGGCCCAGTTGGAGTCCTTTAATTTATATGTAATTTTCCCATGTTTTTTTAGTTATTTTCGGAGTCCTAGGGGTAGTTTAGTAATTTTCATATTAGGGTTTCTTTGAAGAGTCTATATATTGTCCTGTATCCCCTCGTGGGAAAGCATTGAAGAAGAATTTTGAAATGAAGAGCCGCTGTTGCGCGTTTTCTCCCGGGACGGGACGGGAACCCTAGTATTCTTCTCCTCCAACCCCCTCTCTTCTCTCTACTTCCGATCTACCCCCTCTCCTGTCCCGCATCAGGTCTTGGGATCAAATCCCACCTCCTGCACACTGGATATATCCCACCAGTTCATGAAGGCATGTACTCAGTACTTCCCGCAGGAGGTTGCATCTGTGGGAAGATTACTGCTCCATGCAGTGGGCTGTCGGGCCTGGAATGCCTAGAAAATATGGGGAATGGTCGCATGGTACTGAAAAATGCCCCTTCTAACGGGGAAAATAGGTCTAAATGCTTGCATTTGAACTCTCCCCATTGTGGAGGCTTTGTAAATATTTTTCCAAGTAAGCCACTCTTCCAAAAAATAAAGTCAAATTTTCCTAACTTGCTTCAAATTTGGTGTTAAGTTTCACGGATTCCACTTAAAATATAATAGGCACATAGACATATGTTACATTCTGTCTGCATATTGTTATAATACATACACATTCATATAACCGAAGTCAGGCTGTATAGGGTTTAACTTGGCCAAACAACTTCAATAAGATGCATTACAATGTCATTGTCTTAGCAGGGCCTCGCACTGCCATAAAGCAACTTAATATGCATTAATATACTATCCATAACATCAGACGCACAGAGGCTAATGAAAAGATACCATGTACTTGATTTGCCAATCATGTATACTTCTTTATCAAGTATTTATTATGAAAATAACTCCACTTTGAGATCCATTTGACATGGAGAAGAATTAGTTCATGCATGAAACTAAAAATCTGCCAATAAAAAACATAACCCATTGGTTAAGATCATAGATTTTTCGTCTCATAACAACAGCCTCTAATATGAATTAATTGGAATCAGACTGAAAATGAGTCAAAGCAACACCTTCTTCATTTTTTTTTAGTCTTTTCATGTAGAACAAGACATAAATATGTGGAATCACCAAATGTCATGTCTGAAAATTAGTACGGAACCATAACATGAAGTCAGGATTAGGGCACTTCCATCAGCTCCTTGGCCACATGAGTGAGCTTTTAGAATAAGTTCTCATATCTAAGTTGTTAGCTATTGATTGTTCAAAAGTCAAGTTCCATACAACCCCTCATATCTCAGGTACATTTAAACCATCAACTGTCTAATAAGTTCGCATATGAATCATTGTCTCACCTTTAACCTCTCCTTATATTGGTGGTCAATGTCGAACTACAATATGATTTTTCCACAACGTAAATCGCAGATGATCTTACCTTTGCTTGACTGAGAGTAACTATATTCTAGTGAAACTGTCAATGTGATCTCCCCACAACACACCATGATAGCATTATATGATAGCATTATACTTTCATCAAAGATGGATTGAGATGGTAGTTAGTAGGTTTTGATTTCTGAGTTAGTTAAAAAATTTATGGAGTTTTCCTATAGTACAGGAAAAAAGATACTTCAAACGAACGAAACCAGTATAATGTGTTGTAAACATATACTATCCATATATATATGTGAGCCTACCTTTAGACCATAATAAACAAGTTTGCATTCTATTATGGGTGTTATGGCTCTCCATACAGTATATCTTGGTACTATAATGATCATATAAAAGCATAGCAAGAAGAATTCAAACATACGAAGAAGCTTTCACCCTCCAGGCCCATCCATAATCATGAAGCTCTAGCTTGGCAGCTGGGTAAATGGGTAGAACAAAGATTTTTCAGACCCTAACCCTAACCACCAAAAATCTATTTAACAACCAAATTATTTAGGTGTTAGTATATCCTTTCCAAAGAGAAATAAAATTTCTATGTGGTATCTCCCATTAGATAGAAATAAAGGTGTCTGATATCTAACATATATTAAAATCTCATGTTATTCTAACTATTTTTGTCAAAATAAAAATGGATGAAATAAGTGATATTCTATGCGAAATCAGATATTCTTTTTTAAGGTAGAATCAAATATTCATCCTTATGTTTATCTTGTTGACAACTGAGGACTATATTTCTGTTAATGGCACAACATTAATTTCCTGTCTATTTTCTGATTCTAAGGAGAAATACCTACACATGTAAGTAAAAAGAATCTAATTTTAATATTTTTACAAAAGCATAAAATGTGTTGGGAGGGAGTCAAAGAAGGTTGTTCTCCAGAAATTTGTGCCCCACAGACTCATCTTCCTCTCTTTGAAACAAGGGGTGCTCGTAGTTCTATCTATGCTTCAAATAATGAATAGTTGCCATACTAAAAAGACATGGCTTTTACGATGACATTTAAAATGCTTTCCAACTTCTATTTTGAAATAAATTATTTTACTGGTCTTACAAAAGTAAAAATTTCATAATTAAAAGCTATAAGCAATTTAAACTGTCCTATGCATGGCACAAATATTCTATGGGAAGAAAATCACCAAATACACGGAACTTGCTTATCAACCCCATAGCCTCCAGCCCCCAATTGATATGTTTTATGTTTATACTTTGTGGTATTACAGGCAAAATGTTCTAGCAATTTATAACAACAATTGCATCTCTAGTGCTCAAGAAGGTATATCTTAAGAAGGTAGCCTCCCTTTCGTACTATGAAATATGTTTGACTTTCAAAGAAAGAAATCTAACTAAGTAATCTTTTTAAAATAAACATGATAACACTTTGAATACTGTGAGTATGGCTATTGAAGAAAAATAGATTCTTTCTTTTTAAGAAATCTTTTTAGAAAAGATGCTGAGAAAGGGGAATAAGGCAAGTTCTTGAAAAGGAATTTAAATATAGTGCTTAAATTATTTAGTAGAGAAAGGACCAATGCACATTCTTGAAAAGAAATTCATGTACGTCACAAGTAATATTTTCACTCCGAATCTCCGATAGTTCTCACTTATACAAATTATGATTACTATAAAGACAACAAATATTTTTAATAAGTGTACATGGAGTAACTAGTTTAGTCTAAGGGAGCAATCAGAGGTGTGTTTAGTCAACTGTCTTACTGGTTGCACGATTTATTGGTTCAACAACTCTACATTAACTTGAAACTATCTTTCTAACCACATGCCTATATAGAAGATAATTTATCCATATATTTATAATTTAGATAATAACTACCGGTCTTAAAACTCCAAGTAATCTTTTACTATAAAAGATAGCCCTCATCCTTGTTTCGCATCTATATGTTAATATCATTTGGTACTTAAAACTTTTCTGTATAACTTTAAAAGAGAACAACAATATAAGAATAAGATGGAGTTATTAATAGACAAAGTCCTAAACATGTGAACCTCCTATGGGAGGCAGAGTTGGTAACCTTAGGTGGTTCCAAACGAGAGACCTCTAGAGGTGAACCAGAGGCTTGTGCCAACTAAACCACCTATCCAGTCTTTATTTATCTTTATTTAAAGGTGGACTCACACATACACATAGAAAGTATATGTTCACAACACATTATTACTAGTTTCATTCGTTCAAAGTGTCTTTTTTCCTGTACTATGGGAAAGCCCTGTGAGTTTTTGAGTTAGCTCAGAAATCAAAGTCCGCTAGCCACCACCTCAACCAATCTTTGATGAAATTGTACTTGCTATCATGAGGTGTTGTGGAGAGATCATATTGGCAGTTTCACTAGAATATAGTCATTCTCAGTCAAGCAAAGTTAAGATCATTTATAATCTATATTGTAGAGAAATCACATTGCAGTTTGATATTAATTACCAGTACAAGGAGAGGCCGAGGGGCAAGCAGTGATTCATGTACGAACTGATTAGATATGACTGCTTGAAGTAGTGTGGAGAAAGAAGACAATTGAATGACTCAAATGCACTTGAAATATGGGGATATATATGAAATTTGACTTTTGAGTAGTCAACAGCTAACAATTCAGGTATGAGAACTTATTCTAAAGGTTCACTTATGTAGCCAAGGAACTGATAGAAGTACGCTAGTCCTGGTTTTATGTTCTAGTTCCGTATCAATTTTTAAGTATGAAATTTAGTGATTCCACAGGTTTATGTCTTGTTCTGCATGTAAAGACTAGAAAAGAATGAAAAATGTGCTGCTTTGGCCTAGTTTTAGTTTGATTCCAATCAATTCAAACTGGAGGCTGTTGTTCTGAGACGAAAATAATATGATCTTAGCCAGTGAGCTTTGTTTCTGATTTGCAAGTTTTTAGTTTCATATATGAACAAATTCTTCTCTATGTCAAAATGATCTTAAAGTGGAGTTATTTTCATAACAAAAATTACTTGATAAACAAGTATACATGATTAACAAATTGAGTACATGTTATCTTTTCCTTGGTCTCTCTACCTCTGATGTTGTGGATGATGTATTAATGTATATTAAATCGCTTTTTGACTGTGTGAGCATTGTCATGCATCCTACTAAAGTTGTTTGTCAATTTGAGCCATGTGCAGCTAGTCCTGGCTTCATTCTAAAAGCATTGTCATTTTCAAGTGCTTGAATTCTTTTACGTTTGTTTTTGCTTCCTTTACGTGATGATGGTAGACTACTTAACTTGTGAACCATGTCCTCAGTTTGTTATAGATAATGGGTTGCTTTTCTGCCTACGTCAACTCCTTACACAATATCATCCAAACAAAATAAAAAAGAAGCTTGTTGGATCATTTCAAATATTACTGCAGGGAGTAAGGCTCAGATTCAGGTAAAAACATGTGACGACTTCATTGTGATCTTCATATAATGTTGATGATGAATGGCATCCACTAACTAGTGATCTTGTTGCTTGAGATGGTGTACCCATGAAATCTATAAATAGTGAGGGGCAAACATTCAACTGTCTACAAGTCCTTGACCTTATTTTATTACTCAAGTATGAAAGATTCCAGGAGGTGTTAAAACAGAAGTGAGTGGGAAATGGATGAATACTCCATTTCTCCATGCTTTTATTTGCAAAGCTGTGGACATGCTTTTATCATGTAGGCTTCCATCATAACTTTATTGTAATAGTTGTTATGAGCTTTAAGAGAAATTTCAGTTAGATTTTAAGAGAAACAAGTTAGATCAGTAGATCCATTTTGCAACATAATTACATACTTACAGTTAATTGACTAAGTACCATGTTTCTTAGACAACCGTGACATTATTCTTTCATGTACTGTCTTGCACAGCCTCTATCTATCTAGACAGAAGCACTAAATATCAACTGATGATATAAGCTTTTCATCATTTCCTCCATTTATGATTACCATTAGAAGAAAAAGGATTACCATGCCAACAGTATGTCAGAGATCAATTGCTTTCGCTTTATTATGTAGTTGGTTCATTTTAAATATGCATCTTTTTAAAGCATTCTCGATATTATTTATGCATAATCTCTTTGAAAGCTTTTCTCCATTAAAAAACATCAAATGACAGTTGATATTTGTCTACTTTTCCTTTTTAATTCACATTAGTGTATTATGCTGCAGGCTGTATTTGATACAAACATTATTCCCCCGCTTTTACATTTGTTGGAACACGCAGAATTTAATATCAAGAAGGAAGCTGCTTGGGCTATGTCAAATGCCATTCGCGGAGGAAGCTTTGAGCAAATCCAGTAAATTTTCCCCCATCTTTATATTTATCAATATACCTTTTCTTCGCCTTTGATACCCCCCCCCCCCCCCCCCCCCCCCCCCCGCGTCTTTCTATTTATCAATATACCTTTGCTTCGCCTTTGATACATGGAAATGATTTTGATCTGGTAGATCACATTCTTTGCACTTCCAATAGATATTCCTGTGTTTCATCTTTAAATATGAAGTCCTCTATCATATTTGTTCTCATATTTTAAGCCAATGGCCTCATCTATTAAGCCCTGCAGTATAGTGAATGCTTGGCATGAGAGCCATTTTTGACTGGTTCGTGTTTGAATTCCAAGTGTGGGGCCTGGAAACACTTCTTCACTATTTATTAAAGGGAGGAAACTGATAGAAACCAAATTCTACTAGTCTATACGAACCAAGTTTTCAGCCTTACCGAGATATTCCCCTTGCCCTACCACTGTCCAGCCCATTTTATGAGCACTAGCCTCAAAGCCTGTCCCATGCTCCATGCTTCCTTTCTCAGTTTAAATCGTTCCTTGTTCATGGAAATGACTGAAGGATGACATTTTTTTTATTTTTTCCGGTTTGGTTTTTTTGACATGTGAAAGTTTGTAGTTCTGGATGAGGTTGGGTTCTGCAAATATGGGTGACTGCAGAAATCCTGATCTTTGAAGCAAACGACAAATCTCATCTCGTGCTGATTTGATTTTATTTTTAGTCACAATTTTTGGGGTCTAACGGCATGTTCTATATTTGTTGTTGTGAAGCTTTCTTGCAAGTCAAGGATGCATCAAGCTGCTATGTGATCTTTTGACATGCCCAGACTCCAGTATCTTGATGTTGTGCCTGGAGAGTCTAGAGAACATACTGAAAGCAGGCGAGGCTGCAAAAGATTTGGGCAACAATGATGGTATTAACCTATATGTGGTGGAGGTTGAGGACCGTGGGGGCCTGGACAAGATTGAGAAATTACAAGGTCACGACAACAGCGAGATCTACAGGATGGCCATTGAGATATTGGAGAAGTATTGGGATGAGGAAGAGGATGAGGAAGGGGAAAATTCTCATGGAATTGGTGAGGGCATGGATCACGGCTTCAACTTGGCCTAGATACAGCTCCTGCTGCAGGGTTCTAGTACATGTGAGTTTTCCGGCTCCTGTTCCGGATGCCTCTGTTCATCCATTCAGCTATTCATTTCTGTAGCAATTATGGAGACACTGTTGTACCACAGGGCTCTCTCTCTCTCTCTCTCCTGGCTCTCGAGAAGTAGTCGATGTGAGTACGGAATTTTTCATCACAAATGCTGTATGCTTTTCTTCCCGTACAAGATCCCGTCTCTTTGCATGGAATGACACAAGAAATATAGTTGTACACTGTTTCCGGAAAATCTAAGTACATCTCTCTAGTTTTCAGGGAGTGGTCATTCATATGAGATGCTTCACCCATAGATCTAACCAAAGTGTATATGTTGTTGATGGGTGCAACACGGCTAGTGTTGATTTTTTTATGATCGATTTTGGTTCATGGCGTCAGTTACCAGCCTCTTGTGAAGAAGGTATACGACGATTTTGTACAGTTGTGCGGCGGGAAGGGATGTGGAATCCGCGTCGGCTGAGAGTTATTTGGACAAGACAACCATGCACGTTCTCGGACTAATAGATGGGCTATTCAAGGTTACCCATCTCATCCAGGGTCCATCCCCATCGAAGAACTCAAGCTGTGTTCGTGCCAGCTCTCACAGGTTTCAGCCCATTGACTCTAAAGATAACATTAGAATTCCCATGTCATTTATGTATTCCTTTATTAGTTTTTATCTTTGAACCAAATGTTACAATTTTGATCTTTTTGAGAATGAAAGATTCCTTTTATAGTTACGAAAAATTAGTTATAATCATTTTCGTTCAATATTTTCAATGTTAAAAGTGAAAGTAAAAAATAGCTTTAAATTCAATCAAACATGTCGTCAAGACATCGACTTTCGTTTGTAGGATTTTTCTATTTACTAACTGGGTGGAATTTGCTTGTAACTCAAACCTGAGTTAGATGGAGTGTTCTGTACCTCACTTGAATGTTGTCTAGAAAATCTATTCGTTCTCTTCGGAATCACCTCCCATCTAATTACGTTTAGTATCCTCCAATAGATATGACAGTGCCCGATCCATCAATAACCAAACAATATTCTTACGTGTAGCAATAGAATGCAGATCGTGTGCTGAGGATACTGTATGTAAAAAAAAAAATCTTCAGTGGCATGTTCTGTGTCTAATGGCATCCCAAAAACTTGCAACATATAATTATGTTTGATCCCTTGAAAATAGCATATTTACAAAAAAAATCTCTCTAATTTAATTATTTATTTATAAGCCCTCACAATCTTTCTTGAATTGGTGCAAGGCCTCGGAATGTTACGAAAAACTCCACGAGAGTGTTACGAAAAAACGTCTCAAAAGGGTTCTTTTGTTAAAAGTTGAGATTGTGGGGACTCATTTGTAAATAATTGGATTAAGAGGAGTTATTTGTAATATTAAAAATTTTTAATGGTCAAGTGATCTGTATGCGTCTCTAGGAATGTCAATGGGAACCGATTATCCGCACTGTTCGTTAGCTTAATGGACAATTTGCGAATAATCTTTTTATCTTCGGTTTGTTAATAGATGGATAAGATTTTCAGACCCACTTTCTTAATGGAAACGAATACGGATAGTCTTGTTTTTGAAACCGCTATTTGGTCTTATCCGTGAATTTGCATTGTTATATTTTAATATTATTATACGTCTTTCTTATTTTATTTGTCTTTTAAGGATATTGTGGACTTTTAAGTGAGAAAATTTTGTTTTAGTATGATTCAGTTGTGGATTGTTATTTTTATGCTATATTATTGATGAGAGAACTTTAATTTGAGTGATTTGTTTCTCTAGAATTATTTTTTTTGTTTTTATATTTGATTTCAAATGGATACTTTTCTATAAATTTGAACTTCAAATTTGATTTTCATAGTTTCTCATTTTGACCGTTAACTATCCGACAATATCCCGATAACTACTGCTATCGGGATATTAAAAAGCAATTTCTCATATGCCCTTTCCCAATAGTTGTAGCATACTTCAGGGATACAAAATATATTGTACAGATATAGAAAAGTTTATCGAGAAATGGATCTATCATATAAACATGTAAGTATGAAAGGTCAAAGATAAATACTAAGATCATGAAGATATTTTTCCATATGATGAATTATAGGAGTTTATATGCTAAAAATTCTAAAACAGATCTTCACACTTATATGTAGAATCTAATTAACTTGGTGCTCTATCATCAGCATAGCAATCCAAAAAGGATATTTTTTATAAATTTTTTTGAGATGAAATCATCTAGGCCTCATTCTCTAGATCAGAGTATTCTTTCACTCACATGGGACAGGAGTAGATGTAGTTTTTACATCCACTTTTTCTAGTGAAATGATTAATTCATCCTTATATAAGAACATCAATGTGGACATGTACTCGATATACAGCTGATTACAGTAACTGGTAAATGGATAAATGGGTTACGTCTAGAGTCTACATTTTATCGGGTGTTAAAAACTAAGTGACCTTAAGAAAGAATTCATTTATGTTAAACAATATTACGCCATTTAAATGGACTTGATTTTAGGCCCAACAATTTCTAGAAGGCATAAAGTAGGGCTGTCCATGGATCCGAGTAAGATTTGGCTCCGATCTATATCCGCATCCAATAGTCAGATATTTATCCGATTAAAACATCTGACAAATATCTCCAAACATTCATTTAAATATTCAATTAATATTCAAAATAGAAATGAAAAATAGATATCCGCTCTAATTAATATCCGACTGATTATGTCTTTGATAAGTTCTTCTAACTTTAATGATATTTAAATATTTAAATAAATTATTTGATATTCGAAGTATGCTTAATAGATGTGTGGATGATAGTGATGAAATTTATTGGTTTTTTTATTTTAATAAACTTACTTATTTAGATAAATTGTTTAAGTCATTTGTTATTATCTAAGATACATTTACTAGAGCATTTGAGTTATTTAAAATTTATTTAGATATTTATAACTTGAACATTTATTAATCTAAAATATATCTATGGTGCCTGTAGGTTATATTTCACAAAGAATAAAATTTACAAGTCAGTGAGTTGTAAGTCAGATTTGAAATAACCAAATATTTGAAACATTATGTGAATTTAGATATTATCCGGGAGAGTTGAATTCGGATGGTAAACTTTATTATCCATTAGATAATAGTCGGAGTCGCAGATAATGATAAATGGATCGGAGACAGAATAAATCGGCTCTGTATTCACTCCATTGACAGCCCTAAGATAAAGCTATGTAATATATAGTAACAACACGATTTTTATTGGGTAAGTGAACTAGACCGGTTCGAACGTGTCTGCTAAAGGGTCCAGGCCCATTTTAGCAGTCCTCCCACGTAAGTGGACACATATTCTAGTCGAGAATATCTCACCTCAAAAACCTAAAAAATAAGATGAGTTCAACTTTTTTTTTTAGTCAAAGAGATGAAATCCATACATTATTTAAGAAGGATTACAAGAGGACAAAATAGTACTTAAAGACAAATACTCCATACAAGTCATGTTTCCACCATGCCCAACCCATACTGTGACCTAGAGAGCAAGTGAACATGGGTTGGAGAACATATCATGTGGAGATTATGCTCCTGAAAATGGCTCAACAGCCAACTTGTAGGATGAGGATTTTGAAGCTCTTCTAAGGCCAGCCAGAGCTGCAAGTCGCCATATAGAACTGCTACTAGGTTGACACCTTCTTCCAGACTCACGGAGCAGCAAGAAGTCGAGTATCTCAATTGAACATAGGAGGAACAACATATATATAATCTGCAGTCGAAACCAACAAAGCCCAGAAGACATTGGGGTACAAAGTGGTTCAGACAAAGCAAGATGGGATCCATCTAGTAAGATGGAAACAAAATGGAAAGCATCAAACATTTACCAGGGAAGGGAGGGAGGCAGGGGGAGGAGGGAGGAGAAGAGGGTCCTGTGAAACGAAAGGCTCCTCCCCCCTCCCTAGAAACCAGCTCCCAGAGACGGAGCTCCCGTAGGGAGCTGAGAGTTCCGCCACTACCACAAGCTGAACAAATGAACGGGACTCAGTTCTATGAAGAAAACTACTATAAGAAAAGAAAACTACGTTTCAACATGATCCAATTACTTGTACGACATATTGTTGCATGCCTGCACCTCTATGTGCAATCACTGAGTTGTGGTTGAGATGAGGTTTTCTATGTTTTTTTATGTCTTCACTCATATTAGGTTTCGTTTGGTTATGCTTCTGGGAAGTTGTAGTCGTGTTTTCAAACATGCCAAGGGATTATGACAATAGAGAGAGAAAAATTGAAAAAAAGAGAGAGAAATGTGTATACCAAAAATAGACTCTTTGCCGCTTTTAATTGTACGGGTCGATTATGAAATGAGTCCTGCTTGTTACGTTTCCAAACGCAACGGATGGATCTTGTATTCTCTCATATTTTCACGATAAATAATATTTTTCTTTATTTTTTGTGTACATAATAATTTTTAAAAAAATCTAAACTATCCCATCTCTTTTACTTCTATAATATAAGAGAAACACTTGCTCGTAAGATCGGACCACTGCAGCAACAATTATTTTTTTATTTTCTGAATTTTTTTTAAGTCGGGTCCATCATATCCGACACTTTTGTAAAGGCCGATCTTAGATGAGACGATTTAAAAAAAATTGAAAAAATAAAAAATTGAGACTAATGAACTTGTTATATATATTTACCCACCGTACCGTCGGTCAAAAAAAAAAGGGGGGGAGAAAATTTCCGCTCTTTCTGGTACCATCCGGGTTGACGGCAGGACATGTACCTTAGCGTTTGGCAGCACAAAAAACGTGCGACATTGTGTGGGGGGGGGGGGGGGGGAGGTAGACACAAGAGAGTGAGTTCTGACTAAAATGCCTATAGGTTGAAGTCTTGGCCGTCTGATCTTAAAAGCAGATATTTGACATTAATTTTTAAGAATTTTATTTTTCAATCTTCATATTCTTTTAATATATTTTATATATTATTATAATATTTAAATTCTTTTTTAATCTTTACATTCACTGAAAATATCTCTAAGAAGTCCCTCAACCCTCCTTAAAAAGGGTCTCCAACCCCCCTAAAAAAAATCCCTCAGGACGGACATTTTAAGAATGATTCATAAATTGTGAGAAGTTTGAAGGGAATATGAAGATTTCAAAGACTTTTAAGGAATATTAAAGAAATATCCGGATTGAAATGTAAAACTTCATAACTCTTATTAAAAAGTAAAAAAAATAAAGATTATTTAAGACCAACGTCCGTCCCAACCGCTTTTAATTGAACTGTTTAAAAAACAGAAAAAAGAAGGAAAATCAGAGGGAGGAGAAGGAAAAGGCAGAGGGATATTTTTCTTGTCATATTACCCTACTTGATTGAATTGAGATCCTCCCAATACACTTACTTACTAAGTGAGGTCAATGAGTGTGAGATGATGGGATTGCATATCTATAAAAGGGTGATAGTATTTTTACACCCTTAATATACTCCCTTAAAGTACTCCTTCCATCCCCCCCCTCCATTAAATGCATTTTGATTGTCTTGACAAAAACTTTCCTGTAACAAATTCAAGTGGATAGTTGAGAGATAACGGGCACATTAAAGGGCACATTAAAGGGTTGTTTGTTTTAACGTAAAACAACGTAATTTGAAATATATATATACTTTTTACAGTGTTTTCAGTTATTTGTAAAAATGTAAAACAATGTAAAATACAATTATGTCTAAATCTTGTCTGTTCATTTGACAGCTCAATTCTCTTATTTTGATTTACAGCAAAAATTTACTGTAAACTAAAACAAGAAGATCAAAACATCCCTCTTATTTTATTTTACAAACAACCAAATAAACAATTCTTAATTTTAAAACAAGAAAATTTTCCTTGTTTTAAAACCAGTTATTTTAAAACCGGTGATTTACAAAGTTTTACACTAAAACAAACAACCCCTAAGTCGCTCACTGTGATAACAAAATGGGTCGTGACGGAGTGAGTTATTTTAAATTATTTAATCTAGAATAAAGAGTGTAAAATAAAATTACTTAGTCACCTACTTTTATAAAATAAGTTATCCTTAGTCGGAATACCAAATCTCTCGTGTCAAATTAAAAGTTAATTAACTTATTATGAGAATAAAAAACTAAAGCCATTCTTATTAACAGGAATACCAAATCCCTCCTCTCACAGTTATTGACCTGGGTCGGTAACTCACTTGTCTGGATGTACCGCGGCAACCCGTGAGGGACTCCTCACTCGTGTCTACATCCGATGCCAACATTGATCAGGTGGAATCGGTAGTGTTTGGATCGTCTCAGTACAACATTAGACTAGATTTTAACAGTAATTAGTATTAGGATGTCATGAGTAAAGTAAATTCGCCATCTAGATGCATCCCACCGAAGTTGACAGTTTTTCTTTTGTTCTCAATTATGTAGATTTTCAATATAACACATAACACTTAAATATCATTTAGAGTACAAGATTATAATCATAATTTAAACTACATTCCAGTGTGATATTCGTGCCATGGTTTAAATTGTATTCAGGTACACATTCACGTGTATTTTAAATTATAGTTGTAATCTTATATTTTTGGTGATATTTAAGTGCTCTAGGTAAAATCTGCTGAACAGAAAACAAAGAAAAAGTTGCCAACTTCGATGAGGTGTATCTCGAATGATGAATCTATTTTACACGTACCATCTTAAGACTGATTATTGTTGGAGTCCAATCCAATATTACATCGGGACGATTCTGGACTCAGCACCCTTGAGAGGAAGGTGTACCTCTCGGCGGCGGCGGAGTGCCGCTTCCCTGGCAAACAGGTGCATCGCGCCATCACCACCGGCCTCCTGGACTACGTGTGGGTGAAGGTCTACAACGATTCAGATTGCGTCTATGATGTCGAGAACAGCAACACCGTGCTCAGTCCGTGGATGGAATGGGCGAACAGCGTCTTTGCCCGCAGGCTGCTGCTGAGTCTGCTGGCCGGCGAAGACGGATATAGCATCGGCTACATCTCTCCGGACGACCTGATGGAGAAGGTACTGCCGGACATCAAGCGCTACCCCCTGTACGGGGGCATCATGCTGTGGAACAGGTACCTGGATGACCACAACTTCTACAGTGACAAGGTGAAGCCCCACATTAACCGTACTGATGATCCAGTGCTCAGGCAGACAGCTTAGAGTGCTAGCTGTTCAATAATCTTGGCGACTTGGCGAGGGAGGAGGGTGCCTGATCTGTGCATCCACCTCTAGTTATCTAGTACCAGTAGCTACTTGGTCATGATCTCTGGAAAAAAAAAATAAAAAAAAAGGCTATTTGGTTATAAGTAAGTAATGATGGCAGAGGCTTCTCCCAGAAGGAGATGAGTTTGGGCCATAAGTACTGTTGTTAGTGTGAACTCCGGTGCTACTGCTTGATACGTAATCTAATAATAATGGTGGCAGGGGCTTCCCCCGGTGGGAGCTTTGGACCATCACTGTTGTTATTATATATGGAATCCCTACTGCATGTGTTGTGGAGTGTTTCTTTCATCAATGCTTTTTTTTTTTTTGAGACTAAGTTTCTTTCATCAATGCTCTTCCCTTCGTTTCTGTGAGAAAAGATGTCCCGTTCCTTGCTTGCTTGGATGTTACAAATATCACTTACTTAATAATCTCATACTAACTTCACACACCATGCATCCATCTTAAATTTTGAAGAATATTCAGTTGTTGTAGTGCAGTTGGTTCACTACTTGTCTCTTAATTGAGAGGTCTCAAGTTTGATCTTAATTAGAACTTAAAAAACTCCCCAGTCATACAGCAAAAAAGAGAAAAGAAAAGTACGGTTGAGATCTTTATCCCTTAATCTATGAGATTATTTATCCGAATAATAAGGCGGACCTAAAATTCTTGGATTGTCAATTTAATTATATACATAAATGCGGCTTAATCCCACATCATCATGATTGTCCAATCAAAGATGAGACAGTGGTGTGGCATTGGCCACGGCAGTAGAGGCTGTTATTGGTAAGAGAAGACTCTTACACACAAGAATCTCTAATTTTTTAAGATTTTTGTAAATAACCTAAAAAATATTATAGTTGTACATAACTCCCCTCATAATTCATGCTTGCATGTAACTTCCTTTAACTTTGGTGGTATTAGCATACATCTCCTTTAATTATGTGACTTGTTTTAAATTTCACACGAGTTAAAATATTTTTATCCTAATTAAAAATAAAAATAACTTTTTTCGATGTTCAGTATATAAAACAAACTTATGAGTAGATGTTTATGAGATCTTTCTTGTGAGATGTATGTATTTTAATTGATTGTTAATGTTTTTATTAAATAATTTTTAAATATTCTACATAAGATAACAATATTTTAATTTAAGTGAAAATCAAAGTGAATCCACGTAGTCGAGAGAGTTATATGAAAAACACTATAGTTAAGGGGGTTATACGCAAATACTAAGCAGACAAATGATTATCTATAAATATAATATTTTTAGGAGGATATTTGAAAATCCCTCTTTTTGAAAATATGCAGTACATATCTGATTTTGGATTAGACGTCTGCAACGTCCGTACTAGCACTGATTGTGTATATGTATATATAATTAGCATCTGATCGAATATATGTAAACTATACATGTCATATAAACGAATCTACTTTTTCATATTTGATATTTATTGTAATTTCTATGATAAAAAAAGATATTTATTGTATTTTCTACACTTTTTTTTCTTCTTAAGCTTAACTTCATTTATCTCGGCCTGTTTTGAGGATTGGTCCTAAACTTTTAGTCCCAAACTCAGCTCAAACATAAAATTAGCCAAATTTTACCACATAAGTCCACTTGTTATTAAGGACAGGGTCGCATTTGGCTGTCGGATTCTGGACATTTGTTGACAAGTGCAATTTGGGAAATGCTTGGTACAGCAGTGCAATTCTGCCTCCACTGTCGGATGTTGACGGCAGGATTTTTTTTTTTTTTGTCACGGCCGTCCAGTCAATGATCTTGTTTTTTCTTATCCTCGTAAATGATTGAGAATAATCACTTAAATTTTTTTGAAAAGCCTTTCTGAAAAGAATATCAAATAAACATGCAAATGTAAGATATTAGAAATAAATACTAAAATTATAAAGATATCTATCCTTAAACGTGATAAATTATAACACTTGACAGGTTTAAATTCTAAGAATTGTATTAGATTGAGATCTGAGCTAGAAGCATGACAAATAGGAGTGGCTAGAAACACAACCTAGGAAGAATAGGACCTAAATGATCATGTGAGGCAGACTGAACTAATTGGACCTTCTATGTAAAAGGGAGGTTGTAGGTTTAAATTCCATCTCTAATAATTGTGCAGGAGGAAAGATTTATCCTCTTTAATTTATGAGAGTTTATATACGAGTACTCTTAGTAGGCGATGAGGTCAGTGGAAAGAATATTTTTTTTTGTAGTGGGACCTCCGAATTTGAAATCTTCACCCCAAGAAGAGGGAACGATCGTGACAGTATGAAAAAGTCTTATACGTGGAGGAAATATTAATTTCAATTAACAATTTGTAGACTCTCTCCATTATGGAAGCTATGCAAATACTTTTGACAAACAAAAAAAAGTCCGTGGAAAATGTGGGAGAAAGAGTGAATGATGGCAAGAAACTTTTGAGAGACAAAAGTGGGACTAATAAGGACCACCCACTCCTATTTTTTGGCCAAGTTTTTAACTTTTCTGTCCTTATATTCGATGCTAGTCTCTACAATTTATTGTCTTAGGCTAACAACTCTAAAAAAAGAATATTTAAGGATACGCCTTTTCTTTTAAGGCTGCTAATCGGATGATCTTTTTAAGAGAAGGATTCAAAAATTGTGGGAAGAATACTAAAGTAAACATTAAGATTGTAAAGACTATTACAGGATATTGAAAGATTATAAACACCGAAAAGTAAAAAAGAACTTTTTTATGAGATGTATTTACGAGGCCTACGTAATGGAGATAGTATAAATATAGATATTCTGTCTTAGTAAGAAATTTTTTTTTTTCATACATCCATAACAACTCTGCCTTTTTTAGACGATAATTCCAAATTTGGAGGCCTCATCATGTTGCACAGAATAATATTTTTCCAAGGTCCTGCCACTTATAGGGAGTACTCAGGCACCGACTACCACAAACTTGTGAGATAAATCTTTCCTCTGGTACAATCTACTGGTAGTAGAACTTAAATCCAAGACCTCTCCTTTAAAAAGTTCCTTAGCAATAAAGACCATCAACTCACCCTGTTAAACTCTTGGACGGAGGACGAATCATAGCTAGGGAAAGCCGGTGAATTTTCTAATTTTCTTCAGCTATATAAGTTATAGATATTCAAATTGAAAATAACCGGTAGGGATAGACAAAACAGAATGTTTGATTTTCGAACCACTGGCTCAAAAATTTCTCATTGTTAGTTTTGGTAGTTGTAGACTGAACGCTAAAACTAGATAATAGAGAACTATCTAAGTTAGGGATATTTGTAATTTTTTTTTAAATTTTAATTATATATTTATCTATATTATTTTTATATTATTATTAATAAATTAAAAAACAAAATCTTACCGTAAGACAAGAGGATTGCTTCTAACTGAAGATATAATCAACACAAAAGAAGATAAAATCCTTCAAGAGAGAGAAGAGCGCCTCTCACCAAAGAGAAAGGGAAGGGGGGGCACTTCCTAAGAGAAGAACTCCCCCTGTCGAAGCCGTACACCGGGGAGTAGGTTGTCAATCGGATGGGTCAGTCTGTACCTCAATGCAATTCAATCCATATAAAAAAAAAATTATGTTGACTTAAGTTATATAAATTGGGTTGGCTTAAATTTGGGTTGAATTGAAAACGAACTGACATAGTTTAATCTATTAATTTTTATAATAATTCATATAAAAAGTAAAACGCGTCTAATTCAACCGAACTTAACCTACTCACTATTGAATTGGAGTTGAATTTGAACTGAATTTAAGTTAAATTTGAATTGAGTTAAAATTGGACTGTGTTATTTTGAATTTAAATTAGACTTAAATTATCACACAACCTAGTACAATCCATCCCATTTATCCCTACCGGGGAGGTGTGCAAGGGGATGGAACGCAGAGGAAAACAAGCTGAGTGATTTCTAAGGATGGAGATGGAGATACAGTGCATATATATATACGTGATTTCGTCCCGCCACCTTGCTGTTCCTGTCCTCTTCTTAATTAGTTGTGTAGCAAGCAGCCGATTGATGCCAAAACAAAATTCTTCCCACGTTTTAAATATTTGATTTTGATACTTTTGGCTGGACATGAAATCAGACACAAGGTTACCATACAAGTTGATAAATGATACGGCAAATACAATGAGAACATCATAAATAATTTTTCCCAAAATGTTACGGTGATCGCAACCCACCACCTACCTGCCCCTGTCGTCCTTTCCATCGCCAACAAGTATCAAATCTTTTCAGCACTATTTTAGACTGGGACTCTAGCTGTAACCAGTCTCAAGGCGTCATGTGTAAAGTAACTTTATTATTGGAAGACACATTCCACCGAAGTTAGTAACTTTTTTTGATTTTTCAATTCAGCAAGTTCTCAATATTGCACAGAGCACTTAAATATTACAGAGAGAACAGGAGTGCCACCATAATTTAAAATACACTCCGATATAATATTCGTACAATAATTTTGGGTTGTATCTAGATGCATATTAGGATGTATTTTAAATTATGGTTGTAATTTTATGTTCTTGATAGTATTTAAATGTTCTGCGTAATATTGAGAATCTGTTGAACCGGAAAATTAAAAAAAATTGTCAACTTCGGTGAAATGCATCTCGAACGACGAAATTATTTTACACACGACGTCTTAAGATTGATTACTACTAAAGTCCAGTCTAAAATAGTACTGAGAAGATCT
The DNA here is from genome assembly GCA_030544215.1 of Zantedeschia hybrid cultivar. Taxonomy (NCBI): domain Eukaryota; kingdom Viridiplantae; phylum Streptophyta; class Magnoliopsida; order Alismatales; family Araceae; genus Zantedeschia; species Zantedeschia hybrid cultivar. Next base: position 79,826,756 of record JARZZO010000005.1, on the reverse strand, counting down.
GAACTCGTGCGAGTGTGCACTGAGACTTCTTTAATTTAAGATGCATGGGAGGGGCAAAGACTCTGAGTAGTCACAGGTCGCCCCGGCCTCGTCATCCTTGGGCTCTCGTGAGCTCAAATTTCCGGATATCTTCGGTTCTTTAATATTCTTTCTCAACCGGTCAAGAAAATCTTGTATTTTTATCTTCATTTTTTATTCCAACACTGTCTAATCAGTATAGGGTTTTAAAGTCTAAACAACAGTCTAGGTGCTGTCCTTATGTGGGGGTGTCCAAGGCCTAAGCGCTGGTGGTGTAGTGGACCTGTTCACTACGAAAGGAGAAGATTACAGGACAAAAAAGGGTTTTTGATTTTTCAACTCTCCGAAGCTAGGAGCGTAAACGGAAGGATACGTCATTTTAGTATCCGTCCGTGTACCATAAACGGATAATATCTGTTCCATTTACGAATCAGATATAGAACGGATATTCTTCTTATTTAGAACAGATACGGATAATATTTAAATATTTAAATAAAAATGATATTTTAAATATTCATTAGTAGTTGAGACTTGGAGGTTTAGAATTTCACCTACTCAAACATCCTATGTAGAGCGTATACATATCATTAGATCTTAGATCTAATGGCCATAATTCACTCTCTATTCGGAGCGGATATCCGTCAGAGTAAAGTGTCGGATATCAATTTCAGATACTTATTCGTAGATTCGGATACGAATCCGGATAATACTTATCAATTCTCAATTTGTCACTTTAGTAGGACAGATGTCACATGGACACTCTAGGGTTGGTTCTCATTTTCAGAGATAATATTTATGGCCAACTCGTTCGCACAAGATTAGACGATTATAATTAATTCGGATACGATTGAACGGTAAATTTTAAATTTTAAGAGATAAAAATTATCTTAAAAATAATTAAATATTTAGAATTTATATTATTTTTTATTTTTTTAACACAAAAATGAAGCCAATTATTCGCACCATAGCACGTCTGTATAGATATTTTGTTAGCCGTATACATCCACGTTTGCGAATGGAGAGGAACTCAAATCTTTTACGGCTCTAAACCATGCCGTTTGGCATTGCGTTCGGCAGCATCCACGTGTCACTTTTGACGGCGGAAGAGCATGCAAACACTGTTTGGGAGGGACCGACGGTATACTTTGGGAGTGACGTGACCTGGGCTCTCCCTCATACAATTGTGGATGATGGAGGTGGAGCCAGACGACGGCGTTGTGTGTTGCTAAAGGATTTTTTATTTTACAAATTTGTAAAAAATAATTTTTAATAGCCCCAGTCTAATGTAAATGGCCATGCAGTCCGATTTTCATCTTACGATCCAATTTTTGACTGTCCAATCCTTTCATTTAAGGTCGATTTTTAATTTTTTTTCTTTTCTAAACATTCAAATAATATTCAAAAATTAATTTTAAAACCAAACTAAAACGCCATCAGCCGGGGCAAGACCGACCGCCAGTGCGAGCTGTGATATCAACCCGCTGCAGCCCTTGCCATCCTTGGGCTATAAATGCGTAAGAGAAGTTGGACTTGGAACAGCATGTGCGACCATCGCCAGTTTTAAGATTGTTAGCTTTAAGCTCTCTTCACCCCTGCAGTCACATATACAGCTGCCTGCTACGCATAACAACAACAATGGCGGGCCAGCATAATCCTCCGTCCCTCCGGCGGGCTCTTCTCCTGCTCTCGGCTCTCGTCATGTCGACCTTCGCAGCAGCAGGCGGCGCAGGCATCGCCGTCTACTGGGGACAGGATGGCCGCGAGGGCAGCCTCCGAGAAGCCTGCCAAACCGGTAACTACGACTACGTCATTATCGCCTTCCTCAACGACTTCGGCTCCGGCGTGACGCCAAGTCTCAACCTCGCCGGCCACTGCACCCCGGCGGTGGGTGGCTGCACCTTCCTCTCCAGCGAGATCAGGTCATGCCAGGTCATGGGCATCAAGGTGCTGCTCTCCATCGGTGGCGCCATCGGCAACTATCGCCTCGCCGACGAGGCCGACGCCCGGGCCGTCGCCGAGTACCTGTGGAACGCCTTCCTCGGCGGGGGCTCGCCGGCCGTCACGCGCCCCCTCGGCGATGCCGTGCTCGACGGCATCGACCTCAACATCGAACACGGCAGCCCCTTGCACTGGGACTACCTCGCCAAGGTGCTCTCCGGTTACAGCACCGCCGAGAGGAAGGTGTACCTCTCGGCGGCGCCGCAGTGCCCCTTCCCCGATTATTACCTGCATGCCGCCATCGACACCGGGCTCCTGGACTACGTGTGGGTGCAGTTCTACAACAATCCGCCGTGCAGCTATGATACCAGCAACGCCAACGCCAACTTCCTGCTCGCGTCGTGGGAGCGATGGGCGACCTCCATCAAGACCACCAAGGTGCTGATGGGTCTGCTGGCCGCAGACGGCGTTGGCTACGGCTTCTTGCCACCACAGAGGCTGATAGACACGGTGTTGCCGGCGCTCCAGCGGTACCCCTTGTATGGGGGCATAATGCTGTGGAGCAGGTACCTGGACACCCTCACCGGGTACAGTGACCAGGTGAAGCCCTACATCTCCGGCGCTACTTATGATCCAGAGCTCAGGAAGACAGCGTAGAGTGCTGTTCACTGCTACCTCCTATGGAGGGCGCCTCTGTGTATCCACCTCTAGTTATCGACTGCTAGCTACTAGCTACTTACTGAATAAGAATAGCGACGGTAGAGGCTTCTCCCCTAGGGAGCTCGATCGGGGCCATTAGTGTTGCTATTGTGTGTCTGCCTCTAGTTGGTGAAGAATAAAAATGATGGCAGAGGCTTCCGCGTTCCGCCGCAAGGAGCTTTGGGCCGTTAAAATCTTACTGTGTTGTTATTATGGTTGTGAAATCCCTACTATATATCTATCATGTGGTGAATATATCTGCTTAATTTGGACTTGAACTTTCAGTGGCACGTGGTACACTGTCATTCATATGATATGCCTCACCCAGCTATCTAACCAAGTGTGCATATATATGTATAATTTTAAGTGTGGAACTCAGCTAAGCGGATTTTTTTGACCACCCATAACGGTTCATGGCATCAAGTTATCAGCCTCTTCTGAAGAAGGCAGATGAGATTTTGTACACTTTAGTGTGGCGAGAAGGGACGAGGAATCTGCATAACTTGCAAGTTATTGGGACAATGCGGCCACGCGCGTTGGCGGAGTACTGATAAGTATGGGTTCTATCATGTTATCAATCTCCTCGCGCGTTTACCCCCATCAAAGAACACAAGCTGTCTTTGTGGCAACTAGGGGTGGCAATCCAACCCATGTTATAATAAATTGAGTTGGCCCAACTTATCTAAATCAGGTTAGGTTAAATTTGGGTTGACATCAGTCAAATTTAAAGTGAGTTGAGTTGAAATGGGACCGGTCTAATATGACAATCTTTCTACCAATAGAGTCACTCCAACTCAACTCAACTCAACTCAGTCCAATAATTACTGAATTTGAGCTGAATTTGGATTAAATCTGAATTGAATTTGAGTTGGGCTGAAATTATGTTGGATTATTTTGACTTTGGGTTGAATCTAAATTGCCACGGAACCTAGCCCAACCAACCCAAGTTACACCCTTAGCAATTGGCTACTGGCAACTTTTATTTAGGAGGAGTAATACTTATTATAATGCCCTTGCTGGCTGCTGTACAACAAGATATTGTAGTGAACATAAAAAATATTTTTAAATTTCTTTTAGGTCAGTCCCACATGCTAGTCATGTATGTATAGGTTGATCTTTGACCGAAGGACCCAAAAAATACTTAAAAAAAATTGAACCCTAGTAAAGAGTAAAAAATTATCTTAACGGGATGAGTCAAATAATAGTTTTATTTTATTTTTTTATTTTTTTTGAGTCGTCAAATTAAAGATGATCTATACATGTTATGGGGGCACGTGGAGTCTGACCTTAAAAAATGTTTAAGAAATATTTTTTTGGTAGTTTTTTTGTAATATCCTACTCTGCAGTTTCTTTCTTTTTAATTTTCACCTTGGAGTACGTTTGGCCTAATTTTACGTAAAATTATAATATCTTAAGTTTTAAAGATATAAATATAAGTAATTTCAGAAGAAGAATAATTTACTACACCCTTAGGGGTCCTGATGGTACAATCTAACTAAAAAAAAATTAAATTTTTTTTTGAAGCTCTCAATATGTCATATATGTTTACATAATTAGATTTTCGATCGGATATCCTAAAAAATAATAAAAATTAAAAAATCAAGACTCGATGAACAACAATGTACTATTCATTAAAGATCGGTTTTCTAATTTACATAAACTTTTTTGAAATGCTTCTAACATGGCTTACATGCTCGTATAATTCGATTTTCGAACGGACATCTCAGAAAAAGATGAAAATTAAAAAATTGAACCCCAATAAACAGTAGTGTACTATTCATTGGGAATCAATTTTTTTTTTTTTTTTTTTGATCTTTTTTGTGATATCCTCTGATATGTCCTACAAGCTTATTTAATTCGATTTTAGATCAAACATTCCAAAAAAAAATGAAAATTGAAAAACCTAATCCCAATGAACAATAATATACTATTCATAGAGTTAAGGTTTTTAAATTTTCATGTTTTTTTTTAGTTCTCTTATGAAAAATCTAATTATATGATGATGCAGGCAATGTTGGGGGGTCTTCAAAAAAAAAAATTATTTATTTTTGATTTTTGCTGTGGTCCATAAAAAATTAAAAATTGAATTTGAGTGGTTCATAAAAAATATCCGGACCATCCTTATCACACACATGGAGATTGCCGGAACGTCTTAAAAACTGCATACGGGCCATCCACTCGGATGCCAAAATCCTGATTTAAAGAGAATAAATGTATGCACTTTTCAGGGTTACCAAATAAACCTTTGGATCAAATTTTCCTGAAAAAGTTTTTGCTGGCTACCAAATGGACCCTTAGTGTGGAATGAGAGGGATGGAGATGCAGCAAAGATCAGGACAGTGCCAAACATTTTTTTCCCTCCACGTTTTAAATCTTTCATTCGACTTTTAACAGGCTTGGCTGAAGACAAAAATCAGATAAGAGGGTAGCATATAAGTCCACGCGATTTTGAAATCTGACAATTAATTCAATATTCTAAACACAATGAAAGCGTTATAAATTATTTTACGGCACTCCACATGTACGAATATTTATAATATTTTATGACGCACCAAATAACTCCTTAATTATTGGCTGGACAGATTCCTTAGGTTTTGTTCGGCAGCCAAAAAATGTGCAACATTATGCAGAAACACACGGAATAAGGCTAAAAAAAGTTACAAACCTCCCTCTCCCTTGACTCTCCCAGTGCCAGTCATAGGCCTCCCTTTGTCGTGGTGAAGCCCCCCCTTCCAACGTTAGTAACTATGCACCGAAAGAAACATCTTTTCAAAGAGGGTGGGCCGAGAGTCTAATCGGACGTAAAAATTAAAAATAGGCTGGATTGGGGTTGAGGTTTCTTAAACCAGGTTGGCTAGCAGTCTTATTTTGTTTAGAGAAACGTTCTTGACTGCATCCCGTAGCGCAGGACATGTGTCCTGCACTGTACGGTGCAGAGTTGTCTGATGGTATTGTTTCACGTCTAGTGGGGAGCAGTGTCTTTTTTTGATTTTCATTTTAAAATTTTCAATTTTTATTTTAGAATGTTCGATAAAAAATTTGATGGTACAATTAATGGCTGACCCGACTTCGTTGGTTGTACCGTCATATTTTGATCTGACGTTTTATTTTTTTAAAAAAATCTAAAAATAATAAAAAAGAAAAAGAAAACTAGCATTGCTCCTCTTTGGGAGGAGAGTAGTGTCGCCGTCCGATCCTTGGGGATCGGACGGCTTTTATGAAGATACATGGGCATGTGGGGCTGAGGTAAAAAGAATTTTAACATATATATATATATTGCTACATTGTTAGTGTAGTAAGTGTTTCTCATTTTAGATTAACGTAACAATCGAATTGTTGAAAAGGATTAAATTTTACTAATTACTCAAAAATAATTATAGCTATTTTGATTGATATCTTTTATGTTAAAAGTGAACGGCAAAAATATTGAAAGTGAAAGACGAAAATAAATTTCAATTTAAAGTTACCATAAATACATATCCTTAGAGATTTTGGCCCTTGTTATCTTTGCTATTGGGTCTCCTCATTTAGTTAGAAGAATGTCATTCGCATTTTTATAAGGCTCTATTTTTTGCGCAAATATGTCTCAGACAAGATAGCTAATTATCTGATTAGGTGTGTTTGTGAACGCTATACCTTTTAGATTTTGGAGATAATAATGAAATAAATAAAAAAAATCAAAATAAGATTTAATGCAAATAAATAAAATTTTAGAGTAATTATGACACTTTTTAGAGCAGTTAAAGATTCTTGACTAACGAAGGGTCAAATTGCTCTCCCCATTCACTTTCACAATCTTATCCAGATTTCTATCCACGTACCGATAAGCACCAATGTGATGTGGGGCCCACAACAGTGTGGACCTGCCGCAATAGGCGTTACATGGGTGCACGGGTTACGCGATCGTCTGAACTTATTTGTTACGTCTCCAGGCCTAATGAAACTTATATTTGTACTCTCCCAGCACTTCAAAGACAAATTAGGTTTTCACTTTCTTTTTAGGCTACGTTTGATAATGATTTTGCTTCAGATTTAGAGTCTTTAAATCGACAGAAGTATAAAAAGTGTAAATTCTTTTCAGTTGAAAAAAAAGTAGATGGGTTCTCTAAAAATTTAGATATCTTTTTCATGTTGAACAGTATTCCCGACAAATTTATTAAAAATAAAATCGTTGACGAATAGAGGATTTTAAAAAATAACACTTTCTTTTTTTCTCTTTTTAAAATTCTTAAGAAGAAGTAATACGAGGACAAAGATGTCTTTCGATATATCTTCAAATTTGAATTCTCATAATCATTTTAAATGAGATTTTAAAAAATAAGTATTTTTTTAAAAATTTAAATTTAAAAAATAATGATGTGATATTTTTTAAAATTTAAATTTTTCTAAAATTTAGAATCTCAAAATTTTTATCAAATGGTGCCTTAGTATGTCTAGGAAGCACAATGCTTAGACAAATAGATCAACACGATCGGGGGTTCCGGTGGGGTGGGAGTTAAATCGAATCAAATTAAATTGTAAAAAATTGAAATATAACCAAATCAAATCGAAATAATTCGGTTTGATTCAGTTTAGTTGGCAGTTTGAGTTTTATAATGAGCCATTATAATTAAATAGTCCACTTCAACATATAATTATTCAAAAAATATTATTTTAAAAATTATTTGAAAGTTTGAGTCTTAAAAATGACTATTATAATTAAACATCTCACTTTATTAAAGAATCGACATCTTTTTTTACACAAGTGATCAGAAATATATAATCTGAAAATAATTTAAAATTTTATATCTTATAATTTATCAAGGCACCTATAAATACAACTAAGAAGTACTCATCCCAACAACAATCTTTGGCACCAGATAACAAAAATTCTTGGTGTAACAGTATCTGAGAAGCCACCTGATTTGTAGGCTTGGAGTTCTGATCATTTCTTTGTAACTCTATTGTTATAAATATAAGAGGCTAACGGAGGGGGAGTCATCTATTCACCAAAATACTCTTTATTCTTTACATAATTGACATATTTAATCTAACAACTTAATATTTATATTATACTCTTTTAACATAATTCGATTTACTCGGATGGGTTGGTTTGATTTATAAACAAAAGAAGTCAAATTAAACTAAATTTCTCAATTTAATTTAGTTTCAACTTAAATAAAAAAATTAAAAGTTCAAACCTAATCAAACCAAACCGGTTGGGTTTACTTTTTCGGCCAAACAGTGAACACCCTTGATCGATGCCAACAACGAATTCTTTCCACGTTTTACTTAAGATGCATGGTGGCGGCGAAGAGTACTACTCGGAGCCAGGGATCGCCCGCGCTCCGCCATTGCTCTTGCCATCCTTTGATCGGCTATAAATATGTAGCAGAGGTTGTGCTTGCAACAACAGAGCGTGGACAGTAACAATGGCGGCCCATCACACTCCCCCATCTCTCCTGCGACTGCGAGTCCTCCTCGTATGGCTCGTCGTCATCACGACCTTCGCAGCAGCTGCCGCTGGCGACGTCGACGCAGGCATCGCCGTCTACTGGGGCCAGAATGGCAACGAGGGCAGCCTCAGAGATGCCTGCAACACGAATAACTACGCCTACGTCATTCTCGCCTTCCTTAACGATTTCGGCTCGGGCCAAACGCCGGGGCTCAACCTGGCAGGCCACTGTAGATTGCGCCTACCTCTCCAGCCAGATCAACTACTGCCAGGGCCTGGGCATCAAGGTGCTGCTCTCCCTCGGCGGCGCCTGGGGTAGCTACTCCCTCGTCGACGAGGCCGATGCTCGGGCCGTCGCCGGCTACCTGTGGAACGCCTTCCTCGGCGGGAATTCGCCGGACGTCATGCGCCCCCTCGGGGCCGCCGTGCTTGACGGCATCGACCTTGACATCGAACACGGCAGCCCCTTGCACTGGGACTACCTCGTCAATGTGCTCTCCGGGTACAGCACCCCCGAGAGGAAGGTGTACCTCTCGGCGGCGCCGCAGTGCCCCTTCCCGGACTATTACATGGGTCGCGCCATCGCCACCGGTCTCCTGGACTACGTGTGGGTGCAGTTCTACAACAACCCATCGTGCATGTACCATGACAACGACACCACCGACCTTCTCAGGTCGTGGGCCCACTGGGCGACCACCATCAAGGCCGGCAAGCTGCTCATGGGTCTGCTGGCCGCGCCGGGGTCTGGTAGCGGCTATATGCCCCCGGAGAAGCTGATAGACCCGGTGCTGCCGGTGATCAAGTCCTACCCCCTGTACGGGGGCATCATGCTGTGGAGCAGGTATCTAGATGTCAACCTACCCAATTACAGTGACATTGTGAAGCCCTACATCAGCCGTACAAATGGTCCGGAGCTCAGGCAGATGGCGTAGATTGCTGTTCAGTTGTCTTGGCGACTTGGCAAGGGAGGAAGGTGCCTTGTGCATCTTTCTCTAGTTATCTGCTACTACTAGTTACTTGTTAAATAATAATAATGGCGGTGGCTTCTCCCAGAGGGAGATTAATTTGGGCCATTAGCTAGTGTTGTTATTATGATCTTTAGCCAGCGCTGGCTGGTGTACTACCACATGGTAATAATGGTCATGGTGGGAAAGGGTTCCGCCGCAGGAAGCTTTCGGCCACACTCTTGTTATTATATATGAAATTCCTACATTCGTGGCATACGTGTTGTGGAGTGCTTCTTGTCATAAAAATATCTTCAAATTGCAATATTATGTACGGGATCTTTCCTACTTCGTTGTTTATGAGGAACTATCACGTTACTCGCGAAATCCTCTTGCCAAACACGTTCTTGTCTTGTCCTTCTTCCTTGAATGGCTAATCAGTTTGCCAAAGCTGAGTTTGCCGCTCTCGGATGGTAATGCGATGGTTAATTGACCTCTCTCACACCTGTCTACAATGCACCTTGATGTCCTAAACCCAACAAGTCGCGATATGAGTGGTACTGCCTTTACTGTCATAGATCCAATACTAATCGGATTTAGTGAAAAAATTGGATTCACAAAGGTGCTTGTAAACCCTCCAAATTGCCATAGTTTCAGCCTCCTCTATTCCTCTATCACCCAAGAAGAAACTACCTGCTCTGGGAACGTGTATTGCATGACCAGATCACATATATAGCGCGCATATATATATATATGCGGACTTGTCAATATATATCATTCACTGCTCCATCACAGTTTACCTTGATCACTCAGCATTTGGTGGAGTCCATCTGATCTAGGCATTGTCTACGTTTATCAAACTTGCGATGTCCTATTTGTTCATAAGGTTATCAATATCATTCACTGCTCCATCCCAATTTACCTTTGATCACTCAGCATTTAGTGGAGTCCATCTGATCCAAGCTTTGTCTACATTTATCAAACTTGTGATACCCCAATTGTTCATAAGCTCCCACTCTCTTGGATCAACTAGCAATTCCTTACAGAGTACTGACAGGAAGAAACCTGTGTTATGTTTTGCCTTGTCCAACACCTTAAACCATGGTCTACACTTCTCATGAAAGATATGGTCATTCCTGCTTTTCCAACACTCCCACAAAGCGTATGCAACCAAACTGGCTTTGTTAGTTTTTGAAGCCGTGACCCTTCTTTTAAAAATTCTGCACCTTGCCCATAATGGACTCAAGTTCTGAGGGACTGCTTTCCATTTTACCCATTTGGCAAAACTTTTCGACAGCTCTCTAGTTCCTATATACAAGTGAAGAATAAACGTTACATTGCTTCTGCTCCCTTAATTTCCACATTGCTGACAATTATTCTTAACATTATTCCTTTTCTGCACAGCATTGCTTTTGTTGGCGGGCATCTACTCGCAATCTTCCAAATTAAGGAACATGAGTGACATTGCTGCATTGGGTAAAAGAAAAAGAAAAAGATCTTTTTGACCTTTTTTAGGTAGGTTTTGAGGTGCCTTACATGTCCGCAAGCCGATCTTTGATCAGATGACTAAAAAATTTTAAAAATATTTTTTTTACTGTTTATTGGGACTCAACTTTTTACTTTTTTTTGTTTTTTTGCCAAGTCCAATCAGAGATCAATCTCTACAGGCATGTAAAACACCTTGAGACTTGCCTAAAAAAATTCAAAAGAAAGATTTTTTTTTAATCCACTGCACTGATCCTCAGTGCAAAACCGGATCAATGCAAGTGTGACTCAAGAAACATTTGTATGTTGGGTTATGTTGGTCATCTCCAGAATGTTAGTCCACTCACTGCATCTTTCCCCTTCCTCCACTTCTCCTCCTGGGTTATGTTTCTAGACATGCTTGTCGTCCTCCTAACTCCCAAGTGCCACTAGATTCATACCATCCTCTAGCTTCTTTTTAGCTCGACATTTAGAACTTTCTTGGCTCAATATTCCATGATCAAACAGTCTTGATCCGCTTGCTTAATTTCTCCTCCTCTCTGACTTCTTGGGAATTGATAAAAGTTGGGTACTCTGCCAGGCTGCATTCTTCCCACCACAAATCTTCGTACTAAGAAATCGACTCTCCATTGTCAATGATCCATCTGAAGTCATTCTTTGTAATTCCGAGTTGTTTTGTAATCTCTTTCCAGTTTCTTCCTAGTTGCTATGGGTCCCCTAATATCTTTGGGATGACGGTACTTAGTCTTAATTACTAATTCTATCCAAATAGTACTTTTGTTTTGTATCTACAGTCCAACCAATTTCATCAGACTCATACAGTCCAAATCTTTTAGGGCCTCCCTTATCTTTGTTTGAGCAACAAATTGTCCACCCTTTGAGATGCAGCCCCTAATTGCTATCTTCTTTTTTCCCAAATGAAATCTCTGTATATATATATATATATATATAGCTTGTTCAATCTTTTTCCTGATTAATGGAGTGCACGGACAGTGGTGAAGGATTATATATGCTGACACAGTGTATAGTAAAAGACCCTCTTCCCACGTGCAGACTTTAGATTATTTCTCTCCCATCACCTGATTTTAAAGTCTATTATTCTTGTTTTTGGTAACTATTGAGCCCAAAGGATAGGTGCTTTAGTCCAACGCCGTTTATTGAGACGGTAATCTTATATTTATAAACAAGGTTGTTCTTCTTCTTCCAATAATTGTTTTTTTTATAAAAAAAGATTAAAAATTATGATTTTATTCTCAAAAGTCAAATTGGATAATATTTTATTAGCGAAAACTCACCGTTCCTTCTTTTAACATGGATGTTGTCTATGAGAACTCCAATTTGATACACACATGCTTGTCTTTTCAGGAGCCTGTATTGAAGATTAAATATGAAGATTTTAATCTAACATCAGTCGCTGAAAAATTAATTTTGCACTTACAAAGAGGGTCTCACACATTTTTTTAATCTAACTATTGAGCCCAAAGTATAAGAGCTTTAGTCCAACATCATTTGTTGAGATGGTAATCTTATATTTATAAACAAGGTTGTTCATCTTCTTCCAATAATTGTTTTTTTTTATAAAAAAGATTAAAAATTATGATTCTATTCTCAAAGGTCAAAGTGAATAATATTTTGTTCTTTAAATTGTTCTCGTCCCACCACCCACTTGCTCCTGTCCTCTCCTCCATTAATTGTGCCGCAAGGATAAGATCCGTGCATGCCAAAACAAATTGTTTCTTTCCACGTTTTAAATCTTTGATTTTGATGCTTTTGGCCGATCGAACGATGAAAAATCTTTGATTGGAGCTGGAACAAAGTTTAGGTCCAATTTATTTGCAGGATAAAGGTCGAACGTGAAGAAGATTAACTTATTTTCGAATAAACTGAGATAAGTAATCTTGTTAAAAATATAAAATTATTTATTCCTCAGTAGAATAAATATGAATACTATTTAATTTTTATATATTTATTTTTACATAAATTACATTTTATCTTAAATAAAATGATAGTTTTCTAATCAAAGCAAAAGATTCCTACGAAACAAAACAATCCTGCCAACAAATGATGTTGAAGTGTGAACTTCTTATGTTCACCCACGGGATCATCTCGTACCAACCAAGTTGGAAGCATTATGTGGAAGCATCCATGTGCGGATTGCCTCGCAAGGAGAAGGTAAGTCGTAAAAGTGGAGGGCATTACAAAGTGAACACTCTCTTGGTCTTATTTGTGCATCTCCAGTTGTATTAGCATCTTTGGTTGTGGCCCAATAAAATTTGAAGGTCAATTGGTGCATGCATTATCTGAATCTCTCACCATGATATTAAGTCTCGAGTTATAAAATAAAAAAATCATAAAATATAATTCCTAAGAAAGACACCCATCACTTGGGGTGCTTTAGGGTCGTCTGATCTTGAAATCAGACGAATGATATTATTTTTTTAAAAAACGTTATCGAATTTGGAGATCATCTGAAATTGATCTATTATTCAATCTAAATGGGACTGTAAAAAAGAGAGAGAGAGATTTTCACAAATAATTTCCTAAAGAATATCATATTTGTAGATAACCCCCTATCTATTTGTATTTACATATAACCTCCTTAACTATGGTATTATTCTCAATTATGTGCGCTTGGTTTGAATTTTACTTAAATTAAGATATTTCTACTTACATAGAATATGTGAAAGCTATTAAATAAAATTATTAATAATATCTTCAATTAAAATATGTACATCTCACAAGAAAAATCACATAAACATGTACTCATAAGTTTGTTGTATATATTTAATATCAAAAAAATTATCTTTATTTGTATATGGAATAAAAACATATGCAAATACACAACACAATTTAGGAGATTATATGCAATATAAATCATGTAGGAGGTTATCTACAAATATTACATCTTTTAAGAACTTTTTTGTAAAAATGCAAAAAAAACAAGAATATAAAGAGGAAAAGTTGGACAAACATTTTTCTTCTCAAAATAGGATCATCTTGGAGTCTCTTCCTTTGTCCATGTGCACTTTAAGACACGAAAAAAGTAAGGTAAGGCGAGCATGTGACTATGAAATGATGACATATATTCTAATACTTTGCTTTTTTACGGAGGAGAGATCCTCTTAGGATACGTTTGGATCGGAGTCTAGCAATATTCAGAGAGAAAAAGGGTCAAACATTGCAAGAAAAATTCATCCTATAATTCCAAAATTTAATAAATATCTGAACCCTCCCCCTCTAAACTTGTCCTGACAGGGTCTCATCTTTTCTTTATGCGTCTTGATGCATGGAGACGGAGGAATAGGAGGTCCCATTTCTTTCTTGGACTTATAATAATCGATTCATCTGGACTGAGGCAACCCGTGAGTGATACTCGTCTCCACATCCTGTCGAAGGCAGTAATGAGGTGGAGACGATACGACATATACACGTAAGTCATAATCCCGTCCCACCACCGTCCTCTTCCTCCGAGCTACATTCATGCGAGCAGAGAAGACACCCCCACACGGATGCCTACCTAAACAAATTTTTCCCACGTTTAAATCAAGGATTTTTTGTTTTTTCTGGCCTTATATTAATATTTCCATAGGCCCTGCAATCTCCATATTTGCTTACAACTCCCCAAACTTCTTTGACGTTACCGATACAATCCCTTCCATTAGTTTTCCTAACACTCCCATCTAAATGCTTCAATTAAACCATAGTTAACCCTAAGTGGGTGCGGAAGTTACCATCATACCCCAATAAGTTACGTGGGGCATTCCCCTCTCTCGGCCCCATTTTCTTCTCTTTCCTCAAACTAGGACTCCTCCATTCCTCAAATGAAGACCTCATCAACGTTGATGGTATGCAGCTCTGCATTGACGGTGATGGTGGGCTGCAGCTCAAGAGAAAGAGAGGTGTCGATAGAGAAGTAGCTGCACAATACCGACCTCAAATTAGGTCTCTCATCCCCTATCTTCTTCTACCTCTAAATGGGGCTGCTCACCACCGATGGGGGAGTTGGGGGGGGAGTAAGTGAGTTGTTGTGCATAGAGAGAAGATGCCAAGGGTGTCGCCATCGATGAGGGTGTCTTTAGCCATCGATAGTGAGGAGGTAGCATCTCACCATTAAGTCCATCAGAACAGCAGTTAGTTGTGTCTCCTTAACATCTCCTCCCCAGAAGAGCAATGTGTTAGAATATTCCCAGATTGAAAAAGGATAAATAATAATAATAATAAAATACTTTAAAAGAGATGTGCTCTCTCAACTCAATCTCTTAACATTTTTAGTTGGATAATCAACAATTTAAGTTCATTACCTATTATTACAAATCGGGTCATACACCCTATGTTTTTAGTCTATGTAACATGTTAACCAACACATGGTTCTTACCATGCATATGCCCACGTGGGGCCAAAAGTTAGTTTTGGGAGATGAGGGGGAGTGGTTGAGGGAGTGGTTGTGGGAAGTTACCCACACATGTGAAGCACCCCTTGGATATAACCATTCCCCCCTTTATTTGAAAGTGTAGAGGAGAGAGATATATAAGAGGGGGAATGGCATTACGTGAGAGGGATATGAATTATCACAAGAGAACTCTCACTTTTGGGCAGCCCTCTTTCTCACTCTAGAGTCCTCTCCTTTCTACATATTCTCCCTCTATCTCTAAGTATTGCTCTCCAAGAGGCTATCACCAAGAGCCTAGGATTTGCAGTGTGGATTTTGGGGAGAAGCCCGTCACGTGGTTCTCATCCTCGTCCTCACGGAGCCGTCGCCGTCCATCTACGAACGTCGCCGTTAAGGTACGTTTTCCGTTACGATCAATCTCCGTGCATGCTTCCGCTTGCTCATTTGATGCATGGAGATATTTTGTGTTTTATCAACATTGGTATCAGAGCCAGGTTAACGGAACCATGGTAGCGTGGTCTTCGATCAAAAAGAACCGTTCCGATGTTGCGGCCTCGTCGAGCCGAATGGCTCCCATGGTGGTTATCAGTGACGAGGAATCGGAATGGGTTCCCGATGAACTGACCGACTATTCCGAGGAGGAATCCGGCGACGACCGCGTCCCATCTTCTCCTCCAAGGAGACTAAGAGCGCCGGAATATTTAGCCTACCTCAGAGGGTTTTGCGGCGCGCATTCTGGACGCGACCAACCATCCGAGATAGTACGTGACGGCAGCCACGACGAGGATGAAGACGGCGCCTGCAACGGCGGCCATGCGAACAGTGACGCGGACGACGAGGGAAGCCCGCCGCGACGGTCGACGTCTCTGCGCGGAGAAGGACCCAAGTCGACGAACGCAGCGGCGGCCACGCCGGCGGGCGTACCGCTCGGGCCCAGCGCGGCCGTGGCGCTCGCACCCAGCGCGGGCGGAGCGGCCACGCCCCGCCCGGGCGTGGCGCTCGCGCCCCGCGCGGGCGCAGCGGCCACGCCCGTGGGCGTGGCGTTCACGCCCCGCGTGGGCGGAGTCCCCACGTCCCGCGTGGGCGTGGGGCTCACGTCCTGCATGGGCGGCCTACCCATGCATGCGGGCGTGGTGCCCTCCCCGCACGCAGGTGAGGCGTTCTCGCCCCTGCGCAGGGGGGCTCCCACGCCCATACATGGGGCTGCCGTACCGGCCGCGTATGGTCCAACAGGCGTGTCCTTGGCGAGGACGGGTCGAGCCCAACGACGTCGGCGCTGGGAGGCCCGCAGACGTCACCACGGCGGACCATTTGGTGGCACGCGGCCTCACATGGGTCGCCGTGAACCTCACGATGCACCGTATTGGGCTGGATCCGGAATGGGCCAATTAGTTGTTCGAATGGACCCGTTTCAAATTCTCCGTATGATTATGAACGGAGAAATTGAATTTGAAATTAGGGAGTATTAGTTTAGTTTATTTATGATTAGACGATGCATTAGAATTTAATTTGAATCGTAGGCTTATTAGTTCAATTAATGTAATTTGATTTCCATGGTCTATTTGATTTATAGTTGAATTATCCTGATTAGTGCCAATTATTTAAATGTGATGATTGTCTTGATATTATGTTGCGCAAAATGAATTAAATTGAATTGTTTTATTTCGTCACGCAAATGATAATTTTTTTGTCACTGTTATCGACCTTATCAGAATTTGCGTGTAACTGAAGTGAATATTTGCGCAATAGAGTAAAATGGCACCAATAATAATCGATTATTCAACTAAGTAAAATGCATGTTTATAGAATCGTTAAATTATTGTGCTTATCGGTTAGCGACAATTGAATTTTAGCGTTCTTAGACTTAAATATGCATGATTTTATGGTTACCAAATAAATTGATTTAATTCGTGCAAATTATGTATCATTTAAATATTGCGCATGCTCGTGTAGTGCCGATTGATTAATTTTAAATGATAATTTGTTAATCTGCACGTCTTGAATTGACTAACTTATGCTCCACTTAGCTATCATTGCATTTAAAATGATCATGTTGAAATTGAAAATTGAAATATTTACGTGATCATGTGTTTGTTTGCAAATATTCATGATAGCTGAAATTTGATCAAGTTTTTGAAATATCATGGACTTTGCTATTCCTGTTGATTTAATTATGTAGGTATTCACATCCATGATATTCGAATTAAACTTGTAAACGTTGGATAAGTGGCTATTACGAGAGATCTAAAGTATTTCTCTCGTTGTGAATTCACTCAAAATCATTCTATTAAAATTAAGTTACCTTGATTTAATCGGAAGATGATTATAGTATCCTAGATCTATATTTTGATTCCGATGATTGAGTTAACTTAATATTTATTAGTTTGGATTTTTTGGAAGCGAATTATGATGTGTAAACCATGTCAACTTGACTCTCTAAATTTTATCTATGTAGTGATTTAAAATGGCCATGAAAAATGTCATTGCTGATTTGACCAAGGGTGACAAGTTGACGGGAATGAATTATGACATTTGGCACCGTAAGATTCAATACTTGCTAAACGAGCAGGAATTGCTAGAACATCTTACCACCGTCATGTCACCGCCTGAGGATGGCAATACAACACAGCACCGTAGAGATCAAGAAGCGTACCGTCAATGGTTCAATAAGGATCGAAGCGCGCGCTTTACCATGTTAAG
Organism: Zantedeschia hybrid cultivar; assembly: GCA_030544215.1. NCBI lineage: Eukaryota > Viridiplantae > Streptophyta > Magnoliopsida > Alismatales > Araceae > Zantedeschia > Zantedeschia hybrid cultivar. Next base: position 79,809,148 of record JARZZO010000005.1, on the reverse strand, counting down.
CAGCATGCAAGACGATCTTATTGGGGAATTTGAGAAATTCCAAACTGCCAAAGATATGTGGGATCAGCTAAAGTTCCAATTTGGTGGAACTTCTACTACGCGGTTGCGCGCTCTTGTACTTAAGTTTGAGACCTACCGCAAAGACCAACGACAGACCATGACCGAACACCTTAGGGTTATGTCGGGCATGATCAGGGACTTAAAGTCGGCAGGTCATGATCTCACGGACGAGCAGCAGGTCTTTGCAGTAATCCGATCTCTACCGGACTCTTGGGTCCATATGAAATAGATTCTTACCCACAACGAGAATATCAAGAATTTTTCTGATATTTCTCGTCATGTGGAGTTAGAGGCTGAGCGCGAAGAAGCTGTACGCGCCACTGCCTTAGTCGCCAAGGGAGGCAGACACCAAGGCAGGAAGGGCCCAAAGAAAATTTTCAAACGAAAGGATCGTGAAACTGCATCCAGCTCTAAGTACAAGGCAGAGCGGACACCGAAGCGCCATCACAGAGGTAAGCGCGGTGGAAAAAGAGACAAATCAAAGGTGAAGTGCTACAATTGTGAGAAGATGGGACATTTCGCTCGCGAGTGCGCTGAGCCGAAAAAGGTATCCCTCAACCCAGATTCTCTCTCTGTGTATGTTTGTTCTCATGTCTTAGTCGCCCGAACTTATCCTGAGTGGATTGTGGATTCAGGAGCGACCAAGCATGTAACTAGAGATCGAGAAGGGTACCAAGATTACCGCCGAATTCCAAGAGGGACGCAAAGAATTTATATGGGCAATGGGACCAGTGAAGAAGTTTTAGGAGTTGGTGTGTACCAGCTCAAACTTAGAACTGGTCGTGTATTGACATTGCATGATGTTCTTTATGCGCCAGGGATTCAGCATAATCTTTTGTCAGCTTCATCTTTATTATCCCTAGGATTTGCTCTTGTTATGATTGGTACTAGTATTGACATTATTTAAATGATGTGCTGTATGGACATACTTTATTGAGTGGTGGTTTGTTTAAATTAGATGTTGATTTCAATGCTTCTTTTATGTCGTATGTGGCTGATGATAAAGACCTTAGTTCGGAAATTTGGCATGCTCGCCTAGGTCACATAGGACAGGATAGAATGACCAGGTTAGCTCGAGAAGGCCTTTTAGGTTCACTCGCTAAGGTCACTCTACCTTTATGTGAATCATGTTTGGCTGGAAAGGCATGCCGAAAACCCTTCGGGAAGGCCAGAAGGGCCACTGATGTATTGCAGCTTATCCATTCTGATATTTGTGGACCTTTAAGTGTGAAGGCTCGACATGGAGCATCATATTTCCTTACCTTTATAGATGATTATTCGCGGTACGGTTATGTTTATCTGATCGCTCACCGCTATGAAGCACTGGATTGTTTCAAACGCTTCCTAGCTGAGGTTGAGAATCAGACCGGTAAGAGTGTAAAAGCTCTACGCACCGACAGAGGACGCGAATATTTATCTGATCAGTTCAGAATTCTATGTGAGGAAAAGGGAATTAAAAGACAACTCACTATTCCATATACTCCGCAACAAAATGGTGTTGCCGAGAGAAGGAATAGAACGTTGTTAGATATGGTTAGGTCTATGATGGCGCATGCCAACCTCCCAATATCCTTCTGGGGGGATGCTTTGTTGACTGCTGCCTATTTACTTAACCGTGTGCCTTCACAGTCAGTTCCTTCTACCCCTTATGAGTTGTGGCGTGGCCAAAAGCCGTATTTGGGAAACCTACGCCCGTGGGGGTCAGTTGGATATGTCCATGACTCGTCCCACAAGTATGGGAAACTGGGCCCTAAAGCTAGAAAGTTTATCTTCATAAGATATCCTGATAGCTCACAAGGGTATGTCATGTATGGACAATATCATGATGGAGGAATGACAGAGAAAGAGGTTCGTGACGTTGTATTCTTAGAGAAAGAATACCCTAAACTTGGCAATGTCGGAAAAAGCTTTGATCTCCATGAAGTGGATGAGACAGCTCTCTTACCATCTTCCAGCGAAGGGAGGGAATTAGTTCCTGTCCATGTCATCGCTGGAGATAGTATAGATGATCAAGCTAGTGGGAGTATACCTATTAATTTATCGAGTGGGAGTACTCCATTAGAATCGGAAGATGCCGACACCCAAGTACGTCGAAGTAAACGCGGCCACACTCCTCGTCGACGGTTTGAGATTGAAGAGGAGATTTTAATGTGTCAGCCTGCGGATGATGAAGAACCGAGAAATGTCCAAGAGGCATATTCATCATTATCAAAGAAAGAATGGGAAGCTGCTATGCTAGACGAAATGGATTCAATGGAAAAGAATAAGGTCTGTCTTCCGCCTGGGCGTAAAGCTATTGGAAACAAATGGGTTTTCAAAATTAAACGCAAGGCAGATGGATCAATTGACAAATACAAAGCACGACTAGTGGCGAAAGGATATACCCAGAAGGAGGGTATTGATTTTGATGAGACGTTCTCCCCGGTAGTGAGATTTATGTCTATTCGCCTGATCCTAGCTATTGTCGCACATTTAGATTTAGAACTCTTTCAGATGGATGTTAAGACGGCATTTCTTAATGGAGAACTAGACGAGGAAATTTACATGTTCCAACCAGAGGGTTTTGAGGTAAAGGAACAAGAGCGCAAAGTTTGCCGCCTAAAACGTTCCATTTACGGTCTCAAACAATCGTCTAGACAATGGTATTTAAGATTTCATAAGGAAATCACCTTATTCGGTTTTGAGACGATTGAGGAAGACCACTGTGTGTACGTCAAACGAAAGAAAGAGAAGATTCTAATTCTGTCATTGTATGTTGACGACATTTTGTTGGCTGGGAATGACATGGAGTCTATCAATGCCACTAGGCAGTGGTTATCTTCCGTCTTCGAGACCAAAGATATGGGCGAAGCTAACTATGTGTTAGGAGTGAAAATAGTCAGAGATCGCTCTAGAAGGTTTTTGAGTATGTCTCAGGAAACCTACATTAATAAGATTCTAGAGCGATATCGAATGAATCACTCCAAGCCCATTGATACTCCAGTTGATAAAAGTTGTGTTTTAAGTGTAAGCCAATGCCCACAGAATGAAGAAGAGAAGAATCAAATGAATAAAGTGCCATATGCGGCAGCTATTGGGAGTCTGATGTATGCTATGTTGTGTACTCGACCCGACATCAGTTATGCAGTCGGATTAGCTAGCCGTTATCAAAGTAACCCTGGTCCTGCTCACTGGAAGGCAGTCAAGAGAATATTCCGATATTTACGTGGAACAACAAACCTTGCCTTATGTTACGAAGGAGGTGATCTAAGGTTGAAAGGTTATAGTGATGCTGATTGGGCCAGCGACAAAGACGAAAGAAAGTCTACGTCAGGGTATGTGTTCATACTCGGTGGCGCGGCCATTTCTTGGTGTAGCAAGAAAAGACGTGCATTGCTCTATCCACTATGGAATCGGAATATGTGGCATGTTCAGCAGCTTGTCAAGAAGCAGTTTGGTTAAGGAGTTTCCTGCGGCGATTAGCTGTCACTCCTCATGCGGAGGAGAGTGTACTTCTTTATGTTGATAGTACATCAGCTTTGACTTACGCCAATGATCCTAAGTACCATGGTAAAACCAAACACATTGACATTAGATATCACTTCATACGAGATCTGTTAGCAAAAGAAGCAGTGGTCCTTCGACATATTTCTACCGATCGTATGGTAGCAGACCCGCTAACTAAACAGATCACTAGAGAGGCTTTCACGACCCATAGTAGAGCCATGGGTTTATGTAAACTGTAATGTAAAGAACAGTTATTGTTGACTTCGATGCATTCTCTTATTGAGTATTTTGATAGAATGCTTGTTTGCACATCAATGAGTGTCACCAGACTTGAATTGACCCTCTCACACGGGTAATTCGCCTTGGCACTGAGATAGCGAGCAAGATGAGACATTATGTATCTATGGCGCTAGAAGAGCGAACAAGATACATTTAAAATATTTATTTATGTCGCCTAGGATAAGAGCCGAGATGAGATCTTTAAAGATCGAATACGGGAATAATTGAGCCCATCCTGTATAGTCTGGAGAAGCCGGATGTGAGTCTTGAGACAAGGCGCTGAGTGGAAGCGACTGGGTCATGAGACTCAGGTTAATCCCAGTGGGAGTGATTAGACTAAGATCCGTATGGTGTTTAAATGATAAGTCTATAATTGACACGCCCACATTTGTGGAAGAACACCATAACATGCGTTTCATACCGCATGTGCAATTCACGACCGATAAATGAGAATGATGAATGGATCTCTGCTTCATCATTGTGTGAGCTCTTGGATCATATTGTTGATTCTACCTGTACCCTTTGTGACCTAGGAACTATGTCATGAAGAGGAAGCTCGGCGTCGCTACTTTAGCATGATCCTTAGGACTAAGGTTGATACAGTCTAGCGGGACATGACTAGGAAAGCGGCCGAGATTAATCGAATTGACATGAGAACTTGGGGAAGACATCTATATATTACACCATGTTATGTGGATCATATCCTGGGGAACTCAGTCAGTTGTGTACAGACAGAGTTATGATCGCATGACATTTGGGATTTAAACACTGCCAGTTATTTATCTGAGAGATCCGGAGTGTTAAATCAGGTGAATATAAGATGGTCTGGGGTACCACGAGATTTTAAAGAGTATTGTGTTCCATTAGTTTTGGTGATAACTTAATGGACCACTACTCGCCTGATAGTGTTATGCTCGTGAGGTCGCACGCTGCATTTCCTGTATGACAGTTGGATTATAGCAACTTTGAGAGATTGTTTATTAATCTTTGCCCTCCGTGGGCAAGTGGGAGATGTTAACCAACACATGGTTCTTACCATGCATATGCCCACGTGGGGCCAAAAATTGGTTTTGGGAGATGAGGGGGAGTGGTTGAGGGAGTGGTTGTGGGAAGTTACCCACACATGTGAAGCACCCCTTGGATATAATCATTCCCCCCTTTATTTGAAAGTGTAGAGGAGAGAGATATATAAGAGGGAGAATGGCATTACGTGAGAGGGATCTGAATTCTCACAAGAGGACTCTCACTTTTGGGCAGCCCTCTTTCTCACTCTAGAGTCCTCTCCTTTCTACATATTCTCCCTCTATCTCTAAATATTGCTCTCCAAGAGGCTATCACCAAGAGCCTAGGATTTGCAGTGTGGATTTTGGGGAGAAGCCCGTCACGTGGTTCTCATCCTCGTCCTCACGGAGCCGTCGCCGTCCATCTACGAACGTCGCCGTTAAGGTACGTTTTCCGTTACGATCAATCTCCGTGCATGCTTCCGCTTGCTCATTTGATGCATGGAGATATTTTGTATTTTATCAACATAACAGAACTTAACTGGACCTACATGTGAAAAAATATATTAGAATAGTCTCGTATTGAACAATGAACAAATCAAAAATATATTTACAAAGGAGACACCTTATCCACTAAATATCTTAAGATTTTAAATCGGACAACTCAATAACTTCGATATAACAATCAAGTTCTCTCGGACCAACAACTTACCCCCAGTTCATCCTTCCATCCGTCTTCCATGGCAACAAGTAGGATGTGGAGGAGCTAGAGCGGAATGAATATTTTTTAAATATACTTAACATATTTTTTTTACCATTGTTAATCACACGGACTTTTCGGTCACTGGGGGGATCACCAATGCCGACGGCAGACCTCGCCAGGTCACAGCGTTGACGGGGCCGATAGCAGGGAGGAGGGTTTGCCATGGAGGAATGCTCAATGCTTACCGTTTTCGCCATTAGAACCAAGGACATGGAGAGGAAGAGACGAAGAGAGTCGCCGTGGCCGCCATTAGAAGTGAGGACAAGGAGGAAGAGCCGAACGGAGCTGTGCTCGGCGCCGTTGCTGCCATTAGAAGAAGACCACCTACTCTTGCGAACTTGGAACCCTAACTGGCTGGGGCTAGCCCTCCCTCTTCCACACTCGACACTCTTCATCTTGAAAAACCCCTCCCTATGACCAGGGGCCCGATGGGCCGCACGCCCAAACCCAGTCCGACCTGCGTCTTGACGGGCTCTATTCACAGGCTTGTAAGAGGCCCAACGGGCTCCACACATGAGCCCAAGTCCAGCCAATCACGGGCCAGCCCGTTGGGCTTGCAGGCTAGTCCAGCCCGTTGACAGCCCAATGCCGATCCAATATTCCAGGAAAGTAAAACATATTGTTAGATTGTGGTCATTCGATATATTCATATATCCATGTACCATGCTAGATTAGGAAATTAAGGTAGTGCTTAATTCACGTTTAAATGAATACATATAAAAGATTTCCAAGCACGGCAACACCGTTATTTGAAGGGGCGAAGAAAGAATACTACATATCCAAGAGAAAGGATTGAAGTTAACATAGACTGTAAAAAAAAAAAAAAGTAAATGTTTGACTGATAATTAGATACAAAAGTGAAGGAAGACAACACGACGGCAATGTTCCTGGTGGTTAAATTAAATAGATTGATCAAACAATGGAGCATCTATATCCTTTCTTGTCGAGCTCTATTTCGGCAGCGACGTGGAAACATTTTTCCATGTCACCACCATTTTCTGGCCATTTCCTGCCAAAATAAACAGGGAAGCACAGTCAAGGAAACATTGAAAATACAGTCTCATACCGTCGTTCACAAGATTATATTTGAAATTACATATCAATCAGCAAATAGAAAAGAGTCGACTTGCTGCAATGCCCTTGCAGCAGCATGTAGGGGCATTGCAGTGGGTAAATTAATTTTTTTTTATTTATTTTTTTCTAGGTCGGCCCCGAGATGTCTAACTGTCCATACAATGCAATGGCCGATCAGATGACCCAAAAAAATCTTAAAAGTAAAAAAATTGAGCTCCAAATTTTTATTTTTTAGATTTTTTTTGTGATCGTCCAATCAGACATTGCACTGTATGGACAGTTGAGACATCTCGGGGCGGCCATCTGAAAAAAAATATATATATTTTTAATTTACCTATTGCAATGTCCCTGCGTGCAGCATGCAGAGACACAACAGCAAGTATTACTCAACAGAAAAATGTTATTATTAACCAGCAACATAAAAAGAGTAGATGCAGTAGAGAAGATAGTGTCATTTACCGAACTTCCAAACTTTAGCATTGGGGATGTGAGCCAGCCTGCGGCCTCTGCCTCGCTCGCACCACTCCACCAGCAATGGGCAGGCCCAATCAATGTCCAAGTCTATAAGTGTGGGTGGCAGCCATAATTGTCTGTCGTCCTCCGGCGAGAAGCGGGCCCGTGGACAGCTTTTTACCGACATCTTTCTGAGTGGTGGTGGTCCCTTGAGCAAGGACGAGGCCCAGAAGCAAGAAATGGAAGGAGAGCCACTCCCGAGTTCAATGGACGTGAGCTTTGGGCACAAGCAGATGCCAAACACCTCAAGGGATGGCAGGAGATAGAGAGGTACCATCGACTCCAAGCTGGGGCAAGCACTCACCCACAGGCGACGGAGACGAGGGAAGTCCCCTCTCCCCGCTGCCACTTCCCATGTCACACAACTGGACATGGAAGAAAAATGCAACTCCTCCAGTGCTGGGAATCCCACGCTGGCTTGGCCGCAGAATTCAGGGCCAATGGCCTCCACCATGTCCATCTGCTCGATCTCAAGGTGCTTGAGGGATGGGAGTTGGCCTAGTGGTGGAAGGGTTGTCCACTGTCGACATGTACGTAGTTTTACATGGATGAGCTTGGAGAGGGAAGACGAATCATGTGCCATCCAACTGGGAAAGCTGAGCCCATCATAGCGTTCTATCCGCAACACTTGAAGACGTCCTGGAGGCCGGAGGTTCTCCATCACTTGCATTTGCACTGCTAGTGGGGCAGCTTCAAAGGGAAACTCATCCTTGTGGAAAGAGGTTCCTAAGTACCAATTAAGATATAATTCCTTGATACCTCTCTTATTTCTCAAATCAGCAAGCCTGGCATCCTCTGCATTCATTACATGTTGGAGATTGGAGATCTCAAGTGCTCCTCTCAGATGAATCAAGTCCTTTAACTCCTCTATCCCACTGCAATATTCTGCATTTGACATTTGCAGCAAGTTGATGGCCTCTTTTCTCCTATCAAATCCGCCAAAAACGAATGGCCATTTTCTTCCCACCATGAATTCATCCAACAAACGAAGGTTAATTAATTTGCCAATGCCCCTTGGAATAACACAAGCAGCTATTCTGTTGATCTTGAGACAACGCAGGTTAGATAGGTCTCTGACATTTTTAGGTAAGGTTATGAGACGGTTACATCCCTGTAAGCATAATGTCTGCAGATTATAGAGTCTGCAAACCGAGTCGGGCAATCTAGCAACTTCAGTGTTTCCAAGATTGAGGTAGCGCAGAAGTTTCAAGTTGCCGACTGAATCTGGCAGCTCATGGATGTTGGTATATCTCAAATACAGTACTCGCAAAAATTCTAGATGTGGTATCATTTGACTTGGAAACTTCAACTCCGGCTCTGTCCATCTCATTCCTTTAATCCTAAGTGTTCTGATGGCCCATGGTGCACAATTAGAGAGAGAATGAAACACATTTGTAAGATCTCTGACTCTTTGACTGAGTACCGACACATGACGGACTTCACTGGGACAGGGAACATGGGCATTCTCTGCTTGCATGTGGAAGAATTCTCGATCTGAAACATGTTGTGCTAGATCATGAATGAGATCATGCATCACAAAACTACATGGTTCTTCTTTCCCAAGGGATCTACTGTAGCATTGAAAGAATGATCTCTGCACTAGTTCACTAAAATACATGTCGCCGACATCCTCAGCTTGTTTACTGCCTTTGCACTGGAGGAATCCCTGTGCCATCCACTGAAGGATTAAGTCCTCTTTTATAAATATGAAATCTTTGGGGAATAGAGAGGTGTAAAGAAAACACTGCTTCAGATAACTCGGCAAGTAAACATAACTCAACATTAGAGCTGGAATGATCCCATCACCTTGATCACCTAAAATCCAAGTATTGCTTTGCAAGACTTCCTCCCACTTATCAACATTATTTTCATAGCATAGAAGACTTCCCAATGACTTTGCAGCCAAAGGCAAACCTCTACATTTCTCAACAATCTTGTAACCTATTCTTATCAAGTCTGGATGATCATTGGGAACTTGATGAACAAAGGCACTTTCTCTAAACACTGCCCAGCAATCATCCAAAGGCAAGCAATCCAAGTGATGGGAAGGCATTGTCTGCATGATCTTAGCAACAGATTCATCCCTTGTAGTTGTTATCACTGCACTTCCCGGTGCACCAAATATCAACGGCTTCTGCAAGCTCTCCCAGACTCTTGGGTTTCGGTTCCATACATCATCCAAAACCAGCAAAAATCTCTTCCCATCTAATATTTGTATTAAACGCATCTGAAGTGCACTTAGTTCATTTAGATGACATTTCTTCTGGGTAAGAGCCTCAATGATTTTTGCAGTCAACCTCTCCACAATAAGATCATCAGAGACACAAATCCATCCTCTCAGAGAGAAATGGTTGCATACTCTCTGATCATTGTAGATATGCTGGACCAGGGTTGTCTTCCCGACACCCCCCATTCCGACTATTGGGAGGACTGAGAGATTGCTTTCCTTGCACTCATTTGAACATAACAACTGGTTAATCACCTTTTCTAGATCACCCCTCCGGCCATAAATGTTTGGTGCATCTACAAGATGACTACTTGATGGGCGGCCAGTAGTATTCTGAAACTGTCTGGCTCCATCTGCCTCCCTCAAATGCAAGGCATCACGCTGTCTTGAGATCTCTTCAAATCTGCCCCTGATATTCTCAACCTTGCCTGCTATTTTGCCACACAATGACACATTCAGTGGAATTGAAGCAATTGTCATTTCACTTACCTCGGAGATGTCCATTTCGACCTTGGCTCGTAGGAGCTCATATTCAAACTCATCTAGGACATCATTAGCATCATAGGCGACACTTTTGAGCTCCCTCAACCAAAGCTTCACTGACTCATCGTGTATCTCCCTCTCCTCTGCATCTTGGAGGACGGCGTGGATCCTCCGCACCATCCTCTGCAGTGCCTCCAGGTCCTTCCGAACTTGGAGGTCATGAGAGGGATCAGATGGCATCGGCAGCAACTTCCCATCTAGTTCCTCGATACGGGAAAGAAGTGAGTGTGCCATCTCCACTGGAACTGTTTTTTCTTTCTGCTTCGGTCAATGTTACTGAACCTGATGATGAAACAAGATTGGTTATGGAATGATAAGAGAAAACTACCAAGAATGAGGTAGTTTATTTGACAAGGGCCATATGCCAGCAGGGGTGAATGGTGTAACTTCCAATTAACAATACAAAGCAAGGAGCAATTGATGGCTGATGATAAAATCAGTGTTATGAACTGACAAAATACAGAATAGAAATAAACATTCTAGCACATGATGTCAACCAAAGATAGGGATCTTCCATTGATGCCCCCCTTGAACATCAAAAACTGCCTTGCAGTAATCATACAGCCAATAGGTCTTCATGATAAGCACGCTTCTGATAATTCCATCCTTGTTTTCTTAATGAAGTTGCATCCAAACGGGTCACAGAGATTTGTCAGTAGGCTATCTATAGTTGAACTGACATTTTGCAACAGATGAATTCGGATGCAAAAGGTAATGCTAATCAAGATTCAAGTCATACATGTAAAACAAATGCATTTGCTGAGACTTGGTTAAGTTTTCCCACCACAAAGGCTAGTAGAAGTGATAATCACCCTCAGAACAAGTTTTTCTCTCTGCTCTGCTCATGGTTGCTGTAGCTAGAAAAACCAAAGCCTCTGCCAGTAGGACCAGTAATGGAATGTCTCCTTCAGGTGACTAAAGGTGGAAGCATTATGAAGGCCTTTCTTAGGGCTGTAAACGGATAGGGGAAACATGTGTTCCCATTTTCCGATTCCGATAACGATAATCTGTTTCCGATTCCGATAAGATTGGAAAGTGCATTTTTCATTTCTGTTTCCGATAAAATTGAAAAGTATATTTTCCGTTTCCAATTTATTTCTGATTCCGATATCGGAATCGGATATTATTTTCGATAATTATCGAAAACTGCTAATTTCTTGATTTATTTGTTTAAAACATATAGAATGAGACCTAAATATAACCAATATGCCTTAGTATATTAGATAATGATTAATAAGATTAAAACACAATGAGTGTAACCATGTATCCATAAGGTTACATTTAAAAATCTTTAATAATAATCGGAATCGGAAATGGAAAGCAGATACGGAAACAGGTGTTTCCATTTCCGATTCCGATAGCTTATCTGAAATATCCGTTTCCGATTCCGATAACTATCGGACGGATATTTTTTTTATCGAAAACGGATGTTTTTTTCGATAACAGATCGAAAAATCGGATAATCGGGTTTCCGTTGACAGTCCTAGCCTTTCTCATTAAAGTGCGCAAATTGATGTGTGGTATGTTCTGAGAGACAGCGATGCATATCAGCCAAGAATATAAGGGCGCGTATGAAATAAAAATGAGAAGATGTAACTTAACAACCAAATGGAGAAGCGAACAAGTTTGTGGTTCAACAGCAATGGACTTTTCTCACATGAGGGAGGTTTTATAACAAATCTCACTTTTTATGGTGTGTGAAAGGGGGAACTTATCTGACAGATTTCTTGGGATTAAACTCATGTATTCCCCATGGGCCATGAGCGGCAATGTCCGCGGGCAGAGTGTTATTCCTCACTTTGGGAAATCTAGATCTAAAGAACTTGTCTGGCAAGACAAAATTAGGATTCAAACTCTCTCCATTGAAGAGGGCTTCCAAATACTTAACCAACTAAGAAAGTGCACAACAGGTGAAAGTTAGGTGTGGATGGACTTCTCAGATTTAGGAGACACACCAAAAACTCCAAAGCCTTGTCGACACAAGTCGACACATTCGACCCGTGTCAACATGGCACCCAAAACCGCATTCGCTTCTCGCCGATTTCATACTTCCCATTCCATCATGTTTCGCCTTTGCCTCTTCCTTATTTCTCATGCCCGCAAAAATTTGGAAACTTAGTGAAAAGGACGTGAAAGATATGTTAATTTTTATGTATAAAATATTATGTTAAAATATAATATAAAACTTTACTGATATTTAATTCAAAAATGAGCAAGTTCCACTTAGAAAGATATACTTTCTGAAAAATATATGATTAAATCATGATCAAATCACTACTTTTAAATTTAAAAATATTTTCAAATTCTTTCAATAAATCGAGATTTATTCGTCATAAGATGAAGATTTATGTTACACTGTTTACATTGATGCCAAAGCAGTTCTTTTTTTTCCACTTTTTAATCCTTGATTTTGATTTTAAATTCTTTTGGCTGAATACTAAAATCAGATAAGAGAGTGCCGTTTCAGTCAACATGATTTTGAAATCCAACAATTAATAGGCAGTTTTTTAAACACAATGAAAATATCAAAAAAAATCAGCACTCCACATGTAAAATTATCATTTTACAATGTTTTACAACGTATTAGGGTTTTTTATGAGACACCAAAATGAATTTAGCCCAAAATCGTGGGCAGCCCAATTGTGAAATATTATTGGGAAACACCCGTGGAACACTCCCCTTGATTTGGCCTAGATTGACCCAACCCATGGATGATTCCTGTCTACTAAGCATGGAAGGAATAAGTGATGCAGAAGATGATGCATGCATGTTGGGAGTTCCTTCATGTGCTTTTATTAGGACCCTTTATGGTCCATCATGTGCTTTTATAGTTTCTAGGGGGGGTGACAGAAACGTAAATGAGGGGGGGAAGTCTAAGAGTCTGATAGGGATCTCCAAGAGTCAGGAGTTACAGAACTCCCTATATGTATGTTGTTTTTCGTTTAGAAATGAGATGATGAAATGAAAAAGAAAAAAAATTACCTGGGTGTATTGTACGTAGTGTTTAGGTTCTCTGCGAAAGAGAACCCCTAAACCCTCTTCCTTGGTGTGACTCCAAGGCCCAACCCCCCCTGTTCCGGTGCGACGCCGGACAGAATCTATCCCCGGTGCGAGGCCGAGGACTGCATCTCCCATTCACCCCTCTTCCCCTTTGTCCCGCATCAATAAGTTCTTTACAAAGTGAGCGGGGGCGAGTCTTACCAGACCTAAGAAAAAAAAAAAATCCTAGACCGGACTCGGGCATAGCTTTTTTAAACAAGGCTGGACTCCAACCTTTAAAGATCCGGTCCATCAACACTCTTACAGCCCATTTTTTATGTAAAATAGGTCACATGAATTTTTTTTCCTAAAAAGTATATCACGGTCACTTATTTGATAATTCGCAAAATTTTGATCAACAAAAAGCTTAATATGTGACTTCCCTTTTTCCTGATTTTAGCATCTATGAGATAAGATCGAATGCTTTTTCCTAAAAGAACTGAAAATATTTTTATACATACCAAATGATGAATTTTGCTTTCATTTTCCCGATAAATATGTTTTCTTGAAAAAACTTCCATCTGAATATGTTTTACAAATAACCAAATGGATCCTTCATATGCACACCCCTGCACCCATCCATAATCACTTCATTCATGTTTCAAGCACTTTTTATTCGAAATAAATTTTAACTCAATTATTATAAAGAGGTCTGATGCAATCCATGTGGCACTGATGTAACCGAAGAGAGCGAGGATAAGAAAAACAATGAAAAGTTTGACGAAGACTCTACACCCACTACAACAATCGGGGGCACCGTCGCCAAAAGGTCCTAAGCCATTGCTATTGGATTTGGCTATTGGATTCTGGACAGGGTTGCATTATTGGATTCTGGATTTCTTGACAATTGTTCATTGAGAAATACTTGCTACACCTGGGCAATTCCTCCTCAATTTTTTTTTTCTACGATCTTCTAATCAATGATTCCTAACCTCATAAATAAATATGAATAATCATATAAAAATTTTCGAAGACCATTTTGAAAGAAAGAAGTTAGCATATAAACATGCAATCATAAGAAGTTAAAAATAAATACTAAGATTATGAAGTTACAGGTTATAATTATAAGAGGTTTACACCTTAAATATTTATATTCCTATAGACATAAGGTGAGGGCTGAACGTGTGACAAACAGCAGAGACACTACTTGGCTAGAAACACAACCTAGGACGGCCAGAACGAATGGGATATAAATGATCATGTGAGAGCAAGTGTGGGTAGACCCGTGAAATTTTTAGGAGATGAAGATGGAAACTTTGGACCAACCAGTCGAGCTCTTGGACCTGAGGATGAACCAAACAAGGGAAAACCCAGAGAATTCTCTTCAGTAATGTAAGTTATAGACCTTACAGTATAAAAAGGTTATTCGGTTTAAAAGCACAACTTACCGTAAATTTTAGAGTCGGTGAAAATAAAATGTTTGATTTTCAAATTGTTGCCTTAGAATATCCTATTTTCATTTTTGGTAATTTTGAACTGAACACCGAAACTAGATAATAGAGTTTCATATAATTACACGATTTAAAACTCCAGTGGTTTCTAGTAAGAGACATGAGTAGGAAAATTCCCAGAGGCCCGAAGGCAGCCCAAAAGCAGGGCAAGGGGAGGCCATTTAGAAGAATGGCTCCTGAGAAGAGGCTTCAGGATCAGATTCCCGGGAATCTTCAAATCCAGAACTGGGTACAAACAGTGATCGAGAATTCTCCCCAAGACCCATTGAGGAAGTAATGCCTTCCCAACGACCATGAGTCTCCAGGAGAAAAATATTTGCTCCCCATGGGAAAGGATCACGAAGATCACATGCTTATCACATCTTACCCCACAAAAGGCAGAGCTTATGGAAGTGATCGTGTGGAAGAAACTGGAGGAGGTTTTGTACTGCTTATGGAAGTTGAACCAAACAGTTATCTTCTTGTCTTAGCAAATATGTAATCCATTGAGGATAGGATGAGATAGGAAAAGAAACTGGAGGAGGTTTTGTACTGCTTATGGAAGTTGATGAGGTCAACAGATAAATAAAGCAAAATCCGATATAATTTTCAGTCTGAATACATAAATTACTCCAAAAATATTAGCAAGTTTGGCATCCCCTGAAAGAGGAACTCTAATTGGGAGTACCCTTCTGGCCACTGAGGGTAAGAGTCACCCAACTAAAGTTCATGGAGGAGAGATTGAAGAAAAAGATAACCTCACGGAAGGGGGGCATGGCAGATTTCAACAGAGCAGCAGTTATTGAAAAGGCCTGTAATTTCACCCAGGACTGCAGCTTCTTTTGGACTATAGGGGGGAAAATCTTACTGGAAATGTTCAAGTCCAATGGCTATTCTGCTACTTGGTCACCTATACTCTCAGTTCGGAATGATCTTAAACTCTGCTCCTCAATCTCTATTCGAGATGGAAAAGTACAAAAGATGGTAGCCAAAGTAGTTTGGTCCTCTACAACTCAAATCAAACTATCATGGGGCCTAGCAACTCATCAAATATCAAAGTTGGGATTGTGAAGAAGACATATTCCAGCAGGATCAACTGAAGCTCATCATTCACATTCCTCTCCCTTCAGAACTGGAAGCCAGAGGAGACACCTTAGTGTGGAACCTTACAGGTGAGGGAGTATTACTTTGAAATCTGCTTACAAATTCCTACAGGACAAAGCTCTGCCCCCATCCACATCCTCACATAATAAGGTATTGTAGACACTATGGGGTTATTCCCTCTTAAAGAAGGCTTCCTCCAAAAGTTCTCATGTTCATATGGAAAGCACCGAATAGTACAGTAATTGTTATTCCACCGAACCAGATCAAAGAGAGGAAGATTAGTGGTTTGCATAGCTTACGCCGACTTTTTGGGCAATAATAGGATCTATCAACCATAGGCTTTTGGATTGTGAGATAGCTTGAGCAGTTTGGGAAGGATCTCCTTTGAATTATTACCCAGACATGCGTACCAGGAAAATGGCAGACAGACGCATGGACTGGACTTACTCCCTCCCCCTCTCTCAAAAGACAAACAAGACAGGTGCCACATATCTCTATGCCTGGCCCTTAAATGGAACATTTGGAAAGCTAGGTGCACAGTTGTCCATGAAAACAAGCACCCCTACTCCCCAACTCAACTTCTAAAAAGAAGCGTGCACGATTTTAATTTTTGGAATTTGAGAAGGCCAAAAACTGCAGAAGCAGATCTCCACAAGGTCAAGCAACAAATGATGGCAACCATCAGGGAAGCTAAAAATTAATGTAGATGAGACCGCATCTCTGCATTAAGGAGTTATAGGGGTTGACATGAGAGACTCAAGAGGTACCTTAATATTGTGCAAGAGAGTTTTAATTGACCACAGGCCACAGCAATCCAGAGCTCATGGAAGCTCCAGCTATTTCCAGTGGATTCCGATTGGCTTCCTCACAGCAAATGACCTTACAGTCAGTGATGGAAGGTGATGCCGAGAGTGTAAAAGCTGATATGCTCCAACTAGTAATATAAATATAAGCTCAGCTTTCCTTTTCAGGAAAAAAATGTTTATCGTATATGCACATAATTTATCTTGCTGAAACGTCCTCTAAAGCTTATTGATTGATTCTTCCAAGCAACCAAAAACATAGGCCTTCCAAGAAAATGAAAAAAAAAAATCAAGGATATGATTGCTGTGACTCGTTTGAAGCCACATCTTCATTGCGAATAAAGCACAAAAAATTCCAAATTATTATCATCAATTGCAAGGAGAAGCACTTTGCAGAGCATTACCAGAAGTGCTGCAGGCCTTTTGTTGTATCCAGACATGTTACCGAGAGATGATCTTATGAAGCACATCAAAGGAATGCAACAGTAAAAAATCAACAGATGCAAACGCACACTCTTTATCGACTACAAAAGATAGAGAAGAAACCTTCGCAAGCAGTCCCCATTCAAATGGTCGAGAAAATGAAGAAAGAAACTAATTGGGACGGCAAAGTGAAATATCAGCAGGAGGAGAGAGCAACATGGAGAGACTTGGGGTTGTTTGGTTTGACCTAAAATACTACAGATTTTGAAAATTACCAATTTCAATGAAATTAGTGGAAATAAGATCTCTGCCTCTGGTTTTCAAACCACTGGTGCTAAAAGTTTGAATCTTGTTTTTCAGTAATTTCGGACTGAAATTTGAAACCGGATTATAGAATACCATACAAGTCAACGCGATTTTAAAAGCCCATGAATTTGGGCACTCCAAACATACGGAAAACATCGCAAAAATGATTTACGCACTCCAAACATACGGAAAACATCGCAAAAATGATTTACGCACTCCAAACATACGGAAAACATCGCAAAAATGATTTACGCACTCCAAACATAAGCAAAATGCTGTTTTATGGGGTATTACGACCTCTTACAACAGGAGAACAAGATTAGAGATGAGTATGAGTTAGAAAAGCAAAGATATAGGCGGAGAAAAGCTGAAGAGAGTTCATGTGCGAGCAACCAGAGACAGGTTGGAGAAGGAGTACCGCACCTGGTGCTTAACGCACTACCCAGGGGAGAGCCAGCCCGAGCTCCTCAGGCAGCCCCAAGAAGGCCGTGGCCGTTTCAAATATCAAAGGAGCCATGGGGAACATATGTTATGCATGCTTCCATTGGTTTCCATGGTCGGCCATTAAAGCACCAGCTACAGGGTCGTTAATTAGGTGGATGGAACTGAGAAGGCTACAGCGATCTCAATTGCAGGGAAGCAGCTGAGACTGCTAACCTGTGGGAACGGGAAGGAGGAAGATTGGGACAAGGGGGAGGATGGAAGGACTTGGCATTCTGGACGAAAGGGGAAGCACAGCACTCGTCATAGTTGCCGGCGCCAATGTCAAAAGAGTATGGGATTTTTTGTAAATATACCTTTGCAAATTACACACTTCTATAGTTATCTTTTAACTCTCTCATATTATTAGGAATACCGCTGACATCATCAGAAAAATTATGATTATACCCCTTTCATGAAAGTGCCGTGCCAACTCTAATATGTTGTTTGGATACCTTTTCCTTTCTTTTTTTTAATTTAAAATTGAGAAAATATTTGGCAACCCCGTCCTAATTCTTAGGAAAACATCATTAACTTTCCCTAGAAGAAAATGAACTCAAGAATTATTTTTATTTTGAGGAATTTCTCTCTAATTCTCTCTCCATGTTTCTGTCTCTCTCCCTCCCCTTTTTTCTCTCAAACAAGTTTCTCTCTCTCCCTCTTCCCCCTTCCATGGTTCTCTCTCTCCTCCAACTGTTTCTTTTTTCTCTTTGTTTAGAGAATTCTCTTATAATTATTTTTTTAGACTCTCTAAAAATAATAACATATCAAATAGTAGAAGAATGAAAGCAAAATAGGTTAAAAATTAAGATAAAAATTTTAATAACACAATTTTAAGTACAAAATAGTTTCAAAGAAAAAGTGCTGACTAAAATATCTAGGATTTTCATCATAATTTAACACATATAATCATTAAATTGTTAGAATTTACATAATCTTTCTAACCTAATCAATTGGAATCTACCATATTTTTATAGATGAGTATAATTAATATCCTTTTGACAATGTATGTCCGGACTATATGTACATAAATATTATAATTCATAGAAATATATTAAAAAAACCCAAAAATTTATGTTTAAGACGACGTGCGAAAGAACAAGCTCCGTGCCTTCCGCCGACTTCAGGCAGTGCAACAAGACTTCCGCCTTTGTTTAAGAAGGTCAAAGCAACTCCTAAGTTGGCCATGTCAATCGCCCCCATTTATAAAAAAGTTTTTTTACTTTTTAATCTTTCTAATTTAGTTAATTTAGAAAAGCTCCCCATATCTCTATATTCAGTCAAAATTTTCTCTAACCTTACTTTATTTGAAAATATTCCTTTTAGGAAGTTTTTCTTAAGATATTTTAAAATATTAAAAACTGTTTTCAAATTTTTTTTGATACTTTCCAAAGTTTTTACCAAGTACAGAAGTTATAAAAAGTTATTTTTCTAAATTAATTAGATTAAAGTAACCAAAAATTAAAAAATTCAAGAAACAGACCACGTGTGATGCAGCAACCGGTACTCTTTATAAAATCTAGTGAGGCCAAAGGACCCACATGTCCACATGAATAAGGACCGCTTATTGTTGTTCATCGAGACCCAATTTTTAAATTTTTAACATTTTTGAGTTATGCAATCGGAGATCAGCTTGTCATGAACATGTGGATCCCAATCTAAAAAAAAGTAAAAAATATTTTTTTAAATTTGTTACAATGCCGATATTACAGTAAATATTAGTCTTAATAAAAAAATCTTAAATAAGTTATTTGACTATATTACAACTTTGAATTTTACTTGCTGCACAGCAGTATAATGCTGCATCCCGTGGTGATGCTAACATACTGTTTTTTTCTATTTTTTTTAAGCTCGAACTCCATACGCTCCACATACCTATACAATGAGAGAGGCAGAATAAGCTGCTCATCATCTTCCGGTGAGAAACAGGCACGTGGACAGAAATTTATTTGCATAATTGCGTGTAATCTTTACTTGAGTTCCACGGAGTTACTCTTTGGCAGGACCTTTTTGTAGATAGGATCAATAGGAATAACGTTTGTGGATTAATCTGAAATTTTTTATTTTTTTATATATAATGGCTTATATCGACTACGTTTGGTAGAAATAGATAAATACATGAATCACTGAGCTTTTAGGGGTGGCGGATGGATGATTGTACGAGACTGGATGCATCCAGGTGGATCCCACATCAATTGCATCTGGGGGTCATTAGCAGTGTCAATGGGCTGGGTTCGAGTCGGACTTAACAAAGTCTAAGTCCAAGTTCATAAAAAAATATGAGGTTCAAGTCCACTTTTCTATGTCTAAGTTCAAGTCCAATCTAAGCTTAAAATAACTTGAATTTCAGATTGAGGCTTTAGGTATAAACATAAGAAGAATTATTTTTTTATTTAAAATATGTAATCTATCATATTAATAAGGGTTAGTGTCTCTGCGTAGATCCCCTCACCCATTAGAAAATGAGATCTTCAAGATTATCATGTTCTATAATAGACAAAAAATATAATTAATTATTCATATTTTGGGCTTTCATATTTAACATAAAAACATATCTTTTATAAAATCAAAATTTCACATAGTACTTTGATTAGCTCGTGTTAAAATATTATAATAATTACTAGTGCATATGATTATTTTGAAGGTGTCATAGAGATATGATCTTTTATAAAATCAAAACTTAATATAGCACTTTGATCAAATAATGATTAGCTCATATCAAAATATTATAATGATTAATGGTACATAGGATGATTTCTAAGGTATCATAGAGATGTAAACTCTATAAGGTAATTTTCACATATCTAGTATTCTTTAGTAACTATATGTAAATAGAATTTTCTTGAATTTAGAATAATTGGATTGGATTGGCTTGGACTGAGCCACGGGCTGGCCGGTCCCACTGACAACCCTAGTTAAATAACCGATTGAATCTGGCAGCACATATATACCCTGAGTTCTGAAATCCAATACCCGCAAAAGTTTAAATTGTGCCATCGGATTACATAGGAACTCCACTGCTTGACGAACCCAGAGGGCCCTCTGTGCCCAATGAGAGAGAGAATCCAACAGATTTGGATTATCTATCGACCACTTTTGACAAACTGCTGACAGATGACGCACTTCATTGTAATAGGAAACCTGTGGCTTATGTCCTTCCACGTGGAAGAATTCTGATCCTGAAAGATGCTGTGCTAAATCATGACTAAGGTCATGCATCACAAAACACATCCGATCTTTTCCATCGAGGTATCTAAGGGAGGGCTGGAAGAATGATCTCTGGACTAGTTCCTTAAAATATGTGTTGCCAACATCTTCAGCTTCTCTCTTACCTTTGCACTGAATGTATCCCTGTGCCATGCACAATCGGATTAATTCATTTATCTTGAGCATGAAATCCTTGGGGAAGAGACAGCCAGCATAAAGAAAGCATTGCTTCAAACAACTTGGCAAGTAAAGATAACTCAACCTTAAAGCTGGAATTTTCCCATCACCTCGATCATCTAAATCCCATGTATTGCTTTGCAAGACTTCCTCCCACTTATCAGCATCAGCCTCACATCTTAGAAGAGCTCCCAATGACTTTGCAGCCAAACGCAAGCCACTGCATTTCTTGGCAATCTTCTCACCAATTTCCATCAAGTCTCGATGCTCATCAGAATCTTGATCAAAATGTGCACTTTCCCTGAATATTGTCCAACAGTCTTCAGTGGACAAGCAATCTAAGCGATGGAGAGGCATCGTCTGCATGACCCTAGCAACAGACTCATTCCTTGTAGTTGTTATCACTGCACTTCCCTGCATGCCAAATCTCAGTGGCTTCTCTTAAGCCCTCCCAGAGGCTAGAATTTTCATTCCAGACATCATCCAGGACAAGTAAAAATCGCTTCATGTCTAACAATTCCTTTAGCTTGCAGTTAGGGGTAGAAGTAGGTCAGGATAGGTCAGACTTTGCTAAAATAAATTAGGCCTACATAGCAAAGACTCAGCTTAGGCCTAACCTGTTGCCTGTTGTAGGAAAAAAAGAGAGGCCTGACCTGGTCTGTTTAGAAAAATCACTAGGCCTAGCCTGACCTGTTGGCATGTTTAAGTCTATAAGGAAATAAGCCAAAAATATGGCTTAACCTACAAGGCCAAAAATAGGCATCGCCTACAAGATATTTATAATTTCCTTGTAAGGAAAATATGTAAATAGGTCGGCCTACAGACCTATAAAACTGACTTTTGAAAAATAGGTCTGACCTATTTTTACACCTATTTGTAAAAATAGATCTATATGAAAGCCTTGGCCTGGCCTAAATTGCTAAATAGGCCAGGTCAGGTCAGGCCAGGTCAGGCCGATAGTAGACCAGGCCGTAGGCCCCTGATAAACTGTCTGACGTACTTCCACCCCTACTTGCAATGAAGTGCGCTTAATTCTGTCAAGCTGCACTGACACATAGTGAGAGATTCTATGATTCTTGCAGTCAATTTCTGTACCGAGAAATCATCTGATACACAGATCATACAGTACATAAGCGTTGGAGGAATATATATACCAATATACTACTTTTTAGTATATATATAGGAAGCTCTTTCTTAACTAACAATTTCAATGGGACGGGACAGGAAAACCGTAAGGGATCCATCCCTACCTTGTAATAGTTAAAAAATAAAAAATAAAATCAAACACAGGCCCGTTAAGTTTATTTAATACACTTCAACCGAAGAAATGTGTTCTAATGCTCATTGAATGTCCGTCTTCCAAGAAAATAAAACATAGGCCCTTCAAGAAAATCAAAGCCTTTCAAGGATAAGATTTACAATATAACGTGGCTCATTTGAAGCACGTCTTTGCCGCAATAAGAAGAATTAAGGCACACAATGTTCTCATTACATTTTGGTCATTTGGTGCATGCGTCCCATTCCCCAGAAAGAAGTAAAAAAGAAGATTCAATTTACAAGAAATGAAAGGTTATTAGATTTTGGTCATTTGGTGCATACGTCCACGTACGATACTAGACAAATAAAATTAGACAGCGCTTATTTCATGTTTGAGTAACGTACAAGATTCCCAAGTACATAATGCCACTGCGTTTGAACAAGAATGCTACATATTCATGAGAAATTAAGGATTGAAGTTAACACAAGTTGTGAAAAAATAGCAAATGTAATCTCATAATTTGACTAAATAAAAGTGAAGAAAGAAAGGAGAATGCAATATCCTAATTCGTCCTTCTCCGTTGTTGCAAGAAAGTAACATAACTATAGTAGACTAACCAAAAACCAATTACAAAGCAGCAGACTATGTACCTAATATTGTCCTTCTTCGTCATGGCCTCTTCCTATTGTTGTTCTTTCAACTACATCATCTAATCTCCTTCCTCGTCGGACTCTGCTTAAGCAGCGACGTCGACACCCATTTCACGCCATTCCCTATCCATGAGGAAAATATAGTCCATGAAACATGCGAAATGCAGTCATGCGCATTAATATCTTTGAATTTATACAATAAAACGGAAATTAAAAAAAACAACAATATTAATCATCAATGTAAAAGAAAAGAGATAATGCAGGAGACTACATAGAGAAACCCATTAGAGAGTGAAAATTTTAGTAACACTTGCTGTAATACCTTAAGAAATTGCAGTTGCAACCGTCATCTGATTGCATGATTAGAGCTACACTACTGTGCAGGAGGTGCATGCTGCCCAACCTCACAATCAGCCTGCAGTTGCAGCTGCAACATCTGTGAGGAGTAATGCTTGCTGCACTGCACGCAGCAGTGCAAGATCAGATGGCGTGCAATGAGCACGTTTTACTTTTTTTCGTCCGATCAAAAATCTGAGAGTACATCTGGAGAGGTCGGGTCGGCTCTGACCCGACTGTGTATTTTGTTTTAGAAAAAAAAAAGTTTTTTCCTTTAAATGCAAACCGAGGTATTCTGTAAACATTTTAAAAAAAAAAATATACAATCGTGTCGAGGCCGACCTGAGCTCTCCAATGTACTCTCGGATTTTTGATTGGATGCTCCAAAAAATTTTAAGAAATTCGACAAGAAAAAAATAATAATAAGACATACTCACTGCAGGCCATCGGATCGGCCGGCCCTGCACGTAGCAATACAGGACACGTGCAGTTCAGCAATCATTACTCTTACGAGACATTGCAGCAGCAAGTACTATTCTTAAAAAAAATTAGCCACTAGGTACGTACCTAAACTCTTAACTTCAGCATTGGGGATGTGAGCCAGCCTGGTGCCTCCACCTCTCTCACACCACTCCACCAGCAACAGGGAGTCCCAGAATAAATGTTGAAGTGTGGATGGCAGCAACAAATGCTCGTTGTCCTCCGGCGAGAAGTGGGCCTGTGGACAGCGTATTATTGACATCTGTCTGAGTGATGGCAGTCCCACAGAAGAAGGGCCTCCCCAAAGTTCAATGGAGGTGAGCTCTAGGCAACTTTCGATGTAGAGAGTCTCAAGGGCTGGCAGTAGGTGCAGAGGTGCCATCGACTTCAACTTGGGGCAGCCGGACACACTCAAGTAATGGAGGCGAGGGAATAAACCCCATCTCTCCACTGCCAGCTCCCATGTCACCCATCTGTCCATGTTGAGAAAGTACAACTCTTCCAATGCTGGAAATCTAGCGTTGGCACGGCCGCAGAATTCCGGACCCACAGCCTCCACCATGTCCATGCCCGCAATCCCAAGATATTTGAGGGATGGGAGTAGGCCGAGCGGTGGGAGGGAAGTGCACCCTCGACAACCAATTAGCACAACTCGGACGAGTTTGGAGAGGGGCGACAAGTCATGTGTCATCCAGCTGGGAAATTTGAGACCACAATAACCATCTATTTTCAACACTTGAAGACGGTCAGGAGGTCGGAGGTTCTCCAGCACCAGTGTTTGCAGCTCATCCCTCACACTTCTCCTCCATACTAGAGTTAGTTCCCTCACATATCTCTTACTTCTCAGATCAGCAAGCTTGGCATCCTCTGCATTTGTCATACATTGGAGGCCTGTAATGCAAAGCGCTCCCCTTAGATGGATTAAATCCTTTAGATCTTTTATCCCACTGTAACATTCAACATTAGAATCTTCATCATAGATTGGTGATCCCATTCTAAATTCATCCAACCGATGAAGGCTTGTTAATTTGGCAATGCCCCTTGGAAGACCACAAAGCTTGTTAATTTGGCAAACCCATTAGAATCTTGAGACACCGCAGGTTGCATAAATCTTGGAGATGTTTGGGTAAGCCCAAAAGACGGCAGCAGTACTCTAGGCATAATGTCTGCAGATTATAGAGCTTGCAAATTGAATCAGGCAACCTCACGATCTCAGAACCTTTAAAATTTAGATAACGCAAGAGCTTTAAGTTGCCGATTGAATCTGGTAGCTCCTGTATGCGAACATTGCTGAAATCTAGTGCCCGCAGGAATTCTAGATGCGGAACAATTTGGCTTGGGAACTTAAGAACAGTCCATTGACATCTTTGGACCGTAAGTGTTCTAATGGCCCATGGTGCTCCATAAAGAAGAGGATGCAACATATTTACAAGATTTCTGAACCTTTTATCCACTACTGAAAAATGTCGAACTTCATCGCAACAGGGAATATGTGCTTCATTTCCTTTCATGTGGAAGAATTCTTGTCCTGAAATAGTTCGTGCCAGATCATGAATGAGATCATGCATCACAAAGCATTTTGTTTTCTTTTTGGTAAGGTATGCAGGGTGGTGCTGGAACAAAGATCTGTGCACTAGTTCCTCAAAATATGTGTTGCCGACATCCTCAGCTTGGTTACTGCCTTTGCACTGGATGAATCCTTGTGCCATCCACAATAGGATCAACCCATCTTTTTTAAATATGAAATCTTTAGGGAATAAAGAGGTATAGAGAAAACACTGCTTCAAATAACTTGGCAGGAACATATAGCTCAACCTTAGCGCTGGCATGATCCCATTGCCTTGATCATCTAAATACCATGTCTCATCTTGCAAGACTTCCTCCCACTTGTCAGCATTAGACTCATACCTTAGAAGACCTCCCAACGACTTTGCAGCCAAGGGTAAACCACCACATTTCTGGACAATCTTCTTACCTATTTCTATCAACTCTTGATGCTCATTGAGATCTTGATCAAAACATGCACTTTGTCTAAATATCACCCAACAATCCTCGATAGACAAGCAATCCAAGCGATGGAAAGGCATTGTCTGCATGATCTTAGCAACAGATTCGTGCCTCGTAGTTGTTACCACTACACTCCCTTGCACACCAAATTTCAACGGCTTTTGTAAGCACTCCCACAAGTGTGATTCTTCGTTCCACACATCATCTAAGACAAGTAAAAACCGCTTATCTAACAATCCTTTTAACTTCTCTTGAAGAACACTTAATTCTTTGAGGTGGCACTCCTCATTGGTAAGAGATTCAATGATTTTTGCAGTCAATATCTCTACTGTGAAATCATCTGACACACAAACCCATCCCTTCATTTGAAAATGGTCACACATTCTCTGATCATTGTAGACATGCTGAACAAGGGTTGTCTTTCCCACACCCCCCATCCCAACTATTGGGAGGACAGAGAGGTTGCTTGCCTTGCACTGCTCTGAACACAGCAACCAGTTGATCACCTTTTCTAGATCATCTCCCCGGCCACAAACAGTTGCTCCATCCACAAGATGAGTACTTGGTGAACGGCATACAGTGTTCTGAAACTGCCTCTCTGATCTGTCCCCTTCCCTTAAATACAAGGCCTCATGCAACTTTGAGATCTTCTCAAATCTGCTCCGGATCTTCCCACTCCTGTCTGCTATTTTGCCCAATCCTGTCTTTGTAAACCATCTCCCCCAAATCTTCTCCAGTATACTCTGTATCTTGGCAATCATGTCAGCTATATATTTTGGCCAAAAAATGATGCATATGATGGAATTGAAGTAACAGGCAATTTCAATTTGCTTACCGTTTTGTGATTAATTCGCTGATAGGGAAGCTGTGCAGCGCCATCAGCTTGGACACCAGCCTCCACATCACCATGTAGATGTTCATATTTGTACTCTAACCTGCCCCGGATCTTCCAAATCCAGTCTACTATTTTGCCCCAGAAGGATGCATCGGATGAAATTGATGCAGTTGCCAATTTGCTTTCCTCTATTATGACTATTTGGCCCATCTGCAGTCTTCTGAAACCATCTCTCCCAGATCTTCCTCAATATGCTCTGTATCTTGGCAATCATGTCAGCTATTTTGCCTCAAAATGATGCCTATATATATATATATAGAGAGAGAGAGAGAGAGAGAGAAGTAATTCTCAATTCACTTACCTTGTGTTCTTGCTGATAAGGAAGATGTGCAGCTTCATCGGTATGGATAGCTGCAGCCTCCAGCTTGGCACATACGAGTTCAGATTTGTACGCGTCTAGCACGTCCTCCGCGTCGTAGGCGATGACCTTGAGCTGCCTCAACCAGAGCCTCACCGACTCGTCATGGATCTCCCTCTTCTCTGCATCATTCAGCACGGCTGTGATGCTCTGCGCCATCATCTGCAGCACCCGGACATCCTCCTCAACTTGGAGGTGCTGAGCATGCTCAGATGGCATTGGCAGCAACTCCTCGGCCAGCTCGTTGATCCGACAAAGTAGTGCATACGCCATGTCTACCCAGAAGTACTGATTCTACTTCTTGCTTCGCTCACTGTGGCCACTGCATTCAACTCCTCGGCCACTCGTCATAGAGTGAAACTTAGTTCCCGTTCGGATGCAAGTTAAGACAATGTGAATGGAATTAGGGGTTTTTGCAAATAACCCCCTATAAGATTTCATATTTGTAGATAACTTTCTATATAATTCATATTTGTATATAACCTCCTTAATTACAGTGGCATTTACCTATAATCCCTTTATCACGTGAATTTACTTTGAATTTTACATGAATTAAAATATTATTTCTATACATAGAATATGTGAAACTAATTAAATAAAAATGTTAATAATATCCTCAATTAAAATAAAAACACTTTACAAGAAAAAGCACATAACCATTGATCCGTAAGTTTGTTGTATATATTTAACATCAAAAAAATATTCTTACTTTTATGTAATAAAATTATTTTAATTTTGATAAAATTCAAGACAAACTACATAGTTAAAGGGGTTATATGCAAACACTATATAGTTAAGGGGGTTCTGTGCAAATATGAATCATACAGGGATTTTCTACAAATATCAAGCATTGTAGGGAGTTATTTGCAAAAATCCATGGAATTATCATAAATGATACATGCAGTCACGGTAAAACCGTTGATTACAAACATGTATATACTTTAAACTCTTTTGGTTGGTGCATGTAAATATAATTGAGTTCATGGTGAACTCATAAAAAAGCTGCGTTTTTTAACTATCCAAACTAAATTTATCATGAAAACAAGTTTATAGGAAGTCTCAAAATATGTATGACTCATGATGGGGTTGTTTGTTTGAATGTAAAACAGTATAATTAAAATCAATTGCTTTATTTTACGGTGTTTTCAATTGTTTGGAATGACGTAAAATAATGTAAAGTAAAATCTTATACGAGTCTTGTCTGATCACTTGACAGCTCAATTCCCCTATTTTAGTTTAGGGCAAGGACTCGGCATAAATCAAAACAAAAAGATTGAGGTATCCCTCTTATTTTACAAACAACCGAACAAACATTTTCTAATTTTAAAACAAGAAAGTTTTACTTGTTTTAAAACCGATGATTTTAAAACCGGTGATTTACAAAATTTTACACAGAAACAAACAACCCCTTAAATGGCATCAAACACAGCACAAGAACCGCAACAACAAAAACCAGTATGAGAATGAAATTTTGCAAACAATCCCTGTCCTAATGGTAAAAGAAACTGAAACAAAGAAACCACGAGAGAAACTAATTGAGACAGCAAAGTGAGAGATCAGCAGGAGAAAGTGACATGGAGAGATTTAAAAGGAGAGCCGGACAGACTTGATGTAAGGAGTTCAGAAGCAATGACATAGGCGGAGAAAGCTAATTAGGGTACGGTTCAAAGCAGTGAGAGCTCAGAGAAGACAGTACCTGGCCCCTTGGGGAAGAACTGAGTAGAACATCACAGATTCACAGGCAGCCCCAAATAGCCATGACCGGCTCAAAGACGCCATGGGAAGCATGCTCACAATGCTCGCCATCAGAGCACCGCCCCAAATAGCCATGACCGGCTCAAAGACGCCATGGGAAGCATGCTCACAATGCTCGCCATCAGAGCACCTGCAGGGTCATCAATCAGGTGGGACCGGGCGGGAGGATGAACTGGAAACAGAGGGGGAAGAAGATACAAGAGAAGGAGAAGGTTGCGAAGACTTTGGCGTTGACGACGAAGAACCTGGAAGGTACTCTGGAAACGCGTTATCAGTTCCTTGGTCGTCGTTTTTTCCCTTTAAATTTTCTCTCTTTGGATTTGTTTGATTTTTTTTGCATAATGGCGTGAATTTCATCGAAATATGTCAAAATGATTTCATAAATCATGATAACACGGGGTCGCAGGGATGCAAAATCTTAGTAAATTTACTATGTAAAATCTTTAGATGGAGGAATATAAGTGCAATTTTTTTTTTTGTAGATTTTAAGATTATTGATGACAATACGTGAGAGTTAAAAGTATAGATACAAGTACGATATTTTAAAAATATATATGTAGACTTTAAAAAAAAAAGAATTTTGAAAAGATAGGTTACTCTCAATATCTAATTAAGCCTAACTCCGATTGGAAAATCTAAAAGAACCTAAAAATTCAAAATTGATTTTTAAGTTTTACTCATTAAGGACACCATTTATTGTTTAGGGACTTAATTTTTTATTTTTAAAGTCATCTTAAGTATTTTTATCTATTTTATATTTTTTTGAAGAATATTTGGTGAATATTTGTTTCTTTTAAATAATTTTTAATCAAAAGAATTTGTTACTAAATCATATGAAGTTTATAAGGACTAATATTAAAATATGTAAGATACAGAAACTTATTTCGAATTCAGTATGTTTACAAAGATAGATATCCAAAAAATCCAATTTTTTTAAAAAATATTTCTAAAATTCGGTCCAACTATGTATCGAAAGGAACCGAACATAAAAACTGACGAATCTGTGTGAAACCGGAGATTTCAGAGAGTTCATAAGGCGGCTGTGAAGGATCTCATCCCAGCAGAAGAGATTTTCTGCACATTTTACTTAGCATCATGATATGTCCTCTGACCAAATAGAGATAGGGTCAATTGGTCATTAGTGGTAAAGCATGGAAAATTATTTAATTTATTGTGTTTCAATAGAGATATATTACGATCCAAAGGCAGACGTCTGAAAAATCTTATCTCTGTGGGATCACAGGAATGAGATCCAGACGAACTGAATTCCAGTGGAATAAAAGAGTAAAGTCTTGGTTTGTTTGCATAATAGATTATTCGAAATTACTATGCTAGAATAAAGGGCAGAATAGAGGGCATTTAGATTTGATAGTTATGCGTGGTCCACTGACAATTTTGGATTTAATAATTCTGTTGCGGGAATAGAAAGAATAAGTAATTTTTAAGTTAATGTAGAATTACTTATTATCCTTATTATGATATAAGTAATTCTGATCCGGCATAAATTGTTCCGTCTATCAAACTAAAATTAATCTTATTCTAAAAATAAGACCTTATTCTACTCTTATTCAACTATATAAAGCATTTGATTCATCTAAGGGGATCACTTCGGATCACAGTCCTTCAATGCGTGGAAAAAGCAGAGGGTGCCATACTCGCTAGTTTGAGAAATAAGAGAAATTTGAGGCAACTGATTCTAGAGTGAATCTCAACGTTTGATTTAGATTCAAAATATGAGTCACCTTATGAACCCGACTCACTTAGGGTCTATTTGGTTACACGTAAAACATAACAGGATAAAAAATATTTTTCAAAGAAATCAATTTACGAGAAAAATGAAAAATATAATCGACCATTTGCCAATTCTGAAAATATTTTTTAATTTTTTTATTCGTTTATTTACCCGTAATTTTTTTTTTCTGAAAGTAATTTCATACATTTGATTGCTTATAAAAGAATTTTCGCATTACACATTTTTTAACATAGATATCACAGTGCCAAAAAGAAAAAAATTATATATTTTTCTAAACTAAGAGAATACCCCAACTCTACATTTGATTAGATAATTTAAATAAAAAAGGTCATATCTCCACATGATCAAAATTAGAACCGTAACATTAAAGGGTATTTTTTTTCTTTTTAATTTACAGCTTGGGATATGTTTAGTCTACTTTTACGTAAAATATATTTGACCAAAAAATGTTTTCTAAGAAAACTAATTTACAAGGAAGATAAAAACACAATCTATCATTTGGTACTTTTGAAAATAATTTTTTTGAAAATATTTTCAGTTATTTATTTTTCTGTAAAATATTTTCTTAAAAATACAATCAATATTTTTCTAAAAAACATTTCACTTATTTGTTTTCATGTTAAAAAATTTGAACTTCTGATGATCAGACACTTGTGAGATTATTAACATAGATAACATAATCAATTGACTTTTTTTAATTTCTTGAGTTGAGAGAACAATTAACATGGCCTTTGATCGTACATTTCAAATAAAAAAAGATCGTGTCCTCACACCATCAAAATTTGAAAAATTAGTATAATTTTTTTTTGAGTTTGGAGAACATTCTAACTCAACATTAGATTAGACGATTCAAATTAAAAAAAAACATGTTTCCACACTATGTTAATGGCAAAGTTAAAATATCTTTTTTATTTATTTTTCATTTTTCTGGTTGGCATAATGCCCTAACTTGACATCTAAATAGATGGTTCAAAGTAAAAAATTATCACGTCCCTACATGTTACACATTATATATTTAGTTGTATTTAAAATATGATTATAAGAAGAAAATAATTTTAAAAATAAGTTTTATTATAAGAATATATTTTTTAAAAAATATTTTTATTTATTTTTCCCATGAAAGTGTAACTTTAGTAAATTTTAAGAGTATCATATTGTTTTAAAGATATAAGTGTAAAATTATAATATCTTAAGTTTTAAGGAAATAAATATAAATAATTCTAAAGGGAGAACAACTTACTGCATCCTTAGGAGTTATTACGTCGTCTGATGGTACAGTCAAACTAAAAAAAAAACTTTTTTGAAATTTTTTTCGAATTCCCCAACGTGTCCTACATGTCCTCATAATTAGATTTTCGATCAGACACCTTAAAAAATAATAAAAATTAAAAAATCAAGGCTCGATGAACAATAATATACTATTCATTTGGAATAGATTTTTTAATTTTCATAAATTTTTTTTGAAGGCTTCTAACTTTATCTACATGTTAATATCATTTGATTTTCGATAGGACATCACAAAAAAAGTTGAAAATTCAAAAATTGAACCCCAATGAATGCTATTGGAGCTCGATTTTTTATTTTTTCGAAAGCCACCTGAAATGTCCTACGTGCCTATCTAATTCGATTTTAGATCGAATATTTCAAAAAAAGATGAAAATTTAAAAACCTAACCTGAGTGGATAGTAGTATACTATTCATGGAGCTAAGTTTTTTGAATTTTCATGTTTTTTTAATTGTCTTATGAAAAATCTAATTATATAAAGATACACAATGTTGAGGGCCTTCAAAAAAGATTTAAAAAAAAAAGAATTGGGTGTGGTGACGCAGCAAGTTATTCTCTTCCCCGGTAAGAAGAGAATAGATGTATAATCAGTTTTATCGGTTGCACTGTACGGAGGTGCAGTTCAAAATTTTTATTTTTTTATTTTTTGAAAAAATTTATGGTGCCCTCCATTATGGCTGACATGCTTGTGCAATTTGATTTTTGAACGGACAATCTAAAAAAAAAAAAAAATCGAGTCAAACAATGATATTTTTTTATTTTTTAGATTTTTTTAGTCATCCGATCAAAGAGTTGTATAGACATGCCGAACATGGTGCGATCTATCGTAAGAAAAATAAAAGAAAAAACATAACTTGTTGACATGGAACGACTCCATGTTTCAGTGCGGCAAGTCACACTCTATGTCAAATACTAAGAAATTGATATACTGTTGTTAGCTGAAAAAATAGTTTATGGAGACATTTTTGAAGGTGCAAAAATCGAAATTTGTCATATTGCAAGGAGTCAACTTTATATTTGACTTTTAATTTTACATGAAACGTACACATGATAAACTTTTTCTGAAAATCTGATCGGGAAGGAACTTTTCTTTGTAACCAAACTGACCCTAAGTGGTGTTGGTATTTGCCATGCAAAGTAAGAAAGATGAGACAAGACAATATTTGACCAAATTCCAAAGAAGTTGGTGCAGGACAGGTTCCAGCTAAAACACGTAGAGCCACTTCATGCAGTCGCTGGCTCAGAATTTTTTTTCATGGGGGAAGTAGTACGAGTTCTTCTTGGGGGGTCAAGTTAAAGAAATAATATGTAGAAGAACTCTTTTGCAAACTTATAGGATACAACTGAAATATAAATTCTAATGGTCCACGGGGGGAGAAGGGGGCGGAGGATGGCCCCCTCTTGGGTCCACCCTTGACTCCATGCTAGGACTCGCCGACAAGGGCCAAGTAGCTCCTCTTCCTCATGAAAGGGTCTCCTTTGCCGACTTCAACGGACAACTCGCCGCGACCTCCGGCAGAACAACACGCTCCTCCGGCGGCAGCCATCTAGGGGAGGCGGGGCATCACTGTCTTTTCTTCCCTAGCCTTTGTTCTTTCTTTCATTGCTCGGTCACTTTGCTCTGTTGTCACTCCTTTCACTTTGTTCCTTGTGCTAGCCGTCTGTTACCCTAATGCACTGACCCCTCAATCTTCTTGTTTGTTCTCTACCACCTCTCTCACACCTCCTCTTTCTTGTACCTATCTTGTATCGTTACCATGCTGCCCTCACCCACCCTCCCACTAAACCCACTTTCTCTGTGTTTTCTTATTTTTCTAGGTAGCCTTCACCTTGTGGAGTGATTTTGTCCCCTCCATTCCTGTGCGATCGGCCAGTCTTTTAGGCTCGTGTTGGCTTTCGGCTACTCTCCGTATCTCTATGTTTTTGTTGTGCTTTTCTTTAGTGCAGGTTTAGTGGTATACATGGACCAGACTTTTGCTAGATTCCAGCACACTTTTGAGACCTTTTCGGATCAGAATATTTCTCTCAGAGATCTTGATGGTTAAAAGATGTGCTCGAGACCCTTGTCCCCATTCCGTACGCCCTTTGCTGGTTTGTCGCCGGGCCAATCTGATATTTGCTGCTGGAATGGTTGTAGCTTTCTTCTACAACGATTTGGTAGTGGATATTGAAAATATTTCCTTTTTTCTCCCCGGACGAGTCTGGTCTTCCACGGTGCTCTAGTTCTGATCGAAGTTTTGTTCGTTGGTAGGCATTATCCTGTGCATTTTGCTTTTATTTCTATTTTTGGGTTGCTTTTGACGCTGCTCGCCACTTAACTCCTATCTATATTGTCTAAAAAATAAAAGATTTTTTTTTTTTATCAAATGACCCAATGGTCTAGGCGTTGTTGCTCCCAGCCTGAGGTGGAGAGATTGAGTTTGGCTAGGGTCTGTGATTTTTCTCCTTTTAAGCATGAGAGAGTTCCCATAGGTAACGGGGGAACGGTCACGAGCGCGAGTGGTCCGTCTGAAGGCAAAGTATGGGACGTGGGCTTTCCGAAATACCAAAAACTCGGGATCGTACTCTCCCAGCTGCATGGAAAAAGGTGAAACTATCACTCCACGGCGTAAAAAAAAAAAAAAAAAAAAAAAAAAAAGAAGGAGTTCTGATAACACCAGTTTATAACACAAACTTTGACACATTCTAGGTGACATACACACATCAGAAGGCACAATCGTCAAAGGTGTAAGGTATTTATATTTTTCTCGAATGTGTGTGCGTTACTTATGTTGTGTCAAAAATTTATGTTAGAAAAATAATAATATTATATCATTTCCCAAGAAAAACATAGAAAGTGGCAAATAAGAAGCTTCAGGCACCCTTGATTCCGAGAAAATCCCCATTTTGCAAGCATCCAGCAGTTTGGCGAGGGGACCGCCACTGGCAACTTGCTGCTGCTGCCCTTCATCCACGGCAAGGGGCGACCGCGTCCAGACTCAAAGGAGAGGTGGTGGTAATCGCGTCAGCGATAGAGGGCGACCTTGCGCTGGGAAGAGATGACTGGGGGTTAACTACCTTGTGAGACTCTGCGAGGTGGTTCACCAGATTAAGGGGTACTTTTGGAGGCATGGATACTAGCAGGATTGTTTGTTCTAATATTAAGCAATTCTAGATTGTTTCTATCGGAACGATAATTACGTTCAAAATAGGTCATTTTAAGTAGATAAAGTAAATTAAACAATCATATAGGATAAAAGAAATAACATTAATTATTTATTCTAAAGAGAATAAGCAATTTTAATACTTTTATCTGAATTATTTATTCTTCCTATTTTAAGATAATCACCGATGAATCTTTTCCTATCTTGAATCTATTTTTATAATAGAAAATGGGCCAGAAACTCAGATGACAGGTTTTTTGTTTACAACCCTAACTCTAATCGAATTTGCTACAAAGATTCTGTCAATATTTCTGAAGAAATTCGAAGTATATTCTACAAAAATATTAGAACACTTCTAACATATTATGTTAAAATTCATAGCATTTAACTAAAAAATGTATAAATAAAATTTTGATAAAGATATCGAGGATATGTATAACAATAATTAGATTGAGAAAACGCATGTATTAATATAATGGTTTACAAGAGTATTTATACGAAAATCTCAAAAGTACAAGCATTCACTGTAAGTATGACTTGCAGCTATAACCATATTCTTTTGTAGTAGTTAGGACTGCAAATGGTACCTTGATTTTTTAACTTTTGGTCTATCTGAGTTTCACAGATTGACACAAAAATATAAACAAATGAATAATTTTTTTCATATATAAACGTTCTAAAATTCAGCCATTCCATCAAAAAGCTAGATGCAAAAATAGAAACACTTGTTTCTGCATCCATATTTTAATTTTTTCAACACATAAAAAGGTTTATGCGTATATAGCATGAATATTTGTTAAAAATATAATTTATTGTTAAAAACATAATTTGCTTAAAAAGTATGTGACTAAATTGTGACTTTTTAAGTTTGTGACTATTTTACAATTCTCAAACGAAATGTGATTTATAATCCATGGTTGAGTTTGTGATCTTTCTTGAGGTATGGTCTTTACTGGGTTTGCTTTTTGTGAGGATTTTGGTTTTGGAGAAATAATCTATGGATGCAATATCTATGAACTAAAATCGGATGAGGATTTCGATCATGTGATCTGAAAATTGAATTCAATATCTATGAGTGAAAATTGGAGAAACAATGAGGATTTTGATCATGTGATGTGAAAATTGGATTCAATTACCATTGACATCCCTGGCCGCAGGTGGTGCTGAGTGTATGAGTGCAGACAGGTTAGATTCAATGCGGATCCAATGTGAATCCATGACTTTTTTTTATAGATTGTCAGTTTAGAAGAATTAATCTATAAGTTAACCGTCAGCGGTATAATCGGATTCTTAATATACCATATGCATTTGGCTGGAAGCAATTTGTATCTAGTATCCTATATATCTATGAACTTAAATATAAACTAATAATCAGCGGAATAATCAGATTATTAGTTACAGTAGGCCAGCCGAATAATCAGACGATTGTATTCTTTTGGAGTGGATAGAAACAGGAATACTTGCTTTATAAACGAACATTAAAACAGAAGGTAAGATGAAACTACTTCTGAGAAATGGCTTCATTACGAGTTTCTCTGAAACGCCTATAAACAAGTTTAAGAGTAATTGCACAAATGTTATTGGGCTCGGCTAGTTAGGATATTATTTTACTACACATTGGGGTTCAATTTTTTTATTTTCAGATTTTTTTAGATCATTTGATCGGAGATTGAATTGTACGAATAGTGTCGGACATGGTAGGTCAGACCTTTAAAAAATTTCAATTTTTATTTTTGTGTCTGCTCTGCAAGGATTATTTGTAAGTAAATACAAAAGAGTCCCCAGTATAACAATTCCAATGTTTGAAAAGAAGAAAAAACGACCGACATATTCATGAGCAAGACAAAAGCAAGGATTGTTTTAAAAGATAAATGCTGTCGAATGAATTAGTTAAATAAAGTAATTAAAGCACGACAACACATCCTTAAATATTAAGTGGAGTGATGAAATAAGGGAGCATAGTTACTTCTTGATGTTGACTTAGACTGACCAGATAAATCTTCCTCGTAATTGTCCTCAGGACGTAGTCTCACTTCACTGTGGGACGAACGGTTGCCTGAAAACCTAAGCACCAACTCGCCGTTGGCCACTTTCGGCACCGACGTGGACAATAGTTTCTTTCCATTTCCTAGCAAGAGAGGAATATGCTAATGTGTCAATATGTTGATCGATGTAACAGGAATTCTAATTAATTTTTCTCAGTGTTATTATTAACCAAAACCATAAAATAATTGATGCAAAATGTAATCAGATATTGGAGCCATTACTTACGTATCGTCCAAAATCGAGCCTTTGCTATGTGGGCAAACCTGCTGCCTCCGCCTCCCCCGCACCAATCCAGAAGCATGGGGCACCCCAGGATGCTCAAATCTCCAAGCGTGGGCGGCAACAACAAATGTTCGTCGTCCATGGTTGAGAAGCGGGCCAGCTGACAATCGACTACTGTCATCTTTCTGAGTGGTGGTGGTCCAGTAGAAGGTGGGCCGCCCCAGAGCTCAATGGACCTGAGCCTGGGGCAATCCCATATGTGCAGCACCTCGAGAGCTGGCAGAAGGTAGAGAGGCACCATCGACTCCAACTCGGGGCAGTCGCGCACAGATAGGAGACGGAGGCAAGGGAAAGCCCCGCTCAATGCTGCCAGCTCCCATGTCACCCATTTGCCCATGTAACAAAATGCCAACTCCTCTAGTACCGGGAATCCCACGCTGGCTTGGCCGCAGAACTCAGGGCCCAAGGCCATCACCTTGCCCATGTTCTTAAACTCGAGGTGCTTGAGCGATGGGAGCTGGCCGAGCGGTGGGATATATGTGCACCGCCTACACATGTCTATGGCAAGTCGCACGAGCTTGGAGAGGGGCGACGGATCACCTGCCATCCAAGAGGGAAGTCTCGGACCACCATAGCCATCTATTCTCAACACCTCAAGATTGTTGGGAGGTTGGAGGCTCTCCAGCACTTGCATTTGCACATGGGATGAGGCTGGTTTTTCACGTTTCCAGGAGAGGAGTAGTTCCCTGATATTTTGTTTATTTCTCAAATCAGCGACTGCAGCATCATTTGCAATGTTCATCACCCACTGGAGGTTTGAAATCTCAAGTCTGTCCCTCAGATAAACCAAGTCTTTTAACTCTTCTATTCCACCACATTCCTCATTTGAAGGTTGGAGTGACAAGCAGTTGAGCTGTTCGACTGTTGACCCATGGAGATCCTCATGAGAGATTGGGTTCCTTCTAAATCCCACCCGGAATTCATCCAGTGCACGAAGGCTTGTTAGTTTGCCAAAGCCTCTAGGAAGAAACTCAGTACTAGTTCCTTCAATCTTGAGACACCGTAGGTTAATCAAGTTTTTGAAATCTCTAGGCAACCTTGTAAGGCTTCTACAGTATAACATGGACAGGGTCTGCAGATTATAGAGCTTGCAAATAGAATCAGGCAAGCTTGCAATACCAGTGTAATCAAGATTGAGATAGCGCAAGTGCTTCAGATTGCCAATTGGATCTGGCAGTTCATTTAGTCTCAAAAAACGCAAATCCAGTGCCCTCAAAGACTGTAGTAGTAGCAACATTTGGCCTGGGAACTTCAAATCCCCCAATGGCGCTTTGATCAAAAGTGTTCTAATGGCCCACGGCGCACTCAACAGTGTCTTTTCTAGGGTCTCAAGCTTTTGATTAACTACAGAGAGATGGCGGACAGTGTTTAGATAGGGAACATGTGCATGGCCATCTCCTTCCATTTGGAAGAATTCTTGCCCTGAAATGTGTTGTGCTAGATCGTGAATGAGATCGTGAATCACAAAACATGGATCTTCTTTATTGACATGGAGACCCGGATAGTATTGAAAGGATGACCTCTGCACTAATTCTTTAAAATACATGTTGCCAACATCTTCAGCTTGTTTACTGTCCTTGCACTGGAGAAATCCTTGTGCCATCCACAGTTGGACTATGTGATTTTTCCTAAATACAAAATCTTTGGGAAATGCAGAGGCATAAAGAAAACACTGCTTCAGATAACTTGGCAAGTGAAGATAGCTGAGCCTAAGTGCAGGAATGATCCCATCAACTTGACCACCTAAATCCCATATGTTGCTTTGCAAGACTTCTTTCCAAACATTTACATCAGTCTCATAGCTGAGAAGACCTCCCAATGACTTTGCAGCTAAAGGCAAACCTCCACATTTTTTGACAATCTCCTTACCTATTTCCACTAAGCCTGGACAATCCTCAGGATCTCGATCAACAAATGCACTCTTAATGAACACCTCCCAACAATGATCAACAGACAAACAATTCAAGCGATGGAAAGGCGTTGTCTGCATGATCTTGGCAACAGGTTCGATCCTCGTGGTTGTTACCACTGCACTCCCTTGAGCACCAAATGTCAACGGTTGCTGCAAGCTCTCCCACAGGCTCAGTTTCTCATTCCATACATCATCCAAGACGAGCAAAAACCGCTTCCCATCCAACAAGTTTTTCAATTTCTCTTGAAGCACACTAAATTCTGTTAGACCGCACTCCCGTTTGGTGAGAGATTGAATGATTCTTGCGGTCACCTTCTCGACTCTGAAATCATCTGATACAGAAATCCATCCCTTGATCTGAAAATGGCCACATATTCTATGATCATTGTAAACATGCTGGACAAGGGCCGTCTTCCCCACACCCCCCATTCCTACTATTGGGAGGACGGAGAGATTTGTTTTCTTGCGTTGATCTGAGTACAACAACCAGTTGACCACCTTCTCCAGATCCTCCTCCCGTCCATAAACTTTGGGTTCTTCAGCAATATGACTGGTTGGCAGATGGTCTCCAGTGTTCTGAGAGTACTGCATCTCTCCATCCCCCTCCCTCAAATGCAAGGCATCACGCTGCTTTGAGATCTCCTCAAATCTGCCCCGGATCTTCCCAATCTTGTCTGCTATCTCACCCCAGATAGACGCATCCGTTGAAATTGACGGAATTGTCAATTTGCTTACTGGAGAAGCACCACTAGTGCCTCCCTGGTGTGCAGTTTCAGGAAGAAACCATCTCCTCCAGATCTTCTGAAATATGCCCTGCACCTTTCCGAATCGTGTCAGCTAGCTAGTTCGCCCGCCCCTAATTTATAAGTGACGCATCTGATGGAAATGAAGAAGTAGTTCTCAGGTTGCTTACCTCTTTTTGGGCCTGCTGATGAGCAAGAGGTGCAGCCTCATCGGCCAGGATCCGATCCTCCACCTCCGCCCGTAGGAGTTCATATTGGTACTCGTCCAAGACGTCGTCGGCATCGTAGGCGACGCCCTTGAGCTCCTTCAGCCAGAGGCTCACCGACTCCTGCTGGATCTCCATCCTCTCAGCATCGCTGAGGACGGCGTGGATCCTGCGCGCCATCCTCTGCAGTGCCTCCAGGTCCTGCTGGACTTGAATGTGGTGGAGGGGTTCAGATCGAAACCGCAGCAGCTTCTCAGCCAGCTCGTCGATCCGAGGAAGTAGTGCGTATGCCATCTCTCTCTTTCTGCCTCTCCGTCGCTGGATGTTGATGAAGGGAAGAAGAGCGGAGCTTTCTTGTAGACTGGTTCTATGTATGTAATAGACTGTTGTAGAGTTGACCTATTGAGCGCATTATTATGTCATAGCATGTCAGTTATGCCTGTCAACTTTCAGTGAGTGTTTCAATTTTTACATCTATTTTTATTTTTAATTTAAAACTCGAAAATAAAAACCAAAGTAAACAAAAATTTCTGCTGTAGTCGTGGCTATATTAAGAAATTATTGAAAATCATTGTTGTTATGTTATTTTCAATAAGCTTTCTTCTATTAATTTAAGCTTACAAAATTTTAATATATGTAAAAATTAATAATCTATGAATTTTAACTTTTAAAATATACTTCATCTATCATTCTAAATCTAGGCCCTCAACTTTTACATGATATAAAACTTAAGAGGAATACTTGTTGTAATGCCGTGCATTGCAATCTAACGTGGATGACAATGTATGACACAGTGGCCGTCCGATTAGATCTAGATAAACGACTGTTGTGTAGTTCGTCTAAAATTTAGGAGGCCGTTTGGGGTGTTTTTTATTTCTTTTAATTCTTTTGTCATATTTTTTTAAAAAATTTAAAACGTCCAATCAAAAATCCGACGATGTATCTGAGTTGCTTAGGTTGGCCCCAACCCGACTGTACATATATTTTTTTTAAAAAAAAATATTATACACATAAATCGAGGTTTGCGTCTATTTTTTTTTTAAAATATATATATAGTCGGGTTGGAGCCGACCTGAGCAATCCGTCGGATTTTTGATCAAACGTTTCAATTTTTTTAAAAACAGTCCGACAAGAAAACAAGAAAAAAAAAGACACCTCCCCCCAAACGGTCCCTAGATTTTAGACGGACTACACAGCAGCCGTCTGATTTGAGTCTGATTGGACGATTACAGTGCTATGCATTGACGCATGGTAATACAGTAAGTATTATTCAAAACTTAATACTCTATAGGATAACAACTTTCGGAGATATATAGAAAAGACTAATCGGGTGTTACACTTTACGATTTAAAAAAAGAAAAAGGAACAAAATATGTACTCTTGATTTGACAACGTGGTTATAAAAAATTACCTCTATTGTTATTTTAATCACTTGACATTTGAGTTATAGATGTATATTACCTCATCGTGGGACAGTGCAGTTATTTTTTATTTTTCATTTTTTTTTGAAACTAAAACGGTTCCATTCATATATATTCAAAGAAGTGTACAAAAATCTGTTGTTAAGGCAGAGAGTAATTGAGGGGGAACAAGGGGGAAATCTCAGGAGGATTGTGATCTAGAGGAGGCTGTTAACTGAGCCAAGTCATGAGCCATCCGATTACCAGATCTAGGCACAAAAGAGACGGATAGCAAAGGCTCCGAACTAAGCCTATGTTGACATTCATTGATTAATGCCAAGACTTTCCACGGAGGAGGGCGCTGGCCATAAATGGCCTGGATAATGGAGAGGGCATTTCCCTCAATGATGATAGGTTTTCGAATGAAGTTGGCTAAAGTAATACCATGCAACTGTTAGTTTAGATGGCCTACAAGCCAATCTGATTATGTAAATCTCGTTCATTTATTAATATAATGGCATAATATTCATTATGTGTAAATCGCATTAATTCTCGTTTCATAATGTAGTCCGTGAATATGTGCTATAGTGATCATATTATGATGAGATCATACTATTGAGACTGATCACTTAAACACACATATTCTTAATTGTTTCTAGTCGGAGGATATCCGAGAAGGACATCGGATATCCGGTTAGACTAGTACAGATTACTCCTGCTCATATGATGAGGGTGACTGATTGTTAATTTTAGGTGGCCTACAAGCCAATCTAACAGTGTAAATCTTGTTCATCTATTAATATAATGACATAATATTCATTATGTGTAAATCGCATTAATTCTCGTTTCATAATGAAGTCCGTGAATATGTGCTATAGTGATCAGATTATGATGAGATCATACAAATGAGACTGATCACTTAACCACACATATTCTTAATTGTTCATAGTCGGAGGATATCCGAGAAGGACATCGGATATCCGGTTAGACTAGTACAGATTACTCCTGCTCATATGATGAGGGTGACTGATCTCATAAGTCACTTGTGTGGAGACACTAAGACGAATCTGTAGGTGCTCATTGGAGAATGAGTTCACTGAACTGATCCAACCGAATCGCTGGATAGTATTGTACCTCACTGTCAACCAGCTTGATTCTATTGTCGCAGTTGTGTAGATGGTCCTCGGACCTGAGACACCAAGGACACCTTGGCGGTGGACATCTGTGCTTTGACCTTGGTTTACGAATCTCTAGCCCCGGATTCTAATACGCCAAGGATTAGGTACAGCGGAATGCCGTCGAAGGGAATTGTGTGTCAATAAAGAATCATTCGCTCTCGGTACTTAGAGGGAGAATGCTCTAGGAAGGATGCGCGAAAGTCCCTGGCCAAGGCGGACGATAATATCGGGAAAGGAGTTTTCCGATATTCATCAGCGGCATCCAATCCAAGTGAGTCGACCGGTTAGGGTTTGACAGCTCGCCATACTTTGAGTTGACTCGAGAGCATTGTACGAATGAAGGATTATATCCACGCGGTAACTGTTGGGTTTTCTTGGTTTCTCCGGATCGCTCACGCAGCGGAGAATAAAATATTTTATAGCGATCTGCTCCCGTTTCGAAATCTAAAATACGATAATCGGATTATCGAAGTTCTTAACGTGTGCGGATTCGAATCCGCAACCGTTTGGTTCTTCGGTGCGACACCGCAAGCCGCACAAACGCCCGGCCTCTAGCGAAATCCACGCGATCCTCCCCACGACGGATATCCTCAAGTTCCTCGTTCTTCGCAGCCCACGAAACCTCCGTCGGTCGCCGCAATGATCGCGCGGACGCCAGAGAGAGACAGAAATTGAGGAGGGGCGGCTAGGGTTAGCAGCAGCTTGGCCTGCTCAGCCCGTTCGCTATGTTTTATACTAACCGCGCGGTTTTTCATAAAAACCCCCGGTTTGTATAAAACCCACTTATTTATCCATCGCCTTGAGAATCATTTGCGTGTGACCCTCTAGGCCCAAGTACCAGTCCAGTTAATGGCCCAATAAGCCCAGTGACTCCTCACTGGCTTTATTAATCAATTAATAACTCTTTATTAATTAATTAATCAATTGAATTGATGTCGCACATCAAATTCGACCGGGCCTCCGATCACGTTGGGTGCCAAGCAACACCGCGTGAGCCCGGAAGGTATTTGGGGTTAAGTAACCCACTCTTGGAACCTTTCCACCGACAGTTACTGCGTGGATATAATCCTTCATTCGTACAATGCTCTCGAGTCAACTCAGGACATGGCGAGCTGTCAAACCCTAACCGGTCGACTCACTTGGATTGGATGCCGCTGATGAATATCGGAAAACTCCTTTCCCAATATTATCGTTCGCCCTGGCCAGGGACTTTCGCGCATCCTTCCTAGAGCATTCTCTCTCTAAGTACCGAGAGTGAATGATTCCTTATTGACACACAATTCCCTTCGACGGTATTCCGCTGTACCCAATCCTTGGCGTATTAGAATCCCGTGGCTAGAGATTCGTAAACCAAGGTCAAAGCACAGAAGTCCACCGACAAGATGTCCTTGGTGTCTCAGGTCCGAGGACCATCCACGCAACTGCGACAATAGAATCAAGCTGGTTGACAGTGAGGTACAATACCATCCAGCGATTCAGTCGGATCAGTTCAGTGAACTCATTCTCCAATGAGCACCTACAGATTCGCCTTAGTGTCTCCACACAAGTGACTTATGAGACCAGTCATCCTCATCATATGAGCATGAGTAATCTGTACTAGTCTAACCGGATATCCGATGTCCTTCTCGGATATCCTCCGACTAGGAACGATTAAGAATATGTGTGTTTAAGTGATCAGTCTCATTAGTATGATCTCATCATAATCTGATCACTATAACACATATTCACGGACTTTATTATGAAACGATAATTAATGCGATTTACACATAATGAATATTATGCCATTTTATTAATAAATGAA
This sequence comes from Zantedeschia hybrid cultivar, assembly GCA_030544215.1. NCBI lineage: Eukaryota > Viridiplantae > Streptophyta > Magnoliopsida > Alismatales > Araceae > Zantedeschia > Zantedeschia hybrid cultivar. The sequence continues at coordinate 79,764,745 of JARZZO010000005.1, read as the reverse complement.
CAAGATTTATATAGTCAGATTGGCTTGTAGGCCACCTAAACTAACAATCTCCTACTTGGACTAAAGCCAATAACCTTTATATAATAAGCCTACAGACTCTAGGTGACGCTCAAACACAATTTGAGCCAACGGCTTTGTCAGTGGATCTGCTACATTGTCGACGGATGGAACTATTTCCACTACTATATCTCCTCTGGATATGATCTCTCTGATAAGGTGAAAACGCCTCAGAATATGCTTCGATTTCTGATGAGACCGCGGCTCTTTCGCTTGCGCAATCGCTCCATTGTTGTCGCACAACAGTGGAACTGGCTCAGAGATGCTGGGAACTACGCCAAGGTCGGTGATGAATTTCTTCAACCACACAGCTTCCTTGGCGGCTTCAGCTGCAGCGATGTACTTAGCTTCAGTCGTCGAATTTGCAGTGGTTACTTGCTTGGAACTCTTCCAGCACACTGCACCTCCATTCAAAATAAACACGAATCTAGATGTAGACTTGCTATCATCTGGATCTGACTGGAAACTCGAGTCAGTAAAGCCTCGCAGTTTCAAGTCACCTCCTCTATAGACAAGGAACATATCCTTAGTTCTTCTCAAGTACTTAAGGATACATTTCACTGCCTTCCAGTGCTCTTGGCCTAGATCAGCCTGAAATCTGCTCGTAACACTTAGAGCAAATGCAACATCAGGCCGTGTACATAGCATGGCATACATGATAGATCCTATGGCAGAGGCATAGGGTATTCTATCCATGAATGTCCTCTCATCAGGAGTCTTAGGAGACTGGTCCTTTGAGAGACTAATTCCATGTCTCATCGGTATGAGACATCTCTTGGAATTTTCCATGCCAAACCTTTTGACTATGGTATCTATGTACAAGGATTGGGTCATTCCAAACATCCTCTTTGATCTATCTCTATAGATCCGTATTCCTAATACGTAGGATGCTTCTCCCAATTCCTTCATGGAGAAGTTTTTCGACAGCCAGATCTTTACTGATGACATCATAGCTACATCATTCCCAATGAGTAGTATGTCATCTACGTAAAGAACTAGAAAAGTGAATGTACTCCCACTGTTCTTCTTGTACACACAAGGCTCATTTTCATTCTTAATGAAATTATAAGACTTGACAGCCTCGTCAAATCTTATGTTCCAGCTCCGGGAAACCTGCTTCAGTCCATAAATGGACCTCTGAAGCTTGCACACTTTATCTGGAGATTCTTTGGATGTGAAATCTTCTGGTTGTATCATATACACCTCCTCCTCAAGGTTATCATTGAGGAAGGCAGTCTGCACATCCATCTGCCAGATTTCATAATCAAAGTGTGCAGCAATGGCGAGTAGAACTCTGATCGACTTTATCATGGCAACTGGTGAGAAAGTCTCGTCATAGTCAATTCCTTGCCTTTGACGATATCCCTTTGCCACCAACCTTGCCTTATAAGTGTCGATCCGTCCATCAGCACCGATCTTTCTTTTAAAGATCCACTTGCAACCGATGGGTACAATACCCTCGGGCAAGTCCTCCAAGTTCCAAACTTGGTTGGTGTACATGGACTGGATTTCTGAGTTCATGGCTTCTCGCCATTTCCCGGCTTCTGGGCCTTCTATGGCCTCCTGGTAGGTTTTAGGATCATCATCCTCATTATATTGTACCTTAGACTCACCTTCAGCGATATGTCCCACATATCGTTCGGGTAGTCTAGGTACTCTACCAGATCTACGAGGCTCATCTGTGCGTACCTGAACAGATTCAGGAACTGATATCTCATCTGATGATAATGCAGCTGTTTGGGGATCTGGAACCTCTTCCAGTACTATTTTACTCCCACTGTCCTCCTGGAGAAGGTATTCCTCTTCCAAGAAGACAGCTTTCCTGGCGACAAACACCTTTTGTTCATCAAGATGGTAAAAATAGTATCCAAAGGTTTCGTTTGGATATCCCACAAACCTACATTTATCAGTTCGTGATTCCAGCTTGTCTGGATCATGCCTCTTTACATGAGCAGGACAACCCCAGCCTTTAACATGTTTAAATTCTGGTTTCCTGCCTTTCCATATCTCATATGGAGTAGAGGTCACAGACTTGCTGGGTACTCTGTTCAGTAGGTATGCTGCTGACTCTAGAGCATACCCCCAGAGGGACACTGGCAATCCCGAAAAGCTCATCATGGATCGCACCATGTCCAACAAGGTGCGATTCCTCCTTTCTGATACACCATTCATCTGTGGTGTATATGGAGGGGTCAGCTGAGAAAGGATACCATTATCCTTTAAGAATTGGATGAAATTAGTACTCAAGTATTCTCCTCCTCGATATGATCGAAGAGCTTTAATACTCTTTCCTAATTGCTTCTCTATCTCATTCTTGAACTCCTTGAACTTCTCAAATGCTTCTGACTTGTACTTCATTAAGTACACATAGCCGAATCTGGAGAAGTCATCGGTAAACGTGATGAAGTAAGAAAAGCCACATTTGACTTGGGTGGACATTGGACCACATACATCCGAATGTATTAGTTCCAAAATATCCTTGGCACGTTCTCCATGTCCAGTAAATGGAGATTTTGCCATCTTTCCCATAAGGCAGGATTCGCATGTTGCAAACGATTCATAATCGAATGCAGTTAAGTAACCATACTTGTGCAACTTTTGCAACATACTTTCGCCAATGTGACCAAGTCTACAATGTCACATGTAGGCCTGGTTCACACAATTCTTGCTCTTCTTAAGAGTATTATCAATCTGAAGATTGTAATAAGAAACATCTAATATATATAGATTGTTGACTAAAGATGCTAAAGCTATTGATTTATTACCATAATAAATCGAACAACTTCTATTCTCAATAGTCAACCTATATCCTATCTTGTTTAAACAAGATATTGATATGATGTTCTTTATTATGCTAGGAACATAATAACAATCTTCTAATAGTAAGGTGTCTCCCGATAGAAGCTTGAGGTTTGCTGTCCCAACAGCAATCGCCGCAACTTTTGCGCCGTTTCCTAGCCTCAATTCCACCTCACCTTGTTTCAGCTTGCGCTTACTTGTCAGCATCTGCACATCATGGCAGATATGAGAAGCACATCCGGTATCTAATACCCAAGATGTGGAATCGCTAACTGACAAGTTGATATCTATCATATAGATATCTGAAGCTTCAAACAGCTTCACTCTTCCATGAGCTTTATCATGAAGGAACTCCTTGCAGTTCCTCTTCCAGTGATCATACTGCTTATAATAGAAGCAGTCACCCTTCACTACTCTTTTACCTTTGTCCTTTGATCATTTATCGTTAGCTGTCATCTCTGCTTCAGGGGCATCCAATGCCGATTCAGCAGGAGGATCAGCTCCAGGGACAAAGTCAATGTGCTCAGATCTGAAGACATTCTTCAGGTTTCTGAATCAATCTGAGTAGATCAGGTAAGTCAAAACGGCATCAAGTATTGCACGGAGTGAGTTATTCGACGACATAATTCCCTACAGGAGATAAGTAAAATCTATTTAACAGATGTTCAATTATTAAAATTTAAACTAAGACATGGTCTTTTGTTCAAGTTTAACTCCCACTAATTTTCGACGGACTGTATAACCCTCAGTTATACAGAACGGGAGACGCCGACAGTTTCCTAGTGGGGATCAGAATCTCAATGACTTGCACTACAACCTTGTGGATAGCACAACAAACTGTAATACAATCAGAGAGCACCCAACTCATAGGACTTGCAACTCCTTGCAATATCTGATCATGGGTTCGGTCCCCAGAGATTTAATGGCCTTGTGGATAGCACAACAAACCACTAATTCTGGTCTAAGCTAACCATCGTTACGCGACGAGCATAGATTTGCATGCAGCCCTTGTGGATAGCACAATATAGCTACATGGTTCCTCTACCCCGATCTATAAGCATCTAATGCTATAGCCACAGTTTCTCCTCCCAGTTAAGCAGGCCTTGTGGATAGCACAACAAACCTGCCTAAAGTGATTCGAATCCTATGACTATAACGATGGTGGACCACGCGGTAAGTTCTTAACTACTCACGTTACGGCTTAGAGTTTATCTGAGGGTATTTAGATAACTTTTATCTTGGTCTAGTTAGGAATCGCCATGAACACAGCGGAAATAAAAATGATTCCATTGTATCGGTTGCTGGGGTTGTAAAACGGACATTAAAACTAAGCGGGAAGAACAGTTCTTCACCTTTGCGGGATTTCGAATCTCCCGTGGATGTTGCCGACTCGTTAATCGCGCACGCGCACGATCTCTGGAGGTATCCACACGAGTGCAGTGATCGCCAGAAACTTTTAACTTAAAAGTTTCAAAAGAGATATGATCGCCTACCTTTCAAACGCGGAAGATTGAGTCCTTGGTTCCCCTTCCTCAGCCGGCTGAAGAAAGAGAGCCCTTTCTTTGCTTCTTTGTTCTTGCTGTGGAATTTGAGGTTGAGGATCGTCCAGAAGTTGTGCTTTGATTTCCCCCTTTTTGATCTCTTGTTGTTGTTGAGTGCAGTAAAGACAGAAACAGAAAACGAAGAACTATGATGAGAGTTTAAGTAGAAGCAATATCTGAACTAATCATGATGTTAAGCATATTTAAAACAGCAAACTCACTTGTTTAATGGCTTCGAAACCCCTTAGATCAAGTAGGTTTTTGAAAGATTATGCTGTGGTGTGTGTTTGCATGAAGTGAATGAAGAATGAAATTAATGAAGATGAAAAATTCAAATGCAGTAATGAAAAAGTTATGCCCAATCGGTTGAAGCTTTGAAAGGATGAAGATCTTGAAAGGGACGCCGACTTCTGGAAATGGCAGCGCTCCGGCGTTACGACGTTGCTTCAATCTTCAAATCGCTATAACGCTATGGCTCAACTCAACTCAATTCTCTTCTCTTCTTTTTTTTCTCTCTTTTTTTTTATTCTTCAACATGCAGGGTATTTATAGGCATTTCTTGCGTTCGCGATTAACATTAGAAAACTCCGAATTTATCCATCTTAACCGACAGATAAATACTGATTAATTCATCTTTATCTGTAATTATCTAAAACGCGTCCACCTTGGCTGACGCCTTTCAGATTAATTAAGATAAGGATAAATATCCGAGAAAACTTATCTTTATCTTTATTAGGTAACACGCGTCCACTTGTGTAGACGTCTTTTAGACTAATTAAGATAAGGATAAACATCCGGAGGGGAAGTTAAAATCACTTAGGAAACTTAAAACGCGTCGACATGTCAAAACGCCTTTTAGTTAATTAATTAATTAAAATTCAAATTTAAACGTTAAAACAGGAATAAACTCTAAATAGCGTCCACACAGGTTGACGCGTTTTAGAATTCTGAATCGCGTCCACACAGGTTGACACGTTTTAGAAAGAATTCTGAATCGCGTCCACACAGGTTGACACGTTTTAGAATTCTGAATCGTGTCCACACAGGTTGACACGTTTTAGAATTTCTGCATCTTTTAACTGAAATTTGAGCTAAAATCAATTTAATTGATTAATTTAAACATGTCTGTTAAACCCGACACTCAAAAATATTAATAAAATTTAATCAATGATTAATTATCAGACTATTCTGAGGCATTATTATATGATATGAAATTTACTCGAAATGACGTCAAAATTAGCGTGTCTACAGCTGCCTCACCTTGGCATTGTCTTTGCAAGGGAGTGAAATGGAATGGAATGTACTGAAAATGTGATGCCAAGGTGTGATGAGACACGCTCTTAACATCACATGACTGGAATTTTTCTCAAAATTATCAATGAAGATAGCTCAAGGAAATCAATGGAATCAATCCTGTCTGGATGAAGTAGACAAGGAAATAAAATAAAGTCGATCAACCTCCTCGGAGTGGGAAGTACTCCAGGTCGTAGACACTGTAGGTTTCATCATGGGGAGCGTTTGCCAGCCAATGTGGACGTGCTACAGCCATGATGGATCTTAAAAGAAAAACAAGAATATCGGATAAAGAATCCAATGAAGGATAGAATTCCAAAGATATCTTTAAGCGAACCTCAAAGATAATCAAGATACTCAATTTAGAATAGAATATTTCATATCATGTTGGAGTTATTTGATTAATGGTCTGAAACTTAATCAATAATTAATTCTTATTTCAATGATTTCAAAGTCCTACATGATGCATGCTGGGCTAAAAGAAAAATATAAAGTCAAATAAAATATAAATTAATCAAGGATAATATTGTTAAATTGTTATTAATGAGTCAAGACACAAATTCTTGTAATTCAGTGCTAAGCCGAAGCTCGTTTATCCACGCACCGTTTCACAAAAGTGGAACCATCGTCCCCACTAATTAACAATCCAACGGCCTATCCGTGCGATTAAGAATTCTCTGGAATTATCACTGTTTTTGTTAAAGGGGAACTTAAATTCCAGTTTCATCAAAACCACAAGGTCCTTGATACAATCTAATAAATATGTAACATATAGTAATGCGAATGCAAATAATTACATGGAATAAGGATAGAAATAACCGTCTTTTTAGCCACGGTCGGGACTTGAATTCCACAATGGGATTTTCTTGATATTTCCAGCTTTGCTCAGGTTTTCTTGAATTTCAGAAACAAGTTTCTGGCTGTTCTCTACTTGGATTCAAACTGTACCAATACCTTGTGTCCTGTATACAACTTGAACAAACAGGTTAAGTATCTGTTCAGGCTTAGCCCCTTGCCTAACTAAATAAATGGTCAATCAATCTTTTCCTTGAATAAATAGTCAAGGGGCATAGCCTTTATTAACAAAGGTAATGAGAATAATCAAACTTAAGCAAAATGCAACATGCAAGCAAACAGATGCTCACTGAAAATAAAAGGAGTGAAACACATTAAATGCAACAAGCAAATGCTAATTGAAATATTTTTTATGGTTTTGAAATATTCATTTTGTTTGGGGTTTTGAAATATGTATTTTTTTTTTTTAGATTTTGAAAAATGTACATTTTTTTTGAATTTTTTTTGAAATATGTACTTTTTTTGAATTTTTGACTATACAATTTTTTTGAATTTTTTTGACTATGCAATTGTTTTGAATTTTGACATATGTATTTTTTTTTGAATTTTGACATATACATTTTTTTTTGAATTTTGACATATACATTTTTTTTTGAATTTTGACATATACATTTTTTTTTTTGAATTTTTTTGACATATACATTTTTTTTTTTTTTTTGAATTTTTTTGACATATACATTTTTTTTTTTTTTTTTGACTAAAAGACCAGTATGGTACTTAGATCAAAAGATCATATTCATTTATTAACTTAATTTCCAAATTGTTCTTTAACAACTTAACTTAAAACCCATCGTGCTTGAACTTGTGTTTCCATTCGTGATCCCATTTGATGATTTGACCCTTAGTCAATCTAAGCCATTCTTTAAGCTTGAAGTACACCTCTTTAGAAAGAAAAGAAGAATAGATTTAGAAAGCCCATGAGAAGGTTCCGGAGACCTAAAAAGATGTTCCTTTCCAACCCTAATATCTGTTGGGGTTCGGTCATTTTCTTTCCGGGGTATTTATCGACCTTGCGTTCCCTTTTGTTTCATTTCATGGCCTTGATGTAACATTTGTAGTGTATTGGCCTTTTGATTTTTCCTTTTTTTTTTTTTTTTTTTTTTTTTTTTTTTTTTTTTTTTTTCATTCTTTGCTTTGCTTTGGAACGGATCTCCCCTATTTTTTTATGACGGCCTCCTACTAAGATGGCGGGTATTCTTGGTAGTCTATTCTAAGCCTCGTTCCGACATCATGGGCCGAGTGTAAAACAAAATTTTTTTTTTTTTTTAAAAGGAATGATTTGTACTTTACACTCTTAGTCAAGCTTTTGATATTCTTAAGGACTTGGCATCTCTTGTTACTCACGAATCAAACGTGTCAGTGTGTGCAATAATGGGTTTGAAGTTAAATTATTCAGACTAACAAAGAAATTTGAGTTTATAAATTTTCTGATTCCACTGGTCTTTGTACCATACTGATCGACTCTTTAACCTAAGGGTAGTATTTCTTAAGGTGTAAACCATTCCAGGGATGATTTAGCTCTTCTCCTTCTGCATTAACCAAACGATAAGCATTACCAGGATAAGCGTGCGATACAACATAAGGTCCTTCCCAGTTGGGTTGAAGCTTAGAACGCGGACCACCAGGTTTTACAAAAATTCTTTTAACGACCATTTCACCGACTTTGAACTTTCGTTCAATGACTTTCTTTTGATAAAAACGTGCTAATCTGTTTTGATAAGCTTTTGCATGATTAGCAGCTGACCATCTTTTCTCGTCTAAAAGTTCCAATTGAGCAAGGAGTGCTGAACGATGTTCATCAATGGAGAATTCCTTGTTCAATTGTACTCTTAATGACGGTATAAGGATCTCATATGGAACTACCGCCTCCATTCCAAATGTTAAGGAATAAGGAGTTTGCCCAGTGGGCGTGCGGATTGAAGTTCGGTAGGCCCATAGAGCCTCAACCAATTTTTCTGGCCAATCTGCGAATTTGTTAGATTTACACGTCTTTTTGATAATTTTTATCAAAGTCTTATTAGTTGCCTCTGCTTGGCCATTGCCTTGCGGATAATAAGGAGATGAATGATGCAATGCAATTTTGTACCTGTTGCAGAGGTCCTTCAATTCCTGTGACACGAACTGCGGTCCGTTGTCGGTGACGATGGTACTTGGAATTCCGAATCTTGTGATGATGTTCTTCATGATGAATTTGCAGACGGTTGATGCTTTGATCTCCACGTATGCTTCAGCTTCTGCCCACTTGGTGAAGTATTCCGTTGCCGTGAGAATGAAAGATTTTTACTTGATGCCGGAATCTGGGTTACCAAGGGGTCCAATAATGTCGAAAGCCCACATGGAGAAAGGCCATGGGGAAGAAACAGGATGGAGTGAAGATGCAGGAGAATGAATTTTGTCGGCGTGAAGTTGACACTTGGCACACCTACGGACATATCCTACACAGTCTTCTTCCATGGTTGGCCAATAAAATCCTTGTCTAAGGATCTTCTTTGCTAGCATCTGTCCATTGACATGGCCACCACAAACTCCACTATGAGCTCCTTCCATAACCTTCCAAAGCTCATCTTCGTCTAAACATCTCAGAAGAACTCCATCAAAACCTCTTTTGTACAGTGCTCCCCCAACTAGGGTGTATCGTCGAGAAACTCTCCTGATAGCTCTCTTTTCCTCAGTTGTAGCTTCTTCAGGATACGATTGATCTTCACAATATTTTGCAATTTCATAATACCATGGCTTCTGTTCATCATCCATCTCTTCTAACAGCTCCATCAACATGATTTCTCTTTTCTCCACAATACTTCCATCTTTGAATTTCTTCAGCAACTTCTCCTTAGTTCTAAGAAATGAAGGATCTTTCACGGCAGGTAAAAGACGCCTATGAACTATGATTGATTCAGATTGCTTGCTGATTGGAAAATCAAGGGAAGATGCAAGTGAAGCTAGAGCGTCAGCTATGATGTTTTGATTTCTAGGGACATGGACAAAGATCAATTTTGTGAAAAGCTTTGAGTAAGCAGAAGTAAGTTCTTGGTATGGCTTGAGCTTGGGATCAAGAGTTCGATACTTGGTCAGCACTTGGCGAAGAATTAATTGGCTATCACCCACAATCCTGAGTTTAGTGACACCATGAAAATGAGCAGCCTCGAGACCAGCAAGAAGTGCCTCGTATTCAGCTATGTTGTTGGTGACTGGAAAGTCAAGCTGAAAGGCTTGTGGAATGGTGACACCTTCAGGTGATAACAGAACGATTCCGATCCCTTTTCCATGAGAATTCAGAGCTCCGTCAAAATGCAGAGTCCACATATCATCTCTGATTTGATTTACGGACATCAGTTCCTCATCCGGAAACTCTGATCGTACTGGATGAAATCGAGGAAGGGGATGATGAGCGAGATGTTCTGCTATGGCATAGCCCTTGATCGCTTTCTGTTGAATATAAATGATATCGAATTGAGATAGAAAGCTTTGCCATCGCGCTAACCTATCAGTAAGAACAGATTTCTCCAGAAGGAATTTGATCGGATTCATCCTAACGATGAGATGGACTTCATGGGCCAGAAAATAATGCTTTAGTTACTGAACAACCCAAACTAATGCTGCACATGTTTTCTCCATCGCCGTGTATCTCCGTTCAGCGGGGTTGAGAAGTTTAGAGAGATAGTAGGCTGCCCTCTCTTTTCCTTCTTCATCCTCTTGTGCTAGGACAGCCCCCACTGCATCATCCAGGACAGAAATATAAAGTATCAATGGTTTACCTGGAGATGGTGGTCTCAAAACAGGAGGACTTGCCAAATAGTCCTTTAATCCATCAAATGCCTCCTGACACTTATCGTCCCAATTGAATTTGACTCATGGCTTGGTAAGCTCGTAAAACGGCTTACACCTTTGTGAGTGCTGGGAGACAAAACGGCGAATAAATTGTAACCTCCCGATTAATCCTCTTAACTCTTTCAAGTTTTTGGGAGGTGGCATTTCTCTGATAGCCTTCGCCTTATTGGGATCGATCTCAATTCCCCGTTTGCTGACAATGAATCCAAACAATTTCCCTGAAGATACCCCGAATACACATTTCTTGGGGTTCATCTTCAACTGATATTCTCTCGATCTCTCTAATACCCTTGCCAAAACTTTGGCATGCTCAGCCTTCGTTTTAGACTTAACCAATAAGTCATCCACATACACTTCCAAATCTATATGCATCATGTCATGAAATATTGCCATCATAGCCCTTTGATAAGTGGCTCCAGCATTCTTCAATCCAAATGGCATGACGACATAACAATATGTTCCCCAAGGTGTAGTGAATGAAGTCTTCTCTTGATCCTCTTCTGCCAGCTTAATCTGGTTGTATCCTGAAAATCCATCCATAAACGATAATGTCTCATAGCCAGCAGTGTTATCGATGAGTACATCAATATGAGGCAATGGAAAATCGTCTTTAGGACACGCCCGGTTCAAATCGCGGAAGTCAATGCAAATTCTGACCTTCCCATCCTTCTTCATAACCGGGACTATGTTGGCCACCCATTGTGGATAAAGAACAACTCTAATGAATTTGGCTTTGTGTAATTTGTCGACCTCTTCCTTCATCTTTAAAGCCATTTGTGGGTGGAATCGCCTTAATTTCTGCTTGACCGGATTAGCTCCATCCTTTAATGTTAACCTGTGTTCAACTAAAGATGAGTCTAACCCCGGCATATCCTCGTAACTCCAGGCGAAAGTGTCCTTATAATCCTTAAGCACTTGTACCATTGCCTTCTCATCCTCTGTAGAAAGATTTTTACTAACGAGGACAACCTTAGGTTCGTCTTCAGTCCCTAAGTTTATTTCTTTGGTGGGCTCTTCTACGGCAGCTGAAGGTTCATCAAATCTCTTCACTCCACTGGCATACGCCTCAGCTGCGTCCTCATCATCTTCCTCATCTTCAACAATGGGGTCCTTTTCATGTACTAACTCATATACCCCGTACCCATCATTGACTGACTCATCATCTGTATAATCTTCTGGCATCTGAATTGGATCTTCTAAAAGCTGAGGGATTAAAGAGCAAAAGGAACATTTATCAGCTAAATCCTGGAGGTATCTTTCTGGAATTTGCCTACCCTTAAGCTTCCTAGACTTCCTAAACTGACTAAAACTGGACTCCCTAACTTCACTAAACTGCCTATCATAACCTAACGAAGATGAAGCAGGATGAAAATCCTGGGATACAAGTGGAAATACAGGGGAATCCTCCCGTGGGGAGGGACAGAGTAGATCTAGGAGAGAATCTTGACCGACGGACCCGCGCGATGGGGTGTAATCGGACAAGTAAGATGTTTCCTCGATAATGATTTGGGAAGAATTTGTTGCCAAATTGGCGTTTTTTTTTGGATATCGGAGGAATCATACATGAAGCAGGAGTGAATACAAATGGAAGGGGAATCAGACGGAGGAAGTGGCACCAAGGCCAGGGGATTAGGGGGATCATATAGCAATATGTCCCAGATCAGATCATACATCCTCTCTAGGTCGAGAGGAGGTTGTGGAATAAGGTCCCGAGGGGACAGAGTAATCATAATGGGCGGAGCCCGTGGAATATTTTCAATTATGACCCGCGACCAAGTCGGGGTCAAGAGTAGTGTACGGAATAGAGTATGGAGCATGAAGACATGTGAAGGATATGTCCCCCTCCAGAGCAGATCTGTTGTATAACCAGCTTCATAGGGGTCATCTGGCTCCCCTTCATCAGTTTGTTCGGACAGCAGTATCCGCTTGTCAAAGATTGCGCCAGGGCTCTCAATTAGCTCGTCAATCTGCAGTGGCCACTTGGGTTCTGCAGGATCCAGAAATAGTCTGTTCAGTGCTATGTATAGGTCCCTCAGGTCGAACCACCTGTACCATTCGCATTCGGGGTCATGGAATTTCCTCCTTTTCATAGGCCGCAGAGCCTCCAAGGATTGGTACGTAAGTAATTCGGAACAATGTTTGGCCAAATCCCTCCCATATATGTCATGGAAGTCAAAACAGGAAGTAATGACCACCGTGTTGTCGTGACTAAGTATGGGCCCTTTCACAAAATGTGTATATAGAGTCCATGTTAAGGGATCTCGGCCTTCTTTCAGTGGTGTAGACATTGTTTCCAAGATTTCTTGACCATCTTCTTGCTGAACCCTGTCTTGCTTTAGTTTCCTCGGCCTATAGCCCAGACCGCTTCCAGGTACTGCCCGATGATCTCTAACAGGAGTGGTCCTGCCTTGCAACTGTGTGCCCAGACCTTTCCCAGGCTCGTAGCCGTTTTTCATCATAATCCTCCATCCTGGGGTACTCATGCACTTCCCCCTTTTGATAGCATTTAATGGGTATGGAGAAATGGTAGCGGCTTTCAAAGGATCAGCCACTGGACGGTAGACCTGTAATACCGACAGAAAAGGTTGTCGGCCAGGTAAAACAGCAGATTTAATATTCAATGTATGAGCAGCAGCAAGGATCGGCATGCTCGTCACTTTAATAATTCGTCCTTTATAAGGGAATTTGAGGCATTGGTGATTCGTAGAAAGAATCGCCTCAAGAGTTTTGATATAAGGACGTCCCAGAATGGCATTTATGGAAGGGTCGATTTCTAGAATATGAAATTCGACCTCTGCATGACTTACTGGACCTACCTCCACCTTTAAATAAACCATTCCCAGAGGGGAACGGGTAGAATTGTCATATGCCGTAACTGAGATGGGGCTAGGCAGCCATTTCTCCTTGGGCACACCGCATAGCTCCAGGGTCTTCGGAGGTAAAACGTTAATTGAAGCCCCTGTATCAACCAGGCATGCATCCACGACCTTTTTGCAGATATTGACCGTGATGCTCAGAGCCATGCTTCTAGCGGCTGGCGGTGCTAGTTCCGATGTGTGGAATGTAATTGAGGGCTGATCCCCCTGAGGAACTAGTAGTGCTACAATTTTCTCTACCGGCACGTCTTCGTTGACCATCACCTTCTGTAGGTATTCCATTAAGACTTCTTGGTGAATCTTGGACCTTTTAATTAATTCAAGTACAGTGATCCGTGCCGGTGTTCTGTCCAGATGTTTCAACAAGTCGTATTGAGTGCCTGGTGCACTCTCTTCATTATGGGCTTCCTCAGTCGGCTGTGATGGGCCGTCTCTGACTGTGGACTGAGGGAAGATCTTGTTGAAAATCCTTCCACTCCGGAGCGCATGTTCCTCGACCGTGGAGGATCCGGGTGACACCTTGAGTACCGCAGAGTCGGGTGCGTAAGCGGTGCGGAGGGCTGATGCGTAGGTGGTGGCGTTGGGTTAGGTGGTGATGGCGCGGTGCGGATTAAAGGCCTAGAGGATTGGATGGTAGATGGGTAAGTGGTTGGCGAAGTGGGGAATGGTACGCGTAGTAACGGTTTGGATGGTTGGGGCATATCTGGGTAGGTGGTAGTGGTAATGGGTGAAGTAGGAAATGGTACGCGTAGTAATGGCCTAGATGGTAAAAGGGGCGCGTTATTGGTTTGCGGGGGGGTATATGATGGAGGCGTAGGAGTGCGGGGCGTAATGGGTCTAAGGAAGGTGGGTAGTGGTAGTGGGTTATTGGGTGAGGGCGAGTGATATGTAGGTGTGGGTAGAGGGGTAATGGTAACGGGTTGTGGTCTGGGTATGTGGATGGTGCGGCGTGGTAGTCGTTCTGCGGTACTTTGAACGTGACCCGTTGAATAAAGAGAGGAAGAGTCCTCTATCCTCCATTGTTGCCCACGACCAGTCTCAGACTGGCTGTTCGTTAGAATGGGAGCAACCTGGTTCTGGTTCTGGTGCTCCGGGAGTGGATTCTGCACTATGCCCATGTTGGGTGGTGCTGCTACTTGTGCCGGTGGTCTTGCTTGCTGCTGCTGCTGCTGCTGTTGCGGTCTCCTCGCCTTCAGGGTTGATATATATTTCTTCATTTCCTCCCAGTCTATGCCGCCCTGCTCGTTGAGATCATGAATATAATCTCTGAATTGGAAGCAGGTGTCAATGGTATGCCCAGGTTGCCTATGGAAGTAGCAATATCTGGACGTATCGGCATTTTGAGGCCAGACGGCCTTTTCCTTTGGCAAAACTAAGGCATTGGCTGCCATTAAAGCACTGAAGATATCGGCCAAGGATTTTGGGAGAGCCGGGTATTCTGCCCTCTTTGGGCCTGGAGGTCTCCTCTGCTGGTTGTAGTCACCAGGAGGAGGGACATTGTGGTACGCCGGCGGTGCGCGCGGCTGGTACTGTGGTTGTTGCTGGTTCTGATACTGCTGTTGCCGTTGCGGCTGTTGCCGTAGCTGATGCTGGTTCTGATTCTGATTCGGCTGCTGGGGCCGCTGATACTGTTGTTGGTACTGGTGGTTCTGCTGCTGTCTGTACCCTTGCTGCTGTGGCTTCTGTTACTGCTGCTGACTCCTCACGAACTGGGGCGAGTTATTGTTCATGGTACTCACTTTCTCATGAGAGAGCGTGCCCTCGGTAGTCGGACTTGTGCTGGAAGAGTTCGGTACTGCAGGCTTCCGAGGCGGAGGCCTGCTAGGTCTATGAGAATCAAAGACACTAGAGAATGTAGCGTCCTTGAAAGCATTCTGGCAGTACCGTGCTCTTTCATAGAGCTCTGCCATGTTAGTCAAATTGTTCAAGGAGAGGACGAGCTTGAACTGGGGGGTGGCATTAGAAATTAACATCTTCACTTGTTCGGACTCGGACAAGTGATCCTTCACCTTTTCAGCCAGACCCCGCCACCTGTCAGCAAAACTGACAAACTCCTCATCAGGTTTCATCTTTTCTGCAATGAGGTCCGTGATAGACAAGGAGGGTGCAACTCTGTCCTGGTACCGTTGAATAAATTTGCGTGAAACGATACCGTAATCCTCTACTTCTGAGGGTTCCAGGGAAAAGAACTACTCGAGGGCTGGTCCCTCTAGAGATCTCCTGAACAAGAAGGCCAACGACCTCTTATCATTCTGCCAGAAAGAGGATTCATACATGAACTCCTTTAGATGTGTGAAGGGGTTACCAGTACCGTTGTACTTTCGGTACACTGGCATCTCAGAGGGTGGCAGATGGAATACTGGCAGACTCGGTAGACTGATCTCTGGCACAGCTTTGACCCCCATCATTTTCTGGAGGTTATTAAATTGCTCATCCATACGCTCCATTTTGGCCAGCAGCGTTTGTGTGGTCAGATCTGCTTGAAGAGGAGGAGGAGGAGGAGGTACTTGGTAGGCCTGCTGCCTAGAGTACGTTGGACAGGGTGGACAATAGAGGGGAGGTCCGGCAGAGCTTCCGCCATGCCCGAGGGCATTTTGATAAGCAGGCGTTTGCGGTCTAGCCGGTTGCCTAGATGATGAAAGTTGCGGCCCAGCTGGCCGAGAAGTAATATGAAGGCCCTCCACGGCCTGATGGATATAAGGAGGAGGAAAAGAAGGTTGCTGAGGAACAGCAGGGGGAGCCACAGGGTTCGGCTCGACAGGCTGCATAGGTGCCTTCCCCTTTAAAATAGACTGGATCGCCTTAAACTGCTGAGGGTCCAGTCGGGAGGCAAGCACTCCCAGAGCATTGATGAGATCCGTAGGATCAGAGGATGAGGGATCATTCTGATTCATGTCCCCCTCAAGATCAGGATTAGGGATCGCATATTCATGCGGAAGAGGATCAGGATATTGATCACGTGGAGGCAAAAGAGGTGTCCGAACATTCCCATCTAGACGATATGGAATGGGGATAGAACTACGGGAGGCATCAGCATCTCTCCCACTCTCATAGTTGTATTCAGAATCCCGAGGGGCATTAGCATCTCCCTCGTAATTAACCATGGCGTCTGGAGCCACACTCAAGTCCCTACCTGATCGTAGCAACATGATGTTAGATTCCCTTTTCAAAGATTTAATCAAACAAGTTGTACAGAGATTAATCAAACAAGTGGATGCTTAACGTGATTTTAGGATTCCTTGTTGAGTTATTTGAATTGGATTAAACCACAATTTCGCTCAGGGAAAGGATCCTAGTTTCAGTTCAATTTCCACCGTTATTCTCTAAGGCTTTCTCTCACAACGCTTTCAGAATCTAACCAGGACTTCAATTGGTACAACCAGCCCGATGATCAAGGAGGAATACCTTGATTTTGGGGACTTATGGAGGTCTCAACGTCAACTTCTCTAGTCTGATCAACGGACCAACCCAATCAGAGAGAGTTGCTGACGTCGAGTAATGTGTTCCTAAGAAGAGGAGGGTATTAGCCTCAATGCGTATGTCCTGCGGCCTGGATGGCCTCTAATGCTTAGTAAGTAATGGGTAGCTAGCACTCAAAACACAAAAATCTGGAAACTGAAAAAAATTAAGAAACTGTCTGAATCGCGTCGATGGTAGTCGACGCTATTCAAAACAGAACTTAATTTTTCGCAGAAGCAGATGCAGACAGCAGAGAAACTGTGAAGCCTGAAAGGCGTCTAGGGGTGTTGACGCGGTTTTGAAACGCGTCAGCTATCCTGGACGCTTTTCAGTTCGCAGAAACAATTTTTCATGAGGATTTTCTGGGTTGAATCCTCCTCAAACGAGATAAAAAAGCAGTAAACAATCGACTCATGCAAATTTTTTAGTTCCCGATTTTAAACAGGATGATTTACTAACTAAACAACTAGAAAAACAATCAATCACACATCATTTTTATCACAAAAACAGCTTTTTGAATTAATCAAGGGGAGGGCAAGATCTTGCCACTGGGGTGTGCACGTGGTGCACGAGGGAAATTAATTAAACTAAACACTCACCAATTGGTGAGGACGTGTCCAGAGACACAAATGGTGCACCGTGGGTGCCCGATATGATGATAGCAAGAACAAAAAGAAACTAAAAGATGGCGAGACCAAGTCCCACCGTGATCGCCAAAAAAGCTGTAGGTGCTTAGAATGACCGTGTGATTAACATGAAATATCTATGTTGTTTAGTATAAACTAACCTATTAAAAACAGCAACTAAAGTGCAGTGATCGCCAGAAACTTTTAACTTAAAAGTTTCAAAAGAGATATGATCGCCTACCTTTCAAACGCGGAAGATTGAGTCCTTGGTTCCCCTTCCTCAGCCGGCTGAAGAAAGAGAGCCCTTTCTTTGCTTCTTTGTTCTTGCTGTGGAATTTGAGGTTGAGGATCGTCCAGAAGTTGTGCTTTGATTTCCCCCTTTTTGATCTCTTGTTGTTGTTGAGTGCAGCAAAGACAGAAACAGAAAACGAAGAACTATGATGAGAGTTTAAGTAGAAGCAATATCTGAACTAATCATGATGTTAAGCATATTTAAAACAGCAAACTCACTTGTTTAATGGCTTCGAAACCCCTTAGATCAAGTAGGTTTTTGAAAGATTATGCTGTGGTGTGTGTTTGCATGAAGTGAATGAAGAATGAAATTAATGAAGATGAAAAATTCAAATGCAGTAATGAAAAACTTATGCCCAATCAGTTGAAGCTTTGAAAGGATGAAGATCTTGAAAGGGACGCCGACTTCTGGAAATGGCAGCGCTCCGGCGTTACGACGTTGCTTCAATCTTCAAATCGCTATAACGCTATGGCTCAACTCAACTCAATTCTCTTCTCTTCTTTTTTTTTTCTCTTTTTTTTTATTCTTCAACATGCAGGTATTTATAGGCATTTCTTGCGTTCGCGATTAACATTAGAAAACTCCGAATTTATCCATCTTAACCGACAGATAAATACTGATTAATTCATCTTTATCTGTAATTATCTAAAACGCGTCCACCTTGGCTGACGCCTTTCAGATTAATTAAGATAAGGATAAATATCCGGGAAAACTTATCTTTATCTTTATTAGGTAACACGCGTCCACTTGTGTAGACGTCTTTTAGACTAATTAAGATAAGGATAAACATCCGGAGGGGAAGTTAAAATCACTTAGGAAACTTAAAACGCGTCGACATGTCAAGACGCCTTTTAGTTAATTAATTAATTTAAATTCAAATTTAAACGTTAAAACAGGAATAAACTCTAAATCGCGTCCACACAGGTTGACGCGTTTTAGAATTCTGAATCGCGTCCACACAGGTTGACACGTTTTAGAAAGAATTCTGAATCGCGTCCACACAGGTTGACACGTTTTAGAATTCTGAATCGTGTCCACACAGGTTGACACGTTTTAGAATTTCTGCATCTTTTAACTGAAATTTGAGCTAAAATCAATTTAATTGATTAATTTAAACATGTCTGTTAAACCCGACACTCAAAAATATTAATAAAATTTAATCAATGATTAATTATCAGACTATTCTGAGGCATTATTATATGATATGAAATTTACTCGAAATGACGTCAAAATTAGCGTGTCTACAACGAGTTTCCGCAGCAGACGCGATTTCCTCCTCGACTTGAGTGCTCCGACCAGATCTCAGATCCACCATGCGCGGAGAGAGACAGATCCACTCCGAGAAGGAGAGAGAGAGAGGAGAGAGAATCTTGGGAGTAAAAATTCGTCCAACTAACTTTTTACCCCTCCCCCTTGGCCCTCCTTATATAGAAATAAGGATAAGCATAACAGTTAATCCTCATGATTATCCAAGAGTTTGGCCTTGGATAATTCTCCATTAAATCTTCATGTTTATCCTGCAGCTTTTCACAAAAACCCAGATAAGCATAAAATTTAACATCTCTCACCGTCTGACGAGAACTCTTATGTGTGTGACCCTCCAGGCCCATATATCAGTCCGGTTGCAGGCCCATTAAACTTAGAACTGTTTCTTGAGTTTAATATTTATTAATTAACATTTAAACATCGCATGTTAAATGATTAATTTAATAAACAAGTAAATTATCATCCGATGATTAATTCACTTGGCCTTCTGATCATGAACAGCACCAAACACTACCTCATGATCCCAGAAGATATAAGGGATACTGTTCTCTTCAATTGAACCTTTCCGTTTGCAGATACCGCACAGATATAATCCTTCACTCATGCAATGTCCCGATAATGCAAGGGTATGGTTTTATAGTCAAACCCTCTATCGCATTATCCAGATGGATTCCAGTACACAGTTAATATCTAGAAAGACATCTCTTTCATTAGACCCTGGCCAGGGTTTTCTGTGTACACATCCATGGGACATTCTCTCTCCAGTCTTATACCAAGAGTGAGTGATCCCTTGTTGTTCACTCAATTACCTTCGCAAGCTTTCCACTGTATCTGAAAGACCGATTATGGTGGGCTTAATGGTTAAAGTCCACGAGTCATAGAATCAAGATACAATGGTCCACAAACAAGGTATCATTGGTGACTCAGGTCAAAGGACCAACTGTGCTACTACAACAAATGAATTCCCTGGTTGACTAATAGGTATAATTACCATCCAGGAATTCTTATTTGGGTCTGTTCAGTGAACTCATTCTCTAATGAGCACCCACTTGTTTGTCTTAGTGTCACCACACGAGTGAATGTGAGATCATTCACCCTCATCATATGAGCAGACATAACTTGTGTCGATCTTATCGGATATTTAATGTCCATCTCAAATATCCTATGATCGAGAACTATTTAAGACAATTGCCTTAGGATATTGATCTCACTATCATGATCTCATTATGATTCAATATCCCATACATTTGTCTATGGACCTTCATTACGATAGTCGTTTGCGAGAACTATTAAATGAAGAAATAATTGCCTTTATTAATAATCTGAACTAGAATGTACAATGATTGGCTTTGAGGCCACCCAATTCCAACAGGTCTCTCCTAGGTGATAGTATATAGATATATCGTATATATTTACTAAATACTATAACCTGCTTTGATTCATAATCAAAAGAAAAACAATGCATCTCATACATGTCATTAGTGTGTGTAGACACGCTAATTTTGACATCATTTTGAGTAAATTTCATATTATATAATAATACCTCAGAATGGTCTGATATTTAATCATTGATTAATTTTTATTGATTTTTTTTAGTGTCGGGTTTAACAGACATGTTTAAGTTAATCGATCAAATTGATTTTAACTCGAATTTCAGTTAAAATATGAAGAAGGCTAAAAGACGTCTATCCATGTGGACGCCATTTAGACTTTATTCTTATTTTAGCGTTTAAATTTGAATTTTTAATAAGTTGATTAATCAGATAAAAGGCGTTTGTAAGTTTCGACGCGTTTTAGGTTTCCTAGGCTATTTCTACTTCTCTTCTGGATGTTTATCCTTATCTTAATTAGTGTAAAAGACGTTTGCACATGTAGACGCGTTTTAGCTAATAAAGATAAAGATAAGTTTTTCCGGATGTTTATCCTTATCTTAATTAATCTGAAAGGCGTCAGCCAATATGGACGCGTTTTAGATAATTACAGATAAAGATGAATTAATCTATATTTATCTGTTGGTTAAGATGGATAAATCCTAGATTTTTCCATGTAAATTCGCGAACGCAGAAGAAGTCTATAAATACCTTATACCTTGAAGAGTTAAAAAGATGTTAAGCGTAATCTTGAGTTGATTATCATTAAGCAATAGCGAGTTGAAGATCGGAGTAACAACGTCGGAACGCCGAAGCGCTGCCATTTTCAGAAGTCGGCGTCCTTTCAAGATTCTTCATCCATTCAAGAATTCAATCATTGGGCATAAGTTTTTATTTTCTGCATTCATTTCATTTAGTTCTACATTCTTCATTATCACTCCATGCAACACACAACATATTCATTCTTTTCAAAACCTATTTGATTAAGGAGTTTCAAAAGCCACTCAACAAGTAAGTTTGCTGTTTAATTGTATGTTTAACATCATGATTAGAACAGATATTATTCTTACTTAAAGTTCTCATCATCATTTCTTCGTTTCCATTTTTATTTTTCTTGACGGACCAAATGAGTAAATCAAGCACAAAGTCACAAGAATCTCTGGACGATCCTCAGCTTCTCAAATCCAACCTCAACAGCAAGAACAAAAGCAAGAAAGGGCTTTCTTTCTTCAGCCGGCTGAAGAAGGGGAACCAAGAGCTCAATATCTTCCGTGTTTAAACAGGTAGGCGATCAAAAACTTCTTTTGGAACTTTTTAGTTAAAAGTTTCTGGCAATCACTTCACGTAGTTTTTCTTTTTAATAGGTTTATTTTGCACTAAACAACATAGATTTTTCATGTTAATCACACAATCATTCTTAGCACTCACAGTGTGGTCATGGATAGCACAGTGGGTTTGACTGGAGCCAACAGTCAAACGCACACACAATTTAATATAACATTTACATTAGATATCCTGCAAACACATAGGCAAGAGATCTCCATCTTTTCGCCTTCCTGGTTGCAGCAGTGGATCGTCCTCGCTCCTTCTTCGATTGCCTCGATCAGATTACATTAATTCTAGAATTAACAAGTAAATTGAAGAAGGCCTTATGGCGAGTACAAGAGAGAGAGGGAGGTAGAAATACATCGGAGCATGAGAGAGAGAGGTGCGCATACCTCTATTTATTAACAATTAATAAACATCATACATCTACGATCCACACAATCCATTCATCACATGAATAATAAATTAAGTGCATATTCATGACCACGGTGTGTTTTAAACATTCCACACATGATTCAGCGCATCACATGGCTAAAATAAAAGAGTTTTCAAAATTAAATAACTTTGGCTTTCAAAAACTGGGATCCAATCAAAATTGACATTTGAATTTCGAAAACTCATTTTATTAACTTAACATGCAATTAAATCAAAATTTAAAAGCATTAAACACACATCACATGTGCACACATTCCAAATTAATAATTGCAGATTATTTCCTGCAAATTAGAACAATTCTAATAATCTAACACTTAGATTAAACCCCATTAATAATCTAACAATTAGACTATTTAAAGACTAATCTAACTCTTAGATTAATTCAACTAAGTTAATTAATAATTTAACACTTAAATTAATAATCAATCAAATTAATTATTAACTACTAATCTAACACTTAGATTAGCCAATTAATGTTAATTATTAATTTTACTCTTAAACCAATAATTAACACTAACTAATTAATAATTAATTAATCTAACTCTTAGATTAGATAATTAAAGTTATCGTTAATTTAACAATTAAATTAATGACTAACAATAATTAATTAAGGACTGTCAATTTAACATTTAAATCAGTCATTTAAGTTAATTATTAATTTAACAATTAAATTAAAAACTAACTCAAATGAATAATTAACAATTAGATGTATTAATAATTAATAATATAACAATTAGATTAATAATTATTAACCACTAATTTTAACTCTTAAAATTAGATATATTAAGGTCAATAATTAATTTAACACTTAAACTAATATTAACCTCAATTAATCCACAACTAATTGCTAATTAATAAATCCTTAATTAACATAATGATTCAAAAATCATTAAATACAAGCCCAATTAAATAAAGTTGAATAGTAATTTAAATTTACAAAATAAATTTTTAATTTTAAATTAAATTAAAGTTTTATTCACACTTTAAATGGGCATTAGGGGTTTTAAAATTGGAAAATAGGGTGGGGTTGGTCCAGCCGAATGGGCTGAGCCCTAGGCTCGGGCCCTGGCCGAGCCAGGGCTTGGACCAGGGGCGCTAGGCCCAGGCTTGGCTCAGCCAACCCCTGGACCCGGCCCTGCCGGTCCAACCGGCACGGGACCGGGCTTCCAGTGCCGGTTCAACCCGGCCCATCTCCTACCCGACGCAGACAGCAACAGAAACCCTAGCTGGCGGCGGCTGGAGTTGCAGGCGGCACCGGCGGCTGCCCCGGCCCTGCCCGGCCCCGGTACCGGCGGAGCCCCCGGCGCCGGCAGGGGCGCCGGGAGGCCCTCGAAGGAGCAGGCCAAGCTCCCAAAGCCCCCCAAAAAACTGCTTTTTTTTTTTTTATCAGAATTTTAAATCCGATTTGGGGCTCAATTTAGTAGCTCTTCAAGGCCACCATGGCGCCGGCTATCATGCCCGGTGTGTAGTGGTGACTATCACCAAGAGATCCGGACATCTGGGCCGCCATTCCAACGCTTGTGAATCGTTAACGAAGCCACCGAAAACACCACGTTCATCGTCTCACGAAGAACACAAAACCCCCAAATAAAATCTAAAAAAATTACAGAAAAATAATCAAATTATTTGTGTTCATCTTATGAACACTATTCCGTCATTTTAATCGGATTAAACGCATGGAATAACTCAAGAAAAATTAATTTCGGAATCCGAAACGGGACGAGAAACAGTGGAACCTGGCTCTGATACCACTGTTGGGTTTTCTCGGTTTCTCCGGATCGCTCATGCAGTGGAAAATAAAATATTTTACAGCGATCTGTTCCCGTTTCGAAATCTAAAATACGATAATCGGATTATCGAAGTTCTCACAGTGTGCGGATTCGAATCCGCAACCGTTTGGTTCCGTCGGTGCGACACCGCAAGCCGCGCAAAGGCCCGGCCTCTAGCGAAGTCCACGTGATCCTCCCCGCGACGGATATCTTCGAGTTCCTCGTTCTTCGCAGCCCACGAAACCTCCGCCGGTCGCCGTAATGATCGCCGCAACGCGCAGACGATTATCCGTCGAACGAGATTCGGAGAAGCGGCGGAGCAGATCTAGATCTGTCTGGACGCCAGAGAGAGACAGAAACTGAGGAGGGGCGGCTAGGGTTAGCAGCAGCTTGGCCTGCTCAGCCCGTTCGCTATGTTTTATACTAACCGCGCGGTTTTTCATAAAAACCCCCGGTTTATATAAAACCCACTTATTTATCCATCGCCTTGAGAATCATTTGCGTGTGACCCTCTAGGCCCAAGTACCAGTCCAGTTAATGGCCCAATAAGCCTAGTGACTCCTCACTGGCTTTATTAATCAATTAATAACCCTTTATTAATTAATTAATCAATCGAATTGATGTCGCATATCAAATTCGACCGGGCTTCCGATCACGTTGGGTGCCAAGCAACACCGCGTGAACCCGGAAGGTATTTGGGGTTAAGTAACCTACTCTTGGAACCTTTCCGCCGACTGTTACTGCGTAGATATAATCCCTTCATTCGTACAATGCTCTCGAGTCAACTCAGGGCATGGCGAGCTGTCAAATCCTAACCGGTCGACTCACTTGGATTGGATGCCGCTGATGCATATCGGAAAACTCCTTTCCTGAAATTATCATCCGCCCTGGCTAGGGACTTTTGCGCATCATTCTTAGAGCATTCTCTCTCTCTAAGTACCGAGAGCGAATGATTCCTTATTGACACACAATTCCATTCGACGGTATTCCGCTGTACCCAATCTTTGGCGTATTAGTATCCTGTGGCTAGAGATTCGTAAATCAAGGTCAAAGCACAGAAGTCCACCGACAATGTGTCCTTGGTGTCTCACGTCCGAAGACCATCAACGCAACTGCGACAATAGAATCAAGAAGAAACCATCTCCTCCAGATCTTCTCAAATATGCCCTGTACCTTTCCCGGTCGTGTCAGCTAGCTAGTTCGCCCCTTATTTATCAGGGACGCAACTGATGGAATTGAAGAAGTAGTTCTCAGTGTCCTTACCTCTTTTTGCGCCTGTTGATGAGGAGGACGTGTAGCCTCATCGGCCTGGATTCGATCCTCCACCTCGGCCCGTAGGAGTTCATACTGGTACGCGTCCAAGACGTCGTCGGCATCGTAGGCGACGCCCTTGAGCTCCTTCAGCCAAAGCCTTACCGAATCCTGGTGGATCTCCATCCTCTCGGCGTCGCTGAGGACGGCGTGGATCCTACGCACCATCCTCTGCAGTGCCTCCAGGTCCTGCTGGACTTGAAGGTGGTGGAGGGGTTCAGATCGAAACCGCAGCAGCTTCTCGGCCAGCTCGTCGATCCGAGGAAGTAGTGCGTATGCCATCTTTAACAGAGCCGACTCCTCTTTCTCTCTGTTCGACTCACCCTCTGTCGATTATTGATGAAAGGTAGACGAGCCGAGGCTCTTGTTCATGATGAATGTACAGATTACTCGATTCGAATCAGTAGGGTAGTACTATTGTACATGTCATAGCATCAGCACGTCCCCCAAAGAACCGCCTCTTCCAAGGCGGAAAGGTCAGGAGCTGAAGATTACGATGGATGGACAACGCAGCGTGGGTCCGAACTCTGCGGGATATAAAACTCAACTCAAAGTCTACGGAATGTAACTTTCAGGGGTAAAAAAATAATTTAACGAATAGGGGATTAAACAAGTTAATACAAAAGATTATGGGGGGTGTATTTGTAATAAAATTATACGTGCTTAAACAAAAAGTAAAAAGGTTATTAAATAGCTAAATTATTGCATCTTGCAAAAGTCATCACTTAAATCATGATTGTGTAAAACAATAATGGCGTAGACAAAATAGAATATCATAACATCTCAATTTTGAAATTATCAATTTTAAAATGAGTAAAAATAAAATCCTTAATTTATCAATTTTGGTTTACAGTGAGTTGAGATTGAAGACCAAATTCAATTAAAAAGAGGATTTTAGGGGTTGATAAATTTTGAAATACAGTAATTTACAATATATTAAATGTACAAAAAACTAATGTAAAATAATTTGCAGTACTCCAAATGCAAAGCAAATACCGTTTTGTGAATGTCTATGACATCTTACGACACATCAAATAACCTTATATTGTAGTTGGGGTCCTCTCAGTGATCGGACTGACCGAGCCTGATCAATTATGAGAGGGAGAAGTAAAATTTTCAAATGACTTCCTGGCGCTGTGACCGGCCTCGGTCAGCCCGATCACTGACCACGGCTGACTTAATGAGTAATGTTTGCTGCACTCAGAAGGGTATTGCCTCTTTTAGTGCTATCTGATCTTAGCAATGGGATAGCGAGGAGCGGACGGTGCTGCAGTGTTTTCATTTTGACTTTTTTGTTCAATTAATTTTTTTTGAAATGTCCCATCAAAAATTTGAGAGCACATTCGAAAAGTTTGGATCGTCTTTGATCCGACTATATTTTTTTTTAAAAAAAATACTATGATATCTACATCAGCCGTACAATAAAAAACTTTTTTATTTCAAAAAATATATAATCAAGTTGGAGCCGATCCAAACTATTCGGATGTACCTTTGAATTTTTGATCAGAAATCTCAAAAAATAAAACTAAATAAATAAAAATACGCTGCAACGACCTACATAATCCACTAGTCAATTAATGTTGTACATTCTTCATCTTCGATTTTCCTCCCACCAACGACCTACATAATCCACTAGTCAATTAATGTTGCAGGATTTAGGAGGTCCAAAAGATTCTTGTCCGAAGGATCCCAGTGCACAAAAAGGACTCCCTTTTAAAAGGTATCAATTATAAGTTACGTGCGTGATGAAGGAGAAGTGGCCCACAGGGCTGTCAACGGAGCAAACACCACAGTATCCGACTTCGTTCCGTTTAATATTATCTGAATATCCGACTCCGGATACTATCCGACGGATAATAAATTTTTCTATCCGAATTCGATTCCGCCGGACAGTATCTGAATTCGGATAATAATTCGAATCCTTAAATATTTCAACTTTGTCTTGTAATTTAATTTAATGATTTGTAAGATTTATTTTTTGCATAGTCCATGAATATCATAGATTTAAATTAATACATAATCAAGTTATAAATATCTAGAAAAATTTAAATAATTTTAATGCTTCATTAAATATACCTTAGATAATAACAAATGCTTAAATAATTTATCTAAATTAGTAAAACCACTAAAAATAAAAAAATACAAGAAACTTCATTATTATCACTCAACACGTCTTAAGCATACTTCAAATATTGAATTACCACTTATTTAAATATAAAAATATCATTAAAATTAAAATAATTTATTAAAATACATAATCGGTCGGATAATAATCGGAGCAGATATGTTCCGTTTCCGCTTCGAATGTTAATCGGATAATTAAACGGATATTCGGATATGTCCGCCGGATGTCTTAATCGGATAAATATCCGACTAATCGGATGCGGATACAAATCGGAGTCGGATAATATCAAGACAAGGCTGAACCTGAGAGAATTTTACCTACTTGACCAGCTGAATAAAAAACAAAGTAAATGTTGCGGTCTAATATCCGTTAAGAAATTATCAAATGGATTCGAATTTGGGTCTTAATGAGATCCTAACGGATCTAATACCCAAAATAGGACCCAAATGATCTTTAACTAAGATCCGTTACAGATTTAAAATCTAACCAAAATTAGACCCAATGATTTCCTAAATACAAAGTTTCCTAAACCTAATAGTTTCTTAAACCCATCATCTTTAACCTCCCAAAAGAGAAAGTTATGATTTAGAAACCCCAATTTAAGGAAACCCAAATTTTTAGAAAATCCAAATTTTTTTTTTTAGGAAACCGCTGCCGGAATCCGAAATCCCCGCCGGAACCCGCGGCGGCCGCCAGAAAACCCACCGGAGACGGCCGCCCCTGCAGGCGGCCCGCGGCACGCCGCCGCGCGGGGCACGCCCGCCGCGGCGCTGCCCTGCGCGGGGCCGCGGCGGCCCGCCCTAGCGCGGCACCCCGTGCGGGGCCACGCCGGCCCGCCCTGCGCAGCACCCCGCGCGGGGCCGCGCAGGGGCCCGCCGGCGCGGGGCCGCGGCGGCCAGCCCGGCACCCTGTGCGGTGCTGGGCTGCACGCCGCACCCGCGCCGGCCGCGGCAGCCCGCTGCGGCGACGCCGCCCGGCCGTACGGCCGTCTAATTTTTTTTTAAAATTCCGGGAAGAATCCCGTAGATCGGAGCCCCAAAAATTTCAACCTGACTTTGATACCACTTGTTAGGGATTTTCGAAATATCTGGAACGGAAGCCATCCCTAACGCAGAGGAAGACGATGCCGGAGTCGATCCCCACACGCAGCGGACCTCGAACAAGAATGCACGAACTCCGGGCAGGAAGACGGTATAAACCTACGCACTGTCTCCACTGGTTTCCTCTCTCTATTTGTCTTAATGCGTATGACCTAATGAGGAGTCACATGCTTCTTTTATAGAGAGGAGGGACCAGTCCCGTTCTTACTTCTACCAGGATCCTACCCATTACAGGATCCTTATTAGGCGCCTAATGGGTTAAGCCCAATCATATTCCATTAATTAGATGCCTAATGGTGTGCAAGTGTGTAGCCCAGTAAACACAAGTAGACCACTAATTGGATTAAAACCCAACATATTAAGGTGCGCTGTGCATTGTATGGTAATGCCATAATGTCCTAACACATTACTCAGAAGTGTAAGTGTTGAACACGTGCATCATTAAAACAAAAAAAAAAGTACATGAGCTTGAATCGTAAGTATAACTTTATTTTTTAGTAGTTAATGATTCTCTCCCTATTTAATTTTTAATTTATTTTTGAGGTTTTGGAAATAAATGCAAAAAGATAAAGAAACTTTTTTTTCTTGATACTTAAGTATCTAAATTCAAACCTTTTAGTAAAAGTTCAGACGCACAAGCCATAGTGCCGGACTAATCCAGATGGACGCATCATGTGCCCTTGCTACAATAGCATAAATATTTTTTCAAATTAATTTCGAGAGTCCAGGATTCACCATATATCATAGCTTTCACCCTTTGGCCTATGCCATCTGGATTCCCGAGAAAAGTGGTAATAGAGCCCGGTCGTTTGAGGCATACGTCCTTAGTGCACACGGTAGCAGATCAATAAATTAAAGCGATGTTTATTTTATTTAAATGAGCAAATATAAAAGACAAGAGAGGTTGGAAAACATTACCAGTTAGGAAAAAGAATACGTCATTGATGAGGCTGGAACTCTCTGAACCTGAGAGAATTTTACCTACTTGACCAGCTGAATAGAAAACAAAGTAAATGTTACCTAATAATTTGCTTAGATAAAGTAATTAAAGCAAGACAAGGCATCATTAAAATTGAAATGGGTGGATCAAGTAATAGCATGGTTATGATCGCTTCTTGTTGCTGCACTTCGAATGACTACATCAATCTTCTTCCTCATCGTCTTGAGGACGTAGTCTCACTTCAGAGTAGGACGAACCGTGGCCTGGTACCTTAAGCACCAACTTGCCGTCATTTACTTCCGGTACCAATGTGGTCACTACTTTTGCGTCGTTTCGTGCTGAGTGAGAAGCATACCAAGAAAACATGGGAAACGTCAGCAAGCGCAAGAGCAAGTTTGAAATTTTATATCAAACAGGAAACAGAAAAAATGATTAATCAACAACCGTGCACAAAAGAAAATAGAGAAATATAGGAAAGACTTGGGAATCTCGGTTACTATTATACCTCTCCAAACTTTAGCGTTGGGGATGTGAGCAAGCCTGCTGCCTCCGCCCCTCTCGCACCACTCGATGAGCGAGGGGCAAGTAATGATGGTCAAATCTTGTAGTGTCGGAGGCAGTAACAAATCCTCGTCGTCGCCATCCTCGGGTGAGAAGTAAGCCTCTTGACAATGTACTATTCTCATCTTTTTGAGTGGCGGTGGCCCGGTCCAAGGCAAGCCGCCCTGGAGCTTAATGGACCCGAGCCTTGGGCAATGCCATATGTGCAGCACCTCGAGAGCTGGCAGAAGGTACAGAGGCACCATGGACTCCAGCTCGAGGCAATAGTACAAGGATAGGTAACGGAGGCAGGGGAAAGCCCCTCTCAGTGCTGCCAGCTCCCATTTCACCCATCTGCTCATATAAGAAAATACCAACTCCTCCAGTGCCGGGAATCCCACGCTGGCTTGGCCGCAGAATTCAGGGCCCAAAATCTTCACTGCGCCCAACCACTTAATCTCAAGGTGCTTGAGGGATGGGAGTTGGCCGAGCGGTAGGCCTGTGCACCCACACGACTCCATTGTGAGTCGCACGAGCTTGGAGAGGGGCGACGGATCACCTGCCATCCAAGAGGGAAGTCTCGGACCATCATACCCATATATTCTCAACACCTCAAGATTGTTGGGAGGTTGGAGGCTCTCGATCACTTGCACTTGCACGTCGGGCAATGCTGGTTGATCACTTCTCCAAGAGAGGACTAGTTCCCTGATGTTCTGCTTATTTCTCAAATCAGCAGCCGCAGCATCATTTGCAACATTCATCACCCACTGGAGTCTTGAAATCTGAAGTCTACCCCTCAGATGAACCAAGTCTTTTAACTCTTCTATTCCACCACATTCCTCGTTTGAAGGTTCGAGTGACAGGCAGTGGAGCTGTTCGACTGTTGACCCATGGAGATCCTCATCAGAGATTGGGTGCTTTCGAAATCCCACCCGGAATTCATCCAGTGCACGAAGGCTTGTTAGCTTGCCAAAGCCTCTAGGAAGAAATTCAATACTAGTTCCTTCAATCTTGAGACACCGTAGGTTAATCAAGTTTTTGAAATCTCTAGGCAACCTTGTAAGGCTTCTACAGTATAACATGGACAGGGTCTGCAGATTATAGAGCTTGCAAATAGCATCAGGCAAGCTTGCAATACCAGTGTAATCAAGATTGAGATAGCGCAAGTGCTTCAGATTGCCAATTGGATCTGGCAGTTCATTTAGTCTCAAAAAACTCAAATCCAGTGCCCTCAAAGACTGTAGAAGTTGCAACATTTGGCCTGGGAACCTCAAATCCCCCAATGACGCTTTGATCAAAAGTGTTCTGATGGCCCACGGCGCACTCAACAGTGTCTTTTCTAGGGCCTCAAGCTTTTGATTAACTACAGAGAGATGGCGGACAGTGTTTAGATAGGGAACATGTGCATGGCCATCTCCTTCCATTTGGAAGAATTCTTGCCCTGAAATGTGTTGTGCTAGATCGTGAATGAGATCGTGAATCACAAAACATGGATCTTCTTTATTGACATGGAGACCAGGATAGTATTGAAAGGATGACCTTTGCACTAATTCCTTAAAATACATCTCGCCAACATCTTCAGCTTGTTTACTGCCCTTGCATTGGACGAATCCTTGTGCCATCCACAGTTGGACTATGTGATTTTTCCTAAATACAAAATCTTTGGGAAATGCAGAGGCATAAAGAAAACACTGCTTCAGATAACTTGGCAAGTGAAGATAGCTGAGCCTAAGAGCGGGAATGATCCCATCACCTTGCCCACCTAAATCCCATATGTTGCTTTGCAAGACTTCTTTCCAAACATTTACATCCGTCTCATAGCTGAGAAGACCTCCCAATGACTTTGCAGCTAAAGGCAAACCACCACATTTTCTGACAATCTTCTTACCTGTTTCCACCAAGCCTGGACAATGCTCAGGATCTCGATCAACAAACGCACTCTTAATGAACACCTCCCAACAATCATCAACAGACAAACAATCCAAGGGATGGAAAGGCGTTGTCTGCATGATCTTGGCAACAGATTCGTTCCTCGTGGTTGTTACCACTGCACTCCCTTGAGCACCAAATCTCAACGGTTGCTGCAAACTCTCCCACAGGCTTTGTTTCTCATTCCACACATCATCTAAGACAAGCAAAAAACGCTTCCCATCTAACAAGTTTTTCAATTTCTCTTGTAGCACACTAAATTCTTTCAAGTGGCACTCCCTTTTGGTGACAGATTCAATGATCCTTGCAGTCAACTTCTCAACTTCAAAATCATTTGATACACAAACCCATCCCTTGACTGGGAAATGGCCACATATTCTTTGATCATTGTAAACATGCTGGACAAGGGTGGTCTTCCCCACACCCCCCATCCCGACTATTGGCAGGACAGAAAGATTGTTTTTCTTGCATTCTTCCGAGTATAACAACCGGTTGACCACCTTCTCCACATCCTCCCCCCGGCCATAAATTTTTGGGTCATCAACAAGATCAGGACTACTTGGCAGACGGTCCCCAGTATTCCGAGACTGCCTCTCTCCATCCCCCTCCCTCAAATGCAAGGCATCTCGCTGCTTTGAGATCTCCTCAAATCTGCCCCGTATCTTACCGATCTTGTCTGCTATCTCACTCCAGATTGTGGCATCTGATGAAACTGACGCACTTGCGGATTTGCTTGCTTCTACAGTTCTTGGAAACCATCTCCTCCAGATCTTCTCTAATCTGCCCTGTACCTTTCCCGTTCATGTCAGTAATTTTGCTCCTAATTAAGTGATGCATCTCACGGAGTAAAAAATAATTGTCAGTTCACTCACCTCGTCTTTGTGCGTCTGCTGATAACGAAGATCGTACGCAGCCTCATCAGCCTGGATCGGAGCCGCCACCTCGGCCCGTAAGAGCTCATAGTGGTACTCGTCTAAGACGTCGTCGGCATCATAGGCGACGCCCTTGAGCTCCCTTCGCCACAGTCTCACCGACTCCTCATGGATCTCCATGTTCTCTGCGTCGTTGAGGACGGCGTGAATCCTCCGGACCATCCTCTGCAGCGCCTCCAGGTCCCCCAGGACTTGGAGGTGGTGAGGGGTTTCAGATGGAATCCGCAGCAGCTTTTCTGCCAGCTGGTCGATTCGAGCAAGTAGTGCGTATGCCATCTCCGCCACAAATCCAGAACCAATTTCTCGCTCTTGGCTCAGGGTTGCTGGGGAGAAGCTAGAAGAATTGAAGCCTTTGCTACTTTGGACGAATGGTTATGACAGCAGAAGTACCCCGAAGGTGATCCTTCTTTTACCAACGATGATCAAAAGGTAAGGACCCTCCTTTGACTTTAGGAAAATACCACTGGAGGTTCATCTCGGTAAATCCTTAAGCCCCACTTTGTTTCCGGATTTCTTATTCTAAAATAAGTTATGTCAGATGGTTTATTTTAGAATAAGAAGTCTTTTGATTTGACAGTGAATATAAATTGAAGATAGAATAAGAAGTTATTCTAATTGCTTTGATTACGAAGGAGGGAATAAGAAGGAGAATAAGTACTTTTTTTGTCTAAATTACTCTTCTTATTTTACTACCTGCTAATTTCGATTTGATAGAATAAGAAATTGAAAATATACTATTCAATGCTATACCTTTTGACCTTTATTCATGGACAATGTAATATATATATTAATATATAATACTACTGATTATATATGTGTTCATAAAAATTAATGTTAATATAATTTTGAAATACTAAAATATAATAATTATAACTAGATATTAATTATTTAAACATATATGATCTTTTCGTAAAAGTACTACGTACTACTAATTATAAAACGTGGGTCAAAAAAGAGTGTGATACCAACAATGTGACAATATGTTAAAATATTACAATGCTCCGAAGAAAAATACAGACCCTATATCTCCGGAACTGGGGACTGTGTGATCTCAATTTTAGGAGGTTCTAACCAAATTTGCAAAAATCACAGGCATTCATTAATTTAGATGAATCTTGCCAAAACAATGTGGTTCTTGGGAGTTTATGAGGACCCCAAGGTAGGATAAGTTTTATGTAAGTACCAGTTTATGTTAGGGTAAGGTGTTCAATGCCCAAAAGGAATTAGCTAGGCTCGTAGGGAAGGAAATTTTATTTAAAAAATCGTTTGATTTGACATAACATATATACCGTCAAATAATGGTTTTGAAATCGTCAATTTTAAAAATGAGTGATGATAAAATGTTTAGCTTACGACATCTTATGATATTTTATAATATGTCATGACACATCAAACAACCTTGTAGTCAAATTACTCGTCATCTTAATAAGGCAAAATTTGGGAGCACAAATGAATTGGAATACATCTTAATTTGAACTTGATCTATTTAATAATTCATATTAAAGCACCCAATCTTAACTAAAATTATTTAAAAATGGGTTGATACATAATTGATCGGACTCGCATAATACAATGGATGCCATTCAAATGGGTATAATAGCATGGTTCCACTTAACTAATTTTGATGATATTGTATTATTAGCTAGTTTTACTTAGCGATTTTTAGAAAGAAAATGTGTTGCAAATAGATGGTAGTACACTCCTGTGTAGACGTTAGAACAGTCGGAATGACTCGGATCTCTCATGATCTGGTACAAGTCAAGTCGATTTAGGCCGACTCGCACGAATCGTGTAAAAAAGATTCTTCTAAATCGCACCGGCTCAGGTTCGACCTGATACATCTGAGTCGACACGAGTCAATCATGTACGTTAAATCATGCTCTGAAGTAGCTACGACACCAGTTATATATATAATAATGAGGCATCGAGGCTACAACACCAGCCACTGGGACCAACACACAAGTCACAACGCCTATTGATTGCCTCCTTTGCTCCTTCCCCACGTAGCAGCAGGCATATAACATAATGCTAACTCTCGCATAATCATCTCAAATTAACCTCTTAAACTTAGGGTTGCCTTTCTTATACACTTGAGAGAAGTTTGATAGCAAAAATTATTATCCTATTCAAAGCAACAGAAGACTAATATAGGGTTTTCTGAATAATGTTGCCATCTTCTACTCTTTAATGTAGTTTTGCCACTTTTGTTAGGTGTGATCTGGCCGTTTAATGTAATAGATCCAATTAAATACACTTCAGACATAGTTTTTTTCTGCTGATATATCTAATATGAATCATTCAATATAATGACCGGATGATACGTGATATATAGAAGCGGCAAAAAGTAAGATCTTGACATTCGTTAGTCTTTTCTTTTTGAGAAAATATTTTCATTGTGCTATGTGACATTATACCTATAGTTATAGGATAAGGATATTATTCCTACACGTATGAAAAAAAATTAGTTCACCTAACCGCTCTTATATTGGTCAAAGGAAAAAAACTATATTCGTTAGATCAAACGCTTCCTCCGGTTAAAACTTAAGTTTTCCTCTTGACTCAGTAAACATGCTGGCGATATTCTAGATTATGATTAGTATGACTAAGTTTAGATGACAAATGAATAAATTTTGGTATGTATGAAGAATATATGGGAATTATATTTTTAAATGGACATTTTCCAATTAACATGCTAAAAGGGATATTCATATACTATTTCTAGTAAGCTACTGAAAAAATGCACCTGAGAGAAATTTCACCAGACAACCGAATCCTTCTCTTTCTCCTTCTCGCATTTTTAGAAGAAGAAAATAAAAAAATTATATGAAGGTTTACTAAATTAATCATATTTCAGTAATTTTTTCAAAAATGGCTAGGAGGACAAATGTATTTTCATCACCATAGTATTATCTATTTTACACATCATCTTCCTCCATTGATATAATGAAAGGCATGTGCATCCTAGCAAGCCACATGGCATCTCTCTCTCTCTTTCTCTCTCTCTCTCTCTCTCTCTCTCTCTCTATATATATATATATATATATATATATATATATATATATATATATATATATATATATATATATATATATATGCAGACTGCAGGGGTAGATATCTAAAAGACTATCTGCAGACTGTAATCCTTAAGTTAGGGGTATTTATTTCAAAATAAGACTATCTGCAGACTGCAGGGGTAGATATCTAAAAGACATTTGTATTTCTTTGGGTTCTTAATTCATAATGACCATGGTAACATCTAACTTTCCCCAGTCATTGCCGTAGGGAGGAAGTCGTCCATGTGAAGATGTTAGCCTTGTCTTATAGTGGAATTAAAAACATATCTAAGCAGTTGAGGATAGGACTTGTTGGGTTTTCTCGGTTTCTCCGGATCGCTCACGCAGCGGAAAACAAAATATTTACAGCGATCCGTTCCCGTTTCGAAATCTAAAATACAAGATAATCGGATTATCTTTTCTCACCGTTCGGTTCCGTCGGTGTGACACCGCAAGCCGCGCAAGCGCCCGGCCTCTAGCGAAGTCCACGCGATCCTCCCCGCGACGGATATCCTCGAGTTCATCATTCTTCGCAGCCAACGAAGCCTCCGCCGGTCGCCTCAATGATCGCCGCAGCGCGCGGACGATTTCCCGTCGAACGGGATTCAGAGAAGTGGCGCAGCATATCTGGATCTGCCTGGGCGTCAGAGAAAGACAGAAACTGAGGAGGGGCAGCTAGGGTTAGCAGCAGCTTAGCCTGCTCAGCCCATTCGCTATGTTTTATACTAACCGCGCGGTTTTTCACAAAAACCCCTGGTTTGTATAAAACCCACTTATTTATCCATCGCCTTGAGAATCATGTGCGTGTGACCCTCTAGGTCCAAGTACCAGTCCAGTTAATGGCCCAACAAGCCCAGTGACTCTTCACTGGCTTTATTAATTAATTAATAACCCTTTATTAATCAATTAATCAATCGAATTGAAGTCGCACATCGAATTCGACCGGGCCTCCAATCACGTTGGGTGCCAAGCAACACCGCGTGAACCCGGAAGGTATTTGGGGTTAAGTAACCTACTCTTGGAACCTTTCCGTCGACAGTTACCACGTGGATATAATCCTTCATTCGTACAATGCTCTCAAGTCAACTCAGGGTATGGCGAGCTGTCAAATCATAACCGGTCGACTCACTTGGATTGGATGCTGCTGATGAATATCGAAAACTCCTTTTCCGATATTATCGTCCGCCCTGGCCAGGGACTTTCGCGCATCCTTCCTAGAGCATTCTCTCTCTTAGTACCGAGAGCGAATGATTCCTTATTGACACACAATTCCCTTCGACAGTATTCTGCTGCACCCAATCCTTGGCGTATTAGAATCCCATGGCTAGAGATTCGTAGACCAAGGTCAAAGTACAGAAGTCCACCGCCAAGGTGTCCTTGGTATCTCAGGTCCGAGGACCATCCACGCAACTGCGACAATAGAATCAAGCTGGTTGACAGTGAGGTACAATACCATCCAGCGATTTAGTCGGATCAGTTCAGTGAACTCATTCTCCAATGAGCACCTACAGATTCGCCTTAGTGTTTCCACACAAATGACTTATGAGACCAGTCATCCTCATCATATGAGCAGGAGTAATCTGTACTAGTCTAACCGGATATCCGATGTCCTTCTCAGATATCCTCCGACTAGGAACGATTAAGAATATGTGTGTTTAAGTGATCAGTCTCAGTAGTATGATCTCATCGTAATTTGATCACCATAGTACATATTCACGGACTTCATTATGAAACGATAATTAACGCGATTTACACATAATGAATATTATGCCATTTTATTATTAATGAATGAGATTTACATTGTTAGATTGGCTTGTAGGCCACCTAAATTAACAATCTCCCACTTGGACTAAAGCCAATCACCTTTATACAATAAGCCCATAGACTCTAGGTGACGCTCAAACACAATTTGAGCCAACGGCTTTGTCAGTGGATCTGCTACATTGTCGACGGATGGAACTTTTTCCACTACTACATCTCCTCTGGATATGATCTCTCTGATAAGGTGAAAGCGCCTCAGAATATGCTTCGATTTCTGATGAGACCGTGGCTCTTTCGCTTGCGCAATCGCTCCATTGTTGTCGCACAACAGTGGAACATGCTCAGAGATGCTGGGAACTACGCCGAGGTCGGTGATGAATTTCTTTAACCACACTGCTTCCTTGGCGGCTTCAGCTGCAGCGATGTACTCAGCTTCAGTCGTCGAATCTGCAGTGGTTACTTGCTTGGAACTCTTCCAGCACACTGCCCCTCCGTTCAATGTAAACATGAATCCAGATGTAGACTTGCTATCATCTGGATATGACTGGAAACTCGAGTCAGTAAAGCCTCGCAGTTTCAAGTCACCTCCTCCATAGACAAGAAACATATCCTTAGTTCTTCTCAAGTACATAAGGATGCATTTCACTGCCTTCCAGTGCTCTTCGCCTGGATCAGCCTGAAATCTGCTCGTAACACTTAGAGCAAATGCAACATCAGGCCGTGTACATAGCATGGCATACATGATAGATCCTATGGCAGAGGCATAGGGTATTCTATCTATGAATGCCCTCTCATTAGGAGTCTTAGGAGACTGCTCCTTTGAGAAACTAATTCCATGTCTCATCGGTATGAGACCTCTCTTGAAATTTTCCATGCCAAACCTTTTGACTATAGTGTCTATGTACAAGGATTGGGTCATTCCAAGCATCCTTTTTGATCTATCTCTATAGATCCGTATTCCCAACACGTAGGATGCTTCTCCCAAATCCTTCATAGAGAAGTTTTTCGACAGCCAGATCTTTACTGATGACATCATAGCTACATCATTCCCAATGAGTAGTATGTCATCTACGTAAAAGACTAGAAAAGTGACTGCACTCCCACTGGTCTTCTTGTACACACAAGGCTCATCTTCATTCTTAATGAAGTCATAAGACTTGACTGCCTCGTCAAATCTTATGTTCCAGTTCCGGGAAGCCTGCTTCAGTCCATAAATGGACCTCTGAAGCTTGCACACTTTATCTGGAGATTCTTTGGATGTGAAACCATCTGATTGTATCATATGCACCTCCTCCTCAAGGTTACCATTGAGGAAGGCAGTCTGCACATCCATCTGCCAGATTTCATAATCATAATGTGCAGCAATGGCGAGCAGAACTCTGATCGACTTTATCATGGCAACTGGTGAGAAAGTCTCGTCATAGTCAATTCCTTGCCTTTGACGATATCCCTTTGCCACCAACCTTGCCTTATAAGTGTCGATCCGTCCATCAGCACCGATCTTTCTTTTAAAGATCCACTTGCAACCGATGGGTACAATACCCTCGGGCAAGTCCTCCAAGTTCCAAACTTGGTTGGTGTACATGGACTGGATTTCTGAGTTCATGGCTTCTCGCCATTTCCCGGCTTCTGGGCCTTCTATGGCCTCCTGGTAGGTTTTAGGATCATCATCCTCATTATATTGTACCTTAGACTCACCTTCAGCGATATGTCCCACATATCGTTCGGGTAGTCTAGGTACTCTACCAGATCTACGAGGCTCATCTGTGCGTACCTGAACAGATTCAGGAACTGATATCTCATCTGATGATAATGCAGCTGTTTGGGGATCTGGAACCTCTTCCAGTACTATTTTACTCTCACTGTCCTCCTGGAGAAGGTATTCCTCTTCCAAGAAGACAGCTTTCCTGGCGACAAACACCTTTTGTTCATCAGGATGGTAAAAATAGTATCCAAAGGTTTCGTTTGGATATCCCACAAACCTACATTTATCAGTTCGTGATTCCAGCTTGTCTGGATCATGCCTCTTTACATGAGCAGGACAACCCCAGACTTTAACATGTTTAAATTCTGGTTTCCTGCCTTTCCATATCTCATATGGAGTAGAGGTCACAGACTTGCTGGGTACTCTGTTCAGTAGGTATGCTGCTGACTCTAGAGCATACCCCCAGAGGGACACTGGTAATCCCGAAAAGCTCATCATGGATCGCACCATGTCCAACAAGGTGCGATTCCTCCTTTCTGATACACCATTCATCTGTGGTGTATATGGAGGGGTCAGCTGAGAAAGGATACCATTATCCTTTAAGAATTGTGTGAAATTAGTACTCAAGTATTCTCCTCCTCGATCTGATCGAAGAGCTTTAATACTCTTTCCTAATTGCTTCTCCACCTCATTTTTGAACTCTTTGAACTTCTCAAATGCTTCCGACTTGTACTTCATTAAGTACACATAGCCGAATCTTGAGAAGTCATCGGTGAACGTGATGAAGTAAGAAAAGCCACCTTTGGCTTGGGTGGACATGGGACCACATACATCCGTATGTACTAGTTCCAAAATGTCCTTGGCACGTTCTCCATGTCCACTAAATGGAGATTTTGCCATGTTTCCCATAAGGCAGGATTCGCATGTTACAAAAGATTCATAATCGAATGTTGTTAAGTAACCATGCTTGTGCAACTTTTGCAACCTGCTTTCGCCAATGTGCCCAAGTCTACAATGCCACATGTAGGCCTGGTTCACACAATTCTTGCTCTTCTTAAGAGCATTATAAATCTGAAGATTATAATGAGAAACATCTAATAGATATAGACCGTTGACTAAAGATGCCGAAGCTATTGATTTATTACCATAATAAATCGAGCAACTTCTATTCTCAATAGTCAACCTATATCCTATCTTGTCCAAACAAGATATTGATATGATGTTCTTTATTATGCTAGGAACATAATAACAATCTTCTAATAGTAAGGTGTCTCCCGATGGAAGTTTGAGGTTTGTTGTCCCAACAGCAATCGCCGGAACTTTTGCGCCGTTTCCTAGCCTCAATTCCACCTAACCTTGTCTCAGCTTGCGCTTACTTGTCAGCATCTGCACATCATGGCAGATATGAGAAGCACATCCGGTATCTAATACCCACGATGTGGAATCTCTAACTGATAAGTTGATATCTATCATATAAATATCTTAAGCTTCAGACAGCTTCACTCTTCCATGAGCTTTATCATAAAGGAACTCCTTACAGTTCCTCTTCCAGTGACCATACTGCTTATAGTAGAAGCAGTCACCTTTCACTACTCTTTTACCTTTGTCCTTCGATCCATTATCGTTAGCTGTCATCTCTGCTTCAGGGGCATCCAATGCCGATTCAGCAGGATGATCAGCTCCAGGGACAAAGTCAATGCGCTCAGATCTGAAGACATTATTCAGGCTTCTGAACCAATCTGAGTAGATCAGGTAAGTCAAAAGGACATCAAGTATGCCACGGAGTGGGTTATTCGACGACATAATTCCCTACAGGAGATAAGTAAAATCTATTTAGCAGATGTTCAATTATTAAAGTTTAAAGCAAGACATAGTCTTTTGTTCAAGTTTAACTCCCACTAATTTTCGACGGACTGTATAACCCTCAGTTATACAGAACGGGAGACGCCGACGGTCTCCTAGTGGGGATCAGAATCTCAATGACTTGCACTACAGCCTTGTGGATAGCACAACAAATTGTAATACAATCAGAGAGCACCCAACTCATGGAACTTGCAACTCCTTGCAATATCTGATCATGGCTTCGGTCCCCAGAGATTTAATGGCCTTGTGGATAGCACAACAAACCACTAATTCTGGTCTAAGCTAACCATCGTTACGCGACGAACATAGATTTGCATGCAGGCCTTGTGGATAGCACAACAAAGCTACATGGTTCCTCTACCCCGATCTATAGGCATCTAATGCCATAGCCACAGTTTCTCCTCCCAATTAAGCAGGCCTTGTGAATAGCACAACAAACCTGCCTAAAGTGATTCGAATCCTATGACTATAACGATGGTGGACCACGCGGTAAGTTCTTAACTACTCGCGTTACGGCTTAGAGTTTATCTGAGGGTATTTAGATAACTTTTATCTTGGTCTCTCCTAGGTGATAGTATATAAATATATCGTATATATTTACTAAATACTATAATCTGCTTTGATTCATAATCAAAAGATAAACAATGCATCACATACATGTCATTAGTGTGGTCATGGATAGCACAGTGGGTTTGACTGGAGCCAACAGTCAAACGCACACATAATCTAATCATAACATTTACATTAGATAACCTGCAAACACATAGGCAAGAGATCTCCATCTTTTCACCTTCCTGGTTGCAGCTGTGGATCGTCCTTGCTCCTTCCTCGGTTGCCTCAATCATATTACATTAATTCTAGAATTACAAGTAAACTGAAGAAGGCCTTATGACGAGTACAAGAGAGAGAGGGAGGTAGAAATACATCGGAGTATGAGAGAGAGAGGTGCGCATACCTTTATTTATTAACAATTAATA
The DNA here is from genome assembly GCA_030544215.1 of Zantedeschia hybrid cultivar. Taxonomy (NCBI): domain Eukaryota; kingdom Viridiplantae; phylum Streptophyta; class Magnoliopsida; order Alismatales; family Araceae; genus Zantedeschia; species Zantedeschia hybrid cultivar. The sequence goes on along the minus strand of JARZZO010000005.1, from coordinate 79,722,717 downwards.
ATCAAACATACATCCACGATCCACACAATCCATCATTCATCACATGAACAATTAAATAAGTGTATATCCATGACCACGGTGTGTTTTAAACATCCCACACATGATTCAGCGCATCACATGGCTAAAACAAATAAGTTTTTCAAAATAAATAATTTTCGCTTTCAAAAAGCTGGGATCCAATCAAAATTGATATTTGAATTTCGAAAAACTCATTTATTATCTTAACATGCAATTAAATCAAATTTAAAAGCAATAAACACACATCACATGTGCACACACTCCGAATTAATAATTCCATATTATTCCATGCAAATTAGAACATTTCTAACGATCTAACACTTAGATCAAAACCCCATTAATAATCTAACAATTAGATTATTTAAAGACTAATCTAACTCTTAGATTAATCCAACTAAGTTAATTAATAATTTAACACTTAAATTAATAATCAACCAAATTAATTATTAACTACTAATCTAACATTTAGATCAGTTAATTAATGTTAATTAGTAATTTAACACTTAAATTATTAATTAATAACTATAATCTAACAATTAGATTTTAAGATTAAAGTTAATCATGAATTTAACCCTTAAATAAAAAACTAACAATAATAATTAAAGACTACTAATTTAACACTTAAATTAGTCATTTAAGTTAATTATTAATTTAACAATTAAATTAATAACTAACTCTAATATTAATTAACAATTATATGATTTAATAATAAATAATCTAACTTTTAGATTAAAAATTATTAAACACTAATTTAACAATTAAATTAGTCAACTTAAGTTAATTATTAGCTTAACTATTAAACTAATAATTAACTTTATATCACAATTAATTGTTAATCAATGAATCTTTAATTAAGTTAATGATTCAAAATCATTAATAAATGCCCAATTAAATTAAAATTGAATGATAATTTTAATCCTCAAAACAATTTTGAAAATTTTAAAATTAATTCAAATTTTAACTAAATTTCAAATGGGTAATTAGGGGATTTAAAGGGGTTTTAAAAGAAATAAGGGGAGTGGGCTCAGCCCACTGGACCTGGTTCGAGCCAGGGGCTCGGCCCTGGTGCGAGCCCTGGCTCGGCCAGGGGCCCGGACCCGGGGCTCCCTGGACCGGGCCAGAGTCCATCTGGACCGGCCGGCTCGCGAGACCCGGTTCAACCCTGAACCGCCCCCTTCCCCAACCTGAAACCCCAAAACTGAAACCCTAGATTTGCAGGTTTGGAGGCCGGCGGCTGGGGCGCCGGCGGCCCCGCCCCCCCCCGGCGGTGCCGACCCTGCCGGTGGTGCCCCCCGGCGCCGGCGAGCTCCCCGACGCCGGTAGGGCCACCGGAGAAGCCCAAACGACAGCCGGCTAAGCCCCAAAACAGTGGGATTTTTACTGGTTTTGCAGGGTTCCAAAAACCGAATTAGGGCTCGAATTTTTCAGCTTTTCAAGGCCACCCCGACGCCGGAAACTATCACCTAAAGATCCGGAGTCTCGGCCGGCGATCCCAACGCTTGGGAAGCCGATTGAAGCCGCCGTAAACTCGCCGTTCTTTGTCTCACGAAGAACACGAAAAACCCCAAATAAAATCCGAAAAATCACAAAAAAAAAATCAAATTATTTGTGTTCATCTTATGAACACTATTCCATCATTTTAATCGGATTAAACGCATGGAATAACTCAAGAAAAATCAATTTCGAAAATCGAAACGGGACGAGAAACAGTGGAACCTGGCTCTGATACCACTGTTGGGTTTTCTCGGTTTCTCCGGATCGCTCACGCAGCGGAAAACAAAATATTTACAGCGATCCGTTCCCGTTTCGAAATCTAAAATACGATAATCGGATTATCGAAGTTCTCACAGTGTGCGGATTCGAATCCGCAACCGTTTGGTTCCGTCGGTGCGACACCGCAAGCCGCGCAAAGGCCCGGCCTCTAGCGAAGTCCACGTGATCCTCCCCGCGACGGATATCTTCGAGTTCCTCGTTCTTCGCAGCCCACGAAACCTCCGCCGGTCGCCGTAATGATCGCCGCAACGCGCAGACGATTATCCGTCGAACGAGATTCGGAGAAGCGGCGGAGCAGATCTAGATCTGTCTGGACGCCAGAGAGAGACAGAAACTGAGGAGGGGCGGCTAGGGTTAGCAGCAGCTTGGCCTGCTCAGCCCGTTCGCTATGTTTTATACTAACCGCGCGGTTTTTCATAAAAACCCCCGGTTTATATAAAACCCACTTATTTATCCATCGCCTTGAGAATCATTTGCGTGTGACCCTCTAGGCCCAAGTACCAGTCCAGTTAATGGCCCAATAAGCCTAGTGACTCCTCACTGGCTTTATTAATCAATTAATAACCCTTTATTAATTAATTAATCAATCGAATTGATGTCGCATATCAAATTCGACCGGGCTTCCGATCACGTTGGGTGCCAAGCAACACCGCGTGAACCCGGAAGGTATTTGGGGTTAAGTAACCTACTCTTGGAACCTTTCCGCCGACTGTTACTGCGTAGATATAATCCCTTCATTCGTACAATGCTCTCGAGTCAACTCAGGGCATGGCGAGCTGTCAAATCCTAACCGGTCGACTCACTTGGATTGGATGCCGCTGATGCATATCGGAAAACTCCTTTCCTGATATTATCGTCCGCCCTGGCTAGGGACTTCCGCGCATCATTCTTAGAGCATTCTCTCTCTCTAAGTACCGAGAGCGAATGATTCCTTATTGACACACAATTCCCTTCGACGGTATTCCGCTGCACCCAATCCTTGGCGTATTAGAATCCCATGGCTAGAGATTCGTAGACCAAGGTCAAAGTACAGAAGTCCACCGCCAAGGTGTCCTTAGTGTCTCAGGTCCGAGGACCATCCACGCAACTGCGACAATAGAATCAAGCTGGTTGACAGTGAGGTACAATACCATCCAGCGATTTAGTCGGATCAGTTCAGTGAACTCATTCTCCAATGAGCACCTACAGATTCGCCTTAGTGTCTTCACACAAATGACTTATGAGACCAGTCATCCTCATCATATGAGCAGGAGTAATCTGTACTAGTCTAACCGGATATCCGATGTCCTTCTCGGATATCCTCCGACTAGGAACGATTAAGAATATGTGTGTTTAAGTGATCAGTCTCAGTAGTATGATCTCATCATAATCTGATCACCATAGCACATATTCACGGACTTCATTATGAAACGATAATTAACGCGATTAACACATAATGAATATTATGCCATTTTATTATTAATGAACGAGATTTACATTGTTAGATTGGCTTGTAGGCCACCTAAACTAACAGGACTTAGGTGGGAACTCTCCCTATTAATTAGTAGTATGTAAGATTCAGATGTTGTGAAGGTCATAACCACCTAGCCCAATACTTGGGTGTGTGGAGATCCCACTTTGGAAAGAAGACTTGGCCCAATTTGTCCTCTTTTCTCAATTCAAGTGTAGGATTCAATTGGATTCAACAGTCCTTGTTATAAAACTCTTGGACCATGTCACTTACTCAAAAGGTCATAGCTATTTGTTTATGATGAGGCCCTATTTAATAACAAACATATTATATTATGCTCATTTTGATCAAGGAGAGACCCGTCGCCGTTGAACCATTGCTGTACTAATAGAACCACAGAGATCATTGATGACATGCCATGCCTGTGTTCTTTCTCTTTTTGAAGCTTGTATTAATAATAAAGTGCTGGTTTTGTGCACGTGTTATAGAATGTCTATTATAAAGAAAATTGATTGTTCATACAGGTTCTATAATTTTCACAATAATTACAATCTTGGTACGATATAATTTTCTAATGTAGCTACTTTGAGAAGTCCCGATCTCCATCCGATGTTTATAACGTTAAAACATCTTCATAAGACCATTTCGACGTTCACGAACATGTGTCCAAAGTTGGTACCATCATGCAATGCCGTTAAGAATTCATCTCAAACATATGAAAAGAGAAAAAAACAAAAAGTATATAAGACTCCCCAACTAACAAAACACAAACACAGTAAATGAGTGAAATCACAGTTGAAAACATACCCAAGATTCATGGTAGGCTCATACCATTCAACTGTAATATAAGGGAGGCTCATGCATCTTCCACAATTAAGAATGAAAATTAATACTACATAGCATGAAATCAATCGAGGCTCGTGCAACCTCCATAATAACTTAATAAAAAATAGTATGAAATCAAGCGAGGCTCATGCAACCTCCATAATAAGTTTATAAAAATAGCATAAAATCAAGCGAGGCTCATGCAACCTTCATAATAAGTTATTAAAAATAGCATGAAATCAAACGAGGCTCATGCAACCCCCATAATAACTGAATAATAAAAATATGAAATGAAAGGAATGCTTCTTCAAAATATTAAAGATGGACTCAGAAAAAGGAGTTTTATCATCTATTGGGGTTGCTTAAAAGCCATCCAACCAATAGACTCACTGCTTCTTTCTTCATCACTGTCCATACATTACAACACTCAGATAGGGCTGCAATCATGCCGTGCTAATATCCGAAGACATGCTTGGGTATGGTTGCACGTATGCCTTCCTACTACCCAAACGTGCAATCGGTATACAACTGCAATCATGCCTCCTGCTATCTGAGTGTATGCCTAAGAAAGAAGCACTTCAACCATGTATGCGCACCACCTGTAAGAATAAATGAGAGGAAATAAAAACACCATAGTATCCAAACTATAGATGAACATCAATTTTCAGTGCATATGAATGAAAAGAAACAAAATACAGATATGAATTAAAGTTACATGCCATATAGTGAACGATATAAATATTGTAACGACCCGCCATCCTATGACCGGAGACCCGATCACTAAATGGATGTCGGCCCATTAACTACGGGTTCACACTCGGATCTCACACAACACATCTGGAGGAGTAAGTGCTAAACAAGGCTAAACATAACAATCGCACGGACTACAAAGGTAAACGAGTGCGCAGAAAGGAAAATAATAATGTCCGTATACAGTCCAACAATAGTTACATGTCCAACAAGTTAAATAAGTACAGGCAGAAGGAAAGTACAACAGCATCGGGGCATACCCCGGAACTAAGACAGCTGCTGGTCCGCACACCAAGAAGACACCACGCTTCCGCTCGCCACGAGGTCCACACCTGAAACCGCAAGGAGTGAGCCACACCAGAATTGGGCTCAGTAGGGATCATCCGATCCCCTGCCTCCCACTCACACACCCACAAGTGTAACAACAGGAATATATGGCAATTAAGTAAAGCAGTAAACACAGCACCTAAATCTGATATGAAACGTACGATAAGCAGTGTAGCAAGAACAGTTCTAAGCAACTCGAAGAACCCAACACAGAGTCATGTCTCACAGCCAAAATCCACGAAGCGACTGAACCACACTATCGACCGAAGTCAAACGTCGCCTCCCAACACTACCACCACTGCTCACGCCTGTCCACCCCTACAGTGTTCCGGGGCACTGTAGGGTGAGGCAGTGAGCCAAACTAGGACTAGCTGGAACCAGTGTACCGCCACTGCCAGCTACGTGTGCACACAAGTAGTCTAGACTACTGTCCTACCGTCCGGATTGCCTCTACGCTAGGCCTCAGCGCTTCAGGAGGGCCCTGGGGACCGGCGAACCCCCGTCAAGCCGAAGCTACAGGAACTACCCACAACCTTAACCTCCCAGGCTGCGTCAGGCCAAAGGGCTAAGGGTACCACTCGTAACCTTGATCAAAGGTCACATCAGGCCTAGTGGCTACAGGGGTAAAACAACTCCACAACCAGCTCCACAGCAAGAAACGCGCCGGAAGCTGCCACGACAAACAGGGAAACCCGACCCGCTGAGGCCAAGCAGCAACCCCTCGGATAGCGTACCAGCTACTCCGGCCCGACGGGCTCAAGGTGGTTCTGCTTCCCTCAGCCAAAGGTAAACCACAACATGTACCCCTTCTCCCACCGGTACGGCACAATGCCTCACAGACACCATGACCCTGTCCCCATCGGTCCATGGTGACAAACGTAAACCACAGTCATACCGATCCACAGTTGCATAAGCACACACACACATAGCATGATGTAATTCCACTCACGCAGAAGTCCTCAGTCTCAGTGTACAACGTAAAACATGCAATTTGAGTCGCTCCACAGTGAAAACGCATGATAAAACCAGGTTTACACAGTTCTGTCTTGAATCGCGTCGACCGAGGTCGACGCCATAGGGAGTCGCCTATTTAAAACGTGTCCAGGTCTACAGACGCCATTCACACCGAAATTCCAGATTTACAACCCCTCACTCGGGGTGATTTCCTGCCTAAATGGCGTCATGATGTCCCGACGTCCTTCTGAAAGGCGTCGTCCATCTATGACGTCATTTAGCGTCAAACTCCCTGATCTGACAGAGACATGGCGGAGCGATTTCTGCCTAAAAGGCGTCATGATGTCCCGACGTCCTTCTAAAAGGCGTCGTCCATCCATGACGTCTTTTAGCGCCAGAACCACTATTCTGGGAAACCTTGAACAGGGAGGTTTCTGCCCTAAAAGACGTCGTACTGCCCTGACGTCCTTCTGAAAGGCGTCGACCAGGCACGACGCCGTTTAGCGCCAGAAACCTAGTTCCCTGGTTCGAACCGAGGGTTTCTCCCTTAACCCCAAACGCCCCGAAAAAGCCCCAAAACAAGAAGGGGAGGAAGAGGAACTCAGCCATCATAAGCATGCTACGAAACCACGATCTCAAACACAGCCATTCCCACAAGAAAACCCCCTAAACATGCTCAATCTAGCCCAAACACGTCAAGACACGCCAAGGAAAACATGTGCAACACATGCAAGGTTCGTCCCCCTACCGGTTCTTGAACTTCTCCAAACTCCTCGCCGCCGACCCGCCGCACCGCAGACCGCCGCCGGTACCCTCGAGGACGCCGCCACTCCGCCGGGACGTTAGCCGCCGTCCAGAGAAGGGAACGCCGCAAAGGAGGTGGTGGAGGTAGAGGTGAGAGGTAAGGAGGTGTTGGAGTGATGGAAGAGGAAGAAGAGGGAGGGAAGGGGAAGAAGAGCGTCGGAGAGGGCGGAGAGGGCGAGGAGAGAGAGAGTGAAGGCGAGAATGAGGGAAAGAAGGGGAGGCTCGCGGGGTTAATCCGAATCCAGCTAAAATGCGTCGATCGAGGCAGACGCCTATCAGTCTGACAGGATGGCTGTACTGACAGCGGTCTGAAACGTGTCGATCCACCTGGACGCCGTTCAGACGAAGTGACAGGCCGTACTGACAACGCTCTGGCGCCGTACCCTGACATCGCAAATGTCGCAGTCTGAATTGCGTCGATCAACCTGGACGCCGTTCAGACGAAGTGACAGGGGCCGTACTCTCGCGACCCGAAAACCGCCCACGTGGCGCACACGTGGCACAACAACCAGCAGACCTAAATGGCGTCTACACACCCTGACGCCTTTTGAAAGGCGTCGACAAGTGCTGACGCCATTCAGTCAGAAATCTCAAGACCCCACAGGGTCCAAACCAGGGGATCCGGCCCGAACCCGACCCGAATACTGAACCCGAAACCTCAGTCCTTACAAATATCTACCAAATAGAAATAAAAATAAATCATACATGGCATAACAACTAAGCAAGATAAAACGAAAAAGAGTAAATAAAGGAAACATCTACTAAACCTAATTATTCTCCTCCCAGAGTTGGTATGTAATTTTCTCCCTGACATGGTCCCCTACAACTAGCTCAGCTTGGCTAGGCGCAATGTCAACGGGGTAGTCAATATCTCCATCATCTTCTGCAAATCCACGTTCATTTGCCATGTTAAAATATACATCATGTCCCTCCCTTCGACGAACGAAGTTGTGGACGACAGAACATGCTAGCACTATCTTTCGTTGTGTTTCCCATAGGTACATACAACCCTCTCTTAAGATTTGAAAACGATTCTTGAGCACACCGAACGCGCGCTCTACACAATTCCTCAGTTGTGCATGTCTATGGTTGAACTTCTCTATTTTATTAACATAATGTCGACCACGACCTCTAAAACAACCAATGTGGTACCGTTGTCCTCGATAAGGAGCTAAGAAACTACGCGTGTTTGCATATCCAGAGTCGACAAGATAGTACTTGCCGCGAGGCACCCGAAACCCGCCATGATCCAACGCCCACTTCAATACTCTCATATCTGCTGCAGAACCTTCCCAACCAACAACAATGTATAGAAAAGTGAGGTCGAAAAAGACAACCCCCATTACATTTTGACTTATGTAACCCTTGCGGTTACGAAAGCGACCATGGTCTTTTCGTGGAATATGAGCTATTATATGTGTTCCATCAATCGCCCCAATCGCATCCTACACTGTGCAATGAAAATATAAGACCATGCATAAGATTTTGTTTAGACCATTAAAAATGAAATGCTAGACCATTAGAAATCAAATATCTTGAAGTAAGGATATAAATATGTTTTCCCTCGGATATGAGGGTGACATTCACCCACATTAGAAGGAAGTTGAATAAATTCCGTCTTCAGAGATGCCGATGCCATAGCAACGTTATTGACATAATAGCTGATTGTTTGTGAAGAGTGTTGGAAGTACTCACACAATGCCCCAGTCGCAACACCATGGCCAGCAGCATGTAAGAACATCGCTAGTTGCTCATAGGCAGTGATATGTCATGAGTCAAATAGTAAACCCCTGTCCACTAACATGTCCCTCGGTGCAATAAACATGTTAGGGCTAAGCCTGAATGCCTAATAGGCCCTCCGCTCATGCCCTTGTAGCACTTCTTGTATCCACACATGACCAGTATGTGCCGAAGTAAACATCTTTTATCTAGGCACATTTGTGGCATACTGATCTGATATTGCTTCAATTATGACTTCTTCGATTTCTTCAATCATCTCGTCGTCTTCATGAATGAACTCCATTATTAATTCATTGATGTCTACATAAACCACCATTACTTGTCATTTCAATTCAAAACGGTACATAGTTCAAAAGAATGGTACATCAACGGCTCCTCAGGGACATAAAAAGTACACCAAGCAAAATAAAAAAAAGTAAGAGGACAACTAGAAACAAAAGTACTATCGTGAGACAATATTGCCATGACAACTGTGTTGACACGTGTGATGTAGGGGGATTGGTCATGACTCGTACAATACTTGGAGTGCCCATTGCATATTCTTGACGACTCATTCTTGGTGTCGGTCGACAATGCTCCGCAACATTGTACCGTGCAGCCTCCCCCTCCTCAATTAAGTAGAACCCTTTATATCGAGCTCCTGGAAAACCGTTAACTTGGGCATAACATTCTCCCCAAGTAAGGTACAAACCAGGCTCACTGTAACGACCCGCCACCCTATAATCGGGGATCCGATTACTAAATGGGTACCGAATCATTAATTTGGAACCAAACCAGGATCTAAGTAAGACTGGGAAATAAATAATAAACTAAGCTAAACATTCACATCGCATTGAATTGAAATGAAAGTGCAGGAATTAAAAATTATTACAATGCGACTCGATACAGCAAATAATTACATACTCCAACAGAAAGTAAATAATTAAACATACAGGCCAGAAATAAAATAACAACTACGTCGGGGCATACCCCGGAATAACCGCTGACGGCGCTCAACACACGGCTGCACTGTCCTCGCTAGGTCTGCTGGGAGTCATCACCTGAAAACCGCAGAGGTGAGTCTCAAGGACAAGACTCAGTAGGGATCCTTCGATCCCCACTGCCCACGCACACACCCACAAGTGTAAAATACAGCCGACGGTAAAGTAACAAGCACAGTGGTAAGTACAATTCCTAATTTTCAACGTGAAATCACATGCAGTCGAAATGTATTAAACATGCATATCTCTAAACCAGACGACTAGGGAACCTACAACCGCCGTCTCGATAGAACACGCCAACCACGCAAACAACAGTGGGAAAACCTCGACCCGCTGAGACCAAGCAGTAACCCCTCGGATAGCACTCTAGCTACTCCGGCCCAACTGGCTCAGGTGGTTACTCCTTCCCTCAGCATGAGTCACACTCCGAATGTACCACGCCCACACCGATACTAGCTGACCCCGGGGTTCACCAGGTGACCCTCTCTCACTAGGCGTCACCCCGCCCACGCCCCCACCGGCGCTGTGCTCCACCCACACTAGCACAGGGTGATAAAGTGCTACAACTGTCACTCCAGGTCCACAGTAACACAAAACCCAGCACAGTACGATCCGGTCACGTGAAAAGTCCGCGATCGCATAACACATAACGTAATACCATCCGGTCATGAAGAATCCATCTCTACCGAGTACACTAAGGCATGCACTAACCAACTATCTAGCAATATTTACTGGCATGAATTAGTGTAGTTCTGTCTTGAATCGCGTCGCCCAAGGCCGACGCCATTCAAGCTCCATGTACTGGTTTATATAAAACACTGGCCTCAGAATCTGGCCTAAAAGGCGTCGACACCAGTGGTCGCCTTTTAAAAGGCATCAACGTCTTCAGACGCCATTCAACACAGAAATCCAGAATTTACAGAAACCATTAACCAGGGGATTTCTGCCTTAAAAGGCGTCATGGTTACTCGACGCTATTCCGAATCGCGTCGTCCACCCATGACGTCTTTTAGTCCCAGAATTCCCGAACTGACAGAGCCTTCGTAAGACGATTCCTGCCTAAAAGGCGTCATGATGGCCCGACGCCCTTCAAAAAGGCGTCGTCCATGCACGACGTCTTTCAACGCCACGAACCAGGTCTGTCATGAGCCCGAGGGCTCCCCTTTTCAACCCCAAAATCACCCAAAACAGAGGAGAAAGAGGGGCGAATCCAACCATCAGGAAACCACATGCATAGAAATCCCCCATTTTATCAAGAAGAGCTCCTAAACATGCTTGTTCTACCCCCCGAAATCATAGATCTAAAACATGCTTTAGGAGGAAGAATCATGATTTGAACATAGAATACAATGGGAATCCTCACCCTACCGGTTACTTGAACTCCTCCAAGCTTCAAGCTGTCCACCCGACTCGCCCCACGCCGCCGCCGGTACCGCCGTGGTCGTCCTTACTCCACCGTGACGTCGGCCGCCGTCCGGAGAGTAAAACGCCGCAGTGGAAGTGGAGGTGGTAGTGGTGGGAGCTAGGTATGGGATGGAGTGGAGGGAAAGATGAAATGGTGGAAGGAAAAGAGGGAGGAGAAGGGGCTGCCGCCGGGATCGCCGGAAGGGAGGAGAGAAAGAGAGGAGGAAGAAAATGAGGGAAAGAAGGAGGGCTCGCGGGGTTAACCAGAGACTGGATAAAACGCGTCGACATAGACGGACACGTATCAGGTGATGTGACGGCTGCTCTGACAGGACTCTGAAACGCATCGTTCTATACAGACGCCGTTCAGGAGACATGTCAGGGCCGTACTCTGACAATCATAGAGTCGCAGTCTGAAAGGCGTTGTCCCATGCGGACGCCGTTCAGACGACACGACAGGGCCGTACTCTCGCGGACCAAAGCCAGCCCACGTGGCACCCACGTGGCAGAACCTAAAACGCGTCTGCAACGGTGGACGCCGTTTAAACCGCGTCGAGCCCGGCTCGACGCGAAACATCACAGAGTCTGTGCCCCACTGGAGCCTGAACTACAGGGTCCGACCCCGAAAACCGAATCCGAAAGCCTCAGTCCTTACACTCACGACCAACCCACACAACGTAATACTTAAAACGTCCCATTCTTAGTTAGAATCATATACCTGCAGGGGACGTACAAGTAGAAATTGCAATTTATAGTAATATAATAGACATAACCAAACACATTTAATTGAAGTAGGTTATGACCACAACAAACATGACGCGCGATAAGAAAAACATGATCAAGAACATAAGATTAACATTCAAGTGCAACTGGTGCAAGCATGATAAAAGGAAAGAAACAAGCAAAATATTAGGACCATACAAAACAACTAAAGTCAACTAGTCCAAGCTATAACCCAGTCAAGCTTCTCCTCCTTCGGCAGAGCCATGTAGACGGACCGAATGCCCGGTGTACCAAGCAAGTTCACACCCTTGAAGTACAAAGTACACGGCAGGTAGCAACTAAAGTCAACTAGTCCAAGCTATAACCCAGTCAAGCTTCTCCTCCTCCGGCAGAGCCATGTGGACGGACCGAATGCCCGGTGTACCAAACAGATTCACAGCCTTGAAGTACAAAGTACGCGGGAGGTTCGGGATACGTCGTAGATCGTCCATACACTCTTTGACTGTCGGGATCCTATCTTGTACATCCGCCGGTGTATCGGACACATTGGTGCCGCCACTGGAACCCCTTGATGAAGCCTTATCTGCTCTCAGGTCCCTCATAACTTCAGTGCGATGATGCAATGCACTGGAGAAAGAGAGTACTGCTTCGTCCCCAATACTTCTTTTACCCCGACGTTTTGAGGATGATGCTCCCTTCTTCTGAGGAGAAATGACTTCGTCTTCATTTGCCCTATGTGCCGGCGGGGAAGGTGTCCGAGTGGAGTAATGAGATTGGGCAGGAACAGAACCAACACTGTAATGTTGTTCATATCCACCGTACGATGAGCTCTGAAGTTGCTGGGATATTGACATAAGATCGTCACCTGTTATAGAACCAGCATTGGCATAGTGAAGGGCATTAACGTAATCACCAATAGCTATATGACCTTCGACATAGTCTTCATTGGGCTGCACAGACGGTGGCGGGGCTTGCAGTTGATCCACTCGCTGTTGTGGCTGTGGTGGGGGGTCCACGGAATGTGGAAAATTGTTGCGGTTCGCAACCCTGCGTCCACGTCTATTCACATGTTGTGACGCATGCATAGACCCTTCCGCATCTCCCCCATTCGCCATGCTATTGGCTGTCATGTGAACCATCTCTTTCAAGAACTGAAACGTTTTACCTTTTAATGTACGAAGGGCACTATTTGCCTGAAAAATTAATGGACATGTGATTACGTTTGTGTTACTCATTAGCAATAGCAAAAAAAAGTGTTATTATCATAGCAGATTGTTCTTACTTCAATGGCTTGCTCCCATGATTCAACTCCAGGCACAGGCTTTTTTGCTTCATCATCCCAACCCCACCCACTTCTTTTAAATAACGCATCAAGTTTGACATAAATCCCTTTGAGGACCTTCCATCGATTTTGTAGTTGGTCCTTGTTGTAATTTAGATGACTTGCAGCATTGAAGCTGGGCGCGATCTAGTGCCAAACTTGCATTTTGAATGTCCCCTCGATATGATTTTCTTTGTCATATTCCTCCATCAGAAGCTGAATGAGGATTTTGTCATGGTCGACAGCCCAGTTTGGGGCACGAGTCGTAGCAGTGCCCTCAGTTGTAACTGGACGTTTACCTTTGTTCCCTTTTAATGAAGAGAAACATCCCACCAAAGTGGAGGACGAGGATAAATTTTCAAAAAAAAAACATCTACTTAAAAATCTAGACAGAAATGTAATCCACTATTAAATTTGTATACGATATACCAAATATTGTTCTCATCAAATAAATGAAAATGACCATTATAAAAAAAAACAAAATATAAGAAGTAAGCATAGACTCACCGGAGGAGGACATAGTATGTTTGCGCTTTCTACGATTCCTAATGATAAGAAAGAACAAAACATAAGTGAAGCGAAGTGATGACTAATTTATCTATTACTTATTTTGCTAGTTAGTCATCAAAAGTAGGGAAAACATTAATATACAATACTCGGAAATACTCTAGACATGTTTGGAAGTTGTTGTGAATTTTACAAACAAAAGAAGAAAACAAACAAGCTGGCCATAAGTAGACTGAAAATGTTGTTTTATCAAGAATTAACATGGAAACACTTGTTAGTAGCACAAGGTTCTGAAACTGGATATAAAGATATGTAAAATAGTGAAAAGAGATCATCAATTAACTTTTATTAATTTCAGGTATGCCATACTTCACATATTCTCACCACCTCAGCTGGGCATTAAACCAGTCAATTTATAATACAGGGTACTAACCACCTCCATAAAACTAAGTCAGCATATCTAAAAAACCCAAGTTTATTAGGTTAATTCACTGGTTATTCTGGAATACTTCATCCCATTTGACTACATCAGGTTAAACTCTAACAGCCAGCCCAAATCAAAGTGCTACTAAGAGTACACATTGTCCTAGTTAAAGTAAACTCTAATAACAACAATAATCATAATAGGATAAGGAGAATCCGCAGGATCTGTACCTGGGAACTCTCCTCCTCCCTGCAAAAGCAAAGAACACACAACTGAACTATATTGTGGGAGGAGTGAGAAACAAAACCAGCTTATGGAAAATTAATGCTTTGTCTCAGGCAGGGAGAACCACCTTGATCAAGTCTACTCTCTCAGCTATCCCAAACCACATTATGGCAACCAGACTTCTTCCAAAGGAGGTGCTAAAGGATTTATGTAGATGAGATTGGTTTGGAGGTTCTTAACTGATGATGTGCCTCTATGGTTAGTGATACTGGGGGCAAAGTATTTGAAAGATAAAAATTTTTTGGATGTCACTCAATCGGGGTCCAGCTCCTTCATATGGAATGCCTTCCTGTATGTTAAAGAAGATGTTAAAAGAGGTACCTTTTGGAATGTTAATTCTTGTTGTTCTATTAATGGAAGGACCAATGGGTTCCTAAGCATATGACTTATATAGCTACAGAAACAGGGGATTAGCTAGGATGGGCAAGAAAGAGAGAGTTACCCATATGACTTATATACCTATATGTGCTCAAACAACATATTAGTTTATTTGCCTCCTTAGGTTAATAAATCTTAACTATATACAAAAGTTTAAATAAATCATCTACCTTCAAAAGGGGTCATCAAAGGTAGTGATTTTTAGGATTTATTTGATCCTTTTTACATCTTAATGCTCAACACAAATTGGGCCAAGGAAAGGCAGGAAAAATTGGTGTCATCATATATAAGAAAGTGAAAACAAACAAGTTGAATCCTATTCCACTACATCAAAGGTGAAGCCAATTTCTTCTGCGTTAAGGTACTATGTCCTCTTCATATATCCCACCAACTTCTGTGGGAAATATTCCACATCACTAGTTTGTGGGGGACCAATACAAGAAAAGGAATCCTCCCCGGATGTCTACTCTGCTAAAATCTTGATGCAATTTCATACTTTGGGAATAAGTTATGGAACACAAATCAAAAGTTATTATATGACACTTGTTTTTTTAAACTCAACTCATTGAGCTCCATATAGCTCAGCTCTAATGCCCAGTGAGAAAGGTAAACCAATGGCGATAATTATGTAGCCAATTTGAGTTTACATGGAGGACCAATGGGTTCCCGAGCATATTGGCCTTTAGACTGTAGCTTGAAACCATAGTGCTTGGGTGAATAAAAGCCCAAATGGAGGCCTTTAAGTGGTTCCCAAGAATGATATCTCTCACCAACCCAATCCCACATCAAAGCAGACTCAGTGGGATTAGTAATAAGAGCCCCCCAAAAGGTCTAAGAACTCATCAATGGGAATTCTTGAAAAGTAGACTTGCTACATCAACTCTTTGAACCACAGGTTGTCAGTCAGATTCTAGGCATTCCACTTCCACAAATCCCATCAGACCCGATGGACAAGCTAGTATAGGGCAGATCAGAAGATGGAATATGGTGTTTTATCAAGAATTAACATGGAAACAGGAATATTCCGCACTTTATTCACAGAACCGGATGAAAAACAAATTAGGAAGGTAATGCATTACAGTTTAAATACCGTACTTTACGATGTTTATTTGGCATGGCATGAGGAAAAAATCGAACGGCATGATCTTAAACAAAGCATGATCCCACACAAAGAGGAAAACCACATCACAGGGAAGGACGAACACAAACACAGGGGAGAAGTTCAGAAAAACCGGTTAATCTAAGCTGAAATTGCCGCCGGTGATGGCTCACGGTTGGAAGCCGATGAGGAAGCCACAGAGGAAGAACGCTCGCGAACAGCACGACCGAATGTGCAGCTGTTGTCCAAGCTGTGCATCGCCACCAAGTGAGGTCTTCGCCTCAAGGTGTATAAATAGGCGAAGGACGGAACTATTGTGTTTGAACGGGAGAAGGGAGGGTCAAAGTGATGGGAACGATGAATGCAAAAGCGACCTGTGGATGGGAACGATCGCTGCTCTGCAATCCCATGACCCTTTCGGGAAGAGGGAAAGGACCGTATCGATGGCAGAAGAAATCCTAGAAACAGCCTGACCTGTCACCATGGCTAGCGTGGGTGGAAGAAACCAGTGACATGCGCAGCGTGCGGGTGGCGGAGCAGATGTACGACTCGGCGGAGCATGTGACCATTTCGGCAGGGGCACGCGCAGGCATGGCGAGAGGGGCGAGCGCAGGAGGGCGACAGGGAGGGAGGGTGGGTTTCGCAGTGGGCACGGGCGATGATGGGGCTTGTCGTATGCTTGCCCCTACAAAATATCAGTAGAATACACAATTCGTGGGGGTAAGCCAGGATGGCTTATTCGCCTTATTCGCCGAATACGCCATTTCGGGCAGTTTAAGCCATTCCTCGTGTCAAAATGAAAATAGACCTATTCTCCTGCTATTCGTCCCTTATTCGACTGTATTTCGTAATCAAAGTGGGGCTAAAAGTATGTGAAAAGAGTATAATCCAAAGAAAGGAAAAATTCATGAATAGCCATAAACAAAATTTGTCATTTGGTTCCTTTTGAAAACATTATCAATTGCTTTGAAAAAGGACTTTCAGTCGCTCCGCCCGATGAATACCAAAAAAGGCTAAAGAAAAGAGCCAACGAATCTAATTTTCTGTTGACTAGAATTCTAAAGTACTAAATAAATTTTACGTTATAATTTTTTGAAAAAAAATTCATACAACTTATTTTACATAAAATACAGACCCTAAATGCAAGTGTTGACTTGTCGTCGGTGCAGTCAGTGGGTAAATTAGTACACGTCATATGCCAAGAATTAAACATGCATGTATGCGACGAATGGCTCTTCGATAGAGGTCAGGAACTGAAGCGTGTCCGTGAGACCTAGGGCTGTCAAAATGGGCCCAGGCCCGTTAACAGACCCGTTTGGACCCGTTAGTTATGGGTCTAGGTATACCCGTTTACCCATTAAATTTTCTATTGTCGTACATTGCAAAAATTTGTGAGCTAATTTTTTAGAATTTAGACCTAAAATCAAACCAAATTATTTGGCACATAGAGATTTAAAATAAATAAATTCTATACTAGGCCCATTTATCGTCCAAGACCCGACCCATTTACCCATTTATCCATTACCTTTATTGGGTCTGAACCGGGTCCGGGTATATTCACTTTGGGCATGGGTCTACCCAGACCCGAACCGTTGACAGCCCTAGTGAGACCGATACTAAAAGGATAAGATATTTTACGTTTTAACTCTTAAAAATATAGCTTATTTGCATTTGAACTCTTCTAATTTTGATATTTACAAATAAATATTCAGAATCTCTTGTAAATTGACGAATGACTTTAAATTACGAAAACCCCTAAGAATGTTACAAATGAACTTCTGAAAATGATTTATTTGTAAGAAAGTTATAATTATTTAGGTCTATTTTTACATGGTTCGGCTAGGAAGACTTTTTTGTAGTATCAAAAGTTTATAAAGGTCAAAAAATAAAAAATAAACAGTTGAAATTTCTAATGGATGCCCACCACATCCGGGCCTAACACCTAACTTCCGCTGGATACAAAAGTCTCCGCGTGGTGTAACCTTCAGAGAAACTTCGTGGATGTAGAAAATAATTGGGATTTTTGTATGTATACTCTCGAGAACCAGTATATTCTTATCTATACCCCCAACTAAATATTATACAAAATACTCCTAAAAATTTTGAAAACATTGTGCTTATGCCCTCTATCGAAATACCGTTAACTCCAACATAATATGTCAAAAGATTACATATATTTTACCTATTTGCTCCTTCATTCACTAGAATGTTGCATATATGCTCTTGATTTTATCAAAATTTACGGAATCTTTCTAACATATTCGATAGGAGTTAGTTGTATGTTGATAGAGGGACATACCTATATGCCCCTAAATTTACTAGAATGTTGCATTTATGCTCTTGATTTTATCAGAATTTACAAAACTTTTCTAACATATTATGTTGGAACTAATGGTATGTTGACAGAGGGACATAGCTGCAATGTTTGTAAGGTTCTCTAGAGTATTTCATATAATATATGAGAGTTGGGGTATGAATACAAATATGTTAGTTTCTAGGAATACATATGCAAAAGAACTCCAAATAATTTGACTCTTTGATGATACACAATGGAATACAGAAGATCTTGGGGGTATATTTATAATATGCCGATGTGTGGTTAAATGGTTAGATTACCGTATCTTGCAAAACTCATAAGTAAATCATGAATGCACAAGAAGATTACTAAATGGTTTGGTTAAACGAAAAAGGTGAAAGATTATTAAATGGTTCGATTAGTGTCCTGCAAAACTTATCACTAAGAGGTTGTTCGTTTTAGTGTAAAACTCTATAAATGAACGGTTTTAAAATCACCAGTTTTAAAACAGTGAAATTTTCTTGTTTTATAATCAGGAGATGTTTGTTTGGTTGTTTGTAAAACAAAACAAGAGAGATGCTTTAATCTTCTTGTTTTACTTTACAGTGAACCTTTGCTGTGAATTAAAATAAGAGAATTTGACTGTCAAGTAGGCTGACAAGGTCCAAACATTATTTTACTTTACACTGTTTTACATCATTCCAAACAATCGTAAAGACTGTAAAATGAAACAATTATTTCAAAATAATTCCTCTTCCTCGCGAGGGTCTCCTTTGCCGACTTCAGCGGAAACTTGCCGCGACCTCTGGCGGAACAACAAGCTGCTCCGGCGGTAGCCATCTAGGGGAGGGGGGGCGCCACTGGCTTTTCCTCCCTAGCCTTTGTTCTTTCTTTCATTGCTCGGTCACTTTGTTCCTTGTGCTAGCCGTCTGTTACCCCAATGCGCTGACCCCTCAATCTTCTTGTTTGTTCTCTACCACCTCTCTCACACCTCCCCTTTCTTGTACCTATCTTGTATCGTTACCTTGCTGCCCTCACCCACCCACCCACTAACCCCACTCTCTTTTAGGCACTTGTTGGCTTTTGGCTACCTCTATGTTTTTGTTGCGCTTTTCTTTAGTGAAGGTTTAAACAACCATATATGACAAAAGAAATAACATTAATGTTTATTCTAAAGAGAATAAGCAATTTTAACATTTCTATCTGAATTATTTATTCTTCTTATTTTAAGATAAACTATTTCCATCCGGTCAGTGACAAACTCGAAAATTTTATTTAAGAGGGGCCAAGTTAGAAAGATTTTTATTGGGGAGGGTAAAGAAATTATTTAAAGAGATACAAATACAATGTCGCAGAAAATTGGATGACGCCATGCCTAAAGAAAAAAGACAAGCTCTTACCGATATGAATCTTTTTCTATCTTGAATCCATTTTTATAATAGAAAATGGGTCAGAAAGTCAGATGACAGGTCTTTTGTTTACATCCCTAACTCTAATCAAATGTGTTACAGAGATTCTGTCAATATTTCCAATGAAATTCGAAGTATATCTACAAAAATATTAGAACACCTCTAACATATTACGTTAAAATGTATAACTAAAATTTTGATAAAGATATCGAAGATTTGTATAACAATAATTAGATTGAAAAAATGTACATAACATAATGGTTTACAAGAGTATTTATATAAAAATCTCAAAAGTACAAGCGATTCACTGTAAGTATGACTAGTAGCTATAACCATATTCTTTTGTAGTGGTTAGGACTCCAAATGCTACCTTGATTTTTTAACTTTTGGTCTATTATTTGAGTTTCAAAGATAGATGCAAAAATATAAACAAATAAATTATTTTTTTTTCATATATAAACGTTCTGAAATTCAGCCATTCCATAAAAAAGCTAGATGCAAAAATAGAAACACTTGTTTCTGCATCTATCTTTTAATTTTTTTAATACATAAAAAGGTTTATATGTATATAGCATGAATATTTGTTAAAAATATAATTTGCTTAAAAAGTAGGTGACTAAATTGTGACTATTTAAGTTTGTGACTTTTTTACGATTCTCAAACTAAATCATAATTTATTCGATATATGCATATATATTAAAATAAAAGATGTGATTAATAATCCATGGTTGAGTTATATGATTTTTCTTGAGGTATGGTCTTTACTGGGTTTGCTTTTTGTGAGGATTTTGGTTTTGGAGAAATAATCTATGGATGCAATATCTATGAACTAAAATCGGATGAGGATTTCGATCATGTGATCTGAAAATTGAATTCAATATCTATGAGTTAAAATTGGAGAAACAATGAGGATTTTGATCATGTGATGTGAAAATTGGATTCAATTACCATTGACATCCCTGGCCGCAGGTGGTGCTGAGTGTATGAGTGCAGACAGGTTAGATTCAATGCGGATCCAATGTGAATCCATGACTTTTTTTTATAGATTGTCAGTTTAGAAGAATTAATCTATAAGTTAACCGTCAGCGGTATAATCGGATTCTTAATATACCATATGCATTTGGCTGGAAGCAATTTGTATCTAGTATCCTATATATCTATGAACTTAAATATAAACTAATAATCAGCGGAATAATCAGATTATTAGTTACAGTAGGCCAGCCGAATAATCAGACGATTGTATTCTTTTGGAGTGGATAGAAACAGGAATACTTGCTTTATAAACGAACATTAAAACAGAAGGTAAGATGAAACTACTTCTGAGAAATGGCTTCATTACGAGTTTCTCTGAAACGCCTATAAACAAGTTTAAGAGTAATTGCACAAATGTTATTGGGCTCGGCTAGTTAGGATATTATTTTACTACACATTGGGGTTCAATTTTTTTATTTTCAGAATTTTTTAGATCATTTGATCGGAGATTGAATTGTACGAATAGTGTCGGACATGGTAGGTCAGACCTTTAAAAAATTTCAATTTTTATTTTTGTGTCTGCTCTGCAAGGATTATTTGTAAGTAAATACAAAAGAGTCCCCAGTATAACAATTCCAATGTTTGAAAAGAAGAAAAAACGACCGACATATTCATGAGCAAGACAAAAGCAAGGATTGTTTTAAAAGATAAATGCTGTCGAATGAATTAGTTAAATAAAGTAATTAAAGCACGACAACACATCCTTAAATATTAAGTGGAGTGATGAAATAAGGGAGCATAGTTACTTCTTGATGTTGACTTAGACTGACCAGATAAATCTTCCTCGTAATTGTCCTCAGGACGTAGTCTCACTTCACTGTGGGACGAACGGTTGCCTGAAAACCTAAGCACCAACTCGCCGTTGGCCACTTTCGGCACCGACGTGGACAATAGTTTCTTTCCATTTCCTAGCAAGAGAGGAATATGCTAATGTGTCAATATGTTGATCGATGTAACAGGAATTCTAATTAATTTTTCTCAGTGTTATTATTAACCAAAACCATAAAATAATTGATGCAAAATGTAATCAGATATTGGAGCCATTACTTACGTATCGTCCAAAATCGAGCCTTTGCTATGTGGGCAAACCTGCTGCCTCCGCCTCCCCCGCACCAATCCAGAAGCATGGGGCACCCCAGGATGCTCAAATCTCCAAGCGTGGGCGGCAACAACAAATGTTCGTCGTCCATGGTTGAGAAGCGGGCCAGCTGACAATCGACTACTGTCATCTTTCTGAGTGGTGGTGGTCCAGTAGAAGGTGGGCCGCCCCAGAGCTCAATGGACCTGAGCCTGGGGCAATCCCATATGTGCAGCACCTCGAGAGCTGGCAGAAGGTAGAGAGGCACCATCGACTCCAACTCGGGGCAGTCGCGCACAGATAGGAGACGGAGGCAAGGGAAAGCCCCGCTCAATGCTGCCAGCTCCCATGTCACCCATTTGCCCATGTAACAAAATGCCAACTCCTCTAGTACCGGGAATCCCACGCTGGCTTGGCCGCAGAACTCAGGGCCCAAGGCCATCACCTTGCCCATGTTCTTAAACTCGAGG
This sequence comes from Zantedeschia hybrid cultivar, assembly GCA_030544215.1. NCBI lineage: Eukaryota > Viridiplantae > Streptophyta > Magnoliopsida > Alismatales > Araceae > Zantedeschia > Zantedeschia hybrid cultivar. The sequence continues at coordinate 79,700,670 of JARZZO010000005.1, read as the reverse complement.
TGCTTGAGCGATGGGAGCTGGCCGAGCGGTGGGATATATGTGCACCGCCTACACATGTCTATGGCAAGTCGCACGAGCTTGGAGAGGGGCGACGGATCACCTGCCATCCAAGAGGGAAGTCTCGGACCACCATAGCCATCTATTCTCAACACCTCAAGATTGTTGGGAGGTTGGAGGCTCTCCAGCACTTGCATTTGCACATGGGATGAGGCTGGTTTTTCACGTTTCCAGGAGAGGAGTAGTTCCCTGATATTTTGTTTATTTCTCAAATCAGCGACTGCAGCATCATTTGCAATGTTCATCACCCACTGGAGGTTTGAAATCTCAAGTCTGTCCCTCAGATAAACCAAGTCTTTTAACTCTTCTATTCCACCACATTCCTCATTTGAAGGTTGGAGTGACAAGCAGTTGAGCTGTTCGACTGTTGACCCATGGAGATCCTCATGAGAGATTGGGTTCCTTCTAAATCCCACCCGGAATTCATCCAGTGCACGAAGGCTTGTTAGTTTGCCAAAGCCTCTAGGAAGAAACTCAGTACTAGTTCCTTCAATCTTGAGACACCGTAGGTTAATCAAGTTTTTGAAATCTCTAGGCAACCTTGTAAGGCTTCTACAGTATAACATGGACAGGGTCTGCAGATTATAGAGCTTGCAAATAGAATCAGGCAAGCTTGCAATACCAGTGTAATCAAGATTGAGATAGCGCAAGTGCTTCAGATTGCCAATTGGATCTGGCAGTTCATTTAGTCTCAAAAAACGCAAATCCAGTGCCCTCAAAGACTGTAGTAGTAGCAACATTTGGCCTGGGAACTTCAAATCCCCCAATGGCGCTTTGATCAAAAGTGTTCTAATGGCCCACGGCGCACTCAACAGTGTCTTTTCTAGGGTCTCAAGCTTTTGATTAACTACAGAGAGATGGCGGACAGTGTTTAGATAGGGAACATGTGCATGGCCATCTCCTTCCATTTGGAAGAATTCTTGCCCTGAAATGTGTTGTGCTAGATCGTGAATGAGATCGTGAATCACAAAACATGGATCTTCTTTATTGACATGGAGACCCGGATAGTATTGAAAGGATGACCTCTGCACTAATTCTTTAAAATACATGTTGCCAACATCTTCAGCTTGTTTACTGTCCTTGCACTGGAGAAATCCTTGTGCCATCCACAGTTGGACTATGTGATTTTTCCTAAATACAAAATCTTTGGGAAATGCAGAGGCATAAAGAAAACACTGCTTCAGATAACTTGGCAAGTGAAGATAGCTGAGCCTAAGTGCAGGAATGATCCCATCAACTTGACCACCTAAATCCCATATGTTGCTTTGCAAGACTTCTTTCCAAACATTTACATCAGTCTCATAGCTGAGAAGACCTCCCAATGACTTTGCAGCTAAAGGCAAACCTCCACATTTTTTGACAATCTCCTTACCTATTTCCACTAAGCCTGGACAATCCTCAGGATCTCGATCAACAAATGCACTCTTAATGAACACCTCCCAACAATGATCAACAGACAAACAATTCAAGCGATGGAAAGGCGTTGTCTGCATGATCTTGGCAACAGGTTCGATCCTCGTGGTTGTTACCACTGCACTCCCTTGAGCACCAAATGTCAACGGTTGCTGCAAGCTCTCCCACAGGCTCAGTTTCTCATTCCATACATCATCCAAGACGAGCAAAAACCGCTTCCCATCCAACAAGTTTTTCAATTTCTCTTGAAGCACACTAAATTCTGTTAGACCGCACTCCCGTTTGGTGAGAGATTGAATGATTCTTGCGGTCACCTTCTCGACTCTGAAATCATCTGATACAGAAATCCATCCCTTGATCTGAAAATGGCCACATATTCTATGATCATTGTAAACATGCTGGACAAGGGCCGTCTTCCCCACACCCCCCATTCCTACTATTGGGAGGACGGAGAGATTTGTTTTCTTGCGTTGATCTGAGTACAACAACCAGTTGACCACCTTCTCCAGATCCTCCTCCCGTCCATAAACTTTGGGTTCTTCAGCAATATGACTGGTTGGCAGATGGTCTCCAGTGTTCTGAGAGTACTGCATCTCTCCATCCCCCTCCCTCAAATGCAAGGCATCACGCTGCTTTGAGATCTCCTCAAATCTGCCCCGGATCTTCCCAATCTTGTCTGCTATCTCACCCCAGATAGACGCATCCGTTGAAATTGACGGAATTGTCAATTTGCTTACTGGAGAAGCACCACTAGTGCCTCCCTGGTGTGCAGTTTCAGGAAGAAACCATCTCCTCCAGATCTTCTGAAATATGCCCTGCACCTTTCCGAATCGTGTCAGCTAGCTAGTTCGCCCGCCCCTAATTTATAAGTGACGCATCTGATGGAAATGAAGAAGTAGTTCTCAGGTTGCTTACCTCTTTTTGGGCCTGCTGATGAGCAAGAGGTGCAGCCTCATCGGCCAGGATCCGATCCTCCACCTCCGCCCGTAGGAGTTCATATTGGTACTCGTCCAAGACGTCGTCGGCATCGTAGGCGACGCCCTTGAGCTCCTTCAGCCAGAGGCTCACCGACTCCTGCTGGATCTCCATCCTCTCAGCATCGCTGAGGACGGCGTGGATCCTGCGCGCCATCCTCTGCAGTGCCTCCAGGTCCTGCTGGACTTGAATGTGGTGGAGGGGTTCAGATCGAAACCGCAGCAGCTTCTCAGCCAGCTCGTCGATCCGAGGAAGTAGTGCGTATGCCATCTCTCTCTTTCTGCCTCTCCGTCGCTGGATGTTGATGAAGGGAAGAAGAGCGGAGCTTTCTTGTAGACTGGTTCTATGTATGTAATAGACTGTTGTAGAGTTGACCTATTGAGCGCATTATTATGTCATAGCATGTCAGTTATGCCTGTCAACTTTCAGTGAGTGTTTCAATTTTTACATCTATTTTTATTTTTAATTTAAAACTCGAAAATAAAAACCAAAGTAAACAAAAATTTCTGCTGTAGTCGTGGCTATATTAAGAAATTATTGAAAATCATTGTTGTTATTTTATTTTCAATAAGCTTTCTTCTATTAATTTATTAATTTAAACTTACAAAATTTTAATATATGTAAAAATTAATAATCTATAAATTTTAACTTTTAAAGTATACTTCATCTATCATTCTAAATCTAGGCCCTAAACTTTTACATGAAATAAAACTTAAGAGTAATACCTGTTGTAATGCCATGCATTGCAATCTAACGTGGATGGCAATGTATGACACAGTGGCCGTCCGATTAGATCTAGATCGACGACAGTTGTGTAGCCCTTCTAAAATTTAGGAGGCCGTTTGGGGTGTTTTTTATTTTTTAATTCTTCTGTCAAATTTTTTTTAAAAATTTAAAACATCCAATCAAAAATCCGACGATGTATCTGAGTTGCTTGGGTTGGCCCCAATCCGACAGTATATATATTTTTTAAGAAAAAAAATATTGTACACATAAATCGAGATTTGCGTCTATTTTTTTTTTAAAATATATATATAGTCGGGTTGGAGCCGACTCGAGCAACCCATCGGATTTTTGATCGAATGTTTCATTTTTCTTTAAAAAAGTCCGACAAGAAAACAAGAAAAAAAAAGACACCTCCCCCCAAACGGTCCCTAGATTTTAGACGGACTACACAGCAGCCGTCTGATTTGAGTCTGATTGGACGATTACAGTGCTATGCATTGACGCATGGTAATAAGGCAAGTATTATTCAAAACTTAATACTGTATAGGATAACAACTTTCGGAGATATATAGAAAAGACTAATCGGGTGTTACACTTTACGATTTAAAAAAAGAAAAAAGAACAAAATATGTACTCTTGATTTGACAACGTGGTTATAAAAAATTACCTCTATTGTTATTTTAATCACTTGACATTTGAGTTATAGATGTATATTACCTCATCGTGGGACAGTGCAGTTATTTTTTATTTTTCATTTTTTTTTGAAACTAAAACGGTTCCATTCATATATATTCAAAGAAGTGTACAAAAATCTGTTGTTAAGGCAGAGAGTAATTGAAGGGGAACAAGGGGGAAATCTCAGGAGGATTGTGATCTAGAGGAGGCTGCTAACTGAGCCAAGTCATGAGCCATCCGATTACCAGATCTAGGCACAAAAGAGACGGATAGCAAAGGCTCCGAACTAAACCTATGTTGACATTCATTGATTAATGCCAAGACTTTCCACGGAGGAGGGCGCTGGCCATAAATGGCCTGGATAATGGAGAGGGCATTTCCCTCAATGATGACAGGTTTTCGAATGAAACTGGCTAAAGTAATACCATGCAACTGTTAGTTTAGATGGCCTACAAGTCAATCTGACTATGTAAATCTCGTTCATTTATTAATATAATGGCATAATATTCATTATGTGTAAATCGCATTAATTCTCGTTTCATAATGTAGTCCGTGAATATGTACTATAGTGATCATATTATGATGAGATCATACTATTGAGACTGATCACTTAAACACACATATTCTTAATTGTTCCTAGTCGGAGGATATTCGAGAAGGACATCGGATATCCGGTTAGACTAGTACAGATTACTCCTGCTCATATGATGAGGGTGACTGATTGTTAATTTTAGGTGGCCTACAAGCCAATCTAACAGTGTAAATCTTGTTCATCTATTAATATAATGACATAATATTCATTATGTGTAAATCGCATTAATTCTCGTTTCATAATGAAGTCCGTGAATATGTGCTATAGTGATCAAATTATGATGAGATCATACAAATGAGACTGATCACTTAACCACACATATTCTTAATTGTTCATAGTCGGAGGATATCCGAGAAGGACATCGGATATCCGGTTAGACTAGTACAGATTACTCCTGCTCATATGATGAGGGTGACTGATCTCATAAGTCACTTGTGTGGAGACACTAAGGCGAATCTGTAGGTGTTCATTGGAGAATGAGTTCACTGAACTGATCCAACCGAATCGCTGGATAGTATTGTACCTCACTATCAACCAGCTTGATTCTATTGTCGCAGTTGCGTAGATGGTCCTCGGACCTGAGACACCAAGGACACCTTGGCGGTGGACATCTGTGCTTTGACCTTGGTTTACGAATCTCTAGCCCCGGATTCTAATACGCCAAGGATTAGGTACAGCGGAATGCCGTCGAAGGGAATTGTGTGTCAATAAGGAATCATTCGCTCTCGGTACTTAGAGGGAGAATGCTCTAGGAAGGATCCGCGAAAGTCCCTGGCCAAGGCGGACGATAATATCGGGAAAGGAGTTTTCCGATATTCATCAGCGGTATCCAATCCAAGTGAGTCGACCGGTTAGGGTTTGACAGCTCGCCATACTTTGAGTTGACTCGAGAGCAATGTACAAATGAAGGATTATATCCACGCGGTAACTGTTGGGTTTTCTTGGTTTCTCCGGATCGCTCACGCAGCGGAGAATAAAATATTTTACAGCGATCTGTTCCCGTTTCGAAATCTAAAATACGATAATCGGATTATCGAAGTTCTCACCGTGTGCGGATTCGAATCCGCAACCGTTTGGTTCTTCGGTGCGACACCGCAAGCCGCGCAAACGCCCGGCCTCTAGCGAAATCCACGCGATCCTCCCCACGACGGATATCCTCAAGTTCCTCGTTCTTCGCAGCCCACGAAACCTCCGTCGGTCGCCGCAATGATCGCGCGGACGCCAGAGAGAGACAGAAATTGAGGAGGGGCGGCTAGGGTTAGCAGCAGCTTGGCCTGCTCAGCCCGTTCGCTATGTTTTATACTAACTGCGCGGTTTTTCATAAAAACCCCCGGTTTGTATAAAACCCACTTATTTATCCATCGCCTTGAGAATCATTTGCGTGTGACCCTCTAGGCCCAAGTACCAGTCCAGTTAATGGCCCAATAAGCCCAGTGACTCCTCACTGGCTTTATTAATCAATTAATAACTCTTTATTAATTAATTAATCAATTGAATTGATGTCGCACATCAAATTCGACCGGGCCTCCGATCACGTTGGGTGCCAAGCAACACCGCGTGAGCCCGGAAGGTATTTGGGGTTAAGTAACCCACTCTTGGAACCTTTCCACCGACAGTTACTGCGTGGATATAATCCTTCATTCGTACAATGCTCTCGAGTCAACTCAGGACATGGCGAGCTGTCAAACCCTAACCGGTCGACTCACTTGGATTGGATGCCGCTGATGAATATCGGAAAACTCCTTTCCCAATATTATCGTCCGCCCTGACCAGGGACTTTCGCGCATCCTTCCTAGAGCATTCTCTCTCTAAGTACCGAGAGCGAATGATTCCTTATTGACACACAATTCCCTTCGACGGTATTCCGCTGTACCCAATCCTTGGCGTATTAGAATCCCGTGGCTAGAGATTCGTAAACCAAGGTCAAAGCACAGAAGTCCACCGACAAGATATCCTTGGTGTCTCAGGTCCGAGGACCATCCACGCAACTGCGACAATAGAATCAAGCTGGTTGACAGTGAGGTACAATACCATCCAGCGATTCAGTCGGATCAGTTCAGTGAACTCATTCTCCAATGAGCACCTACAGATTCGCCTTAGTGTCTCCACATAAGTGACTTATGAGACCAGTCATCCTCATCATATGAGCAGGAGTAATATGTACTAGTCTAACCGGATATCCGATGTCCTTCTCGGATATCCTCCGATTATGAACGATTAAGAATATGTGTGTTTAAGTGATTAGTCTCATTAGTATGATCTCATCATAATCTGATCACTATAACACATATTTACGGACTTTATTATGAAACGATAATTAATGCGATTTACACATAATGAATATTATGCCATTTTATTAATAAATGAACAAGATTTATATAGTCAGATTGGCTTGTAGGCCACCTAAACTAACAATCTCCCACTTGGACTAAAGCCAATCACCTTTATACAATAAGCCCATAGACTCTAGGTGACGCTCAAACACAATTTGAGCCAACGGCTTTGTCAGTGGATCTGCTACATTGTCGACGGATGGAACTATTTCCACTACTATATCTCCTATGGATATGATCTCTCTGATAAGGTGAAAGCGCCTCAGAATATGCTTCGATTTCTGATGAGACCGCGGCTCTTTCGCTTGCGCAATCGCTCCATTGTTGTCGCACAACAGTGGAACTGGCTCAGAGATGCTGGGAACTACGCCAAGGTCGGTGATGAATTTCTTCAACCACACAGCTTCCTTGGCAGCTTCAGCTGCAGCGATGTACTCAGCTTCAGTCGTCGAATTTGCAGTGGTTACTTGCTTGGAACTCTTCCAGCACACTGCACCTCCATTCAAAGTAAACACGAATCCAGATGTAGACTTGCTATCATCTGGATCTGACTGGAAACTCGAGTCAGTAAAGCCTCGCAGTTTCAAGTCACCTCCTCTATAGACAAGGAACATATCCTTAGTTCTTCTCAAGTACTTAAGGATACATTTCACTGCCTTCCAGTGCTCTTGGCCTGGATCAGCCTGAAATCTGCTCGTAACACTTAGAGCAAATGCAACATCAAGCCGTGTACATAGCATGGCATACATGATAGATCCTATGGCAGAGGCATAGGGTATTCTATCCATGAATGCCCTCTCATCAGGAGTCTTAGGAGACTGGTCCTTTGAGAGACTAATTCCATGTCTCATCGGTATGAGACCTCTCTTGGAATTTTCCATGCCAAACCTTTTGACCATGGTATCTATGTACAAGGATTGGGTCATTCCAAACATCCTCTTTGATCTATCTCTATAGATCCGTATTCCTAATACGTAGGATGCTTCTCCCAATTCCTTCATGGAGAAGTTTTTCGACAGCCAGATCTTTACTGATGACATCATAGCTACATCATTCCCAATGAGTAGTATGTCATCTACGTAAAGAACTAGAAAAATGAATGTACTCCCACTGTTCTTCTTGTACACACAAGTCTCATTTTCATTCTTAATGAAATCATAAGACTTGACAGCCTCGTCAAATCTTATGTTCCAACTCCGGGAAACCTGCTTCAGTCCATAAATAGACCTCTGAAGCTTGCACACTTTATCTGGAGATTCTTTGGATGTGAAATCTTCTGGTTGTATCATATACACCTCCTCCTCAAGGTTATCATTGAGGAAGGCAGTCTGCACATCCATCTGCCAGATTTCATAACCAAAGTGTGCAGCAATGACGAGTAGAACTCTGATCGACTTTATCATGGCAACTGGTGAGAAAGTCTCGTCATAGTCAATTCCTTGCCTTTGACGATACCCCTTTGCCACCAACCTTGCCTTATAAGTGTCGATCTGTCCATTAGCACCGATCTTTCTCTTAAAGATCCACTTGCAACCGATGGATACAATACCCTCGGGCAAATCTTCCAAGTTCCAAACTTGGTTGGTGTATATGGACTGGATTTCTGAGTTCATGGCTTCTCGTCATTTCCCGGTTTCTGGGCCTTCTATGGCCTCCTGGTAGGTTTTAGGATCATCATCCTCATTATATTGTACCTCATACTTACCTTCAGCAATATGTCCCACATATCGTTAGGATAGTCTAGGTACTCTACCAGATCTACGAGGCTCATCTGTGTGTACCTGAACAGATTCAGGAGCTAGTATCTCATCTGATGATAATGTAGCTGTTTGGGGATCTGGAACCTCTTCCAGGACTATTTTACTCCCACTGTTCTCCTGGAATAGGTATTCCTCTTCCAGGAATACAGCTTTTCGGGCGACAAACACCTTTTGTTCACCAGGATAGTAAAAATAGTATCCAAAGGTTTCCTTTGGATATCCCACAAACCTGCATTTATCAGTTCGTGATTCCAGCTTGTCTGGATCATGCCTCTTTACATGAGCAGGACAACTCCAGACTTTAACATGTTTAAATTCTGATTTCCTGCCTTTCCATATCTCATATGGAGTAGAAGCCACAGACTTGCTGGGTACTCTATTCAGTAGGTATGCTGCTGACTCTAGAGCATACCCCTAGAGGGACACTGGTAATCCCGAAAAGCTCATCGTGGATCGCACAATGTCCAACAAGGTGTGATTCCTCCTTTCTGATACACCATTCATCTGTGGTGTATATGGAGGGGTCAACTGAGAAAGGATACCATTATCCTTTAAGAATTGTATGAAATTAGTACTCAAGTGTTCTCCTCCTCGATATGATCGAAGAGCTTTATTACTCTTTCCTAACTGCTTCTCTATCTCATTCTTGAACTCCTTGAACTTCTCAAATGCTTCTGACTTGTACTTCATTAAGTACACATAGCCGAATCTGGAGAAGTCATCGGTGAACGTGATGAAGTAAGAAAAGCCACATTTGACTTGGGTGGACATTGGACCACATACATCCGAATGAATTAGTTCCAAAATATCCTTGGCACGTTCTCCATGTCCAGTAAATGGAGATTTTGCCATCTTTCCCATAAGGCAGGATTCGCATGTTGCAAACGATTCATAATCGAATGCAGTTAAGTAACCATACTTGTGCAACTTTTGCAACCTGCTTTCGCCAATGTGACCAAGTCTACAATGTCACATGTAGGCCTGGTTCACACAATTCTTGCTCTTCTTAAGAGTATTATCAATCTGAAGATTGTAATAAGAAACATCTAATATATATAGATTGTTGACTAAAGATGCTGAAGCTATTGATTTATTACCATAATAAATCGAACAACTTCTATTCTCAATAGTCAACCTATATCCTATCTTGTTTAAACAAGATATTGATATGATGTTCTTTATTATGCTAGGAACATAATAACAATCTTCTAATAGTAAGGTGTCTCCCGATAGAAGCTTGAGGTTTGCTGTCCCAACAGCAATCGCCGCAACTTTTGCGCCGTTTCCTAGCCTCAATTCCACCTCACCTTGTCTCAGCTTGCGCTTACTTGTCAGCATCTGCACATCATGGCAGATATGAGAAGCACATCCGGTATCTAATACCCAAGATGTGGAATCGCTAACTGACAAGTTGATATCTATCATATAGATATCTGAAGCTTCAAACAACTTCACTCTTCCATGAGCTTTATCATGAAGGAACTCCTTGCAGTTCCTCTTCCAGTGATCATACTGCTTATAATAGAAGCAGTCACCCTTCACTACTCTTTTACCTTTGTCCTTTGATCCTTTATTGTTAGCTGTCATCTCTGCTTCAGGGGCATCCAATGCCGATTCAGCAGGAGGATCAGCTCCAGGGACAAAGTCAATGTGCTCAAATCTGAAGACATTCTTCAGGTTTCTGAACCAATCTGAGTAGATCAGGTATGTCAAAACGGCATCAAGTATGCCACGGAGTGAGTTATTCGACGACATAATTCCCTACAGGAGATAAGTAAAATCTATTTAACAGATGTTCAATTATTAAAATTTAAACCAAGACATGGTCTTTTGTTCAAGTTTAACTCCCACTAATTTTCGACGGACTGTATAACCCTCAGTTATACAGAACGGGAGACGCCGACAGTCTCCTAGTGGGGATCAGAATCTCAATGACTTGCACTACAGCCTTGTGGATAGCACAACAAACTGTAATACAATCAGAGAGCACCCAACTCATGGAACTTGCAACTCCTTGCAATATCTGATCATGGGTTCGGTCCCCAGAGATTTAATGGCCTTGTGGATAGCACAACAAACCACTAATTCTGGTCTAAGCTAACCATCGTTACGCGACGAGCATAGATTTGCATGCAGCCCTTGTGGATAGCACAATATAGCTACATGGTTCCTCTACCCCGATCTATAGGCATCTAATGCCATAGCCACAGTTTCTCCTCCCAGTTAAGCAGGCCTTGTGGATAGCACAACAAACCTGCCTAAACTGATCCGAATCCTATGACTATAACGATGGTGGACCACGCGGTAAGTTCTTAACTACTCACATTACGGCTTAGAGTTTATCTGAGGGTATTTAGATAACTTTTATCTTGGTCTCTCCTAGGTGATAGTATATAGATATATCGTATATATTTACTAAATACTATAACCTGCTTTGATTCATAATCAAAAGAAAAACAATGCATCTCATACATGTCATTAGTGTGTGTAGACACGCTAATTTTGACATCATTTTGAGTAAATTTCATATTATATAATAATGCCTCAGAATGGTCTGATATTTAATCATTTATTAATTTTTATTGATTTTTTTTAGTGTCGGATTTAACAGACATGTTTAAGTTAATCGATCAAATTGATTTTAACTCGAATTTCAGTTAAAATATGAAGAAGGCTAAAAGACGTCTACCCATGTGGACGCCATTTAGACTTTATTCTTATTTTAGCGTTTAAATTTGAATTTTTAATAAGTTGATTAATCAGATAAAAGGCGTCTGTAAGTCTCGACGCATTTTAGGTTTCCTAGGCTATTTCTACTTCTCTTCCGGATGTTTATCCTTATCTTAATTAGTGTAAAAGACGTTTGCACATGTAGACGCGTTTTAACTAATAAAGATAAAGATAAGTTTTCCCGGATGTTTATCTTTATCTTAATTAATCTGAAAGGCGTCAGCCAATATGGACGCGTTTTAGATAATTACATATAAAGATGAATTAATCTATATTTATCTATTGGTTAAGATGGATAAATCCTAGATTTTTCCATGTAAATCCGCGAACGCAGAAGAAGTCTATAAATACCTTATACCTTGAAGAGTTAAAAAGATGTTAAGCGTAATCTTGAGTTGATTATCATTGAGCAATAGCGAGTTGAAGATCGGAGTAACAACGTCAGAACGCCGAAGCGCTGCCATTTTCAGAAGTCGGCGTCCTTTCAAGATTCTTCATCCATTCAAGAATTCAATCATTGGGCATAAGTTTTTATTTTCTGCATTCATTTCATTTAGTTCTACATTCTTCATTATCACTCCATGCAACACACAACACATTCATTCTTTTCAAAACCTATTTGATTAAGGAGTTTCAAAAGCCACTCAACAAGTAAGTTTGCTGTTTAATTGTATGTTTAACATCATGATTAGAACAGATATTATTCTTACTTAAAGTTCTCATCATCATTTCTTCGTTTCCATTTTTATTTTTCTTGACGGAGCAAAGGAGTAAATCAAGCACAAAGTCACAAGAATCTCTGGACGATCCTCAGCTTCTCAAATCCAACCTCAACAGCAAGAACAAAAGCAAGAAAGGGCTCTCTTTCTTCAGCCGGCTGAGGAAGGGGAACCAAGAGCTCAATATCTTCCGTGTTTAAACAGGTAGGCGATCAAAAACTTCTTTTGGAACTTTTTAGTTAAAAGTTTCTGGCAATCACTTCACGTAGTTTTTCTTTTTAATAGGTTTATTTTGCACTAAACAACATAGATTTTTCATGTTAATCACACAATCATTCTTAGCACTCACAGTGTGGTCATGGATAGCACAGTGGGTTTGACTGGAGCCAACAGTCAAACGCACACACAATTTAATATAACATTTACATTAGATATTCTGCAAACACATAGGCAAGAGATCTCCATCTTTTCGCCTTCCTGGTTGCAGTAGTGGATCGTCCTCGCTCCTTCTTCGATTGCCTCGATCATATTACATTAATTCTAGAATTAACAAGTAAATTGAAGATGGCCTTATGGCGAGTACAAGAGAGAGAGGGAGGTAGAAATACATCGGAGCATGAGAGAGAGAGGTGCGCATACCTCTATTTATTAACAATTAATAAACATCATACATCTACGATCCACACAATCCATTCATCACATGAATAATAAATTAAGTGCATATTCATGACCACGGTGTGTTTTAAACATTCCACACATGATTCAGCGCATCACATGGCTAAAATAAAAGAGTTTTAAAAATTAAATAACTTTGGCTTTCAAAAACTGGGATCCAATCAAAATTGGCATTTGAATTTCGAAAACTCATTTTATTAACTTAACATGCAATTAAATCAAAATTTAAAAGCATTAAACACACATCACATGTGCACACACTCCAAATTAATAATTGCATATTATTTCCTACAAATTAGAACAATTCTAATAATCTAACACTTAGATTAAACCCCATTAATAATCTAACAATTAGACTATTTAAAGACTAATCTAACTCTTAGATTAATCCAACTAAGTTAATTAATAATTTAACACTTAAATTAATAATCAACCAAATTAATTATTAACTACTAATCTAACACTTAGATTAGCCAATTAATGTTAATTATTAATTTTACTCTTAAACCAATAATTAACACAAACTAATTAATAATTAATTAATCTAACTCTTAGATTAGATAATTAAAGTTATCATTAATTTAACAATTAAATTAATGACTAACAATAATTAATTAAGGACTGCCAATTTAACATTTAAATCAGTCATTTAAGTTAATTATTAATTTAACAATTAAATTAAAAACTAACTCAAATGAATAATTAACAATTAGATGTATTAATAATTAATAATCTAACAATTAGATTAATAATTATTAACCACTAATTTTAACTCTTAAAATTAGATATATTAAGGTCAATAATTAATTTAACACTTAAACTAATATTAACCTCAATTAATTCACAACTAATTGCTAATTAATAAATCCTTAATTAACATAATGATTCAAAAATCATTAAATACAAGCCCAATTAAATAAAGTTGAATAGTAATTTAAATTTACAAAATAAATTTTTAATTTTAAATTAAATTAAAGTTTTATTCACACTTTAAATGGGCATTAGGGGTTTTAAAATTGGAAAATAGGGTGGGGTTGGTCCAGCCGAATGGGCTGAGCCCTAGGCTCGGGCCTTGGCCGAGCCAGGGCTTGGACCAGGGGCGCTAGGCCCAGGCTTGGCTCAGCCAACCCCTGGACCCGGCCCTGCCGGTCCAACCGCACGGGACCGGGCTCCCAGTGCCGATTCAACCCGGCCCATCTCCTACCCGACGCAGACAGCAACAGAAACCCTAGCTGGCGGCGGCTGGAGTTGCAGGCGGCACCGGCGGCTGCCCCGGCCCTGCCCGGCCCCGGCACCGGCGGAGCCCCCGGCGCCGGCAGGGGCGCCGGGAGGCCCTCGAAGGAGCAGGCCAAGCTCCCAAAGCCCCCCAAAAAACTGATTTTTTTTTTTTATCAGAATTTTAAATCCGATTTGGGGCTCAATTTAGTAGCTCTTCAAGGCCACCATGGCGCCGGCTATCATGCCCGGTGTGTAGTGGTGACTATCACCAAGAGATCCGGACATCTGGGCCGCCATTCCAACGCTTGGGAATCGTTAACGAAGCCACCGAAAACACCACGTTCATCGTCTCACGAAGAACACAAAACCCCCAAATAAAATCTAAAAAAATTACAGAAAAATAATCAAATTATTTGTGTTCATCTTATGAACACTATTCCGTCATTTTAATCGGATTAAACGCATGGAATAACTCAAGAAAAATTAATTTCGGAATCCGAAACGGGACAAGAAACAGTGGAACCTGGCTCTGATACCACTGTTGGGTTTTCTCGGTTTCTCCGGATCGCTCATGCAGTGGAAAATAAAATATTTTACAGCGATCTGTTCCCGTTTCGAAATCTAAAATACGATAATCGGATTATCGAAGTTCTCACAGTGTGCGGATTTGAATCATCAACCGTTTGGTTCCGTCGGTGCGACACCGTAAGCCGCGCAAAGGCCCGGCCTCTAGCGAAGTCCACGCGATCCTCCCCGCGACGGATATCTTCGAGTTCCTCGTTCTTCGCAGCCCACGAAACCTCCGCCGGTCGCCGCAATGATCGCCGCAACGCGCAGACGATTATCCGTCGAACGAGATTCGGAGAAGCGGCGGAGCAGATCTAGATCTGTCTGGACGCCAGAAAGAGACAGAAATTGAGGAGGGGCGGCTAGGGTTAGCAGCAGCTTGGCCTGCTCAGCCCGTTCGCTATGTTTTATACTAACCGCACGGTTTTTCATAAAAACCCCCGGTTTGTATAAAACCCACTTATTTATCCATCGCCTTGAGAATCATTTGCGTGTGACCCTCTAGGCCCAAGTACCAGTCCAGTTAATGGCCCAATAAGCCCAGTGACTCCTCACTGGCTTTATTAATCAATTAATAACCCTTTATTAATTAATTAATCAATCGAATTGATGTCGCATATCAAATTCGACCGGGCTTCCGATCACGTTGGGTGCCAAGCAACACCGCGTGAACCCGGAAGGTATTTGGGGTTAAGTAACCTACTCTTGGAACCTTTCCGCCGACTGTTACTGCGTAGATATAATCCCTTCATTCGTACAATGCTCTCGAGTCAACTCAGGGCATGGCGAGCTGTCAAATCCTAACCGGTCGACTCACTTGGATTGGATGCCGCTGATGCATATCGGAAAACTCCTTTCCTGATATTATCGTCCGCCCTGGCTAGGGACTTTCGCGCATCATTCTTAGAGCATTCTCTCTCTCTAAGTACCGAGAGCGAATGATTCCTTATTGACACACAATTCCATTCGACGGTATTCCGCTGTACCCAATCTTTGGCGTATTAGAATCCCGTGGCTAGAGATTCGTAAACCAAGGTCAAAGCACAGAAGTCCACCGACAATGTGTCCTTGGTGTCTCACGTCCGAAGACCATCAACGCAACTGCGACAATAGAATCAAGAAGAAACCATCTCCTCCAGATCTTCTCAAATATGCCCTGTACCTTTCCCGGTCGTGTCAGCTAGCTAGTTCGCCCCTTATTTATCAGGGACGCAACTGATGGAATTGAAGAAGTAGTTCTCAGTTTCCTTACCTCTTTTTGCGCCTGCTGATGAGGAGGACGTGTAGCCTCATCGGCCTGGATTCGATCCTCCACCTCGGCCCGTAGGAGTTCATACTGGTACGCGTCCAAGACGTCGTCGGCATCGTAGGCGACGCCCTTGAGCTCCTTCAGCCAAAGCCTTACCGAATCCTGGTGGATCTCCATCCTCTCGGCGTCGCGGAGGACGGCGTGGATCCTACGCACCATCCTCTGCAGTGCCTCCAGGTCCTGCTGGACTTGAAGGTGGTGGAGGGGTTCAGATCGAAACCGCACCAGCTTCTCGGCCAGCTCGTCGATCCGAGGAAGTAGTGCGTATGCCATCTTTAACAGAGCCGACTCCTCTTTCTCTCTGTTCGACTCACCCTCTGTCGATTATTGATGAAAGGTAGACGAGCCGAGGCTCTTGTTCATGATGAATGTACAGATTACTCGATTCGAATCAGTAGGGTAGTACTATTGTACATGTCATAGCATCAGCACGTCCCCCAAAGAACCGCCTCTTCCAAGGCGGAAAGGCCAGGAGCTGAAGATTACGATGGATGGACAACGCAACGTGGGTCCGAACTCTACGGGATATAAAACTCAACTCAAAGTCTACGGGATGTAACTTTCAGAGGGTAAAAAAATAATTTAACGAATAGGGGATTAAACAATTTAATACAAAAGATTCTGGGGGGTGTATTTGTAATAAAATTATACGTGCTTAAACAAAAAGTAAAAAGGTTATTAAATAGCTAAATTATTGCATCTTGCAAAAGTCATCACTTAAATCATGATTGTGTAAAACAATAATGGCGTAGACAAAATAGAATATCATAAAATCTCAATTTTGAAATTATCAATTTTAAAATGAGTAAAAATAAAATCCTTAATTTATCAATTTTGGTTTACAGTGAGTTGAGATTGAAGACCAAATTCAATTAAAAAGAGGATTTTAGGGGTTGATAAATTTTGAAATACAGTAATTTACAACATATTAAATGTACAAAAAACTAATGTAAAATAATTTGCAATACTCCAAATGCAAAGCAATATGACATCTTACGACACATCAAATAACCTTATATTGCAGTTGGGGTCCTCTCAGTGATCGGACTGACCGAGCCTGATCAATTATGAGAGGGAGAAGTAATCTTTTGGATCGCCTTTGATCCGACTACATTTTTTTTTTAAAAAAAATACTATGATGTCTACATCCGCCGTATAATAAAAAACTTTTTTATTTCAAAAAATATGTAATCAAGTTGGAGCCGACCCAAACTATTCGGATGTACCTTTGAATTTTTGATCAGAAATCTTCAAAAATAAAAATAAATAAATAAATAAATAAAAATACGCTGCAACGACCTACATAATCCACTAGTCAATTAATGTTGTACATTCTTCATCTTGGATTTTCCTCCCACCAACGACCTACATAATCCACTAGTCAATTAATGTTGCAGGATTTAGGAGGTCCAAAAGATTCTTGTCCGAAGGATCCCAGTGCACAAACAGGACTCCCTTTTAAAAGGTATCAATTATAAGTTACGTGCGTGATAAAGGAGAAGTGGCCCACAGGGCTGTCAACGGAGGGAACACCACAGTATCCGACTTCGTTCCGTTTAATATTATTTGAATATCTAACTCCGGATATTATCCGATCCGATGGACAATAAATTTTTCTATCCGAATTCGATTCCGCCGGATAGTATCCGAATTTGGATAATAATTCGAATCCTTAAATATTTCAACTTTGTCTTGTAATTTAATTTAATGATTTGTAAGATTTATTTTTTGCATAGTCCATGAATATCATAGATTTAAATTAATACATAATCAAGTTATAAATATCTAGAAAAATTTAAATAATTTTAATGCTTCATTAAATATACCTTAGATAATAACAAATGCTTAAATAATTTATCTAAATTAGTAAAACCACTAAAAATAAAAAAATACAAGAAACTTCATTATTATCATTCAACACGTCTTAAGTATACTTCAAATATTGAATTACCACTTATTTAAATATAAAAATATCATTAAAATTAAAATAATTTATTAAAATACATAATCGGTCGGATAATAATCGGAGCGGATATTTTCCGTTTCCGCTTCGAATGTTAATCGGATAATTAAACGGATATTCGGATATGTCCGCCGGATGTCTTAATCGGATAAATATCCGACTAATCGGATGCGGATCAGTTGACAGTCCTAGTGGCCCAGGCTTTTCCCATTCCCCGGTGGTGACGTAAGGCACTAGACGTGGTAGATGGTAGACCACGGATTCTTACCCGTCGCCAGAATGGCGCATCTTAGCGACTGAGAGGGACTTCCATCAATGCAGCTCGGCACAAAAATGCTCAGAAATGCGACCTCACACATGACAAGATCTCGCAAAGATGTGGTTTCTGTTCTGTAAGGTCCTCATTGATTCATGCTCTCATGAATCATTGACGGATGTAGAATTTCTATTTAGTGGAGTCACATGGACATTATATTATAAGTATGATTAGGTCAATGAGGTTTTGAGTTAGGTCATATAAAATTCTTTTTTCTTGAAACATAAAAGTTACTTTCATTAAAACATTAAACTAATACAACTACAAATAGAAGGATGGAGCCCTACCTGCAAAACGAAAAGAGAGCAGGAAACGAGTACAAGTGATACAACGTTCACTGTGCGGTGAGGCAAAACTTCATCACAGGTACAGGGCATCACATAAAACACACAAAAGAACCACAGGATATTAACCAAAAAGCAACAGGTACGGGAGATCAAATGGAAAAGTTGCCGGGATGTTGTTCTCGAAGAAGCCGGCAACGGCAGTCGGAGCTGGCTGTAGCATCAAGAAGGCAGCCGGAGAGGGGAGGAGCTCGGGGGCACATGTCTTCGCTAGACATATGAGATGAGCACAATGTCTCGAGCTCCTTCAACGATCTTCGAAGTCCCGAAAAGGGACGAGAACAAACAGAACGGACGAACAAAACATATAGCTCCCAGTAATGAAACGTTCTATAACTAGAGAGATACAAGAGGGAGCACCACCGAACGAACGAAAAAATGCGTGAGGACCAAGGGGCGTAGGTTGAGCAGATCCTTGAAGAGCCACCAGAGTAAGGTTCCCACGAGGATGGAGACAAAATCTCCATGGAGACGCCAACAACGAGGTAGCTGGAACAACACTGGCACAACAAGGCAATCGAACATGAGGATGCTCGGAGAACGCGCCAACGCGAGCGCACGGATAAAGCCTAATACCTCAAACGTCACTACCAAATTTAGGATCTTCGAAAGGGAGATCCATGGAACCTAAAGCCACCAAGGGGGCAACGATGATGTCCACCACCACCACAGACGATTCAGATGGCACACCTGAGAAAATACCAAATAAAAAAACACAACCACAAAACAAAGGGCAAACGTAATAGTCGAGTCCAAGATTAGTCATTCCCTTGCCACCAACATAAAAGCCACGAAGCAGAGGCAACTGAGAACTTAGACAATAAGGGAGGGGCTGAAGGGATGGAGAGGGGTTGCAAAGTAGCACCAAAAGGGGCGGAGGGGGAAGATCAAGCAGGCTAGGAGGAGTGGGAAAAGCAAGTAGAGTTGAAGGGGCATACCCGAACAAGGGTGGGTGGGGAGGAGATGAGGATGCGGTGCTAGATGGGGAGACGGGGTGGTTAGAAAAGTGGGGTAGGTAAAGAAGATGTAGATGGCGGCTGTGGAGGAGTATGGTTGGTGGAAAAAGAAGAACCAAGAAACAAATTAGAAAGAGAACGAAGGAACCAGAGGAAGATGATGAAAGGAGTGCGGGAGGGGGGGAGTTTGCAGGTGGAGGATGAAGAAATAGGAACAAACCGCTAAGAAGCAAGGGAAACTTGAGGAGGAAGAGGAAAAAGAGAAGGGGAGGGGGGAGAGCACCATGCGGACACTCTCCCCCTCCCACGGGACCGATGGTGACCGATTATCCGGGCTCCGTCGAAGCTACCGCCGAAATCCCGGCGAGAGTTCCAGGGGCGGAAAGCTCTGTCATATGGAATTCTGGATTAGCCTTTGACGTTGAAGTGAGGAAACTGTATCTCATCGCATCCTTTCCCACGCCTACGGAGAACACAACGAGGTGCATGAGAAAAGGCACAAGGGATCCTGTTCCTAAGATTTGGGGGTTTGGTGGCATGGGGGTCTTTTGTGCTTCGGTGGAAGGCAAAGGGCCATTTGTGGAAAAGTCATGTTTTACCCATGAATTAAAAAGATACTTCAGATATGTCATATGCTAGGTGATTAGTAACTTACGGCCGTACAGTTAACTAAACTAAAAGTATAAGAGTAATAAATATCTTGGATATTACAATCTACGTGGATTACAAAGGCTAAGGCGTTACCTTCCGATCCAGATAGATCGGATGGCTGGTCAGCTCTACGCTTAGAGGGGAGCGGGGTCGATTTTTTACTTATTTTTGTTTTCTTTTTAGATTTTTTCAACTTTTTTAGAACATAAGATGAAAAATTGGATGGTACAAGCTGTGAGCTCGAGTAAGTCCGAATTGATTGTATATTTTTTTAAAAAATATTTTTTTACATGTAAATCAAGATATTCTTTAAATATTTTTTTGAAAAAAATATACAGTCAACTCGAAGCCAATCCAAACTCACTCGTTGTACCATCCAATTTTTAGACACTTCAAAAAAAATTTAAAAAAAATCTGAAAAAATAAAGAAAATAAAAAATTGGCTCCACTCCCTGTTCGAAGAGCTAACAGAGCGTCCGATCTATTTGGATCAGACGACAATGAATTCTAATGCCCAAGACATTAGTTACTCAAAATATAATTCCTTTTCTCACACCAAAAATGAGCGTTGAGTAATATGCATGTGTTTTGCAGCATGTGAGAACGCACCTCTCCACGAATTGAGCCATTGTATGTGGGAAGACACAAATTTTTTTTTAGTTTTTAAATTATTTAGATAATACAAACTTTGAGTTGAGGTAATATATTATAATTATTAATTTTAAAAAAATTATAATTTTATTGACTTCTAAAAGGTTTAAGATTTTCATTGTGACTTGTTAAGATCAAAATCATATTTGCATGTTCGATGGGAGCATAGATTGTAGAAGAAAGTTTTTACTCTAACGTCCTTCACTTTTTATAAAAGTAAGAAGTTTTAAGTACCCTTGCATGTCATTTATAACCTTATAGCTTATATCTCCTCTCAAAATCTATGCATAAGTTGTAAATTTAAGGCAAAATCTCTCTCGTCTTCTTTGCATGCCTATCTCTTTGTTTTCTTTCAAAAATGTTGTATATGTAAGTCGAAGCATTCATGTTCCATTTGAAAAGAATTATGACACGTCACAGATTCTGATATTAAAATCTATCTCACAATCCTTTCCAAATAAGCCCTAAAAAAAAAGGATTGCACCGAAATGCTATCATTATTAAGGTGCGCTGTGCATTGTATGGTAATGCCATAATGTCCTAACACATTACTCAGAAGTGTAAGTGTTGAACATGTGCATCATTAAAACAAAAAAAATGTACATGAGCTTGAATCGTAAGTATAACTTTATTTTTTAGTAGTTAATGATTCTCTCCCTATTTAATTTTTAATTTATTTTTGAGGTTTTGGAAATAAATGCAAAAAGATAAAGAAGCATTTTTTTCTTGATACTTAAGTATTTCTAAATTCAAACCTTTTAGTAAAAGTTCAGACGCACAAGCCATAGTGCCGAACTAATCCAGATGGACGCATCATGTGCCCTTGCTACAATAGCATAAATATTTTTTCAAATTAATTTCGAGAGTCCAGGATTCACCATATATCATAGCTTTCACCCTTTGGCCTATGCCATCTGGATTCCCGAGAAAAGTGGTAATAGAGCCCGGTCGTTTGAGGCATACGTCCTTAGTGCACACGGTAGCAGATCAATAAATTAAAGCGATGTTTATTTTATTTAAATGAGCAAATATAAAAGACAAGAGAGGTTGGAAAACATTACCAGTTAGGAAAAAGAATACGTCATTGATGAGGCTGGAACTCTCTGAACCTGAGAGAATTTTACCTACTTGACCAGCTGAATAGAAAACAAAGTAAATGTTACCTAATAATTTGCTTAGATAAAGTAATTAAAGCAAGACAAGGCATCATTAAAATTGAAATGGGTGGATCAAGTAATAGCATGGTTATGATCGCTTCTTGTTGCTGCACTTCGAATGACTACATCAATCTTCTTCCTCATCGTCAAGGACGTAGTCCCACTTCATAGTAGGACGAACCGTGGCCTGGTACCTTAAGCACCACCTTGCCGTCATTTACTTCCGGTTCCAATGTGGTCACTACTTTTGAGTCCTTTCGTGCTGAGTGAGAAGCATAACCAAGAAAACATGGGAAACGTCAGCAAGCGCAAGACCAAGTTTGAAATTTTATATCAAACAGGAAACAGAAAAAATGATTAATCAACAACGGTGCACAAAAGAAAATAGAGAAATATAGGAAAGACTTGGGAATCTCGGTTACTATTATACCTCTCCAAACTTTAGCGTTGGGGATGTGAGAAAGAATGCTGCCTCCGCCCCTCTCGCACCACTCGATGAGCGAGGGGCAAGTAATGATGGTCAAATCTTGTAGTGTGGGAGGCAGTAACAAATCCTCGTCGTCGCCATCCTCGGGTGAGAAGTAAGCCTCTTGACAATGTACTATTCTCATCTTTTTGAGTGGCGGTGGCCCGGTCCAAGGCAAGCCGCCCTGGAGCTTAATGGACCCGAGCCTTGGGCAATGCCATATGTGCAGCACCTCGAGAGCTGGCAGAAGGTACAGAGGCACCATGGACTCCAGCTCGAGGCAATAGTACAAGGATAGGTAACGGAGGCAGGGGAAAGCCCCTCTCAGTGCTGCCAGCTCCCATTTCACCCATCTGCTCATATAAGAAAATACCAACTCCTCCAGTGCCGGGAATCCCACGCTGGCTTGGCCGCAGAATTCAGGGCCCAAAATCTTCACTGCGCCCAACCACTTAATCTCAAGGTGCTTGAGGGATGGGAGTTGGCCGAGCGGTAGGCCTGTGCACCCACACGACTCCATTGTGAGTCGCACGAGCTTGGAGAGGGGCGACGGATCACCTGCCATCCAAGAGGGAAGTCTCGGACCATCATACCCATATATTCTCAACACCTCAAGATTGTTGGGAGGTTGGAGGCTCTCCAGCACTTGCATTTGCACATGGGATAAGGCTGGTTTTTCACGTTTCCAGGAGAGGAGTAGTTCCCTGATATTTTGCTTATTTCTCAAATCAGCGACTGCAGCATCATTTGCAATGTTCATCACCCACTGGAGGTTTGAAATCTCAAGTCTGTCCCTCAGATAAACCAAGTCTTTTAACTCTTCTATTCCACCACATTCCTCATTTGAAGGTTGGAGTGACAAGCAGTTGAGCTGTTCGACTGTTGACCCATGGAGATCCTCATGAGAGATTGGGTTCCTTCTAAATCCCACCCGGAATTCATCCAGTGCACGAAGGCTTGTTAGTTTGCCAAAGCCTCTAGGAAGAAACTCAGTACTAGTTCCTTCAATCTTGAGACACCGTAGGTTAATCAAGTTTTTGAAATCTCTAGGCAACCTTGTAAGGCTTCTACAGTATAACATGGACAGGGTCTGCAGATTATAGAGCTTGCAAATAGAATCAGGTAAGCTTGCAATACCAGTGTAATCAAGATTGAGATAGCGCAAGTGCTTCAGATTGCCAATTGGATCTGGCAGTTCATTTAGTCTCAAAAAACGCAAATCCAGTGCCCTCAAAGACTGTAGTAGTAGCAACATTTGGCCTGGGAACTTCAAATCCCCCAATGGCGCTTTGATCAAAAGTGTTCTAATGGCCCACGGCGCACTCAACAGTGTCTTTGCTAGGGTCTCAAGCTTTTGATTAACTACAGAGAGATGGCGGACAGTGTTTAGATAGGGAACATGTGCATGGCCATCTCCTTCCATTTGGAAGAATTCTTGCCCTGAAATGTGTTGTGCTAGATCGTGAATGAGATCGTGAATCACAAAACATGGATCTTCTTTATTGACATGGAGACCCGGATAGTATTGAAAGGATGACCTCTGCACTAATTCTTTAAAATACATGTTGCCAACATCTTCAGCTTGTTTACTGTCCTTGCACTGGAGAAATCCTTGTGCCATCCACAGTTGGACTATGTGATTTTTCCTAAATACAAAATCTTTGGGAAATGCAGAGGCATAAAGAAAACACTGCTTCAGATAACTTGGCAAGTGAAGATAGCTGAGCCTAAGTGCAGGAATGATCCCATCAACTTGACCACCTAAATCCCATATGTTGCTTTGCAAGACTTCTTTCCAAACATTTACATCAGTCTCATAGCTGAGAAGACCTCCCAATGACTTTGCAGCTAAAGGCAAACCTCCACATTTTTTGACAATCTCCTTACCTATTTCCACTAAGCCTGGACAATCCTCAGGATCTCGATCAACAAATGCACTCTTAATGAACACCTCCCAACAATGATCAACAGACAAACAATTCAAGCGATGGAAAGGCGTTGTCTGCATGATCTTGGCAACAGGTTCGATCCTCGTGGTTGTTACCACTGCACTCCCTTGAGCACCAAATGTCAACGGTTGCTGCAAGCTCTCCCACAGGCTCAGTTTCTCATTCCATACATCATCCAAGACGAGCAAAAACCGCTTCCCATCCAACAAGTTTTTCAATTTCTCTTGAAGCACACTAAATTCTGTTAGACCGCACTCCCGTTTGGTGAGAGATTGAATGATTCTTGCGGTCACCTTCTCGACTCTGAAATCATCTGATACAGAAATCCATCCCTTGATCTGAAAATGGCCACATATTCTATGATCATTGTAAACATGCTGGACAAGGGCCGTCTTCCCCACACCCCCCATTCCTACTATTGGGAGGACGGAGAGATTTGTTTTCTTGCGTTGATCTGAGTACAACAACCAGTTGACCACCTTCTCCAGATCCTCCTCCCGTCCATAAACTTTGGGTTCTTCAGCAATATGACTGGTTGGCAGATGGTCTCCAGTGTTCTGAGAGTACTGCATCTCTCCATCCCCCTCCCTCAAATGCAAGGCATCACGCTGCTTTGAGATCTCCTCAAATCTGCCCCGGATCTTCCCAATCTTGTCTGCTATCTCACCCCAGATAGACGCATCCGTTGAAATTGACGGAATTGTCAATTTGCTTACTGGAGAAGCACCACTAGTGCCTCCCTGGTGTGCAGTTTCAGGAAGAAACCATCTCCTCCAGATCTTCTGAAATATGCCCTGCACCTTTCCGAATCGTGTCAGCTAGCTAGTTCGCCCGCCCCTAATTTATAAGTGACGCATCTGATGGAAATGAAGAAGTAGTTCTCAGGTTGCTTACCTCTTTTTGGGCCTGCTGATGAGCAAGAGGTGCAGCCTCATCGGCCAGGATCCGATCCTCCACCTCCGCCCGTAGGAGTTCATATTGGTACTCGTCCAAGACGTCGTCGGCATCGTAGGCGACGCCCTTGAGCTCCTTCAGCCAGAGGCTCACCGACTCCTGCTGGATCTCCATCCTCTCAGCATCGCTGAGGACGGCGTGGATCCTGCGCGCCATCCTCTGCAGTGCCTCCAGGTCCTGCTGGACTTGAATGTGGTGGAGGGGTTCAGATCGAAACCGCAGCAGCTTCTCAGCCAGCTCGTCGATCCGAGGAAGTAGTGCGTATGCCATCTCTCTCTTTCTGCCTCTCCGTCGCTGGATGTTGATGAAGGGAAGAAGAGCGGAGCTTTCTTGTAGACTGGTTCTATGTATGTAATAGACTGTTGTAGAGTTGACCTATTGAGCGCATTATTATGTCATAGCATGTCAGTTATGCCTGTCAACTTTCAGTGAGTGTTTCAATTTTTACATCTATTTTTATTTTTAATTTAAAACTCGAAAATAAAAACCAAAGTAAACAAAAATTTCTGCTGTAGTCGTGGCTATATTAAGAAATTATTGAAAATCATTGTTGTTATGTTATTTTCAATAAGCTTTCTTCTATTAATTTAAGCTTACAAAATTTTAATATATGTAAAAATTAATAATCTATGAATTTTAACTTTTAAAATATACTTCATCTATCATTCTAAATCTAGGCCCTCAACTTTTACATGATATAAAACTTAAGAGGAATACTTGTTGTAATGCCGTGCATTGCAATCTAACGTGGATGACAATGTATGACACAGTGGCCGTCCGATTAGATCTAGATAAACGACTGTTGTGTAGTTCGTCTAAAATTTAGGAGGCCGTTTGGGGTGTTTTTTATTTCTTTTAATTCTTTTGTCATATTTTTTTAAAAAATTTAAAACGTCCAATCAAAAATCCGACGATGTATCTGAGTTGCTTAGGTTGGCCCCAACCCGACTGTACATATATTTTTTTTAAAAAAAAATATTATACACATAAATCGAGGTTTGCGTCTATTTTTTTTTTAAAATATATATATAGTCGGGTTGGAGCCGACCTGAGCAATCCGTCGGATTTTTGATCAAACGTTTCAATTTTTTTAAAAACAGTCCGACAAGAAAACAAGAAAAAAAAAGACACCTCCCCCCAAACGGTTCCTAGATTTTAGACAGACTACACAACAGCCGTCCGATTTGAGTCTGATTGGACGATTACAGTGCCATGCATTGACCCATGGTATTACATCAAGTATTACTCAAAACTTAATACTCAGGATAACAACTTTCAGAAGATATATAGAAAAGACCAATCGGGTGTTACACTCTTAAAACGTCCAATCAAAAATCCAACGATGTATCTGAGTTGCTTGAGTTGGCCCCAACCCGACAGTATATATATTTTTTAAGAAAAAAAATATTGTACACATAAATTGAGGTTTACGTCTATTTTTTTTTTAAATATATATATAGTCGGGTTGGAGCCGACTCGAGCAACCTCTCGGATTTTTGATCGAATGTTTCATTTTTCTTTAAAAAAGTCCGACAAGAAAACAAGAAAAAAAAAGACACCTCCCCCCAAACGGTCCCTAAATTTTAGACGGACTACACAGCAGCCGTCTGATTTGAGTCTAATTAGACGATTACAGTGCTAACGGCATGGTATTACAGCAAGTATTATTCAAGACTTAATACTCTACAGGATAACAACTTTAGGAGATATATAGAAAAGACTAATCGGGTGTTACACTTTACGATTTAAAAAAAGAAAAAGGAACAAAATATGTACTCTTGATTTGACAATGTGGTTATAAAAAATTACCTCTATTGTTATTTTAATCACTTGACATTTGAGTTATAGATGTATATTACCTCATCGTGGGACAGTGCAGTTATTTTTTATTTTTTATTTCTTTTTGAAACTAAAACGGTTCCATTCATATATATTCATAGAAGTGTACAAAAATCTGCTGTTAAGGCAGAGAGTAATTGAGGGGGAACAAAGGGGAAATTCTAGGAGGATTGTGATCTAGAGGAGGCTGCTAACTGAGCCAAGTCATGAGCCATCCGATTACCAAATCTAGGCACAAAAGAGACGGATAGCAAAGGCTCCGAACTAAGCCTATGTTGACATTCATTGATTAATGCCAAGACTTTCCACGAAGGAGGGCGCTAGCCATGAATGGCCTGGATGATGGAGAGGGCATCTCCCTCAATGCTGACAAGTTTTCGAATGAAGTTGGCTAACGTAATACCATGTAACTATTAGTTTAGGTGGTCTACAAGTCAATCTGACTATGTAAATCTCGTTCATTTATTAATATAATGACATAATATTCATTATGTGTAAATCGCATTAATTCTCGTTTCATAATGAAGTCCGTGAATACGTGCTATAGTGATCATATTATGATGAGATCATACTAATGAGACTGATCACTTAAACACACATATTCTTAATTGTTCCTAGTCGGAGGATATCCGAGAAGGACATTGGATATCCGGTTAGACTAGTACAGATTACTCCTGCTCATATGATGAGGGTGACTGATCTCATAAGTCACTTGTGTGGAGACACTAAGGCGAATCTGTAAGTGCTCATTGGAGAATGAGTTCACTGAACTGATCGGACAGAATCGCTGGATGGTATTGTACCTCACTGTCAACCAGCTTGATTCTATTGTTGTAGTTGCGTGGATGGTCCTCGGACCTGAGACACCAAGGACATCTTGACAGTGGACTTCTGTGCTTTGACCTTGGTTTACGAATCTCTAGCTACGGGATTCTAATACGCCAAGGATTGAGTATAGCGGAATACCGTTGAAGGGAATTGTGTGTCAATAAGGAATCATTCGTTTTCAGTACTTAGAGAGAGAATGCTCTAGGAAGGATGCGCGGAAGTCCCTGGCCAGGGCGGACGATAATATCGGGAAAGGAGTTTTCCGATATTCATCAGCGGCATCCAATCCAAGTGAGTCGACCGGTTAGAGTTTGACAGCACGCCATACCCTGAGTTGACTCGAGAGCATTGTACGAATGAAGGATTATATCCACACGATAACTGTCTGCGGAAAGGTTCTAAGAGTGGGTTACTTAACCTCAATACCTTCCGGGTTCACGCGGTGTTGCTTGGCACCCAACGTGATCGGAGGCCCGGTCGAATTCGATGTGCAACATCAATTCGATTGATTAATTAATTAATAAAGGGTTATTAATTGATTAATAAAGCCAGTGAGGAGTCACTGGGTTTGTTGGGCCATTAACTGGACTGGTACTTGGGCCTAGAGGGTCACACGCAAATGATTCTCAAGGCGATGGATAAATAAGTGGGTTTTATACAAACCGAGGATTTTTATGAAAAACCGCACGGTTAGTATAAAACATAGCGAACGGGCTGAGCAGGCCAAGCTGCTGCTAACCCTAGCCGCCCCTCCTCTGTTTCTCTCTCTCTCTGGCGTCTAGACAGATCTAGATCTGCTCCGCCGCCTCTCCGAATCCCGTTCAACGGAAAATCGTCCGCGCGTTGCGGCGACCGGCGGAGGTTTCGTGGGCTGCGAAGAACGAGGAACGTGAGGATATCGGTCGCGATGAGGATCGCGTGGACTTCGCTAGAGGCCGGGCACTTGCGCAGCTTGCGGTGTCGCACCGACGGAACCAAACGGTTGCGGATTCGAATCCGCACACGGTGAGAATCGATTATCCGATAATCGTAGTTTTTAGTTTATCGAAACGGGAACGGATCGTTGTTTTAATATTTTATTTTCCACTGCGTGAGCGATCCGGAGAAACCCAAGAAAACCCAACAGTGGTATCAGAGCCAGGTTCCACTGTTTCTCGTCCCGTTTCGATCTCCGAAATTAATCTTTTCATGAGTTATTCCATGCTGTAACTTCGATTAATTGTTGGATCTGTGCTCATACGATGAACACAGTTAATCAGATTATTTTCTTTTAATTTTTCGAAATTAATTTGAGGGTTTTTCGTGTTCTTCGTGGGACGAAGAACGGCGTGTTTACGGCGGCTTCAATCGGCCTTTCCAAGTGTTGGGATTGAGGCTGGGACTCCGGATTCTCTTGGTTTGATTCTCTGTCATCACCAGACTCCTTGTTGATGCTGGGGTGGCCACTGGGGGTGGCCGGGTTGGAGAACTCCCTTGTGTTTTTCCCCGCGGTTTTGAGTAAAACCAGAAATTGGGGGTGCTTTGAAGGGGCTTAAACTGATGAAAAGGGGACCGCCGGCCTTCCCCACCGACGTCGGGAAGGTCGCCGGCTGTAAGGGCGACGTCGGCGGGACCGGCGCCGGCCGCCGTCCGGCCCTGCATCTCTTCCCCGCCGCCAGCCATAACCTGCAAGTAGTTGGGGTTAGGGTTTCGGGGTGGGGGACGAACCAAGTGAACTGGGTCGGCGCCCGACCCAGTCAAACCGGGCTGGGCGATCTGCGCCGGGCCGATGAGGCCCTGGTCCGAACTTGGCTGAGCCACGGATTCGAACCAAGGGCCTAGGTGGCTCGAGCCAGGGGGCCTTAGGTGGTTCAGCCCTATTACTTACCCAATTTAAACCCCTATTACCCTTTTATTAATTAAATTAGATTTGAATTTAAAATTTGAAATTGTTTTAAATTTTAAATTAGAATTCTAATTTAGTTAATTCTTTAATTAATGATTTTGAATCATTATGTTAATTAAGGATTTTTTATTAACTAGCAATTAGTTGTTAATTAGTTGGGGTTAATATTAATTTAAATGTTAAATTGATTATTAACCTCAATTTAACTAATTTAAATGTTGAATTAGTTATTAAATTAGTTATTAATAGTTATTAGTCTAATTGTTAGATTATTAACTATTATCTCAGCTAATTGTTAATTAATATTTGAGTTAGTTATTAATTTAATTGTTAAATTAATAATTAACTTAAATGACTAATTTAAATGTTAAATTAGTAGTTCTTAATTAATTACTGTTAGTCATTGATTTAATAGTTAAATTGATGATAACTTTAATTATCTAATCTAAGAGTTATATTAATTAATTATTAATTAGTTAGTGTTAATTATTAGTGTAAGAGTTAAATTAATAATTAACATTAATTGGCTAATCTAAGTGTTAGATTAGTAGTTAATAATTAATCATAGTTGATTATTAATTTAAATGTTAAATTATTAATTAACTTAGTTGCATTAATCTAAGAGTTAGATTAGTCTTTAAATTGTCTAATTGTTAGATTATTAATGGGGTTTAATCTAAGTGTTAGATTATTAGAAATGTTCTAATTTGTATGGAATAATCTGGAATTATTAATTTGGAGTGTGTGCGCATGTGATGTGTGTTTAATGCTTTTAACTTTTGATTTAATTACATGTTAAGTTAATAAAATGAGTTTTCGAAATTCAAATACCAATTTTGATTGGATCCCAACTTTTTGAAAGCCAAAGTTATCTATTTTTGAAAACTCTTTTATTTTAGCCAGGTGATGCGCTGGATCATGTGTGGGATGTTTAAAACACACCGTGGTCATGGATATGCACTTATTTAATTGTTCATGTGATGAATGATGTGTTTGTGTGGATCGTGGATGAATGATGGATGTTTATTAATTGTTAATAAATAGAGATCTGCGTATCTCTCCCTCTCTCATTCTCTGATGTATTTCTACCTCCCTCACTCTTGTACTCGCCATAAGCCCTTCTTCAATTTACCTGTAAATTCTAAAATTTATTGTAATATGATCGAGGCAACCGAAAAAGGAGCGAGGACGATCCACAGCTACAACCAGAAAGGCGAAAAGATGAAGATCCTTTACTTATGTGTTTGCAGGTTTATCTAATGTAAATGTTATGTTAGATTGTGTGTGCGTTTGACTGTTGGCTCCAGTCAAACCCACTGTGCTATCCATGACGACACTAATGACATGTATGAGATGCATTGTTTTCTTTTGATTATGAATCAAAGTAGGTATAGTATTTAGTAAATATATACGATATATTTATATACTATCACCTAGGAGAGACCAAGATAAAAGT
Organism: Zantedeschia hybrid cultivar; assembly: GCA_030544215.1. Taxonomy (NCBI): domain Eukaryota; kingdom Viridiplantae; phylum Streptophyta; class Magnoliopsida; order Alismatales; family Araceae; genus Zantedeschia; species Zantedeschia hybrid cultivar. The sequence continues at coordinate 79,669,506 of JARZZO010000005.1, read as the reverse complement.
TATCTAAATACCCTCAGATAAACTCTAAGCCGTAACGCGAGTAGTTGAGAACTTACCGCGTGGTCCACCATCGTTATAGTCATAGGATTCGAATCACTTTCGACATGTTTGTTGTACTATCCACAAGGCCTGTTTAATTGAGAGGAAAAACTGTGGCTATGGCATTAGATGCCTATAGATCGGGGTAAATGAACCATGTAGCTTTGTTGTGCCATCCACAAAGGCTGCATGCAAATCTATGCTCGTCGCGTAACGATAGTTAGCTTAGACCAGAATTAATGGTTTGTTGTGCTATCCACAAGGCTATTAAATCTCTGGGGACCGAAGCTATGATCAGATATTACAAGGAGTTGCAAGTCCCATGAGTTGGGTGCTCTTTGATTGTATTACAGTTTGTTTTGCTATCCACAAGGCTGTAGTACAAGTCATTGAGATTCTGGTCCCCACTAGGAGACTGTCGGCGTCTCCCGTTTTTTATAACTGAGGGTTATACAGTCCGTCGTAAGTTAGTGGGAGTTAAACTTGAACAAAAGACCATGTCTTGTTTTAAATTTTAATAATTGAACATCTGCTAAATAGATTTTACTTATCTCTTATAGGGAATTATGTCGTCGAATAACCCACTCCGTGGCATGCTTGATGCCCTATTGACTTACCTGATGTACTCGGATTGGTTCAGAAACCTGAAGAATGTCTTCAGATCTGAGCACATTGAATTTGTCCCTAGAGCTGATCCTCCTGTTGAATCGGCATTGGATGCTCTTGAAGCAGAGATGATAGCTAACGATAAAAGATCGAAGGACAAAGGCAAAAGAGTAGTGAAGGGTGACTGCTTCTACTATAAGCAATATGGTCACTGGAAGAAGAACTGCAAGGAGTTCCTTAACGATAAAGCTCATCGAATGGTGAAGCTGTCTGAAGCTTCAGATATCTATATGATAGATATCAACTTGTCAATTAAAGATTCTACATCTTGGGTATTATATCTGACAAGTAAGCGCAAGCTGAGACTAGGTGAGGTGGAATTGAGGCTAGGGAACGGCGCAAAAGTTGCGGCGATTGCTGTTGGGACAGCAAACGTCAAGCTTCTATCGGGAGACACCTTACTATTAGAAGATTGTTATTATATTCCTAGCATAATAAAGAACATCATATCAATATCTTGTTTAAACAAGATAGGATATAGGTTGACTATTGAGAATAGAAGTTGTTCGATTTATTATGGTAATAAATCAATAGCTTCGGCATCTTTGATCAACGGTCTATATCTCTTAGATGTTTTTTATTACAATCTTCATATTGATAAAGCTCTTAAGAAGACCAAGAATTGCGTGAACCAAGCCTACATGTGGCATTGTAGACTTGGGCACATTGGCGAAAGCAGGTTGCAAAAGTTGCACAAGCATGATTACTTAACAACATTCAATTATGAATCGTTTGCGACATGTGAATCCTGCCTTATGGGAAAGATGGCAAAATCTCCATTTACGGGACATGGAGAACGTACCAAGGACATTTTGGAACTAGTACATTCAGATGTATGTGGTCCAATGTCCACCCAAGCCAAAGGTTGTTAGTTTAGGTGGCCTACATGCCAATCTGACTATGTAAATCTCGTTCATTTATTAATATAATGTCATAATATTCATTATGTGTAAATTGCATTAATTCTCGTTTCATAATGAAGTCCGTGAATATGTGCTATAGTGATCATATTATGATGAGATCATACTAATGAGACTGATCACTTAAACACACATATTCTTAATTGTTTCTAGTCGGAGGATATCCGAGAAAGATATCGGATATCCGGTTAGACTAGTACAGATTACTCATGCTCATATGATGAGGGTGACTGATCTCATAAGTCACTTGTGTGGAGACACTAAGGCGAATCTGTAAATGCTCATTGGAGAATGAGTTCACTGAACTGATCCGACAGAATCGCTGGATGGTATTGTACTTCACTGTCAACCAGCTTGACTCTATTGTCGCAGTTGCGTGGATGGTCCTCGGACCTGAGACACTAAGGACACCTTGTCGGTGGACTTCTGTGCTTTAACCTTGGTTTACGAATCTCTAGCCACGGGATTCTAATACGCCAAAGATTGGGTACAGCGGAATACCGTCGAAGGGAATTGTGTGTCAATAAGGAATCATTCGCTCTCGGTACTTAGAGAGAGAATGCTCTAGGAATGATGCGCCGAAGTCCCTAGCCAGGGCAGACGATAATATCGGGAAAGGAGTTTTCCGATATTCATCAGCGGCATCCAATCCAAATGAGTCGACCGGTTATGGTTTGACAGTACGCCATACCCTGAGTTGACTTGAGAGCATTGTACGAATGAAGGATTATATCCACACGGTAACTGTCGGCAGAAAGGTTCCAAGAGTGGGTTACTTAACTCCAATACCTTCCGGGTTCACGCGGTGTTGCTTGGCACCCAACGTGATCGGAGGTCCGGTCGAATTCGATGTGCAACATCAATTCGATTGATTAATTAATTAATAAAGGGTTATTAATTGATTAATAAAGTCAGTGAGGAGTCACTGGGCTTGTTGGGCCATTAACTGGACTGGTACTTGGGCCTAGAGGGTCACACGCAAATGATTCTCAAGGCGATGGATAAATAAGTGGGTTTTATATAAACCGGGAGTTTTTATGAAAAACCGCGTGGTTAGTATAAAACATAGCGAACGGGCTGAGCAGGCCAAGCTGCTGCTAACCCTAGCCACCCCTCCTCTATTTCTCTCTCTCTCTGGCGTCCAGATAGATCTAGATCTACTCCGCCGCCTCTCCGAATCCCGTTCGACGGGAAATCGTCCGCGCGTTGCGGCGATCATTGCAGCGACCGGCGGAGGTTTCGTGGACTGCGAAGAACGAGGAACGTGAGGGTATCCGTCGCGAGGAGGATCGCGTGGACTTCGCTAGAGGCCGAGCACTTGCGCGGCTTGCGATGTCGCACCGATGGAACCGAACGGTTGCGGATTCAAATCCGTACACGGTGAGAATAGATTATCTGATAATCGTAGTTTTTAGTTTATCGAAACGGGAACAGATCGCTGTTTTAATATTTTATTTTCCGCTGCGTGAGCGATCCGGAGAAACCCGAGAAAACTCAACAGTAATAATGCTCTAGCCTCACAGATTACAAGATAGGAATCCTCTCCGATGAATGTTTTACACATTAAAGGAGTTCCCGCTGCATTCCTGAGAACAAGTCCAATACTGTTGTATCCATCTTTTAAAGCTCCATCAACATTGATTTTGTAGGAATTGGTAGGGGGAGCTTACCATGTTTGGTTGGGTATCTTATTTGAACCTTTTGCCCCAGTGGAAACTGACCAAGAGTTAAACTCCGATAAGGCTCTGTTAAGGATGATGTGTGGGTTCGAAAGTTTACCCTCCATCACAAATTTGCACCTGTGTTTCCATAATTGCCACAAGACAGAACATTTGAGAGCCAAGTGAGTAAACTTCACAAGTTCATCAGGATATGGGTCATTAAACCATTTAAGCAATCTCTCTTCCAGATTCCCATTGTCAGCATCTGTACGATATGAGAAGGGGGAGGCAAACCAGGTAGCTCGGGCAATCTGACAATGAAACAATATGTGGTCAAGAGACTCTTCGGCAGCATCACATCTATCACAGCATTTAGACACTTTTCTAGAGAACCTGGCGAGTCTGGCATTAGTTGGAACTGCTCCATTTAAAGCTTTCCACAAAAAATAGATGATTCTGGGAGGAATATTCCTAGTCATCTTAGGATGCCAAAGACATTTCCAAATGCTAGCTCTGCTAGAAGAAGTCGGTCTCTGCACATCAGCCAAACATCTGTATGCTGATTTAACATTGAAGTTACCATCAGTGGTAGGTTTCCAAATCAGTTTATCAGTTGCCCAACGAGAATTCTGAAACAGGTGAATCCTCAGGATAACATTCAATGTCTGAGGATTGAATAACTCAACAATTTTATCCGTATCCCATGCTCCATTAGATATTAGCTCATCAACTCGTTGGGGGATAGGACCTTCATAACCGTGTTTAACAGTTGCCAAATAAGGTAGATCCGGAATCCAAGCATCCTTCCAGATATTTATATGAGCACCAGATTTGACTGACCAAATGCAACGACTCAGAATATCCTGCCTAATAGATAACATACCAGCCCAGGTGGAGGAGATGTTATGTTTCTTCTTGATCTCCCAGAAGGACTCCGATCGCAAGTATTTATCTCTCAGTAGACAAGCCCATGGACTTCCAAAATCTTGTAAACATTTCCAAGTAACTTTCATTAGGGCTGCCTTATTATAAATCCTGAAATCACGGATGCCCAAACCTCCTTGATGTTTGTGGGAGGTAATCTTATCCCAACTAGTGAGATTAAGTCTACGATTCTCTGAAATACCCCACCATAAATTTTTCTGTATTCTATTAAGATTCTTGAGTAAGGTTGTTGGGAGTAAAGAAGTTTCCATGAGATGCGTTGGGATTGCACTGAGAGTAGATTTGATGAGCACAGTTCTGCCCGCTGTAGAGAGGGTGTTTGCCTTCCACCTATTTAAACGCTGACGTAGACGATCTTCAATGAATTGAAATTGTTTGATTTTACCCCTTTTAAGGCAGATAGGCACTCCTAGATAAAGTGAATCTCCCTTCAGGAGGGGTACATGGCAGATGTCTAACAGCTGTTTACGAATGTGGCCAAGTGTATTTGGGCTAAACATAATGCCAGACTTAGAAAGATTCACCTCCTGACCAGACCAACAAGAGTACTGATGCAAACAATGCAGGTATTCTTTCAATTCCATAGGTGTTGCCTTCCCAAATAGGAATAAATCATCAGCATACATGAGATGAGTAAAGGATTTAGGTTGAGCATTAATTTTAAATCCTTTGATCTTACCATGTAAATGACATTGACTGATCATTGCTCAGAGAATTTCAGAACATAAAATGAAGATATAAGGAGACAAGGGACATCCCTGCCAGATACCTCTTTCAGCTGTAATGTGGCCAACTGGTTCGCCATTGATGATAATTGAGAAGGTGGGTGCTGAGATATAATGTTTAATCAGCTCCACCGTCATATCCGAAAATCCATGGCTTCTCAAAGCAGACCAGATAAACGGCTATTCTAATTTGTCATAAGCCCTTGAGATATCCAATTTCAAGGCAAAGACACCAGTCTTGCTTTTTTTCTGATGCAGCGAATGAAGCAATTCCTTCATAATAATAATACAGTCTGTCATATGCCTGTTAGGAACAAAAGCACCCTGATTTTGGGAGATGATGGAGGGTAATAGGGGTTTCATCCTATTGGCAATCACTTTAGCTATAACTTTGTAAACAGTGTTGCTCAAACTAATAGGACGGAAATCTTTAGGTGAGTCTGCAGGGGATTTCTTGGGAATCAAAATAATATGTGAGTGATTTAGGCCTGCAGGAAGAATACTAGATTGGAACACAAGTTGAATGAGCTCAATTACCTCCTTACTGACAGTAGACTAGAACTTCTGATAAAAAATTGGTGGAAGACCATCCGGACCCGGAGCTTTCAGAGGGACAAGCTGTTGAATCACTTGAGTTATCTCCTCCTCCGAGGGGGGAATGGTAATATGAGAATCAGCAAGTTGAGATATAGGGGGGTTGCAAGTGGGTAGGAAGAGGGGGGGGGGGGGGGGGAAGGGGAGGAAGAAGTAAATAGAGAGGTGAAGAAATCAACAAAGATGGATTTAATATGCTCCCGATTACCAGTCCAATTCCCTTGAAGATCTTGGATCCAAGTGATGTTGTTGGTTCTCCTTCTGTTAAGGGCCTGAGCATGAAAATATTTAGAACACCTATCCACCTCTTTGAACCAATGAATCTTGGCTCTTTGTTTCCAATACACTTCTTGTTTACCAAGCTCATCCTCCAATTCTTTTTCCAATGCACTCTCTTTGTTGAGATTTCGATCAAAGATGGCCTTAGTGTTGAGTTCAGTCAGTTCATCTTTAATTTGGTCAATTCTCTGGTTAGGATTCTGAAAATTCTTTCTCCTCCAAACTTTAAGCTCCTTCTGAAATTGACTGATCTTGTACTGATAGTCCATAAGTGAAGGGCCAGTATTCCAGAATGTCTTGATTGCTTCTTCGAATAGGGGGTGTTTTAACCACATGTCTTCAAATCTAAATGGATTGTTCCTCTTGAACTGCTTCCCAATGAGGTTGAGATAAAGAGGGCTGTGATCACTACAGTATCAAGGGAGGTGATGAACCGAAGCATCCGGGAATTTAATTCTCCAGTCACAAGTGGCAAATGCTCTGTCGAGGCGCTCCCTGATGTGTGAGTTGGCTCTCCTCCGATTGGACTAGGTGAATGCCGGTCCATCAAAGCCAAGATCAATAAGTTGGGCATTCTGCACAAAGGAGTTAAGTAGATGCAGTTGTCTCTGAGTGGGGATAGAACCAACTTGTTTGTCAGTAGGGGTGGAGGATACAATTCATATCTCCTACCACCATAACTGAGTGGACAGAATTTAGGACAAACTGTAGGAGGTCCTGCCAAAATTGCTCCCTAGCTGAAACAGAGGGGGAGCATAAACACAAATTATAACCCAACAGTGACTATCACTTGAAGAATCAACTTCAGCAGCAATCCAATTATAATTGTTGTCAACTATTTTCAGATTGAAATCAGCCTTCCACCAGAGACATAAACCGCCTGAACGACCTTGAGCTTCCACAATATGGAACTTAGTGATAGTTCTGCTCTGCAAGAATTCAGTAGTCTTCCTCGAATTGCATTTAGTTTCAGATAAAAAAGAGATATCTTGATTGAGGGAACGAGATAATTGATCAATATAAGAAACTGTCTTGGCCCCGCTCATACCGCGACAGTTCCACACTAGTAATTTCATGGTTGATGAGGCGATGGCTTAGGGTCCATCGCCGTACCCTTACTTTGTATGGAAGATGATCCAACAATTCTCATACTTCGCTTAAGTTGAGTAGCTCTGTGTAGCTGGTCCAATTTACCTGTGGACTTTTTGCTTTTCAGATTCTTGGGGCTACCCTCTGTACCAGTATTAAATGTGAATGGAGTATCCAAGATTGGTTCGAAGTGGTCAGGTTTAGATTTCTTGGGAGTTTGTAAAGGATGCCAGACTAATTTTCTCTTGGGATGATGCAAGGAGGGGTTATCTGGGCTAGGATGGATATTATAAGGGGGTACTTGGGGAGGTTGGGGGATAAAAGGTTGGGAGAGAAGGTTAGGACTATGGGTGGGTATGTCCTGGTGGGGTGAAAGTTGATCCTCAGGGAGAGGGGGAAAAGTTAAAGGAGGGGGGGTAATGGTCAAGGGTAGGTAGAAGGAGGACAACACAGGTTCTGGGTGGAGAGCCAACTCTGGGGAAAGGTGAGGGCCATGCCGTCTAGGGATGGGTTTATCTGGTAAGGCAAGCCATACCTGAGCTGACCTGTGGGGTACAAACTGGTCCTGTAGGAATCGAGGGAGGGGCCTCCAACTGAGGAGTAAATCTTGAGGGGGGCTTGCATGGAACATCCTGATTATCCCCAACTGGTGTTGGTTCCACAACCAATTCAGAGGGTAGGAATCTATTAGAAACTCTGAGACTATCTGTAAATGGGAATTTGATAGCTTTCACCATTTCCTTTCTGAGTTGAGGAGAGTATTGACTCTGAATATTACTTTTAACTTCCTCCAAGCTAGTGCAGAGTTCAACTTCATGCCCCATTAGCCCACAGAATTTGCAGAATCGAGGAAGTCGTTCATAAGCTACTGGGAACCTTTTGACAGCACCTCCAGGAAGTTTAACATCAATGTGCTGAGTTAGTGGCACGAAGACATTGATAGATACTTTGATTCTGATGAACTTACTCCAATTCACAACAGAGTCCCCCATGGGTCTTTGAGGATCCCCAATACGACTTGCAATGTGCATCGCAGCTTCCATGGTGAGAAACTCTTCTGGGACATCGTAGATACGAGTCCATAGTTCTATAAATTTAAGAACATACTCAGAGGAGGACGTACCTGGTTTAACCTTCTCAACCAACACTAGATCATTGTTGAAAAGCCAAGGAACTCTTTTACAGACTTTATCAACGTCCATCAGGTCTGAAAATTTGATTATAAAGGTGTTATTGGGATAATCTAGCATCACCCAGTGCCCATTAGGATTCCACATTTTCTGCATCCACTCTTTCAGACCCGCAGGACGGATATTTATATCAGTGTGGATCTTAGCAACCACAACAAATTTGCATCTCTCTGAACCCGTCGAATCAGCAAATCTTAATTCAGTAGTAGGGAGTTGCTCGCTGGATAGTATACCTTTGAAACGCTGTAAGATAGCTTCTTCTTGATTGGATAGTGGGGTATCCACATCTTCACCTGTCTCTATGGATTCACGGGAGAATAGATTGGACCCCCGAAAGCAGGCCAATAACTGATGAGTTAGGAGAGGAACAAACGGGTTAGGGGAGGATTTAGCGGAGGTGAGGCATTGTGGAGGAGGTGTACAAGGGTGGAATTGGCTGAAAGTAAGAACATAGTGGAGCTAGGATTGGAAGGTAAGAAGAAAAGGGGGAGGAAAAGGAGCACAGATCCGGAAGATTCACAGGGACAACCGAGAGAACGAATCGCTACACGAAGAGAGCTTAGTGGAAAGGGAGAAACAGGTTAGAGGGGAAAAAGGAAGCAGGAGTAATGGGGAAGAGACGAAGGAGGATGGAAGAGGGCGAAAGGCTAAGCTGGAAAATAACCCGGAGGAGGAGAAGCGTAATAGGGCTGGAGGGGAGGAAAGGAGGGATGGGGAGGAAGGAGGAGCATAATTCCGAAAAGTCCACAGGGACCTCCGAACGTTCCGACAGCTACTCAGAGAGAACTCTGTGAAGCTCCGACCTTGGCCTCGGGGCCCTCTTGACTGCAGATCCTGCCGTAGCATCAGCACGTTAGCCAAAGAACCGCGTCTTCCAAGGCGGAAAGGCTAGGCGCTGAAGATTCCGATGGATGCCCAAGGCAACCCGCGTCCAAACTCCCGACGTCTAGGGGATATAAAACTCAACCCAAAGTCTACAGGATGTAACTTTGAGAGGACATGAAAACTAACCTGTGTCCGATCAAAAAATTAAGGGTATATTCGGAAACTTCAGGTCGGTTCCGATCCGATTGTATTTTTTTTTTTGATATCCATCCAATTTCTATGCAACTAAAAAAAAATATTTCAAAAATATATAATCAAGTTAAAGCCGACCCAAACTATTGAAATGTACTGTTGAATTTTGATCAGACGTGTCAAAAAATAAAAATATTGAACAAAAAATTTAAAAAAATAAAAATGCACTGGAGCGGCCCTCTGAATGATCATGGTACTGCCGGCCATGACTAGTGAATGCAGCCAACCAACTACTGCAAAATGCTCGGATGCTTCAGTGACATTGGTATTTGTCGTGGGAAGTAAGGAAGTTGTGATACAACTAGCCTAAATTGTGACTTTTTAAGCTTATGACTATTTTACAATTCTCAAACTAAATCATAATTTATTCGATATATACATATATATATTAAAATAAAATATGTGATTAATAATCTATGGTTGAGTTATGTGATCTTTCTTGAGGTATGGTCTTTAGTGGGTGATGAGGCAGAATCCGATTCGGCCCATTAGAGCAGGCCCAAACCCCGTTCAGCCCAACAGCAGCAGTATCAGGCCCTCCGGGAGCCTCCGGCCCATCGGCGGCCCAGCAGCCCTCGGCCCAGTAAGCGGCACCGTCGCTCCCGGCCCAACAGGCTTCAGCCCGTCAGCGGCCCACCAGCCTTCGGCCCGGGAACAGCACGGCAGCCCAAGGCCCAGCAGGCTTCGGCCCCTCAGCGGCCCAACCCCCTTCAGCCCGGTAGCCGAGTCCGGCCCACTCCAGTGGCGGATCCGACACTATGGCGGTTTACCAGTAAGCCCAAACATAGTCCTATATCGGCTACCACCGTTAACCAACCTCTATCCTCTGCTATAAATACACCGCTATTTATTGCCAAAGGTATGCAACTCTTTGCCTCCGAGACCCTTAAGGACTACGGTCCGAATAGCATTAAAGCTACTTCTTGCCTTCTGAATCGAATCATCTTCAGAAGCTAACTTGACCGTCGGAGGGGGTTCCTAAGGGCCAGAGCCCGGGACTCCTGCTGACCGGTTTCTTCTTCTTTTCCTCATGCAGGAGCTCGGTTCGAATCATCGCCGACCTTCCCGAGTCGGTCTCGGCCGCCAACCTCGGATTCCTCTCCCTGGTCTCGACGCCGTGCGACGGCTGCCCCGCAACGGGAGGCTCGGCCCCGCACTGTCCCCTCGTCCAGCAAAAAGGGCTGTTTTGGGCTCGCTATCCAAGAGCAAGCCGAGTCCGAGACCCTTCCGGCCTCGGACCCTCGGCTCCGGTTTCGTTGCCTGACGGCAATACAGCCAGAAAGAGCCTCATCCACGCCGCCCCTTCGCCCGCCGAAGGAGCCTCGGCCCCGACTTCCCGGAGACGAGCCTGCACCGACCGCAGCGCCCTTCGGCCTTCGGACCCTCGTCTTCGCCTCCGCCTCCTCGGCCCTCCGGATCCCCGTCGGGCCTCCATAACACCGATCCGAACCGGCTTCGGATCCATTTCTCCGGGTTCCAGCCTCGGAATACGGTCGTGATAGATCCAGTCTACATCACGTGGCGCCGTCTGTGGGAAACCAACAAAACAAGTCATGTCTCAACAACCTGTCACCCGGCGATCCGGACCAAGCAAAACAGAGGCACGGGAAGCCTCAGAGCAGTTACTACCCTCCGAAGGCATTCCATCCGCCCCCTCGAGCGCGGCTTGGCTAGTCATGCCAAGGTCCACAGCTGAGGACAACCGGATAACGGAACTCCAGCAACAAATGACCGCCCTGACGGTCACTGTCACATCTTTGGCAAGCATGGTATCGGCCATGGCCCAGTACATGGAGATATTGAGTCAACTCCCCCAACCAGCACCTCCCTTTCGCCCTGTACAAAACGAGGAGCCTCGACCGGCGTCTTCGCAGGTCTCCGTTGACGAGGCCGTTCCAGTGAACGACGACCCTTCGGCATCACCTGCCCCTCCAGCGGCTCACCATCAACCTGCGGGTCAAGAGTTCCTGTGTGGGCGATGTCCAAGGGAGTGGATCCGAGGCAAGAAACGAGGTCCGCAGCCACGACACTTATTGCTACCTGCTCCCCCTTCCCGAATACTAACAAAGATAAAGCATATGCTCCGGCCGCCACAGCGCATGAAAACTGATCCTCGCCGAAGGGACCCCAGCAGATATTGTGATTACCATCGGGGAACCGGCCACACAACCGACGAATGTCGGCAACTTCGGGAGGAGATAGATCGCCTCGTCGGAGAGGGCCAATTGCCACTACGACGGTAGGAACGGCCTCGACAGAGGCGCAACTCAAGGACCTCAAAGAAGTAAGACAGCTTCCAAAGAGATCCTCTTTTCCAGGGCTATGCCTCTGAAACAAAAGTGTTTGTAAGCAAAAGCGACCGGGGGGCTCACGAATTAGGGACCTCTTCGGACACGCGTCCCCCGTTTTTATGTAAAAAACGGAGCGCCTTCGGCACTTCCTGTAATTTACACCCCTCGGACTATTAGCCGGAGGGAATAAATAAAAGTTTCTTTATCGGGAAGCGGCATGGCTTTTCTAAAAAGTCCGCAGGTAATCCTGATCCGAGGGTGGCTTCGGCCACGTATACCGGATCGGGAAGCGGCAAGGTATAAGTCCGCAGGTAATCCTGATCCGAGGGTGGCTTCGGCTACGTATACCGGATCGGGAAGCGGCAAGGTATAAGCCCGCAAATAACCCGTACCGATCGGGAAGCGGCATGGCTTTTCTAAAAAGTCCGCAGGTAATCCTGATCCGAGGGTGGCCTCGGCCACGTATACCGGATCGGGAAGCGGCAAGGTATAAGTCCGCAGGTAATCCTGATCCGAGGGTGGCTTCGGCCACGTATACCGGATCGGGAAGCGGCAAGGTATAAGTCCGCAGGTAATCCTGATCCGAGGGTGGCTTCGGCTACGTATACCGGATCGGGAAGCGGCAAGGTATAAGCCTGCAAATAACCCGTACCGATCGGGAAGCGGCATGGCTTTTCTAAAAAGTCCGCAGGTAATCCTGATCCGAGGGTGGCTTCGGCCACGTATACCGGATCGGGAAGCGGCAAGGTATAAGTCCGCAGGTAATCCTGATCCGAGGGTGGCTTCGGCCACGTATACCGGATCGGGAAGCGGCAAGGTATAAGTCCGCAGGTAATCCTGATCCGAGGGTGGCTTCGGCCACGTATACCGGATCGGGAAGCGGCAAAGTATAAGCCCGCAAATAACCCGTACCGATCGGGAAGCGGCATGGCTTTTCTAAAAAGTCCGCAGGTAATCCTGATCCGAGGGTGGCTTCGGCCACGTATACCGGATCGGGAAGCGGCAAGGTATAAGTCCGCAGGTAATCCTGATCCGAGGGTGGCTTCGGCCACGTATACCGGATCGGGAAGCGGCAAGGTATAAGTCCGCAGGTAATCCTGATCCGAGGGTGGCTTCGGCCACGTATACCGGATCGGGAAGCGGCAAAGTATAAGCCCGCAAATAACCCGTACCGATCGGGAAGCGGCATGGCTTTTCTAAAAAGTCCGCAGGTAATCCTGATCCGAGGGTGGCTTCGGCCACGTATACCGGAACGGGAAGCGGCAAGGTATAAGTCCGCAGGTAATCCTGATCCGAGGGTGGCTTCGGCCACGTATACCGGATCGGGAAGCGGCAAGGTATAAGTCCGCAGGTAATCCTGATCCGAGGGTGGCTTCGGCCACGTATACCGGATCGGGAAGCGGCAAAGTATAAGCCCGCAAATAACCCGTACCGATCGGGAAGCGGCATGGCTTTTCTAAAAAGTCCGCAGGTAATCCTGATCTGAGGGTGGCTTCGGCTACGTATACCAGATCGGGAAGCGGCAAGGTATAAGCCCGCAAATAACCCGTACCGATCGGGAAGCGGCATGGCTTTTCTAAAAAGTCCGCAGGTAATCCTGATCCGGGAGTGGCTTCGGCCATGCAAACCGTATCGGGAGCGGCATGGTTCTCTCTAAGTCCGTGTAAACCGTACCGGGAGTGGCTTCGGCCATGCAAACCGTATCGGGAGCGGCATGGTTCTCTCTAACTCCGTGTAAACCGTACCGGGAGTGGCTTCGGCCATGCAAACCGTATCGGGAGCGGCATGGTTCTCTCTAAGTCCGTGTAAACCGTACCAGGAGTGGCTTCGGCCATGCAAACCGTATCGGGAGCGGCATGGTTCTCTCTAAGTCCGTGTAAACCGTACCGGGAGTGGCTTCGGCCATGCAAACCGTATCGGGAGCGGAATGGTATTCTCTCTAGGTCCGTGTAAACCGTACCGGGAGTGGCTTCGGCCATGCAAACCGTATCGGGAGCGGCATGGTATTCTCTCTAAGTCCGTGTAAACCGTACCAGGAGTGGCTTCGGCCATGCAAACCGTATCGGGAGCGGCATGGTATTCTCTCTAAGTCCGTGTAAACCGTACCGGGAGTGGCTTCGGCCATGCAAACCGTATCGGGAGCGGCATGGTATTCTCTCTAAGTCCGTGTAAACCGTACCGGGAGTGGCTTCGGCCATGCAAACCGTATCGGGAGCGGAATGGTATTCTTTCTAAGTCCGTGTAAACCGTACCGGGAGTGGCTTCGGCCATGCAAACCGTATCGGGAGCGGAATGGTATTCTCTCTAAGTCCGTGTAAACCGTACCGGGAGTGGCTTCGGCCATGCAAACCGTATCGGGAGCGGCATGGTATTCTCTCTAAGTTCGTGTAAACCGTACCGGGAGTGGCTTCGGCCATGCAAACCGTATCGGGAGCGGCATGGTATTCTCTAAGTCCGTGCAAACCGCACCGGGAATGGCTCCGGCCACATATACCGATTCGGGAGGCGGCAACGCATATCTAAGTTCGCGCAAGCGGAAGCATGAATAGGCTTCGGCCATCCGACAAACGTAAGAAGCGGCAAGATGTCCCTTGGGGATCATATGGACCACGATAGTAAAGGCCCCGGCCGAATACTATGGCGACATTCTATCGAACCTGCATCGGGTTTCGGCCTTACAAGCTATAGCGAACGACGACAGGATCTCAGGCTCCTGAAGGGCCATATTCGGTCGATCATACGCAAACACCAAGGTAAAGCCGAAAAAATTCCTTGTATTTATAGAAAATGAAATACAAAAGCCGGCCACACCCTCGGCCGAGGGCTTACAACAGAAGAAGAAGTAAAAGTCGGCCGCATACTTGGCCGGAGGTTTACGATAGAAGAAGAAGCGTAAACCAGCCCTACCCTAAGCCGAGGGCTTACAACAGAAGAAGAAGCGGAAATCGGGGGGGGGGGGGGGGGTCCCCGCGTCATTCTTCGGCTTCGGCCTCCTCCACCTCGGCAGCGGCTTGTCCCGGAGAGGGAGAGGGAGAGGGAGAATCGACGATCTGCACCGCTTTAGGGGCGGCAGCCTCCTCAGCGGCAGCCTCCTCATCAGCAGCCTCCTCAGAGACAGCCTCCTCAGGGGCCCCCTCGGCAGGCGCAGCTTCGTCATCCGGCGCAGGAGTCGAGGCCCTCTCGGCCATAAGTCCCTGCCACCAAGACAGGAGCTCCTTGGCCTCCTCACCCCTCGGTAGGTCGACCCCGGTCAGATCGACACTCGGGCAGGCCCTCTGAGCGACAGCCAACCCAAGGTCGAAGACGGAGGAAGAGGCCAGCAGTTGAGCTTGGATGATCTCTTCAGTGAAGTCCGGGCCGGCCTTGTATTCAGCTACGGCCAAGTCCGCCACCTCCTCCAGCTCCCGCTTCAGCGCCGACACCTCCTCGGCGTGTCGCTGCTTCTCCGAGGCCCGCCGGGAGTCCTTCTCTTGAATCTGGGCCTTAAGGGCCCGGATCTTGGACTGTGCCACGGCGAGCTCCCCCTCGGCCTTCGCCTTGGCCTCGGCGGAAGCACGGGCCTCAGCTGTCTTCTCCTCCAGCTGCGCCCGAACCTGGGCACTCGAGGTCACGAGCCCACCGACTAAGGGCTCGATGTCGGGCACCACCGAAGTGCCCTCGCCCGAGCCGTCCGACTCCCTCTCGGCCTCCAGGAGCTGGAGCCGGAGCTGCTCCTGATGGTGCATCTGGACGCTGCCTGTCACCGCAGCCTGCGAGCCGAAAGCGGACAGTGATCAGAAAAAAGGAAAACCAAGAGAAAGCTAAGGAAAGCTCGACTGAAGCACCTTCAAGCGTATTACCTGGACAGACAGCCGAGCGCTCATCGCCGCCAGCTCGGTGACCGAATGGCGCTTCAGCCCTTCGAAGGCCGAAGGGAGAGTAAGACTGCGGAGCAGACGGAGGCACGTCTGCGAGTCTTCCATACTCTCGTCCTCGTAGATCCCCGGTTCGGGGCGCCACCACTTGCGCTGCGTCCGGGGCGCCTGTGACCCGGCGCCTTCGTCGCCGACCCTGGCCGCCAAAGCCGAAGGGGAATCGCCCCTCGGCGCTTCAGGAGACGCCAGCCTCGCGGCCCTTCGGGCCTCGGCGCTCCTCCTGACCAGCGGAGCCTCCTCCGCGTCTACGCCCTCTTCCGACCGGGGGCGCTTCGACGCTCGGCCGCCCCTTCGAGCGGCGAATTTCGACTTTCGCTCTCTCTCGAGAGCGGCAGCAGCGGCACGGCCCTCAGAAGAAGCCGCAGTCCTTGGGACCCCGCCTCGGGTCCTCGGAGCCCCGGCGCCTCGGCCGGGCCTACCTGCCGCCTGCGGGGTCAGTGCCCGGCCCGGACCGCGCTGGTCGGATATCCGGTCGAGGAGGGAGTCTAGATCGGCCATCGCTGCAAGCAAGAAAAACCCGTCAGAAACAGAACAGAGAATAAGTACAAACTCAGAGCCGACTTACCCTCGGCCGAAACTTCATCAGCATCCTCAGCCGGAAGAGCTTCGGCCAGAGGAGCGGCGACCCTTCCTCCGCGGCCCCGCGGAGTCTCCCCGGGAGGAAGATAGGGGAAGGCCCGCACCGGATCGGACCTCGGATCCGGCCATACCCCGGCGGTCACCAGACGCTCCGACGCGCTGAGAAGCCCCCAGACACTGTACGGGGCCATCATCTGGATGCGACCCACGAGGATGCTCTGGACCGGGGTGAGGATAGGAGGATCCGAGAGGCCTGCTGTCAGCAGCGCCCATTCAGTAGGGAAGGGCCACAAACCCTTCTCCTTCTCCGGCAGGGCGACGAAGACGAACTTCCTCTTCCAGCCGTGGATGGACGAAGGCTTCCCGGAGAATACGCTTCGCCCGACCCGAGGGACGAAGCAGTACCACTCGGACTTCCCCTGCCTTTGAATTTTGAAGAGGCAGCGGAAGACATTGATGGAAGGGCGGATCTTCACTTGAGCAAAAACGCTCAAGAAACCGTATACGGTGCGCCAGGAGTTGGGAAAGAGCTGAGACGGAGCCCGCCCGTAGAAACTGAGAAGGTTGATCACGAAGGTGGGGAGGGGAAGACGGAAACCCGCCTCGAAGCTATCAACGTAAATGGAGAAGGAACCCGGGCGGAAAGTGTTAGCCCGGGTGGCGGAGTCAGGCCGAATGACCGTCATCCAGGAAGGGAGCTGGAAGTAGGAGACCAGGCGCGTAACCTCTGCGTCCGAAAGGGCGCAGGATGCTTCCGAAGCCATATCCGGACGACGGCGTCCCGAAGTGGAAGCCTGGCCTGGGCTCCGGACCTCTTCGGCGTACTCGGCCCCGGAGGTCTCGGCCCCGGAAACCTCGGCTCCGGAAGCCTCGGACCCCTCAGTCCCGGAGACCTCGGGTTCTTCGGACATTGCTGGGGCAGAGGAGTCTGAGGAGAGGGGATCTGACAGGAGAGATCGCAGAGAGTGGGAAGGAGTATACTCCTCGTCCAAAGGAGTAATCTCACTAGAAGAATCCCGGACCATAAGGCCACGAAGGGAAGGAGGAAAGCTGGGGCTTACTCGCAGGAAGGGGGGAGAAAGTCTCTCCTGAGCCGAGTGCGGCTCCTCAAACCTCCCAGTTCCACCAGCGATGCGCTCCGAGGAATGGAGACCTTCCCACGGTGGCCGGCGAGCTCGGACGAAGCCTTCAGGAAGCTAGCTTTCCGCAGGAGAAGGAAGAAGAGCTTGGAAGGTTGTAGAGGAAACATAGGCGCAGCAGCAGGAAGAAGAACAGTGCCCTGCTGAGGGCTTGTATTTATAGAGCTCGCTCGGAGCGCCTCCCGCCGAAGCCAACGGCCGAGATCGTCCCGCTCGTCTCCTCGCCCCTCTCAGATGCACGCCACGTGCGTCGTCCTTCGGCAATGATGACGGACCGGCTCCGGGACTTGCAGCGAAGCAATCAACGGCCGAGGGCGCTCCGACCCTTCGGCTGACCGCCCGATACGCGCCACGTGTCCCGATCCGCGCGCTGAAGATGAAAGAGGCGGCAATCCGAGTGGAGCCTCGGGCAGAGAGCCGAGGCGATCCGCGACCAGAGAGCGGTCAGGATCCTTTTGTGTTTTCGACGGAGCGACCGGATGCGCGACGCGTGTCCCGTGCTTCCTCGCGAGGCGACGCGCCATCCCGTCCATTTAATGGAGCCTGACACGAGTCAGAGGGCTCGGCCCCTTCGGCTTCTCGGCTCCGAGCCTTCGTCACCACTCTGAGCGGGGACGAAGCAACCGCGTAGCCCTCGGCCGACCGAGGGCCCCCTCTTCCCAGTAAAAAGAGAACAGAGCTTCGGATAAGACACCTGTTACGATGCTCTTTTTGACAGCTTCGGGCTATACTCTCGCCATCTCAGAACTGAGGAAGACAAGAGTGGGGGGCTATGTGATGACACAGAATCCGATTCGGCCCATTAGAGCAGGCCCAAACCCCGTTCAGCCCAACAGTAGCAGTATCAGGCCCTCCGGGAGCCTCCGGCCCATCGGCGGCCCAGCAGCCCTCGGCCCAGTAAGCGGCACCGTCGCTCCCGGCCCAACAGGCTTCAGCCCGTCAGCGGCCCACCAGCCTTCGGCCCGGGAACAGCACGGCAGCCCAAGGCCCAGCAGGCTTCGGCCCCTCAGCGGCCCAACCCCCTTCGGCCCGGTAGCCGAGTCCGGCCCACTCCAGTGGCGGATCCGACACTATGGCGGTTTACCAGTAAGCCCAAACATAGTCCTATATCGGCTACCACCGTTAACCAACCTCTATCCTCTGCTATAAATACACCGCTATTTATTGCCAAAGGTATGCAACTCTTTGCCTCCGAGACCCTTAAGGACTACGGTCCGAATAGCATTAAAGCTACTTCTTGCATTCTGAATCGAATCATCTTCAGAAGCTAACTTGACCGTCGGAGGGGGTTCCTAAGGGCCAGAGCCCGGGACTCCTGCTGACCGGTTTCTTCTTCTTTTCCTCCTGCAGGAGCTCGGTTCGAATCATCGCCGACCTTCCCGAGTCGGTCTCGGCCGCCGACCTCGGATTCCTCTCCCTGGTCTCGACGCCGTGCGACGGCTGCCCCGCCACGGGAGGCTCGGCCCCGCGCTGTCCCCTCGTCCAGCAAAAAGGGCTGTTTTGGGCTCGCTATCCAAGAGCAAGCCGAGTCCGAGACCCTTCCGGCCTCGGACCCTCGGCTCCGGTTTCGTTGCCTGACGGCAATACAGCCAGAAAGAGCCTCATCCACGCCGCCCCTTCGCCCGCCGAAGGAGCCTCGGCCCCGACTTCCCGGAG
Organism: Zantedeschia hybrid cultivar; assembly: GCA_030544215.1. Taxonomy (NCBI): domain Eukaryota; kingdom Viridiplantae; phylum Streptophyta; class Magnoliopsida; order Alismatales; family Araceae; genus Zantedeschia; species Zantedeschia hybrid cultivar. Next base: position 79,650,742 of record JARZZO010000005.1, on the reverse strand, counting down.
ACGAGCCTGCACCGACCGCAGCGCCCTTCGGCCTTCGGACCCTCGTCTTCGCCTCCGCCTCCTCGGCCCTCCGGATCCCCGTCGGGCCTCCATAACACCGATCCGAACCTGCTTCGGATCCATTTCTCCGGGTTCCAGCCTCGGAATCCGGTCGTGATAGATCCAGTCTACATCAGTGGGTATTCTTTTTGTGAAGATTTTGGTTTGGAGAAATAATGTTTGGATGCAATATCCATGAACTAGAATCGGATGAGGATTTTGATCATGTGATCTGAAAATCAGATCCAACATCTATGAGTTAAAATTGGAGCAACAATGAGGACTTTTACCATTCACATCCCTGGCCGCAATCGGTGCTGAGTGTATGGGTGCTTCAATGCGGATCCAATGTGAATCCATGACTTTATGTTATAGATTATCAGTTTAGAAGAATTAATCTGTTAGTTAACCATCAGCGGTATAATCGGATTCTTAACTCACCACATGCTCTGGGGCGGCCCACCTTCTACTGGACCTCCACCACTTAGAAAGATGACAGTAGTCGATTGTCAGCTGGCCTGCTTCTCAACCATGGACGACGAACATTTGTTGTTGCCGCCCACGCTTGGAGATTTGAGCATCCTGGGGTGCCCCATGCTCCTGGATTGGTGCGGGGGAGGCGGAGGCAGCAGGTTCGCCCACATAGCAAAGGCTCGATTTTGGACCAGACGTAAGTAATGGCTCCAATATCTGATTACATTTTGCATCAATTTTTTTTATGGTTTTGGTTAATAAGAACATTGAGAAAAATTAATTAGAATTCCTGTTACATCGATCAACATATTGACACATTAGCATATTCCTCTCTTGCTAGGAAATGGAAAGAAACTATTGTCCACGTCGGTGCCGAAAGTGGCCAACGGCGAGTTGGTGCTTAGGTTTTCAGGCCACCGTTCGTCCCACACTGAAGTGAGACTACGTCCTGAGGACAATTACGAGGAAGATTTATCTGGTCAGTCTAAGGCAACATCAAGAAGTAACTATGCTCCCTTATTTCATCACTCCACTTAAAATTTAAGGATGTGTTGTCGTGCTTTAATTACTTTATTTAACTAATTCATTCGACAGCATTTAACTTTTAAAATAATCCCTGCTTTCGTCTTGCTCATGCATGTGTAGGTCGTTTTTTCTTCTTTTCAAACATTGGAATTGTTATACTAGGGACTCTTTTGTATTTACTTACAAATAATATTTGCAGTGCAGCCACAAAAATAAAAATTGAAATTTTTTAAAGGTCGGACCTACTATGTCCGACACTATTCGTACAATTCAATCTCCGATCAAATGATCCAAAAAATTCTAAAAATAAAAAAATTGAACCCCAATGTGTAGTAAAATAATATCCTAACTAGCCGAGCCCAATAACATTTGTGCAATTACTCTTAACTTGTTTATAGGCGTTTCAGAGAAACTCGTTATAAAGCTATTTCTGAGAAGTAGTTTCTATCCACTCCAAAAGATTACAATCGTCTGATTATTCGGCTGGCCTACTGTAACTAATAATCTGATTCTTCCGCTGATTATTAGTTTATATTTAAGTTCATAGATAGGATACTAGATACAAATTGCTTCCAGCCAAATGCATGTGGTATGTTAAGAATCCGATTATACCGCTGACGGTTAACTTATAGATTAATTCTTCTAAACTGACAATCTATAAAAAAAAGTCATGGATTCACATTGGATCCGCATTGAATCTAACCTGTCTGCACTCATACACTCAGCACCACCTGCGGCCAGGGATGTCAATGGTAATTGAATCCAATTTTCAGATCACATGATCAAAATCCTCATTGTTTCTCCAATTTTAACTCATAGATATTGAATTCAATTTTCAGATCGCATGATCAAAATCCTCATCCGATTTTAGTTCATAGATATTGCATCCAAACATTATTTCTCCAAACCAAAATCCTCACAAAAAGCAAACCCAGTAAAGACCATACCTCAAGAAAAATCATATAACTCAACCATGGATTATTAATCACATCTTTTATTTTAATATATATGCATATACCGAATAAATTATGATTTAGTTTGAGAATCGTAAAATAGTCACAATTTAGTCACATACTTTTTAAGCAAATTATATTTTTAACAAATATTCATGCTATATACACATAAACCTTTTTATGTATTAAAAAAATTAAAAGATGGATGCAGAAACAAGTGTTTCTATTTTTGCATCTAGCTTTTTAATGGAATGGCTGAATTTCAAAACGTTTATATATGAAAAAAAATAAAATTATTTGTTTATATTTTTGCATCTATCTTTGAAACTCAAATAATAGACCAAAAGTTAAAAAATCAAGGTAGCATTTGCAGTCCTAACCACTACAAAAGAATATGGTTATAGCTACTAGTCATACTTACAGTGAATGCTTGTACTTTTTAGATTTTTATATAAATACTCTTGTAAACCATTATGTTAAAATGTACATTTTTTCAATCTAATTATTGTTATACAAATCCTCGATATCTTTATCAAAATTTTAGTTATACAATTTTTAGTTAAATTGCCGTGAATTTTAACATAATATGTTAGAGGTGTTCTAATATTTTTGTAGATATACTTCGAATTTCATTGGAAATATTGACAGAATCTTTGTAGCACATTCGATTAGAGTTAGGGATGTAAACAAAAGACCTGTCATCTGACTTTCTGACCCATTTTCTATTATAAAAGTAGATTCAAGATAGAAAAAGATTCATATCGATAAGAGCTTGTCTTTTTTCTTTAAGCATGGCGTCATCCAATTTTCTGCGACATTGTATTTGTATGTCTTTAAATAATTTCTTTACCCTCCCCAATAAAAATCTTTCTAACTTGGCCCCTCTTAAATAAATTTTTCGAGTTTGTCACTGACCGGATGGGAATAGTTTATCTTAAAATAGGAAGAATAATTAATTCAGATAGAAGTGTTAAAATTGCTTATTCTCTTTAGAATAAACATTAATGTTATTTCTTTTATCATATATGATTGTTTAAACCTTCACGAAAGAAAAGCAACAAAAACATAGATATACAGAGAGTAGTCAAAAGCCAACAAGGCTACCGTGTAAAACAAGAAAATACAGAGAAAGTGGGGTTAGTGGGAGGGTGGGTGACGACAACAAGGTAACGATACAAGATAAGTACAAAGAACGAGGAAGTGTGAGAGAACAAACAAGAAGATTGAGGGGTCAGCGTATTGGGGTAACAGACGGCTTGCACAGGGAACAAAGGCTAGGGAGGAAAAGACAGTGGTGCCCCCCCCCTCCCCTAGATGGCTACCGCCGGAGCAGCTTGTTGCCAGAGGTCGCCGCAAGTTGTCCGCTGAAGTGGGCAAAGAAGACCCTCGCGAGGAGAAATAATTGTTTTATTTTACAGCGTTTTCAATAGTTTAGAATGATGTAAAATAATGTTAAGTAAAATAATGTCTAGATCTTGTCAGTCCACTTGACAGTCAAATTTTCTTATTTTGATTTACAGTAAAAATTCAATGTAAAGTAAAACAAGAAGATTAAAGCGTCTCTCTTATTTTATTTTACAAACAATCAAACAAATATCTCATAATTTTAAAACAAAAAAATTTCACTTGTTTTATAACTAGTGATTTTGAAACCGATAATTTACAGAGTTTTACACTAAAACGAACAACCTCTTAGTGATAAGTTTTGCAGGACACTAATCGAACCATTTAATAATCTTTCACCTTTTTCGTTTAACCAAACCATTTAGTAATCTTCTTGTGCATTCATGATTTACTTATGAGTTTTGCAAGATACGGTAATCTAACCATTTAACCACACATCGGCATATTATAAATAAACCCCCAAGATCTTCTGTATTCGATTGTGTAATCATCAAAGAGTCAAATTATTTGGAGTGTTTTTGCATATGTATTCCTAGCAACTAAAATATTTGTATTCAGACCCCAACTCTCATATATTATATGAAATACTCTAGAGAACCTTAGAAACATTGCAGCTATGTCCCTCTGTCAACATACCATTAGTTCCAACATAATATGTTAGAAAGATTTTGTAAATTCTGATAAAATCAAGAGCATAAATGCAACATTCTAGTAAATTTAGGGGCATATAGGAATGTCCCTCTATCAACATACAACTAACTCCTACCGAATATGTTAGAAAGATTCCGTAAATTTTGATAAAATCAAGAGCATAAGCATTCTAGTACCTTTAGGGGCATATAGGTATGTCCCTCTATCAACATACAACTAACTCCTACCGAATATGTTAGAAAGATTCTGTAAATTTTGATAAATCAAGAGCATATATGCAACATTCTAGTGAATGAAGGAGCAAATAGGTAAAATATATGTAATCTTTTGACATATTCTGTTGGAGTTAACGGTATTTCGATGGAGGGCATAAGCACAATGTTTTCAAGATTTTTAAGAGTATTTTGTATAATATTTTGGAGTTGGGGGTATAGATAAGAATACACTGGTTCTGGAGAGTATACATACAAAAATCCCAATTATTTTCTCCTCCACGAAGTTTCTCTGAAGGTTACACCACGCGGAGAGTTTTGTATCCAGCGGAAGTTAAGTGTTAGGCCCGGATGTGGTGGGCATCCATTAGAAATTTCAACTGTTTATTTTTTATTTTATAACCTTTATAAACTTTTGATACTACAAAAAAGTCTTTCTAGCCGAACCATGTAAAAATAGACCTAAATAATTATAACTTTCTTACAAATAAATCATTTTCAGAAGTTCATTTGTAACATTCTTAGGGGTTTTCGTAATTTAAAGTCATTCGTCAATTTACAAGAGATTCTGAATATTTATTTGTAAATATCAAAATTAGAAGAGTTCAAATGCAAATAAGCTATATTTTTAAGAGTTAAAACGTAAAATATCTTATCCTTTTAGTATCGGTCTCACGGACACGCTTGCGTGTTTAATTACCCACTGACTGCACGGACGACAACTCAACACTTGCGTTTAGGGTCTGTATTTTATGTAAAATAAGTTGTATGAATTTTTTTTCCAAAAATTATAACACAAAAAAATTATTTAGTAATTTAGAATTCTAGTCAACAGAAAATTAAATTTGTTGGGTCTTTTCTTTAGCCTTTTTTGCTATTCATCGGGCGGAGCTACTGAAAGTCCTTTTTCAAAGCAATTGATAATGTTTTCAGAAGGAACCAAATGACAAATTTTGTTTATGGCTATTCATAAATTTCCTTTGTTTAGATAACCCTTTCTTTTCACATATTTTTAAGTATTTACCCAAATGAACCTCTACATCTAGTGGTATTTCCTAGAGTCCAAGGAGGGTCCTTATGTTTTGATCATCCTTGGTGAAGGCTTCAATTCTTCTAGCTTCTCCCCAGCAACCCTGAGCCAAGAGCGAGAAATTGGTTCTGAACCTGTGGTGGAGATGGCATACGCACTACTTCCTGGAATCGACGAGCTGGCAGAAAAGCTGCTGCGGATTCCATCCGAAACCCCTCACCACCTCCAAGTCCAGGGGGACCTGGAGGCGCTGCAGAGGATGGTCCGGAGGATTCACGCCGTCCTCAACGACGCAGAGAACATGGAGATCCATGAGGAGTCGGTGAGACTGTGGCTAAGGGAGCTCAAGGGCGTCGCCTATGATGCCGACGACGTCTTAGACGAGTACCACTATGAGCTCTTACGGGCCGAGGTGGCGGCTCCGATCCAGGCTGATGAGGCTGCGTACGATCTTCGTTATCAGCAGACGCACAAAGACGAGGTGAGTGAACTGACAATTATTTTTTACTCCGTGAGATGCATCACTTAATTAGGAGCAAAAATACTGACATGGTTGGGAAAGGTACAGGGCAGATTAGAGAAGATTTGGAGGAGATGGTTTCCAAGAACTGTCCACCACGGACATACTGTAGAAGCAAGCAAATCCGCAAGTGCGTCAGTTTCATCAGATGCCACAATCTGGAGTGAGATAGCAGACAAGATCGGGAAGATACGGGGCAGATTTGAGGAGATCTCAAGGCAGCGTGATGCCTTGCATTTGAGGGAGGGGGATGGAGAGAGGCAGTCTCGGAATACTGGGGACCGTCCGCCAAGTAGTCCTGATCTTGTTGATGACCCAAAAATTTATGGCCGGGGGGAGGATGTGGAGAAGGTGGTCAACCGATTGTTATACTCGGAAGAATGCAAGAAAAACAATCTTTCTGTCCTGCCAATAGTCGGGATGGGGGGTGTGGGGAAGACCACCCTTGTCCAGCATGTTTACAATGACCAAAGAATATGTGGCCATTTTCAAATCAAGGGATGGGTTTGTGTATCAGATGATTTTGAAGTTGAGAAGTTGACTGCAAGGATCATTGAATCTGTCACCAAAAGGGAGTGCCACTTGAAAGAATTTAGTGTGCTACAAGAGAAATTGAAAAACTTGTTAGATGGGAAGCGGTTTTTGCTTGTCTTAGATGATGTGTGGAATGAGAAACAAAGCCTGTGGGAGAGTTTGCAGCAACCGTTGAGATTTGGTGCTCAAGGGAGTGCAGTGGTAACAACCACGAGGAACGAATCTGTTGCCAAGATCATGCAGACAACGCCTTTCCATCCCTTGGATTGTTTGTCTGTTGATGATTGTTGGGAGGTGTTCATTAAGAGTGCGTTTGTTGATCGAGATCCTGAGGATTGTCCAGGCTTGGTGGAAACAGGTAAGAAGATTGTCAGAAAATGTGGTGGTTTGCCTTTAGCTGCAAAATCATTGGGAGGTCTTCTCAGCTATGAGACGGATGTTAGCGTTTGGAAAGCAGTCTTGCAAAGCAACATATGGGATTTAGGTGGTCAAGGTGATGGGATCATTCCTGCGCTTAGGCTCAGCTATCTTCACTTGCCAAGTTATCTGAAGCAGTGTTTTCTTTATGCCTCTGCATTTCCCAAAGATTTTGTATTTAGGAAAAATCACATAGTCCAACTGTGGATGGCACAAGGATTTCTTCAGTGCAAGGGCAGTAAACAAGCTGAAGATGTGGGCAACATGTATTTTAAGGAACTAGTGCAAAGGTCATCCTTTGAGTACCATCCTGGCTTCCATGATAAAGAAGACCCATGTTTTGCGATTCATGATCTCATTCATGATCTAGCACAACACATTTCAGGGCAAGAATTCTTCCAAATGGAAGGAAACCGTACACTGCATGTTGCCTATCCAAATATTGTCCGTCATCTATCAGTAGTTGATCAAAAGATTGAGGACCTTGAGAAGATGTTGCATGCGCCGTGGGCCATTAGAACTCTTACGGTCAAAGTGTCATGGGGTGATTTAAAGTTCCCAATTAGTCAAGCGTTGCAACTTCTACAATCCTTGAGGGCATTGGATTTGCATCGTTCCAGAATAAATGAGCTTCCAGATCCAGTTGGCAACCTGAAGCACTTGCGCTATCTCAATCTTAATTACACGGGCATTGAATGCTTGCCTGATTCTATTTGCAAGCTCTATAATCTGCAGACACTATCCTTGTTAGAGTGTAAAAGTCTTACAAGGCTACCTAAAGACATCAAAAACCTGATTAACCTACGGTGTCTCATGATTGAAGGCAGTAATATTGAATTTCTTCCTAGAAGCTTTGGCAAACTAACAAGCCTCCGTGCATTGGATGAATTTCGGGTGGGCTTTCAAAGGCACCCAATCTCCAATGAGGATCTTCATGGGTCGACAGTAGAAGATCAGTTTAACCGCTTGTCACTCCAACCCTTAAATGAGGAATGTGGTGGAATAGAAGAGTTAAAAGACATGGTTCATCTGAGGGGTAGACTTCTGATTTCTAGACTCCAGTGGGTGATGAATGTTGCAAATGATGCTGCGGTTGCTGATTTGAGAAATAAGCAAAACATCAGGGAACTAGTCCTCTCTTGGAGAAGTGATAAGCCAGCATTGCCCGACGTGCAAGTGCAAGTGATCGAGAGCCTCCGACCTCCCGAACATCTTGAAGTGTTGAGAATATATGGGTATGATGGTCTTAGCCTTCCCACTTGGATGGCAGGTGATCTGTCTCCCCTCTCCAAGCTCGCCCGAGTCACAATGGAGATGTGTAGGCGGTGCGCACGCCTGCCACTCGGCCAACTCCCATCCCTCAAGCACCTTGAGATTAAGTGGTTGGGCGCAGTGAAGATTTTGGGCTCTGAATTCTGCGGCCAAGCCAGCGTGGGATTCCCGGCACTGGAGGAGTTGGTATTTTCTTATATGAGCAGATGGATGAAATGGGAGCTGGCAGCATTGAGAGGGGCTTTCCCCTGCCTCCGTTACCTATCCTTGTACTATTGCCTCGAGCTGGAGTCCATGGTGCCTCTGTACCTTCTGCCAGCTCTCGAGGTGCTGCACATATGGCATTGCCCAAGGCTCGGATCCATTGAGCTCCGGGGCGGCTTGCCTTGTACCGGGCCACCGCCACTCAAAAAGATGAGAATAGTGAAGTGTCAAGAGGTTTACTTCTCACCCGAGGATGGCGACGACGAGGATTTGTTACTGCCTCCCACACTACAAGATTTGACCATCATTACTTGCCCCTCGCTCATCGAGTGGTGCGAGAGGGGCGGAGGCAGCAGGCTTGCTCACATCCCCAACGCTAAAGTTTGGAGAGGTATAATAGTAACCGAGATTCCCAAGTCTTTCCTATATTTCTCTATTTTCTTTTGTGCACCGTTGTTGATTAATCATTTTTTCTGTTTCCTGTTTGATATAAAATTTCAAACTTGGTCTTGCGCTTGCTGACGTTTCCCATGTTTTCTTGGTTATGCTTCTCACTTAGCACGAAAGGACGCAAAAGTAGTGACCACATTGGTACCGGAAGTAGAGGACGGCCAGTTGGTGCTTAAGGTACCAGGCCACGCTTCGTCCTACTGTGAAGTGAGACTACGTCCTTAAGACGATGAGGAAGAAGATTGATGTAGTCATTCGAAGTGCAGCAACAAGAAGCGATCATAACCATGCTATTACTTGATCCACGCATTTCAATTTTAATGATGCCTTGTCTTGCTTTAATTATTTTATCTAAGCAAACATTAGGCAACATTTACTTTGTTTTTTATTTAGCTGGTCAAGTAGGTAAAATTCTCTCAAGTTCAGAGAGTTCCAGCCTCATCAACGACATATTCTTTTTACTAACTGGTAATGTTTTCCAACCTCTCTTGTCTTTTATATTTGCTCATTTAAATAAAATAAACATCGCTTTAATTTATTGATCTGCTGCCGTGTGCACTAAGGATGTATGCCTCAAACGACCGGGCTCTATTACCACTTTTCTCGGGAATCCAGATGGCATAGGCCAAAGGGTGAAAGCTATGATATATGGTGAATCCTGGACTCTCGAAATTAATTTGAAAAAATATTTATGCTATTCTAGCAAGGACACATGATGCGTCCATCTGGATTAGTCCGGCACAATGGCTTGTGCGTCTGAACTTTTACTAAAAGGTTTGAATTTAGAAATACTTAAGTATCAAGAAAAAAAAATTTCTTTATCTTTTTGCATTTATTTCCAAAACCTCAAAAATAAATTAAAAATTAAATATGGAGAGAATCATTAACTACTAAAAAATAAAGTTATACTTACTATTCAAGCTCATGTACTTTTTTTTTGTTTTAATGATGCACATGTTCAACACTTACACTTCTGAGTAATGTGTTAGGACATTATGGCATTACCATACAATGCACAGCGCACCTTAATAATGATAGCATTTCGGTGCAATCCTTTTTTTTTAGGGCTTATTTGGAAACGATTGTGAGATAGATTTTAATATCAGAATCTGTGACGTGTCATAATTCTTTTCAAATGGAACATGAATGCTTCGACTTACATATACAACATTTTTGAAAGAAAACAAAGAGATAGGCATGCAAAGAAGACGAGAGAGATTTTGCCTTAAATTTACAACTTATGCATAGATTTTGAGAGGAGATATAAGCCATAAGGTTATAAATGACATGCAAGGGTACTTAAAACTTCTTACTTTTATAAAAGGTGAAGGACATTAGAGTAAAAATTTTCTTCTACAATCTATGCTCCCATAGAACATCCAAATATAATTTTGATATTAACAAGTCATAATGAGAATCTTAAACTTTTTAAAAGTCAATAAAATTACAAGATTTTTTAAATTCATAATTAGAATATATTACCTCATTTTTTAAATTCATAATTATAATATATTACCTCAACTCAAAGTTTGTATTATCTGCATAATTTAAAAAGTAAAAATAAAAAATAAAAAAGATTGTGTCTTCCCACACACAATGGCTCAATTCGTGGATAGGTGCGTTCTCCCATGCTGCAACACACATGCATATTACTCAACGCTCATTTTTGGTGTGAGAAAAGGAATTGTATTTTGAGTAACTAATGTTTTGGGCATTGTAATTCATTGTCGTCTGGTCTAAATAGATCAGATGTTCTGTCAGCTCTTCGAACAGGGGGAGTGGAGCCATTTTTTTTATTTTTCAGATTTTTTTGAATTTTTTTGAAGTATCTAAACAAAAATTGGATGGTACAACCAGTGAGTTTGGATTGGCTCCTAGTTTGTGATCTATTTTTCTAAAAAAAATGTTTAAGAAATATCTTGATTTTCGTGTAAAAAAGTATTTTTTTAAAAAATGTACAGTCAATTTGGGGCTTACCCGAGGCTCACAGCCAACATCCAATTTTTCATCTTATGCTCTAAAAAGATTGAAAAAAATTAAGAAGAAAACAAAAATAAGTAAAAAATCAACCCCGCTCCCCCACTAGGCAAACAGCTGACGGGTCATCCGATGGTTAGTGTTGATAAAAACATAATATCTCCATGCATTAAATGAACAAGCGGAAGCATGCACGGAGATGGATCGTAACGAAAACGTACCTTAACGGCGATGTTCGTAGACGGACGGCGACGGCTCCGTGAGGACGAGGATGAGAACCACGTGACGGGCTTCTCCCCAAAAAATCCACACTGCAAATCCTAGGCTCTTGGTGATAGCCTCTTGGAGAGCAAACCTTAGAGAGGGAGAGAGAATGTGTAGGAAGGAGAGGATTCTAGAGTGAGAAAGAGGGCTGCCCAAAGTGAGTGTTCTGCAGATTTTTCAAAGAGATGGTTCTCACGTAATGGCATCCTCCCTCTTTTATATCTCTCTCCTCTACACTTTCAAATAAAGGGGGGAATGGTTATATCCAAGGGGTGCTTCACAAGTGTGGGTAACTCCCCACAACCACTCCCTCAACCACTCCCCCTCAACTCCTATAACCATCTCTTGGCCCCTACGTGGGCATATGCATGGCAAGAACCATGCTTTGGTTAACATCTCCCACTTGCCCACGGAGGGCAAAGATCAATAAACAATCTCTCAAAGTTGCTACAATCCAACTGTCATACAGGAAATGCAGCGTGCGACCTCACGAGCATAACACTTACAGGCGAGTAGTGATCCATTAAGTTATCACCAAAACTAATGGAACACAATACTCTATAAAATCTCGTGGTACCCCAGACCATCTTATATTCACCTGATTTAACACTCCGGATCTCTCAGATAAATAACTAGCAGTGTTTAAATCCCAAATGTCATGTGATCATAACTCTGTCTGTACACAACTGACTGAGTTCCCCGGGGTATGATCCACATAGCATGGTGCAATATATAGATGTCTTCCCCAAGCTCTCATGTCAATTCGATTAGTCTCGGCCGCTTTCCTAGTCATGTCCCGCTAGACTGTATCAACCTTAGTCCTAAGGATCATGCTAAAGTAGCGACGCCGAGCTTCCTCTTCATGACATAGTTCCTAGGTCACAAAGGGTACAAGTAGAATCAACAATATGATCTAAGAGCTCACACAATGATGAAGCAGAGATCCATTCATCATTCTCATTTATCGATCGTGAATTGCACATGCGGTATGAGACGCATGTTATGGTGTTCTTCCACAAATGTAGGCGTGTCATTTATAGATTTATCATTTAAACACCATACGGATCTTAGTCTAATCACTCCCACTGCGATTAACCTGAGTCTCATGACCCAGTCGCTTCCACTCAGCGCCTTGTCTCAAGACTCACATCCGGCTTTTCCAGACTATACAGGATGGGCTCAATTATTCCCGTATTCGATCTTTAAAGATCTCATCTCGGCTCTTATCCGAGGCGACATAAATAAATATTTTAAATGTATCTTGCTCGCTCTTCTAGCGCCATAGATACATAATGTCTCATCTTGCTCGCTATCTCAGCGCCAAGGCGAATTACCCGTGTGAGAGGGTCAATTCAAGTCTGGTGACACTCATTGATGTGTAAACAAGCATTCCATCAAAACACTCAATAAGAGAATGCATCGAAGTCAACAATAACTGTTCTTTACATTACAGTTTACATAAACCCATGGCTCTACTATGGGTCGTGAAAGCCTCTCTAGTGATCTGTTTAGTTAGCGGGTCTGCTACCATACGATCGGTAGAAATATGCCGAAGGACCACTGCTTCTTTTGCTAACAGATCTCGTATGAAGTGATATCTAATGTCAATGTGTTTGGTTTTACCATGGTACTTAGGATCCTTGGCGTAGGCCAAAGCTGATGTACTATCAACATAGAGAAGTACACTCTCCTCCGCAGGAGGAGTGACAGCTAATCGCCGCAGGAAACTCCTTAACCAAACTGCTTCTTGACAAGCTGCTGAACATGCCACATATTCCGATTCCATAGTGGATAGAGCAATGCACGTCTGTTTCTTGCTATACCAAGAAATGGCCGCGCCACCGAGTATGAACACATACCCTGACGTAGACTTTCTTTCGTCTTTGTCGCTGGCCCAATCAGCATCACTATAACCTTTCAACCTTAGATCACCTCCTTCGTAACATAAGGCAAGGTTCGTTGTTCCACGTAAATATCGGAATATTCTCTTGACTGCCTTCCAGTGAGCAGGACCAGGGTTACTTTGATAACGGCTAGCTAATCCGACTGCATAACTGATGTCGGGTCGAGTACACAACATAGCATACATCAGACTCCCAATAGCTGCCGCATATGGCACTTTATTCATTTGATTCTTCTCTTCTTCATTCTGTGGGCATTGGCTTACACTTAAAACACAATTTTTATCAACTGGAGTATCAATGGGCTTGGAGTGATTCATTCGGTATCGCTCTAGAATCTTATTAATGTAGGTTTCCTGAGACATACTCAAAAACCTTCTAGAGCGATCTCTGACTATTTTCACTCCTAACACATAGTTAGCTTCGCCCATATCTTTGGTCTCGAAGACGGAAGATAACCACTGCCTAATGACATTGATAAACTCCATATTATTCCCAGCCAGCAAAATGTCGTCAACATATAATGACAGAATTAGAATCTTCTCTTTCTTTCGTTTGACGTACACACAGTGGTCTTCCTCAATCGTCTCAAAACCGAATGAGGTGATTTCCTTATGAAATCTCAAATACCATTGTCTAGACGATTGTTTGAGGCCGTAAATAGAACGTTTTAGGCGGCAAACTTTGCGCTCTTGTTCCTTTACCTCAAAACCCTCTGGTTGGAACATATAAATTTCCTCGTCTAGTTCTCCATTAAGAAATGCCGTCTTAACATCCATCTGAAAGAGTTCTAAATCTAAATGTGCGACAATAGCTAGGATCAGGCGAATAGACGTAAATCTCACCACCGGGGAGAACGTCTCATCAAAATCAATACCCTCCTTCTGGGTATATCCTTTCGCCACTAGTCGTGCTTTGTATTTGTCAATTGATCCATCTGCCTTGCGTTTAATTTTGAAAACCCATTTGTTTCCAATAGCTTTACGCCCAGGCGGAAGATCAACTAACTCCCAGACCTTATTCTTTTCCATTGAATCCATTTCGTCTAGCATAGCAGCTTCCCATTCTTTCTTTGATAATGATGAATATGCCTCTTTGACATTTCTCGGTTCTTCATCATCCGCAGGCTGACACATTAAAATCTCCTCTTCAATCTCAAACCGTCGACGAGGAGTGTGGCCGCGTTTACTTCGACGTACTTGGGTGTCGGCATCTTCCGATTCTAATGGAGTACTCCCACTCGGTAAATTAATAGGTATACTCCCACTAGCTTGTCATCTATACTATCTCCAGCGATGACATGGTTAGGAACTAATTCCCTCCCTTCGCTGGAAGATGGTAAGAGAGCTGTCTCATCCACTTCATGGAGATCAAAGCTTTTTCCGACATTGCCAAGTTTAGGGTATTCTTTCTCTAAGAATACAACGTCTCGAACCTCTTTCTCTGTCATTCCTCCATCATGATATTGTCCATACATGACATACCCTTGTGAGCTATCAGGATATCTTATGAAGATAAACTTTCTAGCTTTAGGGCCCAGTTTCCCATACTTGTGGGACGAGTCATGGACATATCCAGCTGACCCCCACGGGCGTAGGTTCCCCAAATACGGCTTTTGGCCACGCCACAACTCATAAGGAGTAGAAGGAACTGACTGTGAAGGCACACGGTTAAGTAAATAGGCAGCAGTCAACAAAGCATCCCCCCAGAAGGATATTGGGAGGTTGGCATGCGCCATCATAGACCTAACCATATCTAACAACGTTCTATTCCTTCTCTCGGCAACACCATTTTGTTGCGGAGTATATGGAATAGTGAGTTGTCTTTTAATTCCCTTTTCCTCACATAGAATTCTGAACTGATCAGATAAATATTCGCGTCCTCTGTCGGTGCGTAGAGCTTTTACACTCTTACCGGTCTGATTCTCAACCTCAGCTAGGAAGCGTTTGAAACAATAAAGTGCTTCATAGCGGTGAGCGATCAGATAAACATAACCGTATCGCGAATAATCATCTATAAAGGTAAGGAAATATGATGCTCCATGTCGAGCCTTCACACTTAAAGGTCCGCAAATATCAGAATGTACAAGCTGCAATACATCAGTGGCCCTTCTGGCCTTCCCGAAAGGTTTTCGGCATGCCTTTCCAGCCAAACATGATTCACATAAAGGTAGAGTGACCTTAGCGAGTGAACCTAAAAGGCCTTCTCGAGCTAACCTGGTCATTCTATCCTGTCCTATGTGACCTAGGCGAGCATGCCATATTTCAGAACTAAGGTCTTTATCATTAGCCACATACGACACAGAAGAAGCATTAAAATCAACATCTAATTTAAACAAACCACCACTCAATAAAGCATGTCCATACAGCACATCATTTAAATAAATGTCAATACTACTACCAATCATAACAAGAGCAAATCCTAGGGATAATAAAGATGAAGCTGACAAAAGATTATGCTGAATCCCTGGCGCATAAAGAACATCATGCAATGTCAATACATGACCAGTTCTAAGTTTGAGCTGGTACACACCAACTCCTAAAACTTCTTCACTGGTCCCATTGCCCATGTAAATTCTTTGCGTCCCTCTTGGAATTCGGCGATAATCTTGGTACCCTTCTCGATCTCTAGTTACATGCTTGGTCGCACCTGAATCCACAATCCACTCAGGATAAGTTCGGGCGACTAAGACATGAGAACAAACATACACAGAGAGAGAATCTGGGTTGAGGGATACCTTTTTCGGCTCAGCGCACTCGCGAGCGAAATGTCCCATCTTCTCACAATTGTAGCACTTCACCTTTGATTTGTCCCTTTTACCACCGCGCTTGCCTCTGTGGTGGCGCTTCGGTGTCCGCTCTGCCTTGTACTTAGAGCTGGATGCAGTTTCACGATCCTTTCGTTTGAAAAATTTCTTTGGGCCCTTCCTGCCTTGGTGTCTGCCTCCCTTGGCGACTAAGGCAGTGGCGCGTACAGCTTCTTCGCGCTCAGCTTCTAACTCCACATGACGAGAAATATCAGAAAAATTCTTGATATTCTCGTTGTGAGTAAGAATTTGCTTCATATGGACCCAAGAGTCCGGTAGTGATCGGATTACTGCAAGGACCTGCTGCTCGTCCGTGAGATCATGACCTGCCGACTTTAAATCCCTGATCATGCCCGACATAACCCTAAGGTGTTCGGTCATGGTCTGTCGTTGGTCTTTGCGGTAGGTCTCAAACTTAAGTACAAGAGCGCGCAACCGCGTAGTCGAAGTTCCACCAAATTGAAACTTTAATTGATCCCACATATCTTTGGCAGATTGGAATTTCTCAAATTCCCCAATAAGATCGTCTTGCATGCTACTTAACATAGTAAAGCGCGCGCTTCGATCCTTATTGAACCATTGACGGTACGCATCTTGATCTCTACGATGCTGTACTGTATTGCCATCCTCAGGCGGTGACATGACGGTGGTAAGATGTTCCAGTAATTCTTGCTCGTTTAGCAAGTATTGAATCTTACGGTGCCAAATGTCATAATTCATTCCCGTCAATTTTTCACCCTTGGTCAGATCAGCAATGACATTTTTCATGGCCATTTTAAAATCACTACATAGGTAAAATTTAGAGAGTTAAGTTGACATAGTTTACACATCATAATTCGCTTCCAAAAATCCAGACTAATAAATATTAAGTTAACTCAATCATCGGAATCGAAATATAGATCTAGGATACTATAATCATCTTCCGATTAAATCAAGGTAACTTAATTGTAATAGAGTGATTTTGAGCGAATTCACAACGAGAGAAACACTTTAAATCTCTCGTAATAGCCACTTAACTAATATTCACAAGTTAAATTCGAATATCATGGAAGTGAATACTCACATAATTAAATCAACAGGAATAGCAAAGTCCATGATATTTCAATAACTTGTTCAAATTTTAGCCATCATAAATATATACTAAAAAACATGATCATGTAAATATACCAACTTCAATTTCAACATGATCATTTTAAATGAAATGATAGCTAAGTGGCAGCATAAATTGATCAATTCAGGACGTGCATATTAACAAATTATCATTTAAAAATTAATCAATCGGCGCTACACGAGCATGCGCAATATTTAAATGATACGACAATTTTGCACGAATTAAAACAATTTATTTGGCAAACACAAAATCATGCATATTTAAGTCTAAGTACGCTAAAATTCAATTGCCGCTAATTCGATAAGCGCAATGATTTAACGATCTATAAACATGCATTTTACATAGTTGAATAATCGATTATTATTGTCATTTTTCTTCATTGCACAAAAATTCACTTCAATTACACGCAAATTTTGTTAAGGTCGATATGAGTGACCAAAAATAATTATTAGCGTGACGAAATAAAACAATTCAATTTATTTCATTTTTTGCGCAACATAGACAATCATCACATTTAAATAATTGACACTAATCAAGATAATTCAACTACAAATCAAATAGACTATAGAAATCAAATTACATTAATTTGAACTAATACGCCTATGATTCAAATGAAATTCTAATGCAACACCTAATTAAAAATAAACTAAACTAATACTCCCTAATTTCAAATTCAATTTCTCCGTTCATAATCATACGGAGAATTTGAAACGGGTCCATTCGAACAACCAACCGGCCTATTCCGGATCCAACCCGATACGGTGCATCGTGTGGTCCACGGCGACCCATGTGAGACCACGTGCCACCAAACGGTCCGCCGCGGTCACGCCTGCGGGCCTCCCAGCGGCGGCGTCGTTGGGCTCGACCCGTCCTCGCCAAGGACACGCCCGCTGGACCATGCGCGGCTGGTACGGCAGCCCCATGCATGGGCGTGGGAGCCCCCCTGCGCAGGGGCGAGAACGCCTCACCTGCGTGCGGGGAGGGCACCACGCCCGCATGCATGGGCAGGCCGCCCATGCAGGACGTGGGCGGCACGTCCACGCAGGACGTGAGTCCCACGCCCACGCGAGACGTGGGGAATCCGCCCACGCTGGGCGTGAACGCCGCGCCCGTGGGCGTGGCCGGCCCGCCTGTGCGCAGCGCGAGCGGCACGCCCGCGGGCGTGGCCTGCCCGCCTGTGCGCAATGCGAGCGGCACGCCCGCGGGCATGGCCGCTGCGCCCGCGGGCGTGGCCTGCCCGCCTGCGCGCGGCGCCAGCGCCACGCCCGCGGGCGTGGCCTGCCCGCCTGCGCGGGGCGCCAGCACCACGCCCGCGGGCGTGGCCGCTGCGCCCGCGCGCGGCGCCAGCGCCACGCCCGCGGGCGTGGCCGCTGCGCCCGCGCAGGGCGCGAGCGCCACGCCCGCGGGCGTGGCCGCTCCGCCCGCGCAGGGCGCGAGCGCCACGGCCGCGCTTGGCCCGGGCGGTACGCCCCCCGGCGTGGCCGCCGCTGCGTTCGTTGGCTTGGGGCCTTCTCCGCACAGGGACGTCGACCGTCGCGGCGGGCTTCCCTCGTCGTCCGCGTCACCGTTCGCATGGCCGCCGTTGCAGGCGCCGTCTTCATCCTCGTCGTGGCTGCCGTCACATACTATCTCGGATGGTTGGTCGCGTCCAGAATGCGCGCCGCAGAACCCGCTGAGATAGGCTAAATATTCCGGCGCTCTGAGTCTCCTTGGAGGAGGAGATGGGACGCGGTCGTCGCCGGATTCCTCCTCGGAATAGTCGGTCAGTTCATCGGGAACCCGTTCCGATTCCTCGTCACTGATTACCACCATGGGAGCCATTCGGCTCGACGAGGCCGCAACATCGGAACGGTCCTTTTTGATCGAAGACCACGCTGCCATGGTTCCGTAAACCTGGCTCTGATACCAATGTTGATAAAAACATAATATCTCCATGCATTAAATGAACAAGCGGAAGCATGCACGGAGATGGATCGTAACGAAAACGTACCTTAACGGCGATGTTCGTAGACGGACGGCGACGGCTCCGTGAGGACGAGGATGAGAACCACGTGACGGGCTTCTCCCCAAAAAATCCACACTGTAAATCCTAGGCTCTTGGTGATAGCCTCTTGGAGAGCAAACCTTAGAGAGGGAGAGAGAATGTGTAGGAAGGAGAGGATTCTAGAGTGAGAAAGAGGGCTGCCCAAAGTGAGTGTTCTGCAGATTTTCCAAAGAGATGGTTCTCACGTAATGGCATCCTCCCTCTTTTATATCTCTCTCCTCTACACTTTCAAATAAAGGGGGGAATGGTTATATCCAAGGGGTGCTTCACAAGTGTGGGTAACTCCCCACAACCACTCCCTCAACCACTCCCCCTCAACTCCTATAACCATCTCTTGGCCCCTACGTGGGCATATGCATGGCAAGAACCATGCTTTGGTTAACAGTTAGGAAGGCAATGCCTTGACCTTTGTAATCCACGTGGATTATAATATCCAAAGTATTTATTACTCTTATACTTTTAGTTTAGTTAACCGTAAGTACGACCATAAGTTACTAATCACCTAGTATATGGCATATCTGAAAGTATCTTTTTAATTTATGAGTAGAACATGACTTTTCCACTCATGGCCCTTTGCCTTCCACCGAAGCACAAAAGACCCCCATGCCGCGAAACCCCCAAATCTTCGGAACCGGATCCCTTTTCTCATCCACCCCATTGCATTCTCAGGACGCATAGGAAAGGATGTGACGAGATACAGTTCCATCACTTTAATGTCAAATAATTTATTCACTCCTCTCCCATATCTTCAAAACCATCTTACAGGACGCTTATATAAGTTCCTAAATCCCTCGTTATCTCCTCCTCAACATAACCTCCAAATCTTCTCAATGCACAGTCGCCTAATCGCCACAGATTGCCGTGGACTTTAGATGCGGTTGTCGTCCGGCCACTACCGTTGAACTTAGACAAGTTGCCCCCTACCATTGACGCCAACAGGCAATAGCAGTAAGTCGAAACAGTGATCAGTCTCACCTACAAATGGGGTTTCATAATAATAAAAATGTAATGCCCCCGAATCTCGATCTAATCTTAACCAACCATTGGTTTTATTGAACATTTGCCTTGTGAATTTTTTTGCTCTCATACGGTCTCCAAGTTTCACTGAAAATTGGTTAAGATTAGATTGGAATTCGGTGGCGTTACAGAAAGCTGCTTTTATAAAGCCTTTCATTAGACTGTTGTTGGTGAATTCCAACCTTGAGTACCTTAGCTCGGCATGTCGTGTACTAGTTGTGTCCAACTTCCTTACTTTGCATGACAAATTCCAATACTGCTGGAGGATCCGAACTCGAGCATTTTGCAAGAGTTGAATCTTGGCCAGCACTACCATTGCCAGTAGTGGTAGGAACTGGAACGAAACTATTGTCCACGTCGGTGCCGAAAGTGACCAATGGCGAGTTGGTGCTTAGGTTTTCAGGCTACCGTTCGTCCCACAGTGAAGTGAGACTACGTCCTGAGGACAATGACGAGGAAGATTGATGTGGTCAGTCTAAGGCAGCATCAAGAAGTAACTATGCTCCCTTATTTGATCACACCAGTTAAAATTTAAGAATGTGTTGTCTTGCTTTAATTACTTTATTTAACTAAATCATTAGACAACATTTATCTTTTAAAACAATCCTTGCTTTTGTCTTGCTCATGAATATGTCGGTCGTTTTTTCTTCTTTTCAAACATTGGAATTGTTATACTGGGGACTCTTTTGTATTTACTTACAAATAATCATTGCAGAGCAGCCACAAAAATAAAAATTGAAATTTTTTAGAGGTCTGACCTACCATGTCCGACACTATTCGTACAATTCAATCTCCGGTCAAATGATCCAAAAAATTCTGAAAATAAAAAATTAAACCCCATTGTGTAGTAAAATAATATCCTAATGAGCTGAGCCCAATACATTTGTGCAATTACTCTTAAACTTGTTTATAGGCGTTTCAGAGAAACTCGTTATAAAGCTATTTCTGAGAAGTAGTTTCATCTTACCTTTTGTTTTAATGTTCGACTATAAAGCAAGTATTCCTGTTTCTATCCACTCCAAAAGATTACAATCGTCTGATTATTCGGCTGGCCTACTGTAACTAATAATCTGATTATTCCGCTGATTATTAGTTTATATTTAAGTTCATAGATATATAGGATACTATATACAAATTGCTTCCAACCAAATGCGTGTGGTAAGTTAAGAATCCGATTATACCGCTGACGGTTAACTTATAGATTAATTCTTCTAAACTGATAATCTATAAAATAAAGTCATGGATTCACATTGGATCCGCATTGAATCTAACCTGTCTGCACTCATACACTCAGCACCACCTGCGGCCAGGGATGTCAATGGTAATTGAATCCAATTTTCAGATCACATGATCAAAATCCTCATTGTTTCTCCAATTTTAACTCATAGATATTGAATTCAATTTTCAGATCACATGATCGAAATCCTCATCCGATTTTAGTTCATAGATATTGCATCCATACATTATTTCTCCAAACCAAAATCCTCACAAAAAGCAAACCCAGTAAAGACCATACCTCAAGAAAAATCATATAACTCAACCATGGATTATTAATCACATCTTTTATTTTAATATATATGCATATACCGAATAAATTATGATTTAGTTTGAGAATCGTAAAATAGTCACAATTTAGTCACATACTTTTTAAGCAAATTATATTTTTAACAAATATTCATGCTATATACATATAAACCTTTTTATGTATTAAAAAAATTAAAAGATGGATGCAGAAACAAGTGTTTCTATTTTTGCATCTAGCTTTTTTATGGAATGGCTGAATTTCAGAACGTTTATACATGAAAAAAAGATAATTTATTTGTTTATATTTTTGCATCTATCTTTGAAACTCAAATAATAGACCAAAAGTTAAAAAATCAAGGTAGCGTTTGGAGTCCTAACCACTACAAAAGAATATGGTTATAGCTACTAGTCATACTTACAGTGAATCGCTTGTACTTTTGAGATTTTTATATAAATACTCTTGTAAACCATTATGTTATGTACATTTTTTCAATCTAATTATTGTTATACAAATCTTCGATATCTTTATCAAAATTTTAGTTATACATTTTTTAGTTAAAATGCCGTGAATTTTAACGTAATATGTTAGAGGTGTTCTAATATTTTTGGAGATATACTTCGAATTTCATTGGAAATATTGACAGAATCTCTGTAGCACATTCGATTAGAGTTAGGGATGTAAACAAAAGACCTGTCATCTGACTTTCTGACCCATTTTCTATTATAAAAGTAGATTCAAGATAGAAAAAGATTCATATCGGTAAGAGCTTGTCTTTTTTCTTTAGGCATGGCGTCATCCAATTTTCTGCGACATTGTATTTGTATCTCTTTAAATAATTTCTTTACCCTCTCCAATAAAAATCTTTCTAACTTGGCCCCTCTTAAATAAATTTTTCGAGTTTGTCACTGACCGGATGGAAATAGTTTATCTTAAAATAAGAAGAATAAATAATTCAGATAGAAATGTTAAAATTGCTTATTCTCTTTAGAATAAATATTAATGTTATTTCTTTTATCATATATGGTTGTTTAAACCTTCACTAAAGAAAAGCGCAACAAAAACATAGAGGTAGCCAAAAGCCAACAAGTGCCTAAAAGAGAGTGGGGTTAGTGGGTGGGTGGGTGAGGGCAGCAAGGTAACGATACAAGATAGGTACAAGAAAGGGGAGGTGTGAGAGAGGTGGTAGAGAACAAACAAGAAGATTGAGGGGTCAGCGCATTGGGGTAACAGACGGCTAGCACAAGGAACAAAGTGAAAGGAGTGACAACAGAGCAAAGTGACCGAGCAATGAAAGAAAGAACAAAGGCTAGGGAGGAAAAGCCAGTGGCGCCCCCCCTCCCCCAGATGGCTACCGCCGGAGCAGCTTGTTGTTCCGCCAGACGTCGCGGCAAGTTTCCGCTGAAGTCGGCCAAGGAGACCCTCGCGAGGAAGAGGAATTATTTTGAAATAATTGTTTCATTTTACAGTCTTTAAAATTGTTTGGAATGATGTAAAACAGTGTAAAGTAAAATAATGTTTGGACCTTGTCAGCTTACTTGACAGTCAAATTCTCTTATTTTAATTTACAGCAAAAGTTCACTGTAAAGTAAAGCAAGAAGATTAAAGCATCTCTCTTGTTTTGTTTTACAAACAACCAAACAAACATCTTCTGATTATAAAACAAGAAAATTTCACTGTTTTAAAACTAGTGATTTTAAAACCGATCATTTATAGAGTTTTACACTAAAACGAACAACCTCTTAGTGATAAGTTTTGCAGGACACTAATCGAACCATTTAATAATCTTTCACCTTTTTCGTTTAACCAAACCATTTAGTAATCTTCTTGTGCATTCATGATTTACTTATGAGTATTGCAAGATACGGTAATCTAACCATTTAACCACACATCGGCATATTATAAATATACCCCCAAGATCTTCTGTATTCCATTGTGTATCATCAAAGAGTCAAATTATTTGGAGTTCTTTTGCATATGTATTCCTAGAAACTAACATATTTGTATTCATACCCCAACTCTCATATATTATATGAAATACTCTAGAGAACCTTACAAACATTGCAGCTATGTCCCTCTGTCAACATACCATTAGTTCCAACATAATATGTTAGAAAAGTTTTGTAAATTCTGATAAAATCAAGAGCATAAATGCAACATTCTAGTAAATTTAGGGGCATATAGGTATGTCCCTCTATCAACATACAACTAACTCCTATCGAATATGTTAGAAAGATTCCGTAAATTTTGATAAAATCAAGAGCATATATGCAACATTCTAGTGAATGAAGGAGCAAATAGGTAAAATATATGTAATCTTTTGACATATTATGTTGAAGTTAACGGTATTTCGATAGAGGGCATAAGCACAATGTTTTCAAAAATTTTAGGAGTATTTTGTATAATATTTAGTTGGGGGTATAGATAAGAATATACTGGTTCTCGAGAGTATACATACAAAAATCCCAATTATTTTCAAAGGACGGTCCTTATGTTTTGATCATCCTTGGTGAAGGCTTCAATTCTTCTACTTCTCCCCAGCAACCCTGAGCCAAGAGCGAGAAATTGGTTCCGGACCTGTGGTGGAGATGGCATACGCACTACTTCCTCGAATCGACGAGCTGGCAGAAAAGCTGCTGCGGATTCCATCCGAAACCCCTCACCACCTCCAAGTCCAGGGGGACCTGGAGGCGCTGCAGAGGATGGTCCGGAGGATTCACGCCGTCCTCAACGACGCAGAGAACATGGAGATCCATGAGGAGTCGGTGAGACTGTGGCTAAGGGAGCTCAAGGGCGTCGCCTATGATGCCGACGACGTCTTAGACGAGTACCACTATGAGCTCTTACGGGCCGAGGTGGCGGCTCCGATCCAGGCTGATGAGGCTGCATACGATCTTCGTTATCAGCAGACGCACAAAGACGAGGTGAGTGAACTGACAATTATTTTTGACTCCATGAGATGCATCACTTAATTAGGAGCAAAATTACTGACATGAATGAGAAAGGTACAGGGCAGATTAGAGAAGATCTGGAGGAGATGGTTCCCAAGAACTGCCCACCACGGACATACTGTAGAAGCAAGCAAAGCCGACAAGATTGGGAAGATACGGGGCAGATTTGAGGAGATCTCAAGGCAGCGTGATGCCTTGCATTTGAGGGAGGGGGATGGAGAGAGGCAGTCTCGGAATACTGGAGACCGTCTGCCGAGTAGTCCTCTTGTTGATGAACAAAAAATTTATGGCCGGGGGGAGGATCTGGAGAAGGTGGTCAACCGGTTGCTGTGCTCAGATGAAGGCAAGAAAAACAATCTCTCTGTGCTGCCAATAGTCGGGATGGGGGGTGTGGGGAAGACCACCCTTGTCCAGCATGTTTACAATGACCAAAGAATATGTGGCCATTTTCAAATCAAGGGATGGGTTTGTGTATCAGATGATTTTGAAGTTGAGAAGTTGACTGCAAGAATCATTGAATCTCTCACCAAAAGGGAGTGCCACTTGAAAGAATTTAGTGTGCTTCAAGAGAAATTGAAAGGCTTGTTAGATGGGAAGCAGTTTTTACTTGTCTTGGATGATGTCTGGAATGAGCAAAGGAGCCTGTGGG
This sequence comes from Zantedeschia hybrid cultivar, assembly GCA_030544215.1. NCBI lineage: Eukaryota > Viridiplantae > Streptophyta > Magnoliopsida > Alismatales > Araceae > Zantedeschia > Zantedeschia hybrid cultivar. The sequence continues at coordinate 79,625,815 of JARZZO010000005.1, read as the reverse complement.
AGAGCTTGCAGCGGCCATTGAGATTTGGTGCTCAAGGGAGCGCAGTGATAACAACCACGAGGAATGAATCTGTTGCCAAGATCATGCAGACAATGCCTTTCCATCGCTTGAATTGTTTGCCAAATGATGATTGTTGGACACTGTTCATTAGAAGTGCATTTGTTGATCGAGATCCAGATGATTGTCCAGACTTGGTGGAAATAGGCAAGAAGGTTGTCAAGAAATGTGGTGGTTTGCCTTTAGCTGCAAAGTCATTGGGAGGTCTTCTCAGCTATGAGACTGATGTAAATGTTTGGAAAGGAGTCTTGCAAAGCAACATATGGGATTTGGGTGATCAAGGTGATGGGATCATTCCTGCGCTTAGGCTCAGCTATCTTCACTTGCCAGGTTATCTGAAGCAGTGTTTTCTTTATGCCTCTGCATTTCCCAAAGATTACATATTTAGGAAAAATCACATAGTCCAACTGTGGATGGCACAAGGATTTCTTCAGTGCAAGGGCAGTAAACAAGCTGAAGATGTGGGCAACATGTATTTTAAGGAACTAGTGCAAAGGTCATCCTTTGAGTACCATCCTGGCTTCCATGATAAAGAAGACCCATGTTTTGCGATTCATGATCTCATTCATGATCTAGCACAACACATTTCAGGGCAAGAATTCTTCCAAATGGAAGGAAACCGTACACTGCATGTTGCCTATCCAAATATTGTCCGTCATCTATCAGTAGTTGATCAAAAGCTTGAGGACCTTGAGAAGATGTTGCATGCGCCGTGGGCCATTAGAACTCTTATGGTCAAAGTGTCATGGGGTGATTTAAAGTTCCCAATTAGTCAAGCGTTGCAACTTCTACAATCCTTGAGGGCATTGGATTTGCATCGTTCCAGAATAAATGGGCTTCCAGATCCAGTTGGCAACCTGAAGCACTTGCGCTATCTCAATCTTAATTACACTGGCATTGAAAGCTTGCCTGATTCTATTTGCAAGCTCTATAATCTGCAGACACTATCCTTGTTAGAGTGTAAAAGTCTTACAAGGCTACCTAAAGACATCAAAAACCTGATTAACCTACGGTGTCTCATGATTGAAGGCAGTAATATTGAATTTCTTCCTAGAGGCTTTGGCAAACTAACAAGCCTCCGTGCATTGGATGAATTTCGGGTGGGCTTTCAAAGCCACCCAATCTCCAATGAGGATCTTCATGGGTCGACAGTAGAAGATCAGTTTAACCGCTTGTCACTCCAACCTTTAAATGAGGAATGTGGTGGAATAGAAGAGTTAAAAGACTTGGTTCATCTGAGGGGTAGACTTCAGATTTCAAGACTCCAGTGGGTGATGAATGTTGCAAATGATGCTGCGGCTGCTGATTTGAGAAATAAGCAGAACATCAGGGAACTAGTCCTCTCTTGGAGAAGTGATCAACGAGCATTGCCCGACGTGCAAGTGCAAGTGATCGAGAGCCTCCGACCTCCCGACCATCTTGAAGTGTTGAGAATATATGGCTATGGTGGTCCTAGCCTTCCCACTTGGATGGCAGGTGATCTGTCTCCCCTCTCCAAGCTCGCCCGAGTCACAATGGAGATGTGTAGGCGGTGCGCACGCCTACCATTCGGCCAACTCCCATCCCTCAAGCACCTTGAGATCAGGTGGTTGGGCGCAGTGAAGATTTTGGGCCCTGAATTCTGCGGCCAAGCCAGCGTGGGATTCCCGGCACTGGAGGAGTTGGTATTTTCTTGTATGGGCAGATGGGTGAAATGGGAGCTGGCAGCATTGAGAGGGGCTTTCCCCTGCCTCCGTTGCCTATCCTTGCACTATTGCCTCGAGTTGGAGTCCATCGTGCCTCTGTACCTTCTGCCAGCTCTGGAGATGCTGCAAATATGGGATTGCCCAAGGCTCAGGTGCATTGAGCTCCGGGGCGGCTTGCCTTGTACCGGGCCACCGCCACTCAAAAAGATGAGAATAGTAAAGTGTCAAGAGGCTTACTTCTCACCTGAGGATGGCGACGACGAGGATTTGTTACTGCCTCCCACACTGCAAGATTTGACCCTCATTACTTGTCCCTCGCTCATCGAGTGGTGCGAGAGGGGCGGAGGCAGCAGGTTTGCTCACATCCTCAACGCTAAAGTTTGGAGAGGTATAATAGTAACCGAGATTCCCAAGTCTTTCCTATTTTTCTCTATTTTCTTTTCTGCACCGTTGTTGATTAATCATTTTTTCTGTTTCCTGTTTGATATAAAATTTCAAGCATGTTCTTGCACATGACTAGGTTTCCCATGTTTTCTTGGCTATGCTTCTCCTCATTCAGCGCGAAAGGGCGCAAAAGTAATGACCACATTGGTGCCGGAAGTAAACGACGGCAAGTTGCTGCTGATGGTAAACCACGCTTCGTCCTACTGTGAAGTGAGACTACGTCCTCAAGACGATGAGGAAGAAGATTGATGCAGTCAGTCCAAGTGCAGCAACAAGAAGCGATCATGACCATGCTATCTCTTGATCCACTCATTTTAATTTTAATGATGACTTGTCTTGCTTTAATTACTTTATTTAAGTAAATTATTAGCCAACATTTACTTTGTTCTTTAACAACCCACGTTCCCGTCCCTTCCCGCGAATGTATACCATCTCATTCCTTTTTTCTTTTCTCGGGCAGTTGAGTTGTGGTGTTTAAGAATCCTTTATTCAGCTGGTCAAGTATGTAAAATTCTTTAAAGTTCAGATAGTTCCAACCTCACCATTCACCAATCACATATTCCTTTTCCTAATTGATAATGTTTTCGCACAGATACCCCCACCCTGACAATAACACAATAACATACTTTCCCATTAGTTGTGTACATATTTCTGTACAAATATTTGACTGTTTTGCACATGGCATTTCTGGTCTCGGTGAAAGGAGAGGGATATTTTCCAATAAAATAAGGCCCTTATTACCATGCATGAATCCATTGGCTCGTTGTTATCTTTTATGTTTGCTCATTTAAATAAAATAAATTATTAATCTTCTACCGTATGCATAAGGATGTATGCCTCAAACGACCGGGCTCTATTACCACTTTTCTCGAGAATACAGATGGCATGGGTAAAAGCTATGATGGTGAGTCCTGGACTCTCGAAATTAAATTTAAAAAAATATTTACGCTATTGTAGCAAGGGCACCAGGATGCGTCCATCTGGATTGGTTCGGCACCATGGCTTGTGCGTCTGATCTTTTAATAAAAAGTTTGAATTTAGAAATACTTATGTATCAAGAAAAAAATTGTTTCTTTATCTTTTTGCATTTATTTCCATAACCTCAAAAATAAATTAAAAACTAAATAGGGAGAATCATTAACTACTAAAAAATAAAGGTATACCTACGATTCAAGCTCATCTACTTTTTTTTTAAAAATGATGCACATGTTCAATACTTACACTTATGAGTAATGTGTCAGGACATTATAGCATTACCATACGATGTACAATGCAACTTACTAATGATAGCATTTCGGCGTATATACAACATTTTAATATCAGAATCTCTGACATGTTATAATTCTTTTCCAAGGGAACATGAATGCTTCGACTTAGATATACAACATTGTTGAAAGAAAACAAGGAGATAGGCATGTAAAGATGACGAGAGAGATTTTGCGTTAAATTCACAAAAGATAACTTATGCATAGAGTTTGAGAGGAGATAGAAGATATAAGGTTATAAATGACATGCAAGGGTATTTAAAACTTCTTACTTTAATAAAAAGTGAAGAACGTTAGATTAAAAATTTTCTTCTGCAATCTATGCTCCCATAGGACATCCAAATATGATTTTGATCTTAACAAGTCACAATGAAAATTTTAAACTTTTTAGAAGTCAATAAAATTATAAGATTTTTTTAATTCATAATTCTAATAAATTACCTCAACTCAAAGTTTGTATTATCTAAATAATTTAAAATCTGAAAATAAAAATAAAAAAACTTGTGTCTTCCCACATACAATGGCTCAATTCGTGGATAGGTGCGTTCTCACATGCTGCGGCACACGTGCATGTTACTCAACGGTCATTTTCGGTGTGAGAAAAGGAATTATATTTTGAGTAACTAATGTCCTGGGCATTACAGTTCATTGTCATTCGATCTAGATAGATCAAATGCTCCATCAGCTTTTCAAACAGGGGATGTGGAACCGATTTTTTATTATTTTATTTTTTTAAAAGTATCCGATCAAAAATTAGATGGTACAACTAGCGAGTCTGGAATGGCTTTGAGTTGATTGTTTTTTTTTTTTCAAAAGAAAATGTCTAAGAAATCTCTTGATTTACGTGTAAAAAAAATATATTTTTTAAAATATACAACCAATTTGGGCAGTGGCGAATGCATAAATTTTTTTTCAGTAGAATCACTCGGATATTAAGTCATAAATATGATTGGGTTAGTGGGATCTTAGACTAGGTCATATGGGTTTCTGGGTTGGACCAATGAGATCCTAGACTGGACCAGTGGATCTCGGGTTAGACTGTTTTGAGTTGGGCCAATAAATTTTAAGAAATCCAGTGGGATCCTAGAACCCCACTCGATTAATACTGCATCCGCCACTAAATTTAGGGCCGATCCGGACTCACTAATTATACCATCTGACTTTTCATTGGATATTAAAAAATAAATAAAAAAAATAAGAGAAAAACAAAAATAAGTAAAAAATCGACCCCACTTCTTACTTGGTGGAGAACGAACGAGTCATCCGATCTATTTAGGTTGGACGACACTGCCTTGAATATTACAATCCACGTGAATTGTAATATCTTAACATTGCAGCAAATGTTACTCTTACACTTTTAGTTAACTTTAAGCACGACGATAAGTTATTGTTGTCACCAAAAACATAAACAAGAAAAAGAGTCTAAAGATCAATCAAGAAGATCCAAATCAAAGAGAATTGAAGGGAAGAACCGTGCCCTTTTACTCAAGCAAAAAAAATGTCCAAGTAATTTTTCAAAGAAGGCCCAAGTGAAGAAGAGTTAATGGACAGCAGTCATACCTATTCTTCCAAGTCTAAAGAAGTCAAAAGGGGGTTACTTTCAGCCCAAATGATGAAGAAATCCAAAAGGGCAGGCCTGGGCCAATTATCTCAAGAAAAAAAGAAGCCCAATACTGCCAATTTGAGCCCAAAAAGTAAAGGTCAAAGTCCAATTTCGTGGCAGCTTCTAAAGAATTCCAAATGGTCCCCCCATGGTTTATTCTTACCCCTTTGGCCCATGTTCAAATTTGCCTAAGGGAGGATAAGAAAAAAAGGAAGTGGCCCTCCATTCAAGATTCTTCTAAAAGGTGGTAGGTGAAAAGCAAAAGAGAAACCAATCATGATTCTCTAAGTGTTGTGGCCTCATTGGAGGGCTCTTAAGAAAGGCTTCTTATCTCTAATTCAAGCCTAATAGATACCTAATATACTCCCCAAAAGTAACCTAACTTTATCTATAAAAGAAACTCCTTCTTCTCCAAATAAAGGTTGGAGACAAAAATCCCAAAAAAGAGAAAAGAAAAGAAGAAAAGAGAGAAGCCAGGAGGAGCACGTCTCCCTCCTCCATCCCCTCCATCTCCTGCATCCCAAGAGAAAAAAAGAAGAAAAAAAAAAGGAAAAAATAAGGGGAAAAAAAAGAAAGAGTGTTAGAAAAGAAGAGAGCAAGATTGTGCGCTTCTAAAGTCATTCTCCCTTCTTATCCCTTCTCCAAAGTAGAGTAGAGGTGAAGAAAGGGTTCATTTCTGTCTCATTGTTTTCTTATAATGTTTTTCTTTCATTTTGATATTCATAGAAACTTCTATCTCCCCCTTGATGTTCATCCATCGTGATTGAAAGCAATGAAAATACATGTTCAGTTTTTTCTGTTCCTGTTAGTCTGTTGGCTTTCTTGCATTTTCTATGATGTTTCTTTCTTCATAAGATATATGTTTCTTGTGTGGGGTTGGTAGAGGGACATTTCTAGTTTATAGAAATGGTCTCCCTAAACCTTAAAGCCTCTTAAATATGGAAATATGGCTCGAAATCTAAGTTGTTGTCTTGGTTTCCTGAACTTCATATTTTTTGGTTTTGCATTTGGTTTTGGTGTTTTTCAAGATGGCTTGGCCTTCCATGACCTTTAAGAGCACATTCCCTCCATGGATGATGTTCTCCCAAGGCCAAACACCAAGAAAAATCCCGTAAGTTCCATAAATATTCAGATCTAAGTTTCTATTTTCATGTTGGAATCGAATGGGTTTTGTTTGGATTTTTTCCTTTAATGGCTAAGGGTTTAGGCCCTAGAGGTTCTTAAGGAGGTTCCCTCACTAGTTGGGGATGAACTTCTTTGAGTATAAACCCTCTAATATGGAGCCCAGAAGGAGAGATCCATAGAAAAGATAAAAATATACCTAAGTTTCTCATATGTTCATATTTAAGTTTTCATAATATTTTTCTAAAGAAATACATCTAAAATATATTTTAAATAAAGATTTTAAGTTTTATACCTTTTATACTTTATTTTCCATCATTTGGGTTAGATTTAAACTCATTTTTTCCCAAAAATCCGGATTTCAGGTGAGTCTGCGCCTGTGCAGAGCTACAATGTTGAGTCTGCGGTTACTGTTCATGAGTCTGCGCCTCCCTGCGCAGACTCAGCGTCAGTTGCAATTTTCTGAGTCCGTGCCTCTTTTGACTTGAATTTTGGGCTTGAGGTGATTCTTTGATCCTCCCCCAAGTTCTCCAAAAGTTCCTTGTACCTAGGGCTGTCCTTTTGAGGCCCAATGAAGGTTCTAAATAGTTTGGACTTTAGATTGTTAAGCTCTTATTGTTTCAATCCGAAATTTTGCCAAATGTTTTAACATTTTAAGTTTTTTCCGATGTTTTCTAATGACGTCTCGATCTAAGCGTGCCAACGATCCCATATTGGGTAACTCGTCAAGGGTCCTCACACAAAAAACATCATTCTTGTGTTCCTATTCTATGGGTTCATTTAGATGATATGTCCCGAAGTCCCAATGAGTTGGTGAAGTTCCTTACTCTCTAAATGTAGAAATAGAATAGGTGATTCCATGTAGATAATCCTTTCATTTCGAAGGCATTAAGAGCACCCTTTGGGTGAGTGGTTAGATGTTCGGCACGCCCTCCTTTATAGCTACCTCCATGGTTCATGGCTACATGTGATCCTCTAGCAAAATTGGTGGAGTTACTTGCTCTCCAAATGTAGAGATTCTTTGGATTACCCTTTGTGGATTTTTCTCATATCTTGAAGGCATTAAGGATACTATTTAGGTGAGTGGTTGGATGCTCGGCACCCCTCCTTTATAGCCACCATTATGGTCCATAACCATTACATATCTCTTTAAGGGAGTTGGTCATTTAGGTCTCTTCATACTATGATCTTCTATGAAGATCCTAAATCTTTGATTGGATTTTCCTAATGAAAGGTTGAAATTCCACTCGAAATCATTATATTAAGCATTTTCAATATTTTATAAAGTGATCCAAGAAGAATGTAATAAACATGAAGAAATCATGTCATTTGAAGAAATCCACATAAGAATCACTCCTTGAAAAGGTTTTATGTAGTCATACTCAACTTCTAAGATTTCTCAGTGTTATCCTCCCCAAATTTGTGGTGATTTTCTTAGATTACTGCAAGTTGATAGAGGTATAAACCTAAAATTATACTCAGATTTTGAGTCTGCGCACCTATAATCATGGAAATTCGATTGGAAATGAGATACAACTTGTTTTCCTCGACTCCAAGTTTCGTATTCTAACTTTAATGGTTGAAACTAACCCCTTGATGGATTTAATTGCAGTTTGAACTTTGTAAGAAACTCAAAAAATCAATTTTCAGACTTGAGTCTGCGCCACTATTCTGAGTCTGCGCAACAACTCAAAACTGTCAAAGATACCTTGCATGGACTGACAATCCCATTTATGGTTCAAATAACTTAAATAATTAAAATTAATTCACTCAAAAAAAGGTTTAAGATAGCCATCTTCTATTTTAAATAAACATAAAATTCCAAACTTAAGTTGAGTCTGCGCACCTATCCTGAGCTCTAATCATAAGAAAGGTTGTTTAAGTAACTCAAATATCAAGTCAAATCTTTGATAAAAATCATTCTTCATGACACACAAATCAAGATTAACAATTTTTTTTTAAAAAAAATAACTTTTGAGTCTGTACACTTTTCCATAGATTCATTTCAAATAAAAAATCGAATAAACAAAAATTCAAATTGCACAAATCACTCACAATCATGTCTCAAACGCACCATTTCAGTTAAATAAACATCTATTTACAAAAGGATTCAAATCCCTCCAAAACAAATAAAAATTACAAGCTCAGTTGAGTCTGCGCACCCCCTGCGCATATTCAAACTATTTTTTTTGTCTCCTTGATCTTTGAAACTTCCCAACACTTTGAAACTCTTAGAATTTTCCTCAACCTCAAGAGGTTCCATTTTTTAAAAATCTTGCTCAAATCCTCCTTAAACTTAAGTCTGCGCATCAATCTCAAGGCCAAAACCTCATCTCTTGGTCTCTAAATCATGCCTGTAGCTCTAAATCTGTAAATCATCACCAAACAAAACATTAAATCAAGTTATCCTACCAAAAGTCCAATAAAACAACTCACAAATAAAAAATCCACAATTCAAATTTGAGTCTGCGTAGCCTGGCGTAGACTCAACCCTGAAATTCATAAAAAATAAAAAATCTACTTCCCGACTACTTCAAGATGATCTAAAATTCTCTAAAAATCAAGTTTATTTTCATCTATCATGAAATCAAATAAAAACATCAAGTTGTTCTTGAAAAAATACTAAAAACCCTTGAAAACAAATTGGTGACAAATGAGTCTGTGCTACCCTACGCATATTCAACCCTGAATTCTCAAAATTAATCTTTTGACCTTAAATTCTCTCCAAAATTAAACTAGAAAATTTACATAAAAACTTTATACTTTATATAAGTCAAAAACCTGAATAAAAACTTAAAACTCTTTTTACAAAAAATATAAAAAATGCTTAAACACTTTGATAACCAATGAATCTGCGCCCTGCAGCGTAGACTCAACTCTAAATTTTTAAAATTTGATATTTTGGTCATTAAATTCCCATCAAATCAAGTCAAAATCTTAAGAATAAATCTTATATTTTCCACAAATCAAAACCCAAACAAAAATGCTAATTTTTCTCTTTGAAATTATCCAAAAAATATAAAAAATAGGTTTGTAACTCATGAGTCTGCGCTATCCTGCGCAGACTCAACCCTCAATTGTTAAAATCTAATTTTTTCAACCTTAATTTTTTTAAAATTAAATCAAAAATCCCAAAATAAGAATAAAACACTTCCTATAAATCAAAAAATCAAATAAAACTCGTTTTCCCCTTTGCAAAACATAAAAATACCCAAAAGAAACCTCACTTCAATTAATTTTGTAATCTTGCTCATTCTTTAAAAACTTATAAATTCAAAACATAAAAACATAAGTCTTCGAAGCATTTTTCACTTAAATCGAAGAAGAAAACATAAAGAATACTTCTTCATACCTTGCAAATCAAATCCAAAATTTCTTTACTTCAAATCTGAAAAAACACAATAAGAAATATTTATTAGATTTTCTTGATAAAAAATATTATCCACTTCAATCAAAATACCATAAAAAAAATTTTCAACTCTTTCATAAATCAAAAAATTAAAATAAATACAAACATTCTCATTGGTAATAAATGAGTCTACGCATCTTGGCGCAGACTCAACTTCATGTTCACTTCTAAACTTAAAAATTCAAACAAATCTTCAATGCATGCATATAAATCAATCTAAAAAGACTAAAAAATATCTATCTTCATCGTCCATAAAAAAAAATAATCAATAAATCAAGTCTTGCGCAAACTCAACTCTAAACTAAAAAATAAATTTTTATTCTCAAATAAAAACTGAAATTTATTTATTTTTTGAATGCAAGCTTGTACATCTTATTTATATCATTTTAAAGGGTGTTATTCTAATCTTCCGACGATTAATCAAGGATTTTCCTCTTAGAAGGATGTAATTAACGTTATTCTATTTATGGGTAATGGGATGGAGTCGAAGAACTATGCAATCATCTGATTGAGTCAAGTATAATGCACAAACATAAATTCAAATCTAAATCAAAAAATCAAGATCAAGTGCATTTTTTCCAAAAAATGTAAGACAGTTACTAATCACATAGCATACGGCATATCTAAAGTATCTTTTTAATCCATGGGTAAAACATGAGTTTTCCACACACGACCCTTTGCCTTCCACCGAAGCTCAAAAGTGCCCCATGCCACCAAACCCCCAAATCTTCGGAATAGGATCCCTTGTGCCTTTTCTCTTGCACCTCTTTGCACTCTCAAGACGCATGGGAAGGAATGCGATGAGATATAGCTCCGTCACTTCAATGTCAAATAATTCATTCACTCTTCTCATATATGTTTTGTGATGCATGGGAGTGCATAAGAAAAGAGACAAAAGATTTCTTTCGAAATCTTTAAAGCCATTTTACACTTGTTAATAAATTAATAAGAATATTGTTCCGAAAGAAAACTCTTCTATAGAGTTCATTAATATCCGAACTCATTAAATTATCCTCATCTATCTGAATGAATGATGGGTCTTAACTCAGGAGGAAGAACTGATAATCGGCACAAAATCATCCGTTCGAATAAAATGTTTAACTAATCCCATACGTCTAACCAAAAAATTCTTTCTTCTTCGAATTTTTATATCTTCTCATTCATTCTCGGTGTACCCTTTATCTTCTAATTCCTTCCATTCTATCAATGAATTATCTGTAATAATTCGCAAATCTGAATCGGCTAATTGTTCTCTCATAGCACCTACTCCAGTAGATATTTCTCCATTTCGAAATTTACATATCCGTCAAGTTTATTAATTTTTTTAGAAATGATGGAACGGAAGATATCTTTGTACACAACTGAAGAACTATCTCACGAAGATAATTCTTAGATTTATACTAATGAACAAAAAAAGTACACCTTGAGTAATAAATTAATAAATTGAATAATTTTTTTTTAAAAAAAAAGAACCCTTATTTCAGATGTGCTCAAGAAAATAATCAAATTATATAATGATAAAGATGAAAAGAAATGTTTACTTAAAATGTACGACGCCTATACAAGTTCCTAAATCCCTCGTTTTCCCTCCTCTACATAACCTCCAAATCTTCTCAACGCATAGTCGCCTAATCGCCACACATTGCCGTGGACTTTATGTTTGGTTGCCGTCCGGCCAGTACGGTTGAACTGAGACAAGTTGCCCCCTACAATTGACGCCAACAGGCACTGGCAGTAAGTCGAAACAGTGATCAGTCTCACCAAACTGTTGGATGCCTACAAATGGGGTTTCATAGGGATAAAAGTGTAATGCCCCCGAATCTCGATCGAATCTTAACCAAACGTTGGTTTTATTGAACATTTGCTTGTAAATCTTTTGGCTCTCATTCGGTCTCCAAGTTTCACTGAAAATTGGTTAAGATTAGATTGGAACACGGTGGCGTTACAGAAAGATGCTTTTCTAAAGCCTCTTATTAGGCTGTTGTTGGTGAATTCCAACCTTGAGTGCCTTAGCTCGGCATGTCGTGTACTAGTTGCGTCCAACTTCCTTTGCATGACAAATTCCAATACTACTGGAGGATCCGAACTCGAGCACTTTGCAAGAGTTGGTTGGCTGCGTTCACAAATCTTGGCCAGCGCTACCACTGCCAGTATATTTATGTCATTATTTCTTGCACATTCATGATTCAAGATACAATAATTTTATCATATAATAATCTTTTTACCTTCTGTTAATTAAGGTTTTTTTAAAAAACTTCTTAATCAGCCATTGTTGGCGAGTCCCAACGTTGAGCAGCCCCGTGTGTTCTTGGCCGGCAGTATCATGATCATTATATGGACTCGGGAGTAATGTCATACTCTCTTGTGCGCTGATTCAATTGGGGAACACCCTTTGCAGTCGAGTCGGAGGCGACCTGAATTTTTCGAATGTATCCTCAGACTTTTGATCGGACGTTTGGAAAAAAGAAAAAAAAATCAATCAAATTGAAAACACTACAGCACCGTCCGATCCTCGCCATCCCATCGTTACGATCGAATGGCGCTAAAAGAGGCAATGCGCCACTAAGTGCAGCAAGCATTACTCATTGACTCAGTGGCGCTCAGTGACCGGGATGACCAAGGCCGTCAAGCCGCCAGGGAGTAATTTGAAACATTTTCTCCTCCCTCTTATAACTGATCTGACTAGGTCAGTCCGATCACTGAGGAGACCTAACAGCAATATAAGGTTATTTGATGTGTGGTAAGATATCATAAAATGTTATAAACAGTCATAAAACAGTATTTGCTTTGCATTTGGAGTATTGCAAATTATTTTACATTAGTTTTTGTACATTTAATATGTTGTAAATTACTATATTTCAAAATTTATTAACCCCTAAAATCTTCTTTTTAATTGAATTTGGTCTTCAGTCTCAAATCACTGTAAACCCGTTTACAGTCCTACATCCTGTAGACTCGGTGTTGAGTTTTATATCCCGTAGACGTCGGGAGCTTGGACCCGCGTCGTGTTGTGCATCCACCGGAATCTTCAGCTGCCGGCCTTTCTGCCTTGGAAGAGGCGGTTCTTTGGGTGACGTGCCGATGCCATGACATGTACCATAATTTGCCCAATAGCTGCACCGTCCCACGATGAGGTAATCGCCGACCCCTACTATTTCAAGTGGGATAAAGTTAACAAGAGAACCGTTCTGAGTCGAATAAAGTAACCTGTACATTCATCATAGGACAAGAGCCTCGGCTCTTCTACCTTTCAGCAATAATCGGCAGAGGGTGAGTCGAGCAGAGAGAAAGAGGAGTCGGCTCTGGTGGAGATGGCATACGTACTACTTCCTCGGATCGACGAGCTGGCCGAGAAGCTGCTGCGGTTTCCATCTGAACCCCTCCACCACCTTCAAGTCCAGCAGGACCTGGAGGCACTGCAGAGGATGGTGCGTAGGATCCACGCCGTCCTCAGCGACGCCGACAGGATGGAGATCCACCAGGATTCGGTAAGGCTTTGGCTGAAAGAGCTCAAGGGCGTCGCCTACGATGCCGACGACGTCGTGGACGAGTACCAATATGAACTCCTACGGGCCGAGGTGGAGGATCGGATCCAGGCCGATGAGGCTGCACGTCTTGCTCATCAGCGGGCCCAAAAAGAGGTAAGCAAACTGAGAACTACTTCTTCAATTCCATCAGATGCGTCAGTTATAAATTAGGGGCGAACTAGCTAGCTGACACGATTCGGAAAGGTACAGGGCATATTTCAGAAGATCTGGAGGAGATGGTTTCTTCCTGAAACCGCAGACCAGGGAAGCACTAGTGATGCTTCTCCAGTAAGCAAACTGACAATTCCGTCAATTTCAACGGATGCGTCTATCTGGGGTGAGATAGCAGACAAGATTGGGAAGATCCGGGGCAGATTTGAGGAGATCTCAAAGCAGCGTGATGCCTTGCATTTGAGGGAGGGGGATGGAGAGATGCAGTACTCTCAGAACACTGGAGACCATCTGCCAACTAGTCATATTGCTGAGTAACCCAAAATTTATGGACGGGAGAAGGATCTGGAGAAGGTGGTCAACTGGTTGTTGTACTCAGATCAACGCAAGAAAACAAATCTCTCCGTCCTGCCAATAGTCGGGATGGGGGGTGTGGGGAAGACGGCCCTTGTCCAGCATGTTTACAATGATCATAGAATATGTGGCCATTTTCAGATCAAGGGATGGATTTCTGTATCAGATGACTTCAGAGTCGAGAAGTTGACTGCAAGAATCATTGAATCTCTCACCAAACGGGAGTGCCACTTGAAAGAATTTAGTGTCCTTCAAGAGAAGTTGAAAGACCTGTTAAATGGGAAGCAGTTTTTGCTTGTCTTGGATGATGTGTGGAATGATAAACAAAGCGTATGGGATAGCTTGCAACCGCCCTTGAGATTCGGTGCTCAAGGAAGTGCAGTGATAACAACCACAAGGAACGAATGTGTTGCTAAGATCATGCAGACATCGCCTTTCTATCCCTTGGGTTGTTTGTCTGTTGATGATTGTTGGGAGGTGTTCATTAAGAGTGCATTTGTTGATCGAGATCCAGGTGATTTTCCAGACTTGGTGGAAATAGGTAAGAAGATTGTCAGGAAATGTGGAGGATTGCCTTTAGCTGCGAAGTCACTGGGAGGTCTTTTAAGCTATGAAACTGATGTCAGTGTTTGGAAAGAAGTCTTGCAGAGCAACATATGGGATTTAGGTGGTCAAGGTGATGGGATCATTCCCGCACTTAGGCTCAGCTATCTTCACTTGCCAAGTTATCTGAAGCAGTGTTTTCTTTATGCCTCTACATTTCCCAAAGATTTTGTATTTAGGAAAAATCACATAGTCCAACTGTGGATGGCACAAGGACTCGTCCAATCCAAGGGCAGTAAACAAGCTGAAGATGTTGGCGACATGTATTTTGAAGAATTAGTGCAAAGGTCATCCTTTCAGTACTATCCTGGTCTCCATGTCAATAAAGAAGATCCATGTTTTGTGATTCACGATCTCATTCACGATCTAGCACAACACATTTCAGGGAAAGAATTCCTCCACATGGAAGGAGACCATACACATGTTCCCTATCCAATCACAGTCCGTCATCTCTCAGTAGTTAATCAAAAGCTTGAGGACCTTGAGCAAATATTGTTGTGTGCGCCGCGCACCGTCAGAACACTTACGGTCAAAGTATCATGGGGTGATTTGAAGTTCCCAAGCCAAATGATGCAACTTCTACAGTATTTGAGAGTATTAGATCTGCAGTCTTCGGGAATAAATGAGCTGCCAGATGCAGTTGGCAACCTGAAGCACTTGCGTTATCTCAATCTTGCTAACACTGGTATTGGAAGCTTGCCTGATTCTATTTGCAAGTTATATAATCTGCAGACACTATCCCTGTTGTATTGTAGAAGGCTTACAAGATTACCTGAAGGCATCAAAAATCTGATTAACCTCCGGTGTCTAATGATTGAAGCAACCAGTATTGAATTTCTTCCTAAAGGCGTTGGCAAACTTACAAGCCTTCGTGCATTGGATGAATTTCGGGTGGGATTTCAAAGGCACCCAGAGTTCAACAGCTTGTCACTCCAACCTTCAAATGAGGAATGTGGTGGAATAGAAGAGTTAAAAGACTTGATTCATCTGAGGGGTAGACTTCACATTTCGAATCTCCAGTGGGTGATGAACATTGCAAACGATGCTGCCGTCGCTGCTTTGAAAAATAAGCAAAACATCAGGGAACTAGTCCTCTCTTGGAAACTAGATAAACCTGCCTCGCCCGATGTGCAAGAGCTGGTGCTTGAGTGCCTTCCACCTCCCAACCATATCGAAATGCTCAGAATCCATGGCTATCGTGGTTTCAAGCTTCCCACTTGGTTGGGGGCTGATCCATCGCCCCTCTCCAAGCTCGTCCGAGTGGCGGTGCAGTCGTGTAAGCAGTGCACATGCCTCCCACCATTTGGCCAACTCCCATCCCTCACACACCTTGAGCTTAAATACTTGCACTCAGTGGAGGCCTTGGGCCCTGATTTCTATGGCCAAGCCAGTGTGGGATTCCCTGCCCTGGAGGAGTTGGTGTTTTCTTATATGTACGGGTGGGTGACATGGGAGCCACCAGCAGAGAGGGGAGTAATGTTCCCTCGCCTCCGTTACCTATCGATATTTTTTTGCCCTGAGTTGGAGTCGATGGTGCCTCTGTATCTTCTACCTGCCCTCGAGGTGCTGCACATATGGCATTGCCCAAGTCTCAGGTCCATTGAGCTCCGGGGCGGCTCTCCATCCACTGGACCACCACCGCTCATAAAGATGACAATGGTAAAGTGCCAACAGGCCCGTTTCTCGCCGGAGGACGACGGTGATGAGTATTTGTTGTTGCCACCCACACTTCAAGATTTAACCATCGATGCTTGTCCCTCACTCATCGAGTGGTGTGGAAGAGGCGGAGGCAGCAGACTTGCTCACATCCCAAATGCCAAATTTTGGGGGAGAGGTATGATAATAATTGAGATTCCTAAATCTTTCTTATTTTTCTCTATTTTCTTGTTTGCATCAACATAGATTAACAATGTTGCTTTGTTTCCTGTTTGATATAAAATTTCAATTATCTTCTTGGGCGTGACAACGTTTCGTCGTGCTTCCCTTCACTCAGCGCAAAGTGGCACAGAAATACTGACCACGTTAGTGCCAGAAGTAAGGGACGGCAGGTTCGTGCTTAAGTTGTCAGGCCACCCTTCGTGTCACCGTGAAGTGAGATTACGGCGTCAAGCCGGTGACTGAGGACATTGATGCAGTCGGTCTAAGTACATAACTTTTCCATTGTATTCATTTCAATTTTCTTGATGTGTTGTCTTGCTTTAATGACTTCATTTAATCAAAATTATTAGACAACATTTACTGTGTTTTTTTAACAATCTATGCTTCTGTCCTTTCTCATGAGTACATAACATCTTTTTTTTTTCCTTCGAACAGTGGAGTTGTTGTTCTTGGAAATCTTTTATGTATACTTTTTCTCTTATATATCAGCAGTACATGTAGCCAAAAATATATACTTCTCTGACGTGGAAAGGGTTCAGATCCTAGCAATAATACATTTCGCTCCTAATTAACTAAGAATATTTCTAAATAAATATACTTGTTCCGCATCTATATGGGCATGACAATCTTAGTCTCAAGGGACCTAAATCTTGACAATGACATATTTTTCTCCTAATTGGGAATGTTTCTATGTAATACTTGCTGCACAGCTCTATGTGCGCCATCTGATCACGTAGTCGTGTGTCATCCAATCAATTTGATCGAACGGCAATACTAAGTGTATAAATTTCTTTTAATTAAAATTTTAGTGGGAGTAAGCAACCCTAAGGTACTCATTTGGCAATCTGACAGTGCGGCGAGATAGTGTTCAAGCACTACTCTATATTACCCTATTTCTATTCAAATATGACTCTTGCATCTACATTGGTGCGTGACAGTTCTAATCTTCGTACATCCACTCAAAGAGAAATATTCTTCTACGAGTCCTCCTGTCCATTACGGGGAATATTTGAGATAAGTCCCATCAAGGCTTTGGGTTAATTCCCACCGTCATACACACCTGTAGATGGTAGGAAAATAAACTCATGACCCCTCCAAAAAAGGGACGCCCTTGTTATCAGTCATTGTGCTCATTGATATCTTTTTATGTTATGCATTTGAATAAAAAACATTGCTTTAATTCATTAGTCTTCTAGGATATGTATAAGGATGTATGCACCAAATGACCACGTTCTAAGGTCTCTTTTCTCGAGCAAAGCTTATAATAGTGAATCGTGTACTTTTGGATTTAATCAAAAAGAGAAACTCCACACCCGTGCGAACGGGTGTGCGCGCACACTGCGCGCGATAGGCACGAAGGGCACCACAACTCGTTCCTCCTGATTGGTTCGGCAGCATGAGCCGATGGCTTGTCCACTACTTTTTCATGAAAAAGTTAAAAAAATAAATCTAAAATCAAATTGACAGAAAATCATTTATGATACTAGTTGTTAAAAAACAAAGTTATAATACTTACTGTTCATACTTGTGTTCGATACTGACGATACTTTCACTTTTAAGTAATACTTGTTTCAACGTCTGAAGACAAAATAGTTCATGTGTATTACAATTTGATGAAGATTATACTGTCCAACTGTTATTCTCCAAGCACTGTGACACAGTACTTTAACACAATCTTATTATTTTCAAAGAAGTTGTCGAGTTGAGAAATTACCTCAACATAATGTTTATGTCATTTAATTAATTTTGAAAACAAAAATATAACTATGTCTTCTCAATTAAAATTATGTTTATATCACTCAAATTTACTCAATTCCAGCATCGCCGCTAGACTTCGGATGCGGTTGTCATCTAGTACCGTAGAACTCCAATGAGGTCACTTTCTGGCTCCTAGGGCAGTACATAATTCAGTTCAAATCTAAAACCTGAACCAAATTAAGTAATTTAGTTTAGTTTTGTTCGGTTTAGGTTATGTTCGGTTCAGTTTAATTTCACAATTGAATAAACTATTTTTTTAAATAAATTTTATATTTTAATTTTAATATTAAATACATATACATATTTATGTATAGTTATATGTTTTTAAATTTTAATTTTAATGTTAAATACATATATATATATATATATATAATCTAAATAAAATATTAAATTTTGATTTGAACCGAATTGAATTGTAAATTTTCCATTCAATTTCAAGAGTCAATTCGGTTTGGTTCAATTTAAAAAAATTTACTCCAAAATCGAACCAAACTAAATTGTGCACAACCCTACTCACCAGTGTCATAGAGGGCAACAATAAGCAAAGGCAGCAAGCTGTAGCAATAGTGGTAGTCTCACCAAGCTACTAGATGCCTAAAAATGGGGGTTTTCTCGGAATGAAAGATGCTTTTCTAAAACTTCTTATTTAACCATTGTTGATGAGTTCCAACATTGAGTAGCTCCCCGTGTTCTTTAGATCTTGGCATCTCATGCACTAGTTGTGTCCCAACTTTAATTTGCATGACAAAATACCAACAATACGAGAGCATCTAAGTTCAGAACCCAAACATTTCGCAAGAGTTGGTTTGCTCTGATACCACAGTAGCAAGTATATGTATGATGCCATTATTTTTACATATTCATTATTTAAGGGACAAGTTTAGTTTACAATAATTTTGATCATTTAATAATAACTTTTTTAGTTTTTAGAGTTTTTGCAAATAAGCCTCTAAAAGATACAATATTTGTGGATAACGTCCTACATGATTTTTATTTGCCTATAACCGCCTAAACTTTGAAGATATTTGCATATAACCTCTTTAACTATGTGATTTGTTTTGAATTTTATCTGAACTAAAATATTTTTCTTTCACATAAAAATAGAAATATTTTTTTTGATGTTAATATATACCATAAGCTTATGAATACACGTTTATGTGATTTTTCTTGTGAGATGTATATATTTTAATTGAATATATTATTAATATTTGTATTTAATAGCTTCACATATCCTATGTAGGTAGCAATATTTTAGTTTAAGTGAAATTCAAAGTAAACTCACATAGTTGAGGGGGTTATATGCAAATAATATCATAGTTAAGGGAGTTATATGTAAATATGAATCATACACGGGGTTATTTACAAGTATGGCATTCATTAAGGGGTTATTTGCAAAAACCCCTTACTTTTTTTGTCTGATTACATATTGTCGCATTAAAAATACAACCCCAGAATTTTCGTTAAATTCGGTTGTGTAATCCTTGACTGGTCAAATTACTTTGAATGTTTTGCATATATATCTTTGAAAACAAATACATTTATACCTATATCCTAACCTTCCATATATTCTTTTAGATACTCTCAAAAACTTCAAAAATGTGGCAGTCATATCCCTCCATCACAATAGTGTGAATCAAATTGATATGTCAAAAGGATTCCAATCCCTGGCATCCCCCGAGCTTGTTCCTCTCCCACCCATGTTGGTCCCCTCCTCCTTTGCTGCATGATCAGTCATCCAATCTCAAGCTCACCCCGAGATCAAACATGTGATGTAATTTAAAATATAATTGCTCAGATAAGGTCCCTCCCAATCTCTACGTTCGTATGATTGCGTTCTTTGATCAAACGGATGTTAAGAAAAGAATTAAAAACCGAAAGAGATGAGAGGGATATTGGCCCAATAGGTCGATCGGTCCAACTTAAGCAGACATGTCGCGAGCCTCGAGACTCCTATGGTCTACCTGCCAGGCAATCCTCACCCGGGATCGTAGATACTTGTGCTTCCATCAGAATCTTCAGCTCGTGGCCTTTCCGTTCTATAGGAGTGGTTTTTTGGCTGACATGCTATGACATAAGTTAATAGGATAATTAAATATATAATTTTGTTAAAAATAAAATTATAAATTTATTTATCTTATGGTTATTATATTACTATAAATAACTTCATTGCATCACAATATTTACAAAATTATTTTTATGATTAAATTGCATTAAGGATATAATAAATATTTTATTTTTAACTATTAAATTTAATATTTAAACAAAAGTACTCCTAAAAAAGTTTTTTTTATTGACACCTTGTGCCAAAGAGAGATAAATGGAAAGAAATAGAGAAAGAGTAGAGAAAAAAATAAAAAGTATTTTAGACATTGTTATGTTTTAAAAAAAAACTAACCAAAATTAGATAAGAGGTGTTTAACATAATGCTAGGGATCATTTTGTAAACATTGTTATACAGTTAGATAATTAAAAATAATATAAAAATAAGATAGACAAAAGGGTAATTTCAATTTTAATAATAATATTATATATATATATAATTATCCCTATATTAATTTACCCAATAACTTCACCCTCCTACAATGCTCGCACGCGACTAACCCCCCTGCAAAACTAGTATGTTTTACGTGCAGTTACAATAGTACCCTTATGTTCCTATGGCTGTTGGTCAAAGAACGATAACCTTTTTGGCACGTCTCCTTTTAAGTCAACCGGAGGATACAACAGTCAATAACCATATATACTGATGGAACCTTGGGGGAGTTCCCTTCGTCACCATCCAGCCAAACAGAGAGAGAGAGAGAGAGGAATCGGTTTTGGCCCAGATGGCATATGCACTACTTCCTCGGATCGACGAGCTGGCCAAGAAGCTGGAGCGGAATCCATCTGAAACCCTTCCCCACCTCCAAGTCCAGCGGGACCTGGAGGCGCTGCGGAGGATGGTGCGTAGGATCCATGCCGTCCTCAACGACGCAGAGAGGATGGAGATCCACCAGGAGTCGGTGAGGCTTTGGCTGAGGGAGCTCAAGGACGTCGCCTACGATGCGGACGACATATTAGACGAGTACCAATATGAACTCCTTCGAGCCGAGGTGGAGAATCCAGTGCAGGCCGATGAGGCTATACGCCTTGCTTATCGGCAGACCCACAAAAAGGTAAGCAAACTGAGAATTACTTCAATCCCGTCACTTAATTTAGGGCAAACTAGCGAGCTGACTTGATTGAGAAAGGTACAGGGCAAACTTCGGAAGATCTGGAGGAGATGGTTTTCGAAAACCGCACACCAGGGAAGCACCAGTGATGCTTCTACGGCAACCAAATCGATAATTCCGTCAAGTTCATCGGAGGCGTCAATTTGGGGGGAGATAGCAGAGAAGATTGGTACGATCCGGGGCAGATTTGAGGAGATCTCACAACAGCGTGACGCCTTGCATTTGACCGAGGGGGAAGGAGAGATGCAGTTTCAGAATACTGTAGACCATCTGCCAACTAGTCATGTTGTTGATGAACAAAAAGTTTACGGCCGGGGGGAGGAGCTGGAGAAGGTGGTCTCCTGGTTGTTGTACTCAGATGAATGCAAGAAAACAAATCTCTCCGTCCTGCCCGTAGTCGGGATGGGGGGTGTGGGGAAGACCACCCTCGTCCGACATGTTTTTAATGATCACAGAATATGTGGCCATTTTCAGATCAGGGGATGGGTTTGTGTATCCGATGATTTCAGAGTCGAGAAGTTGACCGCAAGAATCACTGAATCCCTCACCAAACGGGAGTGTCACCTAAAAGAATTTAGTGTGCTTCAAGAGAAACTGAAAGACTTGTTAGATGGGAAGCGGTTTTTACTCGTCTTGGATGATGTGTGGAATGAGAAACAAAGCCTGTGGGAGAGCTTGCAGCGGCCATTGAGATTTGGTGCAAAAGGGAGTGCAGTGATAACGACCACGAGGAACGATCCTGTTGCCAAGATCATGCAGACAATGCCTTTCCATCGCTTGGGTTGTTTGTCTGTTGATGCTTGTTGGGAGCTGTTCCTTGGAAGTGCATTTGTTGATCGGCATGCTGATGATTGTCAAGACTTGGTGGAAATAGGTAAGAAGATTGTCAGGAAATGTGGCGGTTTGCCTTTGGCTGCAAAGACATTGGGAGGTCTTCTAAGCTATGAGACGGATATTAGTGTCTGGAAAGCAGTCTTGCAAAGCAATATATGGGATTTAGGTGATAGAGGTGATGGGATCATTCCCGCCCTTAGGCTCAGCTATCTTCACTTGCCAGGTTATCTGAAGCAGTGTTTTCTTCATGCCTCTGCATTTCCCAAAGATTTCATATTTAGGAAAACCCAAATAGTCCAACTGTGGATGGCACATGGATTCCTCCAGTGCAATGACGGTAAACCAGCTGAAGAGGTTGGCGACATGTATTTTAAGGAATTAGTGCAAAGGTCATCCTTTCAATACTATCCTGGTCTCCATGTCAATAAAGAAGATCCATGTTTTGTGATTCACGATCTCATTCACGATCTAGCACAACACATTTCAGGGCAAGAATTCTTCCAAATGGAAGGAGATGGCCATGCACATGTTCCCTATCTAAACACTGTCCGCCATCTCTCTGTAGTTAATCAAAAGCTTGAGGACCTTGAGAAGGTGTTGCATGCCCCATGGGCCATTAGAACACTTATGGTCAAGGTGACATGGGGTGATTTGAAGTTACCAAGCCAGATGTTGCAACTTCTACAGTCTTTGAGGGCACTGGATTTGCATTCCTCGAGAATAAATGAGCTTCCAGATCCTGTTGGCACTCTGAAGCACTTGCGCTATCTCAATCTTAACTACACTGGCATTGAAACCTTGCCTGATTCTATTTGCAAGCTCTATAATCTGC
Organism: Zantedeschia hybrid cultivar; assembly: GCA_030544215.1. Lineage (NCBI taxonomy): Eukaryota > Viridiplantae > Streptophyta > Magnoliopsida > Alismatales > Araceae > Zantedeschia > Zantedeschia hybrid cultivar. The sequence goes on along the minus strand of JARZZO010000005.1, from coordinate 79,603,061 downwards.
AGACACTCTCCTTGTTGTACTGTAGAAGTCTTAGAAGGTTACCTAGAGACATCAAAAACCTGATTAACCTCAGGTGTCTCATGATTGAAGGAACCAATATTGAATTTCTTCCTAGAGGCTTTGGCAAGCTAACCAGCCTTCGTGCGTTGGATGAATTTCGGGTAGGATTCCGAAGGCACCCAATCTCCGGTGAGGATCTTCCTAGGTTGACAGAAGAAGATTTCAACTGCTTGTCGCTCCAACCTTCAAATGAGGAATGTGGTGGAATAAAAGAGTTAAAAGACTTGATTTATCTGAGGGGTAGACTTGAGATTTCAAACCTCCAATGGGTGATGAGCATTGCAAATGATGCTGCAGTCGCTGATTTGAGAAATAAGCAAAACATCAGGGAACTAATCCTCCGGTGGAATCGTGATAACCCCGCCTCACCCCGTATGCAAGAGCTGGTGCTCGAGAGCCTCCGACCTCCCAATCATCTCCAGATGTTGAGAATATACGGCTATCATGGCCTCAGACTTCCCACTTGGTTGGGGAGTGATCCGTCGCCCCTCTCCAAGCTCGTTCGAGTGGTAATGCGGTCGTGTTCGAGGTGCACATGCCTACCACCACTCGGCCAACTTCCATCCCTCAAGTACCTTGAGGTTGAAGGCTTTGGCGCGGTGAATGCCATAGGCATTGAATTCTATGGCCCAGCCAGCGTGGGATTCCCAGCACTAGAAGAGTTGGTATTTTCGCACATGAACAATTTGGTGACATGGGAGCTAGCAGCAGAGAGAGGAGATGTGTTCCCTCGGCTTCGTCTCCTGTCCTTGCTGTTCTGTGACAAGTTGGAATCGATGGTACCCTTGTACCGTCTGCCAGCCCTGGAGGTGCTGCACATATGGCATTGCCAACGGCTCAGGTCCATTGAGCTGTGGCGTGGCTCTCCTCTTAGTGGACCACCACCACTCAGAAACATGACAGTAGTAGATTGCCAGCAAGCCCACTTCTCAACCCAGGACGACGAACATTTGTTCTTGCCGCCCACGCTTCGTGATTTAAGCATCTTAGGGTGCGCCGTGCTCCTGGATTGGTGCGAGAGAGGCGGAGGCACCAGGTTTGCCCACATCCCGAAGGCTCGATTTTGGACGAAACGTAAGTAATGGCTCAAATATCTGACTACATTTGCATCAATGCTTTTTTATGGATTTGGTTAATAATAACTTTAAGAAAAATTAATTAGAACTCGATCCTGTCAATATTCTCACGTTTATATTATTTCTTGTCCTTTATCAATTTCTCACTAATTGTCTACCTCTCATTTTATGAGTTGACTTATTTCCTATCCCTTCCTATTATTTAGTTTGTTTTTCGTAAATTCTAGTTTTATCTCTTGGTTTTTTGTTCGTCCTGTAACAGTTTAATATCTTAATATGCTAATACTTAGCGCCACTTTGATTGGAGAATAGGAGAAGAATAAGAGCGAATAAGAAGAGAATAAATTTAATTTTACTTTGACAAGCGGAATGACTTATACTGGTACAGAATAGCTTATTCGAAGAATAAGGAGAATAAGTCATCCCACTTTAGACCCAAGAATTACTTATTCTTCTTATTCCTTCAGCGAGCCCCACAAAATTATCAAAGTAAAACATGCCTTACTCTAGTATAGTCATTTCGTCAGTGGGTCCCACGTAATAACTTATTCTGCAAATAAAGTGGGGCTAAAAGTCACTTTGATTAGAGAATAGGAGAAGAATAAGGGCAAATAAGAGTGACAAGTATAATAACTTATACCGGTGCAGAATAAGATATTCGAAGAATAAGCTATCACATCCTAAACCTAAGAATTACTTATTCTTCTTATTTCGTATGCGGGTCTCACAAAACTATCAAATCGAAACACCTTTTGTTCCAGTATACATCATTCTTCTGCTAGTGGACCCCACATAATAAGTTATTCTACAAACAAAGTGAGGCAGATATGATATTAGTATTATAACACCTTAACACACTGACACGTTAACATATTACGTGTTACGATAGTATGTTAAAGGTATGGAGGTTAATGCCTTAGTTTAATCAACAAATTGTTATGGGGAGGAATTGAAAAATAAATATTTTCGTAAAGTACGGCACTGACCAAGAATAAACATAATGTCAATAATTTGACAGAAAGTTCTAATTATTTATTATTTTTTATTTTTTCTTTAATATATTTAAAAAAAATTTGAATTTCTGTGTGCATAAACTTTTCATATTTATACTTCCCGTTTCTTGATAGGAAATGACAACAAGAGAATGCTGTCCACGTCGGTGCCGAAAGTGGACAACGGCCAGTTGGTGCTTAGGTTTTCAGGCTACCGTTCGTCCCACAGTGAAACAAAAGTTCATCCTCAGGGCAACGATGAAGAAGATTGATGGATGTAGTCAGTCAAAGAACAGACTTAAGAAGCAACCATGATCTCTCCAGCACTCCATTTAAATTTTAATGATGTCTTGTCTTGCTTTAGTTATTTTGTTTAGTTATATTATTAGACAACAATTATCTTTTAAAACAATCCATGCTTCATTCCTTTCTCATGAATATATAAGTCTTTTCTTTTCTTCTTATCAAACATCGGAGGGAGACTCGGGCTGAAGGACTTCAATGTCAGAGTGACCATATAATAGTCTTACGTCGGTTAATTTTAATTGTGTTTAGTACTTATGATCTTGGGCCCTTCAAACTCAACACTGACTTTTGTGGTTTGTAAGATGATATCAGAACAGGAGCCTAGTCCAACTTTATTTTCTCAAAGTTTATCTTTTAATTTGCGTCGCCTTTTTTCATCTAATTTCTACGGCCCATCTTGGCCATGAGGGGAAGTATTGAGTGACTATATAATAGTCTTACATCTGTTAATTTCAATTGTGGCCGGTGCTTATGATCTTAGGCCCTTCAAACTCAACCCCCGAATTTTGTGATTTGTAAGACTTAAGGATGTCACTACGATGCTGATGACCTCTTAGACCTTGTTTAATAACACCTAAGTCTAATATATAAATTCTAATTTTTATGTTTGATGTATGACCCTGTCCAGAAAAAGTGATGAAAATAACTAAGTTTACTAAACTCAACGTTTGATACACAGTTTGAACGTACATCTGAATATGGATTTGTCTTCTTCTAAAATTGGTGTAAGAGGCAAATTTATATATATTTTTAAACAAAATCCTAAATTTAATATATTAGATTGGAGGAAAAAATTGGCCAAATGAAGCAAGTTTCACCAAGCCGATGCAAAGGAATTGCTACTATGGTGTTGATCTTTCTCCTTTTCTTTTTGTCATTTTATTAATTACAAGATGGAGAAATATAGAAACATCACGATTGCCTTCTCCTATTCATCCAAATTTTCCTCCGTAAGTGTGAATCAACTAAATATTGCTTTCAATTGGCAACTACAACCTCGAAGGCTTCAAATGCCGATCAAAGATGTTAGCTGCTCTCGAACAAGGCATGGCGAAGGTGCTTTCTCTGTCAATGCCTTGATCTCTTCTCCCGGCCAGACCCTGTGGAGCTCGACTCTCCTCTTTCGCAACTTCTTTCCGCAGAAGGTTGTGTCTGCGTTGTGTGTCAGCAGAAAGTTGTGGTAGAGGAAGAAGGCACTGGTGAAGTGGTGGGGCTCCTTGCTGGAGATCATTGCAGGAAGCAGCCGCAGCCGGAGATGAAGGCAGAAGGGGGTGGAGGAGGGAAACGATGTGACGGCTATGGAAGGAGGGGTTCGTTGCGGCATTTGGTGGGTTAGGGATTTGAGATACCCAAAGACAGTAACTTGTAAAAAAAGAACATATAAAATAGGAATTTGATAAACTTCAAAGGACATATAAAAAAGAAAAAGCTAATCGCACCGACTTAAAATTTAAGGATAGTTTCAGATAATAGAACTAAAATAAGAAATGAGGTCAGTGACTTGTCAAACGATCTAAAGTGGGAGGTATCTGACCGCTCCAGACTTCAGAGTTTTGATAAGAGAAAACAAACACTACCTTAGACGGTACCAATATCAACTACTACACGCCGAGGTGGAGGCTCCGATCCCGGCCGATGAGGCTGCAGGTCTTGCTTATCAGCAGACATAGAAAGAGGTAAGCGAACCGATAATTACTTCAATTTCGTCAGATGCGTCACTTAATTAGGGGCAAACTAACTAGCTAGCTGACACGATTGAGAAAGGTACAGGGCATATTTCAGAAGATCTGGAGGAGATGGTTTCCGGAAACTGAGATGGTTTCCGGAAACTGCACACGAGGGAACTGTAGCACCAGTGATGCGTCTATAGTTATCAAATCGAAAATTCCGTCAATTTGGTCAGATGCGTCAATCTGGGGTGAGATAGCAGACAGGATTGGGAGGATCCGGGGCAGTTTTGAGGAGATCTCAAAGCAGCGTGATGCCTTGCATTTGAGGGAGGGAGATGGAGAGAGGCAGCTTCAGAATACTGGAGACCGTCTGCCAACTAGTCATATTGTTGATGAACCACAAGTTTACGGCCGGGGGGAGGATTTGGAGAAGGTGGTCAAACTGGTTGTTGTGCTCGGATGAATGCAAGAAAACGAATCTCTCCGTTGATGAACCACAAGTTTATAATGATCATAGAGTATGTCGCCATTTTCAAATTAAGATATGGGTTTGTGTGTAACATGATTTCAGAGTCCAGAAGTTGACGGCAAGAATCATTGAATCTTAGGTTTTTTATAAATAAGTTTTTATAATCTTTCAGGGGGGTTTTACTCTCTCATGGGTAAAGTGGTATGTCCCCCCCATATACTTTTGAACTTTATCCAATAAAATCTTAAGGTCCGGCCTAAGAACTTAGATAAATTCTTGGGTTTAAAAAAAAAAAAAAAAAAATTATAATCTTTCGATATTATAAAATAAATCCTTTAAATCTAGTTATTTATATATGTCTCCATAATCTTCCATTGTCTATTAGAAAGTCCATGTGATTAACTGACGTTTCCTATAATAAATATATTATCGAATATTCCGTCCTCTCCCACACCCCCACTCTTGACGCCCATCGCCCCTATCTCTATCCACTCCGGCGACCTCCTGCCCTTGAGCTTGACCATCGATGTCCTCCGGCTAACGCTGCCGATCTCCAGATAGTGATATGGACGGCGACGGAGAAGGCGACGGTGATGGCGGGGCCGCGAATGATGGACTACATCATGGGCAAGTGCGCGACGCAGAAGGTGCACATCGATTGGACAGACATGGACCTCCGCGAGGAGGTCGAGGCCATCAAGCGGGAGAAGCAGTACACCTTCCCAGACTGCAGGCGGGCGGCGAAGCCGTTCGAGAGGCTGGGGGTTGTCGCCATGGAGGCACAAGTGAGCGAGGTCATGATGCTGGAGTCGAAGATCAGGACGAGGAAGGAGTTGCACTCGAAGAGGCCAGGCCTGGAGTAGTTTGTCCGCTACTGCAAGTTCGTGTTCCTCAGCGGCTTCTGGCCGGAGGGGCCTGTGAACCAGAGGAACCCCTGGTCCGACTGGGTGTTGCCACCCCAGTACTGCTACCCCATCACCAGGGCGGTGATGAGGGACCCTGTGATGGTGTCAAGCGGCCAGACGTAGGAGCGAGCCAACATCGAGCGGGCTGCGCGTCGGCCACACGCTCTACCCCGAGACCCACCGACTTTTGCTGCAGGACGACGTCACCATGGCCACCAACCAGGAGGTGTAGAGACAGATCAACGAGTGGGCGGAGGAGCGCAACACCAACCTGAAGCTGTCGGAGGAGGTTACTCCCAGGATGGTGGCATCCTACGTCGCCGAGAGGCTCACCTCGTAGGCTTCCCTGGAGGAAACAAACCAAGTCCTCTCCATGGTCATCGCCAGGATAATTAAGTCTGATGCGAAGCTGGCCGTGCAGATGGGCGAGGCGGGGATCATACCGCTGCTCCTGTGCCATCTCCAGGCTGACGACCCGGGCCTCTGCACCAACGCCATGGAAGCCCTCCATAGTCAATGCCTTCTCCAGCCTGGGGGCCGCGCATGGGCCCAGCCGGTCACCCTACAACTGTCAAAGTTGCAGCCGCTGCCACCTATTGTGCCCCGGCCGGCAATGGGAAAGCAGCCCAAGTCCAAGGCCAAGGATCCAAACAAGCGGGAGATAAGCTTCGACGAGAAGAAGAAACTAATTAAGCCTGGGATTGCTGAGCCTGCCCCAGGAGATGGCCCATGTGCTCCAGATCGTGCAGAGCAAGAACACCGACCCTGCTCTGCAGGGCGAGGAGATCGAGCTGGACTTTGAGGTCCTGGACATAGAGATGCTTTAGGAGCTGGACCGCTTCGCCCGCCACTGCAAGAAGAGGATGAGCAAGATGAAGAGGCAGGAAGCGATGTTGACCATGGCTCCAGCCTAGGCCGAGAACGCTGTTGGAGTGGGAGTGGCAGAGGGCATTGAGGTCGCCGCCGGGGCAGTAGGGGAGGGCCCAGGCAAGGAGGTGGGAGGTCTCGAGGCAGCCGATAAGGGTGTTGAGGAAGGGGTGGGATAGGCGGGGGAGGACGGAGACCTCCCAGCGGGCGCGGCGGGCAGCGTCGGGCTTGGCAGTGGGGAGGGCCCGAGGGGGGCTTCTGCACCACCTTGAGGGCGAAGAGGGGAGGACGGGAATGGGAGTGGCCGGGGGAGCGGTCAGTGACGAGGAAGACGGTGCCCGTGTACATTCTCAACGGTGCCATGTGTGCGGTCAATGCCGCCATGGCCACTGGAGCAGTGCTCTGGCTAGACGCCACCGTGAGGGGGGAAGGGGGAGGTAACCAGGGTGGGATTAACTTAACCCAACACAGGTTAACCCTTCTTTTAATAGTTACACTTTTTTTTTTTTGAATGTGGCCCAGTGGCCAGGACAACTATTTACAATGGCATATTTTCCTCTTAATTAGAAGTGCTTCTATGAGTAATACTTGATATATAGCTCCGCCATCGGAATAGCTTGATCAGAGAATAGCACCAAAGCTGCCATTTTTTTTTTAATTAAAACTCTAGAGAGTAGGGACAACCTTAAGAAGCTCATCTGGCGATCCGATATTCTGCACACAGGGCACTATGAAAGCGATATCATGCCCCGCAATGTAGCAAGTATTACTTTATTTCTATACAAATATGACGATTTTACATCTACATGGGCCTATGATAATTCTAATCTTAAGAGATCCACCACAAAAATATATATATTATTTTCCTGAATCCTGTCCGGAACATTGGAACTTAAGTCCCAACAGAACTGTAGATTAATGTATCTCACTCAAACTGCAGGAGGTAGAGAAATGAACTCATGATCTTTCCAAGATTAGGAGACTCTTTGTTATCGCTTGGCTCGTTAGTATCTTTTATATTTACGCATTTAAATGCAAAAAACATTACGTTATTGGTCTTCTACGATACGTACAAGGATGTATGCACCAAAGGACCACGTTCTAGTGCCTCTGCTTTGGGGAATCTGCATGGCATAGCCCAAGGGGCAGAGGTTATAGTAGTTAATCCTGCATTGTTGAAATTAATCGAAAAAAATGCACATACTATTGCAGCGAGGATTCTAAAGTCGTGTTTGACACAACTTTTATTACAAGTATTTTTGTACTTTTATTTAGTTATATTTTGTGGAAACTATTAGATCTCGAAAGTCATTTTTAGAATATTTTACTTATATTTTAGCTTCCAACAAAAAATTACAAGGATAAAACTTCTAAGATTGGAGGAAAAATAAGATTATTACAAAAGAGTTGACTTTTGTAACTGATGAGGCAGAATCCGATTCGGCCCATTAAAACAAGCCCAAACCCAATCAGCCCAGTAGCAGCACTAAAAGGCCCTCAGGAGGCCTCCGGCCGCTAGCGGCCCAACAGCCCTCGGCCCGTAAGCGGCACAGTAGCCCTCGGCCCAGCAGGCTTCGGCTTATCAGCGGCCCAACCCCCTTCGGCCCAACAGCCGTGTTCGGCCCACTCCGGTAGAGGACTAGGCACTATGGCGGTTTACCAGTAAGTCCGGAACATAGTCCTATATCGGCTATCACCGTTAACCATCCTCTATCCTCCGCTATAAATACCACGCTATTTATTGCCAAAGGTATGTCTCCGAGACCCTAGAGGACCATAGTCCAAATAGCATTAAAGCTACTCTTTGCCTTCTGAATCGAATCATCTTCAAAAACTAACTTAACCGACGGAGGGGGTTCCTTAGGGCCGAAGCACGGGACTCCTGCTGACCGGTCTCTTCTTCTTTCCCTCCTGCAAGAGCTCGGTTCGAATCATCGCCGACCTTCCCGAGTCGGTCTCGGCCGCCGACCTCGGACTCCTCTCCCCGGTCTCGACGTCGTGCGCTGGCTGCCCCTCGTCCGAGGGAGATTCGGTTCCGCGCTGCCCGCCCGTCAGCCGAAGGAACCTCGGCCCCGCCTTCCGGAGGCAAGCCAATCTCAGACCGAGCGACTCTCGGCCTCGGATCCTCATCCGCGCCTCTGCCTCCGTCGTCTTCCGGATCCCTATCGGGCCTCTTGCACCGATCCGACCCAGCTCCGGATCCAGAACTTCGGATTCCTGCTTCGGAATCCGGTCGTGATAGCTTCAGCTACATCACGTGGCGCCGTCTGTGGGAAACAAACAAACAAGTCATGTCTCAACGACCTCTAACCCGACGATCCGGACAAAATGAAGCAGAGGCACGGGAAGCCTCGGCACAGCAACTGCCCTCTGAAGGCACCCCATCTGCTCCGCCAAGCGCGGCTCTACTAGTCATACCCGAGTCCCTCACCGTTGAAGACAACCGGATAGAGGAACTACAACAGCAAATGACGACACTGGCTGCCACTGTAACTTCTCTGGCGCTCCTGCCAAACATGGTATCTGCCATGGCCTAGTGCATAGGGATACTGAGCCAGCTCCCCCACCCAACACTGCCTCCTCTCTTCCGCCCTGTTCGAAACGAGAGGTTTCGGCCAACGTCTTCACAAGTCTCTTCCGACGAGGCCGTTACGATGAACAACGAACCTTCGGCCCCGCCTGCCCCTTCACCGGTTCGCCTTCTGCTAGAGGACCAAGAACCCTCACATAAGCGAGGTCGAGAGGAATGGGACCGAGGCAAGCGACGGGGTCCGCGACCACAGTACCTACCGCTACCTGTTCCCCCTTCCCAGATACTTATGGAGATGGAGGGTATGCTTTGACGGCCGCAACGCCTCAAAACTGATCCTCGCCGAAGGAAACCCGGCGAATATTGCGAATACCATCAGGAAACCGGCCATTCGACCAACGAATGCCGGCACCTTCGGGAGGAGATAGATCGCCTCATCAGAGGGGGCCAACTACCGCAATACCGGTAACATCAGCCTCATCAGAGGCAGAAGCAAGGGGGCATTCAGAGCCGTAAGGCCACGTCCGGAGAGATCCTGTCTCTTTCGAAGCCATGCCCCTAAGACAACCGAGGGACTTATAAGGGAAGTAGCCCAACAAGGGGCCTTTCGGTGGGAAACTCCTTCGGGCAGGACCTCTCCCTCATATCTGAAATACGGAGTGCCTTAGGCACTATATGTAAACCACTTCTCTCGGATTTTTAGCCGGGAGGCATGAATAAAGGCCACTTTTTTCAGAAAACCTAGGTATCTCTCTAAGCCCGCAGGTAACCCGAAACCGAGAGTGGTTTCGGCCATGTATACCGGATCGGGAAGCGGCATGATATATTTCTAAGCCAGCAGGTAACCCGTACCGATCGGGAGCGGCACGGTATTTTTAAGCCCGCAGGTAACTCGTACCGATCGGGAGCGGCACGGTATTTCTAAGCCCGCAGGTAACCCGAAACCGAGAGTGGCTTCGGCCATGTATACCGGATCGGGAAGCGGCATTGTATATTTCTAAGCCCGCAGGTAACCCGTAACGATCGGGAGCGGCACGGTATTTTTAAGCCCGCAGGTAACCTGTACCGATCGGGAGTGGCACGGTATTTCTAAGCCCGCAGGTAACCCGAAACCGAGAGTGGCTTCGGCCATGTATACCGGATCGGGAAGCGGCATGGTATATTTTTAAGCCCGCAGGTAACCCGTACCGATCGGGAGCGGCACGGTATTTTTAAGCCCGTAAGTAACCCGTACCGATCGGGAGCGGCACGGTATTTCTAAGCCCGCAGGTAACCCGTACCGATCGGGAGCGGCACGGTATTTCTAAGCCCGCAGGTAACCCGTACCGATCGGGAGCGGCACGGTATTTCTAAGCCCGCAGGTAACCCGTACCGATCGGGAGCGGCACGGTATTTTTAAGCCCGCAGGTAACCCGTACCGATCGGGAGCGGCACGGTATTTCTAAGCCCGCAGGTAACCCGAAACCGAGAGTGGCTACGGCCATGTATACCGGATCGGGAAGCGGCATGGAATATTTTTAAGCCCGCAGGTAACCCGAAACCGACAGTGGCTTCGGCCATGTATACCGGATCGGGAAGCGGCAAGGTATATCTCAGTCCGTGCAAACCATACCGGGAGTGACTTCGGCCATGCAAACCGTATCGGGAGCGGCCTGAGCTCTTATTCCAAGTCCGCAGGTAACCTGATCCGAGGGTGGCTCCAGCCATGTATACCGGATCGAGAAGCGGCAAGGTATCTCTAAGTCCGTGCAAACCGTACCGGGAGTGGCTTCGGCCATGCAAACCGTATCGAGAGCGGCCTGAGTTCTTATTTCTAAGCCCGCAGGTAACCTGATCCGAGGGTGGCTTCGGCCATATATACCGGATCGGGAAGCGGCAAGGTATATCTCAGTCCGTGCAAACCGTACCGGGAGTGGCTTCGGCCATGCAAACCGTATCGGGAGCGGCCTGAGTTCTTATTTCCAAGCCCGCAGGTAACCTGATCCGAGGGTGGCTTCAGCCATATATACCGGAGCGGGAAGCGGCAAGGTATCTCTCTAAGTCCGTGCAAACCATATCGGGAGTGGCTCCGGCCATGCAAACCGTATCGGGAGCGGCATGAGTTCTTATTCTAAGTCCGCAGGTAACCTGATCCGAGGGTGGCTCCGGCCATGTGTACCGGATCGGAAAGCGGCAAGGTATCTCTAAGTCCGCATAAACCGGGCCGGGAGTGGCTTCGGCCACGCAAACCGCGTCCGGAGCGACATGATATCCCCTCGAGTCATATGAACCACGTTAGTAAAGGCCCCGGCCGTATATACTATCGGTGGCGATATTTTATCGACTTCCTATCCAAACCTACATCGGGTTTCGACCTTGCGAGCTACAGCAAAACGACGACAAGATCTCGGATTTATGAAAAACCAGATTCGGTCGATCATGCACAACATTAAGGTAGAGCCAAAAATACTTCCTGTATATATACTGAAAAGGAAGTACAAAATCGGCCATTGTTAAGTCCACGATTCTACATAAATAACAGATCAAATTTACATAATTTGCTATCAATTTAAAGGACAAAATTACATGGAATGATAAGATAAACCATTTGCGCATTCAGAATCTGAATTTTAAAATTTCATCACTCCATGGATGGAATAAGGGTAGCAATTCCATTTTCTCAGCAATTATTTAATGCGCAGTTGAATGATTTATGGCTATGAGAACTTAACTGTTATTTTATGTGAAACAGGACATGAACAAGCAGATGGCATAGTGGTTGGACCACCCGAACGTCAAGGAAGCAACCAGGGTTCGAATCCTGGCAAAAACATCATTTTATTTTCATATTTTAGCTTCAACTGGGGCCCACATGCCAACTAAGAGAGAAAGAAGGAGGGAATTCTGAAATTCAAAGAAAGAAGGATCCATTTCAGAAATTCAAAATTCAAAAATACCAATTAAATGTTTTAAAGAGGATCCCCTAAATCAAGGGGAACTTAATAACAGGACTTTAAAATCTCTTTTGAAATTCAAACCCCCCCCCTCTTTTCTATAAAACTAAGGGAGGAGGTCAAGGTGAGGAGAACCCCAATTTTTCAGAAATTTTTTTTTACCTCTCTCTCTCCCACTGTTCTCTCGTTTTTTCTCTCTTCTCTCCCCGTTTTCTCCCTCTCTCGGTTTCTCTTTTTCTCCCCAGCTTCCCGCAGCCTTCCTCTCTCTTCTCTTCACTCTCCCACGTTTCTGTCTCTCCGGTTTCCTCTCAACCAGCAGCATCCACCAAGCCTGCACCTCCACGCGGTGAAGCCTGTACCACCCGCACCTGCAAGCAGCTCCAAACGCTGCGGTGAAGCCGGCCTCCTCCAGCTTCTCCACGTGAAGTCCAGCGCCTCCATCGCCCTCCACGTTCAGCAGCAACGTCCGGTGAAGCCAGCTCCTCCAACGCATGCAGCAACAGCTTCTCCACGTCAAGCTCCACGCGTTGTCCAAGCGTGAAGCCTGCTTCCACGCGTAGCCAGCAGCAACTCCAGCCGGCAGCAACTACTCTCAGCGCATGTAAACGCTCCAGCACCTGCCCAGCAACCCACCAGCAGCCTTCCTGTCCTCCACAGCAGCCACGTTCCAAGCTTCCTCCAGCACATGCTCTAGGCGCTTCAGCAAGCTACAGGATTGTTGTTAGAAGTTTTTTTATTATTATTATTTCAATCATGTTGTTCTTTCTTAGATTTGATCTAATGATTAGTTAATTGAGTACTAATAGTTTAAGTGTTTTCATTCCTTATCATTAAATATTTACGTATTAGCGTTAATTTGATTGTTTAGATAGTTGCATGAACAGTATGTTACTATTCACCTCTAACTTCCAGAATTTTATTCGTCCAATGTGAAATCCTTTTATTCAAATCAATCGATATCTAATACTTGTTTTGATTTAAATTTTATTTAAAAAATGTTAAAAAAATAAAATAAAATAAAAAAATCTTTTGATGAATAGTAACAAGGGGGTACGTGGCTAAGTTTGATTGGGTCCATCATTGCAGGGGCCAGGGGCCTTGATTGAGTGCTCTTTTCATCATTTGTATTAATACCCTTCTTTAATTAGTTAAAGTTAGTTGATTCCATTAGTTTTTTTTTTTTTTTACATTGTTTTTTTTTAAAAAAAAAAAATATAAATTTTCAAAATCCAAAGTTTTCAAAATTAAAATTTATCTCCCTGTGGTTCGACTCGGACTCACCACTATTAATTTCAAAATTGAATTTGAGTGAGCCGGATAAATTTAGATTGAACGTTCTCATGAGTGTTTAACGACGCACAATTTGGAACGATCAATTTTTGGCGCCGTTGCCGGAGATTTAGAATTTTAATTTTGATTATTTTGGGTCCATTTGTATAAATCCATACTCACATTCATTTTCTTTTTTTTGCAGGAATTTTAAAAAAAAAAAAAACAAAAGGAAAGCTCAACTTGGTGAGTTTGTTCCAATCTTTTTGATATTTTTATTTTTAGATTTGCTTAAAATAGATATAGACCTCATTAAATAAAAAAAAATTCAGAAAAACAAAAAAAAAAAAAAAAATTACATTTCAAGATTAGAAATCAAACCACCATGTTTTAGGACATGCATCATTTAGGAATGCATTAGTTTTAAATTTTTGCCATTTATTTCATGTTGAAGAGTGCGGGAGGCAAGGTAAGTTTTTCAATATTGTGCAAATAACATGTTCATGCATTGTCATTTCATTATTGCACAAAACAAACTTGATTGAATTGTGGTGTGCATCTCATTGATAAAATAATTTAAGGGCATCTTCATCACAAGATAAGGTGGGGATTTCATCACCCTTCCTTGGCCCACAAACCACAAACACTCCATCTTGCATTGTCCTAAGCCCAATAAAATCAAATAGCAATTGCACCTAGGGTTCACACTATGATTGGACCGAGCTTTGAATTCATTTCTACTTTGGACAACGGTGTCTAGGCTAGAGGTTACAAAGGCAAACGCCTAAGTGGACAAGTGGTTATTTAATTAGGTCCCTACGAAAGTAGGGGGAGCCTCCCACTATCCCACCTCTTACCTGGCCGATTGATCTATTATAGGGGTATTGTAGGGGTGATTCATAGTGAATTCTAGCCATTTTGTGAGAAATCTCATCTTTAAGTCTATGACACACTTAGGTCATTAGGAATTTGTTATTAACTTGTTTGTCTTTGCATAAATAAACATAAAAAAAATATAAAAATAAAAATCACAAAAATAACCATTCTCATCTCATCTTGGTCTAGTGTATGCTAGGTAGAAGATCTCAAAAGCCATATATTATCAAACCCATTCAAGAAATTGAGAGATACCTACATCACCAAACCAACATTCAACATCAAATGGCTGGAAACAATCAACAAATGCCAAAACAAATGAAGGAATACTTCATTCCTCAAGACTATAACCCTTCATCTTGTATCCAATTGCCTAATGTCCATGCTAGCCATTATGAGATCAAGCCAAGCACCATCCAAATGCTCCCATCTTTTTATGGGAATACCAATGAAGATCCATATAAACATTTGGATGAATTCTTTGAAATTTGCTCAACCGTGAAAATTCAAGATTTCACGGAAGATGCCCTTCGACTTACCCTATTCCCTTTCTCACTTAAGGACAAAGCCAAATATTGGCTTGGAACGATAGGGAAGCCCATTAAGACTTGGCCCGAAATGCAACAAGAATTCTTAAAAAAATTCTATCCTATCGGGAGAACAAATACAATGAGAAGGGCTATAACTGGATTCTCACAATTACCAGGAGAACAAATTCATGAATCTTGGGAACGATTGAAAGAATTGTTGAGAAAATGTCAACATCATGGATTGTCTAGATGGCAAATTGTGCAAGCATTCTATGAAGGTTTAGATGCACAATACAGGCAAATGGTAGATGCATCTTGTGGAGGAGCATTCATGAGCAAAAGTGAGGAAGAAGCTTATGATTTGTTTGAAATGCTAAGTGAAAATTCAATAAATCATGCTTCACTTTCATCATATGAAAGATCTGTGGGAACATCCAAACGGACTGGAGTTTATGAAATAAGAAATAGAGGAGAATTTGAACCTAAGATGGATATCAATGCCTTGGCTCAAAAGTTGGATAAGGTGGACCTTCTGTCCCAACAAATGAGCAAAATGGATCTTATGGCCCAAAAGCTAGACCAAGTCCTAGCTTCGAATAACCAAGGATCTAATATCCATGCACAATCAAGACCTTACTCCGAATCTTCTCCATCTTATCAAGAAGCTTGTAGTCTTTGTGCCAGCCCAACTCACCATGTCAGTGAGTGTCCCACGGCAGCCCAATTGCCACCGTTCATCCAAGAACAAGTCCAAGCAGCCCAGGGTTATTCAAAGCCCAATCATGATCCATATTCTAACACCTACAACCCTGGTTGGAAGAATCATCCTAATTTTTCATGGAAATCTCAACAAGCCCAAGCTCCAAATCCACAAGCACAAAATTTTCAGAACAGGGCCCATCAACAGAATTACTATCCAAATCAATCTTTCAACAAAAGCCAACACGCTCAAGCCCCTTACTTTCAGCCCAATAATAACCAGAATATGTTCTCTCAACCTCCATATCAAATCTCACAACATCAGCCATCAAATCAAAATGATGACAAATTCAATATGCTGCAACAATTACTCATGAATCAACAACAACAACAGCAACAATTGCAACAATTGGTCATCTCTCAACAACAATCTATTTCAAAATTGGAAGCCCAATTGGGTCAAATGGCTGATACAACCATGAGGAGGGAAGTGGGCCCATTACCAAGTCAACCCATTGCAAACCCGCGAAACTATCCTCCGGGTTTCCAACATCAACCAATCTTACCTAATCCTCAAGTTCAACCTCAAATGGGCCCAACTCCACCAAGAGGCCCACAGTTAGAAAATGCGAAAGCAATTTTGGCCTTAAGAAGTGGTAAAGTATTGCCGGATCCTTACCCAAATCAAGGATCTAGTCAGCCCAATCTTGAACAAAATGAAGAAGAAAAAGGAGAAGAAGATGAAGATGAGAATGAACAACCCAATATCATTCAAGGAAAAGGAAAAATGGAGGAATGTCCTGAGAATTATAAACCGAAAATCCCTTTTCCACAAGCTTTAGAAAATGGCAAAGAGCAAAGAAAGCATCAAATCCAAGCAAAAAATGAACAGTTAATGGACTTATTTAAACAAGTCCACATTAACATATCATTGGTTGATGCAATCCAACATGTGCCGGCCTATGCCAAGTTTTTGAAAGAACTTTGCACTCACAAGAGAGAACCTAAAGCAAATCCCAAAAAAGTCTTTTTGTCTGAAGAAGTGAGTGCCATTTTGCTCAACCAAATGCCTAAAAAGATGAAAGACCCTGGAGCACCACTTATCTCTTGTGTTGTTGAAGGAACCACCTTTGATAAAGCATTATTGGACCTTGGAGCAAGTGTGAACCTATTACCCACCTCAGTTTATGAAAAATTTGGGATAGGACAATTGAAACCAACTCCGGTGATCCTACAATTGGCCGATAGATCTCTTAGGACACCGAAAGGAATGGTGGAAGATGTCATTGTCAGGATTGACACTTGCTACTTCCCAGTTGATTTTGTCATCCTTGACATGGAGCCCGTTCAACATCTGAGAAATAGCCCAATTATATTGGGCCGACCTTTTCTAGCCACTGCAAATGCTACCATTAACTGCAAATCTGGGTTAATGGATATCTCATTTGGAGATCACAAATTATCCCTCAACATTTTCAAAGCTTCTGGCCATATGCAGGATGGGGAAGATTGTTTTGCAATTGATGCGATTGATAATATTGTAGAAACATCCCCTTCGGCCCAATTTGAAGAGGAAGAGGAGTTAATGGCCATATCAGATTTGAATAAAAGGAGCTGGCAGCCCAATAAAGTTGAGCCTTTACCTGAACTCAATCTAGAACCTACTCCTCCATCTCTCCAGGTTCCTCCTCAGTTAGAGCTCAAACCTTTGCCAGAATCTCTCAAATATATCTTTTTGGGCCCATCTGAAACTCTACCTGTGATCATAGCTACGGATCTTAACCCTACCCAAGAAGAAAAACTCATTGAAGTTCTTCGAACTCATAAAGAAGTCATAGGGTGGTCAGTAGCTGATTTGAAAGGAATAAGCCCAACTACATGCATGCATCATATTTATCTTGAAGATAATGCAAAACCAAGCAGAGAAATGCAAAGGAAATTGAATCCTATTATGATGGAAGTGGTTAAGAAAGAAGTGGTGAAATGGCTAGATGCGGGTATCATATACCCAATATCTGATAGCAAGTGGGTAAGCCCAACCCAAGTAGTGCCAAAGAAGTCTGGCTTAACTGTGGTAACAAATGAAAAAGGTGAAGAAATGCCCACTAGGCTAACTACGGGGTGGAGAGTTTGTATTGATTACAGAAAATTGAACACAATGACAAAGAAAGATCATTTCCCACTCCCGTTTATTGATCAGATTTTGGAAAAGCTAGCGGGTCAGAAATATTTCTGTTTCTTAGATGGATATTCGGGATATAATCAAGTGGCTATATATCCAAAAGATCAGGAGAAAACCACATTCACATGTCCATTTGGCACATTTGCATTCCGAAGAATGCCATTTGGACTATGTAATGCACCAGCAACTTTCCAAAGGTGCATGTTGGCCATCTTTTCAGATATGGTGGGAGAATTCCTTGAAGTATTCATGGATGATTTTTCAATATTCGGGGATTCATTTGAAATTTGTCTGGAGAATTTGAAAAATGTACTGGGAAGATGCATAGAGACCAATTTGGTTCTAAGTTGGGAAAAGAGTCATTTCATGGTTAAAGAGGGCATAGTTTTGGGCCATATAGTGTCTGGAAGAGGTATCGAAGTGGATAAAGCTAAAGTTAGCCTAATCGCCAATCTTCCTCCACCCACTTCGGTAAAGCAAATTCGGTCATTTTTGGGCCATGCCGGCTTCTACCGCCGGTTTATTCAAAATTTCTCCCAAATTGCCCGACCATTAACCCTTCTCTTAGCCAAAGATGTCCCATTCCAGATTGATGAAAAATGCTTGGAAGCATTTAAATCTTTAAAAGAGGCTCTGATCAAAGCTCCCATTCTCCAATCGCCTGATTGGTCTTTGCCATTTGAGATAATGTGCGATGCTTCTGATTATGCTTTGGGGGCAGTACTGGGACAAAGAATCAATAAAAAGCCTGTGGTGATTTATTATGCAAGTCGTACACTTGTAGATGCTCAAATGAACTATACCACCACAGAAAAAGAACTGCTAGCTGTTGTTTTTGCTCTGGAGAAATTTCGATCTTACCTTTTGGGGGCAAAAGTGATTATTTATTCTGATCACTCGGCATTGAAATATTTGTTGACAAAGAAAGATGCCAAACCAAGATTAATCAGGTGGATCCTACTTCTCCAAGAATTTGATTTGGAAATCCGGGACAAAAAGGGATCCGAGAATGTGGTGGCTGACCATCTCTCCCGAATCATGATTTCAGATAATGAACCAATGAGAGACTCATTCCCTGATGAACACCTCTTAGCCATTTCCCACATGTCACCACCATGGTATGCACATATTGTGAATTTTAAGGTGACTGGTCAAATCCCACATGGATGGACAAAAAATGAAAAAGATAAATTCTTCTCTCAAGAGAAGTATTATTTTTAGGAAGACCCTGAACTCGTCAAAATTTGTCCAGATCAAATAATCCGGAGATGTGTGCCTGAAGAAGAACAACAAAGTGTTTTGAACTTTTCCCATAACCTTGCTTGTGGAGGTCATTTCTCCGGAAAGAAAACCGTAGCAAAGGTTTTACAAAGCGGTTTCTATTGGCCCACACTCTTCAAGGATGCTTATGAGTTCAGCAAAACATGCCTAAGATGTCAAGCTGTTGGAAATATGACTAAAAGAGATATGATGCCTCTAAATCCAATCTTAGTGGTTGAAATTTTTGATGTTTGGGGAATATATTTCATGCGCCCTTTTCCACCATCTTTTGGATGCGAATACATCTTAGTGGCAGTGGACTATGTGTCTAAATGGATTGAAGCAATAGCCACCCGAACCAATGATCACAAGGTGGTGATGAAATTTGTACAGAAAAATATCTTCTCTAGGTTCGGATGGCCAAAGGCTATCATTAGTGATGGGGGTTCGCACTTCACTCATTCTCAATTTCGAGGATTGCTCAAAAGATATGGGATTACTCATAAGCTTGCTACTCCTTACCATCTCCAAACTAGTGGCCAAGTGGAGATATCCAATAGAGAAATCAAGAATATCTTGCAAAAATCTGTTAGGCCCGACAGAAAAGATTGGTCTGAAAGGTTAGATGATGCTTTGTGGGCCTATCGGACTGCTTATAAAACTCCTATTGGCATGTCACCATACAGACTAGTCTTTGGAAAAGCCTGCCATCTCCCAGTGGAATTAGAACATACAGCTTATTGGGCTATCAAACAGGTAAATCTTGATCTAATCAAAGCAGGTTCACACCGAACCTTACAATTGAGCGAACTAGATGAAATAAGAAATGAAGCCTATGAGAACTCGAAAATCTATAAAGCCAAGACTAAAGCTTTTCATGATAAACATATTGTGAGGAAATCTTTCCACCCTCATCAAAAAGTCTGGCCATTTAACTCAAGGTTGCGTTTGTTTCCTGGGAAATTGAAATCAAGATGGGATGGGCCATTCTTGGTAATTAAAGCTTTTGACCATGGTGCGGTCAAGATCATGGATCCAAAAAATGGACAGACATTTAATGTTAATGGGCAACGCTTAAAACCTTACATTGAAAACCTTCAAAATTGTCCATTGGAATCCATGCAGCTAAGTGACCCACAATGAACATAATTTCGTCTGGCTGAAGACATTAAACTTAGCGCTTATTGGGAGGCAACCCAATCTTCTCATTTTTATTCTGATTATTCTTTCTTTTCTTTTCTTTTTAGAAAACTCATAAAATCCACCTTGGGGAATAGAGAAAACCTTCGTCACATCTCAGGTTGTATCTCTCCTCATCATTAATTTTTGTGCATTTCTATGCCATTGAGGACAATGTCATTCAAGTTGGGGGGAGAATCATAATGCATATTGAATAAAATCGTTTAAAATGAACAAAAGTTGTGAAATTTTTTCAATTTTCACACAAATTTTCAAAAGAAAAATTGTTTCATTTTCACACTCCAACAGAAATTCATATCTATCACACTTCATTTAGGGAATCTTGATCAAAATTGAGGTAGGAAATTGAGTAAAAGTTTGAATTAACCCCCCTCTCTACAAAGAATCACGACGAGATGATTTTCACACACACACGGTAACTTGGAAAAAGTGGAAGATCCTGAAAGTATAGAATTGCTGGAGTTACCCGAAGTGTAGAATTACCCATTCTATTTTTACTTTTAGGTCAAAAGAACGGAAAGTTAGGATTCGTAATAGGAGATCAAACCACTTAATACTTTAAGGAAGCGGTCATTTCGAAAAAAAAAAAAAAGAGGGACAATCAGAAGCGTGAAAATCAAATAAATATGCTTCAAAAGAGTCAAAGGAAGGACGGTGGCAAAAAGTATGCACCTCCCCTCAGACAGAAATAAAGAGAGTGGCAAAAAGTACGCACTCTCAAAGCACAAAACAATCGTGCTAAGGTCCTTCACAGCAAAATAAGACCAAATCCTAAAAAGTTTTAAGTCGGGGCGAAAACCGAAAAGCGAACCTAGTCAACTAATCTAGAGATCTCTTTTTCTATTCTCTCCCCTGGGTAATTCTACTCCAAGAGGCAGTAAAGGCAACGATATACCAAACAGGATAGAAATGAACTCCAAAAACACCTCAAATGATATGCACAATCACTTGTCATGATTCTAAGTATGGTGGGCGGGAGAACGAAAAACTTGAATTCCAATTACCTACCATTTGCAATAGATATCCTTTAAAAAGAAGTGTGATTCTTTTTACTAATCATGGTAGTCCTAATTTTTCAAATGATTGTATTGCTAAGGGACTAGCAATGATTAAGTTGGGGGATGTGTTAAGTCCACGATTCTACATAAATAACAGATCAAATTTACATAATTTGCTATCAATTTAAAGGACAAAATCACATGGAATGATAAGATAAACCATTTGCGCATTCAGAATCTGAATTTTAAAATTTCATCACTCCATGGATGGAATAAGGGTAGCAATTCCATTTTCTCAGCAATTATTTAATGCGCAGTTGAATGATTTATGGCTATGAGAACTTAACTGTTATTTTATGTGAAACAGGACATGAACAAGCAGATGGCATAGTGGTTGGACCACCCGAACGTCAAGGAAGCAACCAGGGTTCGAATCCTGGCAAAAACATCATTTTATTTTCATATTTTAGCTTCAACTGGGGTCCACATGCCAACTAAGAGAGAAAGAATGAGGGAATTCTGAAATTCAAAGAAAGAAGGATCCATTTCAGAAATTCGAAATTCAAAAATACCAATTAAATGTTTTAAAGAGGATCCCCTAAATCAAGGGGAACTTAATAACAGGATTTTAAAATCTCTTTTGAAATTCAAAAACCCCCCCTCTTTTCTATAAAACTAAGGGAGGAGGTCAAGGTGAGGAGAACCCCAATTTTTCAGAAATTTTTTTTTACCTCTCTCTCTCCCACTGTTCTCTCGTTTTTTCTCTCTTCTCTCCCCGTTTTCTCCCTCTCTCGGTTTCTCTTTTTCTCCCCAGCTTCCCGCAGCCTTCCTCTCTCTTCTCTTCTCTCTCCCACGTTTCTGTCTCTCCGGTTTCCTCTCAACCAGCAGCATCCACCAAGCCTGCACCTCCACGCGGTGAAGCCTGTACCACCCGCACCTGCAAGCAGCTCCAAACGCTGCGGTGAAGCCGGCCTCCTCCAGCTTCTCCACGTGAAGTCCAGCGCCTCCATCGCCCTCCACGTTCAGCAGCAACGTCCGGTGAAGCCAGCTCCTCCAACGCATGCAGCAACAGCTTCTCCACGTCAAGCTCCACGCGTTGTCCAAGCGTGAAGCCTGCTTCCACGCGTAGCCAGCAGCAACTCCAGCCGGCAGCAACTACTCTCAGCGCATGTAAACGCTCCAGCACCTGCCCAGCAACCCACCAGCAGCCTTCCTGTCCTCCACAGCAGCCACGTTCCAAGCTTCCTCCAGCACATGCTCCAGGCGCTTCAGCAAGCTACAGGATTGTTGTTAGAAGTTTTTTTTTTATTATTATTTCAATCATGTTGTTCTTTCTTAGATTTGATCTAATGATTAGTTAATTGAGTACTAATAGTTTAAGTGTTTTCATTCCTTATCATTAAATATTTACGTATTAGCGTTAATTTGATTGTTTAGATAGTTGCATGAACAGTATGTTACTATTCACCTCTAACTTCCAGAATTTTATTCGTCCAATGTGAAATCCTTTTATTCAAATCAATCGATATCTAATACTTGTTTTGATTTAAATTTTATTTAAAAAATGTTAAAAAAATAAAATAAAATAAAAAATCTTTTGATGAATAGTAACAAGGGGGTATGTGGCTAAGTTTGATTGGGTCCATCATTATGCATGCGTATGCAGGGGCCAGGGGCCTTGATTGAGTGCTCTTTTCATCATTTATATTAATACCCTTCTTTAATTAGTTAAAGTTAGTTGATTCCATTATTTTATTTTATTTTTACATTGTTTTTTTTTATAAAAAAAATATATAAATTTTCAAAATCCAAAGTTTTCAAAATTAAAATTTATCTCCCTGTGGTTCGACTCGGACTCACCACTATTAATTTCAAAATTGAATTTGAGTGAGCCGGATAAATTTAGATTGAACGTTCTCATGAGTGTTTAACGACGCACAATTTGGAACGATCAGCCATCCACTTGGCCGTAGGCTTACAAAAGAAAAAAAGATAAAAATCGGGACAGGCCCCCGCACTATCCCTCGGTATTCCCCTCGTCCACATCAACTGGGCTTCGGCCAGGAGATGGGGAGGGAGAATCGACTATCTGCACGGCCTCGGACGGGGTGGCTTCGACAGGGGTCTCCTCGGCCGGAGCGGTCTCATCGCCTTCCACCGAGGCCGGGGCCCTCTCGGCTGCGAGCCCCTTCCACCAGGACAGGAGCTCCTCGCCTTCCTCGTCCGTGGGCAGGGCAATCCCGGTCAAGTCCACGGTTGGACAAGCCTTCTGGGCGGCGGCCAGCCCGATGTAGAAGACCGAAGAGGCCGCTAGAAGCTGGGCCTGGACTATCTCCTCGGCGAAGTCCGGGCCAGCCCTGTAGTCGGCCACGGCCGAGTTGACCGCCTCCTCCAGCTCCAGCTTCAAGGCCGACAGCTCCTCGGCATGGCGACGGCTATCCGAAGCCCGCCGGGCGTCCTTGTCCTGGATCTGGGCCTTAAGGGCCCGAACCTCAGCCTGGGCTGCCGCCAGCTCCCACTCGGCCTTCTCCTTCTCCCGTTCGGCCTTCGTCTTGGCCTCGGAAGAAGCTCGGGCCTCCGCTGCCCGCTCCTCCAGCTGAGCCCGCATCCGGGCGTTCACGGTTATGAGCCCGTCGACGCTGGACTCAAAATCGCGTCCCGCTGAAGGGCCCTCGCCTGGATCTGCTGAAGCCGACGCCCTCTCGGCCTCCAGAAGTTGATCCCGGAGGAGCTCCTGATGATGAATCAGGACGCTACCCGTGACCGCGGCCTGCGGCCGAAAGCAGATAAGGGTCAGCAAATTCGAAATGAGCTAAAGGAAAGTCAGATTGAAGCACACTAAGAAGCTTCTTACCTGGACCGCCAATCGGGCGCTGATCATCGCCAGATCAGTGACCGAGTGGTCCTTCAGAGCCGACGGGAGGGTGAGGCCGCGGAGCAGACGCAGACATGTCTGCGAGTCCTCCATGCTCTCGTCTCTATAGATCCCCAGCTCGGGCACCCATAGCTCGCGCTCCTGCGCGCGAGGCGCCTGCGGCCCGGCGCCTTCCTGCTCCGCCCCCGCCATCGCGGCCGGAGGAGAGTCGCCCCTCAGCGCTTCGGGGGACGCCAGCCTCGCGGCCCTTCGGGCCGCAGCGGATCTCCTAACCAAGGGGGGAGGCTCTGCCTCGTCGGGCTCCTCCACCCGGACCCGCTTAGATGGACGACCGCCCCTTCGGGCAGCCGACTTACTTTTCCGCTCCCTCTCGAGAGCGGCGGCAGCAGCACGGCCCTCGGAGGAGGCCGCTGTCATCGTGATCCCGGCTCGGACGCTCGGGGCCACCACGCCTCGTCCAGACCCCCTTGCCGCCTGAGGGCGAGACGGCTGGGGTTGGCCGCGCTGTTGGGCTATCCGGCTGAGGAGGCCCTGGATCCCAGACATCGCTGCAAACAACAGAAGAAGTGTTAGAAACAAATAACGCACAATGGTTGCAACTCAAGACCGACTTACCCTCGGACGAAGCTTCAACAACCTCGGCGGCCGGAAGAGCTTCGGCCGGAGGAGCGGCCCCAGCACTTCCTTCGCTCTCCCGTGGAGTCTCCCCGGGAGGAAGGTAAGGGAAAGCCCGCTCCGGATCCCTCGTCGGGACCGGCCATGCCCCGGCACCCACAAGCAGCTCCGGCTTACTGAAAAGCTCCGGAATGTTGTACGGAGCCGCGGCTTCAACATGGCCCACGATATCGCGCTGAACAGAATTAAGGGTGGGAGGATCAGAAAGGCCTGCGGCCAGCGGCGCCCATTCGGTAGGAAAGGGCCACACGCTCCTCTCATTCTCCGGGAGAGAAACTAGAATGAAGTTCCTCTTCCAGCCGTGAATGGACGAAGGCTTCCCGGAGAAGATGCATCGGCCGAGACGGAGGACAAAACTGTACCACTCGGAACTCCCCTGCTTCTGAATTTTGAAGAAGTAGCGGAAGATGTTGACCGAGGGCATGAACTTCGCATGGGCAAACACAGCCAAGAAGGCATAGACTGTGCGCCAAGAATTGGGAAAAAATTGAGACGGGACGAGCCCGTAGAAACAAAGAAGGTTAATGACGAAGGTAGAGAGAGGAAGACGAAAGCCCGTCCGGAAGCTTTCCTCATAGATAGAAAAACTACCCTGACGGGGAATGTTGGCCCTGGTATGAGAACCGGGCCGATAGGAGGTCACCCAAGAAGGGAGTTGGTAGTATGAAGCAATGTAACTGACCCCGTCATCCGAGTGGGCGCAGGCTGCTTCCAAAGCAATCTCGGGACGACGACGTCCCGAGGAGGAAGCCTGGCCCGGGGTAGGAACCTCCTCGGACCCCTCGGCACCGGAGGCCTCGGCCTCTTCGGCCATAGCAGAAGCGAGGGAGTCCAGAGTAAGAGGAGATGACAGAGAAGACTTGGGGGAATGAGACGGAGTATACTCCTCGTCTGAAGGGGTAATCTCGCTCGAAGAAGGACTGCGGGACATAAGGTCACGAAGATGGAGAAAGGAGATTGAGGCTTACCCTCAAAAGGAAAGAGATCTCTCCTGGATCAAACTCAGCCTCTCAAGCCACTAAACTCCCCCAGCAATCGCTCCGAGAGATGTAGATCTTCATGCGATGGCCGGTGAGCTCGGACAACGCCTCCAGAGGGCTAGCCTTTCGCCGGAGAAGAAGGAGAGCTCGGACAATCGCAGAGGAACGCAGGCGCGGGAGCAGGAAGAAGAACAGTGCTCTGCGAGGGGTTCCTATTTATAGGCACCGTTCGAAACCCTTCCCGCCGAAGCCGACGGCCGAGATCTTCCCCGTCGTCTCACCGCTTCTCTCGGATGCCCGCCACGTGTACCGTCCTTCGGTAATAATTACGGACAGACTCCGAGAATTGAAGCAGAATGATCAACGGCCGAAAGCGCTCCGACTCTTCGGCTAATCACTCGGATCCCGCCACGTGTCCCGATCCGCGTGCCGGGGAAGGAAAAAGCGGCAATCTGAGCGGGACCTCGGGCAGAGAGCCGAGGTGACCCGCGACCCTCGAGCGGTTAGGATCTCTTTGTGTTTTTAACGGGGCAGCCGGATGCACGACGCGTGTCCTGTGCTTCTTCGCGAGGCGACCGTTCTGACGGGAAAAGCGACGCCCGTCCCGTCCATTTAATGAAGCCTGACACAACTCAGAGAGCTCGGCCCTTCGCCCTCAGAGGTAAAGTCCTTCGTCACTACATCCCGAATGAAGACGGAGAAGTGACTGATTGACCCTCGGTCGACCGAGGGCACTCTTTTCTCAAGAAAGAAAACATAAAGCCTCGGGTAAAACACCAGTTATGATTATTTCTCAAAAGGCGTCGGGCTATACTCTCGCCATCTCAGAACTGAGGAAGACAAGAGTGGGGGGCTATGTGATGAGGCAGAATCCGATTCGGCCCATTAAAACAAGCCCAAACCCAATCAGCCCAGCAGCAGCACTAAAAGGCCCTCAGGAGGCCTCCGGCCGCTAACGGCCCAACAGCCCTCGGCCCGTAAGCGGCACAGTAGCCCTCGGCCCAGCAGGCTTCGGCCCATCAGCGGCTCAACCCCCTTCGGCCCAACAACCGTGTTCGGCCCACTCCGGTGGAAGACTAGGCACTATGGCGGTTTACCAGTAAGCCCGGAACATAGTCCTATATCGGCTATCACCGTTAACCATCCTCTATCCTCCGCTATAAATACCACGCTATTTATTGCCAAAGGTATGTCTCCGAGACCCTAGAGGACCATAGTCCAAATAGCATTAAAGCTACTCTTTGCCTTCTGAATCGAATTATCTTCAAAAGCTAACTTAACCGTCGGAGGGGGTTCCTTAGGGCCGAAGCACGGGACTCCTGCTGACCGGTCTCTTCTTCTTTCCCTCCTGCAGGAGCTCGGTTCAAATCATCGCCGACCTTCCCGAGTCGGTCTCGGCCGCCGACCTCGGACTCCTCTCCCCGGTCTCGACGCCGTACGTCGGCTGCCCCTCGTCCGAGGAAGATTCGGTTCCGCGCTGCCCGCCCGTCAGCCGAAGGAACCTCGGCCCCGCCTTCCGGAGGCAAGTCAATCTCAGACCGAGCGACTCTCGGCCTCGGATCCTCATCCGCGCCTCTGCCTCCGTCGTCTTCCAGATCCCTGTCGGGCCTCTTGCACCGATCCGACCCAGCTCCGGATCCAGAACTTCGGATTCCTGCTTCGGAATCCGGTCGTGATAGCTTCGGCTACATCAGTAACAAATTAAAATTAGTGATAATTTATTTTCTTCAATTCATTCTATATGATAAGGAAAGTCAAAAATAACTTTTAAATAAAAGTTTTACCAGCACGCTCTAAGACTCGTCCATCATGATTCGTTCCCCGCACAAGCTTATGCTTGTCCATCTAACTTTTTATTAAAAGCTTGACCTTAGACACACATGTCTACGAGGGAAATTATTGTTTCTTTACATTTTTGCATTTATTTCAAAAATATTAAAAAAATCAAAAATCAAATTGGCAGAAAATCATTTAAGACTGTAATTGGTAAAAAACAAAGTTATACTTGTTATTCCTACTTGTGTTTAATACTTTAACCTTTTAGTAACTTGTTGCGAGGTCTGAGGACATAATAATTAGGTACTTCGACGTACTCTTGTTATTGCTGAAAGCATTTATCGACTTGAGAAACTACATCAAATCAACGTTTATACCATCCAATTAATTTAAGAAACAAAACCCGGGTGTTGAGTTTGAAGGGGCCCAAGATTATAAGCACTGACCACAACTGAAATTATCCGATGTAAGACTATTATTATATAGCCGCTCCAACACTCCCCCTCACGGCCAAGATGGGCCGTGGAAATTAGATAACAGGAGATGGCGCAAATTAGAAGATAAAGTTGGGTCAGGCCCTGCTCTGATACCATCTTACAAACCACAAAACCCGGGTGTTGAGTTTGAAGGGGCCCAAGATTATAAGCACTGACCACAACTGAAATTATCCGATGTAAGACTATTATTATATAGCCGCTCCAACACTAATGTGACGGGATTTTTTTCTTAACTTTTCTTATTTCTAGTAGGGTCTAATGCCTTCAGTTCCCAGATAAGAGTTAACGTAAAACTCAAAAGAAAAACTAATCACATTCAATCAAATAAGATAAGTAAAAAAATCAAAAAAAATCCGTCATCCAAACATTTTTCTTTTGCCAAGTATGGAGGAGGTGATGGTGTCATTTTAAAAAGACATTTTATCTTAACGATCGTGTCGAAAGTGTTATATACGACACTTTTAAAAGATTGAGATAAAAGTTAATGAAGTAATTTTTTTAGTGTAAACTTTAAAATAGTTTCAGGAAAAGAAATGTTCCCGACTGTGCCGAATAAGATGGGGGTGTTACTTGTTAGAGCCGGATTTCATCTGTTTATTTTTTAGTCCTCGTGTCACAGTCGCCCTTCAGCTCTTGGCCTTTCCGCCGTCTGAAGAGGCCGTTCTTGGCTGGGAAGAATACTTCGGTCTTGGCACGACATAAAATAATTTGTAAGATGAAGTTACAATATTACCCTTTGGTTCTGATGGTTGGTCGTCAAAGAAAGGTCACCTTCTTCCCACTTATGCCTTAAATCAACCCGAGGATACAAAAGTCAATAACCATCTGTTCATCGAACCAGAGGCTTCAGCTCTTCTTCCCTTCGTCAATATCCAGCGACGGAAAGCCAAACACAGAGAGAGAGAGAGAGAGAGATATGGCATACGCACTACTTCCTCGGATCAACGAGCTGGCCGAGAAGCTGCTGCAGATTCCACCCGAAACCCCTCAGCACCTCCAAGTCCAGGGGGACCTGGAGGCGCTGCAAAGGATGGCGCGCAGGATCCACGCCGTCCTCAACGACGCAGAGAGGATGGAGATCCACGAGGAGTCCGTGAGGCTTTGGCTGAAGGAGCTCAAAGGCGTCGCCTACGATGCCGACGACGTCTTAGACGAGTACCAATATGAACTCCTTCGGGCCGAGGTGGAGGCTCCGATCCAAGCCGATGAGGCTACATGTCTTGCTTATCAGCAGGCACACAAAAAGGTAAGCAAACTCAGAATTGCTTCAATCTGTCAAATGCGTCGCTTAATTAGGGGCAAACTAGCTAGCTTGCTGACATGATTAAGACAAGTACAGGGCATATTTGAGAAGATCTGGAGGCGATGGTTTAGGGAAACTACAGACCAGCGAAGCACCAGTGATGCGGTACAGGTAAGCAAACATGCAGCTGCGTCAATTTCATTGAATGGGTCAATCTGGGGCGAGATAGCACACAAGATTGGGAAGATCCGGGGCAAATTTGAGGAGATCTCAAAGCAGCGTGATGCCTTTCATTTGAGGGAGGGAGATGGAGAGAGGCACTTTCAGAATACTGGAGACCGTCAACCAAGTAGCCATATTGTAGACGAACTAAAAATTTTTGGCCGAGGGGAGGATCTGGAGAGGGTGGTCTACCGGTTGTTGTACTCGGGTGAATGCAAAACAAGCAATTTCTCGGTGCTCCCAATAGTTGGGATGGGGGGCGTTGGGAAGACGGCCCTTGTCCAGCATGTTTACAATGATCATAGAATCTGTGGCCATTTTCAGATCAAGGGATGGATTTCTGTATCAGATGATTTCAGAGTCGAGAAGTTGACGGCAAGAATCATTGAATCGTTCACCAAACGGGAGTGCCACCTGAAAGAATTTAGTGTTCTTCAAGAGAGATTGAAAGACTTGTTAGATGGGAAGCAGTTTTTACTTGTCTTGGATGATATGTGGAATGATAAACAAAGCCTCTGGGACAGCTTGCAGCGGCCCCTGAAATTTGGTGCTCAAGGGAGTGCAGTGATAACAACAACGAGGAACGAGTCTGTTGCCAAGATCATGCAGACAACGCCTTTCTATCGCTTGGGTTGTTTGTCTATTGATGATTGTTGGGAGGTGTTCGTTAGAAGTGCATTTGTTCATCGAGATGCCGATGATTGTCCAGACTTGGTGGAAATAGGTAAGAAGATAGTCAGGAAATGTGGTGGTTTGCCTTTAGCTGCGAAGTCATTGGGAGGTCTTCTAAGCTATGAAACTAATGTTAGTGTCTGGAAAGAAGTCTTACAAAGCGACATATGGGATTCAAGTGATCAAGGTGATGGGATAATTCCTGCTCTTAGGCTCAGCTATCTTCACTTGCCAAGTTATCTGAAGCAGGGTTTTCTTTATGCCTCTGCATTTCCCAAAGATTTTGTATTTAGAAAAAATCACATAGTCCAACTGTGGATAGCACAAGGATTCGTCCAATGCAAGGGCAGTAAACAAGCTGAAGATGTTGGCGACATGTATTTTAAGGAATTAGTGAAAAGGTCATCCTTTCAATACTATCCTGGTCTCCATGATAAAGAAGATCCATGTTTTGTGATTCATGATCTCAATCATGATCTAGCACAACACATTTCAGGACGAGAATTCTTCCAAATGGAAGGAGATCATTCACATGTTCCCTGTCCAAACACAGTCCGTCACCTATCTGTAGTTAATCAAAAGCTCGAGGACCTTGAGCAAATATTGTTGCATGCGCCATGCACCATTAGAACACTTATTGTCAAAGTATCATGCGGTGATTTGAAGTTCCCAAGCCAAATTATGCAACTTATGCAGTCTCTGAGGGTCCTAGATTTGCATCGTTCAAGAATAAATGAGCTGCCAGATCCAGTTGGCAACCTGAAGCACTTGCGTTATCTCAATCTCGCTAACACTGGTATTGGAAGCTTGCCTGATTCTATTTGCAAGTTATATAACCTGCAGACACTGTCCCTGTTATATTGTAGAAGTCTTACAAGGTTACCTAAAGACATCAAAAATCTGATTAACCTCCGGTGTCTAATGATTGAAGGAACTAATATTGAATTTCTTCCTAAAGGCTTTGGCAAACTAACAAGCCTTCGTGCATTGGATGAATTTCGGGTGGGATTTCAAAAGCACCCAACATCCGGTGAGGATCTTTGTGGGTCGACAGAAGAAGAGTTCAACTGCTTGCCATTCCAACGTTCAAATGAGGAATGTGGTGGCATAGAAGAGTTAAAAGACTTGATTCATCTGAGGGGTAGACTTCAGATTTCAAATCTCCAGTGGGTGACGAACATTGCAAGTTATGCTTCAGCTGCTGGTTTGAGAAATAAGCAAAACATCAGGGAATTAGCCCTCTACTGGGATCATGATAAACCCGCCTCGCCCCATGTGCAAGAGCTGGTGCTCGAGAGCCTCCGACCTCCCGACCATCTCGAAATCTTGAGACTGAGATGCTATGATGGTCTCAGACTTCCAGCTTGGATGGCTGGTGATCCTTCGCCCCTCTCCAAGCTCGTGCGAGTTGCCATATACATGTGTTGGCGGTGCACATGCATCCCGCCGCTCGGCCAACTCCCATCCCTCAAGCACCTTGAGCTTGATAGTTTGGGCAAGGTGACGGCCTTGGGCCCTGAATTCTATGGCCAAGCCAGCGTGGGATTTCCGGCACTAGAGGAGTTGGTATTTTCTGATATGAGCACATGGGTGACATGGGAGCCGGCAGCAATGGGAGGGGCTTTCCCTTGTCTACGTCTCCTATCTATTCGCAGTTGCCCCAAGTTGGAGTCGATGGTGCCTCTGTACCGTCTGCCAGCCCTCGAGAAGCTGAACCTATGGGGTTGCCCAAAGCTCAGGTCCATTGAACTGTGGGGCGGCCCTCCTTCTAGTGGGCCACCACCGCTCAAAAAGATGACAATACTTGGCTGTCAACAGGCCCACTTCTCCGCTGAGGATGACGACGACATGCATTTGTTGTTGCCACCCACGCTTCAAGAGTTAAACATCAAGGATTGCCCCTCACTGGTGGACTGGTGCAAGAGGGGGGGAGGCAGCAGGCTTGCTCACATCCCCAGTGCTAAATTTTGGAGAGGTATAACCGAGATTCCTATCTCTCTCATATTTTTCTCTATTTTATTTTTGAATCGACGTTGAACAATTATGTTTTTTTCCTGTTTGATATGAAATACCAAGCATGTTATTGAGCGTGACTACATTTCCCGTATTTCCTTGGCTGTGCTTCTCCTCACTCAGGACAAAGCGGAAAGAAAATTGTGACCACATTGGTGCCGAAAGTAAAGGACGGCCGGTTGGTGCTTAGGTTTTCAGGCCACCCTTCGTGCATCTATGAAGGTACAGTACGGCCTGAGGAAGGAGATTGATGCGGCCCAGGTCCATTGACTATAGTAGGGTGTCAACAGGCCAGCTTCTCACCTGAGGTGTCAACATCCCCGATGCTAAATTTTGGATGAAAGGTACAACAATAATAGAGATTCCTAACTCTTTCCATGTTTCTTCTTGTTCTTTTTTAATTTGTCCTTGATTAATAATGTTTTTCGTCTCTTGTTTGATACAGAACTTCAAACATATTCTTGAGCGTGACTACGTTTTCTATGTTTCCTTTGCTGTGCTTCACCTCAGTCAGCGCGTAGGGGGATGGAAATGGTGACCACGTTTTCTGACCACGCTTTATCTTCTGGTGAAGCGAGACTACGGAGGGAAGCAGATTGATGTAGTCGGCCAAAACACCGCATGAAGAAGCGATGATGATCTTTTCTTATCTTAATTATCTTATTTTTAATCAAATTATTTGGCAACATTTACTATTTTTTAACAGCTTTTTTTTCCAGCCTTCCCTATGAATACTAGCGTCTCCCTTTTTTTCTTTTTCTCTTTTCAAACAGTGGAGTTGTGCTTGAGAATCTTTTATGTTGACTCCTTTAGATAAAGTAAATATTATTTTTTTCATATATATCTCTCAATACACCGTAATTGCATGTATATCTCCAACTCTCGTGTATTAGTATCAATTCTTCTGAAATCTTTAAAAAGTACATTAATAACTCTCATTCTAATAATTTTATATAAATATCTTTAAATTTACTAATGTTTTTCATATATACTCTTCAATTCATAAAAATCTTGCATTATCTACCTCAGACATTTTCGATGATATCATGATTTATGCAATGTTTTTAATATATTTTGTTAAAAATTTATCTAAGTTTGACGGGAGAAATATAAATGTAACACCAAAGAAGAAGGAGAACTACGTAGAAGAAAAGAAATTTAAGGGAGCGAAGTCGGAGCATGGCGCCTGTAGGGGGAAGACTCCGAAGGGGGGTGGTGATGGATAATGGTGGAGGAATCCCAAAAGTGGACACCTCCCCCCACCCATATGGCCATCACTGGCGATGAACGAGGATGCATGCCAGTAACGAAAAAACCGCTGATGCTGATAAAGGATACCAGGATTTTGGTGAGAGTACCCACCTACCACTTGAGACAGGGAAGAAGGAACCAAAGCTAGTTCTGGTGGTAGAACATTTCTGTTCATGGGGGAAGTGTACATTCAGGGTGATGATGGTCATAATGCTCATTATTTGCACGTTTTCATTGAACACGGGGACTTTCATGTTGATAGCATCCTTCCTTTACAGTTGTTTGATGATCCCTTGCCGCTGTAAGGTTGGTCTTCAAGGAGGCCGTCCACATTTGGAGGAGCCTTCGAGCCCCCTCCTACGTCCAACTGGGGAAGCTTCCCATGCATCATAGACGTGGTGGGGTTTTGCCGAATAAGGAGGGGATGGATGGTGTCATTTTTAAAAATTATTTTATTTCCAATAAACATGTCAAGATTTTATATATGGCACTTTTAAAAATTAAGATAAAAGGTTAAATGAAAGTATTTTTAAGCATAAAATATTTAAAAAATAAATAAATGTTCTCATGTTGAGTAATTTGTGTATTCATAATAGTCTCTTTTTTTCTAATAACATACTATGAAAATATCATGACTTTATTTCCAAGAGAGTGAAAGAATTTTTTTTACTTTATTAGTTAAGACAGTGACAGATTCTAATGTAAGGTGTGTAAGTTATGTGACTTAGTCATTTTCAGGGTTCTTTGATTTTTACGATTAAGGAGTTAATTTGAACCTCGATTACGTTTCAGAAATCTAAGTAACTTAAAAGAGAGTTTAGCATTAATCAAAATATAATTTTTTGTGTTAATCGAAATAATTTTATTCTAGAATTATTTGATTTTATCTAAGTGTTCTATCGATTAAGTGATTAAGTATTACTTCGATTAACATTAACTTAGTCATTTCGATTAAAGAATTAAGATTCACTTTGATTAACCTTGTAAGTTTTTTATCGATTAACATTGTAAGTTTCTTATTAATTAACATTACTAAGTTCTGGTCAATTACTATTAAGTAACTCACATCGAGTCAAGTCTAAATTTGACTTCAATTAATGGTTAAGTGATCATTTCGATTAGCTTTATAACGTTAATCGAAACTCAATTTACAATTGCATTTTGTGTTTTAATCGAAATAACGTTTTGAATTTCATTTCGATTAGTATTTTGAGATATCTTTTGATTACTGATATAATGTTGATCGAGACTTTACTTTCGAATTTCACTTCGAGTAATGCTATAAGTTTCATTTCGATTAACATTTTCAGTATTACTTCAATTGACAATGTATCTTATTATGTCTGAACTTAAGTGTCATTTCGATGATCATAAGTTTTGCTACTATTACTGAACAAATTGAGACTTCAATCAGTGAGAGACTTCACTCAAGTTTTACCGTATATGTCATATCGATTATGTCTTTTATTAGCGCTTTAAACATTATTTCGATTAACTGGTTCTTACATTTTAAATTAAATCACTCATCTAATATGAGTAAGAACGGCCTATATATTGACTAACAGTCTTTATGTGTTAGATTAGTATTTACTTACTGACTTCCATTCGTGGCCAGATTCTCACTTCAATTAGCGATTGTTTGTAACTTAAAATCTTAACTTATATTAAAAGATTGTCATTCTGATTAACCTGTTGTTTTGGCTAGCGATAACTTTATTGAATTTGACTTGAAATTAGCCGGTACTCTCAGGACATATTTTGTGTGTACTTTTTGTCTGAAATTTCTGTCGTATCTTTATCTGACAGATTTGTTATCTTTTCGATGCAACCATGTACTATTATAAGACTTCTGCTGCCAACTGACGCATGGCAGGAAAAGTAAACTTGCCTTTCTAGTGCTTGTGCTCTTTGCAGGTCTGATTAGGCAGCACACCTACCGCTAACTTTGACGACCAGATCATTACCTGAGGAAGCTTCTATGCATGAAACAAGCTACCTCGAGTCTATCAATGCATAAATCTAAGCATCTCTCTCTCAAGTCTCCTTCTGAAAAATTTAAATGTTAGACACAAGCAAGAGATGTCACCATCAACCACCAACCAGTCTAACGGACTGATTTTAAAGAAATTGTCTATATATAAGTCCTTCACCAGACAGATGTGGATATACACATACAAGAAGATATACTTCGTTGCAAAAAGAAAGAACATCAAAGTCTTCACAAGTGCTAAATCGTCTAGCTTGCTGAGAGAGAGAGAGCATGAAGATCTTAAGAGTCTTGCTTTTTCACTCTTAAAAGAAGCTTTTGGAGATCCTCTTCAGATCAAAACTTTTATTGTATTATTGTTTATTTATTGTCTTGATCTATGTTATGTTCTTTGTGAACACTAGTCTAATTAAAAAGTATTCTTTGATTGATTTAATCTTCTCTGTGTTATTCATTTTCTTAGTTGTGGAAGAGAGGGCCTACTGAAGCATGAGATTATGTTTGGGTTGAAAAGAGGGTCTGCAGTTGCAAGAGATTTGTGTAGATTGTAACATGCAAGGGGTTGGTACCTTGCTGTTGATACTGTGTTATTTTAACGAGGGTATCCATGATATTATGTAATATCGTATATATTCTCGTTACGATGATATTCTATCAAAAGTGCCACTAGTGGATACTATATCATTTCAATGAGGGTATCTGTGATATTATGGAATATTATATATACTCTCATTATGATAACATTCTATCAAAGATACCACTACTCGATACTATATCATTTTAGTGAGGGTATATGTGGTAATCCCTAAATAAGAGGGATATATCTGATGTTTTGCACGTGAGCAAGGTTTATATGAAATTATACACATTCAAATTATGAATATTTCCATGAATCTTTGTATCACTCAAAATACTCTCAAATATATCTTACATAATAACAAAAATGTGACTTAAATAATTTATATAAATAAGCTACGTTACTAAATATAAAAAACAAAATAAATGTCATCATTGCCTCTCCACGTATCAATTAGTACACTTTAAATATCAAGTAGTTTATTTGAACATTTATTAATATTTACTGTTGATATCAATCAGACGATTAATATGTCCATTTCCATTCCAAACATTATTAAGATGATTAAATACACGTGTCTGTCTGACGTTCTAACATGATTAAATGCACATGCGGACATGTCCGTTTCCACTCCAAATATTCATTAGAGGATTAACATTTAGTAATCAATTTTTCGTTTCTGCTTCAAATACTAATCCGATGATTAAACAAAAATTCAGATATGTTCAGATCTTCTAACCTTGATTTAATAGATATTCAGACATATCCGTTTCCGCTCTGAACATTAATTGGATGATTAATGTTTATTAATATTTTTTGTTTTCATTCTAAATATTAATTGAATGACTAACTTAGATTAACATTTGTCCCACGATTAAAGGAAACATCTATCCCTTTTATCTCAGGCCTAGGCTGGGATACGAAAATCAGGTAAGCCTAGGTTAACTAGATTTTGTACTCCTTTTAATCCGGATAAAATACATAATCATCTAATCAAACTATAAAAAATATTAGTATAACAAACTAAGTTAACCGGATTCTTTCCCCCAACCAAACAAGGTCCCTGAGTTTTATATCCCGTAGGTGGGGTGAGACGTGAAAGCCGGAATCAGCCTGCATCAATCGGAATTTCATCGGTTTAAACGCTTCAGCTCTTGGCTCTCCACTTTCCTTTTCTGTGGACCAGGGTGGCCTTTCCACTTTCGAAGTGGCGTTCTTAGGTGGCAAGAATATTTGGGTAGTCTAGAAGCAGAGGCTTCAGCTCCTCTTCCTTTCGTCAACATCCGGCGACGGTGAGCTAAACAGAAAGGAAGAGGAGCCCGTTCTGGTGGAGATGGCATACGCACTACTTCCTCGGATCGATGAGCTGGCCGAGAGGCTGCTGCGGATTCCATCCGAGACCCCTCACCACCTCCAAGTCCAGGGGGACCTGGAGGCGCTGCAGAGGATGGTGCGCAGGATCCACGCCGTCCTCAACGACGCTGAGAGGATGGAGATCCACGAGGAATCGGTGAGGCTTTGGCTGAAGGAGCTCAAGGACGTCGCCTACGATGCCGACGACGTCTTAGACGAGTGCCAGTATGAGCTCCTACGGGCCGACGTGGAGGCTGCAATCCAGGCTGAGGAAGTTGCCGGTCTTGCATGTCAGCAGACCCACAAAGAGGTAAGCAAACTGAGAATTCCTTAAACTCTGTCAAATGCGTCGCTTAATTAGGGCAAACTAGGTAGCTAGCTGACATGATTAAGACAGGCACATGGCATATTTGAGAAGATCTGGAGGCGATGGTTCAGGGAAACTGCAGACCAGCCAAGCAGCAGTCATGCTGTACAGGTAAGCAAACCTGCAATTGCGTCAATTTTATTGAATGGGTCAATCTGGGGCGAGATAGCAGACAAGATTGGGAAGATCCGGGGCAGATTTGAGGAGATCTCAAAGCAGCGTGATGCCTTGCATTTGAGGGAGGGAGATGGAGAGAGGCAGCTTCAGAATACTGGAGACCGTCCGCCAAGTAGTCATGTTGTAGATGAGCCAAAAATTTATGGCCGAAGGGAGGATCTGGAGAAGGTGGTCAGCCGGTTGTTATACCTGGGTGAATGCAAGAAAAGCAATTTCTCGGTCCTCCCACTAGTCGGAATGGGGGGTGTGGGGAAGACGGCCCTTGTCCAGCATGTTTACAATGATCATAGAATATGTGGCCATTTTCAAATCAAGGGATGGGTTTGTGTATCAGATGATTTTAGAATAGAGAAGTTGACCGCAAGAATCATTGAATCTCTCACCAAACGGGAGTGCCACCTGAAAGAATTTAGTGTGCTTCAAGAGAAATTGAAAGACTTGTTAGATGGGAAGCGGTTTTTGCTCGTCTTGGATGATGTGTGGAATGATAAACGAAGCCTGTGGGAGAGCTTTCAGCAGCCATTGAGATTTGGTGCTCAAGGGAGTGCAGTAGTAACAACCACGAGGAACGAATCTGTTGCCAAGATCATGCAGACAATGCCTTTCCATCGCTTGAATTGTTTGTCAATTGATGATTGTTGGGCAGTGTTCATTAGAAGTGCATTTGTTGATCGAGATCCAGATGATTGTCCAGACTTGGTGGAAATAGGTAAGAAGATTGTCAGGAAATGTGGTGGTTTGCCTTTAGCTGCAAAGTCATTGGGAGGTCTTCTCAGCTATGAGACTGATGTAAATGTTTGGGAAGAAGTCTTGCAAAGCAACATATGGGATTTAAGTGATCAAGGTGACGGGATCCTTCCCGCTCTTAGGCTCAGCTATCTTCACTTGCCAAATTATCTGAAGCAGTGTTTCCTTTATGCCTCTTCATTCCCCAAAGATTTCATATTTAGGAAAAATCACATAGTCCAACTTTGGATGGCACAAGGATTCCTTCAGTGCAAGGGCAGTAAACAAGCTGAAGATATTGGTGACATGTATTTTAAGGAACTAGTGCAAAGGTCATCCTTTGAGTACTATCCTGGTTTCCATGATAAAGAAGACCCATGTTTTGTGATTCATGATCTCATTCATGATCTAGCACAACACATTTCAGGACGGGAGTTCATCCAAATAGAAGGAGACGATACACAGGTTCCCTATCCAAATATTATAGTCTATCATCTGTTAGTAGTTGATCAAAAGCTTGAGGACCTTGAGAAGGTTTTGCGTGCGCAACGGGCCATCAGAACACTTATGGTCAAAGTATCATGGGGTGCTTCGAAGTTCCCAAGCCAAATGATGCAACTTCTACAATCTTTGAGGGCACTAGATCTGCGTTATTCAAGAATAAATGAGCTGCCAGATCCAGTTGGCAACCTGAAGCATTTGCGTTATCTCAATCTTGCTTACACTGGTATTGAAAGCTTACCTGATTCTATTTGCAAGCTATATAACCTGCAGACACTATCCCTGTTATATTGTAGGAGTCTCACAAGGTTACCTAAAGACATCAAAAACCTGATTAACCTGCGGTGTCTCATGATTGAAGGAACTAATATTGAATTTCTTCCTAGAGGCTTTGGCAAACTAACAAGCCTCCGTGCATTGGATGAATTTCGGGTGGGCTTTCAAAGGCACCCAATCTCCAATGAGGATCTTCATGGATCCACAGTAGAAGATCAGTTCAACCGCTTGTCACTCCAACCTTCAAAAATGGAATGCAGTGGAATAGAAGAGTTAAAAGACTTGAATCATCTGAGGGGTAGACTTCAGATTTCGAATCTCCAATGGGTGATGAACATTGCAAATGATGCTGCCGTCGCTGATTTGAGAAATAAGCAAAACATCAGGGAACTATTCCTCACTTGGGAAGGTGATAAACCAGCTTCGCCCCATGTGCAAGTGCAGGTGCTGGAGAACCTCCAACCTCCCAACCATCTTCAAGTGTTGATAATAAAGAGATACGATGGTCTCAGACTTCCCACTTGGATGGCGGGTGATCCGTCTCCCCTTGCCAGGCTCGTCCAAGTTGAAATACAGTCCTGTAGGCGGTGCACTTGCCTCCCACCACTCGGGCAACTCCCATCCCTCAAGCACCTTGAGATTAAGAACTTGGATGCACTGAAGGCCTTGGGCCCTGAATTCTACGGCCAAGCCAGAGTGGGATTTCCAGCACTGGAGGAGCTGGTATTTTCTTACATGTATGGATGGGTGACATGGGAGCCGGCCGCCCAGGGAGGAGATTTATTCCCTCGCCTCCGTCACTTATCCGTCATTCATTGCCTTGAGTTGGAGTCGATGGTGCCTCTGTACCTTCTCCCAGCCCTCGAGGAGCTGCACTTATGGTATTGCCCAAAGCTCAGGTCCATTGAGCTCTGGGGCGGCCCTCCTCCTACTGGAGCACCCCCGCTCAGAAAGATGACAATAGTAAACTGTCCACAGGCCCACTTCTCACCTGAGGATGATAACAACAAGGATTTATTATTGCCACCCACGCTTCAAGATTTAACCATGAAGGATTGCAACTCACTTCTGGACTGGTGCGAGAGAGGCGGAAGCAGCAGGCTTGCTCACATCCCCAATGCTAAATTTTGGACGAGAGGTATAACAATCACCGAGATTCCGAACTCTTTCCTATGTTTCTCCGTGTTCTCTTTTGCATGGACATTGTTTAATTAATTATGTTTTTCGTTTCCTGTTTGATATAAAACTTCAAAGAAACTCTTGAGCGTGACTACTGCTTTTCACATGTTTCCTTCGCTGTGCTTCCCCCCACTCAGCTAGAGGGATGAAAATGGTGAGCACGTTAGTGCCGGAAGTCAAGGACGGCGAATTGGTGCTTAAGTATGCTGGCCACCCTTCGTCTTACGGTGAAGCGAGAGTACGGCCTCAAGATGATGAGTAAGGAGATTGATGCAGCCGTCGAAGTACAGCAACAAGAAGAGACCATGACCTTTCCATTGCTTGATCAATTCATTTCAATTTTCATCATGTGTTATCTTCCTTCAATTGATTTATTTAACCAATTTATTAGGCAACATTTGCTATGCTTTTCAACAACCCCATGTTTTCATCCTTTCCCACGAATACATAGTATCTATTGCTTTAATTTGCTAGTCTTCTAGCATATGTATAGGGATGTATATATGCAGCAAACAACCACGTTCTAAGACCTCTTTTCTTGGCAATCCACATGGCATAGCCCAAAGGGCAAAGCCTCTGGTATGATAGTGAATCCTGTACTCTTGAAATTGGTCGAGTAAATGTACATGCTATTACAGCAAGGGCACTATGACTCGTTCATCCTGATTGGTTCGGCATTACGCTTATCCATTTATTTTTTTATTAAAAATATGAATTTCACAATGTTTATGTTTATCGCAGGTATGACATTGAATAGCTTAAGATGACAGGACAGGATTTAAGTAGCCTACTCTAAATAGATGGGATAAGACGTTGATGATGATGATAATTAGGAGAAAAAAAATATTTTTAATTTTTTTGCATCTATTTTGAAACCTCAAAAATAAATCAAAATTCGAATAGGCAGGGAATCATTTGCCACTCTTAACAACTAAAAAGCAAAGTTATACCTACAGTACATGCTTATATTTTTAGTATTGCTTGCTACAATAAAGTCCGCATGCATTACAATCGATACAATGCCCCAGGCTTTATTGTCCTATCACTCTAATCTGATGACAATACTTCGGCACAATCTTTTTATTTATTAAAAAAGTTGTCTGCGTTGAAAGCCCACCTCAACTTTATGTATGTACCATCTAATTAATTTAAAAGAATAAACTCATATCTTTCTTCGTGTGGAGGTGCGTTCTCACTTGTTGCAACACATGTGCATGCAGTAAGTATTACTTTCCACTCTTTTTTAGTACATTAAAAGAGTCTATGCTTTCAGTTTAGTTAAGCTTAAGTACGATGGCTGGTAGCTAATCACCTAGCACTTGCATGTGGCATTCCCGAAATATCTATCCCATGGCCAAACAATGACTCTTCCGCTCATGCCCTTGTGCCTTCACCCTGAGCTCAAAAGAACCCTATGCCGTCAAAGCCCCAAATCCTTTTTTCTTTCATTTTTTTGGTTGCAACAGCCTAGTGGCATTAGGGCACAACCCCAAATCCACCCCACAGTGTTCGAATCCGATGAGAACCTAGCCTTTTTTAAATAACCAAGCACAATCCCTACGAAGTACCAAACTGCCACACCTAAATACCACACCAAATAGCCCACGGCCGGGCTCAAACTCACAACCGTTCGCTCCCAAGCGGGGGGATGTCCCACTGAGCTACAGCCAGGGGACAAATCCCCATATCTTCAAAAGCATCTTACAGAACACTAGTCCCTAAATTCAATGGCATCTCCTCCTCCAC
Organism: Zantedeschia hybrid cultivar; assembly: GCA_030544215.1. Classification (NCBI taxonomy): domain Eukaryota; kingdom Viridiplantae; phylum Streptophyta; class Magnoliopsida; order Alismatales; family Araceae; genus Zantedeschia; species Zantedeschia hybrid cultivar. Next base: position 79,561,146 of record JARZZO010000005.1, on the reverse strand, counting down.
AGAAACTCCAAATTTTCTCAATGCATAATCACCTCCGCACGGCCGTAGGCTTCGGACTCGGCTGTCTTCTACAACCATTGAACTTGGACGCGGTCACCACTGCCATAGAACAACGGCAGCAAGTCGCAATGGCGATCGTCTCACCAATTTAATGGATGCCTGCCAATGAGAGTTTCTCAGAACCAAAGGTGCTTTTTTGACACTTATTATGCGGCCATGGTTGGTGAGTTCCAACATTTAAGCAGTGCCACATGTTCTTTGGACCTCCCATGTCATGATCTAGTTGTTCCCCAACTTCCTTACCGTGCATGACGAATGCCAACACTAGCGGACCTTCCAAACTCTAAGCATTTTAAGAGTTGGTTGGCTGCTTTCACAGATCTTGGCCTGCAGTACCACAGCCAGAATATATACGTCTCCCAACATTATCTTTTGCACATTTATGATTGGAATTTTTTATATATGCTCCTACAAAACACCATATTTGCATCGATATCCTTAACTTCCACATGATGTTATTAATACTCTTGAAATCTTCAGAAAGGATGTTGTTAAGCCTATTATATCCCTTCGAAAATAATATCGTTAAATCAAACTTAAAGATTTTGCATATGTACTCCTCATGAATGTTCTTTTTGTTTTTCAAGTAAATGTTTATGTGTATTAAGGTAAATATTACTATGTTCTAAAGTAAATGTTCATATGTTCCAGGCTTAGTTCTTGAAACACTAGAGAAGAGTAAAACCAGACTATCCAGGCAGGTTTCCCATATTTCTCAGATGAAATTTGTGGGTTAGGGGAATATTTTACGTAGAACTGTTGCATAATCTTAAAAGAAAGCATGTATGTATCATCGATCTTAGAATGTGAATTTGGCTTAATTTGGCTCCCTCCCCTTAAAACTAATACTATTGTAAATCTTTGTAAGGTCCTCGTGGAGGTTACTATCACCATCGACGAGGAGGAGCACCTTGGTCGACTCGGCAACCAACCTAGAGCCCGTGAAGGCCCCTCCACAACAACCACATCGATGCCATCGAGCTGGCAAAGATCCCCAAAACAAGGTTAGAGGAGGATTGTTGATATCATTCTTCATATACTTTCTGTCTCTAGACAGCAGAGAAGCCTCCTTCAGAGTATTGATGCGAGGCTCTAGAGACTGGAGAAGTGAGTAATACCACAACCACTAAGTAGCAATAGTAATAGCAACACCACAACCACCAAGTAGCGGCAGGGTACTAAGAAGCACGTCTGGCCAACTTCTATCATAGTCAAGTCCAACAACAGCAGAAGCTCCAAAGCGACCAAGCAGGAAAAGGAACGTTATGTACAAGAGAAGGGTTCAGCATGAAGAGAGGCAAAGCAAGAGGCAGAAAGGAGAGGAGAAGGAGAACGAAGAGTAGAAAAAAGACGCACAGGACAAAAAGGAAGATGGAGAGAAGGATAAAGATGAGGAGGGTAAGAAGGAAGAGAAAGAGGAGAAAGAGGAGGGTAAAGAGAAAGAGAAAGAGGGGGAGGACAAGAAGAAAGAGGAAGAAAAGAAACAGGAGAAGGAGAAAGAGGAGGAGGGCAAGGAGAAAGAGAAAGAGAAAGAGGAGAAATAGGAGGAGGGCAAGGAGAAAGAGGAAGAGGAGAAACATGAGGAGGGCAAGAAGGATGAGGAGGAGGGCAAGGAGATAGAGAAACAGGAAGAATAGGAGGACGACATGGAAAAAGAGGAAGAGTAGAAAGAGGAGGACAAGGAGAAGGAGAAAGAGAAAGAGGAAGAGGAGGACAAGAAGAAGGAGAAAGAGAAAGAGGAGGAGGGCAAGGAGGAATAAGATAGAAATGAGGGGGAAAAAAGAGAGGGGGAAGGAGAAAGAGGAGGAAAGGGAGAAGAAAAAGGAGGAGGAGAAACGTAAGGAAAGCAAAATAATAGTTCGAAGAAATTTTACTCTATCCTCGTTAGCCAAAAGAGTCACTGCTGGGATGAGGAAGAGCACCATCGATATTGAAGGTATTTACTATATTTCTTTTTATATTTAAAGTATTCATATTTTAAAAGTTCAAATATTTTAAAGTAAAGTCCATATGTTTTAAAGTAAATCTTCGTATATTTTAAAGTAAATTTCATGTCTTAAAGAAAATTTCATATGTCTTAAAGTAAAATTTAAGTTTTTCTAAAGTAATTATTCATATGTTTTAAAGTAATCTTTGTATGTACTAAAGTAGATATTCTAAAGTAAAATTTAGATGTCTTTAAGTAAATTTCATATGTCTTAAGGTAAATTTTAAGTTCTTTTAAAGTAATTTTTCATATGTTTAAAGTAATCTTCGTATGTATCAAAGTAGAAATTTTAAAGTAAAGTTCAAACATCTTAAAGTAAATTTCATATATCTTAAAATAAATTTTAAGTTTTTTTAAAGTAATTTGTTCATATGTTTTAAAGTAATCATCGTATGTATTAAAGTAGATATTTTAAAGTGAAGTTCATATGTCTTAAAGTAAATATGTGGATGTGTTAACGTAAATGTTTATATGTTTTAAAGTAAAGTTCATATCTTAAAGTAAATTTTTAAGTGTTTTAAAGAAATCTTTTGAATTGTTTTAAAGTAAATATTTGTATGTTTTAAAGTAAACTTTGGATGTATTAAAGTAGATGTTCATATATTTTAAAGTAAGTATTCACATGTCTTAAAGAAAATTTTCATATTACAGGATGACGACTTCGTCGTCCACCCAAGAAAGAAGGGGACAAGAGAAAAAGAGGATACTAGTTTGAAGAATAGTGTACATTTCAAGAATTTATGACTTTTGGACGATGTACTTATAAACTCTCAACCAATGGAAATTGACTCTCAGTCGGTTTTAATTTCCGAACAGACAGAAAATGAGATAAGGAAGGACTACACGGCCAGTGATGAACTTCAAGATGAAGAGAAGACCATCATTGAAAGGTTCTCAAAACAGTGCACAATTGGCAGCTTTGTATAATATATGAATTTTAATATATTACAGAACATACATTAAAGTATTGCTCGATATTATTTAAAGTACTAATTCTTCATCGTTTATGTATCTTCTTCTGTAGTCTATCGATGTTCGAGTAGATCGACGAACTGGTTAATTATATCACTTCTGTCTACATCCATGATTTATTGTTCCGCACAGAGATCGACTACGAAATCATTGACACCTTTGTCCCGTTGGACTTACAACAAGAACGTCAACAAAATCCTTCTCTCTTCCACAATTATGAATGTTTGAACGCCTCTTTAAAAGGATATGCATTGCAGTAGGAGGAGGAGGACATACAAAATGAGTATGTAGATCGAGGCTTTCAGAAGTTGTAACAACCTTCAAAAGAGCTAGATCTCTTCTTCTCTCTCATACACGTTGGAACCAACCATTAGGCCCTTCTCATGGTCAATAGCTGAAGAGTTCCAAATGTATAATTCAATGAAAAAATGAGAACATCCAAACATTCCAGAATATATTAGTGTCCAATCTGAATGGTATATATAATAACCAAGTTGTAAATCTTTATTTTTGACCCTTTTTTATCTTGTAGGTTAAATTGATGGCAAGCTATCTTGTCAATGTGAGGATCGACTTAACAAAATGGCCTTTGAAATTTTCCGAACCTTGCCCTCAATAAGGTTCGGGCGACGACCGTGCCATGTTTGTTTGCAAATATATGAAATGTCTTGTCCAGAAAGACATTGATGCAATGCCTTTCTCCTAGGTATATGTTCTATTTACCATAAAAATATCACAATTTGTCATAAATTACTCATTTCATTAACACATTTAAAATATTCATTTTCTAAGCTAACATAGATGTTTTTCGTGCAAAACTAGCTAACAAGATCATCTAGGAATATTCAAAGAAAGAAAAATAAGAAACTACTCACAAATCTTAAAGACTCTCTAAAACATCATCTTGCTTATATATTAGTGCTTACAAACACTTTAAAACAATTTTTGTAATCGATTAACTTCCATTTGATAATTTGTTAACTCATGCCTTTAGAACCATGTCTTATTGATTCCCTAATCTTCTTTTGCTTTAAGGTTAAATCTTTTTCACTTTAAATAAATGTGTATTTCAATTTAACGTCATATATGTTTAATTTTAAGATGACTTTAATGCAACTTTAAAATAATACTTAAAGTAAATAGTCGCATGACTTAAAGTAAATGTTAATATCTTTTAAAGTTAATCCTTAAATGTGAATGTCCAAATTCCAAAGTAATATGATACAGTAGTCACTTTTATGTAATATGTATTTTGCTTTTAAGTTCATATCTTTTTCACTTTAAATAATTGTATGTTTCAATTTAAAGGTCATACATGCTCTATTTTAAAGTGATATTAAAAAAATGGTTAAAGTAAAAGTTGGCATGTCCTAAAGTAAAAAATCCATAGCCTTAAAGAAATGTTTATACGTTTTATAGTAAATGTTTACATATCTTAAAGTAAATGTCCAACTTTAGATTAAATGTAGACTTTGAGATAATAGTAGTTTCAATATAATGACATTTTTATTTCACTTTAAACCAATACGTATTTTCTCGTTAAAGTCGTTATTCAATCGAAATCATACAACAGTTAATCTTATTACATAGATGAAATAACAAACACTTTTAAATTTAACTGAAATTCAATGACATTGAAACCTCACCTATTTCAATGCGATCTTCGACGCTTAAAACCTTTCAAGTTATAGTCACTATCCCTACAGCGCGAACAAGTGTACCAACATTCGGCCTACTTTTTAGAAGAGCAACATACCCTCTCAACCTACTTCTTGGATCTAGAAAGGTATCTTTATTTGTAACTCAATTGCATGAAAATATACATACATTCGTGCATCCTATATAGCTCAATCATTATAGAAAATTATTACTTCATTTTAATATAAACTTAAAGTAATGTTTAAAATAAATGATCGTATGACTTAAAGTAAATATTTATATTCCTTAAAGTAAATGTTTATATTCCTTAAAGTAAATATTAATATCTTTTAAAGTTAATCTTCAAATATCTTAAAGTGAATGTCCAAATTTTAATATAATACAACGTAATATGTGTTTTGCTTTATGGTCATATCTTTTTTATTCTAAATAATTGTGTGTTTTAATTTAAAGGTCATACATGTTCTATTTTAAAGTCACTTTAAAGTGACATTAAAGAAATATTTAAAATAAATATTCGCATATTCTAAAGTAAAATTTAATATACCTTAAAGAAAATGTTCATATGTTTTACGGTAAATATCTAGGTTGTTAGTTTAGGTGGCCTACAAGCCAATCTAACAATGTACATCTCGTTCATTTATTAATATAATGGCATAATATTCATTATGTGTAAATCGCATTAATTAATGTTTCATAATGAAGTCTGTGAATATGTGCTATAGTGATCAGATTATGATGAGATCATACTAATGAGACTGATCACTTAAACACACATATTCTTAATTGTTCCTAGTCGGAGGATATCCGAGAAGGACATCAGATATCCGGTTAGACTAGTACAGATTACTCATGCTCATATGATGAGGGTGACTGATCTCATAAGTCACTTGTGTGGAGACACTAAGGCGAATCTGTAGGTGCTCATTGGAGAATGAGTTCACTAAACTGATCCGACTTAATCGTTGGATGGTATTGTACCTCACTGTCAACCAGCTTGATTCTATTGTCGCAGTTGCGTGGATGGTCCTCGGACCTGAGACACCAAGGACACCTTGGCGGTGGACTTCTGTGCTTTGACCTTGGTTTACGAATATCTAGCCATGGGATTCTAATACGCCAAGGATTGGGTACAGCGGAATACCGTCGAAGGGAATTTTGTGTCAATAAGGAATCATTCGCTCTCGGTACTTAGAGAGAGAATGTTCTAGGAAGGATGCGCGAAAATCCCTGGCCAGGGCGGACGATAATATCGGGAAAGGAGTTTTCCGATATTCATCAGCGGCATCCAATCCAAGTGAGTCGACCGGTTAGGGTTTGACAGCTCGCCATACCCTGAGTTGACTCGAGAGCATTGTACGAATGAAGGATTATATCCACGCGGTAACTGTCGGCGGAAAGGTTCCAAGAGTGGGTTACTTAACCCCAAATACCTTCCGGGTTCACGCGGTGTTGCTTGGCACCCAACGTGATCGGAGGCCCGGTCGAATTCGATGTGCGACATCAATTTGATTGATTAATTGATTAATAAAGGGTTATTAATTAATTAATAAAACCAATGAGGAGTCACTGGGCTTGTTGGAGCATTAACTGGACTGGTACTTGGGCCTAGAGGGTCACACGCAAATGATTCTCAAGGCGATAGATAAATAAGTTTGTTTTATACAAACTGAGGTTTTTTATGAAAAATCGCGCGGTTAGTATAAAACATAGCGAACGGGCTGAGCAGGCCAAGCTGCTGCTAACCCTAGCCGCCCCTCCTCAGTTTCTGTCTTCCTCTGGCGTCCAGGCAGATCCAGATCTGCTCCGCCGCTTCTCCGAATCCCGTTCGACGGGAAATCGTCCGCGCGTTGCGGCGATCATTGCGGCGACCGGCGGAGGCTTTGTGGGCTGCGAAGAACGAGGAACTCGAGGATATCCGTTGCGGGGAGGATCGCGTGGACTTCGCTAGAGGCCGGGCGTTTGCGCGGCTTGAGGTGTCACACCGACGGAACCGAACGGCTACGGATTCGAATCCGCACACGGTGAGAACTTCAATAATCTGATTATCGTATTTTAGATTTCGAAACGGGAACGGATAGCTGTAAATATTTTTTTTTTCCGCTGTGCAAGCGATCCGAAAAAACCGAGAAAATCCAACATAGATGTCTTAAAAAACTTTAAACTAAATGTAGACTTTAAGGCAATAGTGGTTTCACTTTAACGGTATTTCTATTTCACTTCAAAACAATACATATTTTCTCGTTAAAGTTTCAATCGAAATATACCTAACATTTTCTCATAAGTTCTTTTAAAGTAATTGTTCATATGTTTTAAAGTAATCTTCAGATGTCTTAAAGTAAATTTGCGGACGTGTTAACATAAATATCTATATGTTTTAAAACAAAGTTCATATGTCTTAAAGTAAACTTTTAAGTATTTTAAAGAAAAGATTTCAATTCTTTTAAAGTAAATATTCATATGTCTTAAAGTAATCTTCAAATGTATTAAAGTAAATGTTCATATATTTTAAAGTAAGTGTTTACATGCCTTAAAAAAAATCATACTAGCATTTTCTCAATAAATTTTTTAAAGTAATTGTTCATATATTTTAAAGTAATGTTCGTATGTATTAAAATAAATGTTTTGAAGTGAACTTCAAATATCTTAAAGTAAATATGTAGACATGTTAACGTAAATGTTTATATGTTTTAAAGTAAAGTCAATTTGTCTTAAAGTAAATTTTTAAGCATTTTAAAGAAAACTTTTCAGTTCTTTTAAAGCAAATGTTCATATGTTTTAAAGTAATCTTCAAATGTATTAAAATAGATGTAAATATTTTAAACTAAATATTCACATGCCTTAAAGTAACATTAAAGAAATGTTTAAAATAAATACTCGCATGTCTTAAAGTAAAAGTTAATATGCCTTAAAGAAATAGTTATACGTTTTACGGTAAATGTCTAGATTAAAGTAAATATCCAAACTTTAAATTAAATGTAGATTTTAAGATAATAACAGTTTAACTTTAATGGCATTTTTGTTTCACTTTATAATAATATGTATTTTCTCGTTAAAATTATTCTTCAATCGAAATCATACGTAACATTTCATTTAAAAATTATTATCCACTATGATACAACAATCAGTCTTATTACATAGATAAAACAACAAAAACTTTTAAATCTAACTGAAATTAAAAACAAAAATGTCACATATTTCAATGCGATCTGCAAGGCTTGAAATTTCTAAAGTTATTGCCATTGTCCCTACGGTACGAATTGTGTACAAACATTCGGCATACCGCTTCGAAGAACTACATACACTTTTCCTCTTTGATTCAAAAAAATATCTTTTTTTATAACTCAATTGCATGAAAATATATCTGCATTCTTGCATCCTATGAAGCTCAAACATGATATTTACATCATCATTGACAAATAAGCACCTGTGGTAGTTTATTGTTTCACTCAATAAATATGTAATGGATCATTTTCGTCTAATCAAATTACTTCTTCACAATATCTCATTTCTTATTTCATCTAGTGCCATATTCAATCGAATCTCCATTGCATCTACAAGTAAATTATAAAGAGAGAGAGAGAGTGTGTGTGTTTCAATATATAATAAAGAACAAGGTTGTAATCGAGACGAACAAGTGGAACAACACTGCCGGTAAGGAAGAACAAGGTTATCGGACAAATCTGGGAGACTTAGCGTCGAGTTAGCTAAACCAAAATACGTCTATCTGCCCAGAGAAGATTTTAGCTTGTGACGGCAGTCAAAAGCGGCAAAGAGAGGAAATAAAGACGAGGGATTAGAAAATAAGTCTCATAAAAAGTAGGGACTTCCTGTCGCTCCCTTTTCTATCAGGGACAAGAAAATAAGTCTCAGCCGCCTCTGACAAGGACCTTGAATTAAGTATCCCTTATGTAATCCATGATTCACCAAATTATTTTGGATTTTTTCGAAATTGATCCTTGTAAACATAGTGAATTTGAAAAAAGTATATGTATCTAGCATATTTTGATATTAGTCTTTATATACTTAAAATTCATTTTTGATCCATACTATTCACTTTCATAGTTTTTTCTTAACTCAATCATAATTAAATATGAGTTTAAATGTAACTCACTCTAAAAATATCACTTATATCTTTGTTTAAATTTTGAGTTTTACCCACTACATCAAAAGCCAACGTTGCACCGACCATCGGTGTCGCGAATATATAAAAATATAACCTTTTTAGGTTGCCCTAAATATGTCCCACGCGTTCATATAACTTGATGTTGAATCTAAAAAATAAATATTGTTATTAGACTTAACCTATTAAAGTCATTTCTTATTATTCATTGGGACTCGATTTATTACTTTTTTAAAATCATTTCAAATATTTCCATCTATTTTAACATTTGTTTGAAGAATTTTTTATAAATATTTTTTTCTTTTAAACAATGCTTAATTCAAATGATTTATTACTAAATTATATTAAGTTTATAAGTACTAATATAAAAATATGCAGAATACATATACTTATTCTGAATTCACTACTATGTCTATAAAAATCGATGGAGGAAAAGGCCTTCTCCATGTTCTAAGCAAATATTTCATGTTCTAAATGAGCATACATGAATACCCTTATGTTCAGACGATTGGCCGTCAAAGAAAGATCACCTTCTTGGCGCTTCGGTTTCAAGTCAACCGAAGGATACAACAGTCAATAACCATGCATTCATAGAACCACAGGCTTCAGCTCTTCTACCTTTCATCGATATCCGGCAACGGTGAGCCAAATAGAGGGAAAGAGGAGCGAGTTCCGGTGAGATGGCATACGCACTGCTTCCTCGAATCGACGAGCTGGCAGAAAAGCTGCTGCGGATTCCATCCGAAACCCCTCACCACCTCCAAGTCCAGGGGGACCTGGAGGCGCTGCAGAGGATGGTCCGGAGGATTCACGCCGTCCTCAACGACGCAGAGAACATGGAGATCCATGAGGAGTCGGTGAGACTGTGGCTAAGGGAGCTCAAGGGCGTCGCCTATGATGCCGACGACGTCTTAGACGAGTACCACTATGAGCTCTTACGGGCCGAGGTGGCGGCTCGGATCCAGGCTGATGAGGCTGTATACGATCTTCGTTATCAGCAGACGCACAAAGACGAGGTGAGTGAACTGACAATTATTTTTTACTCCGTGAGATGCATCACTTAATTAGGAGCAAAAATACTGACATGGTTGGGAAAGGTACAGGGTAGATTAGAGAAGATTTGGAGGAGATGGTTTCCAAGAACTGTCCACCACGGACATACTGTAGAAGTAAGCAAATCCGCAAGTGCGTCAGTTTCATCTGATGCCACAATCTGGAGTGAGATAGCAGACAAGATCGGGAAGATACGGGGCAGATTTGAGGAGATCTCAAAGCAGCGAGATGCCTTGCATTTGAGGGAGGGGGATGGAGAGAGGCAGTCTAGGAATACTGGGGACCGTCTGCCAAGTAGTCCTGATCTTGTTGATGACCCAAAAATTTATGGCCGGGGAGAGGATGTGGAGAAGGTGGTCAACCGGTTGTTATACTCGGAAGAATGCAAGAAAAACAATCTTTCTGTCCTGCCAATAGTCGGGATGGGGGGTGTGGGGAAGACCACCCTTGTCCAGCATGTTTACAATGACCAAAGAATATGTGGCCATTTTCAAATCAAGGGATGGGTTTGTGTATCAGATGATTTTGAAGTTGAGAAGTTGACTGCAAGGATCATTGAATCTGTCACCAAAAGGGAGTGCCACTTGAAAGAATTTAGTGTGCTACAAGAGAAATTGAAAAACTTGTTAGATGGGAAGCGGTTTTTGCTTGTCTTAGATGATGTGTGGAATGAGAAACAAAGCCTGTGGGAGAGTTTGCAGCAACCGTTGAGATTTGGTGCTCAAGGGAGTGCAGTGGTAACAACCACGAGGAACGAATCTGTTGCCAAGATCATGCAGACAACGCCTTTCCATCCCTTGGATTGTTTGTCTGTTGATGATTGTTGGGAGGTGTTCATTAAGAGTGCGTTTGTTGATCGAGATCCTGAGCATTGTCCAGGCTTGGTGGAAACAGGTAAGAAGATCGTCAGAAAATGTGGTGGTTTGCCTTTAGCTGCAAAATCATTGGGAGGTCTTCTCAGCTATGAGACGGATGTTAGCGTTTGGAAAGCAGTCTTGCAAAGCAACATATGGGATTTAGGTGGTCAAGGAGATGGGATCATTCCCGCTCTTAGGCTCAGCTATCTTCACTTGCCAAGTTATCTGAAGCAGTGTTTTCTTTATGCCTCAGCATTTCCCAAAGATTTTGTATTTAGGAAAAATCACATAGTCCAACTGTGGATGGCACAAGGATTCGTCCAATGCAAGGGCAGTAAACAAGCTGAAGATGTTGGCGACATGTATTTTAAGGAATTAGTGCAGAGGTCATCCTTTCAATACTATCCTGGTCTCCATGTCAATAAAGAAGATCCATGTTTTGTGATTCACGATCTCATTCACGATCTAGCACAACACATTTCAGGGCAAGAATTCTTCCAAGTGGAAGGAGATGGCCATGCACATGTTCCCTATCTAAACACTGTCCGCCATCTCTCTGTAGTTAATCAAAAGCTCGAGGCCCTAGAAAAGACACTGTTGAGTGCGCCGTGGGCCATCAGAACACTTTTGATCAAAGCGTCATTGGGGGATTTGAGGTTCCCAGGCCAAATGTTGCAACTTCTACGGTCTTTGAGGGCACTGGATTTGAGTTTTTTGAGACTAAATGAACTGCCAGATCCAATTGGCAATCTGAAGCACTTGCGCTATCTCAATCTTGATTACACTGGTATTGCAAGCTTGCCTGATGCTATTTGCAAGCTCTATAATCTGCAGACCCTATCCATGTTATACTGTAGAAGCCTTACAAGGTTGCCTAGAGATTTCAAAAACTTGATTAACCTACGGTGTCTCAAGATTGAAGGAACTAGTATTGAATTTCTTCCTAGAGGCTTTGGCAAGCTAACAAGCCTTCGTGCACTGGATGAATTCCGGGTGGGATTTCGAAAGCACCCAATCTCTGATGAGGATCTCCATGGGTCAACAGTCGAACAGCTCCACTGCCTGTCACTCGAACCTTCAAACGAGGAATGTGGTGGAATAGAAGAGTTAAAAGACTTGGTTTATCTGAGGGGTAGACTTGAGATTTCAAACCTCCAATGGGTGATGAACATTGCAAATGATGCTGCAGTCGCTGATTTGAGAAATAAGCAAAATGTCAGGGAACTACTTCTCTTTTGGGGACGTGAAAAACCAGCCTCATCCCCTGTGCAAATGCAAGTGCTGGAGAGCCTCCGACCTCCCAACAATCTTGAGGTGTTGAGAATAAAAGGCTATGATGGCCCGAGACTTCCCACTTGGATGGCAGGAGGTGATCAGTCGCCCCTTTACAGGCTTGTCCGAGTTGCAATACACGTCTGTAGGCGGTGCACATGCCTCCCACCACTTGGGCAACTCCCATCCCTCAAGTACCTTGAGGTTAAGCACATTGGCGCATTGACGGCCTTGGGCCCTGAATTCTGCGGCCAAGCCAGAGTGGGATTCCCAGCACTAGAGGAGGTGGTATTTTCTTACATGTATGCATGGGTGACATGGGAGCTGGCAGCACAGAGAGGAGATTTATTTCCTCGCCTCCGTCACCTATCGTTGATCTATTGCCATTTGGAGTCGATGGTACCTCTGTACCTTCTGCCAGCGCTCGAGGAGCTTCACATATGGGATTGCCCAAAGCTCAGGTCCGTTGAGCTCTGGGGCGGCTCTCCTTCTAGTAGACCACCTCCACTCAAAAAGATGACAATAGTACACTGTCAACAGGCCCACTTCTCACCCGAGGATGACGACGGCGAGTATTTGTTGTTGCCACCCACGCTTCAATATTTAACCATCGATGATTGCCCCTCACTCCTGGACTGGTGCGAGAGAGGCGGAGGCAACAGGCTTGCTCACATCCCCAATGCTAAATTTTGGAGGAAAGGTACAACAATAACCGAGATTCCCAACGCTAGCTTTCCTATGTTTCTCATTGCTTAATTCGACGCATGATTAATAATGTTTCTTGTTTCCTGTTTCATATAAAACTTCAAAGATATTCTTGAGCATGACTATACTAATTCCCATTGTATCCTTCGCTGTGCTTCCCCTCATTCAGCACGAAGTGGTAGGATAATAGTGACCACATTGGAGCCGAAAGTGAAGGACGGCGAGTTGGTGCTCAAGTATGCAGGCCACCCTTCGTCCCACAGTGAAGTGAGACTGCAGCCTCAGGAGTCAGGACGATGAGGAGGGAGATTCTCTGTGGGAATGCAGCCTCGGGAGTCGGGACGATGAGAAGGGAGATTGATGCAGTTGATTGAAGTGCAACAACAACAAGCGACCATCACCTTCCCATTGCTTAATCAATCCGTTTCAATTCTAAGATTTGTTGTTGTCTTGCTTTAACCACTTTACAAAACCAAATTATTAGGCAACATTTACTATTTTTTAATAGCCTATGTTTCCGGCCTTTCCCATGAATATGTAGCTTCTCTTTATTTATTTCTTTTTTCAAACAGTGGAGTTGTTGTGCTTGGGAATGTTTCAGATTTACTCATTTAAACGAAATAAAACACTGCTTTATTTTATTAGTTTTCTAACGTATGTATAAAGATGTATGCAACAAACGGCCACGTCCTGGTATCTCTTTTCTCTGGAATCCATACGGCATGGGCTAAAGGCTATGGTGGTGAATCCTTCACTCTTGAAATTAATCTTAAAAAATGCACACATTTGCTCTGCAATCACGAATCGTTATTTGAAACGGACAATAACAAAAAAGACTTACTGCAAATATAACTCTTTACCAGTTGATTCGTAGAATGATGTTTTTTTCCCTTATTTATATTAAGAAAGTCAAAACTATATAACTTCCTGACCTTCTCCGGTCAGAGGTAGATAACTCTAAGCCCAAAAACTCTTAGAGAGGATTCATCTACTAGAATCTAATTTAGGCATCGGAGAGTTTTGCTCTCCAGGAGGTCTCCTGACGCCTCTTCCTCCTCTTGCAAGTTCTACTTTAAGCGTTTTTATTTATTACAAATTATATTGAGTAGTCAAGAACTTCGATCGGACGATCGTCATTGTCCAACCAGTTTCCGACCGTTACAACAATAATATCTGATAAATTTTGGCCGGCAACACCATGGTAAGCAATCATGTTTACTTCTTGTGCATTCATGCTTTAGATAGTGATAAGTTTTGCAAGCCACTAATCCAACCATTTAATAATCTTTTACCTTTTTCGTTTAACCAAACCATTTAGTAATCATCTTGTGCATTCATGGTTTACAGATGAGTTTTGCAAGAGACGGTAATTTAACCATTTACCTACACATCGGCATATTACAAATATACCCCCAAAATCTTCTGAATTCGATTGTATAATCATCCAAGAGTCAAATTATTTGGAGTTTTTTTTCATATGTATTCCTGAAAACGAACATATTTGTATTCATACCCCAACTCCCATATGTTATACGCAATACTCTAGAAAACCTTAGAAATATTGCAGCTATGTCTCTCTGTCAACATACCATTAATTCCGACGGCATATGTTAGAAATATTTCATAAATTTTGATAAACATATATGCAACATTCTAGTGAATTTAGGGGCATATAGGTATGTCCCTCTATCAACATACGATTAACTCCAACCGAATATGTTAGAAAGATTCTATAAACTTTGATAAAATCAAGAACATATATGCAACATTCTAGTGAATTTAGGGGCATATAGGTGAAATATATGTAGTCTTTTGACATATTCTGTTGGAGTTAACGATATTTTGATAGAGGGTGTAGACACAATGTTTTCAAGATTTTTAAGAGTATTTTGTATAATATTTAAGAGTTGGGGGTATAGATAAAAATATACTAGTTCTCAAGAGTATATGTACAAACGTCCCAATTATTTTCTACATCTACGAAATTTCTCACTTTGTTTGTGGAATAGGACCGGAACAACCGGTATAAAGGCTCTATTATGGTTTGATTGCGATGATGCCTAATTCCCCCAACTCTCCAAACTCTATCTGAAATCTAATTCTCTTAATTTTACCTTTTATTTCACTTTTTTATTCTACTTATTCCTATCAAATTACTTGGAATAGTGCAATGTAATTCTCCTTATTCTGGGTGGAATGTTAACAACTTATCAAATCAAAATACATCTTATTCTGATTTAAGAAATCTCCAAAATCTTATTCTAATTTAAGTTATTCTGCAAACAAAGTTTACCAAATCAAAATATGATTTAAGAAATTGTCAAAACCTTATTTTGTTTTAAATTATTCTGCAAACAAAGTGAGACTGAAGGTTACAGCACGGGGAGAGTTTTGTATCCCGCTGAAGTTAGGGTGTTAGGCCCCGATGTGGTGAACATCCATTAGAAATTTCAACTGTTTATTTTTTATTTTTAACCTTTATAAACTTTTGATACTACAGAAAAGTCTTCCTAGTCGAACCATTTAAAAATAAACCAAAATAATTACAGTTTTCTTACAAATAAATCCTTTTCAGAAGTTTATTTTTAACATTCTCAGAAGCTTTTGTAATTTTAAAGTCTTTCTTCAATTTACAGTGAAGATTTATTTGTAAATATCACAAATAAAAGAGTTCAAATGCAAATTGCTTTAAGTGTTAAAACGTAAAATATCTTTTCGTTTAGTTATCGGTCTCACGGACACGCTTCACTTCCTGGTCTCTATCGAAAAGTCATTCGTCGCATACATGCATGTTTAATTCTTGGCATATGACGTGTACTAATTTACCCACTGACTGCACCGACGACAAGTCAACACTTGCATTTAGGGTCTGTATTTTATGTAAAATAAGTTGTATGAACTTTTTTTTCAAAAATTATAACACAAAAATTTATTTAGTACTTTAGAATTCTAGTCAACAGTAAATTCCTTGGCTCTTTTCATTAGCCTTTTTCGGTATTCATCGGACGGAGCGACTGACAGCCCTTTCTCAAAGCAATTGATAATGTTTTCAAAAAGAACCAAATCGCAAAATTTTGTTTATGGTTATTTATAAATTTCCTTTCTTTTGATAACCCTCTCTTTTCACATATTTTTAAGTATTTACCCAAATTAACCTCTACATCTAGTGGTATTTCCTAGAGTCAAAGGAGGGTCCTTATGTTCTGATCATCGTTGGTAAAAGAAGAATCACCTTCTTGGTACTTCTGCCGTCATAACCATTCGTAGAAATTAGGAAAGGCTTCAATTCTTCTAGCTTCTCCCCAGCAACCCTGAGCCAAGAGCGAGAAATTGGTTCTGGACCTGTGGTGGAGATGGCATACGCACTACTTGCTCGAATCGACGAGCTGGCAGAAAAGCTGCTGCGGATTCCATCCGAAACCCCTCACCAACTCCAAGTCCAGGGGGACCTGGAGGCGCTGCAGAGGATGGTCCGGAGGATTCACGCCGTCCTCAACGACGCAGAGAACATGGAGATCCATGAGGAGTCGGTGAGACTGTGGCTAAGGGAGCTCAAGGGCGTCGCCTATGATGCCGACGACGTCTTAGACGAGTACCACTATGAGCTCTTACGGGCCGAGGTGGCGGCTCGGATCCAGGCTGATGACGCTGCGTACGATCTTCGTTATCAGCAGACGCACAAAGACGAGGTGAGTGAACTGACAATTATTTTTTACTCCGTGAGATGCATCACTTAATTAGGAGCAAAAATACTGACATGGTTGGGAAAGGTACAGGGCAGATTAGAGAAGATTTGGAGGAGATGGTTTCCAAGAACTGTAGAAGCAAGCAAATCCGCAAGTGCGTCAGTTTCATCAGATGCCACAATCTGGAGTGAGATAGCAGACAAGATCGGGAAGATACGGGGCAGATTTGAGGAGATCTCAAAGCAGCGTGATGCCTTGCATTTGAGGGAGGGGGATGGAGAGAGGCAGTCTAGGAATACTGGGGACCGTCTGCCAAGTAGTCCTGATCTTGTTGATGACCCAAAAATTTATGGCCGGGGGGAGGATGTGGAGAAGGTGGTCAACCGGTTGTTATACTCGGAAGAATGCAAGAAAAACAATCTTTCTGTCCTGCCAATAGTCGGGATGGGGGGTGTGGGGAAGACCACCCTTGTCCAGCATGTTTACAATGATCAAAGAATATGTGGCCATTTCCCAGTCAAGGGATGGGTTTGTGTATCAAATGATTTTGAAGTTGAGAAGTTGACTGCAAGGATCATTGAATCTGTCACCAAAAGGGAGTGCCACTTGAAAGAATTTAGTGTGCTACAAGAGAAATTGAAACACTTGTTAGATGGGAAGCGGTTTTTGCTTGTCTTAGATGATGTGTGGAATGAGAAACAAAGCCTGTGGGAGAGTTTGCAGCAACCGTTGAGATTTGGTGCTCAAGGGAGTGCAGTGGTAACAACCACGAGGAACGAATCTGTTGCCAAGATCGTGCAGACAACGCCTTTCCATCCCTTGGATTGTTTGTCTGTTGATGATTGTTGGGAGGTGTTCATTAAGAGTGCGTTTGTTGATCGAGATCCTGAGGATTGTCCAGGCTTGGTGGAAACAGGTAAGAAGATTGTCAGAAAATGTGGTGGTTTGCCTTTAGCTGCAAAGTCATTGGGAGGTCTTCTCAGCTATGAGACGGATGTAAATGTTTGGAAAGAAGTCTTGCAAAGCAACATATGGGATTCAGGTGGGCAAGGTGATGGGATCATTCCCGCTCTTAGGCTCAGCTATCTTCACTTGCCAAGTTATCTGAAGCAGTGTTTTCTTTATGCCTCTGCATTTCCCAAAGATTTTGTATTTAGGAAAAATCACATAGTCCAACTGTGGATGGCACAAGGATTCGTCCATTGCAAGGGCAGTAAACAAGCTGAAGATGTTGGCGACATGTATTTTAAGGAATTAGTGCAAAGGTCATCCTTTCAATACTATCCTGGTCTCCATGTCAATAAAGAAGATCCATGTTTTGTGATTCACGATCTCATTCACGATCTAGCACAACACATTTCAGGGCAAGAATTCTTCCAAGTGGAAGGAGATGGCCATGCACATGTTCCCTATCTAAACACTGTCCGCCATCTCTCTGTAGTTAATCAAAAGCTCGAGGCCCTAGAAAAGACACTGTTGAGTGCGCCGTGGGCCATCAGAACACTTTTGATCAAAGCGTCATTGGGGGATTTGAGGTTCCCAGGCCAAATGTTGCAACTTCTACGGTCTTTGAGGGCACTGGATTTGAGTTTTTTGAGACTAAATGAACTGCCAGATCCAATTGGCAATCTGAAGCACTTGCGCTATCTCAATCTTGATTACACTGGTATTGCAAGCTTGCCTGATGCTATTTGCAAGCTCTATAATCTGCAGACCCTATCCATGTTATACTGTAGAAGCCTTACAAGGTTGCCTAGAGATTTCAAAAACTTGATTAACCTACGGTGTCTCAAGATTGAAGGAACTAGTATTGAATTTATTCCTAGAGGCTTTGGCAAGCTAACAAGCCTTCGTGCACTGGATGAATTCCGGGTGGGATTTCGAAAGCACCCAATCTCTGATGAGGATCTCCATGGGTCAACAGTGGAACAGCTCCACTGCCTGTCACTCGAACCTTCAAACGAGGAATGTGGTGGAATAGAAGAGTTAAAAGACTTGGTTTATCTGAGGGGTAGACTTGAGATTTCAAACCTCCAATGCGTGACGAACATTGCAAATGATGCTGCAGTCGCTGATTTGAGAAATAAGCAAAATGTCAGGGAACTACTTCTCTCTTGGGGACGTGAAAAACCAGCCTCATCCCCTGTGCAAATGCAAGTGCTGGAGAGCCTCCGACCTCCCAACAATCTTGAGGTGTTGAGAATATGTGGCTATGATGGTCCGAGACTTCCGTCTTGGATGGCAGGTGATCCGTCGCCCCTCTCCAAGCTCGTGCGACTTGCCATAGACATGTGTAGGCGGTGCACATGCCTCCCACCACTTGGGCAACTCCCATCCCTCAAGTACCTTGAGGTTAGCCGCATTGGCGCATTGACGGCCTTGGGCCCTGAATTCTGCGGCCAAGCCAGAGTGGGATTCCCAGCACTAGAGGAGCTGGTATTTTCTTACATGGATGGATGGGTGACATGGGAACCGGCCGCGGAGGGAGGAGATTTATTCCCTCGCCTCCGTCACCTATCGTTGATCTATTGCCATTTGGAGTCGATGGTACCTCTGTACCTTCTCCCAGCCCTCGAGGAGCTTCACATATGGGATTGCCCAAAGCTCAGGTCTATTGAGCTCTGGGGCGGCCCTCCTCCTACTGGACCACCCCCGCTCAGAAAGATGACAATAGTAAAATGTCAACAGGCCCACTTCTCACCAGAGGATGACGACGACGAATATTTGTTGTTGCCACCCACGCTTCAATATTTAGCCATCGAGTATTGCCCTTCACTCCTGGACTGGTGCGGGAGAGGCGGAGGCAACAGGCTTGCTCACATCCCCAATGCTAAATTCTGGAGGAAAGGTACAACACTAACCGAGATCCCCAACGCTGGCTTTCCTATGTTTCTCTTTGCTTCGACGCATGATTAGTAATGTTTATTGTTTCCTGTTTGATATAAAACTTCAACGACATTCTTGAGCATGACTATATTTCCATTGTGTCCTTCGCTGTGCTTCCCCTCATTCAGCACGAAGTGGTACGATAATAGTGACCACGTTGGAGCCGAAAGTGAAGGACGGCCAGTTGGTGCTCAAGTATGCCGGCCACCCGTCGTCCCACAGAGGAGAAGTGATACTGCGGCCTCAGGAGTCGGGAGGATGAGGAGGGAGATTGATGCAGTTGATTGAAGTGCAACAACAACAAGCGACCATCACCTTCCCATTGCTTAATCAATCCATTTCAATTTTAAGATTTGTTGTTGTCTTGCTTTAACCACTTTACATTACCAAATTATTAGGCAACATTTACTATTTTTTAATAGCCTATGTTTCCGGCCTTTCCCATACAGTGGAGTTGTTGTGCTTGGGAATGTTTTAAATTTGCTCATTTAAACGAAATAAAACACTGCTTTATTTTATTAGTTTTCTAACGTATGTATAAGGATGTATGCAACAAACGGCCACGTCCTGGTACCTCTTTTCTCTGGAATCCATACGGCATGGGCTAAAGGTTGTGGTAGTGATTCACTCTTGAAATTAATCTACAAAAATGCACACATTTGCTCTCCATAGTTGCTATCACGAATCATTATTTGAAACGGAGAATAACAAAAAAGACTTTTGCAAATGTAACTCTTTACCAGTTGATTCATAGAATTATTTTTTCTACTTTATTTTTATTAAGAAAGTCAGAACTATGATTTAATTCTTGTTTATATGAAACCAAGTCAAAAGCTGCAACTTTAGCATTTACTGACATTAAAATCTACTGTATTTGGGACACCACTTGGAGGAACAGGGTTATAACTTGTAAGGCGGAGGGCATCGTATGTAGACTGCATCATAGAGTTGGTCCTGATCCCACTACGTTTGCAACAAAGGGGTGTCCTTTGTTTGCCCTTAGGTCCACAGTGTTCCAACCTTCAATCCAATGTATATGGTTCCCCTTCCTATTTTCTTGCACACGTTGAACCATGATATATCCCAGGAAGTTGATGACAAATGGATACATTCTTACTGGACAAGGAGATCGCCCAACAGCATCTCGTTAATTTCCAGCAAAATTGCGCAGCCATGAATTTAAGTCGACGATGTTCCATCAAGGGGGTGCATCCTAACCAGCTGTAAACAATCATAAATAGTCATTTTTTAATATTTTTTTTGCGTTTGGTAAGCCGGCTTTTGAAATCAAGCAATTCTACATGGCAGTTTTTATTTTTTATTTTGGTTTACAAGGCAGGCTGACTGAAAACTAAAACACACGGGTTTGATTTCCAGTATAAAACCACTCCTGTCACCCCTAGGGTGTGTTTGGCAAAACTTTTATTGAAAAGTTACTTTTGATTTTCACTTCTTAGATAGAATGAGTTGAAGAAGAGAGGTTACAACTAATTTTGATTTGTTGCAAAAGTCAACTCTCTCATAACAACCACACTTTTTTTCTAATTTTGGAAGTTCCTCCTTTGTAGCTTTTACTTAGAAGTCAAAACAAAAGGAAACTACTACATAAATGACTTCTAAAATCCAATGACTTCCATAAAAAATAGTTAAATGAAAATGTTAGAGTACTTCCAAATAAAAGTTGCGCCAAACATGACCCTAATCTATAACTACATATTAGAAGCAAGAGTTTTCTTATCTATTCGAGACAGACATGTATGGATTTCCCACGCCGAACACCAGCCCAGCATTGGAATCATCGCGTCCAGCCCCTTCATCTTCTCTCGCCTTCTTACCCAGTAGCATTGGATTCCTTACCCTCGTTTATGTTAGAGCTTATTTAATTTGGTTTCGCTGTCTACCCGCAATGTCACCAAAATCAGGATTTGGGAGAAAATGGATCCAAAAAAAAATCTCAAGTCCATAAAAAATCTAAAAAAATCATAAAAAATGTTGAATGTGCATTATTTTTAATATACAATATAATTTTAAGATATAATATGCAAATTTAAGGATATATATTAGAAAAATGAGTGAGTTTGTTTTATAAAGGTTTTTTTTTTCTTGTAAAATGAAAATATGTTTAGATGAAAAAAATATGATTAAATCATGATTTTTTCAAAAAATCACAGATATATGTTATATTTATCCTGTTCTCCCCTTATGTTTATAGCTCTTTGATTCTAACTTCCGGTCACTCAATTTGCACGGCACCTCTTTCTTCATCTTCTTCTTCTTTTTTGATATTTTTATACTTTAAGCCGTAAAATGTAGCATATTTTATGTTTTAACCTTTCTAATCTGATATTTATAAATAAACCCTCACAATCTTGTATAATTGGTGAAAGGCCCCTAAAAATTACAAAAAACCCCAAGGGTGTTACAAATAAGCCCCCTAAAAAGGGCTTATTTCGAAGAAAGTTGTAATTATGAGACTTATTTGTAAATAGTGTGATTAGGAGGACCTTGTTGTAATATCAAAAGTTTATAAAGGCTGACAAATAAAAATCCATTTGAACCTCTTTTGTTAATATACATTCTACTTTTGGTAACCATTGGTGTTAAAGTTATGGCTCAAAAGCTTAAATGTTGGCATCATGGATTAAAAAGTTTATAAATAAGGTTATGAGATACTAGAAGCTACCATCCCACCTAGATCAAGATACCACAAGTTTCAATGTTTAAACTAAGTATGCATTATCTGACTTAATATGGTCAAAAATGTAGAATTCAAGGGTGCATGTATCTTTACATTTCAATTGATAAGCCTATTTCAAGAAACTGTTTAGCACACTTCAAGAGTGCAAAGCAACGAGCTTCTCTATGTGTAGGCTTAAACCCATTTCATGGCATTCATTTGAGTGTATGTTTATGCTGGAAATTATAATATCTTATATGTGGCACTAATTGGAGATGGTATGTTTGTCTGAAAGGTGAAATTTCTTTCTCAATTAATTTTTATTCGCTAACAGATCAAATAGCAGGTTTCGTACAAATCACATGTTTTATACGTGAACACTATTCTATGTAGTAAATCACATGTTTTGTAGTAAGACCTAAATAAATAATAGCACATTGGATATTTTCTTATTAAGCATGATGGCTGGGATGCAAAAAACTATTGCTTTTTGGACATGATTTTTAAGAATTTGAGGCTTTTTCATTGTCCTTTGTTTGCTTTTTAATACCTATGTACAAAAAAAATATCTAATTACGGCTTAAGCAAAGAAGTGTTACAATTTGCGTTGTTCAAGCCCAGAGTTTATTACTCAAAAAGTCTTCCTTCCATATCCATACTCCCTATATCTCTGTTAGGAAACCAGATTTGAGAGGCTTCATCAAACCCATTTCTTTGTGAATCCAAAGAAAGCTCTCTAATATTTAAGCTCATGCAAAAGGGAGTCCCCTAATGTTAGAGAACTCTCCTGTCTAACCAAATAATAGATAGGAAAATTCTAAAAATAGTTTATTTTGCACTATCTAGCCTTTTATATTTTACTCGAGAAAATTGCATTTTAGGTTGTATTAAAACTCTAAGCATCACTTTGATATCAGAATGGGTCATGACAAGATCATATATTCGGGATTAAAGAGTATTTCACTTTGATAGAGGGACAAAATTCAACGCCGAATACCAAATTCTTGGTTGTGGGGTGGAATTGCTTATTCACCTAAATCTGGAAATATGTAATTCTGACGCAGAATAACTAATTCCTCCAGTCAAAGCAGAATTAGTCTTAGTCTTAGAATACATGGCCTTATTATTTTCCAACTCTGCAAATAAAGTGGAGCTAATGATTTCTTAAAAGAAAGGGCACTACCTTCATAATCTGATTTTTATTAGATTAATTTTATTTAATGGTCTATTAAACTTAGTGCAGTTCAATAATTTTCTTCATCGAAATGCACCCTTCAGTGATAAATTAAATTAATTTAGGTTCATTGTCTTTCTATATAGAGTAAAGCTCTTTGGCAATTTCCTCCATTGACACTATTAGAAAGGTGTTTGCGTGCTAGGAATAATAGAACTTTATCTTATTGCTTAATTATGCAGTCGTGAACTGATATCTAATTGAAATCTTTAGTTCTTGTGTTTGGCTTAAGGATCATTAAACTTTGCAAGGATTTTTGTATAGGGTAGATCTCATAGTTTCTTTTGATTAGTGTCACTTATATTTTCTCATACATCAATTTAGTTTTTATTAATTTAATAGCTACCTCTATTTTCTTTACTAAAAGGTGCACTTATAATTAATCTGATTGTCTAAGGTGTCTTGCCGTTTTTTTTAACACATCTCTTAACCATGTGCAAAAGAAAAGGAAATTTAGTTTTAAGGTACATATGAAATTTGTGTACTATTTGAATATACTTTGTAAAGGGCACACTCGGATGTTCAGATGTCAAGAAGAGCGAAAAAAGAAGTGAGAGCTTCATATATTACATTAGAGTGACGATGTCTTATTATGTTCGGTGCAAAAGCCCAACCCTTTCTTTAACTAGTAAACAACCGGTTCGGATCGTTGTAGTTTCAATCCTAGTGAATGTTTTGCCTGTGCTGAGGTTGTTCGCTAGCTTCATAAACGGCTCATCATTCTTACATGTGATACGTGATTAATTGTCAAAAGCTTTGGATTGATTTCAAGAGATTGATGGATTATTTTGGTATAATAATTCCTACTAGGGCTGTCAACGGTTCGGGTCTGGGTAGACCCATGCCCAAAGTGAATAGACCCGGACCCGGTTCATACCCAATAAGGGTAATGGGTAAATGGGTAAATGGGTCGGGTCTTGGACTTGCTTCTTATTTATTCGATGTTGAAAGATAAATAGGCTTGGTATAGAATTTATTTATCTTAAATCTCTGTGTCAGATAATTTAGTTTGATTTTAGGTCTAAATTTCCAGAAATTAGCTCACAAATTTTTGCAATGTATGACAATAGAAAGTTTAATGGGTAAACGGGTATATCCAGACCCATAACTAACGGGTCCAAACGGGTCTGTTAACGGGCCTGGACCCATTTTGACAGCCCTAATTCCTACGCTTTAATTTCGTGGGTGATTGGGGAGCCAATATTTGAATTCTCTAATTGCGTAATTACTGAGATGAGATGGTCAATGAAAATAATGTTACATCGAGGCAAACGTGATAACGTCAAAATTTATAAGCAACTAATGTCAAGTTTTTGGAAAGTCTTCAGAGCAGGCATTTATCTCTCTAATGACTTTTTGGATGTGGCAAACATTGTAAAATGTCCTTTAAACAATCAGACGGCGCACAACTGCTAACAAAAAAAATTATCAAGCTTCAGGACTACTCAATTCAACATCTGTACCATTTGATTGAAGATCGGGCAGTTAAAAGAATAACAAAAGAGTATTGTGCGCGCATGTGATTCAACCCTTCAAACCGTGCGTCCACGCAATTCAAACCGTCAGATTATGCAACTGCGTGATCCAATAATGCAATAGGCATTACTTTTCATTATTTATTAACGAATCACATTTGAGGAGCATGAAAAGTAACTTAACCTCTCAAAACAGGATGTAAAGTGATCTCAAAAGTCAACATGCCAAACAAAATATTCAATTTAATTTTCAGCCGTACAAAGTTTACAATTTTAAAATTCTTTAAATTTCACCGATTTTAAAACCAGAAAATTACGACCGTTTACGGCACACCAAATAACATCCAACCGACGTTAAAGTTTCTCAATGACCGGATAGCACGCTCTTGGTGCACTAGAAAAGAATGAATCGAATGGAAAACGCACCACTTTCAGAAGTGTGGTATAATACTAAGCTCATCCATAGCCATCTGATCCTTTTTCTCTTTGAAAGTACTGCTTCATGTTCCGGTTAAAGGAAGCCCACCAGTTGAAAATCCCTCTCAACTCAATGAAGATACAAAAATCATCAAAACTGAAATCCACATCCCACGGCGGAATTATAACAGCATAAGGTTTGCCAAATGATCAATTACTTGCATCGCACAACCACCAAGACCATGGGGCAAGTAAAAGTTTCAAGAATAATGTCCGTTGATTCATCCGTTTTAACGGCACTGGAAAGGAAACAGCAATGAGCACATGAAAACCAGAACAAAGCTAGCCCCAAACAAAAGGATGTTTTATAAATAATAGAACAGTCATTGGATCATTAGTTTCCCAGAGAATCGTCATAATCCATCATCCTGGGGTAACTTATTGGAAAGCTCAAGAAAAAGGCAATCCGGATTCCAGGAGCAAAACAAATCAACAAGATACTTTGAACAACGGCTGTCGTTTTTTTTGCATCAAAGAGGTGGAGTTCATAGACATCAGCCTGTGAGTGCCGCGGCACCAGAAATAATTTCACTAAGTTCTGTAGTGATTGAAGCTTGACGGGTTCTGTAAAAGGAAAGAAACGCCACCAGTTAGAGCATACACCAGCATGCTGAGTATGTCAAGCTATTGATGCCATCATACCTGTTATAACTTAGGGTAAGTCGATCAAGCATTTCGCCGGCATTTCTACTGGAGCTATCCATGGCAGACATCCTAGCTCCAAGTTCACTGCAGGCATTTTCCAAAACTGCATTGAACAGAACCTGAAAAGTGAAGAAGGGCAAAATTATTGATAAAGAAATGAATCTCACACTGTTACTTAAAGTCAGCTGCACCAGAAAAAACATGGAGATCCAGAATTTATTAAACCTGAAAAGAGATGCACTTGACAAACAAACAAACAATTAATGGGGAAAAAATACCAAAATTAAGGTTTTTTAAAGAAAAGATGTACTTAACAAATAACAAAAAAACATTGGACAAATAATACTGGAATTAAGGTTCTCTTTTTCTTAACACAGCAAAAACCATCACTGCCCTTCCACATGGGAATCAAACCTCCAACCTCCTGGTGGAAGATTCAGGTGCTCTCATAAGCTGTAATGGTAGGCTATACACTGACTGGTGATCCGGAGAACTGCTTTCTGGAGCTTTGTAAGACTCTTCACTCGGTCAAACTTCAACGTCTTGAGGCTGACAAGAGACTTTGGAGTTGGGAACCCGGTGCGTAGTTTTCAGTTAAATAAGTTTCCAGGATTCTTAGCTTCAAAGGTTCTCAAGTTTCTTGGGCCACACTCATTTGGAGGAAAGCATGGCCGAACAAAATTAGAATTTTTATGTGGAAACTGGTGCAAGACAGATTACCTTCCCTGAGCCGACTTAAAAAGTTCAACCTCAACACGAGGGTCAACTGCTTCTTCTGTGGCTTATTTACAGAGACCACTGACCATTTATTCTTGCAATGTGGCATCATCTCAGCCGTGTGGGAAACCTTGTTTGCCTGCTTGGCTTTGAATTGGACACAGCCACTAGCTCTGATTCCATCATTTTTACGTGCAGTGACCTAAACAATCCAGAACAGAGAAAGAAGTTTGGACCATACTTGTAGGAGCTTTTCTTTGAGCCATTTGGAAGGAGAGGAATTCTAGATGTTTCAACCATTCATTCTCATCTCCTTTCCTCATCATTTGACACCATTTCATTACTCTGATCGACAATTGGAGAATTGGCTTTCACAATGCTAGGACTGTGTAGCCTGAGATTATTTCTTCTTTACTTCCATGGAGATCCTTTATCATGTAATGGGATTTTTGTAAGGGTTTTGGGATTTTTGCTTCTGTATTACTGGTAACCTCCCTGGTAACCAGTTGTCCACTTGACGTGATTTTCTCCCTAATATTAACCGTGGCTTTTGCACCTTCCAGAAAAACAACTGTGGCAGTTCTCATTGTAACTATAAACATAACAGAGCAATATTTTAGAGCCACACCAAATGACAAGACCTAGCAGCATAAAGCTCAGAGAACTTACACATGAAAATTGGAACTCTGTGAGATTCTGAAGAATTTCTGCTTTTGTTTCCCCTCCTTCTATTTCGTAGGAATCTAAGTCACCAATCTTCCCCCCAGCCTCTGACTCTCTCTCCACGACCTGAATGTATACAGAGTTGATTTACCATCCACCATCAGCAAAAAAAAAAATGTCAAAAGATCTGAACGAAGTAAAGCAACGAAGACATACATTACCTCAGGAGATAAGATAGTTGAAATTGTTGGCACAAATGAGACAACAGAATGAAACTTGTTAAATACTATCCTCAATGAATCAAATTCAACATTCTTCAATATGTCATCTGCAAGGACAGAAACCTGAGACAACAACTAAACTAATTACCAAAGGGTGAACAGAGAAACGTATTTATTAGCAACTAGTTGACAATAATTACGACAAATTCAAGCAAATTTTAAACCCATTACTTCGTCGATTCAAGAATCAAGTAACTTGTGTGAAATTCAAACAATGATCACTCGCAGATATAGATTTCATTATCAACCAAAGAAACTTGTGGTGAGCCCAATAGTAACAAGCAATTGAAAATTTGGGTGATATCCAGAAGACAATCACATGCAAAAAAAACAAGGATAGACTTTCTTTCATCCGCTTGTGTGACTCACATCTAGTATCTCAGGTTTAAGCCAGTAACTAAATTTTTACATCACCAAGGAGTAATTTGAGAAAGGTCTGCAGCAGTTTCATTGTGATCACACAAGGGAAGGAAAAGGAGGAAACTGTCACCTAGTAGTGACGTTGGTATTTTGGTTGATGACAAAGAGCATGATGACACTTTGAACTGATTCTGCATTCCAACAAAATTTGGTCAAAACTAACTCCCATGCAGATTGCTGATTATTACAACTGCTGCTTAGCCTGCAATGATGCCATTATCATTATCTGGGTAAGCAGTGTTTTCTAAAAGAGAAGACAAGCAGCTTCCAATGACTCATCCACGTTTTCACATCTATCTGGAATGTTTGAACTTCGATCCTTGTTCCGACTCCAAACAAAGACCACCGAACCGACTAGGACCTTTGCCCCCAAGGCCTAACTCATTAAGCCCCAGCTGTTCAAATCACATGTATTCGCCCAATTCCATATGGATTGTCAACTACCCCCATTCTTCAAAATATTTCCTTTTCATTTCATTTCATCTGTGACCCGAATAAATTGTACTAATTGGCATCTGGAATACAGTATGTTTTAAAACAACATTTCAGAATGAACCATGAGTGCAAAGCATGTCAACGTCCCTGTGGAAACATGACTCTTACTGTCCTAAGAAGAACAATACAACAAGATTCTTCTGGAAATAATAACTTGATGAATACACAACAGACAGACACTTAAGAAGGCGGCCCAAAATTTTTTCCCGGCTTGAAATGCATTTCCCTCAATCAAACTGCTGAGCTGTAGACTGAATCTCCTCAACTATCAGATGGAAAAAATTTACTGTAAACCAATCACCATCAATTATCCAAAAGGAAAATTCATCTTCATCAGTTACACATGGCATCTACCAAATGTAGTTGGGCTTCTTAAATGATTTGTTCTATACACATCACTATCGGATGCAAAACTTATGACTGCTCTACATATACCCTCTATTTGTAGAAAGATGCATCCTCAAACTTTCCCCAGCTCATGATTGTTCATGACTAATGATGCCCAGCAAGGCTGTCCAAAATACATTAACAGGGATTCAAGGAATTTTTAAATCCAACCAATGGATCACTAGATACCATCATCACTATTAGCAATCTCAACCATCAATAAGCAACTACAGTATCCATTGCCGGTATTATTACCCGTTATCTAAGACAAAGGACAACTTGCTTTAATTTTGTTGCCTTATTATCCTTACCTGATTCCTGATAAAGTTGGAATGTCACCTTGATAATTTCCCTCCATAATATCTGTAATGACCTAATCAGCTAACTAACTCAACAACTATGCTAGTTAGTAAACTTCCTAAGAAGGTCACCCATCTTGAGACTTCTCTCAACCAAGCACGCTTAACTTCGGAGTTCTTTCCAACTTGAACTGCGAAAAATGATTAGTCGGTATTATTAGTAGTTTATAGATTTAGTCTATTTAACATAGTCTTATATGGGGTATTACAATATCATGCCTCATTTCTCAATAACTAAATAAATAAATGTGATGGAGCTCCATTGGCTTGAGATTTGAGCTTGTTTTACAAGGTCTCAAGTTCAACTCCTTACAACAATAACCATTGTATGCATCATACTAAAGGTCCATACTGCTTGTGTTTGATCCCAAAATGTCCATGACCTTCAAACCTGTCCAGTTCCTCAAGCAGCCAGCAAAACCCATTCCATTGTTGTTGCTCCCTGGAGAAGGGGGTAGCCAGTCTCCCAATGAGGTGAACGTGAAGTATTTCCAATCTGCAACAGCCCAATGGCAGCACACAAGTTAGCCTTGGTCAACTGGCAGTAGGTATAGTCTCGGGAAAGTCTTCTCCTTTACAGCTAAGCAAGAATGATAAACACAAACACGCACACACACACACGCACACACAAAAAATAGGAAGTATGGGAATACAGTATAGTGGCGTGCTGTATGAGCTGCTGCACTTGGAGTAGGGTTAGTTGATGATTTTATTTATCTAATTCTAAAGACTGTAGCTGTTAAATGTGCCTGTTAGGTCTTTTTTTTTTAAGGCAGCAAATGCCGCTTTCATTCATTGATAGTAAAAGAAGTTTACATAGATAGGAAAAGAAGAAAAAAGAACTCAATATATGTCCACTAAGATAGTAGACATAACATGCAACACAGGACCCTCTCAGCACAAAATAAAACCCCAAAAGGAAGAATCTGTCTTCACAAACACCCTATCAGGTAAAGACAGATTTCCATCGTACAAGTTTGGAAATAAGTATAGAGTCTTGAGTTTTTAATCCCATGTCTTCTAAAATTCCATTCTTGAAAATAGAAGATGCAGTTCCCAATAATCCCTGCTGGACACGAAAGTTGGCTGTTAAACATCCTGGAGTTTCTCTCTCTCCATATGGCCCACAACATAGCAGGTAGCAAAGAATCCCACACTTTATGTTCCTGCTGAATTGGACAAATCTGTTTCCAAGTAGAAAACAAAGTGCCAACCGACTGAAAGCAGCCTTGATTCCTGCCTAAAATTTTGAAAAAGGCCTTCCAGATAACATCCACAATGCCACAGTTAATGAATAAATGATCCAATGTCTCAACGAGAATTCCACATAATGAACAGAGTCTTTTATATGGAGTCAAGAACCTAAGTTTCCTAAGTTTATCACCCGTAGGTAGTCTGCCCCAAACCACTTTCCACAAAAAAATTCCAATCTTAATTGGGAGGAATTTATGCCTAACTTGAGAAGCCCAACTGACCTTGACTCCTCCTTAGGATAAAATCTTCATTGCAGATCTGACCGAAAATAAGCCTTTTGAGTCCCATCTCCAACACTTGATGTCTTTCCTCTCATTTAATCCAAGAAAACCTTGGAGTAACTAATTAAGCTGAAAGAATTCTCTTTCTTCTTCTATAAGAAAATTTCTATAGAATCTAAAATCCCAGAACTTCCCTTGAGATGAAGATATCTGCAACTCACTGATAAGTGCACTTTTATTGGCTGCAAGAATGTATAGATTTGGAAATCTATCCTTGAAAGCTCTCCCCTCCTTCCAAGCATGTTCCCAAAATTTAACGGTTTGACCATTACCTACAACAATGGAAGTGGTTGTAGAAGTCCAAATTATGTATAATATGCTTCCACACATTTGACACTGAACCTCTCATCTGAAAATCATTAATCCGTCCTTCATTGTGTAAAAGATATTTGCTTTGAATGATTCTAGCCCAAATGGAATGATCATCCCTCTCAACTCTCCACAACCATTTTATCAAAAAAGCCTGATTAATACTCCGGATTGAAACTAAACATGCTCCCCCCTCCTTAGTGTTCCTGCAAACAAAATCCCATCTAATATGATGACCTCCTTTCACTTCTGGCTTCTTACCTTTCCAAAAGAAAGCTGCTCTAATTGCCTCCAACTTCTTGCACACAGTTTTAGGGATAACAAAGATAGATAGAAAATAATTGGCCAAGGTAGAGAGCATTGTTTTGGATAAAATTCATCTCCTCCCTGCAGATCGAAGGGAACCTTTCCACTCCTGAAGCTTAAGTTCAAATTTCTTGATCAGAGAATACCAATGAGAGCATTTAAGCTTCCTATCTGAAAGGGGAAGTCCGAGATATGTAATAGGAAAAGAAAGAGATTGCATATTAATCAAATCTAAAATATATGTCCCTTTCTCCTCTGAAACATTAACTCCCACCATTTCACTTTTAGAGAAGTTAACTTTGAGCCCAATAACAGCTTCAAGGATTTTCAGCAAAATCTTCAAATTGACAATCCTATCTATCATCATGGAAGAAAATAGAATAGTATCGTCTGCATATTGAAGGTGAGAAATCTCTTCTGCCATTCTTCGAATCTTGATACCTTCAATAATATGACAGTCCTTAGCTCTATTCCACATGGAACTCATGACCTGACCCACCATAATAAATAAAAGTGGTGATAATGGATCACCTTGCCGCAGACCACGTGAGATGCCAAAGTAGCCATATGCAGCTCCATTAATTAAAGTGGAGAATTTTGTTGTCCCAATACAGCAAGATATCCAGTCTATCCATTTTTTATTAAAGCCCATCAGCTGCATAACCCGAAACAAGCAGTCCCAATTTATTCTATCAAAGGCCTTTTCGAAATCAATCTTGTATACCATACATTCCTTTTTCCTACTATTTTGATCATGAATACACTCGTGGGCTGCCATGAAATTGTCAAGTATAAATCTGCCCTGAATAAAAGCTGCTTGATTTGAGTCTATCACCTTCCCAATCACAAGTTTCAGTCTAGAAGCCATAATTTTGTAACTTCCATTTAGTAAACTAATAGGCCTGAAGTCACTTAAACCTTCTGCATTTTCTTTCTTAAGAATAAGCACTAAAAATGTTGAATTGAGACACTTTATCTTCCAAGGTCTCCTTTCAAATTCTTCGACTGCTGCCATAATATCAGCCTTGATGACTTTCCAAAAATGCTAGTAGAATCCCATTAAGAAACCATCTGGTCCCGGAGATTTATGAACATCCATGCTGAATACAGCTTCTTTAATTTCCATTTCAGAGAAAGGTCTAATAAGATTTTCAGCCGCCTGTTAGATCTTTCTTACTTATTTTCTCTTCATAGGTTTTTTCACTTTCTCCTTGGAGTCATATCATGCATATCATGTCCAGTTTGGAGGCACCTCAATTCTTTATACCAAAAGATATATCACCTTTGTTTATTATTGTAACAAACTTTGCCATACATCACACCATCAAGAAAATGGCCTCCCAGGATTGATAAATAACAAGAACAATATATTAAAATTTACTAAAAGGTAGGCAGGGAACCAAAAGTTCACTCTGTTATTGATGAACTTGTACAGATAAATGCATTTGAAATTTTGAACTGCAAAACCCTAGAGTAGACATGCTATCATGAAGATTTAGAAACCACAATCTGTGATTAAAATGTTGTTGTTTATCACAAACATATAAGTTTGCTATTGGATTATAAAGGAAACAGGAAAATCTTTCAAAGTAAGGGAACAGTTTCTACAAAATTTACGATACAAGAACAAATATATAACTGTGGACAAGAAAATAAATACCTGTGCATAGTTTAGAGGATTCTTCTGTATCTCTGTTATGGAGAGTTCAATGTCCTTCTTCGAGTCACGAACCAATTGAACCTTTCCCTTTTCTCCCAAAACAACATATTTTGTTTCCTTCTCTGGCCCTATATTGCAAAATAACACTTTTTATTACTTGTTTACTACAACAACTAGAACTTCCCTTAATGGACAGCTGCTTCAAGATCAGTACCAGATGTTAACTTGAAAAGAGCCTTGCTGACTTTGACCGATGTCGAGTTGATCCCACCACAAAGACCTTTGTCAGATGAGATGGTGACAATGACATTCTTCTTTACATCAATACCTGAAACAGTGACCCACATTTATAGAGTTGCAACTTCAATATTGGAGCTTAGTCTGTCATTTGCCATTAAAAAGTTAAGACCATCATCAAATTGATATTCAAGGTGGCATAGGGTCAACACAAACAACTGAGGAAAATTCCATTAATTGGGATGTTAAGCATGGAAGAAACATAAGAACATGAGAAAGATATACATGAAGCCCTTAGGGAATACAGTTCAGCATGCAAAATACAGTCAATATCATGATGACATGGCAGTCAGTGCTAGAGATCTAGAATTCTGTCATATGGCTGGACCAGAAACAGTAAATGATATAACCACATTTGAATTATATAATATGGTTTCCTTACAACAGTAACAATGTTAGTGGAAATGCAATCACATACATGCAATGAAAATAGCCTAGTGATTTTAATCTCTTTAGCAGGGCATAAGTGAATTTGGTGACAATCATGTATCTGATTAAGTAGATATCTGGTGCTCATAAAAGATGAGATATAGTTATTGCTCAAATTCCACCCACATGGATCAAATGAACTTTTTCACCTCGAAAGTACTTAAACAAAACCACCATGATCCCTTTAACAATAATGAGGGGGTAAAAAGAGTCTTGAGACTGCCATAACTCCTTAACAAAAAAGGAGGGATAGAAAGAGTTAAAGTGAATGTTCTTTTAAGGAAAAATCTAATGTACATAAAACACGATCCCCACCAAGGCGTCATTTTACTGCCTTAAGTTTAGCGATGAATGCCCATCCACTTAGTTAATCAATGTCTTTGTGATTCAGGATACACACAAGCCTAAAATAATAGCCTCAAAAACAAACTTAACTTCTCGGATGGTTTATCCTCTTTCACTTAACTTCTTGGATGGTCACATCTTCTTTAATTTATTTCAATTAACCTATATGCATCAGATGGTCTCATCTTCTGTCATCCATTTCCAAAAGCGTACTGATTTCCTACATTCCCTAGTATCCTCTGTCACTGTAAAGAAAGTATTCTCAGTTCTCAACCTTGTATCAAAGTTTAATCTTGTATACACCCAAAAACTTTCCTAATTCCAGCCAATGCTCACATTCCAAAAGTGATGATCTTTCGCCACATTGCACATGAACAAAATTTTCTGTATCTCTGTTATCCTTAGTTGATGCAATATGCATGATAAGTGCTCGTGCAGTTATCATCATTCATGCCCAATAAAAAATTCTAGAATTCAAATGCTGAAGTTCAATAATGTGAAATTCTAATAGATGACATTCTTGTAGAGCTCTGGTTCACACAAGTGAAGCTTATAGAAAATTGCATTGCTAACAGGCACAAAGATGAGATGAAAAATGGGCCACAAGATTAGAGACATGTCATCAAGTCGGGTTGTACTTCATAAATTAGACTGAGCTTCATTAAACATGATGAGCATCCAACTATTACCAATTTGCATAATATCACTTAATAGGCACTTTATAAATTATAATCAACAATAAGAAACAGCTACAAGATATTGGTCAACAGCAGATCAAGAGACATCACTTGATAACACAATGGATGAACCTAGAGGGATAAGACAAAGGGTAATAAAAAAGGCAGAAAATAACATCATAATATATATATTTGCTCATGAAAGTTTGCTTTACATTGTGATAGTTATACTGGTAAAGATCGCAAGATCTGAAAGTTTTGATGGCAAACGAAGTTGCTTTTCATCAATGAAAGTAGATCTAACAGATCTAACTTGAGACTTAGAAGCAGGAAACAAAATCGGCTCTTGTTATGGTCAAGGCATTTGACCATTATTATCTATTCTCTTGGATATTAGTCAACAAGTAGCGATCCCCTTTAGACCAAGACAACATAATGTATGTCTTCAAGAGCAAAAAGGATGCAGTAAAAAAAAAAGATAACACCAAGTCTGGTATGTCTAGATATGGAAGCAAGTGACAGTTAGCGAACATAGTCAACATACACAAATATATATATATATATATATATATATATCAAGAACAAATCATGTTGTACTGTGCTGGATCGGCATAGACATAGTTGCAAGGTGGTAAGGCAACGCAAGGCATGCTCGAGGGCCCCGAGTGTCTGAGCACTTAGGTGCCTGCCTATGGTGAGGACACCCGCGCACGGACCCGTTTCAATCCGACCCGCGTCTACCGTCGGAGGAGGACAACTGCAGCGTTCCCAGCATCTTTATGGCTCGACGACGGCTCGTTATTGGACTGACTTGTATTTATTTTGATAAGGATACAGTGGAGACTTGTGTACGGCCCATTATGAGGCCCAGTTATCTGTTTTCATTTTTTGGTATTTTCTACACGAATTTTGGCTTATTATTGTAACAGGAGGGTCATTTTAGTCCTTGGTTATGCTAGGACTCATTTAAGGACTTGTAATCCTCCTCGGAGGTATTGATGATGGAATGAAAAGACAACTAATGCAGCAGCCAAGAAGGTGCGTGAGCATTCGGGGAGGTAGGGCCCTTGTGCCCTTGTCTTCTTCCTCAGCCTATCTTCCTTCCTGCCCACGTTGACCGCACGTCAATCTTTCTTTCTCCCTTCCCCCCGTCTGTTCCCCCTCATTGCCGCCCAACGCCAAAGCGCCCCCACGTGCCCGCCTCTCCACGACAACGGGCTTGGCCTCGTCGGCCACGCTCAAGGGAGCCGCTGCCCGGGACCCCACACCTCTGCGTCGCCATAGGGGCCCCTCGATGCCTGAGTGCGGAGCGGGACACACCGCCACGAGCAGCCCCTGTTTTCATGGTGTCGCGGGGTGGGATCCAGCCGTCGTTACATCGCCGAACGGGCCGCCCCTGGACGCCCGCGTGTTCAGCTACCCCTCCACGCACTCGAGACGCCAACATCACCGCGCCGGGGGGCGTGAAGCTCCTGCGCACGTCGCCACGCAGCTACAAGCCGCCTAGTGCCAATGCAGCCGCCGCTCAATCGCACCTCGCGCGATCACCCGCTCGCAGGTTGACTCTGTCAGGTGCCCAACACCGCACCCAGCAGCCCAAGCCATTCTGGTTTGATGACCGTGGGGCACGACTAGCTGCTGTGTGCCCAACCATCACGCCCCCGAATGTGCTCCCCGTTGATAGAGTTAACATTGTTCGTTCGATTCATCACCGGGTGTTCGCAAGTCGTTCCGTCCAAGGTTGTAGACCCCACTTGACGGTGGGTCGGTTAGTACTGATTGGATTCCTCCCGTCTGCTTGTTCGTTTATTATATGATCGATCTGGCTCCCATGTATGTGAGTAGGATCCTAGCTATTTGATATTCACACTGCCAGATAGCGAGTTTGAGTGGTCCGTCTCGGGGCCCTATTTCGAGTCTATTGTTCGTGTTGTTGCTGCCCTAGCTTTGTGGTAGTTCTCACTACCATCGGTCCTATCTATTTTATTCATTATGAGCGGACGATTCCCGAGTTGTGCGCTTGAGTTACGTAGTTGCTTTTATGGAAACATGGGACATTTGGCGATTATTTGCTATTCATTGTGATTCTCACGCTGATCTCGGATCCATACATTAGTTCGAGTCCTTATCGATAGTCGTCCCGCATCAGCCTAGGCGTACACTTCATGAGGAAAAAAGGTGGGAGAGAGGGTCTCTATGTGTGTGTGTGTGTGTGTCAAAGAGAGAGAGAGAGAGAGAGATGGCAGAGATGTTGAGGGGAATCGGAGACTCGCCACGGTTGCAGGAAGGCAGTGCCCTAGGCTCCAGGATCATGGAGATGGGATGGCCAATAATGGCAGTGGGCCAATGGCACATGCCGCGGCTCCAAACAACAGTGACAAGCCAATGGCGGCGATGGTACATGGTCACAGCAGCGGACAGCAGTGGCAAGCCAGAGATGATGACTAACCCATGACAGGGTTTCTGGAGGTGGATGCAAGATTATGGAAGGGCTTCATTGCATGTGGGGACTTAAATAGGATCTGTTCCAATTGGATCCTATTTAAGTGGCCCTGGTTGGGCTCAGGCGGTCCAATTGGGCGCCTTGGGCCATTTAAACAAGCACCTAGCACGCCTTTTTGGATTTTTGAAAGGCGCCCAAACTACTTGACCCAGAAAAAATGCCTTCTACCTAAGCGGCATCTAGGTGAGCAGCCGAGCACCTTGACAACCATGGGCACAGATCTGATTGGATCGGCCGATGCAACCAGTCAGCCTTTATCTTTCACCAACGTCAACACATGGATGCCAAGACTCTAACCTCTATACCCATCTCATCAACCACCATCACGAGAGTCTTCAAAAGGCAGGAACCTGTGATCTTGTACATTTCACAATACCAATTAGCAACAAATGTTCCCTATAAGATATTTGAGCTTTCAGTGCCCATTAACAACATAATACCCTTAAATGTAGAAAGGAAGTGCATTAAGACTGTGGCCTCAATTTCTTGTGGAGCTTGGGTGGTCAGGGAACAAGACACAATCTTGGTATGGGGTTGTTTTTTGACCTTTGAGGGCATATAGAGACTATGGTTGTAAATTTCTTTGTTTTAAATTTATGGTACCATCTGCTCCAAGAAAAAGACCATGGATTCCATTAAAATATTGCAAGTATTATCTATTTTGCTTCTCAGTTATCAGGACTACTAGATGAACGTCCATAGGCATTTGCTAGTGCACCCTTATTAGTGAATCAGGCCATTTGTTTACTTCATTGAAGAAGCCCTTATGCAATGCATGTCCTTTTGAATGGTTCAGCTGTAAAGAACATATGAATGATCCACTCCTTAGAATGAATATCCTTCTGAATTAATAAGTTGTAGACAAGGAAATTCCACGACATGCATATACATTTGTGGGGACATTGTAACAAACTATGTAATCAGAGGCGGGAGGCGACCGAGGCGAAGAGGGGTTCGCCTCAACCTCAAACACCTAGGCGATTGCCTAGGCATTTGAGGTGATGTGTTTTCTTTCATACATCACTATGAAAGAAGAAGATGGCAATATGAAGAAAATAAAGAAAACATTCAAGATAATTATGTGTAACACCTTGAAAAACATTGATCATGTCTAACATGTAATGAACAATTTGTATAAAGCACTCATATAAGTAGTCATGGTCTTAGGAATCATCAAAAATAAGAAAAAATGAGCCAGCATGTAAGAAAAAAAGAAATAAATGTGACAGCATATAAGGAAAAAAGAAAAAATTGTGGCAGTATGTAAGAAAAAGCCAGTATTGGACATTGTTAAACGAGGCATTTGACATTTGCAGTAATTAAGGATAGGAAAAATAGTCCCACACAATTAAAGAAGAAACAAGCATTTGGCATAGACCTCATAGAAAGTGCCTAGGTGACTGAGGCGAACATGAGGCGAGGGGAGGCATTCTTGGCTCGCCTCAGCCTACTTCATCACCTCGCTTGCCTTTGATAACATAGGTAACAAAAGTGAACTGATATACGTACTAGGAGTATCCCCGAGAAGTGCAGAAAATGGTTGCCACAGCCCACGTGAATTTTCAGTCCTCACTTGAACTGCCCTTAGCTTTGATGCTGCCACCATCTTCATTGCCTTTGTGATCTTCTGTATATTCTTAACACTCTTCATTCTATTTCTGACTGCATATCAACCAGTGACACGTGT
Organism: Zantedeschia hybrid cultivar; assembly: GCA_030544215.1. Lineage (NCBI taxonomy): Eukaryota > Viridiplantae > Streptophyta > Magnoliopsida > Alismatales > Araceae > Zantedeschia > Zantedeschia hybrid cultivar. Next base: position 79,522,308 of record JARZZO010000005.1, on the reverse strand, counting down.
GATTTAACATCCAATTATCATTTCCTAGGTTGGGCATCTTCCTCAAAATTAAGTCCTTTAAAAAAATGAGCCCTTCCGTTTTTACCGAGGTCTGAGGCGTAGGTGCAGGAATTTTACCTACTTGAGTGGAGATTGAACGCGTACCAAATGGAACCAAGTCCCTGCAGATTAAAAAGGATTCGGTTAGCTGCTACAAATCAACTGCAGTTCCAAACGCCCGAAACAACAAATGCACTCTTCTCAGCGAAATGCGACATGGAGAAGGTAAAATGGAGAGTAGTGCCAAGGCATCGTGTAAGTTGAGCCCCTACGCCATCGTTACTTAAGGCCATTACACAATCTCCACAAATTAAATCGCCATTTCTTTCAGCATCAACATGAAAACCCAAGAGCCGAACACAAATTTGGCTGCCAATCTTCGCAGACAACGCATAGTCAGAAAAATCGGAAAGAGGACAGGATTGCGGAAATTACTCAGATGAGATCGCCGAGCGAGCGGCGACGGCGGGGTTCGGCCGCGCCGGGGAGGAGATCAAAAACCGCCGCCCCTCCCGTCTCAAAGCCGCCATCGCCATCGTGAACGATCGGAGAAATCGCCTCTTCCTCCTCCTCAAGAGCTTTCGGCAAACCCTAGAACGCGGAGCGTGTCCTCGATTGGTGCTGCTGCTGATGGTTCGGCCGGGGGAAGAGGGGTGTGGAATCGCAAGTTGGCAACTGAGAAGTGGATCTCCGAAATTTTCCCGGAGCCTGATACGGGAACGTGTGCTCATTTTGCGGGTCAAAGAGCTCGAATCTGTTCCGGGCCGCTGGTTGCCGCTGGTGCAACCCGACCCGCTAGACCGTGATGAAGGGCCTAACCAAAATGTACGTTGATCCGCTGCCACGTTGTTTGTTGGTTCAGACGATACTCAGTAGTAATAGGATGAAATATTATGTATAAGTCAAAATTTATACTAGTTTGTTATGATATTTTTAAATTCTTTCGGCACATCCAGTAAAAACGATGTGTCTTTGTTTTGTTAGTTATTAATTGAGTCGAAAATTTTGAAGACGTAAACGATCCATGCCTACGATTTTAACATCATATGGGTTCTTGGGAACTGATGCGATCCCATCTTAATTTGATTCAAAAAAAAACCTGATCTTAATTTGCCCCAAAAATGTATGCAACAACAACTTCAACATTTATTCAGTTATTATTGATCAACTCGATAAGTATTAGGCTTAAAGCACTGGATTAATATTAAGACAATCAAATATATACTCATATTATATCGTCTAAGCCCAAAAAGAAGAACCATATTTTCTCTAGATATTGAAATGAGAATACTTGAATCATGGTTTTCTAAAACTATGATTTCTTAGAAAAGTTGAGCAAAAATCCCGGCATTGGAACTAGATTTAAAAAAAACCATTGTGCAGATATAAATGCTCACTCAATTCAATTCAACATAGGAAAATGATACAATAACACTATTTCCTAACACTATTTTGAGACGCCTAAGTGTCAATCACTTATTAAAAGATAGGACTATCAAAAGTGTAAGACAATTACACTTCTCTCTAATGTATGATTGCCACTTAACATATCAAAAAGTGGTTTTAAAAAATAATGTTATTGTACCATTTTCATAGACGTGATAGAACTAGGTGGTTGGCTCTAATGATAGAGGCTAACAAGCCCAACCATATGCCCCGAGCGGCCAGCCCATTCTGTTCACGTGTCTAGGATGCGATAATCCCCGTCATTGTCCTCGTTCTCCTCCTGTCGGAACCTATCATCCAAGCACCCTAGTTTGTTATATTGTTGGCTTCGTAAAGCAAGGATTCTAAGAATGTTTCCTTGCTTCGTCCATGGCAGAGGAGAAGAGACCCAAAGATGGAGGAGGTAGTGGAAGAAAGGATATCCTCTTTTACTACAAGTACATGCCTGTCCCAGACGTCCCCGCCCTTTCTCACCTCTATGAGTCCAATTGCCTCTCCCTCGGCCTCCTCAGCTGCATCTAGATCGGCCTCGACGTCGTCAATGTCACCGTGTGTGCCCCCTACCGCCTTTAATCCATCGGAAGGGCCTTGCTATAGTTGTTATTGTTCGATTTGCTGGATGTTACGATGTAATCCTTTAGGTAATCTCATGTGGGTTGGTTGGTGGGAAGTTGTCGTCATTGGAGGAGCGCATTATTGCGATGAAGTCTCACAGCTTGTTCGAGGGCACCGACTTCAAGCTCTCACCCCTTGCAACAGTTTCGTTGATGAGAGGATCGCCAAGGATGCTAGTCCGCGTCGCTCTCCATCGCGTTTTTAAGGTCATTACATGGTCTCTTCCCCTTATGATCTCATTTAATTCGCTTGAAAGAGACTGCAAATATGTCTTGCAACATCACTTGGGCAGCATACCCTTTTTGTTGGTTATCTTGCAACACCTCCTACTAGTAAGGTAGAGCACATTTTTCTACAGTATCATGTATGTTCTCAAGTATAATATTTAATGGGAACATGAGTTATATTCTATAGAATAATATATTTGGCGTTCTGATATGTGGATAGTGAGTAATGAGGGTGCTGAGAAGTAGCATTAAGGTGTTGACCAGCAAACAAGCATAAAGGGAAGTAAAAGGAAAAACGAACTTCTTGTTGGGATACATTGTCCTCTTTTTCCATCTCAGTAGTTTTTGTACATTTTTCAAAACATTATGGGTTGTAAAATTGAGCATTGTAAGTATTTGATGTTATGTCCACAAAATATGGAGTAGTTTCATGATGTCACATTACTAATTTTATTTGAACATAATGCTACTAAAAACTCAAATCATCCATTATTTGCCACTAGTGTCTCTTGATGTGGAAATCGTTGTCGTCTGCATTTGATTCATCCTATCAATTCGAGGTTTCAAAGTACCCCTTTTCCTTCTACTTGCATTAGATAAGGGTTTTTTTTTTTAGTTAAAATCATGGAAGGAAGGATCCATACGGATTAGATCAGATCGGTTGATTCGATCGAATGTGGCTTGGTCTAATCCGATCCCTACCCCGATCCCGTAATCTAAGCCCAAGATTGGGCAAATCAAGTCAGGATCTAATGATCCTGGGCACATATCAAATCCAAACCGACCTAAATGTCATGCCTAGTTTGAAAACTAACCATTGCTAGCCATTGGAGACCCACTCAATAGATTCCTATTGGCTACTTTAGGGTTTAGAGTTTAGGGTTTAAGGTTTAGGGCATCTTCTCTTCCTCTCTCTAAAATCTCTCTCCCTAACTCACTCATTCTCTCTCCTAATTTTCCTCATTTTTTTTATTATGTTCAACTTTGGGGGATGACTCCATAACATGGCTCCAGGGCAATCGGATGGCTTTCTATGGTGATTGGATCATCTTGAAAGTCCAAAGAAGACATGGCTCCAGGGCAATCGGATGGTTCTCCATCATTGTCAATGATATCTAGTGGAAACCATTATAGTAGATTTTGTATGTTGTATCATTATAGTAGATTGTTGTTGTCTTGTAATTTTTACATCATTTTGTTAGACTTCCATATTTGTGCTTTGAAGTATCACCATAGAATAGGAATTGGTACAATAAAAGAATCGATGAATTATGTGTGTTAAATGATGATTGCATTAGATGCAAATAATTCATCAATTTTGAGTGTTGCACATGTACAAATTTATATTCTTTTATAATGCTTCTATTATTTAAGAAATGATAAATATGGAAGTAAGATGAAAGAATGTAAATTTTAAGTGTGGGATCCGTTTTTTGTTTTTTATTACAAATTGTCCCAGACATTGTAAATTCATCTCTCTAAATCATGCATATTTTCTTTTTCTTTTACTTGGATTATATATATTTTTAGTTAAAAACTTACGATAGACTATAGATCTAGTTCAACTTATTGTGCAACAGTAGCTAGAAAAGAAAAATGTTGATTAGGTTTATCTTGAGTAGATGAAAATTTAAGTAATGGAGATGTTTCTATGGTGATTATAACATTGTTATGGCATAATGATTGGATGTCACCTAACCTCCACGATTGAACAATCTACTCCTCCTAAGGTGCACTAATGAATAAGTGGAGATCTGAGTCTTCATCTTTCAGCCTCCAGAAACACCCTTCACTAACTAAAAAGGTTTAGAGAAAGTGGAAGATGACAAAAAGCCTCAAAGGTGCTTTATGCACGTTCTCTCTCTAAAATATAATAAATTTACAATTCTATATTGGACAGTTGTGGACATAAGCCAATCAGCTTTTGGTACATTATAATTGCTCTATCTAGATTTTAGTGAAAGCGGAGCAGGAAGGAGGGAGAACAGGTGAATATGGAGAAAAGGAAAAAGATCTCAGGGATGATGAGAGTAAGCAACCACACTAATACGTGCTTCTCCTCTTCCTGTCCTTCTTATTGTCCTCCTCCTTCTTTGCTTGTCTTATGCTTATTCTCCTTAACAAATTATTCCATTAATAGCAACCGACATTGGGCTATTGAAGGGAAGAAAAAAGAACAAAAAATGCAGAGAAGTGGAATAAGGCAAAGTAAAGGACTAGAAAAAATAATCTACAAGGTTGTCAACAATATATTAGTGGAAGGCAACATGATGGCGGTAGAGGGCTGGGAGTGCATATCTTCTTGACCCTCCTTTCCCCTGCTATACATTATATATGTTGATACATATGGGAAAAGGAGTTGCACATTATTCCATGGTTCTGTAAGGCAGTTCTTAAATTTATTGAAAAATTTCTCAAAGTTTATCTTAAGACCAAAGTAATACCATGCTGGTTTGAGCCTCAACAAATCAAAACTAGACTAGTCCCATTAAACTTCTTCTTAAGCTCCATGTGTTTGATGATAGGTTTCCAAGCTGGACATTGTCAATGAACTTTAAATCGATGAAACCAGGATAATTCAAAAACTTAGAATTTTGATCACAATTAAAAGTGTTGTTCTTTATTTTATATTTTCCATTATATTTCTTCGTCCTGGTTTAAGTTGGGGTACTACCACTATGACATTGTCAACTTATAATGTTTCTTTCTACAGTCATATGGGAACTTGGACATCTTATACATGCATACCAGTTATACTCCACCATCTTTGGCACACATGTTGAAATCTATCTATCTATGAATGATGGAATGTCATGTTCAGATGACTAGCTTTTCCTTCCCACTAGGTACAACCATATGGTATGCCATTATGATAACTAGCCCAAAGTTCTATCATATTGGGGAAAAATATACCTTTTGTTTCTATGGCATACACTTTTTATCTAACTTCATTCTGTTGATGACTTTGTCATCTGTCTCTTTAGGAATTAGTTACTTTTAGGTCTCATCCTCTGTCAAAATCTTCAAGTTATTTCAAATAATGGGGAACATATCTCTACAGCTGAGTTTCACTTTGTTCTTGATGGTATTGGTAAGTGGTCAGCATCAGTGCAAATTAAACATTGAAATACATAATATTCACTATTCATCGAAGTACTTGAAAACTTAAGAGTTGGACATGTAGTGGATTTCCGATAATCCTTTGTCCCCTCTACAAAAAATATTCTCAATGCACATGCTAATGCAAGAATCTTTTCCCCCCACGAATGAAGTCAATCATGTCACTAGGAAATGTTGATTCTAAGGACGCAGTGAAACATTGAGAGCTTTTTTGGTCAAAATGCAAAGAATTTGTATGAGACCAAAATTGGGACATTTCGAACGCCTAACATAGTGACTTTAAATCCAGTACAATGACTTGCCTGCCTGAATTGACAAACATTTTGAATAGTCGTGTGATCACTACATGCTAATGCAATCATTTCTTCAAAGTTGTCATTTTGATCTATGGTTTACCATTGAATTACTTGAACTACTTGCATCTATTGATTTATCTTCAATGTACATTAGTATACGTATTAACTTTTCTAAGTTTCATTTTATATGTAATGTACTAGTGGTATTCGATGTGAAATGGTGTCAGCCTATATCCCATCTAAAGGTGTTGGTTTTGAGAAGGTTTACCATGTAGATCTTGTTAATCACTATTTATTTTTATTTGTGACTATTGACAATTTACTACATTAGACTAAAGCATTATTTACTCACTTTGACTATTATAGGAAAAGTTATGGGACATTGTCATTAGTTCTAACAAATTATTCATGTATCCTTTCTTTTGTGGTTGTTTAATTGACTAGAATGCATGTATTCTGCTTTGCATTTTTAGCTTGTATAATGAGAATTAAGCATAAAAAATAATGATATTGAGCTTCTTTGCTTCTACTAAGTGCTTTCTTGTCAAAGTAGATTGAAATGCAAATGAACTTTACGTCTTGACTTAATGATCATTCCGACACTAACAAAGATTGCAAAGGAGCACTCTACTTTTTTTTTAGGTGATCTTGAAGTTTATATGGGGTGCAATATGGTGGCAAGATTGACAAGTATAAGGTGCTTGAATTTCTTCCTTAAATTATCCCTTTGCAATATGGGACATGGCTCATAAGATTTATGCAATTTGTTACTGACCATAGGTGGTTCGGTTCTTTGTTTCTTAGTGACGATGGAAACCAAACAGTGACATCTTGCTTAGTGGAATGTAAGCTTTTAAAAGAAGTTTCACTAAGAAATTGGTATGTGCATACTTGAAATTTTAATCCAGCTAAAAGTTGAATCCTTAATGTTTGGTCAAAAGACAAGTTAAGGTAACTTTTTTGCTCTATGTCTAGTACATGGTCTATCATCTACACTCCATATCATTTATTTTTAAAGAATTTTACTTTATAACCCCTATAAACTTTTGATATTACAAAAAAGCCCCCAATTGAGCTATTTTCTCAAAAGCCCCCATAATATTTAAATATTGACAAAAGCACCATTATAATTAATGGACATTTGAAATAAAGAATATGTGAGGAAATATTCCATCCACCTAGCTACTCGATTGTCCACTACTGCTATTCCAAGTGGCTTGCTTGCTCTGTGATAGCTTTGCGGTGGTCAGTCGTCCATGTGGAATAGCAAAGCAAGGAAGAGGAACGACCAGCCACCTCAGACGTAGAGGGACAACCAACCACCTAGAGCCACTATAAAGTAGGCGATCACTTAGAATAGCAGTAGTGGGTAGCTGACCAGCTAGACAAATAGAATATTTCTTCGCATATTCTTTATTTCGAACATCCATTAATTGCAGGAGTGTTATTATAAATATTCAAAGATTATAGAGTTTGAAAAAGTAGTTCGATTTTAAGGACTTTTTATAATATTAAAAGTTTATAGGGATTACAAAGTAAAAACCCCTTATTAAAATGTTCTGAGTAAACATGTTATCACAGAAAAACTAAACAAAAAAAAAATCACCAAGTTGTTCTGCCTTATCTTGCCCTTGGGTACATTTTTCACTAATTGCGTCACTTGAAAGATACTTTATACCTACCTGAACATTAGTACATCGACTTCCCAAATAGAAGTATCCTATAATCTCTATTTTCTAAAAAGTTCCTGAAAAACCTCTTCAAGCATCCATGAAATCTATTTGGGTCACTATTCTAGTCTTCAAATGTCGTCATGTCTAGAGGTCTTGCAGTTAGTCATATAAAGGATGTCATGTAGCTTCTTTTAGCATTAGACCCCTCAAACTAGCATGATGTCCAATTATTCTATGATTTATTTCTGCATCGCTTTTGCACCTCCTTTGCAATCCTCCTGACTTCAGCTTGTCTTCTTGTGAGATTTTTGGTCCCCTAAATGGCTCCACACATGTGCACAATGGTTCATGTACAGGTCCAATTTACACCATTGGGAGCACTTGGCTTTGTTTTCTTTAAAGGTCCTATGTGCCATTATGCCTCCTCTAATATAGAAACAGGTGCTCCATGTGGATTGTGAGCCACTTTCTCAATGTGATAGCTTCGCTCAAGTTGGATCTCAACATCAGCCTCTTCCTCTGAGCTTGCAAGGGACTTCCCTTCCACATAAACCTGCATAGTACATGAGCAATAGCCCATGCATGACAAAACACATAGGCAGTGCTTGTGTGGTATTCATTGATTGCATCAACATCTAAGGTTGAGTTCCACCTACTTCTAGCATCCTAAGAAAGCAATCTATGCTAAATAGTTATATCCCTACCTCTGCACAAGTCCAGATGCAGGGCATTAAGTAAAGCCTCTTCAAAACAATTACATCCCTGCCTCCCTACAAATCTAGATGTAAGGTATTAAGTAAAGAATTAAGTAATTTGCATGTTGCCCTCTACTTCTCATGTTGCTTCTTCAATGTCCTTGGTTCCTGTCCACAGTTCCAATGAGAAGATTCTCTAAGTGAAATAGCTTTATGGGCTTGAGACCTCCCTGCTCAGATTTTCCTCAGTTACACATCTATCGCTTCTACATTTTCTTATTCTGTCAACATTTAAATGTTCAACAAGTGCATAAGGTGATGGATTACTCTGGTTAACTAGATTTCTTCATCACAACTGGCACCTTCCATCCATCCACCACCCTTCCCCACACTTGGAATGCAATCCCACTAATTCTACAAGGATTACTCTGGTTAACTGGCTTTCTCCCTTGCAACTAGCATTCACCTAATGGCTTGGACACATCTTTTGATCCCAAGTTTATGACACTTCAACTGCCTCACTGATCCTAGTAACTCTATGATCTTCTAGTGCAGCGTACACCCTGTAGCTTAATAAATCCATTTTGCGTCTTCACGTTGCCCAGGCCACAACACCAACACTCATTGCTCAATAGAAATTGCTTTATGCCCCGACTCCATGCTACTAAGCCTTTGCAGCTCAGCCACAAGCTTCCATGTGCCATTGAACTAACAACACATACCCCTCCCCCCTCCCCTACAAGAAAAAAGAAACCTCCATCTACACCGTGCTTGCAATCCTTTGGTGAGTGTGATGGGGTACAATTTGATAGGGGATGGCGAAAGAGAATGGGGTTGGAGAGACTACCGCCTCGCATCGGTAGTGGGGGGGCCTCCAGCATGACATTGACGGCTAGGACGTCACACCCGACTTTGTCGCACGGCAGATCCGACCCCATTGCAAGGTCATCTTCTATATTGCAGAGAGAAATTCATAAAATCACTCAAAAATCATGCAATAATTCATCTATAAACTAAAAATAAATCATACATCATTATATATAGTGTTTAGAGACCTTTTTTACTCAAACTCAACTATCCAACTCAAATACGAACTAAAATTCTTTTAACTAGATAATTATTGTAAAAATTTATACTAAAAATCTCTGAAAAATAGAAAATCACACCTAAAATTCAGAAAAAAAATAAAAAAATATGCTAAATGGGTTCCAAATAGACTAAATAAAATATCTAAGGACTCATCTACAAATAATCTACGCTTCAGACAAGCTTTGATAAGCTTATGAGCACAATAAGGTTTGTGTTGTTTTCGGGTTCCTATCATTCACCTTCAGTTCGAAAAAGCATGTTCACGAGTTTTGAAATGTGGCAATCTCTACAAGGAGATGGTGAAAGAAACAAAGTAAGGAAGCACAACTAATATCACTGAGCTCACCATGTGGAGGAGAGCTTCGCCTCAATGTTAAAAGTGTGCTTCAACATCACACTATATCATATCAAAATCACCAAAAGCCACATTGATCACAAGCTTTCGACCATATGTAGCAATGCTAAATGAACCATTAGTAATGAACATCGGCGACTCTGTCTTGAAAACATTATCAGATATCAAGTGGAGTCCTGACTCAACAAATAATGCAATATCCCAAGGAACCAACTAGGTAGGAATAATCACCGACAATGAATTGTCTTCAAAAATGTACTTTGAAATCAAATCCAAGCCGACTACTATAAATAGATCATGATACCAAGCATCATAAGGCAAGGAAGACATATCACTGGTGCAGTCAACAAATGGCTCAACGTGTCTCACAAGTTTTCGCCACCTCTGATGGCTTGTTAGAGGGCGTCGACTACTCTGGAGCCGCTGGCTAGATATGTGCACTAGTAGAAATAATATTGAATCTGAAACAAAATTTAGTCTTCAAGTATGTAGGCTGGAGAATGCAACTACTTTGCTCGTAATCAAAAGTGGTATGCTGCTCTTCCAACCAATCTTGTCCAACAATAATATAAAATTCCTTTGAAGGATATATCTCAGCCCAAACTTTGCAAAATATAGAATATATTTTAAACTAGCACGCCCCTTAGATTGTTTTTGAAACTCCACAAAAACACAAACTGACATGATAATAATTTCACCCATCTCAACAAGTAAATCAACAACAGCTTGAGAGACAAAATTACCTTGCTGGGATGTACTAAAAATCACTGGGACTATACTTTCATTGGAAAGTTGCATCTTCGTTTGGAATCCAAATGACTCTATAACTTATGAGGCACAGAGGATGAGAAGAAGTACTATTAGATGCCCCATAGGGAAGTGTTCTCCGAAGTCGGAGGTGTCCAAATGTTGTCACGCAAATCAAAGCGACTGACGCATGCCTTGAGATGCACGAACGATGTCCTTGGGATGCGTAGGAAGATGGCAAGCAAAATGAGGCATTGTTGGGGTTGCACTACACTATAGCGAGGTCGGCCTCACAAAGACGAATCCAACGACGCTGACGGCACATAAATAAGAGTCCATATGACTCCCTAGTGATGGTAGTGCACTAAAAGCTTATGTTGCACTGCTTGGTGCACTGTAGTAGCCCCAATTAGACCCCAACTAGTAAAACCCCCGATGTAGGCCAATACAGAAATTAAAAAAAATCTAACTAAAATTAGTGAAATTCACTTGATGTGTAACTGAGTAGTGATTATTTTTAGATTTTTTTTTTAAAATAAACATTTTTATAATTCTTATTTAACATTTATGTGATAATTACATAAATTTGTTTTGTACTTATTATTTTTAAGATGTGTGCATGTGTGTGAGAGAGATATAGTGGGGATTATAAGGAAATCTTAACAATTTTTAGTTTAAGTGTTGGGATAAGGTTAATAGTAAAAAAAAATCATTTTTGTCCATAAAATTTTAATGTTAAATATTTTTGTTTTTTAAAATAATCCATACGTTGCGTATTACCATTTTTTTTTACCCATCATAATTATTTCTGGAGCTGGCAGGACGGTAGAGAGAGAGGCATGGTTTTTCGAGAGAGAGGGAGATAAAGAGAGAGAGAGCCGCTACTGCGCCCAATTGGCTCAATCTAGCACTGAGTGGATATGCTGCATGATTGATCACTGGGGGCTGTGGGATGGGAGAATGTTGTCCTCGATCGCCATCTCTGGAGCTAGCCGGAGAGAGAGAGAGAGAGAGAGAGAGAGAGAGAGAGAGAGAGAGAGAGAGAGCTCATGTGCTCACTTGGCTCAATCTAGCACTGAGTGTATCTACTGCATGACCTATCACTGGGGGATTGTGGGATGGAAGAACACCATCCTCGATCGCCATCTCTAGAGTTGGTAAGAGGGAGGGAGTGAGGGAGAGAGACGTTGCAGCGCCGTTTGTAGGGAAGGAGGAGGAAAAGGATCGTAGGAGCCTGAGGAGCCCCTATTTCGAGTTTTCTACGCTGTAATCTAGCAGTTTTATCCGAACTTACAAAATATTTAATATTATACATTTTTCCTATTCTCTACTGTAAATTCTAACAGTATATTAAAAAATCCATGTAAAGTTTTCCATGGGTTATTTTATTTGTGCCATTTTCTGTCAAAGCCAACTTAAAAGTAATTTGTTTATATTATCAAGTTTTTTTAATCTTTGCAAATATATATACAAGACACCCACTGTTTTGTTCCCACACCTAATAAAATATTTAATGCTTTATATTTAAGGTATCAAATTAACAAATTAAAATAAGTATTTTATTACTTAAACTCTTATGCAACATGAGATTATTTGATAAAAAATTCATTTTTATTGCAAAAACTCATAATTTAGACAATACTCATTTATCATAACATAAATGAAAAAAATATTTTAAGTTTTAAATACTTTATAAAAAATTATGTGTACGTTTTTAAATTTTTTTTTTTTTGCTGATACAAATCTTATTTTTGTTTCTATAAACTTTTTTTATAAGTATGTTGTTTAACTTTATATAATTTTTTATCACATAGACAATAGACAGTGGAAGAAATAATACGTGATGTTGTTTAACCTCCTCAATATTGTCCAATCCGACACCCTTCTCTCCACCTTACTGTTGTCTATTTAAGAGTCTTCCCTTTTTCTCTTTCATAATGTTACATGTGGAGAGAAGTCTAGAGAGGGAGAGAGAACTGGGAATGTAGAGTTGGGAAGAATCATTCTCGAATCTATTTCCATCTTAATTAAAATCTATTTCCTCAGTATTACCCAATCCAAGACCCTTCTCTCTACCTTTGCTGTTGTCTATTTAAGAGTCTTCTCTTTTGATCCATCATCTGCTGTCATGAGTGGTGCAACATATTAGAGAGATAAAGTTATGGTCATTAATGAGTTGTTTTAAAATGAGTAGGGATAAGAAGGGAAAAGAATGATCATAATTAGTAAATTCTCCTAAAAATTGTTTAATGTTTTTTTTGTGGAAAAAAATATTAGTGTGCCACGTCAGTTGGACTAGAAACTTCAATTTATTAGTACAATACAGATTGCGTTCTGATTTGCTACTTGGGCCAGATGGCTCGATGCAAATGGAGCCTGGTTCGGACCAGGTAGCAGGTCGTTCGGACCACCGGATCCTGATTGAACCAGATATGAGATTAGGGTTTGGTTCGACCAGGGTTCGGACCCTTGCCAGCCCCGGTTGGACCCGCAGATACAGAGTGGTCCGGTCCCCCCTGGTTTAACCCAGGTGTGGGCCTGGCTAGAACCAGGTCAACCTCGCTCGACCAGGTTGGGAATTAAAGGGGCTGGGGCCCTTCGCTCCCACCTCCCCTCTTTCCCTAAATCGCAGGGAGTGTAAAAGAGAGAAGGGACGAAGGCGGCGGCCTCTTCGGGTGGCGGCGGCGCCGGCGCCGGCAGACGGCGGAGGCGGCGGTGGAGGGCGGCGATGCTAGCGGCTGCTCCGGAGGGCGGCGATGGCGGCGGAGGCTCTGGCAGCGGTAGAGGCGGCGATGGCAGTGGTAGAGGCGGCGGCAGCACCGGCAGGCTGTAACCTTCCCTCCGACCAGGTCTTCCTCTTCTTCTTCTTGTTCTACCGGTCAAACTCGAGAGAGAGAGAGATCGGAGGGAGGAGAAGGTGGCGGGTTGGGGGAGGAAGAGGGGTGCGGGCGGTGGTGCTCTCCGGTGGTCACCGTAGCAGAGCGGCAGCAACAACAACATGCAGCCACAGCAACAGCAGGCGCACGGAGGTGAAGGAGAAAGCAGGGGGTGAAGAAGGAGAGGCAGCGGGTACCCTTTCACCAGCCTGTCAATATGAACATATAAGTAGATAAAGGCACGTATGAACATATAAGTAGATAAAAGGCATGTATTCGATACTTTAAAATGTATGACAGAATGATATTTCAAATTGGGAGGTTGGGACTTATCTTTCTGCTGGAATATAGGCATGGTAGCAAGGATATGTCATGCATAGGTTATGAGTGGAACCTTTGTCTCTTTTCCTCTCTTTTTGTTTGGAAAGTGGAGTTGGAACCTATGCTGCAGGTGCGGTGCCTGCCTGGAATGCTAAGATCAATCCTTTCACAGAATGTAGGGTACTTAGTTTGATTCCGAAGTGTATAGTCCATGCCACTGAGAATGGATAATTGTCTAAGCACTAATGCAGATCAATCCTTTCACAGAATGTAGGGTACTTCGAAGTGTATAATGCATGCCACTGAAAATGGATTATTGTCTAAGCACTAATAGTAACTGGAACTGCTGCATGTCTGGAATTTTATGATCAATGCTTCTATGTGCATGCTTTTTGTTGGTTGGTATTTCATATAAAAGTGCATGTTATAGGGGGGAAAAGGACACCTGCCCAGGTAGCAGGTTAAATGAACAGAGTATCCCATGTCAGGAATTTCATGCTGACTGCTATTATATGTTTTCCTTTTTGAGGCAGGGGAAGTCTCCAGAACATGTTTGTGAATTATGTCTAAAACATTGTAAAGAGGATGATCCCAATGGGTTAATGAGTGATGATCAACTGCATTCAGAACTGTCATCTGATTTACTGGGGCCTGTTGAGCAGCTGGAACTTGGAGCTGCTATCCCATCTTTTCATGCCACACCCACACAGTTTCTTGAATTCCCGGCTGGCAATGGTAAGATCTTTGTTCCATGCTCAAGCCCATAATTCTTTTTTTTTTTTTGAAGAAGTATTTTTTGTGTAATAATGTATAGTAATGTACTTTCAAGCTACTATGATTGGTATCAAATACACCTCCTGTCCAGACAAGCTAACTGTTGGTGCATGAAGAAACAAAGAACTGGTGTTGTTTGGTGGGAGTAAGACTGTAATCCACAAAATCTGTCTGACGATGGGACCAATGGAGGAGTCAAGGCAGAGGTTGTCTTTTGACAATACCTCTGCACAATCCAGAAAGTTATAAATGGATCATTGCAGACTAGATATATATTATAGAGGAGGGGATAAAGGGTGTTCTACCATCCTCTGTAGGGCAGGGAAGGAGAGAATTTTGGTGGATAGAAGAATATCCTAGAAGATTATTGCTCGTTACCATTATTTGGTTCAGTTGTTCTGGTCGCTGTTCCAACCACTCTCAGCCGAATATCTCATGACTGTTTTTCATGTCCAGATTGGGATACTTCGGACCCATTAATCTTTTTTGAGGCATAGATTGCTGGGTGCATGTGGATGATCTAGTTGTTATTTTGACCTGCTCCACATGGTGACTAGATGCTGATCTATTGTCTGTGATGTCTGTGTGATATGGCTGTTGGTTGTGTCTACTCACGAACTAGTGTACCTTCAATCATTGGTTCCTTTGGTTGCCTTTCTCGTCTGATTGTGGTATCAAGCCCAGGGTATCCTATACATGTTTCTTTTTTCTATCTTTTTCCCTTTTGTTTTATGCATGCCAAGTCTGTCGTGGGATGATCTATAAGTTATGACTTATGCTATTTATTCAACAAAATTGGTGGGCACCTCTCCCTTCCCAAAGAAAGGAAAATGCATCTTCAAGATTCCACTGTTAGCAGTTGGCGCTCCTGCCTCTTCCCTTCTATAGAAGCTCCCCCATCTCTGACATTACCAGGCCCCTCTAGAATGTCACTTTCCTTTCCCATCCATAGAAATACTGTATTCTGTAATATTACCCTGTGTTGTCTTTGCTTTTGCATTTTCAGGATGGGTTGGCGGGAGAAAAGTATACATGAGAGAATTAAAAAGAAACAATATGACTAAAACATTGAGATGGGTGGGATTTGAACTTGAGGCATTCTCTCTGACATTGTTACATGCCCCTTCCAGTCCCACTATGCACACTTGACATCCTTGGGAGTTGACAATGGATGGGAAGAAGCCACAAATGACTTAGATGGAGTCTGCCAACTGCCTTGAATCTAGCAGTTTAGGAGCAGCCTCTTGAGAGTTTGTTGCCCCATCCTCTTTTCCCTTCCCAGTCCCCTAACCAGAATTATGGTTTTTATTTTCCATTTAGTACTAAGCTTCTACAGCTGCCTTCAATCTCTCTGTCTTTCTTGATGTGTGAGATGAACCCCTCTAGCTGGCCATACTCTCATTGATCTTAGCCACTCTATACACATAAGCTTTTATAATGGGGGGACAAAGAGGATGAAGGGGATGGGAGAGGCTACTGGCATTGCGCCGGTAGTGGGGAGTCCTTCGGCATCGCACCGGAGGCTTGGGCGTCACACCCGCCCCCGTCGCAGGGTAGATTCAACCCCGTCGCAGGGTCGTCTTCTCTATAGCAGAGAGGAACTCTAGAAAATAACTCAAAATTCACAGCAAATATTCATATTGGCAAATCGGACCCGTTGACTATCAGACATCTCGTACCAATCAGCCTCCCAATCTATATAGATATGAGGATCCAGGGATCCGTCAAAGATAGGCGCATCCACCCTCACATTCTTGATGGCCTGACAATCTAAATCTCCATGATCACCATAGGGCCTACGCTCGTACTCATAATCTTGGGCACGCTTAAAATCAGGACGAGGACCTCCCCGTACAGGTGGAACTCTTCAAAATCCATCATCAACTGCCTCAAACGGATCGTCCTCATAACATGAGTGGTGACCCCTCCTATCATCATATCGAGCGGCACGAACGGCCGGGGGAGGCGGGAGTGGCTAATGCTCAACGACCCTCACGGGTCCTAGATTCTAGGCTCTCACATGATCATGTGGTCCTTAAGGGATTCCTTCTAAGACTGTGACTTGGTAACTACACCCTGATGCGAATGATCAGTTTGAGTCATCCTATCCTAAATTGTCTTGAGCGATCTCTTTATCTGATCAAAGTACTGGTTGAACTGACCTACAGTATTAATGAGCTCACGTATCATGTCCGACAAATCAAAATCAGTATGGACTCTAGCTCCAGTTTGAGACCCTACAGGAGATTCTACTGGGGACCTAGACATGGCTACAGATGGATAGTAATCTGTACCACTATGTGTGGGCATGCAAACGACTAGACCTTAATTAAGACTATGCTCTGATATCAAAAAGATGATGCGGGACAGCTAACAGGCTCACTAGCAATGGTAGAAATCAACAACAAGCAATATAATATTGGATAGAAGCAGTCTAGTCATACAATTGTTGAGTTAGATAACCACGTCAACTAACATAACTACCTGAGTGATTGTCCCTCTCGCGATGAGAAAATGTGGGACCGTTTAGTAGTTAGGGAACCACTACAAGTCTAGGAAATTAGATCCACCCAAAGTCCTGTCGGGACTCGGGATCGGTATAATGTGCTCACAGTCGACAGTAATGATGAATCACGGGCTAGGTACCCTATCTCACGAATCGGCGGTAGATGAAACTAAATACGTGATAAGCAAAATCGTAGTGAGAGGGCTAGCACGTACCTCCACGTTGGTGCGTAGGAGAAGATTACTCAGTGTTCGTGTACCACCCTCCAAATACAATAATTAATAGCCCACTCCTTACAGGGAGGTAAAACGCTACAATAAAAATAATAAAATAGCCCGGGGTGGTAATCACAACAGTTGACGGGTCACCAGTGGCACGTACGTCGCTGAAAGAGTGCTTCGGGAAGTGTGCTGCAAAATCAATGTGCCGGGATGTTGGCACGTAAATCGAGGCGATTGATGCGGGCCTCAGGATGCGCGTTCGTGGTTCCTCGGTATGTGTGCAGAAGTGGCACGCAAAATGAGGCAAGTCAGAGACCCAATACTATGGATCTGGGTTGCCTTGTCAAGACGAATCCAATGGCGCGAACGGTGCGCGTTTCGGAGCCCAGACTAGCTCGGGACGAGGGCAATGCACTAACAGCTCAAGTTGCACCGCCCGACACCCAACAACAGACCTGAACGACATCCTAGCTCGGACCTGGCCACACCCTGGCTCGAACCAGGGCTGAACCAGGTGGCAACCTAGTCGAACCAGAAGGCTGGGTTGGGACCCTTTAAAGGCTAGATGGCTCAGGCCAGCGAACCTGGCTCGGACCACTTTTGAAAGTGGCTCGAACCAAGTGAACGTGGCTTGGACCAAGTGGGGTTGGGTTCAGACCACTTGAAAGGAACTAGTGGCTGGACCGGGTCAACCCGGTTTGACTGGGCTAGGCTAAGAGGGTTCGAACCCTTTGTCCCTCTTCTTCCTGTTCCTTCTATCGTCGTCTTCTTCTATTGCTGCAGTAGAGAGGGAGAGAAGGAGAGCAGGGGCGGAAGAGGGGATCCAGTGAAGAGGGAGCTATTGGGGGGGGGGCAGTGGCTTGACCTGCCGGCGTCGCACCGGCAGGAGGGAAAATTCCTCGGCGTCGCACCGAGGACGAGGGGGGGTCTTTGTCGCAGAGAACCTGACTTGGGAATCACAGGTAATTTTTTCTTCTTCAATAATTCAACTCCTTTTAATTTCTGAAAATGAAGGTACATATATAGACTCGAGCTTAAGACTAAACCTTTCGATCCTATCCTCAACTGTCTCTATCTATAAGCTTTTAATTAGTGCGAAAATCGCACCTAAAATCCAAGAAAAATAGAAAATTACATATTGGGCCATAAATGGGCCTAATAAACTCAAATAAGTGTATCTCCATGCCTCAAATAAGCCATGCATCGTCTCCAAGCCACAGCCCACAGGGACGCCGGAAGAGCTCTCCGACGGCGGTAGACGAAGTCCGGGTGGAATCGGACTGTAGCTTGGGTGTCCTCACCATTTTAACTGATCAGCATGTTCCTTCTGTTTGCTGTCACTTGACTGGGAGTCAGACATGGACTTGAAAATGTGTGTCCTTTTATTTAGTGTCACTTTCTGCATTAGCCAGATAATTTCCATGTTTCTCCTTTGTTATTTTCTGGGGTGTTAATTATAAAGCTTATCCTTAATTATAAATTTTATTGACATACATGAATTAAACATGCTTATTGATGTCTCATCTTAGAAAGCCCTGGCCTGCCTTGTTTAGGGAGTTAGTGAACTGAATGTTTTCTTTGATTCTATCTTCCCCATCACAAAAAGAAAGTCTGAAACTTTATCATTGTGATAACACATTGTATTACAGTTTTGATAATTTGCCGTTTCTATGCTTACATCTGGATCACCATCAGATGCACGTCAGTCTCAGCCAGCAGTGGCTTCTGAACAGTTAATTCTTGGAGGTTATCATTGATAAAGGGAATAATTCTCTTGTAATAAATGTAGTATATGCTTCTTCTTCTTTTTAATTCTGGCTTTGTTGCAATTTATTCATGGAGTTCTGAACACGTCTCTGAAATGGTACTGTTTTGAAGAGATACTTTTGTCTTAGGTTGCCAATTAAACAAAGCATTCAACAGCAATGCTGGTTTGGTCCGCTTGTTCCAGATCATATGTTGGGTATAAGTCTAAATTGGATTTTAGAGTGGAGACAGAGAATCCATACAGCCGACCCAAATTATTTGGGATTAAGGTTTGGTTGAGTTGAGTTGGATTTTCAATCTAATAAATCTTTTTCCCACATTTCCAATAGGAACGCAGCTTCATCAACACCTAAAGGACGAAGCTAACTTGCTGGTCGTCCGGATGATGTGCTTTATTTCCCATTCTTATGCGTTATATTATCATCAATGCTTCCATGACTTGTCACCAGCTTCCATCTGATTATCCCTTCATCAACAGGAGCTGGAGCCAGAAAGAAACTCAGAATATTGTGCTTACACGGATTCCGACAGAATGCCTCAAGTTTTAAGGGAAGAACAGCATCATTGGCCAAGAAACTAAAGAACATTGCTGAGCTTATTTTTGTTGATGCTCCCCATGAGTTGGCATTTATTTACCATCCACGATCTAGCGAAGAAAATTGTGGTTCCACAGATCCTTCAACTATGGAGGCAACTTGCTCTACTCAAGAACCTCCACCACCAAGCCAGAACTGCAAGAAAAAGTTTGCATGGTTGGTTTCCTCAACGTCAAACTCCGGGAAGGGCGCAGACTGGAAAGTCGCTGATCTACCATTTGATCCTTTGCAATATCAACAACAGACAGATGGATTTCAAGAATCATATACGTTTCTTAAGGAAGTGTTCTCCCAGATGGGGCCATTTGATGGAATTCTGGGATTTTCTCAAGGAGCAGCAATGGCTGGCTTAGTTTGTGACCAGCAATGGAGACCAGGTTCTGTTCCAGACTTCAGATTTGCGATTTTATGCTCTGGGTTTTCATTGCTTTCAGAGGAAAGAAATCATAGTCCAATAAACTGTCCATCACTTCATATTTATGGCAGTAGCAGAGGCAGAGACAGACAGATAGCATGCCAGGCTAGTATTGAACTTGCAAGTAAGTTTCACAAGGGGTGCTCCGTTGTTATCGAGCATGAGATGGGTCATATTATTCCCACTCAAGCCCCGTACATTGACCAGATGAGAGCTTTCCTACGTGGCTTCCTCACTGTATAAGCTATTCATTCCAAACCTGTAATTTTAATATAGCGGAAGGGTCTTTTCATCATCCCAAAGAAAATTTCCTTTTGGCATCTCAATTCATTAAATTCCTTTTGAAGTCGCTGTATCTTAACAATATACTTATATAATTTAAGGGTTTTTTTTCAATAACCCCCTAAAGAATGTCCTATATACAGAAAGTTTCCTGACAAAAATATATGTAAACAACGCCCTGTAGAATTATTGTATACATGGGGAACCTCCTAGCGCCAACTCTACCTTCACTCGCGTGACAGGGAATTTTAGGGTTTTCTTTTAAAATAAAAGAAAGTTTAAGGGGTTTTGTATATGTATAATGCGGTTATTGCTAAAATCTCTTTATTTAAAACCAGTTGAAGAACTTTGCTCTACCGAAGGGGTTCAATCAAATTCTTCTATCAGTGAGCAATTAATTTTGTGCCTTTCTACTGAAGAAAGTTATATCCAACATATTAAAATGTAAAATGTATTAGATTCTTCTCTGATGCATCAATCACAAACACCATCCTATCAGAGGCCATTGATCGTCCATGTCATATGATGTTTCTTCAAGACTGTAAGTTTGATGCAAAACTATTTTGTAGATTAATGTGTACGTGATTTTGTTGAGGCCTACAAGGAGCAATTATTCTCAGTGTTTTGATTGTGCTAAAGCACAGATGAGAAACGAGCGTCTCAAAATATATTGTAAGGAAATTACCATGCTCCCTGCCATCCCGTAAGCAAACCAGGATACGTACCCATTCGTAACAATTAGTTACCATACGGTTCATCCCTAAAGAGAAATTTGTAGATTAAGAAACATACAGCAAAAAACTAGTCCGTAAAATTATGCTACAGCGAAACCAACAGTAACGATTGAAGTCAAAGGCCACTGCTTAGTTAGTTAGTACCTCGTCTCTCCGGCAAATGAGGAGAGGTAACCTTGGCCACACTGACCTAGTGTTGCACTGTGGGTCAGTGTAATGGGGGTAAAAAAAAAAATTTGAATTCTTTTTAGGTTGGCTTCGAGGTACCTTACATATCTGTACATATCGATCTATGATAAGACAATCCCAAAAAAATCTAAACAATCAAAAACCGATCCCCAATAAATAATAAAAAATCCCTTCAATGGGCAGAGCCCAATAAGTGCTTTTTAATTTTTCATATTTTTTAGATAGTCCAATCAGAGATCAACTTATATGGACATGTAGAACACCTCGGAACCAACCTAAATAATGTATTTTTTTTACCCCACTGTACTGATCCTCAGTACTGGAATCATTGCAGCAAGTGTTAATAAGGAGATACAAGTTTGAAGATTTCAGGCGCATACAAATTTCCTCTCCAAAGAGTAGTGCTTCGATTGCATTGATTACTTCTCCAGAGATGGTTCCAACTTTAAAATATCGTTCACATAGGCATATAGAATGATTATAGTTCTTTTGGAAATATCACTTGTTAGGAGGAAAAAAATTGCAAATTTTTTAGTCAGAATACTTGGACTTGTAAAATTTGGCCAATTGAGCCACCTCAAAAAAAAAAAGAAAAGGTTTCACAACAATGATCATCAAAATGTACCATTAAAGGCTGGGATAAAAGGTAGAAGAAATTCAATGGAAAGCAATTGAATCACGCCTCATTTACCGAAACTTCAGTTTGTCAGTAATAGGCATCGTTGGATACATACAAATTCAAAATAATAGCCCATGCCTGCCCAAAAATCAGATTAAAAATTTTAATTTATTGCTCCCAAACTAGGAATTTATGATAAGAAGAGTTCTTAATGAACCATTTAGGAAGTGAAAGTGTACAAAGGCCTTGACAATTTAATGTAGAAATTGAGTAACGACCGCACCGTGTGCGGTGTGGCGAGTTGCTGCACTGCAACGGGTGTGGTCAAACCTTTTTTATAAAAAAAAAAACTTTTTTTATGGTGTGTCATATTATGTTCTATATGTCCATATATTCGATCTTCGATCAAACGATTTAAAAAAATCTGAAAAATAAAAAATTAAGCCTAAAGAACATTAATTTTTCATTGTTCATTGGGTTTAATTGTTTTACTTTTCAGATTTTTTGAGTCGTCCGATCGAAAATCGACTCATACAAGTATCGGATGTGATGAAGCCAACTTAAAAAAATAAAAAAAAATAGTTGCTGCTGCAGCTGTCCAATCTTACAGATCCCCACATCGCATGTGGTACAGCAAGTAGTTTGTCTTTCACATACTCGGATATAAAAAGAAATAGATAATGCGTTCCTGCAGCACCTAACAATTTTACCGTATAACCGAGCATTTTGTTATTGCTGCATAGCCGCGATGAATATAGAGGAGACTCATGCCATAATCATGATAAGAACTTTTTAAATAAAATGAAAATGAGATTATGAGATTTTTTTTTCTTTCTGATCCATTAAGTTTTTAGTCCCCCTAAACTATTGAATCTAGAAAAAATAACTTCCTATATCTCGCGCATTTAGACTTGACTTTATTAGACCTAAGTCTAATAATTATTTAGTCTTTATCAGTTATTTTCATCTTTCAAACCACTCTTAATTAGGACTTATTTCTAATGAAGAATAAAATCTTTTTTAGTAAAAAACTAGAGCACAAGATACACATCAATTTCTAGATAAATATTTGCAAGAATTTAATAATTTAAAACTCAAAGGCCATGTTTGGGTGCAAGCACAAACTTGTTTAAGTTTACCATAGTTTGGATGGTACAAAAACATGTTTATCATAAAATTCACTTGACTTTATCATAAACTCAAAACAGCCTCGTAAAAACGTTTTTCATAAACCTACTAAGAGTTTTGTTGGAGCCTATCTTAGATTTATCATAAAGTCATTTAGGTTTATGCAAAATAACTAAGCACGAATTTAGAAGATACGTTTATGATAAATGGGTTTAGGACAAATACGTTTATCGGTATTAGTGTTTGAGTAATTCTTGTTGCGATCGGCTGCCCAATGACCCGCTGGGCAACAAACAGGGCGATTTTACAACTTTTTTTTTCTTTTCTTCTCGATTTTTTTATTTTTTTGAGAGCGTCCGATAAAAATCTACCGGTATAACTAGCGAGTTCGTGTCGGCCTTGAGGGGGATGTATCTTTTTTTGAGAAAAAAAAATCCTTTGCATGCAAATCGAGGTGTGCACCGATTTTTTTTTTCAAAAATATACAACCAACTCGAGGCAAACCCGAGTTCGTTGGCTGTATGTTGGATTTTTGATCGGACGTTTTAACAAATTTTAAAACATAAAAAAATAAAATTTGTAAAAAACTATCTTGTTTTACATTGGGCAGCTGTCTCATCTTCTGCATTGAACAACAATGCCCAAGGTATTACATCAAGTATTATTCTATGTGTTTTCTTATTAAGTTGCATACAGGATCCTAACATGCTAGGTAATGCCTCAGTTATTGCAACAAGTATTACTCTTATTAGGATTTTATATATATAAGTCTTTATAACTTTTTGATATTATCAATAAATCTTCATAATCTAGTTATTTACAAATAAGTTCCAGCAATTTATCGTGAATTAGTGAAGAATCCCTAAAACTTACGAATAAGTTCTTAAAAGTGATACAAATAAGCTCTTAAAAGAATTCATTTATAAAAAAATTATAATTGTGAGAATTTATTTGTAAATAGTCAAATTATAAGATTTATTTTTAATATCAAGACTAGAGGCTTATATGCAGCAAACCCTTCTCATTAAGTTGAAGCCTAACGGGGCCAAATACAGATTGCAGAAAGTTTCCCATAAACTGGCCATTACAGGAACCAAAATCTCACGAAGCCCAACCCCTAGGCCAACTCGTCTCTAGGTCAACAAAGGGGGTATATGCCACCAAGCTACTGGAAGAAGACACCAGCCGGTGCGCAAAAAGAGTTTGGATCAGCAGGCATTTGAAAGGGGGGCTCAGCGCCAGCGGCCATGCAGGGGTTTCTCAAAGCGCCTATGCTTCGGAAACTCCTCATCAACGGATGGGTAACGCCATTTCCACCTCTCTAAAACCTCTCCAAAACTCCACTTCGCCTTCTCCTCCTCGCCACGCTCTTTGGATTTCGTTTCTGGTCGCGTCTCACTTGCAGATGGCGTTTTTCTTTTTTTCGTTTTTAAATTAATTTCGTTCTTGCGATCGGTCGTTCTATGGCTGTTTCTTCTAAAACTGCTTGGGACAATTGCTTGGTTTCCCCCACACGAGTGGTTTGTGTGCTCAGCCAAGAGCAAGTTCATGTGAATTGTTCTAGCGAGATACTTGATATGTCTTCATAATTCCGGACATTTATCCACAAAGGTGCCTTTCTCTTGAGCTAGACAGATGTTCAGAAGTTCAGATGACTGTCATTTGTTTTTCATATGGATTTATTTCTCGATTTTTTCATGCTAATACGTTTTTATTTTGCTATCGGGCCGATTTTGATGTTTATGTAGATGAGAATACAATGCCTTCCTCATGTGTTATGATAGACAGGTGGTATTTTATTTGCATGTAGTTTGGGAAGCATTCGTGTAATTGTTGCAACTGATAGTTCAGGAGTTCCCATATATATATATATTTTCAGAAATAATCACGTAATGTACCATTTTTTTCAGAAACCATCATGTAACTGGGTTGTGGCAGGAGGAGAAGAATTTTAAAAAAGAAAAAACCAAAATAATGCAATCATGGGCGGTTGGATCACCCACATGGGCGATCCAAGGGCACCCCGGTTCGTCGGGGTGCCTCATTGCTTGTGCATGGGACATTTCCCGCCATGGGCGACGAGGCGCCCCGGGCACCTTTGGATCTAGGGCTGGCAATGAGCTAAGCCGCTTGAGCTCGGCTCGATTCGGTTCGATTAGCTTGCCTAAATGAGCTGAGCCCGAGTCATAGAGACGTCTCATTTGCCAAAACGAGCTGAGCTTGAGTCAGAGAGACAACTTGTTTGCCTAAATGAGCCGAGCCCGAGTTTGGCCAAGCTCGACTCGGTGAGCTCATGAGCCGGCTCTTATAAAAACATATTATTATTTGAAACCCAACTCGTTTTCACTGAGTCACTCTGTCCACAACACTGATTGAATGCTTTGGCAAGTCTGTACATGAGAAGCTTATATGGCACGATGTTTTTTTTTCAGCAGGCAATATAGGACTAAACGGTGATACCCAGACCAAGCCCCTACGCAGGCATGTATGCCCGCCTGGGATGCTCATGGGATTTTTAATCCCACATCGGCCAGCACCTTTTCACACTCCCCAGGTTGTTCTATAAAGGGGACCAACCTCCCATTCACTTATTTTCACGTTTTGGGCTTAACCCGATCCCTTTGGGCCATCCAAATTAACATGTCTCTTCAATGTGTCTGTTTAGGGCTTATGCAGTTTAGTGGGCTCTTTAAGTTGAAACAATTTTGGGCCAACAAAATTAAATTGGCCAAGTTCAAATGAGCCAGGCTTTGGCTCGGCCCAAGTTCGACTTTTTTGGCTCAAGCCTGAGCTTGAGCTTGGCTTTGGGCTTTAACTGGGGCTGGGGCTCGGCTCGAGCTTGAAATTTTTTTGCTAAGCCGAGCTCGAGCTTAGCAAAGCTTGGCTCGGCTCGGCTCATTGCTAGCCCTAGTTGGATTGTCCCATATGGGCAATCCAAGGGTATGGGGATTCGCCCATCAGCCACATGCCACTTTTTCTATTTTTTAATAAAAAATGGATGCTCCTCTGATCATCATCCCACGGCTATCCTTTCGTCAACGTCTTTAAAGGGGGCTGCGGACTGTATCAGATTCCTATATGTATGTATGTATGTATTAGTGCACGAGCAAATACACATTTCTAAAATAATCAAAGTTAAAATATATTTTGAAAAGTTATAAAAATTAATACCATTATAAAAAAACAGCCTATAGTCATAATTGAAAATCAGATAGATGGTACCACAGTGGGCAGTGTAAATAGGTGTTTAGAGGGAAGAGAGCAATATGGTTGAAGTTAATAAATGAAAAATCATTTAGGTGCAATGATGCTTGTTAGTCATTTAGGCTTCAAAGTCACATGTACGACTTTCCACAAAATTCTATATATATCTATGAGATTGAGTAAGGAATTTTGTTTACTCACTTTAAATTGAGCATTCATTTCTCTCCTTTTCTTGCTAGGATTGGAAATCTTGTATTTTACATATCCCAACAATTGAGTCCTTGGGTTCCAAAATTGTGTAATGTAAAAACAAGTGCTTCGAATCATTGCTATTTGACTCGGACATGTTCTGAAAAAGTTGAGATATTTCAAATTGTTCATTGACACAGACAAAGTAAGGTAAAACCTTTGAAATGATTTCTATTGGACCTTAGACATATAATAGTTCCTAATTGAATCTCTTTAGAAAGAAGATCCTTCATCTCATTAAATGATTCATTAAATAAGGCTCATTAGTACATATTTGACACTTAATCATTTAACAATGTCAAATATGTATTCTCATCATTGCTGAACAATGTTCTGATAGAGGTATTTTTTTAGCCTACTCATTATTGCATGTGTCCCATTCACATATCTAGGTGTTTAGATGGAAAAGTTTAGACGCTTAACTATTATAATGAATATTTGGGTCACAAGGAAAATATGCAATAAAAAGGGTATGTAACTAAAGATGTTTGTATACCATAGGAGTAATACTTGCTGCAACACGCACATTGCACCATTATATTGTGTGCTCACTTGATCCCATTTTTTTCCTCCTTACAATCATTTGATCAAAGATCGGACAATATGGAGGCTGAGCTCAGATGGTCCCCGAGCTCAACAAATAATTTTTTTTTTTTTTTTGGTACGAAGGTGGGTTGTTTGATCTGGAAGACCGAATGGCCACACCTTCACATTGTAATCCATGTCAGATTGCAGTGCGCAGGCGTTGCTGCGGGTGTTACTAATACGCCTGCGATGGGAACATGCAAGATCCATAGAAGCGGGACTGGAACTGGAGTTCAGAACCGGTCAGAACCAGTCAAAACCGGCCAGTTCAAACCAGATCAGGAACTTCTAGTTCCGATCCGGTTCTGCTGGTTCCGGTTTGAACTGGCTGGTTGCAAACCATGTGAACATGCTAAGGCTGTAGTAACTTTTTCCAAGAGAAGAGAAGATACAGCTGTAAGCAAGGATCTCATAATGGAGAGCATTACTTGGCATATTTACATGGAGGAAATGAACATCTGTGATGTCCATTGTATATCTGACAGTGGAATTTCTTCTTTGTAGATGGAATCAGAAAGGAGTACTCCATTATTCCAAAATTATGTAGTAGTTTATACATATGTTATGTATGCATGCATGCATATTCATCTCGAACTATAGTTTGCATTTTCTTTGGTTTCAAAGAGCCACATTGTGATTGTCTTATTCATTTGACTATTATTCCCTATAATTTTGTGGACGATATTGACATGTATTTTTAATTTCACTGTTTCTTTTCCATAGTCATGCCCCCTTATTCTTCTCTTTTCATGACGTGAAACCATTATGTATTGACAACTTGAATTTACATATTAGCCCCTTATGTCTACTTTGACTTATTTTGTGGACGTAAAGAGCAATTTGTTATGAAAGTTATCATGCAATGCCTGGCATAAGTTTATGATGGCAATGATCTTCTCATTACCTTATTGATGTTTGCATGAATTTTCTTTTATTAGGCTGCTGGCCAAGTTGCTTCCTTGCATTATCCAGTTGGCAGATTTTTGTACTCAGCCAACAGATTTCTGAATGTGGGTCAGCCAACTTTTATTTCTCATCCTCAGGTGCAATGTTTGACTTTTCACAGTGAATTTCTTATCTTTCCCTCCTCGGATGTGAGTGTGGTCAGATGAAAGCCTGGAACCACCTGGATGTTTTTTTATCTTTACCTCCTCGGATGTTAGTGAATATGGTCAGCTGAAAGCCTGAAGCTGCCTAGATGCTTTTAATTTTAATTATTTCTTTGTTTTATACTTTTTATATGTCATGGATGTATTCATATACTGTTTTGACATGTAATCTCATACCATAATTGTACTTGCTTGTTACTAAGTGTCAATGACTTTTATTAAGGGCTTAATTAGCTGAAGGACTATAAAGGGTAATAAAGAAGGACAGTTGGGTGACAAGCAAACTCTGAATCTGCAGTTGAAACCAAGGGATGACAGTCAACTGACAATATAATATAACAGAGTACCATCTCTTTAAAGAATGATAAGATGTAAATTTTATCTTCAAACAGAAATAGATTAGGTAAACATAAAAGATTAATTATGAGCACTGTTAATAGCATTAATATTCCAGCTAAAGGACAGTGCTAATGTGTTCTCCGCCTTTCCTTTTGCATTTTGGTCTGTCTTTATTTTGTCAGAGGATGGAGGAAAAAAACATCGTTTGCAGAAAGACCTGCAAATAAAATTGCAAGAATATTGACACAAACTTTAGGGTTTAGTTGACAATTTTCTTAGAGCTTTTCACTTTATAAGCTTCAAAAGACTCTTTAATCAGTTTAATGGGTTAATTTTGGGCTATAGAGGCCATGCTTGCCCAGTTTTGACCTATCCTGACAACTCCTGACTTGGTTAAATGCTGTCAGTAGGATAATTGAGCTCCTTAGAGAAGCACTATATGTGTTTAACTTATTTTGTCGGACTTTAGATTTTAACCCCTGGGATATAGAGCATGATTTATGAGATTTTTATATTCACTGAAGGGGGACATTTCATGGGTTAACCGTACATGGGTGTTTTAATAGAATTGTCAAAAAATATGATTTTTGTTCTAGGAAGGGAGAGTGGACTTTTCTAGGTTAGGGATGTGATTTTTTTTTGACATTTGAATTCAAATAAGGGTATGTCTCTTTTTTACATGTAATATCTCAAGTAAATGGCTTTCATTTACTTAAATGATATTCATGGGAATATGGTAACCCATCAACCTGGAAGCTAACCCATCTCCCATCGTCTTTATCCACTTCCTCTCCCATCCCCAACATATCTCCTATATATAGGAGATTTATTTTCCTAATTTTCCAATCAATCAGCAAGTGTTAGGTTGAGAGGGGAGGGGAAGAAAGAAAGGAGAAGAAGAGAGAGAAAGAGAGAAGGAAAGAAGAGGAAGGCAAGGGCAATTCTGTCAGGAGCAACGACTTGCGTCAGCTGAGCAGTGGCTAGAAAAGCGGCAGCGTTCCTTTTAGGTAGGGCATTACCACCCCTATCTTCCCTTTAAATTTAAAGTAATCGGCTCTAGAATTTGAGGGGAGATAACCATGTTTAGGATTGTTAATTAAGTTAATTAAGAGGGAACTCTATCAAACTTAATTCTTATTTTGGACCATAGTGATGTTGCTCATGATTACATATGATAAAATGAAATGTTGATTTCATAAATGAATTATTCATATGACAATGGTAATTTTAAAAATCATTATCACGAACTATAACCAGTATAGTTGCAGTCATAAGTGAGAGGGCATTTTGATCATTTTATAATTTTCTTCTTGTGTTAAGTATTTTCAGGATAGCTAGTGTCTGTTTTTATTTGTCTCTTTAGCCCCTTGTTATGAGAGATATTTTTGTCCTTGTAATGTTATAAACTTGCTGTCCTAATGAACAAAAGAGAGAGAGAGAGAGGTGCGGGCAGCAGTGCATATGCATGCGGCTGCACACATGGCTGCCGCCTTCCTCCTCCTCTTGTTCTCTTCTTCTTCCATTGTCTTCTAGGGTTTTTTTTGGCTCCGAATCTTCAACATAGTATCAGAGCGATCCTAAAATAAGGAGGACCAATCATCAAAGCTTTGTTTTCTTCTTTCTTCTTGCTACAGTGCCGTGCTACCGTGCCACTACAGTATTGCGCTAAAATTTTCTTCTCTTCCTTGTGGAATCACCCCGCAATGATTCCTCTTGCTCGATCTCTCTAGAGGGGTGCAGTGGCTGTGTAGCTGGTTTCCAGGTCTTTGGAAACACTGTCTTTGGTGTGGCCCCGTCTTGTGGTGTTCGGGAGTCTCCGACACTTTTGCACAGGCCGTATTATATCTCTGCAATCATCGTGATTATATCGCATCACTACGATGTCTACTGTCTTGAACTCGACTTCAACGTCGGTGGCCTCTGAAGGTTTGGTTTCTCCAGTGATATCATCTCTTCATCTTTAGAAACATGATCATCATTCTCTTCAGATGACCATGACCAAGTTGAGCTCTTCAAATTATCATCTCTGGGCGATCTCTGCTCGTATTTTCCTTGGTGGCAAAGGGAAGTTAGGGTTTATTGATGGTTCTGCTCCTCCTCCTCTTACAGATCCCAAGCGAGCCTTTTGAGATGTGGATAACAACCTTGTCATGGTCTAGATCATTAACTATGTTAGTCCGAATATCCAACATTTGATTATGTATGCATCTACAACGGTTGAGATGTGATCCTTGTTGGAGAAATTATATGGACAACAAAGTAACATTGCGCGGACTTATCAGTCAACATGTGAGATTTAATTTCTCAAGCAAGGTGGACGCTCAGTTACAGGCTTACAGCTTGCTTCAACGAGTTGAAAATCAAGTGGCAAGAACTTGATTCGTACATACAATATAAATAGAATTGTACTGAAGGTCAAGCTATGCACTGAGGCATGTTAAGTCCACAAAAGTTTTCAGATTCCTTGCTGGCCTTAATGCTCACTATGACAAGCTACGAGGACGACAACTCCTTTCTGCAGATGCATTACCCTATCTGGAAGTTGTTTTCTCAAAAATTATGCATGAAGAGGACCGTTGCCAAATGATGACTGCTTCACTCACTGCTCTCCTCTCTCAGGGAGGTAGTGAATTTGTGGCTCTTGTGAACAAAGAGGCTCCTTCATCTTCTAAACAAAAAGACAAAGGGACCAAGCATTGTGCGCATTGCAACCGGGATAATCATGATGTTGATTTCTACTGGGAGATCTATCTGGAGAAGAAGCCTCAGAAGTTTAAGACTGGTAGTGGTAAGGGAGGCCGTGTTGCAAAAGGCAATGTTGCTGCTTCGCAGCCTACTAGTACCACCCCGGGGGTGTCTACTGAGGGTGGTTCCTCCTCATCTCAGTTGCCATCACTGTCCACTTTTGACATTGCTTGCCTATAACGGATTCTTTCTTAGTTTGGTCAGATGAGTTCTCCTTCTTTAGCTACTGCTGGGTCATCACTGAGTGCTAGTACTGTTCATTCTCAGTCTACTCCCTGGATTATTGACTATGGGACTACAGACCACATGACTGGTACCTCCACTCACTTAACTTCTTATTCCTTCTCTTCTGGTCAGGACAATGTGACCAACTGACCATTGTTGATGGCACCCGAGCCACTATTGCCGACAAGGGGTCCATCCGCCTAAATGATCACTTAGTCCTCCATACTAGTCTTCATGTACTTGCCTTGTCAATTAATCTTCTTTCTATGAGTAGCATTATTAAATCCCTTAATTGTTCTATGACATTTTTCCCTACACATTGTGTTTTGCTGGACATGCGGACACAACAGACGATTGAGAGTGGTCGTGAAGTGGATGGTATCTACCATTTTGAATCCAGAGGATGTGTGGCTTTTCAATCTTCTATATGTAGCAAAAGAAATTAGTCTCTTGGAGATATCTATCTTTCACATTCTCTACTTGGTCATTTATCTTTTAGGTCACTTGGGATTTTGTTCCCACATTTGTTTTCTACTGAGTCCTTGGAGTCTCTACAATGTCAAGTTTGTCAACTCTCCAAATATTGTAGAACTACTTTTCTAATACCAATATAACAGAGTTCTACTCCATTTGATCTTGTTCACTCTGATGTTTGGGGTCCTTCCCCGATTTCTTCTATAGATGGACATCACTATTTTTTTATCTTTTATTGACGGCTATTCTCATTATTGTTGGCTTTATCTCCTTTCGTTACCTCGACTTGTCCAAGTGTTTTGCAGAATGGTGGAGACTCAATCATGGATTACGGAATCGGCGGGTTCTGATCCGATTCGGGGGGGGGGGGTTTCACTGTTCCCCCCCCCCCCACCGATTTGAAAAAAAAAAAAAACGGCCGAAATCGGCCCGAACCGGTTCCGATCTCCCCCTTAAGGTTTAAGGGTTTAGGGGTTTAAGGTTTAGGGTTTAGGGTTTAGGGGTTTAGGGGTTTAGGGTTTAGGGTTTAGGGTTTTAGGGTTTTAGGGTTTAGGGTTTAGGGTTTAGGGTTTAGGATTTAAGGGTTTAGGGTTTAAGGTTTAGGGTTTTAGGGTTTTAGGGTTTAGGGTTTTAGGTTTAGGGTTTTAGGTTTAGGGTTTTAGGTTTAGGGTTTAGAGTTTAGGGTTTAGGGTTTTAGGGTTTTAGGGGTTTAAGGTTTTAGGGTTTTAGGGTTTTGGGTTTAGGGTTTTTTATGGATGTATATGAATTGCATTCATTCTTATTTTACATCAATTGAATAATATGTATGTAATTTTTTCTGATTTTTTTTAATTTTTTCTGATTTTTCCTGATTTTTCTTGATTTTTTATGATTTTTTCTGTTTTTTTTTTCCGGCCGAGTCGGACCGGCCGGACTGAGTCTGGATCGGCCGACTCGGACGATCCAGATCGGATCGGGTCGGGATCGCCGGGTCCTGATTCCCGGTCCCGACCCGACCCGGAATTCCTTTGACTCAATTTGATTGGAAGGTAAAAATCTTCCAGTCTTCGTGAGTGCTTCGAAAAAAATCTGAATATCTTTATGGAAGATGCTGGCATTATTCATGAATCATCATGTGCTTATACACCTTAACAAAATAGGGTGGCCCAATGGAAGAATAGGCATCTTCTTGAAGTATCTAGAGCACTTCACTTCCACTAAAATCTGCCAAAAAGTTTTGGCGGGCAGCGATTCTTCACGCCTCCTATCTTATTAATAGGATGCCATCCTGCACTCTAGACAATGGGGTTCCCTCTCTCATTTTCCGTCCATTTGAACCTTTGTTTCTGCTTCCGCCCCATGTTTTTGGATGCTTGTGCTTCATTCATTTGTTAACACATGGTGCCACCAAACTTGACCCTAGGGCTGTCCGGAGAATTTACTGAAGTATTTCCCCTACTCAAAGAGACTACAAATGTTTGGATCCCCACACCGGTCAGAAATACATTATGAAAGATGTAACCTTTTTTGAGCAGCAATCTTATTTTTCTCCTGTTTCCTCTCAGGGGGATGACTAGTCTCTCTTCAATCCCCTTACCTGTGGTGCCCCCTGTTATACTGATGTCTCCTGAGCTGGTTGATGCTACTAAAACTCAGACTGATTTGCCCTTGTAGATGTATTCCCAGAGCACTTGCAAAAGAGAGATTCCTCCACTGAACCACCACTCTCAAGAGCTGTTGTACCTACAGGTTCACCCTCTAATGAGTTTATCTCCTGACCTTCCTATTGCTCTCAAGAAAGGCTCAAGAGCTTGTACTCGTCAACCTATTTCTCGTTTTGTTTCTTATTTGAAGTTATCACATGGTTATTACTCTTTTTTTACTACTATTTCTTTATATCCCATACCTCACTAATATTCTGAGGTCGCTAAAGATCCCAAGTGGTTACAAGCAATGAATAAAGAAGTGACAGTTCTACATAAAAATGGCACCTGGGAATTGGTGGATCCGCCCAAAGGGCATAGCCTGGTAGGTTTCATATGGGTTTACACTATCAAGTTTCGTGCAGATGGGTCTATTAAGTGATACAAGGCCCGATTGGTTGCCCAGGGGTTTACTTAGACCTATGGTATTGATTACTCAGAGACCTTTGCTCATGTTGCTCGTTTTAAATATGTTCAGGCAGTGTTAGCTCTTGCCGTTCATTTCTCTTGGCTTATGTATTAACTTGATGTGAAAAATATTCTTTTGAATGGTGATTTATAGGAGAAAGTATATATGCAGCCACCTCTAGGACTTGATGTAAGGGGGAGAGTGTGCAAACTGAACAAAGCTCTTTATGGGATGAAATAGTCACCAAGCGCATGGTTTGATCGCTTCCGCATGGCTATGCTCGGGTTTGGCTATTTTTAAGGCAATGCCGATCACACTCTTTTTTCCAAATGGCAGGATGGAAAGATTGTTTTACGGTTGGTCTATATGGATGATATGATCATCACGGGTGATAATGTGTAAGGAATGAAAAAGTTGAAAAGAGATCTTGCGCAGGTCTTTGATATTAAAGGCTTGGGTGAGCTCAAGTACTTCCTTGGTATTGAAGTGGCTCATTTTAGGGAAGGTATATATATTCGCCAAAGGAAGCATGCTCTAGACCTATTGCAAGAGACATGGAAGTTAAGTTGTAAACCAGCAGAAACTCCCATTGAAACAAATCATGGTTTGAGTGATACTGATGGTGATCTCTTATCAGACTCAGAAAAAGGAAAATATCAACGATTGGCGGGTCGTCTATTTTATTTAGGACTTACTCGTCTTGACTTGACCTATGCTGTCAGTATGGTCAGCCAATATATACATGCACCCAACGTGCCTCATATGAAGGCTGTTGAAAGGATACTTAGGTAGATCAAGTCCTGTCATGGGAAGAGACTTATTTTCTAAGTGCGACAAACTATTGGTTGAAAGCTACTCTGATGCTGACTGGGCAAGTTCCAAGGACGATAGAAGGTCCACTACCGGTTATTGCTTGTTCTTGGGGGGCATGCTTGTTGCATGGAGGAGCAAGAAACAATCAATTTGTGCAAGGTCCAGTGCTAAAGCTAAATATAAGGCTATGGCAAACTGTGTTACAGAAATGATTTGGTTGTAACTTTTCTTAGTGGACCTTGGCATTCAATTATGCCTACCAATGAAGCTTTATTGTGACAATAAAGTTGCAATCAGCGTTGCAAATAATCCTATCCAACATGATCGCACTAAACATATAAAGATTGATTGCCAATTCGTCACAGAGAAGCTCGACTCGGAAGAAATTTGTTTGCCATATGTCAAGTCCCAAGACCAAATTGCAGATATCTTCACAAAAGGGCAATCGGTTGATCAATTTCACCTTTGTTTGAGCAAGCTGAGTATGCTTGATATATATACTTAGCTTGAGGGGGAGTGTAGTCGCAATCATAAGTGAGAGGGCATTTTAGTCCTTTTATGTTTTCCTTCTTGTGTTAAGTATTTTGAGGGTAGCTAGTGTCTTTTTTTATTTGTCTCTTTAGCCCTTGTTATGAGGGGTATTTTTGTCCTTGTAATATTATAAACTTGCTGTTCCAATGAATAAACGAGAGAGAGAGGTGCGGACAACAGTGCGTATGCATGCGGCTGCACACATGGCTGCCGCCCTCCTTCTCCTCCTCCTCCTCCTCCTGTTCTCTTCTGCTTCCATTGTCTTCTAGGGGTTTTTTGGTTCCGAATCTTCAACAACCACAATCCATAAGTATGACCATATTTATGAACCACCATTACGAACATGTATATGAATCACAACGGTGAACCATGATTAATGACCATGAACCTTGAACTACATGTACTCGTACGAAACATGATATTTTCTAACTATAAAAAAGAGTAATATCAACACATGGTGCAGGATGGGCCCACAAGATCTGTCCCTTGGAGATATAGGAACATTGGATCTACTCCTTTTGATATGTGCTATAGTCAGGGCACAGAGTATCATCCTTTTTCCTTTATAGGGTCTAGTCCAAACTCGGCACATACTGGTTTAGTTAATGAGAGGAAACCACTTGAATGCACTTATGACTAGAGTTGATTATGCAGTTTGAGACTACATGCCCATTATAAAAATAAATAAATTATTATACTTATATCAATCTCTTTTTATCAAAAGTGGACGGTCTAACAAATATATATTAAACAAAATGCTTACAAATTTACAAATCAGGTCTCCAAAAAAGCCCTTATACAAAAAGAATCATGGGCAAAACCAAACACCAAGTCGGTGTCCCGCTCTGCCCTCCCCTAACCAAACAAAAAGAATGAAGAATCCACACTCGATGTACAAAAGATTTGCCCCCACTCTCTAACTCTATCGCACATTACCTTTTTTTTTTTAAAGAAGGTGACATAAAGTCACAATTACATTGAACAATGAGAGAAGAGTACAAAGAAAGCCCAAGAAGGCAACACAACCTGGATAGGACATTCCCCCATCCAAGTCCCCTGTAAGCTCAAAAGAAAATTACATAATGCTAGTATTAATGATGAAAATGCAAGAGAAGCACTGTGGAGTAAATGATCACTATTGAGTTCTCATATTAAACAATTTTACAAGGGAAAGTTACCAACAACAGTAAAACTGCGATATCAACTTCACTAGTTGCAGCAGTGTCGGGGGTCAATGTTTTTTTTGAAGGTGACTAATAGATCACAATTCATTGATAATTAAAAAAAATACATAAAGGAGCAAAGCTGTTCAGAAAACACACAGGAAACCCCTTACAAGAAAGAATAAGAAAGCCCCTCTCCAAGGTTGAAATAAAACTCTCCCCCATATCTTATCAAGATGATAAGATAGAAAACAGAAATACAAAGAAGAAAAATACAGAGATCAGTCAAACATCCTCAAAGACTGTCTCAAAACAGACAACATAGTGGAGGATTTCGGGTCCCCCAAAACCCTAGTTGCTATACCTCACTCTGAAACCCATCTAATAACCCTGCGCAAAATGTTAAAAAAGCTATCAAACTCATCTCTAAATCTTCTAAAATTCCTCTCAGTCCACACTCCCCACAAAAATGCAGGGATAATAAGAGACCACAGTTCCCTCTCGGTTGGAGAAGGACAAAGCTTAGCCCATCCATCGAGCATTTGAAGCACAGAAGAAGATTCCACCCAGCTGATATTTAGGCTGCTGCAGCACAGCAGCCACCATGCTTGAACAATTCCACAATGGCAGAACAAGTGTTCCACATTCTCAATAAATCTGCCACAGAAAAAACAGTTGAGGTTCTGCAAGGAAATGAACCTGCTCAGTCTATCCATGGTTGGTAGTCTACCCAAAGCAATCTTCCACAGAAAAATATTGATCTTGCAAGGTAAGTTCTTGGGCCAAACTAGATTTCCCCAAGGCACTCTGACCCCACTGTCAGTAATTACTCTTATCAGAGCATTAACAGAGAAAGTACTTTTAGGATTCCAAATCCATAATCTTGAATCTTCACAGTCGGTGGTCAATGTTGTTTTAATTTAGTATAATGTGTTTGAATTTTTTGTTATTGGTTATGTAATAGTGTACTTTTGTGTACTTCTCGTCAATGTAATCGAAGAGATATTTACTAATAATGTCTTTGGTTTGTGACTTCCATTGCCATATTGCCTTATTACTACTTTTTCAAACCAAAATGATCCTGGTTATGGCAGACGTTTGGTCCAGGTGACAGATCCATTGTTGTGAATATTTCAGCTTATAAATTCGCAAGGGTGGATCGTTGTGGTTTCATTATCTCCTTTTTTTAGTTTCTTTCCAGCTCTTTCCTTAAGAAAAAGCCTTCCATTTTTTTCTTGCAAGAAGAACTTAGATTTTTTTTCTTTTCCTTGTTTCCAAAATAAATAGAGGGAGTAAGTCTTCTTCTGTGGAGAGTTTGAAGAGTAGTTTTTTTTTGGGGGGTTGTGTGCATGCATGCATGTGTGTGTGTTTGGGGGGGGGATGGGTAGTGCCACAATTCCATTAATTAGGGAAAAGGTAAACAAGTATTCTCAAAATAAAATAAAAAACATCCCCAGAAGTTCGCTTAATGCAATAGATGCAATATGTGACCCAGTTGCAAGGAGGTATCAGGGATGCTATCTGTACGAGGCCTAACATGTAACTTGCCACTTAAAATCCTTTCTGACATAAACTACAACACAAGATCTACAAATCTACTGTTGAACATTCTGCTATTTCTTCCTCCTGGAAGAGCCCACAAAATTGTGTGCATGACCAGCCACCAGAATGCCCACCTGCTTTTAATGTTCCAACTCTTTGTCTAATTCTCGATGAGCATGTCTACACCTTATGGAGAGTGCGATTTAATCTACAGCCTCTGGAAGACCTCCTTTTGCACCACCTGGAAGAATGACTGATGGGTAAAGAGGTGGTCCATTGGCTCTTCCTCCTCCTTACATAATCAATAGGATGGCACTAAGCCCCTTATGAACTGCAGCGGCAGATCAAGAGTATGGAGCCTTGGTTGGGCAAGTCTCCATGTAAAGATCTTTATCTTCAAAGGCAAGCAGATTGGTCTCAAAACAAACACCACCCCCTGCGAAAAAGCCTCCATGTGTTCTTGGATGATGAACCTGTCTATGGTGCTGTTTAATCAGAAATTAATTTTTGTAGAATTATTCTGTTAATTAATCAAGTTTATCATGATCATCAATCAAAAAGATGAAAAAGACAGATCTTGAAGAGGGGATGCACAATTCTCAAGAAAGACCACCGCGGCAGCTGCTGGGCAAGGTAAGCCACAAAAGGAGGGTACACTAATCCAACAAACCATCTAGGGTTTGGTCATACAGCAGAAGTGAAGACAAAGAAGAAAAAGGATAGACACAGAGAGGGATGTGGCTGATAAGAGGAGCATTTTGTGTTTTTTTTTTGTGTGTGTGTGTGAGAGAGAGAGATTCCTCTTCCTAGAGAAAAGGATAGAAGAGGGATAAGATGGAAACAAACAAAAAAAAGGGGGAGGAAAAGAGAAGGAAAACAGAGGTAAAAGGAAAGTTAAAGATAGAAAGAAGAAAAGCAATCAGTATGGGTTCCTTGGCATCCCCTACTGGTGCCCTTCCATGGCCTAGCTGGCCTCCCCTGCCATTACAAAAAAGATGCCTAGGGGGTCTAAGTCTCACATAGACAAGAGCACATTGAGAGAACTTGGAAGATAAGGCAGCAAGCTCTGGACCTGGACCACCTGGTCTAGACTCTAGAGAGGTTTCAAAAGGCCTTTTGAACACAAATCTTGAGCACAAAGGAAAGCGCTTCTAGACCCATGCTAGGGTTTCTCAATAATTTCAAGACTCATGATTTTGATCAATTGTAACTGAGCAGAAATCAATAGAATTTATGTTTTATCTTTTGTGCTCTGCATTTTTTTTTGATTTTTTATGGATCCTTGATGGGTCCTTAGTGGATTTTGGTGAGTGCCACTAAAAGTGTCCTAAAAGATATCGACTTAATGGACTCTCATGAGTCGTGAGTCCTTAGGCCTTTGTCCTCCTTGACCATTGTATTTTATCCATTAAGCTAGTATCCTTTAGTGGACTTGGCCAATTTTCACTGAATCCATTGTGTCTTCATCTTTAAGTTGGACTTATGCATATCTATTATCTTCAGCTAATAATGTAGATCATGGCCGATTCTTAACTTATGCAAAACTGTTCCAAACTGTCCAAATCCCTAATCCTCCTTGACACTTTTATTTAATGTAAATCGTAAAATGTCTCATACCTCAACGACTTAGCATCAGTCCAACCTAATTAAGCAAGATGTTTAATGTCTCTCTGGGTTTTCAAGATACATACAATGACCAAGAAAACTTGATTCAAACAAATGACCCAAGCACCCCTTTTACCCAAACTCTTAAAACCTAAAGGACTAAAATATCCCTAATTCCTGGATCCAAAACCAAGGCATATTCACAATCTTAAAAGACATCCTATGAGAATGATGTTTGTAAAAATATAAAAATGTTTAAATTCATTTGATTCTCGACTCATAAATGAAGAGTCAAGTTAAGCCTGGGACGGAGTCCCAGCTATCATATGGAAGCAAGCGTATGGATTTATGTTTAGATAACTCTCTATCGACCTTGGTCGATGTTAATTACACTAGTGAAGTCAAGGGACACCTTTGAGTAACCCTTTATACGTGTGTTGGAACCTTTTTTTAAACAAAAAAAAAGGGGCAAAAGGGAGGGGGAGAAGTCCCCCCACCGGTTGGGGAACCCCCCACCGGTTCCAAGAGGGAAACCGGTGGGGGGGGAGGAGGAGCTCTCTCCCTCCACTTTTCAGATTTTTGAAGTTAAAAATGGGGGAGTTTAATGAGAGGGTTAATAGGGGATCTTAACCCCATTCACACATGGGTTAAGAAACCCATGTGGAACTCTCCTTAAATCCAAACCCAAACCCCTTTCACATGGGGCCAATCCATGGAATTAATGGGGTTAAACCCCTTTCACATTGGCCCAAAATCCCCAAAATCCCAAAATCTGAAAACCAGCTCATTAATGAGCCTAAAAAAAGGGAAAAAAGAAGGAAGAGATGGGGAGGAAAACCCCCCCACCGGTTTCTCAAAACCGGTGGGGGGGGGGGTCCATCCGGTGGCACCCCCCTCCACCGGTTGGAACCGGTGGGGGTGCCAACCGGTCCCCCCCTCCCTCTCTCTCTCTCTCTCTCTTTTTTAATGCTCTCTCCCATCTCTCTCTCACCCATGTGATTAAAAAATTAAAAAGAGAGGGAGGGGAGGAGAGAGACTCCAACCGGTGGGTACCCCCCACCTCAAGCATTCCGGTGGGTACCCCCATCGGTTAAGGCTTTGAAGCCTATAAATACCCCCCAAGAGGTAAGAAGAAGCCCCATGCCCATTTGGCCCAAAATTTCCAAGGGGAAACTCTGCCAGTTTGAAGACCAAATCCGGTGCTCTTGCCCGGGTTTGCTGCGATTTGGAGGAGATATTTTCTTGGAGGGCTCTTTTCCTAAGGTTTATTCCTAAGGGGAAGTTCTGCCAAATTTATGTTGTAAAATCACCGTCCTATAAGATGGGATTATGTCGAAATAATGAATGAATGCTACTATTTGTTCTTTGAGCATATGTGTGTGCATGTGTGTTCATGAATCTACTATTTAAGTAACACTATGTTACTATATTTTCATATGCAAAATAATTAGTTTTATAACTAATTAAAATACATAAAACATATAATTAAATATTCTAAAATATCATTGGCCTCATCCCATACATAACTAATCTTAGACTCATAATTAAAACTTAATAATGAAACATTGAGACATAAAATAATATACTTAAGTTAAAAAATGACTTAAATACTCCACATACTTAATTAATTAATAAAATCTGCGAAAATTATCTAAAATTAATAAAATAAATATAAAAATCAGAAAAATTCTGTAAAAATCAGTAATACTCAGTAAAAATCAGAAAACAAAATCTGGAAATAACATAAATCCAAAATATAATTTAAATATCCTTCATATACCTAATTAATTAATAAAAATCAGTAAAATTAATAAAAAAATCAGTAAAAACCAGTAAAAAACAGAGAGTCAAATCTGAAAATATACAAAATTCTGAAATGACTAAAATGCCCCTAGAGCTTAATACAAATTACAAAAATACCCTCATACATGTTAAAAATCTGTAAAAATCACAGAAAATTCTTAAAAATATCAAAATCTCTCATATGTCCAAAATACCCTCCAAACCTTAATAAGATGGGTAAAATTACCAAAATACCCTCAATATGATAAAAATAAATAAAAAATCTCAGAAAAATATAAAAATAGACTTTAAGTCTAAAAATCCAATTTGGGCAAAATTACCAAAATACCCTTACAATCCAGACACACTTGAAATAACTCTAAAATACCTCATAAGGTTTTGAAACCTTCCTAAATCATTAAAACTCATTTCATACACTTAAATAACCATAATCTCCCTATACCCTCCAACTTGGCATAATTACAAAAATACCCTTATGGGTCTAAAATACTTGGAATCAATCCAGAATACTTGGAGTCAATCCAATATACTTGGAATTAATCCAGATAGCTTGGAATCAATCCAAAATCATATAAACACATCCTAAACTTGGGTGAGGCCAAGAGTTTAACCTAAAATATATCTTCATATGCATGTGCTGCCTGTAGTAGTAGTGTTGCATGTTATAAGGACATCATACGGACGGTTAATCAAGGGTTGCCGAGCAGTCGCTCGGCGTAATTAACACTGACCGAGGTCAGTGGAGAGAGGTAATATACTCGAATCTTCGCTTGATTCGAAGTCCCGGATTCCCTAAGGGCTAATCCCAAGCTCTCATAGTCCGATAAAATATAAAACCGACCTATAATTCTCTAGATAAACAAAAAAATGGATTTCCGAATAATCCGACATAGGAGAGATGTGTCTAGGTCAGGTCCCGACGAAGGTTAGAAAAAACCCTCGCGAACAGAGATGGCACGCCCGGTGGGACCTCTCTTTCCCTTCATCTCTCCGTCCGGTGATGCCCTCACCACAACTCTGCTACTAACTTTGTCATGTCTTATGCAGGTGACTGACTTTCTGCTTAAAAGACGACGATGGCGGCAAGGGTCATGTATGGCCCACTTGTGGTGGCGACCCACGTACGGTGTGGATATCTGACCACACCAACATGCTTCGGGGACCTCCCCGCAGTAGTAGGATCTCCATACTTTCTGGGGTCGTTCCGGCACCGGAGCTTGCTCCGGAAAAGAAGAAGAAGAGGTGCGCTTCTCGCTCCAGAACATGCAACAACGGCAGCCGATATGGGCGAGTGCTTGCCGTGAATACCATCAGCATCTCTCCAGCCTCCTCGTCCAACGGGGGGCAAAAGCGGAAGGTTCT
This sequence comes from Zantedeschia hybrid cultivar, assembly GCA_030544215.1. NCBI lineage: Eukaryota > Viridiplantae > Streptophyta > Magnoliopsida > Alismatales > Araceae > Zantedeschia > Zantedeschia hybrid cultivar. Next base: position 79,479,738 of record JARZZO010000005.1, on the reverse strand, counting down.
AACCGCAAGTCCGTCTAGGACGGGGAAAACTATATTGGTGGGGAACCTGCATATTCGTCTGGATGGCGGGCAACCCATCATTCCTAAGATCCATCATATCTCGACAGTTCCTGTCCAGAATCGGTTCGGGATTCTATTGAAGGTTTGCCAAGATGGGACAACGTTCGAAAAGAAGAAAAGGACTCCAAAGGACACTGCTTGTCGGGAGCCAATAATTATACCAGAGCCAGTCATGTCTCGAGCAGGGGGCAATGCCACCCCCCGAGCAGGGGGCAACTCCATGCCTCGGAATGGGGGCAAATTTATGCCTCGGGCTGGGGGCAATCCATCGGAAGATAGGAGCCTCCGCATAAAGGAAATGTGGGTAACAAAAAAGGAAGCCCGCAAAATTCGCCAGGCTAGGGATATCCTAGCAGAACAACAGCCTCAACAGCTCGTAAAGCTTAAGGGGCAGATAACCAGCTTAACTATCTGGCCTCGTTCTCTACAAGGTCAAAAGATAAAAAGTGCCTATAAGGCGCAGGAACAAGTCTGGCAACAGACATCTGTCCTCGAGCGGTTGGGCGCATTTGTCCGATCGACTCACAAAAAGAAGAAAATTGCCAGAATGACAGAGAATAGTATATGGGTCTACACATGCTATACCTCCAGTATCACCAATCGGCAGCCTTCCCAGCCGGAAGACCCTAATGATATCATCAATATGATGCAACGGGTCGGGCCCATAACCCGTCAAATGGAGCAGGCTATGCGCTTGCTGAATCAAGGAAGCCAAGGGGCAGAGCCACCCCAAATTGGCAGTATCAATGCTGTTGGAGGAGCTGATGAAGACGGGGCAAATGCTTCAGATATTGAAGCCACTCCAGAACAACCTCAAGATCAAATACAACCTCAGACTATAGAGGAGATGAGGCAAGAAAATCAACAACTCAGGGCCTTGCTCTATGGTCTAATACAAAAGATGGAGGAGCAGCAAAGGGCAGCTCAAGTCCCCCCAGTAAATGCACCACCTCCAAGGGCAGTGCCTATGCCAACGGTGATAAGACCGCAAGCTGCAGATGTCAACTTCAACCCTGATGAGATACAAGAAGATCAAGTTGTGGAGCCCAATCATAATGCTCAGCAATCCCATGCTTCTGCAGATGATGCTACGGCATTGCAGAAGCATCTTATTGAGCAAATTGTTGAAGCCAGAATAGCAGAACAAGACGACGGAATAGGCACATTCGACTTATACAAAGTGCCATTTCCGGTACGTCATATGTTCAAGAAGCTCCCGCCGGATCACAATAAGTGTCCCAAATTCATCAGGTATGACGGGGAAGGCTCGGCCCAGGAACATATTGCCCACTATATGAGTGACTTGGGAGAGTTGGCTACTGATGAGGCCTATCTTCTGAGGTTCTTGTCTACCTCTCTCACGGGCATTGCATTCCAATGGTATGCAAAGTTGAAGCCTAATTCTATCAACAGTTGGGAGGAAATGCAGAAAAAGTTCCTCGACCGTTTCAAGGTGTCGGAACGAAAGGTCACCATCACTGAATTGGTGACACTAAAGCAAGGCAGGAATGAATCCGCCACCGACTATATCAAAAAATGGCGGAACCTCTGCATGAAATGCGACAATCCGCCGACCCATGAGGATGCGGTACGATTGTGCAAAAGGGGCTTAAAGCCTAAAATAAGTGAAAAGCTGATTGGCGCAAATGTCAAGAACTTTGATCAACTAAATAACATTGTGACGGAGGTCGAAATATTCTATGCAGACCATCCAACCATTGCCTCCATTGGGGGGACAGTCCCAAAGAAGCAAAATATGGATACAGAAGGGGTCAATGCTATAGACTTCACCTCAGCTGTAGAAAATACATGGGGCAAGAACAATGTAAATGCCTCAACATCTAATAGAAGGGGATCATATGCCACCCTTAATGAGAGAAGGAAAATGGCTTACTCTTTCATAAGGGAGGATACAAGAGAGTTGTTTAATGTCTGCATGCGGGCCAATCTCTTGATGCTACCCGAACCAAAAAGACCAGCAGAAGTTGGTAAAATAGATGAACCCAACTATTGCATGTACCATCGTATGTTGGGACATGTAATAGAGGATTGTTATATCTGCAAAGGGGAAATTGAAATGCTTATCCGAGAAGGGGCTGTGGAGATGGGGAAATACCTGGTAGACCCGCCTCAACCACATCGAATGCCCAGACAAACATTTACAGCAAATGTCGTCCATATGGATGAAAACTCCTCGGAAGAAGAGCCTACAAATAAGAATATAGATGTCCCTCCAGAGCAGGAGGCAATACCATCATACGCTCTAGCGACTTCCACTCCAGAAAGGTCTATCGTGGCGGCACTGGAGGAGATTCAGATGAATATGTCACAGCTCTCCCATCAACAAGTTTCGCCGGAGCAGGAGGCAATACCATCATATGCTCCAGCGACTTCCACTCTAGAAGTGTCTATCATGACAACATTAGAGAAGATTCAGATGACTCTGATACAACTCTCTCACCAGCAAATCTCATTGGAGCAAAAGATAAATCCATCATATACTCCAGCAATTTCCACTCTCGAGGGGTCCATTATGGCAGCATTAGAGGGGATTCAAGTGAGTCTGGGACAAATCTCTCATCAGCAGTATGAACTCACTCAAGTAATGGAAGGTCTTGCAAGACAATGGACAGAAGTCATGTCAATGGACAGAATCAATAGGCCCTTCTCCTTTGAGGAGCCAGGACCAAAATACAGCCGTCCTCTAAAGAATAAGGGCAAACTTATCATAGACTTAAATGAACCACCAGAAGCCCAGTACCGAGAGGGAATGGTGCTCAAATGCAAAGGTTGTGAAAGTCACGACAAAACTCTCGAGGCCACCTTTGCAACTAGGCAAAGCTCCCGGGGAAAACAAGTTGCTGGTGCAGAAATAGGGATATGTTTTAAAGATACTGAATCCCTGGCAAAAAAGCTCAAGAAACCATACTCCTTTCCAATGGAAAAGACCAAAGAACTCTTTGAGTTATGTATAAGCAGAAAAGCAATTATTCTGCCCAAGCCAAAAAGGGAAGAAGAAATACATCGGGTAGATGCACCCAACTACTGCCCATACCACCGCTTCATCACCCATCCAATTGAACGTTGCTTTATGTTCAAAGATGAAGTAGAAAAGTTGATTCAAGAAGAAAAGATAAATATGGGGAAATACCTGGTAAATCCCCCACAACCACATACGATTACACATTGAGTGTAATTCGCAGATCCATGAGCAAAAAAAAAAACATCACCCTGCAACCCGTCGGGGGACAACGCGCAAAAGTTATTTGCGCCAAGAAAAGCCAATAATGTTCGTGCACGAATACATAGGCTCATGAAGCCGCATATTTGTTCCCCGACGGGGGGAGAACTCTCTCGGCCTGCTGAGGGTAAAGATCGAGTTTTCCCACATCTCTACCCAGGGAGGATATCAGAGTCGCCAATGACGAATAAACCCTTGGTACCACACTGGCGGTACAATAATGTCCCGTCAAGGGCTACGACCGAGGCGATGATGACGATGACCTCCCGACCTGGTAAGGAAGTGGGAAAACTCGCTCTTCTGCTCGATACAGCCTGAGGGGATGATCCCCGTTCCTGTTATACCCAAGGCAAATACACAGGCATATTCTTGAAAGATGTCACATAATTGTGGGTGATTCACCTCGAAAGAAAATATTTGCCGTCAAGAATATCATGCAATGCAAAATTCTTTCATTCGCCCACGGAAGGCGTTAAACTCCGGCATTCGTCTACGGAAGGTGTTAAACTCCGGCATTCGCCCACGGAAGGCGTTAAACTCCGAAATTCGCCTACGGAAGGCGTTAAACTCAGAAATTCGCCTACGGGAGGCTTTGAATCCTGATACCCATATTTCGCCCACGGAAGGCGTTAAACTCCGGAATTTGCCTACGGGAGGCATTAAACCCCAGAATTCATATTTCGCCCACGGAAGGCGTTAAACTCCGGAATTTGCCTACGGGAGGCATTAAATCCCAGAATTCATATTTCGCCCGCGGAAGGCGTTAAACTCCGGAATTTGCCCCGGGGAGGCGTTATATCCTGAAGATTTTCATATTCGCCCTGAGAAGGCAATATATCCTAAATCCTCCCCTTGGCTTAAACTAGTCCCACTGGCATGCCATAAAGGGGTTGAAAAATTCCTTTGCCCCAAGGAGGCATTGATCCTAAAGTCTTCCCTGAGCGTATGCCAGCCCCGCTGACATGCCATAAAGGGGTCGAGAATTTTCTTATCGCCTCGAGAAGGCAATATATCCTAAATCTTCCCCTTGGCTTAAGCTAGTCCCACCGGCATGCCATAAAGGGGTTGAAAAATTCTTTTGCCCCGAGGAGGCATTGTATCCTAAAGTCTTCCCTGGACATACGCCAGTCCCACTGGCATGCCCTAAAAGGGTTGAAAATTTTCCTATCGCCCCGAGGAGGCAATGTATCCTGAATCTTCCTTGAGCATACACCAGTCCCACTGGCATGCCATTAAAGGGTTCAAAATTCCCTTCGCCCTGGGGAGGCGTCATATTCTAAAATCTCCCCGATAAATCATAGTCCCATCGGCATAACCATATAGTCCCATATGCTATAGCCCCATCGGCGTGCCGTAGGCGGTCGAATTCGCTCCAAGGAGATGTTATACCTTAAAATTGATCCTGATACACGCCAGTCCCACTGGTGTGCCTCAATGGCCGGGAAATCCATATTCGCCTACGAGAGGCTTTATATCCTGGAAATTCATATTTCATATTCGCCTACGGGAGGCTTTATATCCTGGAAATTCATATTTCATATTCGCCTACAAGAGGCATTATATCCTGGAAATTCATATTCCATATTCGCCTACGGGAGGCTTTATATCCTGGAAATTCATATTCCATATTCGCCTACGGGAGGCTTTATATCCTGGAAATTCATATTCCATATTCGCCTACGGGAGGCTTTATATCATGGAAATTCATATTCCATATTCGCCTACGGGAGGCTTTATATCCTGGAAATTCATAATTCATATTCGCCTACGGGAGGCTTTATATCCTGGAAATTCATAATTCATATTCGCCTACGGGAGGCTTTATATCCTGGAAATTCATAATTCATATTCGCCTACGGGAGGCTTTATATCCTGGAAATTCATAATTCATATTCGCCTACAGGAGGCTTTATATCCTGGAAATTCATAGTTCATATTCGCCTACAGGAGGTTTTATATCATGGAAATTCATAGTTCATATTCGCCTACAGGAGGCATTATATCCTGGAAATTCATAATTCATGTTTGCCCACATAAGGCATTATATCCTGGAAATTCATATTTCATATTCGCCTACAGGAGGCATTATATCCTGGAAATTCATATTCGCCTACAGGAGGCTTTATATCTTGGAAATTCATAATTCATATTCGCCTACAGGAGCCTTTATATCCTGGAAATTCATAATTCATATTCGCCTACATGAGGCTTTATATCCTGGAAATTCATATTTCATATTCGCCTACAGGAGGCTTTATATCCTGGAAATTCATTTTCGCCTACAGGAGGCTTTATATCCTGGAAATTCATATTCGCCTACAGGAGGCTTTATATCCTGGAAATCCATATTCGCCTACAGGAGGCTTTATATCTTGGAAATTCATATTCGCCTACAGGAGGCTTTATATCCTGGAAACTCTGTAGGCTTTATATCCTGGAAATTCATATTCGCCTACAGGAGGCTTTGAATCCTAGAATTCATATTTCGCCTACGGGAGGCTTTGAATCTCGGAGTTCATATTTCGCCTACGGGAGGCTTTGAATCTCGGAGTTTATATTTCGCCCACGAGAGGCTTTGAATCTCGGAATTCATATTCGCCTACGGGAGGCGTTAAACTCCGGAATTTGCCTATAGGAGGCTTTATATCCCGGAATTCATATTTCGCCTATGGGAGGCGTTAAACTCCGGAATTTGCCTATAGGAGGCTTTAAATTCTGAAGTTCATATTTCGTCCACGGGAGGCTTTAAATCCTGAAATTTATATTTCGCCTACGGGAGGCGTCAAACTCCGGAATTCGCCTGTAGGAGGCTTTAAATTCTGAAGTTCATATTTTGCCTACGGGAGGCATTAAACTCCGGAATTCGCCTCTGGGGGGCATTGTGTCTCAAAATATTTGGTCTTCGGGAGCCGTTGTATCCCAAATCCACGGCTACCTAAAGCCCCCGTTTCTCGAAAACTACAAATATATTCCTTATCGGTTCTCAGGGAAGACTCAATTCCCTACATATATAATTCATTATCGGTTCTCAGGGAAGACTCAATTCCCTACATATATTTCTTATCGGCTCACAGGGAGGCCTCAGTTCCCTACATATATTCCTTATCGGTTCTCAGGGAAGACTCAGTTCCCTACATATACTTCTTATCGGTTCTCAGGGAAGACTCAGTTCCCTACATATATAATTTCTTATCGGTTCTCAGGGAAGACTCAATTCCCTGCATATATATTCTTATCGGTTCTCAGGGAAGACTCAGTTCCCTACATATATAATTCATTATTGGTCATCAGGGAAGACTCAATTCCCTACATATATTTCTTATCGGCTCACAGGGAGGCCTCAGTTCCCTACATATATTCCTTATCGGTTCTCAGGGAAGACTCAGTTCCCTACATACATATTCTTATCGGTTCTCAGGGAAGACTCAATTCCCTACATATACTTCTTATCGGTTCTCAGGGAAGACTTAGTTCCCTACATATATATTCTTATCGGTTCTCAGGGAAGACTCAGTTCCCTACATATATAATTCATTATCGGTTCTCAGGGAAGACTCAATTCCCTACATATATTTCTTATCGGCTCACAGGGAGGCCTCAATTCCCTACATATATTCCTTATCGGTTCTCAGGGAAGACTCAATTCCCTACATATACTTCTTATCGGTTCTCAGGGAAGACTCAGTTCCCTACATATATAATTTCTTATCAGTTCTCAGGGAAGACTCAATTCCCTGCATATATATTCTTATCGGTTCTCAGGGAAGACTCAGTTCCTTACATATATATTCTTATCGGTTCTCAGGGAAGACTCAGTTCCCTACATATACCTCTTATCGGTTCTCAGGGAAGACTCAGTTCCCTACATATATATTCTTATCGGTTCTCAGGGAAGACTCAGTTCCTTATATATACTTCTTATCGGTTCTCAGGGAAGACTCAGTTCCCTACATATACTTCTTATCGGTTCTCGGGGAAGACTCAGTTCCCTACACATATATTCTTATCGGTTCTCAGGGAAGACTTAGTTCCCTACATATACTTCTTATCGGTTCTCAGGGAAGACTCAGTTCCCTATATATACTTCTTATCGGTTCTCAAGGAAAGACTCAGTTTCCTACATATACTTCTTATCGGTTCTCAGGGAAGACTTAGTTCCCTACATATATTTCTGAGCGGTTCTCAGGGAAACCGTAATTCCCTACCAAACAAAAAAAAAATGAATGAAAAAATGGGGCTTAAAAACGAGGTGCTCCGACGGACTTAACCGATCTCATCCACATCGGGATCGGCTAAGGGTAAAAATGTCTTATACCCAGCTAAGGTGAAAACCCGAAAGGGCACCTTAGGCAAAATCGGGTAACCCCGCTGTGTGAAAACCCGCAAGGGCGCACATGCAAAAATAAGAGGGGGCTAATACTGGTGAAAACCTGAAAAGGCGCTGGTATTAGTTTTTTTTTTTTTTTTTTTAAAAAAGGAGCTTAAAAATGAGGTGCTCCGACGGACTTAATTGATCTCATCCTCAAAGGGGTCGGTTAAGGATAAAAATGTCTTATACCCAGCTAAGGTGAAAACCCGAAAGGGCACCTTAGGCAAAATCGGGTAACCCCGCTGTGTGAAAACCCGCAAGGGCGTACAGGCAAAAATAAGAGGGGGCTAATGCTGGCGAAAACCTGAAAAGGCGCTAGTATTAGTTATTAAAAAAAGGGGGAGAGAAAGAAAGAGAGAATACATGCGACATATAATAAATGGGCCGTACCACTCAAACTTGGCATTTATCTTTAGGAGAATATTTGTGATACATTGGGGCAATGTCGGAGTTTGAGATGAACATGCGGAATAGTTCGAGTTCTTCAGCAAATGGAAAACTTCAATCCTTTGAAGAAATTCGACTCCATCTCCGGAATATCAGTCGAAGCGATGTTCGATGGTCGCCACAAAATGGGAGTTCTCCCTCCAGTGAAGCTTCAAGAACATATGCATGCTGACGCAGAGCGGCGATATGGGCGTCCGCGGTACCAGAAAGGACAATGTCCTTATGATATTGGAGCATAGGGGTCTTCGCAACCCGAGCTGCATAGCCTGCCTCGATAGTTTCAGTCTCGGCTCGCTTTGGCAAAGAGTTACTCGACAAGTAGCAGGAATGGGATATCGTCCTCCCCATACCATGCCATAGGAGGAAATCCCATGAGAGCCATGAAGACAAAGACAGCAAGCTACAAGAAGATAGAGAGATAAAATCAGCGCCAGAGAGTTGCAATAAAAGTCTCGAAAAGCCAAAATTGACCAAGTCCTAATAAAGTCATAGGACAAAGTCAAATTGCTATGAACCAGATATTAGGCCAGTCCAGAACGCTTCGTGCGGAGCTCCTGGAAATGCCAATATAAGGTACTGATACCCCAAGATAGAGCAAATGCCGGAAGAATTAAACGACTCGCCTGTGTGTTCTTAGGGAGTCTCCATGTCGTGAAGGCCAAGAGATCTCCTAGAATCCAAGTAAACGTCGAAAGATTCGAGCGGCATCAACTCTCGCAGAGCCTCCAAGTCGCGAAGGCCAAGAGGATTCCCATAATCAGAGGGGTAGATGCTTTCAAATATATTCGGAAAGTCGAAAAGTTATGAAAACAGGACTTCCTGGGCATAGTTTGAGGTGTCTAAGTACCAAAATTGAGGGTCATCGGGACCCAGACAAGCTCAGATGGAGCATATGCATAGCAAGCCAAAGCAATGTATCGCCTGGCATATATGAGACAGCGGGTGACTTCCCCCAATAGCCGTAAATATATAAGGCGAGAAACGGGAATTCATCAAGACAATACCGGCATGCCGCATTTGAGAATTCCTCAAGCATGCAAAATGATGATTCTTGTAGCCGAATGGGACACGGGACATGCACCGTCGTCTTCACCTCCGGCACATGTCCCATGGGGGGCATTTGTTGGAACCTTTTTTTAAACAAAAAAAAAAGGGGCAAAAGGGAGGGGGAGAAGTCCCCCCACCGGTTGGGGAACCTCCCACCGGTTCCAAGAGGGAAACCGGTGGGGGGGGAGGAGGAGCTCTCTCCCTCCACTTTTCAGATTTTTGAAGTTAAAAATGGGGGAGTTTAATGAGAGGGTTAATGGGGGATCTTAACCCTATTCACACATGGGTTAAGAAACCCATGTGGAACTCTCCTTAAATCCAAACCCAAACCCCTTTCACATGGGGCAAATCCATGGAATTAATGGGGTTAAACCCCTTTCACATTGGCCCAAAATCCCCAAAATCCCAAAATCTGAAAACCAGCTCATTAATGAGCCTAAAAAAAGGGAAAAAAGAAGGAAGAGATGGGGAGGAAAACCCCCCCACCGGTTTCTCAAAACCGGTGGGGGGGGGGTCCATCCGGTGGCACCCCCCTCCACCGGTTGGAACCGGTGGGGGTGCCAACCGGTCCCCCCCTCCCTCTCTCTCTCTCTCTCTCTTTTTTAATGCTATCTCCCATCTCTCTCTCACCCATGTGATTAAAAAATTAAAAAGAGAGGGAGGGGAGGAGAGAGACTCCAACCGGTGGGTACCCCCCACCTCAAGCCAACCGGTGGGTACCCCCCACCTCAAGCATTCCGGTGGGTACCCCCATCGGTTAAGGCTTTGAAGCCTATAAATACCCCCCAAGAGGTAAGAAGAAGCCCCATGCCCATTTGGCCCAAAATTTCCAAGGGGAAACTCTGCCAGTTTGAAGACCAAATCCGGTGCTCTTGCCCGGGTTTGCTGCGATTTGGAGGAGATATTTTCTTGGAGGGCTCTCTTCCTAAGGTTTATTCCTAAGGGGAAGTTCTGCCAAATTTATGTTGTAAAATCACCGTCCTATAAGATGGGATTATGCCGAAATAATGAATAAATGCTACTATTTGTTCTTTGAGCATATGTGTGTGCATGTGTGTTCATGAATCTACTATTTAAGTAACACTATGTTACTATATTTTCATATGCAAAATAATTAGTTTTATAACTAATTAAAATACATAAAACATATAATTAAATATTCTAAAATATCATTGGCCTCATCTCATACATAACTAATCTTAGACTCATAATTAAAACTTAATAATGAAACATTGAGACATAAAATAATATACTTAAGTTAAAAAATGACTTAAATACTCCACATACTTAATTAATTAATAAAATCTGCGAAAATTATCTAAAATTAATAAAATTAATATAAAAATCAGAAAAATTCTGTAAAAATCAGTAATACTCAGTAAAAATCAGAAAACAAAATCTGGAAATAACATAAATCCAAAATATAATTTAAATATCCTTCATATACCTAATTAATTAATAAAAATCAGTAAAATTAATAAAAAAATCAGTAAAAACCAGTAAAAAACAGAGAGCCAAATCTGAAAATATACAAAATTCTGAAATGACTAAAATGCCCCTAGAGCTTAATACAAATTACAAAAATACCCTCATATATGTTAAAAATCTGTAAAAATCACAGAAAATTCTTAAAAATATCAAAATTCTCATATGTCCAAAATACCCTCCAAACCTTAATAAGATGGGTAAAATTACCAAAATACCCTCAATATGATAAAAATAAATAAAAAAACTCAGAAAAATATAAAAATAGACTTTAAGTCTAAAAATCCAATTTGGGCAAAATTACCAAAATACCCTTACAATCCAAACACACTTGAAATAACTCTAAAATACCTCATAAGGTTTTGAAATCTTCCTAAATCATTAAAACTCATTTCATACACTTAAATAACCATAATCTCCCTATACCCTCCAACTTGGCATAATTACAAAAATACCCTTATGGGTTTAAAATACTTGGAATCAATCCAGAATACTTGGAGTCAATCCAATATATTTGGAATTAATCCAGATAGCTTGGAATCAATCCAAAATCATATAAACACATCCTAAACTTGGGTGAGGCCAAGAGTTTAACCTAAAATATATCTTCATATGCATGTGCTGCCTGTAGTAGTAGTGTTGCATGTTATAAGGGCATTATACGGACGGTTAATCAAGGGTTGCCGAGCAGTCGCTCGGCGTAATTAACACTGACCGAGGTCAGTGGAGAGAGGTAATATACTCGAATCTTCGCTTGATTCGAAGTCCCGGATTCCCTGAGGGCTAATCCCAAGCTCTCATAGTCCGATAAAATATAAAACCGACCTATAATTCTCTAGATAAACAAAAAAATGGATTTCCGAATAATCCGACATAGGAGAGATGTGTCTAGGTCAGGTCCCGACGAAGGTTAGAAAAAACCCTCGCGAACAACGTGATACTGAAACTCACCATACAATAAATAAAGTTTGTGCGGAATTGGCGAATGAGATGGTACACAAGTGTGGTAGTGATGAATAAATAAACGGATCATTCATTAATTAGAAGTGTTACAGATTACAATGATGCATGTTATGAGGAAGGTATTACAATATAACAAAATTCCGATTATAATGATCGGATTATGATATTATGAATTACAAACTTGTGATTAGAATTTTGATTAATTCTGACCAAACCATTCAAATGGACACTGATCAATGATGTCGGACCGTTGGATTTGTGATAACGGTCATGACCAATGCGATCGAACCATTAGGTCGGTAATAACGGACACAATCGTGATCAAACCGTTGGAACGCTAATCACGAACATGATCATTGTGATTGAACTATTGAATCGATAATCACAAACACAATCGATGTGATCGAATCGTTAGATTTGTGATAACGGTCGTGATTGATGCAATTATATGGTTAGATTTGTAATAACAGACCTAATTGACGTGATCTGGTCTTTGGATTTGTGGTAATGGGCCTACTTGGCGCGATCAGACCGTTGGATTATGATAATCAACTTGATCGGAGTGTGATTAGGGTGTTGAATTTGTGGCAATGGACTTAATTGACGAGATCATACTGTGAAATTTGTGATAACAGACCTGATCGGCGTGATTGGACCGTTAGATTATGATAACGAACCTGATCAGTACAATCAAACCATTGGATTTGTTATAATGGACTTGATCAACGTGATTAGACCATTGGATTGGTTATAATGTATATGGTCATGTGATAGAACCATTGGATCGATAATCGCGGACACGATCGACGCAATCGGACCATAGGATTTGTGATAACGATCATGATCGATGAGATCAGACCATTGGATTTGTAGTAACAGACCTGATCGACATGATTGGACCATCGGATTTGTGGAAATGGACCCGATCGACGCGATCGGACTGTTAGGTTGTGATAACGGACCTGATCGACGTGATCGGACTGTTGGATAATGATAACGGACCTGATCGTGCGATCGGACCGTTGGATTATGATAATGGATATGATCGATGCAATCAGACCATTGGATTATGATAGCGGACCTGACTGGTGCGATTCGTCGGTTGGATTTGGAATTTTGGTCGAAATTACTAAGATCAGACCATTGATTGATGTCCATGGTTGAGATCTATAAGGTCAGACCGTTATATTTGAATATATGGTTGAGACCAATGAGATCAAGCTGTTGGATTTTAGTCCATAGTTGAGATCAATGAGATCCGATTGTTGGATTTGAAATTTTGATGGATATCACTAAGATCCGACCGATTGGATTGAGATTCTGGTTGAGATGTTTAAGATCCAACTGTTGGATTGATGTCTACGATCGAGATCTTTTAGATCCGATTGTTGGACTTGAGATTCTGGTTGAGTTTAAGATTCGATCATTGGATTTGATTTATCGATTATGATTGACGTAATCATATTATTAGATCGATGTTCTAATGATCTAGATCGACGTGATCTGATCATCTTATTGATATTGATGGACTTTATGGATATGATCTGATAATCAGATCATTATTAAAGATTATAATTGATATAATCTGACCATTAGGTCGATATTTTAACGACAAGGATTAATATGATCCGAGTATCTAATCAATGTTGATGGACGCGATTGATATAATTAGATAATCAGGTCAAGGTTAATGTCGTGATCAAAGTGATCAGGGCATAAGATATGAGTGGTGGTGAGGAAACCCGAGCGTGACTCCGTTTCAATCCGGCCCATGTTTACCGTTGCCGCCGGACGTCGGTTGTAGAGTGAGCAGCATTGTGGTTGGGAGATGCTTATTGACACATTGGCCTTTTCATTTTAGGTCTTTGGGCTTGTGACAAACCCATTTGATGTATTTGCTCTTTTATTTTAGAGTCATGGACTTGAGATAGGCCCATTTGTGGCCCATGTGGTTTTTCCTATTTTTCTGTATTTTCTGCACTTTTTTCTACTTTTTGGGGGCATAGAGGTAGGGTGGTCATTTGGAGATCCTAGGGTTTCCTATTTTGGAGCCTATATATACCTATGTATACCTTATTGGGAAACCTAATGATTAGTCAATGGAAAAGGTGCTTTGGCCGCCAGGTGCATTTGTGTGTTTATGTGTGTGGAGCCCGTGAAGGGTGTGTGCGGCCCCGGTCTTCTTCTTCCCCTGTTCTTCCCCTCCCCTGCTTCGTCTGCTTCTTCTACCCATGTCGTCTTCTCCTTCCTCCTTGGTCTCCGCACCGTTCCTCTTTGTTCTCCATTCCTCCCTCCCTCCCTCTCTCTCTCTCTCTCTCTCTCTCTTCGAAGCCGCCATCTTCGAGCTCCACTGACCCGCCCAGCAGTCACTCGCCATCATCATTGCCGCTACGCGGCGGACTCCTGACGTTTGTATGGTGACAGCATCGTCACTCGTGCCCTCCACGCCTAGGTTCACTCAACACATGCCAACAACCAAGCCCACGCATTGTTCCGCTGGAGTTCGCCCGCCGATGGCCTTGTTGATCAGGTTTTCCTGCCCGCCTTCTTGGTCATTCGCGCCCAACGCAGAACAACACGGGTCGCCATGACCCCCTCGCCCCACCCGTCCTTGCAATCATCGCCGTCATCATCGCCTCGTCACGCACTCGCATCCGCCGCACCTTCCAGTCCATGCAGCGAGCGGATGTGTTTCGCCGTCGCCAATCTCGTCGATCGGGCTTGACCTCCTGGGTGGCACCTCCACACGGCGTCTGTGCCGCATTCGCAGGGGGTTGACACCGTTGACTGTGCTGCCCCAGTCATGTTCCAAGCTCCCCGATGCCACACGCTCTGGCACACGGCCACCCGAGCAATTTCGCGACATCTGGCTTCGTCGTTCGAGCCGCCCTTGAGCTAGCCCTGCCTCAGCCGCCCTGCACGTGGTAGTGTGCCCTTCTTGTCGCGCCAGCACAAAACTATCTCACCCATCGTGCCCTCCTGCGGCTCTGGCCTACACAGCCTAGGTGACTATGGGCCGATTTGGTTGTGACCTGGGCCCAGCTATCAGTAGAGGCTACACCCCCTGCACAAGGGGACCTCCAGCAGCCTGCTCCATCTTACCCAGCGGCAGGCCCACCTGTGGGTTGGACCCATTTGCCGTGTGACAGCATGAAGACGGGTGCCCCGGTTGCGTGCCCTACTTGACAGTGTGCAGGTTAGCGTTTAATTGCCCATCCCACGCTTGCTCATTTAGTATGCAGTTAAATCTGTTCCCGTGCTTGTACGCGAGCTAGGGTCCTAGCTACCCTTCACATTCTCACTGTTGGATGTGCGTATAATGTGAGCGACCTATCTTGTGGCATCCATTTGAGCTTGTTGATTGTGTGTTTGTCGCCCTAGGCCGTGTTAGTTCTCACTACCGCTCGATCCCACGATTCATGGTGTGGGGAATGGCTTACAAGTTAGCTTCTTGTGGATATTGCGTATTTTTCTCTCATGGAACTTGTGGATTGCCCATGCTTATATGCTGGCCTTTGTGCTGTTCGTTGCTGATCGGATCTTGGTTAAAGATCGGATCCATCTCGGTTGCCGTCCCGCATCAAGTGGTGTATGTAAACACATCAATATGTGATAGATAATGACTTGGTTTCTGTCATTATATCGCTTAGTTCGTGTCGCACCACCACATGATTTGATTTGTGTCATAACATTATATGACTTAACTTATGTCACAACACCATAAATGATGTTATGATGGTCATGTTAATGTATGACTTAGCCTTGTCCTATCTATTGTGTTATAATGTGATAATAACATGACACGGATGGTCTCATAGTTAATGACCATGACAAGTGATCAAATTAATGTTCGAATTAATGATCATATGCATACATCATTATATGTTTATGATTATTAACATAACCATATTCATATATGGCTAAAATAGATGATCAAATTAACCATCATGTGCATATAGCATTGTATGACATTAACATAACATGGGAGGGTCAAGGTAAAACCTTAAACCCCAAAACATACGAGAGAGTGGAGGCTAAAGCCTTACCGCTCAAAATCAAACTGAGAGTCCTTCTCGTGAGGACCTTGCCTTTTGTTTTGATCCTCTGCAAATGGGACCCCCTGGGGGGGTGTATTTATAGCCTCTTGGGGAGGGGGTGCAGTTACAAGCCCAAAGGTGCACCTCCATTGGGTGGAAGGTAGTTTTCTCTTTCATGCATAAGTTTGAACAAGTGCATACCTCCATTGGGTTATAGTTTTAAGAGTTTTACCGTGGGAAATTATCCACGAGGGGATTTTGACCAAGTATCACCTCCACCTCCACTGGATGGATGGTAAGTTTCTTCCCGCATTCACACAAATGCATACCTCCACCAGGTTATAGTTACCGTGGAAAATTACCCACAGGTAAAAGTAAATACAAATCCAAGTTTATACCTCCACCAGGTTATAGTTACTGCCATTAAAGTAAAAACAAATCCAAGTTTATACCTCCACCGGGTGGTGGTAGTTATCATGGGAGTGCTTAAATGCCTCTCCACCTCCACCGGGTGGATGGTTTGGAGAATTACCATGGGTAAAAGTAAAAACCATACTCAAGATTCCCATCTTTGTACCTCCACCAGGTGGTAGTTATTCATGCTCATGCCCTAGGGGCACATCCGGTGGAGATACGTGGAAAATTTTTATGAAACCTCCTGTTTTTTCTTATCTTTTCCCTTATTTTTTGGTAACTAACCTGTTTAAGAGTTAGTTAGAGAGGAGGGGGAGGCTGTGTCTCTTCCTGGCATCCGGTGGAGGAAAGAATCTCAACCCCCCCCCCCATTTATGGATATCAAAAGAGAGGGGGGGGGGGGGGCGCAGGACCCCTCCTTTCTCTCTGTTTTGACTTGCAGGAGATATGCTCCTGCTGCCAATGGTCCCCCTTGCCATTCTGCTGCATGCTGCTGCTACTGGAGGATCCCTGCATCTTTTTTTTCTTCTTCTGTTTTTTTTTCCAACACATCCTAATAACTAAAATCTGTCGGAACACTCAAGATCAACTGGTGAAGTTTACCAAAATATGCTGCGAAACCTTAAAGATCACTAAAATGATAGAAAAATCTCATAAATTCAAAAATCTCTTAAAACATCCTAAATATCCACCGAGATCCTAAAATCTGCCTAAATGACTAGGATACCCTTGGAGCTTAAACACAGTCAAATGACTCAAAGACAATCTGGTGGTCCTACTGTTGAATAAGCACAATCTCATTCAACATTGAGAAGGGGTGGACAATCTTGAGACAAACTGGCTTGTAAATTCTACTAGTATGAGTCAGGATGACACGATCTCCATATTCCTGAAATACTAGATTACTCACAGGCATTGATATTGCTGTTCTAATGCTTCAGCCCGTTGTTTACAATTTCCTTTCTTTTGCTGCTGTTTCTTTCATTTTTTTATGTGCAAATTAAACGTGAACTTCCATTTCTTGCAGTTATTAGAAGAGGATGAAATTACATCTGGAATCACTGAAAGCGAGTACAGTTCAAGAAGAAAAAAGCTCTTGGAACTTCTTCCAGACAAGAGCTTAGCTATTATTGCCTCTGCTCCTGTGAAGATGATGACTGATGTGGTGCCGTATACATTTAGACAGGATGCTGATTATCTGTATCTTACAGGCTGTCTGCAACCTGGTGGAATAGCAGTTTTAAGTAAGGACTGTGGGTTTTGCATGTTTATGCCAGACCCAGATCCTCATGTAAGCCAGATACTGAAGTTCCCTTGGTGCATGGTTATTTTCCTCAGATATTTTTCCTTTTTTCTTGGTCTCTGAATGCCGAGCTAAAATATTCCATATGCTATCTTGCTGATACAATAAACATACAGCAGAGGTTGTGGCTTGGAGGACCGCCCATGCATTCTGAATTCTTTTTTGTTTCATGCAAATATATGATCTGATATCTTATTGCATACTTTGCCAGTTGCTTCTATAAAATAATTCTAAGATTTAACTTGTCCTAGCTCACAAATAAGTTGCTTTATGTAATGATCCCACCTCCACAGAGGTATACCGGATCCAAAGCCTAGTATTCCACATAGTTGTCAAGGTGCCCGCCTAAGTGTCTAGGCGACAAGGCTTTTTTTCAAGGTTCAGGAGGCTGAATGCCTTCTTGGTCCTTGAAAAGGCGGGCTTAGGTGCAGCTTA
Organism: Zantedeschia hybrid cultivar; assembly: GCA_030544215.1. Taxonomy (NCBI): domain Eukaryota; kingdom Viridiplantae; phylum Streptophyta; class Magnoliopsida; order Alismatales; family Araceae; genus Zantedeschia; species Zantedeschia hybrid cultivar. The sequence goes on along the minus strand of JARZZO010000005.1, from coordinate 79,461,937 downwards.
GGCGCGGCTTAGGCCTGCATGCCTAGGTGGGTCTAGTATGCCAAGGCCAGTTCATGGGGCCAATCAATTTGGGTTCACTGGGCCCCCATAGTGCTGCGAGGATGACTGGGCCCTAGTTTTTGATTCCCCTTAATCTCATCTTCCTCATGGTTTCATCTTTGTTGTTGTCTTTGGCCTCATCCCTCCTCGGTGAACCAATCTCGTGTATCAACAATAAGCCACTCCTAAACAAATAACCAGATTCTGATCTCACTATGATGGCCGTGATAAATTGATGAGCCGACACGCCCCACTTGCGAGTATATTTTCCTTTGATAGTGCACCTTTATTTTGGCTATGTGGTGTACCTTTCTTGTATTTTGAATTCACTATATTATATATCAATGGACATGGATAATAGACATTGTATGTTTCATTTTATGGTTTGACTACAAGATTATGCACCCATCAACAAATCAAACAATATTACAGTCTTAGGTCCAGGTGGAGGACTCACTTCTGTGAAATACCATGGTTTTCAAGGCACTAAGGCGACCTAAGGTGTGCTTGAGGTCTCTACGTGCCCAAGTGCTTAGGTGCCTGCCTAAGTGGTACCTTGGCGGCACCTTCACAGTTGGGTTAAGGGTAGGAAAGACCATAGTTAGTTAAATATGGTATGGGAATAATACGTAAAGATATGTTCACATATAATTCGATTTTAGTTTTTAAAAATACAGTCAAACAATCGGTCAAAAATTTGGACATTTCAAAAGTTCGGTGTAACATACGTACGGTGAACTATACATCAACTGTTTAAAAAATGGACCTAAAAATGCAGATAATATATAGCACTAAATACAAAAATATATTGCAACTATTACATGAAAGAGATATTTATGTATATTATAAAGTAGATAAAAAAATATTACACAGTAATTACATGGGAATTATTTATACTACATATCCTGAAAATTCCAAATAATATAATTTTGCAAGACAAAAAGATTTAATAAAAAAATTACCAACTCAGATTAAGAGAAAGGTGGCAGCAACAAACTCCCTTAGATGGTTCAATGCTGGCCAGCTGGCAGCTGTTGCCAGCAGTGGCAGTCAGGACATGATGGAAGCGGGGATAAGACGTGCGATGCCTTTGCATGTTCTGTACGAAATGTCCGTTTAAAACGCTTTCGCGTATGGTACATGTTTTGGATGCTCCGAGGCAAAGAAATGCATATAAGACGATCTCTTTGACAAAAGGACGGGAAACATCCGTTATCTTTGTTCCATGCATATGTATGCATATTGTACACGTACAGTATGTGAATTAACTAACTATGGGAAAGACACTCATAAAGAAGGAGATGAACAGTTATAGAGAAGTGAGAAGAGAAGACAAGGACACAGGGAACCCAAAGAGGGTGAGAGGATGAAGAGCGGGACTTGATCTCTCATCTGTCATACTTGCCAGAAGGACCCTGCTTCGTCACCTCGCTCTTTGTAGTTATCTGAGAGGATGTCAATGGCCAACTTTGGCTGCAAAAGCATATTGAACAAACTTTATGAGTCCTGCTATTGGACTTATCATTTGCTTCCTACTTCATCCCCATACTCAGCCACCCATGTTTACTTATCTATTCCTTTCTTATGTGGTTCACGTTCCATTATATGCATGCTAAGGAAATGCACTATGCTAGATGCCTAATGTCGGAAGGAAGTTTTGGAAGATGCAAACAAAGCAGCTAATTTATAACATACATAATCTCTCTTGTTCACACTTTTTCATGCATCTTTCCTTTCTTTTTCTCACTTTGTTTCTTTTCATTAGTAATACTATTTTTCTCACTTTCTTTTCATTACTAAGACTAAAGATAATGAAATAAAGTAAAAATCTTCTTAAGGGAAAAATCTTCGTAAGGCATTGGAAATAAGTTTTGGGCTAGACACTTGCTTTGATCATCTTTTTCTTATTCACTTTTGGTCGGTCAATCTTTCTTTGTCAATCATGTGCCACTAGGTGAGATCTCTTATCCTAAAGTGATATCCATTCACTAGAGGGCATAGAAGTCTGTTGAACATATTGCCCATCCTGCTAGTGAAGTGATGTCACCCCATGGTAATGTCTTATAGAAAATAAATGGAGAGTTCCAAATCTTAAATGAGAGCTTCTAACTTTAAATTGCATAGCATAATCTTTAAATAAATGTGATAGTGATCTTTGACTGTTTTACTAACAAGGATTTCTTCTTTAATTGTTATTGCAATTCTTGATGCGAAATATCTTGTGGAACTCAAATCTTCAAATAGGGTTCAGACTTTAATAGCATGTTCACAATCTTTGAATAGATGTAAACCAGTCTTGAACAAATTCCTTATTTTGAAGGGTTTTCTTTCTTCATCTTACTCCTCATCTTGATTATCATTAATAAGATAGTTTCAGTTAATATACTAATACTGATATAGAAGATAATTTGTATAACTTAATTTTGATGGAAAAGATTCCAGCTTTTTGAATTATATTACTAATCTTTAAACATGCATGTCAAGGTATTTTTCTTCAGCATAGTTGCTATTTCAGTGATAATCTCTTATTTCATATTGTAATATCACCTTAGGTTTAGTGATTTTGGATACCTTAAGGCACATATTCCTTCCAGTTAAAACATGGAATCCTTGAAGAATGGTGTCGTACATGCTAAACATAGTTGCTATTTGGTACCTTTGTAACTTAGTTCAGATAGTTGATGTTCAATGCATTGCTAATAAATATGTTGACGCCATTTCTCAGTAATCCATTGTGTGTTATCTCTGTTTACTACTCTGGGTCAGATGCTTTCTTTAGTGTATATTATGAATCTTATGAATGATCTTAATATGATATTCAATGATGATATTGCTTTCTTACCTTTGAAATTGCTTCCATGTGTCATTTCTCTTTTCTTGGTGGTTGTTATGCACAACTCATGCTCTCATTTGTAGAGTATCTAGCTTTATTCCTGTCTTTTTTTTGGTTACATTTTGTTTTCGCTATCAGGGAGAAAAGTACATTGGCAATGAACTAAAATGGTGTGACGTGTATAGCTTTAGACTGGCTCAAACTGATTAATAGAAGTTTCAAGCACTCCAGACATCACATATTATGTGGCAAACTTTGGACTATATAGTTTGTTGTAGCTTGACAATTTTAACACGTTAATGTCCTTGGTTATGCTATTTTTAAGGTTCTTTAAGGACAAAAATTCAGTCCAAGAAAGTTGGTAGCTAGCATCCCTTTACTAGTGCTTCTTATATGACAATCTGTTGTACAATGTTTTTGCTTTTAATCTGTCACAGTTGCGTTGATAAGAGAATCATCCTTATAAGCCAATATATACATTGTGTCTTCTTTTTTAATTTGTCATGGTTGATGGCTGTGCTGTTAAGAGCACCTTCATAAAATGCTGCTAACTTACATGCCATTGTATTGTACATGGCATTTTTTGTTGTTGTGGTTAGCTCTTGTATTTGTTGGCTTGTAAAAATATGTCCATGCATGTTTTGCATGCTATTTATTTCCATTCTTCTGTTTTTAGTGTTGTATTGTCCATATAATTTCATAATGCACATAAATTATGTTGACAACACATGAATTACGTTGACAAACCATTTGTTATCCTTTAGGATGTAGTTTGGCAAGGTGAAGTAGCTGGGGTTGATGCTGCCGTGGATATTTTCAAAGCTGATAGAGCATTTCCGATGCGTAAGATGCATGAGGTTTGTGCATTTGAGACTAAATCCTTCTTGTTTTCGATTATGCATATCTTTTCTATTTTAACATGCATTTGAGACCAAATTCTGTCCTATTTGTTTTCAATTATGCATGGCTTCAATACAAAACGGAAAAGGGACTGTTAGTCCTCTTTCTGTACTCTGTTGTAAACAGACTCCTTTGCATGCCATTCTTAATGTTCCAAATGTTTTCAGAGCTCTGGGTGTTGCTTTCTGCTTTTGCACATATGTTAACCCACACCAAGTCTTGTTGCTTTATCCTTCCATTTGCAAGCAGATATGTGTGACCATTCTGTTGCTACACTGTGGCCTCAGATTCTTCAGGACATGATAGGAAGAGCATCCAAATTGTTCCATAATGTGAAGACAGCTTTACCAGCCTATACAAAGATGGAAGCCTTCAACAAGGCCATGTACAATGATAATGTGAAAGATCTGTCTCGCTATACTCATGAATTGCGATGGATAAAGTCTCCATCCGAAATTAAGTTGATGAGGAAATCAGCAGCAATTGCATGTCAAGTATGTTTCTCCTGCCTAAAGCATCATGTCTGCTTCTTATTGCTTCATTCATGACAAATTGTAATATTATTGGTTTGCATTTTTTTCATGCCCCTGTATGAAAACATGAGCACTATTGCACCTAGGGCTGGCAATGAGCCGAGCCGAGCCGAGCCGAGCCGAGCCGAGCTTTGGATGGCTTAGGTCAAAGAAGTTTGGCTCGAGCTCGAGCTCGGTTCGAGCTCCAAATATGGGCTCGAGCTTGGCTCGTCCCGTTTTTGCCAGGCTTGAGCTCGGCTCGGCTCGAGCTCGAATCACACACATTTGGACAGATTTTATTTAGTTTTAGTCATTTGATGCACAGTTGGAATGAGGGTCTTTTAGTAATATACCCACTTGACCTAATTTTGAGAAATTAAAAAAATATACTAAATATATCGAGCTGGCTCACAAGCTCACGAGCCGAGCTACAATAAGCTTGAGCTCGGCTCATTAAGCTATTCGAGTTTTAATCTAAGTTTGAGCTTGGCTTGTTTGAGATTTCGAGCCGAGCCGAAACCGAGCCGAGCCCGAGCGGCTCGCAAGCGGCTCGGCTCATTGCCAGCCCTAATTGCACCGCATTATAACCTTGTGTTGCTTTTATTTTCTGTTGTTAAGTGTTGGTGTCATATCCTCCCTTCTCCCCACCCATTGACAGTGTTTCTTGGAAGGTGGCATAGCCACAATTGATATTAATAAAAATATAGAGCCTGAGAACAGGCATACAATAAAAGTTGGTTACCGGGTAGGTAACCAAAACACAAAAGAGAAAATAGATCAGATTCTGATCCCAGAAACAAAGAAAATTACAATGAAAACTGCCTGCGTAATGATAGAGAAGAAATCACAGAAGACACCACAGGATCTGTTGCCTGATCACCAGTTAGTGCAATACTCCAGTTAGTGATGAGATTCATGGTGTAAGAAATGATAAGGAAAGGAGATGAGAACGATTGGTTAAAACATCTTGAATTCCTTTCTTTCCAAATACCCCAGAGAAAGGCGCCAAGCAGCATAATCCAAGTATCCATCTCAGACGTGGATGGAGATAGCTCACCCCAAGAGGAGATCAGGTGAAGAATGGAATGCGGCTGGTTCCAGTTCAGCTTTAGACAAGCAAAAAGAACTATCCAGATGGCTGATATAATTCCTCAATGTAGGAAGAGGTGTTCTGTTGTTTCTGGAAAAAGACCACAAAAGTGGCAGTTGACTCTCTTACTGAAATTAAACTTCTTAAGCCTGCTCAGAGAAGGCAGTCTGTCTTGGATGAGCTTCCACATGAAAAGCTTGATTTGTTAGCCCATTGTTTCTCCAGATGAAGTCAGTCCAAAGTACAAGAGAGCCATCATAGTTAAGAATTTTAGAGACTGATTTGACTGTAAATTTTCCATTGGATTCTCATTTCCAACTTCTCTTATCTGGCTCAGATTGGTTCAGATGGACTTGCTGAAGGATGGAAGTCAGGCTTCAGAAATTCCTGGAATTCTGAATTTGTAAAGTTCCTTCTGAACTGAATGTCCCATCCTTGGACTAGTGAACTAAAGAAAATCTCTTGAACTGAGAGATCTTTGTTAATTGCTAGAGAGAATAACCTTGGAAATTAAATCTCCAGAGAATTGTGTGTAAGCCAATTATCAGACCAGAATTTAAAGTGGGCTCCAGTATCAAGGATGAATTGAGAACCAGCAGAGATTATATCATGACAACTGAAGATAGCCTTCCATATAGGTGATATTTTGCCTCTACAATGTTGCTTAGGAATCCATAAATTGGTACCCCTAACCCCTGAGATATTTATTGATGACAATAGTCTTCCAAGGTGTATTACCATCATCTCCTAGCATCCATAACCATTTGGAGAGGAGAGCAATGTCGAATCAGTCCATAGAAACCAAGCCAACCCCTCATTCCTCTCTGGGCCTACAAACCTTCTCCCGGGAAATAGGAATTAGACACCTTAGAAGACTGTTTTTACCTTTCCAAAAGAAGGTGCGTCTATTAGCTTCCACCTTCCTAACAACTGAATAGGGCTGTCAAAATGGGCCCAGGCCCGTTAACATACCCGTTTGGATCCGTTAGTTATGGGTCTGGGTATACCCGTTTACCATTAAACTTTCTATTGTCATACATTGCAAAAATTTGTGAGCTAATTTCTTGGAATTTAGACCTAAAATCAAACCAAATTATCTGGCACATAGAGATTTAAGATAAATAAATTCTATACCAGGCTGTTGAAACCCCTTTTAAAAAAGAAAAGGAGGAAGGGGGGAAGCCCCCCCCCCCCCCACCGGTTCCCAAACCGGTGGGGGGGGACCAACCGGTGGGGGTGCCCACCGGATTCCCCCCCTCTCTCTCTTTTCAATGCTCTCTCCCACTCTCTCCTCTCACCCTTATTAAATAAAAAAAAAAAGAGAAGAGGGAGGAGAGAGAAGCCAACCGGTGGCACCCCCCACCTCAAGCATTCCGGTGGCACCCCCCACCTCAAAGAATTCCGGTGGGTACCCCCACCGGTTGAGGCCCCCATGGCCTATAAATACCCCCCCAAGGGGTAAGAAGAAGGCATGCCCATTTGGCCTAAAATTTCCTAAGGGAAACTCTGCCAATTTGAAGACCAAATCCAGTGCTCTTGCCCGGGTTTGCTGCGATTTGGAGGAGATATTTTCTTGGAGGGCTCTCTTCCTAAGGTTTATTCCTAAGGGGAAGTTCTGTCAAATTTATGTTGTAAAATCACCGTTCTATAAGATGGGATTATGTCGAAATAATGAATGAAATGCCACTATTTGTTCTTTGAGCATATGTGTGTGCATGTGTGTTCATGAATCTACTACTTAAGTAACACTATGTTATTATATTTTCACATGCATAATTAATTAGTTTAATAACTAATTAAAATATATAAATACATAATTAAATATTTTAAAATACCCTTGGCCTCATCCCATACATAATTAAATCTAGACTCGTAATTAAAACTCAATAATGAAACATAGACTTATAAAATAATATACTTAAGTTAAAAATGACTTAAATACCTCCATGCTTAATTAATTAATAAAATCTGCGAAAATCAGTAAAATAAATATAAAAATCAGAAAAATTCTGTAAAAACCAGTAATACTCAGTAAAAATCAGAAAACAAAATCTGGAAATTACATAAATCCAAAAATATGACTTAAATATCCTTCATATATCTAATTAATTAATAAAAACCAGCAACATTAATAAAAAAATCATTAAAATTCAGTAAAAAACCAGTAAAAAACAGAGAGCCAAATCTGAAAACATATAAAATTCTGAAATGACCAAAATGCCCCTAGAACTTAATACAAATTACAAAAATAACCTCATATATGATAAAAATCTGTAAAAATCACAGAAAATTCTTAAAAATATAAAAATCTCTCATATGCCCAAAATACCCTCCAAACCTTAATAAGATGGGTAAAATTACCAAAATACCCTCAATATGATAAAAATAAATAAAAATCTCAGAAAAATATAAAAATAGACTCCAAGTCTAATAAACCCAATTTAAGGTAAAATTACCAAAATACCCCTATAACTTAAATGTGTCTAAAAATGATCCTAAAATACATCCTAAGGGTTTTCAAGTTTTCCTAAAATGCTAACAAACTTAAAATGACTATAATGACCATAATGCAACATAATCTAAAGAAAATAGACTTTAAGTCTAAAAATCCAATTTAGGTAAAATTACCAAAATACCCTTACAATCCAAACACACTTGAAATAACTCTAAAATACCTCCTAAGGTTTTGAAACCTTCCTAAATCATTAAAACTCATTTCACACACTAAAGTGACAATAATACCCGTATATCCTCCAACTTGGCATAATTACAAAAATACCCTTGTGGGTCTAAAATACTTGGAATCAATCCAATATACTTGGAATTAATCCAGATAACTTGGAATCAATCCAAAATCATATAAACCCATCCTAAACTTGGGTGAGGCCAAGAGTTTAACCTAAAATATATCTTCATATGCATGTGCTGCCTGTAGTAGTAGTGTTGTATGTCATAAGGGCATCATACGGACGGTTAATCAAGGATTGTCGAGTAGTTGCTCGACGTAATTAACACTGATCGAGGTTAGTGGAGACATGTCATATACTCGGATCTTCGCCTGATCCGAAGTCCCGGACTCCCTGAGGGCTAATCCCAAGCTCTCATAGTCCGATAAATAAAATTCATAAAACCGACCTATATTTCTCTAGATAAAAAAACAAAACAAAAATGATATGGATTTTCTAAATAATCCGATAGGAGAGACATACTAGGTTAGGTTCTAAACACAGGCCCATTTATCTTTCAACATCAAATAAATAAGAAGCAGGTCCAAGACCTGACCCATTTACCCATTTACCCATCTACCCATTACCCTTTTTGGGTCTGAACCGGGTCCGGGTCTATTCACTTTGGGCATGGGTCTACCCAGACCCGAACCGTTGACAGCCCTACAATTGAATGTGGCATTTTGACCATAGAGAGGCAATAAATGGGGAGTGAAGACATAATAGATTTGGATAGTATCCAATGCCCCCCCATGAGATAAAAGATTGGATTTCCAACCAGCAAGCTTGGTGTCGAACTTTTTAATGACGACATTCCAATCAGAAAGTTTAATGGAGCCATCAGCAAGCGGAAGACCAAGATATTTAATAGGAAAACAGTTCCACTTACAATGGAGGATGGATTCCACCTCAGAGATAGTGGTCGTGCAATTACAAAATCCTGAAAGCTCGCTTTTGCAGATATTGATCTTGAGACCTGAAATATCTTCAAAAGTTTTCAGGAGAATCTTGATATTCTTGATTTGAGGCATATAAACCGAGGAGAAAATAAGAGTGTCATCAGAAAACTGTAGGTGTGACAAGCACATTATTTCTGCCCACTAAAACCCCATTGATGAGCCCATTCTGGATAGCTCTGTGCCATATCATGCTGAAGACCTGTCCAATGATGAGAAAAAGGAGTGGTGAAAGAGGATCACTTTGTCCAAGGCCTCTAGAGCTATTAAAGAAACCACAAGGTTCACCGTTAATAAGAACGGAGAAACGAGCTGTAGAGATGCAACACTTAATCCAATTGATCCATGTCTTGTTGAATCCCATGAGAGTCATAGTGGATAAAAGACTTGACCAATTAACTCTGTCAAAAGCCTTCTCAAAATCAAGCTTGAAAACAAGAATTCTTTCTTTTTGCTTCTTAGTTCATGAATAGACTTTGTTGCAGCCTTAAGGTTGTCTAATATGAATCTCTCTGGAATAAAAGCTGATTGGTTGGAATCAATTAGCTTTCCAATTACCCTCTTTAGTTGAGTAGCCAAAACTTTGGTGATGATTTTATAGGAGCTGTTGAGAAGACTGATTGTCTTGAAGTCAGAGATACAATCAGCATTATCCTTTTTTGGTAAGAGAACAATGTGTGGCATTGAAGGAGGACACGACTGCTGGGTTCCTTTCAAAGTTTTTGATGCACTTCATGAGATCAAATTTAATCACTTCCCAAAAATTTTGATAGAACCCCATTAATAAACCATCGGGGCCAGGAGGTTTCTCCGCTTTCATAGAGAAAACTGTAGATTTCACCTCTTGTTCCTCAATGGGTACTGTCAGACTGTTGGCCTCTTGGACAGAGTGTGTACAAAAGTGATTCTCACCAAAGATAGGTCTGTTTAGATTGTGCTCAGAGAAAAGATTTTTATAGAAATTGACAATATTCTCTTTAATGCATACCTCCTCCCTGTGAACAGCATCTCCTACTCTAATAGAGTCAATTTTGACACTTTGTTTCTTAATGCTGGCTGCTGTATGGAAAAAATTGGTATTATTATCTCCCAATTTGAGCCAATTTTCCTTAGCCCTTTGTTTCCATTTGATTTCCTCTCTAAGAAGCAATTCATAGTGATCCTTTTTTAGGGAGCTCCATTCTTGTTTTCTGACAAATTCAGGCTCTCACTATCATTCTTCAAGTCTAGCTGCTGGATCTCGTCTATTGGAAGCAGCTTGTTGGAAAGTATCCTTATTTCATGATTTCATTTGACATCTAATCCATTTCAATTTTTGAGAGAAGTTGGCAGAGTCTTGGATTAAGGAGGGGCTGTCTCTCCACCATTTAGTAACTAGATCACGAAAACCTTCATGCCTTAACCATGCCAGTTCAAATCTAAATATTGTAGACTGTTTTGAAATAGGGAAAGAAGATAAGATGATGGGAATATGATCTGAAATTACTCTGGGCAATCCCTTGGTGGCTACTAGAGGAAACTTTAGATGCTAGTCAGTACTAACAAATACCCTATCAAGCTTGGAAAGTGATGGAGGATCTTGAAATTGGTCCAAGTGTACTGGTAACCTAGAGTGTTGATTTCAATCAGGCCATTAGAGTGAATCCATCTCCCGAAGAGATCCATCTCTAGTTCCCAGGAGGTATGATGCAGTCTTTCGTGGGGAAGTCTGACAACATTGAAATCCCCTGAGATACACTAAAGCCGCATGCAGATTACATGAGATAGAATCCAACTCCTGAAAGACGGTGGGCTTGAGAGCAGCAGCATTGGGTCTGTAGACACCGGTGAAAGTCCATACAAAACCATCTCTTTTGTGGGTAAATTGAGCTGTGATGGAGAACTGACGAATCTCAGAATCAGAACATAGGAAGGTATCCTTATTCTATAGCAAAAGCATCCCCCCTTTGAGACCAATTGAAGGTTTAAATAGTCAATTTTGTAATCTTTGTCTACTCAGATTCAGAATGTAAGAGTCATTGCAAGATTCCATCTTTGTCTCTTGGAGACAGTATGTCCACCTTATGTTGGACAATGAGATCCTAACCGCTCTGATCTTACTTTGGCCGTTGAGTCCTGTTATATTCCAAGATAGCAGAATCATTGAAAATATGAAAGAATGAACACCAACACCAACACCAACACAGAACACAACTCACACCAAGATTCACAGATTAACCTGTTTGGCCTGTCCCCCTATTGGATAATGTTGCCTTGAATAAAATGAAGTTCCCTCTTACCGATCCTAGATCCTTTGCCCTCACCTCTGTTCCTTGCAGAGAGATGAAGTTTAATAACTCTTCTAGATTTCCTGAGAAAGGATCTGACTGAATCTTCTCTTCCATCATAGGAAATACCCACAAGAGCCCTAATTTGTCTAATGAGTTCATTGGGCCACTCCTGAGAGGAGGAACTTTCGAGCTCAAAAGGAGCAGAGAAGATGGAAGGCCTTTGAAATAAAATAATTTCTTTCCTTGTGGAAGGAAGATTGGTGTTGGGAGCAGAAATATTTCCCCGGTAAGCACATACTATAGGAAGTTCTTTAGAAGCAGAAGCTTGATCCATTGTCGAAGAATGCAGGAGACCGATCTTTGGAGCATGAGGAGGATTCACAATTGGTGATAGTACATAACTAGAGCCGAGAGCGGGCTCATCAGTAGCCACACTGTTGATAACGAGGACAGCCTGGTATGTCTGGCTCTGTGGAGAGGAGAAGCCCTGAGGTGTTCCGGTGAGCAGCTGCGAATGCAGATCGCATTGCGAGGAGGAAGGCGATGGCTCAATTCGATGGAAAAAAGATCGGGAGAGGCATTAGACTGGTCGATTGCAACTAAGTCAGGATCTGCCATGAATCGGTCAGGATGGGAATGGGTAAGTCATCGGGTAAAGGAATGGCCTGCGACTCTTTGGGCTGTGTACCCCAGTCGATAGCAAGGACCCGAGACTGTAGATCTTCCTTATCCAGTGTCACCTGGGGAAGAGGGGAAGGCAGAGCAAGCTGTCAATTGGTCACCGCTTCGGTCTCTTCGCGGAGTGAAGAGAAAAGCCATCCTACTGCACACGCTTCAAAAGCAGCCAGATTGATGGCCGATGGAGTATGATGGTCTGAGGAATCTAGGGAGAGGATGAGGAAATGTTCCTAGCATCTCTTGGATGTTGAACCGACGTCTCGGAAGTCTGACATGCCAGGGAGTGGGAAGGGCGAGTCAGCTTCTGAGTTGGAGGAGTGATCCGAGTCGGCTTCTGCAGTGGCTTCAAAGAAGCATACCGAGTCAGCTCAAGGGGCAGCTTCTCAGTTAGCTTCTGATCTTGCAATGTGAACACAGAGGGTGGAGAGCTTGCTGGAATAAGAGAGAATGGAAGAAGACGAAGCCTTGGAACTCTTGTACTTTGCTATGACTTCAGCCCAGGTCCATTCTTGGGAAGAAGGCTTTGAAGCAGCAGCAGCTTCAATAACAATGCTCACCCAATACCACCTAGGAGGATCATTCTCTTGTCAGGGATGTTGAGGTGGTCATCTACTTCAATCTGGATACGAGCATACTCCAGAACCATCCAGAGTTCTAGTGTCGATTTCTCTAAGAATGCCAAAGGTTGGGATTCCATAGGACAACGACACACTCTTTGGCCAGAAGGAACAGGATCAATTGCTGAACAGGGGGACCAAGGGAAATGCTTAGATTGTCCAGGGAGAATGATTTCAAGCTCAATCCTTCATTCTTGAGAATAGGGGATTTAAAACGAATAAAAAAATGAGTCCTTCCCCAATTCCCTAATCCACTAGGAAACACTCGATGACCATTTAGAGTGAAGAAACTTTAGAAGGGAAGCTTTGGCCTCGAGTGAGGATGAAACAAAGGGCCTCTCAGAATGGACCGAGAAGATGTGGCACTGCTCAAGCCTGGGCTGAGATTCTGCAACAGAGGACCAGGGGATGACGATGGGATTGGGAAGAATCTTTGTAGGAAGAATAGGAGGAAGGGTACAGGGAGGCAAAGGAGGGATGGGCTTATGGGGAGGACAAGGGATGCTTGGAGGATGCACTTGGCACTGGACACTCTTGTGGCAGACTGCTCTACAATGGAAGCACATGAGCTTGTCTTTGCAGTCTTTAGCCCAGTTGATGGGAATCCAGGAGATGCTGTAACAAAGCCAAAGGTCCATGGTGTATTTTATTTGGCCCATTAGGGGCCCAATTGATGTCTTTTTCTATTTTTCTTTTTTTAGATTTAGGTCTGTTTTAGTCTTCTATTTGGAATAAGGGGTATTTTGATTTTTAGTGTTAGGGTCTACTAGGGTTTCCTTTTGGGGGTCTATATATACCCTATGTATTCCCTTTTTGGGAAGGCCAATGATTGCTAATAATTTGAATGGAAAAAGTTCTGCCCTAACCACCAGTGTGCATCTTGTGTTGGTGTGTGAGGACCCGAGATGGATCTGTAGAGGTGTGGGAAGACACTGGTTATCCTCGTCTTCTTCCTCCTCTCTTCTTCCCTTGTCTTCCCCTTCATCCTCTGTCCCTAGGCCTCCGAGCCTTCCTCTAGTTTCCCATTCTCTGTTCCCCATCAGCTTGGTATCAGAGCCAAAATTTGGTCCTCCACGACGCCGCCATGCCGTCCCCATCCCACCACCACTGCGGCATCAACCCCCCTCTCTCCCGCAACAAAGTGGCAGAGGAAAAAAAAAGAGAAGCAGAAGAGGAAGAAGAGGCCAGAGGAGCCTACCTGCATCGCCGCGTTGCCGACTGCTTTTGCTGCTGCCGGTGACGCCGGCAGTCCTTGCCGTTGCCGTCATCATTGCCGGAGCTGGTGCCATCGTTGCTTCCCGTCGTCATCATCGTTTCCTTCCTCCAAAGAAAAGAAGAAGAAGAGGTGGAGGGCTCGGGTCTACTATCGTCGCCGTTGCCTAGCTGCACCGGGGCCGCCGCTGCCGTCGCTAGAACATCTACGCTCCACTGTCGCCACTGACGCCATATCTTGCTAGGGTCTCCGCTGCCGTTCACACCATCCCACCTAGTCGCCGGTGCCGTCATCTTTTTCTCCCTCTTGCTGTTTCTCTGGAAAGGAGGAGGGGTAGACGCCGCTGCTGTCGTCGACCACTGTCGGTGCCGCTGGAGTTGTCTCCACTGTTGGCCGATTTCGCCGCCGCCGTTCGCCCTACCTCCTATAGCCGCCCACTCCCCTGGCTATTGCGGCTGCCCTTCCCTCTCTTTCTCTCTCCATCTGGTGCTAGGGTTACAAGAGGGGGAAGAAGGGGCCTGACCCCTTTAGTTCCAGCCAGGTCAAACCAAGTTTGACTGAGCCCACTTGCAGCTTCATTTCAGGCCTGGGTCCGCACTAAGCTCTTGTTATTTGTTTGAGCCCAGTCCAACAATTGGGTCCGAACCATGGTGCAGCTCAACTTAAAATCTGGTTCGAACCAGGTTCAGTCAAGGTGGTCCGAGCCATTTGGGTGCATTAGGTCCGGACCAAGGTACCCTTGGTCTGCTACAGTGCATACGAGGTACACTAGGAATCCTTATTGCACCGCTTGTACCAGAACCACGTCCGTGCTCTGATCTGTGACCCGTTTGCGCCATTGGTCTTGTCTCAGTGAGGCCAACACAGTTCTAGCATGCATCAACCCCGACGGTACCTCGTTTTGTATGCTACCATTTCATGCACATCGAAGTCATCTATTTATACTCCGTTTCTTGTGCCGATCGCACCGTTGGCTTTGTCTCAGCAAGGCTGACTCAATTCCGATGTGGTGCCGTCCTTACGGTGCCTCGTTTTACGTGTCACTAATTAATTTTGCCAAAATCGGGGTCTCAGGATAATCTCTTGCAACATGTCTTCCCTCTATTTCTGTTTTGATGTATTCTTGCTGATTCAAGAATGGACGATATTGATTTTAGATGAGTAAGTGATAATGTGATTTCCCAGTCTATTGTTGATTCAGTACTGAGGGTATGCAAGATTTTTGTAGAGGCTGATAGAGCTTTTGTGGAGTTCTATCGGCGAGTTAAAGGGTGTCACGATAGGACACTCCACTACTCATGTGGATGGAGCTTGGTGCACTATGGATCTATGGAGTTCTTCTATTTGTTTGGGTTGAGATTGGCTATCAGAGCGCCATGCCACAATAGATTGTGATAGACGTCGATGCTGCCTCTTGCACTTCCAATTTGATGGACGTGAGTTAATGTTTTTGGATTCTCCACTTATTTCTCCTAAGGCAATGGAAACACAGTCAAAATTAGTTGAAACAGTCTTGCCAACTGTAAATGATTATATCAATTAGATATGCCGGTTCATGCTCAGGGTGCTAGCGTTTATCCTACGGCTGAGGATTTTTGGGATGCTACTCTATGTTCGCTGTGTCAGATCCGAGGGAAACGCAGTGGAAAATAAAAGTGGATCCGTGCCGTTTCAGATACAAAAATTAAAACAGTAAAATCATATTTTACCTTGCGCAGATTTGAATCCGCATTCGTTCGGTTCCGTCGGTGTGATGTCGCAAGCCGCGCAGTGCCCGACCTTTAGCGGTATCCACGCGGTCTTCCTCTCGATGGATCGTCTTCACTTCCTCGCTCGGTGCAACGTTCGCAGATCTTGTCTGACTGCGCGTAATCCTCCGCGACATACGGATTTAGAATTACCGTCGGACGGGAAGCGGAGCAGGCGGGAGTCGGAGCTGAGCCTCTGGAGGGCCGGCCACAGAGGGGGGCACCTAGGAGAGAGAGAGGAGAGAGAGGGGGGGCAGCAGCTAGGTCAAGGTTGCTGGCCATTGACCTAGCAACGATACTTTTATAATAAGTGGTTTTGTGATTTTTTAGAAAAATCTACACTTATTCGAAATCCCGTCAAAATATCCATCGACTTGAAAATCATTTACTTGCGAAAAATCTACACTTATTCGAAATCTCGTCAAAATATCCATCGACTTGAAAACCATTTACTTGCGACCCTCTAGGCCCAAATACCAGTCCAGTTATTGGCCCATTAAGTCCAGTAATTCTTTACGGATCCACTGAATTAATTAATATCCTTATAATAATTAATTAGCCGAATTTAATGTCCCACAATAAATTCGGACAAGCTTCCGATCACGTTGGGTGCCGAGCAACACCGCATAATTTTGGAAGACATTAGGGTTCATGCAACCCACTATGGAAACCTTTCCGTTATCGGTTACCGCGCAGATATAATCCTTCATCCGTGCAATATTTCCGAATCGTCCTAGGGTATAGTTTACTGTTAAATTCTAGCCGGTCGATTCACTTGAATTAGATGCCGCTAATCTATATCAGATAACTCTTGATCTGATACAGAGTCCACCATGGCCAGGGACTTAAGCGCATCATTTTTGGAACATTCTCTCTCCTATTACCAAGAGTGGATGATCCCGTATTGACCACACAATTATCTTCGAGGGCATCTCCCTGAACCCGATCACTTGACTTATAGATAACCTATAGTTAGTGATTCATTAATCAAGGTCAAAGCTCAGAGACCTATCAACAATGTATCATTGGTGTCTCAGGTCAAAGGATTATCTACGCAACCGTGACAAAATAATTGAACTAGTTAACAATTAGGTAGCTATCATCTAATGATTTATGGTTGGATCAGTTCAGTGAACTCATTCACTAATGAGCACCTACAGGTTCAGCATAGTGTCTCCACACAAGTGTCTTATAGGATCAGTCACCCTCATCATATGAGCTGAAGAAACATGTACTAGTCTATCTGGATATTTGATGTCCTTCTCAAACACCTTCTGACTAGGAACAATTAAGAATATATGTTTATAAGTCTTCGGTCCCGTAATTATGATCTCATCATAATCTTAAGACCATTACACATGTTCATGGACTTCATCGTGATACAACAAACAAAAATCGAATTAATTACATAATCAAATTATGCCAATATATTAATAAACTAAATATTACATAGTATCGGATTGGCTTGTAGGCCACCTAATACTAACACTCTATTTATTGTGTTTGGACTTCATTTGATGGCGGACAATGTGTTTGAGACCGATTTAGTACCTACCAATAGTCATCAATGAGTCATCAGATATTGTTGTGTGGGATCAAACACTCATAGTTGAAGTTGGATTTGGCTTACTTTCTGAGCAATTGTTCGAGGCTCCGAATGTCCAATGTCATTTCCTCTGTCTTATAGACATTGCTTCAACTAAGTTTGACTTGCTGTGGTATAACTTTGAGTCCCACTTTCAACACCAATCCGATGTTCTCCTCTACAGGGTGATCTTAGTAGTATCAGCTATGCCTTCTTGCCTTGCTGTCCTCATCACCTCCCCGTAGATATTACAACACTTCAAAACTCAAGGACGAGTTTTCTCGAACCAAGAGAGAATGATGGGAATCCAGGAGATGCTGACACAAAGCCAAGGGTCCATGGTGTATTTTATTTGGCCCATTAGGGGCCCAATTGATGTCTTTTCTATTTTTCTTTTTTAGATTTAGGTCTATTTTAGTCTTTTATTTGGAATAAGGGTATTTTGATCTTTAGTGTTAGGGTCTACTAGGGTTTCCTTTTGGGGGTCTATATATATCCTATGTATTCCCTCTTTTTGGAAGGCCAATGATTGCTAATGATTGGAATGGAAAAAGTTCTGCTCTAGCCGCCAGTATATGTCTTGTCTTGGTGTGAGGACTCGAGATGGGTCTGTAGAGGGGTGGGAAGCCCCCTGGTTATCCTCGTCTTCTTCCGCTGTTCGTCCGTCTCTTCTCCCCTGTCTTCCCCTTCGTCCTCTGTCCCTGGGCCTCCGAGTCCTTCCTCCAGTTTCCCAGTCTCTGTTCCCCATCACCAGTGACCCTTGCATAGGCTTTGGATGCAGCAATCCTTGACGACCGACGGGAAAGGGATGGGGGAGGAAAGGGGAGAAGGTCTCTTCTTAGTTTTCTTGGAGACCACCTTCCAATCTCCCTCTGCCGCCGTTTCCCCAGAGCTCTCCATCTCCTTTCCCTTACTCTTTTGAAGATAGTCTGTCTTCCATTGGCAGTGTTTCATACCATTTATGCAAAATAAGAAGAGAATACAAGTGGTGGAAGCTCCACTTTTGCATGGGCCTGGTAGATTGGCCCGTGGGAGTTGTAACTCATCATCATACTCAATCTTTCTCTCTCTTGTTTACTTTGCTGTATAAAGCGGTGTTTGCAGAACTGGCCTGTTCAAATTGGAACCAGTAAAACCAGATTGGAACTGGTGGTACCTGATCCGCTTTGAACTGGCTGGTTTTTGCTGGTTATTTCCTGCTGCTTTATGCATTTTGGAATCTGTTTGAAAAGGACATATGTTCATGACCTTGTGGTCACCAAACTCATTCCATTCCTGTGGGTGGGTTAGGGTTTCTGGAAGATGTAAGGGAAAAGTTCACCTTCTGGGCTTGTTTTTCTGATTAGAGTTTTTTTTTAAATAAAAGGTTACAAAAAACATTTTGTTCCTTGGGTCGGAAGATCACCCTCCAAATTTTCCTAACTCTTTGTCATGGGACAACTTTTTTGTTCTTGGGATAAAAACCAAGCTTCTCTCTCCCTCTCGCACTCTCCATAGATCTCTCTCCCTCTCTCAGCAACAGCTGAGTTTTGGTATTAACCCACATGAGACTTGACTTTTCCTAGTAACCCTTAACCATGAAAAGTTTATTTCATTTGTCCTTGGAATGATTTTTGGTCCAGGAAGAAAAAAACTTTCTTGAAGAATAAAAGTTTTCATAAACCCCTAGCACACCCTACATCTTTTCTTTGAAAGTGAATGGTATAACATATATTGTAACACCAAAAGAGGAAGTCACAAAGAATGTAAACGCTTCGAAGCTGATTGAACCAATCTCGCACCCACTATAACCCTGATAAAACAACCCTACATAGCAAGACGATGTTGCAATAAAGCCTCACAATGGGAAACCCATGCCCATAAACTCGTGACACTGTCAACCAGTCAGCCTAAAACCCTTATTTTATCTGCCACTGGTCTTCTCATCCAGGGGATTTGCATGTCCAAATGATAATTCTCACAAACTTCATGTGGGATCTCTACCAAGCAACAGTTTCATCATCTGAACCTATCATTGGAAACCCCTTGCCCTTTGATCAGAAAGAAAATACATCGTCAATGAGAGGTAGTGTCGTACGATCCACCCCCTCCTCCTCATTGTCCTTCAGCTGCTTCCATGTATGTTATCAAAAGTGATCACCTCATTTACCTAGGCAATGATGTGAGGCAAGGCAAGCCAAAAATGCCTTGTCTCTCATGTGCGCCGCCTTCATCTAAGTATTCACCTACGCTGTCCATGTCAAATGCTTGTATTTTTCAATCATGTGGTAGTGTTGATGATTATAGAGACCATGTATGACCTATATGAGTGCCTTATACAAGTTGATCTTTTACATATTGAATATGATTAGTGTTTCCTAGAGCCTTACATATCGTTACCTGTGGTGTTTTCTTTATTTTCCTCCTGCCATTTCTTCCTTCACAGCTATCTACGGGAGAAAACACCTCACCTCAAATGCCTTGATGCTTGCTTGGGCATTTGAGGTTGACGTGAGACTCTGGTCACCTTGTTTGCCTCTTGTCTTTAACTGTAGCCTTCCATAGCCACTTAAGAAAAAAAAATTCCATCGATTTTCCATCTGCTGATACACAATGGGTAAGTCTTGGACCTTAGTCTTTGGACTCTTTCCTCCAGTTTTCGACATCAGCAAAACATGCAAGCTTTGTCTCCTGAAGTCTTTGAAGATGCTAGGGAAATCATTAACTCTGACAGTCCCCCTTCACCCAACAAAGAATTATTCTAAATTGTTTGTCTTCCTTTGAGTGAGTCATTGTCACCTTGAATCACAAACCAGGAGTTGTTATCACAAACAAACCCACATTTGTCACAAGGCCATCATTATCTGCACCCTTAAGTAGGTCTGACATGGACAAGCATGGATGGCAGTTTCGGCCGGTACCGGTACGTACCGGTACCGGCCCGGACCGGTACCGGTACCCCCATTTCGGGCCGGTACCGTAAAAAAAAAAAAAAAAAAAAGATAACATGACTGTACCGGACCGGTACCGGTCCGGTTTCGGGCGTACCGGCCGGTACCGGCCGGTACGCCCGAAACCGGGCCGGTACGCCCGTGAAACACCCCTTAAACAGATCTGTGAGAGGGGATTCGGGTTTTTTGCAGGGGGAGGGGAAGGGAAGGAGGGAAAGGAGGAGGAGAAGGAGGGGAAAGAACCACCGCCGCCACCCGCCGCTGCCGCCGCCGCCCGCCACCGCCGCCGGAGACGTTTTCATCCTTTTCCGGAGACATTTTCACTGTTTTGGGTGGAAGAAAAAAAGAAGGTATGATTTATATTTTAATGTAGTGATTATTTTTTAGTTTGTTACATATTTCTTAGATGATTTACGTTCATTTTCTTGATAAAATAGACAACCCCCAATTTTGGCCCTAATTAGCGGTTAAAGATTGGGGCTTTTGTCTAATTACTTAAATTAAACATCAATTGGAGCCTAATTAAGCTTCATGACATGTTTTAAACTAGGAGTGTACTGTTAATTACGTTGATCGACGGTTAATTAGGGGAAATCCCCAATTTTGACCCTAATTAGCGGTTAAAAATTGGGGCTTTTGTCTAATTACTTAAATTAAACATCAATTGGAGCCTAATTAAGCTTCATGACATGTTTTAAATTAGGAGTGCGCTGTTAATTACGTTGATCGACGGTTAATTAGGGGAAATCCCCAATTTTGGCCCTAATTAGCGGTTAAAAATTGGGGCTTTTGTCTAATTACTTAAATTAAACATCAATTGGAGCCTAATTAAGCTTCATGACATGTTTTAAATTAGGAGTGTGCTGTTAATTACGTTGATCGACGGTTAATTAGGGGAAATCCCCAATTTTGGCCCTAATTAGCGGTTAAAGATTGGGGCTTTTGTCTAATTACTTAAATTAAACATCAATTGGAGTCTAATTAAGCTTCATGACATGTTTTAAACTAGGAGTGTGCTGTTAATTACGTTGATCGACGGTTAATTAGGGGAAATCCCCAATTTTGGCCCTAATTAGCGGTTAAAAATTGGGGGTTTTGTCTAATTACTTAAATTAAACATCAATTGGAGTCTAATTAAGCTTCATGACATGTTTTAAACTAGGAGTGTGCTGTTAATTACGTTGATCGACGGTTAATTAGGAGAAATCCCCAATTTTGACCCTAATTAGCGGTTAAAAATTGGGGCTTTTGTCTAATTGTTAAATTAAACATCAATTGGAGTCTAATTAACATCCAATTTTACATGTTTTAAACTACGAGCATAATGCCAAATGTTCTTATATTTGTTTCTATTTTTTTTTTATGTGTTGTAGGAACATGGCTGAACAGCAAGAGCAAGACCCAGGGTGGGCCCATATCACCTTAATTAATACTGCAAAGAGGAGAGTGAAATGCAAATATTGTGGCAAAGAGATGGGTGGTGGAATCACCCGAGGGAAAGAACATTTAGCAGGGAAGACAGGACAGGTGACAAGGTGTACTGTCTGTCCCCGACAAGTTGCCAACGAGATGCGTGAATTGTTGCGTGGCCGAAAAGCACAAAAAGAACAAAAGAAGGAAGATGAGGTTGAACTCCAAGGCGAAATTTCTGGTAGACATAATACAAAAGGCAAAGGGATGTATACTGCGGCCAGTGGCATTTCTATACGTGAGAGGGAAAGGGCTGAACAAAATGTAGATTCTAGTGATGATGATGATGATGATGATCCTGACATGGCTGCAGCTAGAAGAGAGAGTTTGTGGCATCAACAAGAAGATGAAGCCCGAAGGAGAGGTGATGGACCATCAATAAGAGGCACAAGTCAACCTACAGGCCAAGTGGGTCCTATGGACAGTTATCTTTTTAGAAGACAGACTTCTACTCAGCCAAAAATCAAGCAAGTAATGAGAGGAGTAAAAAAGTCAGCTGAAGCGGCATGACATACTTTTAAAAGCATATGCAAATGGTTTTTGCATGCAGGTGTTCCCTCACATGCTGCTCAGTCTCCTTATTTTCAGCCTATGATTGATGCGATAGCAGATCATGGTCGTGGGTTCAAAGCCCCCACACGTCGAGACATATATGGACGGGGGCTTGATGGAGAATACGAGGAACTTCAACAGTGGGTTGAAAGTTTTAAGGCAGTATGGAAGGAGAGAGGATGCACAATTATGTGCGATGGCTGGACTGGTACCACGAAGAAGTCCATGATTAATTTTCTTGTTTATTGCACAGAAGGGACAGTTTTTATGAAATCTGTTGATGCATCAAACTATTCAAAGAATGCAAAATATTTATTTGGTTTGATGGATCAGATGGTGCAGGAAATTGGAGAGGAAAATGTTGTCCAGGTGGTCACCGATAATGAACCAAGTTATAAAGCTGCAGGGAAGAAGTTAATGGACAAGCGCAAACACCTTTATTGGGTCCCATGTGCAGCGCATAGTCTGGACTTGATGCTTGAAGACATTGGTAAGGATCCAACTATCAGCAAGACTGTAAAGAGAGCCCAAAGAATTACCCAATTTATTTATGGTCATCCCAGGATCTTGAATATGTTCAGAGAAAAAGCATCTGGAGGTCGAGATCTCATCCGTGCAGGGCCTACACGATTTGCATCTAATTTTATTTCTTTAGAATCTTTGCACAAATTCAAGAATGAGATCAGGGGTTTTATGTATAATAAGGAGTTCTTGGAGTATATGCGGACCACTTCCAATGAATCTAAATCTGAACATTTGGAAGTGAGAAAAATCATAGAGAATAAAAAATTTTGGAGTAATATGGAGACTTATCTGAAGTTGGTGGAACCTCTCGTACAGGTGTTAAAATTGGTGGATGGGGATGATAAGAATTACATGGGATATTTGTACGAGGCAATTGACATTGCTAAGGTCCACATCAAGAACGCATTTCCCAACACTTATATGAAGTGGTGGAACCTTATTGATATCAGATGGGAAAGCACATTACACCACGACTTGCATGCAGCTGGTAAGTGAAGTCTTATATTATTACATGGGAGATTATTTATTAAATTGACATTAGTAATTTTTCACCTAAATGCAGGTTATTATTTAAATCCTCGAGTAATGTACAGTCGTCAAGTGCATATTGATGGAGAGGTGATTCAAGGCACATTAAATGTGATTGCACGTTTTTCGAGGACAATAGAA
This sequence comes from Zantedeschia hybrid cultivar, assembly GCA_030544215.1. Classification (NCBI taxonomy): domain Eukaryota; kingdom Viridiplantae; phylum Streptophyta; class Magnoliopsida; order Alismatales; family Araceae; genus Zantedeschia; species Zantedeschia hybrid cultivar. The sequence continues at coordinate 79,438,624 of JARZZO010000005.1, read as the reverse complement.
GATAGGATTGAGGCAGAGAAACATGTATACTTAGTGAAGATCTGACTTTAAGATTTATCAAATTACTTGTAATTTGAAGAGCCTATGAATTCTATTAATTGTTAATTCCATCTTTGTAGATGGAGGCTTATAGGCTAAGGCTGGAGACATATAATGAAGACTCTGTGCAAATTGCTGTAGAGAAAGTGAGCCCAGGTATACTTAGTCATTGCATTGTTGTCAAATGTGCATAAGAAACGAGAACATACATTGATTAATTTTTTTTTTTTTCTTTTAATGATGGCACAGCTGAGTGGTGGATAATGGTGTACAACAGAGATAGGTGCTATAATCCATTGGCTTCCGTTGCAGTGAGGGTTTTGAGTCAGACGACGTCGGCAAGCCAATGTGAAAGAAACTGGAGCACGTTCAGCCTTATACACTCAAAAATTCGTAACCGGTTAAAGGCTGAACGATTGGACAAATTGGTGTACTGCCATTACAATATGAGATTGAGGATCAAAAACATCCGGTTGAGACAACAATTGAGGGAGAAACGAGCTGCAGGGCACGCAGAAGATGTGGTTGGCCAAATTGATGTGGAAGAGTTATTTGATGATGATAATCCCTTGCAGACTTGGGTTGAGACACGAGCAACTGTCGATGAGCCAGTTTTTGATCCTGATGATACAGAATGGGTAGAAGGCATACTAGATGGAGCTGTTGCTAGAGATCCAGAATTAAGAAGCTCGAAAAGGCAAAAAGAAAATTCACCTCCTCCTTCATATGAGTATCAGAGTCAGACTGAGCATGTGCCTTTATTTGCACCTGATACTGAGCTTGAGCCTGCTAGACACTCAGAATCAGATAGTAGGCCAGTCACTCCTAGAATGGTTGGGCCACCATCATTCTTGAAAAGGAGTACATCTACATTGGAGAGGACTAATTTGGCTGCCAGAGACGATCCTGCCATTGATGAGCTGAAGCAAATTTATGTGAGGCATACACCACGAGGAAAAGGAGTATTGAATCGATTGAACTTGCAAAAGGATCTAGAAAAAAAAGAAAGCCAGCAAAAACAGGCATCACAAAAGAAAAAATCAAGTACTGTTAAAAGAAAGTTAATTGTTGATTATGATCAAGATGACGATGATGATGGGACAGAGTCTCCTAGTGATGATGCTGGTGCAGCTGCCGGTGCTACTACCGGGGGCGGAGTGTATGCACCTTCTTTCTCCTTACATGTTGACACAGGAAGAGGACAACATGAAAGTCAAGGAGATTATGATTCACAAAGCCAGCATGGACAGCAGTCAGGTTACGGAGGTGGCCAACAAGAAGCAGGCATGTATAGCTGGGGAGATCAAGTAGAGTATGAAGGCTTTCAATTCCATCCACCGATTCCACCCAGTAGCAGTTATGGGTCAGGGTCTTCTTCTTATCCTCATGCTACTTCTTTGCACCATGATTCTGGCATTTCATCAAGTCAACAACCATATACTCCAAGAGGGATTCAAAGAGGGATGCACGACTTGGCTGCATCATTGTTTAGTTATGGTGAATATAGGGAACATATGCAACCTTATTATGGATACCAGCAACAGCAACCAGATGATGAATCAGAAGGATCTACGGGTTATTATCCATAGTAAGGGACTCACTTATGTTTTTCATAGGTAAGGATCGTTTGATTTCGTTCATATTTTGCATTGTTGTAAATATTTAGTACATTAACATAATATTTTTCATGTTTAATCTCTATTAAAATTGTCATTTTGTATGTGTTATGTGTACTTCTTTGTCTTAACCCATTTTTATCACACCCCACACATAGCTAATTAATTGTTTACATTTTTTCTGAATTTTTCTGAATTTTTTTCTTTTTTTTTCTGATTTTTTTGGGCCCTTTTAAGCCCGTACCGGTCGTACCGGCCGGTACCGGTACCGGCCGGCACCGGTACCGGTACCGGTACCGGTACTGCCTTCCATGTGGACAAGAGGTTAGGGGAAGGGAGCAATCGATGGATAACATCCCCATTAACATCCTATTATAAAGACTATCTCCGACTCCATTATTGCTCTGTCGTCTACATGGCTCATCCCATCTTTGTTGTCGTCCTGGTCCAACAACTTTTCTAGATCTTAGTCACCTTGCCATTGATGTCAATCAGATATTGGAAGGTGAGAAAACGCATAGTTAGTTTCCTTGACATCCGCTGAGATGTGGATGCACTAAGCTCGACTCTCCAACAGGGAAACATGTAGTTCTACTGTAACAATCCGATCCAAGCATTGTGAGGTATTGTCCACTTTGGGCCAACTCCGTGTAGTTTTATTCCCAAAAGATGCCTGATTAGTTATGGATCCAAATCCTACGTATATAGCCCAACAACTTTTTCCGTTTTCTGATGTGAGACTAATTCGGTTCATTCTCGTCCCAGCCCCTAGACGCAGTTGTAGCTCCACACCATGGTGGCTCCATGTGGCTTTACCTCGCAGGTAGTCCTTTCCTACATGTTGCCTTCTTCTCCTGCCCAACTCATGACTGGGTCACTATAGTCCCACTAGCTTCTGCGTGGTTTGTCCTTGAATCCACTCACATCGTATTGCACGGGACCCACTCTGATACCATTTTGTAACGACCCAATCCAAAATTTGTGAAGTATTATCTGCTTTGGGCCAAGTCTGCATAGTTTTATCTCTAAAAAGTGCCTCCCATGTTTTTTTTAAAGAGAAAAAAGGACTGTACCACCAATTTTATTCAAATAAAGGGGGGAAGTACAATAAAAAAATACAAAGGTTAAGTGCCTCCTAAGTCATAGATCCAAATTCCACATATATAGCCGAACAAATTTTTCTGTTTTTTGATGTGGGACTAAGTCAGTTCATTCCCGCCCCAGCCCCAAGACACAGTGGTAGCTCCACACCGTGGTGGCTGCACGCCACTTTACATTGTGGGTAGCCCTCTGCTCCTGGCCGGTTCGTGACCCGGTCACTACATCTGCTGTTGAGGACATCCAATCCTCTAGTGAGGAGGCTGCAAGCTCCAAGCAGATGGGTGCTGAGAGCTTGGAGCCCTAATCTCATCAACAAGCTGATCGTGAGAAAGAATCTTGACAGGGGAAAACAAAAGGCTCATGTATAATATTACCAGCCCCTCAATTAATGGTTTCAGTGGTCTTGAGGTCGACATGAGATTTTTTTTTGGCCCAAGATTGGAGGTTGGTTGAATTTTTGGAATTTGAAATGCCTTCCTCCTGACCAGTCTGCTCTGCTGAAAAGATTGGAGGACACACAAGACTGGATCGGGTTGCTCCAGACTCAACTCTTTGTTTAGGTTTTTAGTTTCCTTCTGCATGCCAGTCTGGTTGCCACTGCCGAACCCAGCCACTGTGGTAGCCCAAAACTCGGTAATGCCTTAGGTTGGTAGCTGGCTCCCCACAAAGCCCACATTTATTACACAAATCTGAAATACAAAACCTCAATCCAAAATGAGGACGGCAACTCCGAGCAAAGTGAGACATTCCATGATATGCGAAAGCCTGCAGGCCCCTGGTGTCGTCCTAGAGAGCTTTGTTGTGCACCTATGACACCCTGATCCTCTCTGCACGGGAGATAACAACAGATCTCCTCCACAGATATAAAGGGATCCCAAGCAACTTGATCCAAAGCAATCAAGAAGCCTTCAGGATGGTATAACCACCAAAGGATTCCACAGCACCATAACCCCCCCCCCCCCCCAAAAAAAAAAAAAAAAGAAAAAAAAAGAAAAAAAAAAGAAAAGAAAAAGGAAAAGAAGAAGAAGAAGAAGAAGAAGAAGAAAGAAGCCTGCGAGAGCAGCTTCTCACAATGACTCTTCCATGTGAACAATGGACCAGGAAGCAACCTCACCACAATTACCAAACTGTCCAGGTGCCAGAGCCTCCTCACTACGCTTCTGAAGCCCACCTTATACATCTGAGCACCATGTGGGAATAAATGCCACTTCCATCCCCCTCTCACAATCTTCCTCCTCACACAAAGATATGGACATGGTTACCACCAGTTCTGTAGATCTCGTGGAAGATGCGATGGATTGTGCAGAAGGGTCTTTGTGGACTGTGATGTTCACCTTGAACATTCCCCTGACAAATGCTCTACCATACACAGCCTGCAAATTACCAAACATCTTATGGCGCCCAGCCCACTGACCATTGCTATAGCATCAGAGGCATGTGTTAGAATCACATTTACATGCCGTTTCCTCCTCTCTCAAGAAACCCATGTCTCTCCTTCTTTCCCTCTTCCCTGCTCTGCTGTGACTCTCATCATTCCCCCATCTTACAATGCCCTCATAATCACCTTTTCAGATGTCAATGTTATTCTCCCATGCATTTGGGATGCAATATTTCAGACAGTGAAGAAAATGTCTGTGTTTTTGTGGTGAAGGGGGACGGAAGAGATCGTATGTTACCTTGGCTTATAGAAGTAAACTAAGTCATCATGCTGGTTGCATTATCATGGAGGTTGTTGTAGATAGTTGATCTTCTTTGCCATGTTGCATAGCTTGAATTTTGTGGGAAAAAGGCATATTAGCATTTACTATTTCACTCAGTGGAAGTGTGTTGGTGGCTTCTAACCTCTAAGGAACTGTGTACATGCTGTAAACCCCTTCCATGGTTGATATATGCATATAACCACCTAAACATTATATGTCATGTGCATTTAAACCCATAACTTAGTTTTCAAGTAAACAAGGGAATGTTCTGGTGAAAATTCTTTTGTTATTAAATAAAATGAGAGAATCTTAATGAAACCCTTGTAACTACCCTTTCTCTGTCTCTTCTCTCTGCTCACTTCCCTAAACCTATTGTTTTGGATTGGCACCACCAAGGCTGTAGCTACGGCGAGCCAAGGCTGTAGGTGACAATTATCCCTTTCCTAATGTGTGGGACATGGACGCAGAGGTGAAGCGTTGACACAAACGTACATGTCAGACACGACAAATCTTTAGCAATAAGACACAATGTCATGTGAGGTTTATAGATGTGGACATGTTCATATGCAATACATGCATGTAGTGAAGCATGACCAATTGAGACTATTTGTAAAATATAAAACATATAAGTAAAATATTAATCAAATTATTGAACCTTGACATTCAAACGAGTAATCTAGTAGTATGACAACTTGTTGAAATGTTTATTCAGAGATCATAAAATGGAGAGTCAGCATGTGTGCTTGAATGTCATGCCCAATCATCTAATCTAAAAGGGTAAATAACTAAAAAGGGCAAAAAAAAAAACTACCAAAACATCTAATAGGGCTCTATAAGTTTAAAATATCTAAAAAGGGCACTCCTTCTAAAGTTCATATCTAAATGAGACAAAACTCATTTTTTCTAACATACTACCTAAAATGACCTCAATTGTTTTTTAATAGATTGTTCTAATCGAAATCTACATAGTATTGGTTTTATATTTTTGCTCATACAATATCCAAATGAGACCTTTATTTTTCTGTAATTACTAAAAAGGACCCTAATACTAAAAAATATCAGAAAAATCATTCCTCCAAAATTTAAAATTTAAAAGAGGGTCCTAAAATTTTACAACTAATAAAAGAATGAATATGTAAAATAAAAAGCAATAGCATTACCTTTAAATTTTATTCATAAGAATAAATATGTGTAACACAAGTTGATCGTATTAGTTATTATTTACAAACTGATTTTTGGTCAGAGTTTGAGATAATAAGATTTTTACAATTAGTAAAGTTTGGGACAATCTATTTGTAAAATAATTGAGGATACTTTGGGTAGTATGTGAGGAGAAATATGACTTTCGCCCCATATGGATATAAACCTTAAGAAGAGTGCCCTTTTTTAGATATTTAAATTTGTAGTGCCTCTGTTGGATGTTTTGAACATTTTTGTACCTTTTTTAGTAATTTTCCCAATCTAAAATGGCTGTCTCTTGCAAACAAAAGCAACCCCCCCCCCCCCCCCCCCCCCCCCACCTCTCATGTGCACATGTGGAGGGGTTGGTTTATCCCTATCTCCTTCTTGGCTGGGCTTACTCCCATGCCTGGAACCTGCTCCATGTTGACAGACCACCCCAATGTTTCCTCCTGTTCCTGCTCGCAAACACCACCAGCTCTGGTGTCACTGCCTTAGCTGAATTGCCCTCTGCCATGCCTCTTTTGCCCCAGCATCACTCTCTCTCTCTCCTTTCCTTACCTCAGCCACCTGCCCGTTCCTCTGATCTATCCACACCATCCCGTCCCTTTCCTCCTCTGCATTGTCTCTGCAACAAAGCGACATTAGCATCTTTGCACATCTGCCCTCCCTCCACAATTAGAGAGGGAGTGCAGAAGGGAAGATGAAGAGCGAAAACAAAAGCAAAAACATTTTAGTCTTGGCAGAGAGTGGGAAATTAAGGGAGTTGACAACATATACATCGAACAGATAGGGGTTCTTTTTTAGTAGCGAAACCTTCTGTAGGTGTCTTTTGCATATATACTATTTTTCATGCTTCATTTTCCCGCTAAAGTAAAAAACCAGTTCCATTAGGGGGTTAGAATATGCACTAAAGGATGTCAAGGCACATTGGTGGCCTCAACTCATCAAGGATGGCGGTGTCAATATTGGGTTTATCGGCCCAGTACTGGCCCATTTTACCCAGTGCTGGTTGATATACAATTTTTTATTAATATTTTTAAACTTAAATGAATGATATCGATGTAACCCCCCTTAATCAGTATCGGTACCCATTGATACGATACATATCAGTATTAGCTGATGCTGCCAACCATGCAACTCATGGACCAGTCCTAGGCGCCTATGTAGTCTAAGGCGAGGAAGGATTATAGATTGGGGATTAGGCACAAATCAGCCCAATCCAAACCAATCGGGTCGGCCGATCCGATCCGTTCGCGGACCGATCCGGTCTGATCCCCTTCTCATATATATAAATTACAAGGGTTAAGAAAAAAAATCAAGAAATATGTAAAAAATCATAAAAGAATTGTAGAAATAATTATCTTTATTCAAACCTTGATTTCTTCACTTTACCTTACTGCTTAAGTCAACTCTATCTTCTTTCCCTAGTAACTAGTCTTTCTTTAATACACACTCGCTCTTTATCTTTCATCTCTAAAATTTTCTTTCTCTTACTCTTTTTTTCTTCTCTTATATACATTAATATTAATAGTTCTCAACAATAAATAAAATCAATAAATTTACCATGTTGTACTTCTAAAGAAAATTAAGAAATATAGACCATTTTTCTTTTTGTTGAGAATTATTCGGTTCTGGACACAAGCGACAATAAGGATACCGGACATTTAGTCTATTTTTTTATCAGTGACTATAATACATACCACTTTGGTACTGAATATAGTACTAGCACCAAAGGAGGTATGGATTTCAATCATTGACAAACAGTTTTAATAAATTTAAGTACCCTTATTATCATTTATATCCGAACCGGATGATCCTCAACAAAGAAAAATGAATAATGCATTTTTTTTAATTTTCTTGCAAAACACAACTTAGTAAACTTATAGATTTTATTTATTATTGAGGATTATTAATACTAATATATCTAAGATAAGGAAAAGAAGAGTAAGAGAAAAGTTTAGAGAGATTGTTAAAGGGAGAGAGAGTATGTGTATTGAGAGAGAGAGAGAGAGGGAGAGAAATTTTTTTTTTTTTAGAAGGTGACAAAAGTCACAATTCCATTGAAATATATGAGAAAGGTACAGGAAGGCCCAAGAGAGCACACCACCTGGATAGGACACTCCCCTATCTAAGCCCCAAAAGGTTTAAAAGAACCTAACATAAACTGTTTTATCAAGAAGATAAAACAAGGTTACAAAAGAAGATATCATCAAGAGATCAACTTTCTCCACAATCTGGCTTTGTCAAAGATAACAGAGCTACCATCATTCAGAATACCAGCAGCTCGTCCCCACTCTTCCACCCATCTGAATGTCTTCTTCAATAATTCATTAGCACTGCTGAATTGGTCACTGAATTTTCTTCTATTTCTCTCACACCATATAGTCCACAACATGGCCGGGCATATGAGAAACCATACATGTTTAAGGTCATTTGACGGAGAAACAGTAGTCCACCAGTTCAGCAGGTTCAACACAGAGGAATGCTCCACCCAATCAAATCCAAATAATCTACACATACTCTTCCATTGGATGGAAATTATACCACACTTACAAAATAAATGAAGTTGGTCTTCCTCAAAGTGTGCACAGAAAATACATAAGGAACTCCCGGGGTGTTGAAGTCTCTTCGCCCTCATTCCCGTAAGACTTCTATTCCAAGCAAGCTTCCATAGAAACACCCTTATTTTATTAGGAAGGTGGTTAGACCAAATTAGGTCCTTCCACCAAACCCTAGTACCACCATCATTCAGTAGTTGAACCAAGGATTTAACCGAAAAAAGCCCATTATTAGTCCATCTCCAAACCCTCTTATCTTGCACCTCACTGCAGATCCTAACACCACTGATTAGGTTAAGCAAGGCTATCAGTTCCCCAGTTTCCAAATCAGTAGGATTTCTCCTTAGCAATAGATTAAACTGACTTGTATCACTATGAGATAGAACCTCTTCAACCGAAGCATCCTGGTTATGGGCAATGTTAAAAAGATTGCTGAAATACACTAACAAGTCCAGGTTGGAGCACCATTTGTCTTTCCAAAATCGTATGTCACTGCCATTACCCACATGGACTTCACAAGAGGTGACCATAAAATCAGCACATTTGAGAATGTTCCTCCATATGGGAGATAAGTTGTATCTGGATGAATGAGAGAAACTCCATTTACTCTCACCATGAAAGTACAAGTCCTTGACAATTACAGCCCAAAGAGCATCCGGGTACTCTCCTCTTCTCCACAACCATTTAGCTAACGAAGGTTTGTTAAAGATGGCAACCCCACAAAGACCAATGCCACCTTGCTCCTTACTCTTACACACATTCTTCCAAGCAATCAAATGCATTCCTTTCTTTTCCCTTTTCCCTTTTCCCTCCTGCCCAAAAAAAGGAGCTCCTAGCTGATTCAATGATCTTTTCCACGGTTCTAGGGATCTTCATAACAGAAGCATAGTATAAAGCCAATGAAGAAAGAACCGACTTGGACATGATCAATCTTCCTCCTCCTGACAGAAAGCTACCCTTCCATCCTTCCAGTCTATTCTCAAATTTCTTTATGAGACCATCCCAATCCCTGATCCTAGTGACACCATTCGATGGGGCATCCCCAAATATTTGATAGGGAAGTTGCTGACTCTGCACTTTAAGGAATTTGCAATATCCTGTAACCTTTGCTGAGGCATATTCAGCCCAACAATTTCAGATTTCTCATAATTGATTCTCAAACCCGTAATGACTTCCACCAAAATTAACAAACTTTTGATATTCTGAATGTCCTCAATACTTCAAGGTGTAAACAACAGAGTGTCATCTGCAAACTGGAGGTGAGATAAATTGATATGGCTTCTACCAATCCTGAACCCTTCCACCAAACCCTGTTGAGCTACACTATCCCAAAGGGTGCTCAAAATCTGTCCAATAAGCAGAAAAAGAAAGGGAGATAGAGGATCTCCCTGTCTTAATCCTCTTGAGCTGTTAAAAAATCCACATGGCTCTCTATTAATCAGCACCGAGAATCTGGAGGAGGAAATTCAACACCTTACCCATCTTGTCCATTTAGCATTGAATCCCATGATCTCCATTGATTTGAGAAGACAATTCCAATTGATTGTGTCCGCCTTCTCAAAATCAAGCTTTAACAACACACCTTGCTTGTGCCTAATTTTGTAGTGGTGAATGGCTTCATAAGCAGCCATATAATTGTCCAGGATGAATCTTCCTTGCAAAAAAGCTGACTGGTTAATCCCCACTAGCTTATGGATGACCCTCTTGAGCTGGATTGTTAAAATCTTGGTGATGATTTTGTAACATCCATTGAGTAGACTAATAGGCCGGAAATCAACCATTCTATCAGCTCCTTCTGATTTCGAGATCAGGACAATATGTGGAATTAACAAGTTTAATCCCTTCCGGCCTTTCATAGAACTCTTGGACAAAGTTAACCACATCTATCTTGATAATATCCCAAAAAAATTGATAGAATCCAAGGGAGAAACCATCAGGACCCGGAGCTTTATTGGGATCCATACTAAAGATTGACGATTTGACTTCATCCTCTGAAAATGGTTCACACAGCTGTTCAGTATCAGCAGCTTCTAACACAGGGAGCAACCCGTCTTGTAGATGGGGCCTGAATGGGTGGTCTTCCGAGAAAAGGTTCTTGTAAAAGGCAACAAACCTGATCTTAATTTCCTCAGGTTCCTCAATGACAGCTCCATTTTCTTTAATATGATCAATAGCCAGATATCTCTTCTTGGCACTAGCCACTGAATGGAAAAAAGAAGTGTTTTTATCTCCTTCCTTTAGCCAGTGTTCCTTTGCCCTCTATTTCCAACTGATTTCTTCCTTCAACAGCTCTTCATTATAAGACTTTTTGAGTTCCCTCAAGGAATGCACTTCTTGTGTAGATAAATCAACAGACTCGCTTTTTAGCTCCAGCTTTTCAATTTTGATTTTCATTGTCTGCCTCTCTGCTGAAACCCTTCCAAATTTCTGTTTCTCCCATTGTTTCATACATTTCCTGGTCCATTTAAGTTTACCCTGGAGATTCTGAATTGCAGAAGCTGCCTTTGGTGCTTGATTCCACCAATCTCTCACCAAATCTCTGAATTCAACTTCCCTCTGCCACTTAAGCTCGTATCTGAAAATTCTGAAACTTACTTTCTTGTCCTCCTTCCTAAGGTGCAAAGGGATGTGGTCTGAAACAGATCTACAGAGCCCCTTGACATTTGACAATGGGAATCTCCTGAACCAGTCTGCAGAAATCAATACTCTATCAAGTCTTGACTGTGTGCTGACCTGTTGTAAATTAGACCATGTGAATTTCCTGTTCGGTATTACCATATCCATTAGCTTGACCTCCCTAATCCATTGATTGAAGATTTCCATGTCCTTACTCCATTTCTGTCTCCCAGACCTTTCCCAAGGATACCTAACACAGTTGAAGTCCCCCAGGATGCACCAGGCTTCTGTAAACATAGAGTGCAGTCTATACAATTCTTCGAAAAAAGAATCCCTCTGGTGTTCAGTGTGAGGACCATACACTGATGTAATAATCCAGCTATCATTATTAGTTCTTCTGTTCTTACAGGTAAAGGATACCGAGATGCTGAATGTGCCCAAATCACCTATTTTCCCTTCAAGCTTATTTCCATTCCATAATATCACCTGTCCTCCTTTAGCTCCATCTGCAGGGAGGACAACAGCCTCATTCAGTATCGACCCACTCAAGCTGTCTGTAACGTGTTTGTCGAGGCTAGGCATTTTAGTCTCTTGTAGGCAGATACAGTCCAACTGGAGAGATTGCACCAGGTCTCTCACAGCTCTCACCTTACACTTCCCATTGAGTCCTCTGATATTCCACGAGACCAAATTCATGGTAAAATAGTGATCCTCCCCTCCTCCTTGAGCTTCTTCCCACTTAGAGTGTCCACAATTTCATTATTTTTCACGAAGTTAGCTTCCCTCTTTCCTATTTTTATTCCTCCACCCGTCCCCTTCCTCTTGGTTGAATGAAGTAGAGCATCATACCTTCTCAACTTCTTAAGAAAACTTAAAACCATAACCTCCGTTCCTACAAAGGATACACCAATACGTTGACCCAACAGAATAATTTCATTCATCCAAACATCTTCGTCAGTAACCTTTTGTATTGCCAACGGCACATCACTCGCAACATAGGGCACAATCTGGGCACTCAGCGTAACTTCCTGCAACTTCCTTGTACTTCTCACATCATTCAAACTCTCTTCTTCCATACCATCCTGTCTGCCAGCCGAAACAAGTAGCTCATCTTCAATCTGTCTAACCCCCTCCATATTATCACAAACCCATGCTTCCCCTGCAGGATGGTTGAGGAATACCGGCTGATCATCACCCACCTCTAGTCTCTCTGCCTGGCCTATCCCCAATGAGGGTTCTTTACAAACCAGAGTAATTGAGGGAGAAATTATCTCTCCGTAGATCGGAGGAGACTCTCAACCGATACTCTGTTTTCCTTGTTGGGCTTCACTAGCAGACGCTCGGGGAAGACGACGACGGTTCAAGGTCGGGTTAACAACAGGCGCCCGAGCCGGTCCAGTACGATCCCGGTTCACAGGTAAGTCAGGATCCAAACTGAACGGGTCATAATGAATCGGATCCCCATCCAAACCCGGGTCCAAAACCCGACCCCGAACCTGTTCATCTTCTTCACCCGACACCCCACGACCGCCACACCCTTGGATGGCCTTCGACAAACTCATATCAGGACCACTGTAGTGGGCCTTCTCCAACCCTTTTAAGAGGTTTGCACCATCCCCAATAGCAATAACTTGTTCAGTCCTGCCGATCGAGGAATCTGGGACCTTTCCAAGAACTCCTTTACCCTCATGGGGCCTAGGACCTCTGCAACCATGAATGCTTTTTTCGAAATCTGCCTGACTCTTTGCTTCCAATTGACTCAATTCAACTGAGTTCGTCAACTTAGGGGCGTTCTCAGACTCGGTCCCAGAATCCTCAAGAACAGAAGGGTAGACGCAACCCGACTCCCTTGTTCCAGCACTGCCATCTCTGATCTGCATGTATCTTCTGTACTCGCACACCACATTAATTAGATAAAAAATGGAGAGAGAGAAGGAGAAATATTTAATCAGATAGGAAAAGGTTTAAAGAGAGAGAGGGAGAAATATTAATTAGATAGAAAGAACTTAGTGAAAGAGGGAGAAATATTAACTAGATAGAAAAATTAGAGAAAGAGGGAGAGATATTAAAGGGATAGGAAAAACTTAGAGAGAGAGAGAGGGAAAGAAATATTAATTAGATAGAAAAAACTTAGAGAGAGAGAGGGAGAGAAATATTAAATTAATAATTAGAAAAAAAATTAGAGAAAGAGGGAGAAAAAACTTAGAGAGAGAGAGGAGGGCACTTGGATGGAATGTCCCCAACGGCTAACTTACGAACTTTGCAAGCGCCATTAGGGGGCCGGGTCGGCTCGATCTGGAGTGTGGATCAGGCAATCCGCATCGATCCCAGCCGATCCTCCCGATCCTAGACTAGGACCAGAGGATCGGGGCACGGGATTGGGTCGGACTGGCCCGAAACTGATTTGATTGGTCCATGCCGATCTGGTACACTATGGTCTAGGTACCAAGAAATTTCAACATAACAATCAACGTTCTCATGTTGCATAACTAAGCTGAAAGAATTTCATGCCATTACTGTTCAAATATTACTGTTTTTTGCAAGTTTTTTTTTTTTGGGGGCGGGGGGGGGGGGGGTTGATTAGTGGATTGAGGCATTCATTCTCATGTACCTCTTTAGGGTTGTATTTTGTGAATGTCATGGTTCTTTTTTTCCTTTTTTTTCTTTGGTTCTTGGTGGATATTGGGTATGCACAGCCACCATTGTCAAGCTGTGGAAAAAACAAATAGGGATCTGAAGAACAACAACAAATCTAGAGATCAGAAGAACAACAATGTCAACAACAATAAGAACAGAGAAGGAATTGGACAACATTAACCACGTCAAGGATCAGAAAATAAGAAGGATGAAAAGGAGTGATAATCAAGTGTACTACAGTTATAAATCCTTACGGACAAATACAAACTGAGGGGTTAAAGAATAGTGCCCAAATTGTCAAAGGGAGTGTCCAACAGAAACGTGAGTGCTTTAGTTTCAGATGCTTCAAAAGGATCTACTTGTCAGAGTCTCTGCCTTGGTGACACTGCGTAGGACCATTAATTGCTGATGTGGCCACTCTTATGCCCTATTATTAGCTGTATGTTCGCTAGGCTCGCTGGTAGAGAACTAACAGGAACAGGTCACTGCATCAAATACACCCAGACAAGAACATTCACTCAGTTCTTTCAGCCTTGAATGATGAATCTATTTCTTGAAGGAAATGTATATATCTTTTGTATTTTAATATTTTGCTTCCATATTCATCATGGTGGTGTTGCCATTGTTGAGCTGGAGTTGATATAAGACCAATGTACTCTGGACAGTAACTGCTGTTATTCATAGGTGCATATAGGATGGTTTAGTTTCACTGCATACATCATAAAAGATCATTACTACATCAGTTTACCTGAGTTCACATACCTTTATTTGGTATAAAAGTATGTTTCATGTAATTTTTGGTATTCTCTTCTCTTTCTTTGTTCAAGTGCTTGCACCACTTTGGGATCATTTGATGATCAGTTAAAGAAAGGGGAGATTTTTACTGCTCTTTTTACTTGCTCAACTTTTGTTCTGATGGATAATTTACCCTTTTTCTGGCATAGTCTTTGTTGCAAACCATGTTATTTTCGAGGACATTCCCAGAAGAGAGCAAGTTGTCAGCCAAAGTTGAATATGAATGCAAAATGAGAGGTGCACAGAGAATGGCGTAAGCAGTTTTGTCCTAGTTATCATGACAATATTTTCTTATAAAAATGAAGAGTAATTTTTTTGTAGATGTCTGTGTCATGAATCATGAATCATGTCTCAGGTTCTCAGCTTCCAGGGTCACTAATTTTGACAGGCAACTGGTTAACTGTGAAACTGGGCCATAATTTATGGCGAAATTTATACAACACCTTTAATAAAGCAGGCAGAACCCTATAAACAAATTATTGTAACTGGTTGTATGTTCTTATCAAAGGATTGGTTTACCCAACTGGGAACTTGTGCCACTTGACCGTGCCAGTTGAGCTTCACCTTGAGGACATTGGATCTTACACCCTATGGGCACTGGTCGTGTGTCTTGGCAGGGAATTGTGCCACTCCCAGCTGGGTGTATGGTCCAGATTTGAGTGACTTCATCCTGGTACCCTGCTGCATGGTGGGTCCATGCCGCTGGGCCCTGTGGATTACCTGGCAAGGCAGATATTCAGTACCATAGGGGCAAGAGGAATGTTTGTCCCTGGCGAAAAGGGAAAAAGGAAAGAAATGAAGGTTTTTGCTATTGTCATCTTGTGTCTTTCAAATAATAAGCATGCAAACCTCATCTGCCAGTGCCTCAAACAATTAAATATAGGACTATATGACATGTTTGTATCACTCTAAACAAGGAAAGCAACTGTGTCACTGTCATTTGTTTACAGTTTCTTGTTTGACTAGTTGAATCTCATTGGCGAGTTAGCTAATCTCCTACTTCATCCAAAATAAGAGCATCTAGGATGTCTCTGAAGGAAAAGGTGTAATCATGCAATCCCATTTTAGGTAAAGACTTAGTACTAGGACAAAGTTTTACCGGGACTACTATGCGTGACATGTGAGTGTATGCTTTTAGTTTTGCTGTTGTATTATTTTCTCCTTTAGCATCCTATAAAATTTCCCCAAGATCATCAATAGCATGTGATTATAGTTGCTGTTATATACTTTTGTCCTTGATTGGGATGGGTGAGGGAAAGAGAGGGTGGCACAGGAGAGAGAGGGATAGGAAGGAATGATGGAGATTTGGAAAGTCGAATAGATGGGAGAAAAACCTCTGTTGTGAGGTTTTAGACAGGGGCACTCAGTCGCTATATGCATGGGGGCCATGGTTTATATGGTTTGCAGGGGAAGTGGTCACTGAGCTAGGGACTGTGCTTTTGGGAGCAAGAGGTATGCTAAGGGTGGTCCCCAGTCATTGGAGCGGATGGGTTATATGGAGTCTTGCAGCAATGAGATCCTAGCAAGGGAAGTTCGGGTGCATTTGTCTGCACTATATACAAGGTGGATAGAGAGATGGAAAGTGTTATTCTTCCCATCTAGTGCTCTGGAAAGCTGGTAAGGAGGGCTGCTGCATTTGGTTACAAAGGATCTGGCAGCTAGATGGGGAGGCCCAGGTGGGTGGACATGGCCTCCATGGAGTGGGAGCTTACTGGTGAGATTCCTCAGTTTGGTAGGTGGAGTCTTTGAGATGTAAGAAGGTTCTGCTGAAGGATGAGGAATTTATAATTCAGAGCTAGTGTCTTTACGTGGGAGCACAAGATTTGAAGACACCTAATGTGGTCTGGGTTGAGATCTGTGGCATTTCGTTGTATCTATGGCAAAAGGAAATCACGGTCAATCTGGTGGATGCTTTAATGTGTGTTGTTAGGGTAGATGGCAGAGGGATTTAAGATGCACATTGACTGAGGGTCTTGGCAGCTGTGGAAGAGGTTTGGTTGCCAGTGAAGATTGATGTTTGGGGCTTTGCTTCAAAATATGGGCTCAGGAGAGTAGGAAGAAGGAAGGGGGGAGATAAATGGTCCTGATCTTAGAAGCAGGATTCCCTCATTTTTGCCATCATTCCCACTCCTTGTTCTCTCTCCTATTCCCAAGGACATTTTGCATGGTGAACTTGAAAATTGCTTGCTCGTGTCATTCCCATTTCCATTCTCGTGACTGCTCTGTGCTTCTAGTCTCCTGATGTCCTGGGCTGAGGAGGTCATGCAAGGATCTCAGGTGGGCTTTAAAACCCTAGGGTTGATCAGCTCGAGGAAGAAGATGGGTTGATTCAAGAGTAAGGGTAAATATGGGTGCAGTATGGTGCTTTTGAAGGAGGAGATTGATATTCAGATGAATGAAATTCTTTGTACTTGGTGTTGGAATCCACTTAACCGGGCTGAGAACTGGGCAGGTAAGTCACTATGGCTATGTGGAAACCTGACTTCAGTGCTTTGGACCATGGGATCCCTAAATCCCTTCAGACTGATCCAATCTTGGTTCAATGTGGATAGAACATTTGGAGTGCATGAGGAGGGTAGCCAAGAACAGCTTGAATTCCATGCGACCCGATCCGTCGGGAATTCCATGTGACCAGCAGACTGCAGAGGGCACATTGTCCTGAAAGGGGACAACAATGTTCATGCAGAGGATGATCAGGAGGGGGAGACACACTGCAAGGAGGGGATGACTGAAGCCCCTTCAAAGACTCTTTGTCCTCTCTGGATGTCTAGGGGATGGTGATGGCTGGGACCCTATTGGCCGGAGGCCTTGATGCTGAGGCTGTGGTGGAGAGTCCCTATTGTTGCAAAAGTGCCTTGCATGCCTTCCACAGAGGCGCCAGGTTCACTACAGATGATTGCTGCAGAATCAGGACTGAGAGATAGAGAGGAGACAGCACATGAGGAGGCCACCCTGGAGTTGAGTGACAACTAGCCAAGGCAAGTGACAAAGCTGGTGGCATTGCCCGAACAGGTCATGTGAAGATGTTCAGAAATTCCATGGCAGGGTATGCTGTCTACTGCTCTTTGTCAGAAGGAGCCAGGGACCAAGATAAAGAATAATGTGGTCGATGAATGGGAGGGGGCATTTTTGGTGAGGTATGCAAACTTGTGTGGGTTAAAGGGGAAACTGATGAGTGGTTTTTAGTGATTCGTATAGAATACTAGGTTTTTGTAGTGAGCTTTTATGTAATTGCTGGATTATTGGGTTTTATGCTTGTGTTGTGTTTGTATGGGGATTTCCTAACTAAATTATTTTCTGAGGCAATTACTTTTTGATGGGTTCTTTGTCGGGTTATACTTTCATACATATAATGGGGTCCAGGGTTTCATACACCATACATCTACTTTTGCTGTTCGAAGATTCTTAAGCATGTTAGGCATCATGCATTACATTGGATTTTTGTCCTTGGTATTGATTATTATGAATCATTGTTTTCATAGGTTCAATCCTGTGGTTGGTGGTGGTACAAATGGAAGTGTTATACACTATTCTCGAAATGATCAAAATGTAAGGTCTATTCTGCGATTTAAAGTCTAAGAGGATGTTAACTTTTCTGCTCTTAATATTCCAACTCCAATGCTTATGTTTCAACAGATTAGAGAGGGGGATCTTGTGTTGATGGATGTCGGCTGTGAGTTTCATGGTTATCTTAGTGACTTAACCCGCACATGGCCACCGTGTGGTACCTTTTCTTCCGCACAAGTACATCCCTCTATGCACATTTCCTTGTGATATTTCACCAGGATGTCCATCCTTGATGTTCTCTCTCTCTCTCTCTCTTTATAATTCTTAACTCCATAACGTGCATTAATCCTATCAATAGTTCTGAATGCTTTGGGCTTGATGTTTCTTGCATGAATTTACATTTGTTTATTAATTGTCTTTAGAAATAATTTTTGATCAATTTGTTGATTTTGGATCTAATATTTTAACTGCTTGCTTTTCTAGAGTCTTGAATCTTATCTTTCTGTTCCATCCATTGAAATACTGTGAAGGTGTACATGCCACATGTTATAACTTATAAGTTCCTCATAAAAGCTTTTACTTGCTGCTGAAAATAGTGAAGTTTGATTATTCCTTTTCTGGTGGTTAGTGAGAAATTCTTTGTAAAGTGAATCTGACCATGTTCATATTCTCTGATAATTACTTAGCTAACCCAAAATTCATAGGTGGATAATTTGTATAAATAAATAATTTCAACTTGTCCTGGGGCAAATAATGCATGGACTCTGTAAATGTTTTTGTTAGGGAGCATATCGAATTCAGAGTAAGTCTACTGATTTACCCAATATGAATAATTGAATATCTGACTTGGCAAGCCATATAAGACTTGTTTGTCTAAAAAACTGAAATGTGCCTCTTTAGATGAGCTGCCTTTGATTCACCAGAACTGTGTTTAGTGTTGCCTCCTGAAAGCCAGAAGTTATTTCAGATATCAGAAGGCCCTGTTAGTTTCTCAAATTGCTTGGAAGTTTTCCTTGGGAACTGTTGAAAGCATCGCTTGGTTTCCACTTTCAGCTTTGGATTCATTCCCTGGATTTTTATTTTTTTTTGATAAAAATGTGGACTGTGCCACCAATTTTATTGCAATAAATAGAGGGGGTACAATCTAGGATAGGAAAGATTCCTATCCTCTCAAAGAATTACTAGCAAAAAGGCTAGAACTATGCAAAAATTCTAGTCCAAGCCTCGGGTGAGATTCCTAACAAATACCAAGACCAAGAATACAAGTAAGAGTGTAAGACACACTATGAAATGAAATACTTTCAACATATTACTTCCCCGGAAGACCACATTGTTCCTCTCCTTCCATATGCTCTAGCAAATTGCATGTGGTATTATGCCCATAATATTACACTACTCCTTTGTAGCATATCTGGTCTTCAATTGCTTGCAAAGAGCCCACAGTTCTAGCGCTGACTGCACTTCAAATTCCTTGTCGAATGCCATATTCAGAATGATGCAACATGTTCTTCCATTGATCTTGATAAAGGGAGCAGTAGAAACATTCTACACATCAAGATCTGTAATGTAAGAAAAGACCTGCATATGAAGTTTGCAGAGGATAAAAGACCATCCTAACATGTACCGACCCTAAGTTATGTCAATCATTAGAAGGAAAATACATGATTTCCCTATTTTGACCTTTATTCACTATGATGTACAATCTGTTACATCTTTAGGGAGCAAACAACCTTTTATTTGGGCAGATTACCTTCTTCCAGGAGAATCTGATCCTTGTAGCCACACGTATTGTCATAAAATTGTACACTTCTGCACAAGCTGATTGGTTGAGACTCTCTGGAGCGATGTGGTAGGTTCTTGCATGACAAATGTGTATCGTTCACTTCTAGAGTAGATAGATCACTGTGACAAATGCATGTGCTCCGTCAATCACAAACAAACCGCCGCCCCCCGCGCCCTCCTCTCCTGCGTCAGTTGATACACAGTGCCTTCCATGGTAGGTACCAGTGATGGCTGATTTTATCTGCTTAGGTGTAGGGTTAAATGATGTTTGATCCAATTCCAAAGGCACATATATTCATGCACTGATTCATGTAAGGGCTAGAATAATCAGTATAGGGACCTCCGATATCTTCAATATCACTAATCCGCTGTCCATTAGGTGTAGGATTTTCCAAGCCTTAGTCCCCCACCTGGATGGAGAAGGGATGAACACAGCAGCAACTTACTTGGAGAAGATGGCCTTCTTGATGGCAAGTCCTTGCCGGTGGCAAGAGAAAAAGTGGAGGCAGGCAGGAGTCCCAGCTCCGATATGCTGGATGATCCCTTGGATGTGTTGGCAATGAGGATGATTGCAGCTGTGTCTGCAGTAATGTCTGCTAGTGGAGAGCTGCTCATGGCATTGGGCTATGTCTGTGCTTCAGTTTCTATGATAAGAACTGAAGCTGCCTTAGAGTCAACTGTCCGGGCATCAGTCGATACCATAGTTCTGGTACTAGACTATGAGGAGGCATGATGCGCAGAGCAGTCTGACAGTCTGGAAGTGCTGTTGAGCTTTGAAGTAAGGAAGCTGAAGTTCGCAACTTAGCAGCCAATGTATACTGGTCTGAGGGTCTGAGGGAGGTGCTGTCTCCGCTATCTTCCAATTCCATAATGCCAATTACAACTGTACTACTATGATGTGTTATTGAAGATCTCTTCCAGTAGGTGTAGTTATGGGAAGTACAACTTCGGTTTTTTGTCACAGTATGGTTTGCTAGCTTTCAAGCCTCGAGAAAAAGATGTAGACAGGAGACTGCTCTCTGTTTGGTTTTGACAAGGTCGTGATAAGTAAGGACATATTGTTGGCTTGCAGTTGGTGAATATAATCGTGGTCTGGAGTTAGGCATGAAAATAAAGGAGGACAAATTGAATTCATGATAAAGTGTAGGGGGTGCTGCGAGGTCTTAGTCAGGTGACATGTTCTGGTTCCTTCTAGGGAAAAAAAGGACCTGGTTTGTACCACCATTTTCATCAAAACAAATAGAGTCAGTACAACCGAAGTGGGCCAGAAATCGAAGCCATGTAAACGATACAACCACCAAAAGTAGTAGAAAAGCCCACAAACCAAATGAACTAATGAAGCTGCCTTACTAGTGGAGGGTAGAAGAATAGTAGGTGTTAACAGCAAAAGGAGACCAGGATTTGGGAGGTGAGATGACTAGTAGGCACTCTCTTAACATTATTTTTGGAAGAGCCAGGCAATGAACATCATATGCCATAATAATGGCACAATCGTCAATATAATTTTCCTTCATTTAAAAGAAGAAAGAATCGTCACGTCACAGAAAAAATTAGAATTGAGAGCATGCGGTTATTGCAAGCTTAGGGCCGTGTATGCATGGCTTCAAAAATTGGCAATCACATCTACCTTAACTTTTTCAACCTAAGGATGGTGTTTTCAACCTCTTTTACTATTTGGTTTTTATGTTAATTCAGTCTGTACAGAAAAGGTGTTTGTTGTACTTTGCAAAAACATGCATAGTTACTCCCTGTTGTCATACATATAACATTAGATAGTTGTTCAAGAATGCATGATATGTAACAAGTATCCACTTTCATTCTGATTAGTTAATGTCTAATGTCATTTTCATGCTTATAATTGTCATTTATGAAAATGTGGTTTTCAGGTTGATCTATATGATCTTATCTTAGAGACTAATAAAGAATGTATCAAGCTCTGCAGACCTGGAGTGAGCATTCAGCAAATACATAATTCTTCTGTATGGTTCTCCCCAAACTGTTCCGAAAATCATTACCAAGTAACCTAATATATATTCTATTTCAGGCCTGCTTTACTGTAGAAGTGAATCACTGGATCCATGCTCTACAAAGATGTGATCTTTCTTTTTTTCTGAAAGTGAAAGATACCCACAATGTTATAAAGAATAAAGACACTAGATGTCTGATACTATCACGTTACATTATTGAGTTTATGTTCTAGTAGTGTTGTGGGAGAGGAACCTCTTCCCTCCCCATTTGATTGTATTACCCCTATTTATTTCTTGCAAAACTGGTTATGTAATCCACAACTTTCTCTTGAAGAAAGGGAGTGAAGACCCTGTGATGTCCTCTTAAACCAACCCAATAATGCTGTACCTCTGTTACTTGCATTGTACTGTAAAGTACATAAATATTACTGCAGAACATGGCATTTGTGCCTAACGTACATGAATAGCAACTTCGTGCAGGTTCAGATGCTTTGTAAAGGTTTTAAAGAGCTTGGAATTCTGAAGGGCAGCCACACCACTGCTTCTTACTATCAGCTGAATCCAACTTCAATAGGTTATTTTCAATCAATTTCAATATACTATGGCATCCAAATTTCTAACCTTTTCCAATGCTAAGTTCATATAAGATTAGCCCTGTGCTCCAGCTGTCCTTGTTCTTGGTCTGGTTTGTTAACTTCTTATGTTAGTATTTAGTAGATTAGTTATCTGAAGGATGCTGGTGTGATATGAATTCTGCTTTTATGTTTTATTGATAACAAAATCTTTTATATTCAACTACTAGGCCATTACTTGGGAATGGATGTTCACGATTGTTCCACAATCAGTAACAATCGCCCATTGCAGCCAGGAGTTGTAAGTAATCATTTCGCTTCCCTAAGAAATATCTATTTTATATCTTGACTTGTACTGGCTTAGTGAGTAATTTTTATTTTGTTGCTGGACATTAAGTTGCCTTTATTACAAAATATCCTTAAACAAGAGATACAAATTCATTTCGTTTCTTTGAATGAACTACTGCTGTATGCTTTCATGCATTTCTATATCATCATATGAACAAGGGGGATGTTCTCTCAAAGTGCTTATTTCATTGAATCCATTACTGCTTCTATCATCCCCTTATTAAGTTATTTTTGTAAGGTATGCTGCCCCATACCGGTCTTTGTGGTTATAAAAAATAATAAAATATATATTTTAAAATTTTTATTGACCAGTACCGATACCAGATTGCCATCCTTGGCTCCAACAATAAAATAAAATGTGGAATCATCCATTGTTTGCCATCTTCATTGAACATGCTTTCTGTGTTCCCCTGGTGATCTCAGTTGAGTGTTTCTGTCAGCTGTCACAGTCACCATTATTTCTGCATCATGATCTAAATGAACAAAGGTGGCACCCTGGTTCTCCTGGAGTATAGAATTTGTGAAAAATCAAGTATTTGAAACTATAGTTACAAAATTAATACCCAAATTATCAATTACGTGTGAGCTACATTCAATCATATTTGCTGGTCATTTTTTGTTGGAGGTTTCTCATTTTACTCATCCTGCATTATGTACAACTCTCAATTCTGTCCTCATCTGTCATTGTATGTTGACACATGAACTAATCCTCACTCCAAGATGTGCTGATTTAAAGCATCTGTACTTATTCCTAACTTGCACCTTGGAGGTTTATCCTTTAAATCATCCTGCATTAAATACAACTGTCAATTTTGTCCTTATCTGACATTATATGCTGATAAATGCCTCAACTGGACTAAGCCTCACTCCAAGACGTGCTGGTTTAAAGCATATTATACTTATTCCTAACTTGAACCTTGTAGGCCTACATTGCATTTCCCAGTTAGCTTTTCCGCCCATCTCAAACGCTTATATGTCTTCATCATGAAATATTCTGACTGATGCATGCAACCTGTCTGCATTATAAATTTTTCCAAGCTTCTAAACCAAAGTTCACTACAACTTGTTTTCAAAGCTGCTCGATGTACAATTCTCTCGACTCCTGTGGTGGCTAGGACACTTTACATGCAAATAACATGCTTCAATCCTCCAACTATTATTGCTTTTGAGTTGCTCAACAACCTTGTTTCTTTTATAAGATGTTATGAAGATAACATTTCATCTGGAGTTAATTTTTCACTAAAGAATCTAATTTGGGCAGGTAATAACAATTGAGCCTGGTGTCTACATCCCGCTGTCTGCTGATGTGCCAGAAAGGTATTTGTCACTTTTCTCTTAGACATGTATCCTTTGATACCGCTTTACAGTCTGTGGTACTAAGTCTCCAAGTCGATGGGTATGCAGGTATAGAGGCACCGGCATTAGGATTGAGGACGAAGTCCTTATAACTGATACTGGATATGAGGTAATTTTCTCAATCCATGCTTTTATTACATCTCGCAGCTGCTTTTCAGCAAAAATCGGCTTGATAGCCTGATGCTAGCTTCATCTAGTGAACTTATATATGGTTGGTTTTTTGAGAAGGTACTAACTGGATCGATGCCCAAAGAAATTTCTCATCTCAAGTCTTTGCTAAAGCTTGGTGATAATTCCTGAATAGTAATTTATGTCTGCGTCTAGCTGAAAGCTGCATGTAGTTGGAACTCAGGATAGAAACCGTTCAAGGAATTCACATATTTGTCAACACTCAACGACAATTGTTACAAAATAATTCGGGTCCATGTTGGTCTTTTAATAGCCATTAGATTCATTTTTTCCTTTTTTTTTTTTTGGGGGGGGGGGGGGTTGGTTTTCAGTGTAAACATGCAAAATGTTGTATGGTGGTGGTTCATTTAAAATATGATTATGAAATCAAGGGTGTACAGTATGGAGCAAGCACTGAAGAATCTTGTTGTCAGTGGTTACATGGTTTGAGACATAACAGCCCTTTCTGGTTACCTGACGAAGAAGTGATTGTTTAAGCAAATGGTGATGAAGTCCCTGCGTCAGCATACGGTCAATATATTAGGGATTTTGGTCGTGAAATCTTGACAACTTGGTCCTATGGCCCTTCTGATTAATCCATATTTCACGGTGACTTATGATATTACATGCATTTTGAAACGTGTGGTAACGGCAGCAGGGATTTTAGAAATGCCCCCAAATCGGTTTTACCCCAATATTTAGTTTCTCAACTCTCTGCAGTCTCTTCATGTTTAATGGACATTCATGTGGTAATGGACTGTTGGAAACGGGAATATTTCATGAATTTTCAGTAGAATATTTTTCCAATGCTAACATTTAAATTGAAATAGCAAAATGTCTTCGGTTATCTACAAATTTCAGTTGTTTGCAAAACATCAAGCCGCACACTGCGGCAATTAGCGTTACTTAACATGAATCATCTATTCTTCAAAATTGGACAGCTTGCGTCGAAGAAAAAAAGTTGAAAAAAAGGTAACTGAGTTTGGCTACCCAAGTTTGACATTTAACGATCTGATTGTTGATTGGATGCCTGTAAAAGTAGGGATCCCGTCTGTACAGATTAGATGCACCACACAGTTCAGTTAGTATATTCCATTTGACTTCTATATTCGCACCAAAGGCCCGTGACGCAGCCCAACATGTCCGGAAGGCACTGACCTAGCGTCAAATGATCTCAGCGTTTCATATGTCTACACGACTTGAGCACCACCACCTAGATGTGTTCATCACTGGCCGCTACGTCGCCACCCTGCCACACTGCCAGCCACCTCCTGGGCTTCACAGTGAGTTCTAAGTTCTTCCACCTACGACGCCATGCCCGCCAAGTATGCTTGCTGTAATGTTAAACTATAATGAAACTGTAACCGCCATCTGATCATGGGATCAGACAATATAGGAGGGTTTAAGTTCTGCTGCATCCTATAAGATGATACGACGACTCTGCACCGTCCAATCTCACAATCAGACGGTGATTGCAGCTGTATTATAGCTCAACGTTGCATCAAGTATTATTTGTGCTTGTATGATGCCTCGGTGGATTGACAACAAAATTAGTTCTCTTGGCCTGTATATACTGTGGACAACCATATGTGCATGTATATACTGTGGACAACCATATGTGCATGTTGTGGCTAATTCCATGCATGCAGTCTTGGCAGCCTATCGCATATCTAGAAAAGAGCACGCAAGTCCCATCTGTCACTACTCGCAAGGGTCTTCGCTCTCCTGTACAAACCATAGGGCGAGCCTCTTAGGATGAAGTTTCATTCCTACTTTCATCCTTCTTAGCTTTACAATCAGATGACTTCCTCGGGGTCTCGAAACCTAGGCCTGGTACGTTATCTCTTCCTCACAGGTAGTTACCTTCGATCCTTCTTCTCCCCTAAGCATGCAAGGAGAGCCTCTTGGTCCCCCGTGCCCAGGCAGACCAATTTCAAACATCATCGCTATCTAACATAAGTTATAACTATTTTCACTTGTGGTTTAGGCTGGCGTAAAACATCGTGAAAGAAGAATTTTATGATAACTTTACAGTGTTCTACGGTGTTTTATGTTAAATCAAATGACCCCATAATAATTTTCATTTCATTGAAAAACTAAATGAATCAAAAGTGTACTAAAATCTTCCCCAGGCACATCCAAAGGTGAAAGGTAAAAATTTGCGTGACGCATCAGCAAGTGTGTAATAAAGGAGACAAGAAGCCAATTTATGTGACCTTTTTAATCGGATGGGTCTTACTATAATGACTAATATTTGCTGCCCTATGCAGCACGTGCTGCATTGCATAGTGATGCACGTAGACTAATTTTTTTTCAGATTGGACGTCAAATGTTCCATATGTCCGTACAGTCCTATGATCTGATGATTAAAAAAAATTAAAAACTGAGCCCTAATGAACAGTAAAGGTACTTTTAATTGGCCGGTCCCAATAATATTCTTTGATTTATGTTTTTTAATTTCTTTTTGTATCATACGTTTGGAGGTTAGACTATACAAACATGTGAAGCAATATGGGGTCTAACTAAAAGGAATTTCAAGAAAAGGTTTTGTTTGGCGGATGTGCACTGCGGTGCTGCTACAACCTGCAAAAACCTGCAAGTATCACTCAATTATAATTGCACTAATGGTGGGTTTGGGCTCGTGGGGTAGGCCAACTTCATTCGCAACGTAGATCCAAATTTCACATGCACACGGCACACCCATTACGCAAGCCCGACGCGTATGGCATGCACAGGCCCTGTTACAAAAGACTATGGTACTCGGTACTCTACACGTCCACAGGATCCGCGATCTCTTCTATTCCCCTGGCCCGCCAGAAGCGCACTGCCCGCCGCTGTCGCCGGTGCCTGCGGATCTCCGCCTGCTGCGCTATTGGCTGCAGCAGCTCTCCATAGGCTTTGCTCAAGCCTATGAAACCCGGGCGGCACCTCTCGGTGGCCGTCGCAGCTCTCTGTTCTCTGAACCGAGATCCTGTGGCCGCGAAACATCCCACCATGAACTTCTCCATCTTGGAGACCAGCCTGCAGAGATGCCGGAGTCCGAGGCAATTCCTCCAAATCCACGCGTAGATGGTCGTTACTGGTTACAGCAACGACATCTACGCCGCCAGTCGCCTTGTGGGCTTCGCGATGGGTTCTGGGCTAGTCCACCTCGACTACGCCCGCAAGGTGCTCGACCAAATCGAGAACCCAAATGGGTTCTCTTGGAATGCCGTGATGAGGGCGTACGTGCGCGGGGGTCGCCCCATGGAGGCTGTTTCTCTATACAAGTCGATGTTGAGGAAGGGTGATACGTTTCCAGACAACTTTACACACCCAATCATTCTTCAAGCGTCCGCGCTTCGGTTGGATGAAGATGAAGGGAGGCAGGTGCATGTTCATGTCAAGAAGATGGGGTTTAGTTCAAACGTTTATGTTGTGAATACTCTGATCAACATGTACTCTGCCTGTCAGAATTTGGTGGACGCACGCCAAATGTTCGATCAGAGTTTTGTTTTGGATTCTGTCTCCTGGAACTCCATCTTGGCTGGGTATGTTCAAGTTGGAGACATTGAGTCAGCAATTTGGGTCTTCAAATGCACGCCGGAGAGGAGCACAATAGCCTCACTGATTGCTTTGTTTGGTTGGGGCCGCCGGACAGACGAAGCACGTGAATTGTTTGAACAGATGGGTGACAGGGATGTTGTGTCTTGGACTGCGATCATTTTTTGTTATGAGCAGAATGAAATGTATCATGATGTCTTGGAGACGTTTGCTCGGATGAACACTGAAGGATTGCCAATGGATGAGGTTGTGATGATTGTGTCATCTTTGTGTGTGCTGGCTTGGTAGCTGTGAAGGGAGGAGAACTAGTTCATGCTTTGAGTGTTAATACTGGGATTGACTCTTACATTAACCTCAAGAATGCATTGATTAACATGTACTCAAGTTTTGGAAATATAACAGTAGCTCGGAGATTGTTTAACTCTGGTTTCCCTTTGGACCATATATCAATAAATTCTATTATATCAGGGTACTTGAAATCTGGGCTTGTTGACAATGCTAGGGATTTCTTTGATTCCATGATATAGAAGGATGTGGTCCCATGGAGTACAATGATATCAGGTTATGTGCAGTATAATCGGTTTTCAGAGACCTTGATGCTCTTCCATGAGATGCAACTCAGAAGAATAAGACCTAATGAGACTACATTAGTGAGTGTGCTATCTGCATGTGCTCACTTAACTGCTTTAAAACAAGGAAAATGGGTTCACGCTTACATTAGGAAACATGGCATTGATGTTGATATGATCCTTGGCACAACCTTGGTTGACATGTACATGAAATGTGGTTGCATGGGGAATGTAATTGAGGTCTTTGATGGTATGGAGAAAAAGGGTGTTTCTACTTGGAATGCTGTTATCATAGGACTGGCCACGAATGGGATGGCACATGAGTCACTT
The DNA here is from genome assembly GCA_030544215.1 of Zantedeschia hybrid cultivar. Taxonomy (NCBI): domain Eukaryota; kingdom Viridiplantae; phylum Streptophyta; class Magnoliopsida; order Alismatales; family Araceae; genus Zantedeschia; species Zantedeschia hybrid cultivar. The sequence continues at coordinate 79,410,238 of JARZZO010000005.1, read as the reverse complement.
GCAAAGTTTTCAGAGATGAAGAAGGTTGGGTTGGTGCCTAATGAGATAACATTCATGGGGATTTTGGCAGCATGCTGATATTTGGGCTTAGTGGATGAGGGGCGACAACATTTCACTTCCATGATACATGTGCACAAAATAGTACCCAATGTTCAGCACTATGGATACTTGGTTGATCTTCTAGGTCGTGCGGGCTTTCTTAAGGAAGCCAAGGAGCTCACAGAGAGTATGCCGATGGCCCCAAATGTTGCAACATGGGGATGCTTTACTTGGTGCTTGCAGGAAACATGGTGATATTGAAATGGGAGAAAGGAAAGGAAGAAAGCTTATTGAGCTTGAACCTGAACATGATGGATTTCACATATTGCTGTGATATATGCATCAAGAGGAAGATGGGATGATGCTCTGGAGGTTAGGACTAGGATGAAGGAGAGGAGAATTACAAAAATGCCTGGTTGTAGCTTGATAGAAGCCAATGGCATTGTTCATGAATTCTTAGCAGGAGACCAGGATCACCTTCAGATGAAAGATGCTGAGAAAATGCTAGATGAGATCAGAAGGAGACTGAAGATGGAGGGATACAAACCAGACACTAGTCAGGTTACTCTCAACATAGATGAAGAAGAGAAAGAAACTTCCCTTTATAGACATAGTGAGAAGCTTGCTATTGCCTTTGGGCTTATTAGCATATGTCCTCCAACACCAATTCGGATAACAAAAAACTTGCGTATATGCGATGATTGTCATTCTGCGGCAAAAGCTATATCTAGAGCTTTTCAACGTGAAATTATTGTGAGGGATCGCCAACTCTATCACCATTTCAAGGAAGGTGTATGTTCATGTGAAGATTATTGGTAGTAATGCCATCTGTAATTGAAGTCAATTTAGGATGCAAGACTAAAAGCTTTCATGAACTATGACTTACCAACAATGAGTCATGGAGATTGCAGATCTTGCATTTGAAGTTGTTTGGACAATGCTATACTTGCTATTTTGTTGCTGAGCCGACCTCTTCCTTTTCCCAGAAACGGGATTTTTGACAGATCTGAAGATAGCTCTTCATGGTTTCTACTTCTGTGATCTTGTTTTAGGTACATTCATCTTTGCCAAATAAAAGTATTATACTGCTTTTTGCTAAACTCACATTTTCAAATTGGAACAACCATAACATATGTAGTGAATAGGATCAGTATATCTTCAAAGCATATAATGAACGAGACTCATTGGACTTCATTGGATGATTATTTTCTTCCTTGTTTGACTGTTCATACTTTGCTTAGTTGACTGAAATTGGCTATGAGAAAGAATATAGCATGTGAGCGTTCCTTGGTTGACTTTGTATAGTAATACTTAGGTTGAACTGCTGTTTTTATCATTGTTCTTCGCAAGTTCTTTGTCATGCTTCTAAATTGACTTCTCTGAACTCTGTTCTACACTTTGGTTCTTGAATTCTTTAGAAGCCATGAATTTGGACAAATATCCTCTTGAAGCAGCTGGCAGATCCTCTGGGACATGTTTTAGAAGAGGACCCTGAAAATGTGGAAGACATAGGAGATAAGAAGGCATAAGAAGGTATCTGGGCAAAAGCTGCCATAAAAAAGGTGGGAATCAAAGAGGAGAGACTCCCCTGCCCATATCGCCGAGGCAACGAGTATGTCCGCCGGAGAGAGCCGGCGAGGAATCCACCATTTTCGGCGAGGGAGCCTGGGGGGTAGATGGGAACTGCCCTGAGAGCGATAGTCCTTACATGCACTGATACACGCCCTCTTCAGCAAACTTGATTTTAATTGGAAATTAGATGAAATTCTGAGCATTTTCGGAGTGAGGAAATGGTGTTTGCGTAACTTTGATTCAATAGTAAAACTAACAAGAATAACTCTGTCACAAAAAAATGAACCTCTACATTTTTGGAGATTCTGCACTTCGTTTTACACATATAGTCTTGTTACAGAAAAATTGTGAAACTGATTTTTTGAAATATATGTTGCTACATATCTCTTCTTGGTGATAATCTAGTGTCATATGTATTCTTATGATAAGAATAGGGACATAAATCATTCTAGCGTAATCTCCAAAAATTCAGGTATTTGGATGCCTTCATTTTATTCCCTTATATTTATCCCTCGTTTCTTTTAGCATGGCATTTTAAGCTTTTCTAACCTTGATTAGGAGTTTCTAAAAGTTAAAAGGTGACTTAAGATATACTTGCACTATATTTATCCAAAAGCCATATGTAATAGTTTAGATACGTTTTTATTAATATTTCCTTTTTCAAAATATGATTTAAGAAAAAGGAGGAGTCCTAACACCGTTTTGCAGCTTCTCTCTTTTTTTTAGGAGACAGGTCCTTCATAAATCTTTCTTCCTCTCCTCCCAACCCCCCCCCCCCCCCCCCCCACACACACACACACAAAAAAAGGGAAAAAGGAAACCCAATGCTTGTTTTCCCTCAAAACACGATGGGCTTTTCCACGCTCCTCTTCCTCTTCTCTTTCCTAAGTTTCCTTGCAGGTGCAAGTGGAGTTTTTTGTCCGTCCTATTTGGTCTCGGGATAAGATTAGATGAGAATAAGTTTAAGTCGTCTTTGGATAAGTTATTTTTATCCTTATTCTTGGGTGTGTTAGGTAACACAGGGAATAAGAAACCATCATAATTTAATCCTCGTTTGGTACCAACAAGGTTGGTAATGGAGACAAGGTCCAAAAAAAGACTAATAAGTTCTTCTTATCTCAAATTAAAGGGGTGTGCACTAATCTTAGTTTGGCAGGGATAAGGAGATCTAGAAATATTTTTCAAATGTACCAAACTTAAGAATTTTTAAAAACTAAGTAAATCAAATTGTTCTATGCACTAACATGTTCTACCTAATATTGATAAAATATTAATATTAGATGTTAATATAGATTAACAACAATTATTTTAAGTGTTAAAATATGTTAACATAAATTACTCTTAATTATACGCAACTTATTTTTGGCACTTAGTATTAACAATGAAGTATTATGTAACATTAATTACATAAGTCATTAAAGTAGGAGAAGGGAAAAGGGAACGGACAGTCAAGATATTGGGCATGGAAAAAATTGTCAAAATGAGGTTAAAAAAAAGGAGACAAGTCATTCTAATAAAAAGTTGAAATGACTTATCCTTATGCTTAACCCCAAAATTAGGGATATCTTCAAAAACCTTAACCCTCCTTAAGATCTCTCACTTTGTTTGTGGAATAGGGTCAGAATAGTCGGTATAAAGGCCCTATTCTGATTTGGTTGAGGGTATGCTTAATTCTAATTTTCCCAACTTCCCAAACCTATCTGGAATATCTAATTCTCCAAATTCTTTCAATTTTACCTTTTATTTTACTCCTTATTCCACTTATTCCTACCAAATCACTTGGAATAGCGCAATATAATTCTCCTTATTCTGGGTGGAATACCAATAGCTTACCAAATCCAAATATCTCTTATTCTGGTTTAAGAAATCCCCAGAATCTTATTCTGGTTTAAGTTATTCTGCAAACAAAGTGAGGTGTTATAGGAGAAAATTAATTAGCCCCTAGCAACAGTTAGACATTATTTTTCGTCTCCAGTCAACTTTTCACTTACTGTCTAGTGCCTCGCTTTTTGCTAGAAATTATTTTTTCCCACCTCCCATTAAAATGTTAATAGAAATAACATAATAATCTAGAAACGAAAATAATATAGTAACTCGTGGTAACAAATAATGTAGTAATACAGTAGTAGTCACATAATAATAAAATAGCATACTAGTGTAACATGGTGATAAAATAACATAATATTAACATATTAAAGTCTTACTAAGTTCTGATATTAGGGTTATTACATGATTTGTTAATATTACTATGTCACCATTACGCTATTAATTATTATGGTACTACTTAAGGTGTTAAAGAAATATAGTTATAGAAAAGCAAAAAATGAAAGGTAAACTTGAAAATTATGCAAAAAGTAGACAGTCATTAAGGAAGGGATGGAAAATAATGTCTAAGAAAAAGTTGGACTGGATAACCAGAAAAAAAAAAAAAAAAAGTTGACAAGAGGTGAAAAACTGAATCAAACTTCTGTGCAGAATAAGTTACTCTGGAATTATTTATCCGGAATAGCGTATACTAGAATAAGGAGTGCTTAGCTTTGATAATTCTGTGGGACCCATTGGCGGAATAAGAAGGATAAGCAATTCTTGGGTCTAGGGTCGAATTGCTTATTCTCCTTATTCTCCGAATAAGTTATTCTACACCGGTATAAGCCATTCCACTCGTCAAAGCTAAATTAAGCTTATTCTCTCTTTATTCTTCCTTATTCTTCTCCTATTCACCCATCAAAATGGCCTGTCACACGTCTAATCAGTTTTCCCCATGTTATCCTCAAGTCCAAAGAACACATATGTAGACATTCTCTCTCAATGAACCGCAAGGCTATTCCAAAAACACTTTCTTACACTTCAATAGAAATGAAAATTATGATTTTACCTTTTTTTGCTTTCATATCTTACCCTTTCTACTCCTTTTTGGGGTATAATTGTATAATTGAATTAACGTACTACTTAGTTGGAGTTAAACATACAGAGATGCAGTCCATTTAGGGGAGAGATGCCAAATAAAAAGAATTTGGGAAAAAAAGTCGGATAATATAAAATCTCAAGATACATAAAAAATATAAAGTAACACTTGCTGCAATGAGTCTTACACACAGGTCGTATCACTTTTAAAGTTTCACGTACCCGGAGATGCACAGGATATTAAGGATGGCAATGAGCCGAGTCGAGTTACATTCGATCCGAACTCGAGTAGCTTGCGAGGGGTTCGGCTCGTTATCTTCCTACAGCAGATCACATATGATTTCTTTTCCGGACGAATATACCCTTGGTGAGTTACGTGGCCGCAATATGGTTTGCTCGGTTAACTCCTTTTTATGAGTCGGCCTTGCAAACTTCTGCGTAAGCGCGAACGCATCACAGCGAAACTGGGACGCCTTTGGAACCGGAGCAGAAGGAGACCTCTTCCGCCCTTCTGGTCGTCGCTGCGCGGGAACGAAACCCTCGACTGTCGCCATGGATCGCCTCCAGGTTCTCCACTTCTTCCCCCCCCCCCATCCGGCCTCTGTCCTAGGTTTAATCGCGGTTTGTGCAGCGAATTGCCTACGGTTCCCTCGTTTTCCTCCGCATTCCGCCTGATTTGCGGCCTGTTCTTGCTCGATTTCATCCTTCTTTGTTCCAAACCAGTTCCATGGATCTTTGATTTGATTTACTCACATTGGCTGGGCTTTTGGATTTGGGGATTTCCCTTGCGAAGATCTGCACAATCCAGACGATATGTTTATTCCTCCATTGCAAATCAAAATTGTTCCCCCTTAACAAGGTTTCTGAATTGTTTGCATGTGTAGGCGCCAGAGGAGAACTACGCCAATCCCAAGACTTGCTTCTTCCACGTACTCTTCAAGGTGTCGGCATTTTCTCTCGTTTGGATCTTTTAGCACGATCGTCTTTTTCCTCTCTATCTGTTTGATTTGTTCCTCATTGGTGGATTCTAGCTGGGCAGGCTGCGGCGTTGGCGTTCTACATCCTCTCGACGCTGTTTGTTAACAATTTTGTGATCATCTTCGTGGTCACCGTCCTGCTGGCAGCTCTGGACTTCTGGGTTGTGAAGAACGTGAGCGGGCGGATACTGGTTGGGTTGAGGTGGTGGAATGAGATAAACGATCAAGGGGAGAGTGTCTGGAAGTTTGAATGCCTTGATCAGGAGGTCTGGAACACATATTCTTGCTTTCCATATTTTGGATGGATCACGTATTCTTGCTTTCCTTCTTTTTGTGTATGTGATGTCCAATGGGGCTTTCTCTTGTTGTAGTCTCTTTCTCGGATGAACAAGAAGGATTCTTGGCTATTTTGGTGGACGCTGTATCTCACAGTAAGTACCTGGAGGAATTGGATTACCGAACAATTCTTAATTATGAATACATTATTGTGCTTAAATAGCTTTGAGCATTCACCGTCCATGTAAAGTTGTGTACCTTAGCTATCAAGTGTGAAGAAAACATTTCTGGATGCTTTATTTTGGTTTGTCTTATATTTGGTAGTGATGTAACACATATTTCTTAGCTGAGCAGAATAAACTTACTGATTAGTCTAACTTTATGCCGATTATTTGGATTTTGCACTCAATCTGTACATGTTTATCTCTGCTTACTTCCAACTCGAACATATTCTTTGTTTGTCACCGGCTTGGAATCCCAGCCTGTACATCCTCATTTTTGCATGCATGAGTGCACCAGATATTTAACAGATTATGAACGCAAGAAAATGGAAAGAAACAATTAGACACGATAGATGGTAGAATGCTTATTTGACCATTTTTAAAAGAAAAGGATGGTCATGTCGTATAGTAGATTGTAATAGAGAAAGAATGTTAATATTTTCTCTTTTGTCCCTCACATGTATTTGAGAAAAGCCTTTCCTTCTATTGCAGGCTGCTTCATGGATTATCCTTGGAATATTTTCTCTTATAAGGCTTCAGGCTGATTATCTCCTTGTTATTGGAGTTTGTTTGAGCCTCAGTGTTGCAAATATAATTGGCTTCACTAAATGCCGTAAAGGTATGTAGTTTGTTTTGCCCTTGTAGAAGCGTTGAAGGGATTCGTGTTATTTTTTTTAAAACAAAGCTAGGATGTGTTTAACAGTGTATAGGAACCCTTAACCATAATCTATTTTACAAACCATGTTATATGACTTTTGTAGTGCTCAAATTAGATTAGAGGCCTGCACAAGCACCATTTTAAATCTTTCTGCATGCCTTTAATATTTTCTCTAGAATTCCTTAAGGATTTAATGTTTTAATGTGTGTAGAATCTCCTTTCACCTTTCAGGATTGTATCTTTTGTGCAAGTCCACTTAATGTGGCACAAATAGGATCCCCCCCCCCTGATGATCGAGGAAACCCAACCCACGTCCCACCAATAGGGGTTTATTCCTAAATGTGAATAAACTGTAGGGAGAAATTTCTAAAAAACCTTCTGTTTTTTTGTGTTCACTTTAGTTGTGTGGGGAAGTATCCAAATCCCATAGTTCATTCCCCTCAGTTTCCTTACTCGGCAATATGCCCACACCCCAATTTTCTCATTACCTTTAGAAGGAAAAATTAACTGAACAGAAAGCAAGCCTTCACATCACTTAACAACAAATTTTCAGTGGGAAGCTGCATAATGGGGAATGTGTCTATTTCTCATTGCTTTCCAAGACAATTAATCAAATGGAGAACAGCTTTGTCATTACCTTCCTAATGGCGAAAAAATATAATTTACCACGAGAGTGAAAGAGACTGAAGGTAAAATGCAGGAAAATAGCTTTAGTTCAAATTTTGCTTATTGATTGTACATCATTGAAGAGGATAGTTTGCTGCCAATTTTGAGTTTATTTTGGTCTTCCTTCCAAATGGTTTATAGTTTTTGTCAATCTTTAGTGTGATAGATATTTGGAAACGGCAGGTAGAGAAACAAATTTTATTTCTTATTTCTTTTCCACTAATATTTGGGGGAAAATTTTTCACTTTTGCTCAGATAGTCCTAGGACACCTTATTGTCTTGGAGATCAAGGACCAAGATTTGAACTTATTTTGAGGATGTAACCCAGACTGAAGTTTGCCTAGACCTGAAATTTTTGCATATCTGGAGACGGGCAAACAGCCATTATAGGGATAGAAATGCACTAAAAATAAGAGGGGTCCCATTTCTCTAACCTGCTTTATGCCCAGAACATCAATTGCCGTGCAGAAGGCCACAAAAAATGTCTGGCAATATCATGATAATCACTTCATATTCTAGCCATAGTCAGACATGTATCTAGATGCTGTTATCACTTGGGAAGGATAGCGAGTTGTCTGATGAATTTTGGACGAAGACAAGCAAAATCCAATGGACAAGCCCTTCACGTCAATCACAGTGCTATACCAGGTGTGCATGCTTTTTAATTTTCTTTGGTTTTATCCAAGAGCTATATTCTTCACGTAAGTGTTAGACAGTAGGATAAACGTCCTTCCTAAATGTCACATAGCAAGGCTATCAGATAATATTATTCATGTCAAAATTGTCCAGTGCCTGGGGATAGAATAGGTAGATACATCTTTGCTGCGGGTTTGTGAAGATGTGTGAACGGCATAGCTGAAGTTTTAAAAGAAATGAAAAAATCTTGGCACATTGAGCCTGTTGAATGTTACAAATGTGTTGCAATATTAAGGAATTTGTGGACAAAGACATACCATCCATTGAAGTGGCTGACAAAAGGAAGCTAAATTTTACTTGCTGGCATACACGATTGGAAAAGATCACATGGCGAGACTCCCACATACATTTGTCATGCATGGTGAATAGTGTGTTATGGACAGTAATGCTTTGATTGTTTCTATAGGGTACCTACAGGATGTCGATATATGATGGAACTAAATTTTGGGGCATAAGAAAAGATTACTAGGTGAGAAGAAATTATCATGTTCCCCGTCTTGGGTATGAGAAATTTCCAGGCAAATGTGCAGTAAAAGCTGTTTGGCAGAAAAACCTATGCTAGTATAGATGGGGACACTAAGAATGATCCTTCTGCAGTAGAATAAGTTTTTTATATAAATTACAAGTGGATTTCAATATAGTGGACTGTTTTATGTTCACTGACACCATCAGTGGCATAGGCCTTAGTACTGATCATGACTTCATTACTTATTTTGATAGCGTGACACAACGCTGGCAGGTTTAGGTTGACTAAGAATGTGTTATTGGATACACCAATTGACCTTACTTTGAAGTGTAAGATTAAATTTTGCAGTCCTCAAAGGTCTAAGTTTGGCAAATATCTTGTGTTCGAGGTAGCTGTAAGTCACTTCGAAAGCTGGACAGTGGATAGTGCTAGCTACTCTGAATATGAGGGTTTCTTTTTTCTTCACTATTTTACTCTTTTCTTTGGAATTTTGTTATTGTGATACATATAAACATATAACATGCAGGAATAGGTTTTCGTTAGCTTCTGACTTCTTGCTCTTATACTGCAGATGCCAAGAAGCAGATTCAACAATTTGCCACTCAGACAATTGCATCGCATGTTACGTCGACAATACAGTCAGCATTTAGTGTGGTGTGAAATTCATTATACAGAATATGAAAATCGAATGTTGTGATACCATGGATTCCATGGATACTTAGTGGACATGATGTTGGGCTTTGCCTGGTTTTTGCTCCGTTCTCAGGCCCCGCCGTCGTCAATTGCAGAGCAACTGACTGAATTGATTATTTTTCTGTGATCTAGCATGCAATCTTCCTTAGTCTAGTGTTTCATTCTTCCAAAGATTCTTGTATTATTGAAAAGCCACTTGTGCTGCTGGATTCTGCAGCCGTCAGACCTCGTCCGCATGTGATCTGAGTCATCGGAACATATATAAATGTTGTGACAATGCGAGGAATCGAATCGTAGGAAAGTGAAAACATTGCTTAAGAACAGTGGAGCAGAGTCACTCAAATCAGTGATCAGTCTCTGAACTGTCAGAAGTATAGCCCCCCCAGATGGGATGGATCTACAGGCAACTCACTCATGATCGCTGTCATAATTTTGGCACAAAGACACAAAGACAGAGGGCCCGTATTCACTTCAGGGGGTTGTTTGCCATCAGCAGGTGCTAAGCGAGGCTTCTTAGAAACAGAAGCTATCACTGACGATATCTGTACGATAGATTTTCTAGTCTCAGAAACGCTGGCTTGCTTTTGTCGAGGAGTCCGTAGGCTTCCCAGTGACTCGACTTGCAGCTTTTGGAAATTGTTATTCCCTTCGTATGCACCTTCACTAAGACCTGCATCATTATCATCAAAATCTGTTGGATCGCAGTCATGAAAATATTTTCTTACTAGCTCTTCCTCCTCTTTCTTACAAACTACAAAATCTGGATGTAGAGTTTGAAGGGGCCCAAGACAATAAGCATTAGTCACAACTGAAATTAATCGATGTAAGACTATTATATAGTCGCTCCAACATTCTCCCTCGATGGGCTGTGGAAATTAGATAACATGAGGTGACGCAAATTAAAAGATAAAATTGGGTTAGATCTTACTCTGATATCATCTTACAAATCACAAAATCCAAGTGTTAAGTTTGGAGGGGTTCAAGATCATAAGTACTAGTCACAACTGAAATTAACCGATGTAAGACTATTATATAGTCGCTCCAACACTCTTCCAGTTTCCGTTCTTCTTCCTTTGCCGAACGTCTCAAAGCCTCCAGCATTAAATCTGAGCTGACCGTTGCATGCCTTGACTTAATAGACTTCATTTCCTCTAGGGCAGAAAATATGTCCATGTCCATCTTTAAATCCAGTGCTCAATTTTCTAGAGACTTCATGGCGTCACCCACCCCTACAGCTTCTCGTTTCCGCTTATCTCTTCCTGCCAGCTCTTCCTCTTCGCGCCTAGGTTCAGAGTTGCGGGATGCACCAGACTCCACAAGATAGTCATTGTTTTGGAGATCCATCTTAAAGGTGAGCTCCACGGAGCATTGCGTGCATCTAAAGTACAACCTGAATACTTGAATTCCCAGATATGTCTTGCCGACGGCGTCTTCCTTGCGGGAGTTGAATTTGGTGCCCTTGTATGTAGGTGTCGCAGGTGTTGCTGCGGATGCTGATGGGCAGCAGCATCCGGACTTTGATCTGCTCGTTCTTGGGCCGTCTCCGCCTTGGGATCTTGGTTGGATCGAAGTCCAGTGGGTAGTATTTGTTCAGCACCTTCCTCCGCCCCCTTCTTCCTCACCATGAACTAAACCCTAATCCTCTCTCTATCTCTCATTCCCCCACCTTCCCCCTTCACCTCCTCAGCAAGAACCAAACCAAACCCTAATCTTTCTCTCCCGTCGCGCTGTGGTGGGGGTGGCCAAGTGGAAGTATAGGGACTCTTCAGAGGATCTGCTCGTGCGAGATACAGAGAGAGATCTACGTGCGAGATATCAGATATATATAGAGAAAGATCGGGAGGGCTGTAAACGGGCAAGATAGTATGTGTCTGATCCGTTGTCGGAAAGTATCAGATTCGTATACGGAAACAGTTCCGCTTCACATCGATATCTAAAACCGAAAACAGATTCGGGAATGAGCCTTTGCTGGCTTCAGTTTTATTTATGGGATTATATTTGAGTAGAGACCTGCTGCAACGTCTCCTGTTGGTGCTGGCCGTTGCAGCAAGTATAAAAAACAACTATGTTTCAAATTTTTTTACGTCAGGTCTTACATATGCTGACAATAAGATCTTTGATCAGACGATCTAAATTTTTTTTTTAAAAAAAAATCAAACTCTAATGAATAGTAAAAAATATTCTTAATACACAGAACTCAATAATGATTTTTTACTTTTGAAGAATTTTTTGGGTCGTATAATTGAAGATCAGGTTGCACGAGTATATAGGGCATGTGGGGTCCAACTAGGACTACAAATGAGTTGTGTTTTACTCTGTTCAAATTTGGCTTGATTAATTTTAATTGGTTCAACTTCGTGTCGAATTTTTATAATGGTTATTCAAGTTTGATTCATTTAAATATTAAAATAACTTGAGCCAAATATAGAGTAGCTCTCGAGTTCAATGAATATATGATATATCTAATTCAATTTTTTTTAACTTAAATATATAAACTCAGTCTAAACTATGGCGAGTAGCAACTTGTTTGTGTCCTTAGTTAGTTGATAGAAAACTTTACAAGATATTAGAATATCTTATTAATTAAGATTATTCATGATTAGAATAATTAAATGAGTACTTAAAAAATCTTAATGAGTACTTAAACAAGTATTAAAATGAACTCTTAACAAGTACTTAAACGAGTTTGTTCATGAGTAGAATCGAACCGAGTTCATTTGTGTTCAAACTTGGCTCGTTTAAAGAAAGGAGCTTAAAATTTTGTTCGAACTTGTTTATTAAACTTAATAAACAAGCTAAGTCGAGCTCTTATTAAGTAGTCTTACGAGCTATTTATTGAACGTATTGATTCATTTGAAACCCTAGGTCCAACCTAAAAAATATTTTTAAAAAATATTTTTTAAATATTTTATTGTAATGCCTACAACAACAGCACCAGTAGAAAGGGATAGTGCAGCAAGTATTACTCATTTGAATAATGATGGCTGCAATGCTCCCTCGCTGCAATAGCGCCACTGCATGGGTAATTTTTTTTAAAAATATTTTAGTTCAGACCCACATATTCTACATAGCCGTACAACCTAATCTCTAATTCGACGACTCAAAAAATTCAAAAAATACTAGACTCGGCCTATTAAGGGTGTTTTTTATCTTTTATAATTTTTTGAATCATCGGATCAAAGATTTAAGTTATATGACGGTCTAAGGCAGGCATGTGAGGCCGACCTAAAAAAAATTCAGTTTTTTTTAACCCGCTGCAATGCCCTCCATTCAAGCGGGAAGGACATTACAACGGGTATTATTATTTATTTTGCCGACCGCCATTTCATGCTGCCAACCCTCCTACTAAGGGTATCAATTGGTTAAGTCAGCCAATGGTCCGATCCAACCTAATCCAAATTATATTAATTTGGGCTGATCTAAATTACTTAAAATGAGTTGGATAAAATTTGAATTGATATAAGTCAAAATTGAGTTGGATTACATTGAATTTGGGTTGATCCAAGTTGAATTATTGACTTTTGTATTTTCTATTGTATTAATTCATCAAAAAGTAGAAGAGTTTTACTGGCTGTACCATCTCTGCACCATACCGAGTGCGGTTTTTTTTTTTTTTTTTTGAATTTTTTGGGTGGCCTCATCATGTTCTACACGTCCATACAACATGATCTCTGGCGACCTAAAAAATCTTAAAAATAAAAAATCAAACTGCTCATTGGGCTCATTTTTTTATTTTTCAGATTTTTTGGGCCATTCAGTCAGAGATCGGCCTTTATAAGATGTGTCAGAGATAGTGGTCTGACCTAAAAAAAATTAAAAAAAAAACCAACTGTTGCTGCGGTCAGCTGCCCACGTGCGGTGCGGGTGCACCTGCCTGCGAGCGGTGCAGCAAACAATTCTCAAAATAGAATACTTTTAACAAATTATTTATAAATTAGATTAAGCCCAATCCAAATTAATTGAGCCCAACCCAAATTCATTATTTTGAATTTAAGTTGAATTGGACTACAGTATTTGGGTTGAGTTGAAGTTGGATTAGGTTATTTTGAATTTGAGTTAGTCTAAATTACTACATAGTCCAATCTAACCCTCCCAATTGACACCTTTACCCCCTTGGGACTGGACTTAATGAGAACGCCTTGTTGCACCGCGCGGTGCAGTTACATTTTTTTAAACTTTACCGTACCGGAGTAGAACCAGCTCCGGTACCGTCCGATCTTTATTTTTTTTTTTAAATAAAAACGCGGTGCAGCAGTTATTTTTTTATTTAAATTCACGGGGCCTCTCGCAGGTTCGTTCGCTCATCTCTACTAACATCTTTCTGCTGGGTTCCTCTCTTCCTTCTCTCCTTCCCGCTGCCGCTGGATCGAAGGGAGGGCGTCATGATGCTGCAGTGCATCTTCGTCATCTCGGATTCTGGGTGAGCACGCGCTGATTAGATCCCTGCGTTGCCTCGCTCTGATGTGATCTCTATCTGCGATTGTTGAGAAATTTTTAGGAGTGGTGATGTGCTTATGATCTGAATTTTGGAATCCAGGGAGGTGATTCTGGAGAAGCAGCTGACGGGGCACCGGGTGGATCGATCCATATGCTCCTGGTTCTGGGACTACGCCATGGCCCAGGGAGGGAACACCTCCAAGGTCAGAATCCCGTTTTTCTCCCCTTTTAATTCTGTGTTTTTGGTGGAGAAAAATGATCATTCAAGTCAATTGAGGGAAATGGGAGCTGTTGTAATAGGTAGGGTTTGTGCTGTTTGCTGTGAGAATTTCTTCTTTTGCTTGTGACTGGGTATGTTCTGGAAATGTTCAGCTACTGCCCGTGATCGCATCGCCGACACATTATCTGTTCCAGATCGTGCGCGAGGGGATTATATTCTTGGCTTGCACGCAGGTCGAGATGCCGCCACTGATGGGGACTGAGGTTGGATATTCATTTATCTGTTTTTTCTTTCTCTTTTAGGTGACATATTGTAACAAATCGCTGAAATAGACTAAATGCTTACATCACTCTCAAGGATGACGAATCCCTTCCATTCTCACACAAACACACAGAAGATCCGACCCTGATCATACATATAAGGAGCCTAACACAAAGATGATAATTCTATTAAGCTAGTGAGAACAAGGGGGAGAAGAAGAGAAGACATCAGAAGATGAATCACCTCCAAACCTTGGCCTTCAAAATAGCTGAATCTTCAGAGGGTGCGTATCCGGCTGCCTTGCAGGCTTGCACCAATCCTCCATACACTGAGTGGAGCTTCTAAGAATATTGAAGGAGCTGGTATAATCTTCTCTAGTTTTTCTGCGGTTCTTCTCGCTCTATGTGGCCCTTGGCATGGATGGAAATAACAGACTCCTTTGTTCAAAGTTTGAAGCAATTAAAGCTGATCTTTGAATTACTGAAGTTATCATATGATGAAGCACATGATCGACATATGTAGAAGAGTAAATTAGAGTAGTGATTACATGTGGTCGTACTAGCATTAGGATCATGAAAGGAAAATCCATACAGACTCTAAGGAGCAGAGCATATTTCACGGGTGAGTCTGAAAAGGGGATACAGTCTGCTATATCTTGTGCTGTTCGGATCATGGATATGCAATTGTTCCCTCTTTTTTTAACAGTATATCTGGATTAAGTTTGTTTCTGGAACAGTGAGTCTCGCACATTAAGACAAGTTATGATTTTGGGGGGTAGCTTCACATAAATACAGGTGATCCACACCTAAAGATCAGTAAAACCCATCATACACTTGGACAATGAATATCCATCAAGTTGCCAACTAGTATTGCATATGACAGTGCATAGGTGGGTTCTCTGCATATCAAGCAGTCAAGTATCATGTATTGCCACTCATTGCATAGATAATACTCCATGCACATATAGCTCTACTAGCAGATGCTAAGTTATCACTTGACACAGAACCAGAGTCATACCGGTGGTAGTCTGCCAAAGATATCTGCTGCGTCAATTTTCTCTCGAGTGTGAGGAGATGTGAGATTGACTGTTCCATTCTAATACTTGTGTGCATCTTTTATTGGCATGATGTCATAGGAGCCATTTCTTTTTCTTCTTTTTTCTAGTTTAGGCTACTTTTGATTAGGCGAATAGTTTCCCCACTCTCTGGCGCCCCTCCTACATGATTTGGGCATGGAGATCGTTATTTTCCCTCTCCAACCCCTCCAATACCAAACTCTACGGATAGTTTTAATGTGTATCCCGCTGGGAATTGTATCAAATTCTTACATCTATGTACAACTGTCAGACTTACTTTCATCAAAACTCCTCTTATGCTTGCAAGCCAATGATGCCATGGTTTGTGAGAGCAGTTTGTCCTTCACGACGATCAGTTTATGTATCCTTCTGTCTGCAGGTCCATGTAATTTGAACTTCATAGGATATAGGGTTTGTTTTGACGTGGCACTTGAGATGGATATCACTTGCACCTTCAAAGAAAAAAAGATGGCTACTCCGTGCTTTTTAAGACGTTTTATGGGTTTGTTTTGTGGTCATGCATCAGAGAATGGGTGTTCACTGCCAAATAGAGTCCATTATGTATAGTTGGCTGTGGTCTCCAAGGAGCACATTTTCTGGATAGGATTTTATCGTGGGCATGTAGCATTCTCATTGCTGTCAATTCATACAGGATTGAATGGATGGTGACTTTAATCTCATATACTGGAAGTTCTAGGCTTTAAGATTTTATTTGGATGCTTGTTAATGTTTCAAGTAGGATTTTAGATACATTGTTTGATTGGCTATCATCTTGGATCATAGCTGCATCTCAGGTGGGCAAGGATGTTCTTTTGTAAGCAGGATGAGTTCTGTTTGGTAATTTCTTTTTTCCTTTCTTTTCCTCTTTAATGTACACAGTAATGTTTTGTGCTCTCAGGAAAAGGGATTTAACACAGAATTTATTTCTTGGAACAGATGAATGACTATTTTTGTTTTGAAAAGGTCTTACTCCTTGCTATCCATGAACCCTGACTAAACGATGAATCCATGAACTTGATGATGTAACTGAGTTCTTCTGAACAGTTCTGTGATGCCAACATGACTGTGTTATCTTGTATTCTAGCATGAATGCAGTGCCGATAAGCTTTGACCTTTCATTTTCTAGTTTCTTTGCAGGGTGGCAGATATTATTTCGGATTATCTTGGGGGTTTAAATGAGGACCTAATCAAGGATAACTTTGTTATTGTGTATGAGGTATATCTCCCAATCCCCTGATGCTACCTATCCCATAACTTAGTTCCCTTAAGGAATATTCTGCTTTTTTTTTTTTTTCTGCATATGGTAACCTCCACTTAGATGTTGACGTAACTGTGATTTTTTAAGGGAATGACGATATATGGGTAAAACTTTGCAGATTTTGGATGAGATGATAGACAATGGTTTCCCTCTCACAACAGAACCAAATATCCTGCGGGAGATGATATCACCACCAAATATTGTTAGCAAAATGTTAAGTGTCGTGACTGGGAAAAGTTCCAATGTAAGCAGCACACTTCCAGATGCAACTCAGTCTTGTGTTCCATGGAGAAAACCTGATATCAAGCATGCGAGCAACGAAGTTTATGTTGATCTTGTTGAGGAGATGGATTCAATTGTGAGCAGGTTCACATAAAAAAAAAAAAAACTTCATTGCTATTTGCTTATAGTCCACACAGAAATCTGATGCTTACCTAGAACATATTTTCTATACATTGTTTGACTTAATTAGCAAAATCATATTTTTTTTTCACTGTTTCTGTTTTCAAGCATCGATCCTTGCCATTGTTGGACAGTTCTTGAATTGTTCATTTCTTGTGTTCTGCAAAAGGAATTTAATGTTTATAGGGAATAAGGACCACTGATGCTTTGAAGTATCGTATGGGCACAATATTACCAAGCATTAGCTAGAGACATTGCATCAAAGTGATTGAAGCATTAATTTTTACTGCCTTTCTCTCCAAAACTAAAACCTAATAAAGATCCGTCCATATAGGTCATTCTTCTTTCTCTTTTCCATCTTCCTCTCCTGCCATTCAGCCCTTCCACTATTGCCCTTGCTGCCATAGAGTGGAAAAAGGGGTTTAATTTTATTTTTTTTAATTATTATTATTATTATTTTATATTATATATAAATGAGCCCCATGGCTCATTTAACTTAGATGATAACCCCTCGAAACTCCTACTTCTCCATCTTAAAAAAATAAATAAAAATCATCAAAAATTTTAAAATATTCAAATACCCCCATTTATGTTGGTTTTGGCACTTTGAGATTTAATTTTCACCGTTGGATCGAAAAACTTAACCATAGCCATCCATCAAATGCATCGTTGTTTAGAGATCAAAATTAAAATCCCAGGTGATGGGATCAACCCTAAGGGCTAATCTAATGAATTTTTTATTTTTAACTATTTTTTAGTATTTAGATGTTGATTTTTGATACCTACCTAATTAGACGGCTAGGATTGATCGTCAAGATCGGACAATGAAAATTAAAGCCCCGGGGATAGAGACAACCCTAAGGGGCCTATTTGAATGTTTACAAATTATTGATGAATTTTATTATTTTTTTAAACATGAAGAGAAGAGGTTTTCGAGGGAGGGCTCATCTAAGTTAGATGAGCCCCGGAGCTATATATATAAATATATAGTAGAGAGAGAGAGAGATGCTAGAATGCGAATTGCTAGAATGCGTGCGGTTAACCCCACACGGTTTTGAACCCCATCCCCATATTTAAGAAAAAATAATTTTTTTTATAAATTTTTAAATATTCAATAACCCCACTTAGGATTGTTTCCATTCCCTGGGGCCTTATTTTGATCGTCCGTTCATGGTTCGATCTTGAAACTTGATCTAAGCTGTCCATCGGGCACATGTAAATACCGATTTTCAAAACTCATGAAAAAATAGTTAAAGAAAGAAAGTTCGTCAGATTAGCCCCTAGGGTGGTTCCTATCCTTTGGAGTTTTAGTATTTCACCAATTTACGAATGTAAAATTGGATGGCTTACATTGAAAGTCTCACGGTCCAACGGTGAAAACTTGAGCCAAAAGGGATGAAATTTATTTTGGGGGGAGAATTGAATATTTAAAATTTTATTGTGACTTTATTTATTTTTTAAATATGGGGAAGGGGTCGAAACAGTGTGTGTGGGACATTGCAGCAAGTATTTGTCTTCTAACAACTGATGTTTCTTTTCCCCTAGTATTGGACCTTAACCGGCCTTGTTAAGGAGGCCCATGGAAACCTGATAGGTGCAGAACCCATGTGTAGATTCAAGTGCACACTGGGATTGAGTGGTTGGTTTCGAACAAGGTTTGGTAATGTGGAATTGATGGTCTGAGACGAATGAGTAATCATGTGGGTTCAAATCATGGGTTGTTACACTTGTTTTTTATACTATTATTGTGCGTAGTTCATGCATATCAAAAAACTAGAGTAGAGCTAAATATTATACATTGGGTCAGGTGTCAAAATCATAGTTGCAGGGGAGGACAACACGAGACGAAACACATCTATTAAGCAAATTTAATTGGTCTCTGGATTGCACCAAAAGAACCAACCTAAGTGTATATAAGGCATAGTGGTCAATCCCGTCTTGTCCTGACCGGGATGTCCCGTCCCAACGAGAAAACGGGACAGGACAGTTTCTTGTCTGTTCCATTAATTGTCCCCATTTGTCCCAGCCCGTCCCAGCCTATCCAGATTTGTCACAGCCTGTCCCAGCCTGCCCCGGCCTATCCCAGCCAAAATTTTATATTTTATCATAAAATTAAAGCTCCTTGCGGTCTGCAGTCTGTTCAAGAGCAAGAACAGTTGTGGAAAGAATTGAAATCATGTTTTGACAAGTTTGATCTACCTTGCTGTGTGATTGGAGATTTTAACCAAGTTAGGAAGCCTGCGGAAAGGAATACTGGGAAAAGCATTCACTAGGAGAATGAATTTGTTCAATGAATGGGTTGACAGCTGTGCGTGACAGGAGCTTCCGATCACTAATACTCAATACACTTGGTCTAATGGCAGGCAGATACCTTGTATGTCTAAACTGGACAGAGTTCTGATCAGTGATAGATGGGAGAGTATGTTTCTTCTGGCAAGGGTTTCAGCTCAACCGAGATTCCCTTCATATCACAATCCTTTGGTATTGAACTGTCAAAGAAGGAATAATACTAAAAAGCCTTTCAGAATGGATAAAGTATGGCTTAAGCATGAGGATTGTATTGCTCTGGTCAAAGACACTTGGAGATTGAATGTAGGGAGTTATTCTGGGCCGAAGACACTAGCCTTGAAATTGAGACATCTGAAAAAGAAATTGAAAGTCTGGGCAGAGAGATATAGTCATGTTAATAAATTAATTCAAACTTTGAGGGAGCTAGAAAATGCTGAGGAATGTAGGTCCTTAACTCAGTCTGAGATGAGTTTAAGGTCTATTGCTAAATCTCAGTATTCGGATTGGCTTCTAGAAGAAGAGATCAGGTGGCACTAGAACAGTTTGGTTGACTAAAGGCGATCTTAATACTACCATTCAATTGCTAATAGGCAAAGAAAAAAATATTCTTCGCATTGTTAACATCACCTTTGAAAAATAATATTGTGTCATCAGCAAACATGATTTCACCATTGAAAAAAAAATTCAGTTCAATGAATCCATCTGAAAATGATAAATTGATATGGGGACCAACAAAAGGCAAATTCACAGTGAAATCGTATATACTGTCCTTGAAGGTGCACTGCCGAAGTATCCCAAGTTCGTTGAGGTCTGGAAGGTGAAATCCCCGCTTAAGGTGAAGGCATTCATGTGGTTGTTATTTGAGAAGCGGATTATTACCAAGATGTACTGAAGCAAATGGTGCCCGAACAAGGATACATTATGTTCTTTTTGTGGGATTCATAATGAAGATGTGGAACATTTGTTTGTTACATGGGCAGTCAGCCAAGAAGTCCGGAAAATCTTCGGAACATTGTTGAATTTCAGTCTCAATTTCAAGGGAAATGTGGAGATTCTTCAAAAATTTGAGAAGAACTGCTAACCAACAGGAGGAAAGAAGCCTTGTTGGAGTGTTCCCCATGCAGTTTGCTGGAGCTTATGGAGAGACGAATGATGCTATCTTCAAGGGGAGTAGAATTTACATTGAGAATATTTCTTTTAGAACTTTTCTGTTTTGTATAGTTGGTCTAGATTTATTAATGGTATGTCTGTTGAGTCCTGGATTAAGGCATTTTAGGTTTTAACGCCTGAATAAGTTGTGATTTTCTGTTTGTTCAGATAAGAACCTCTCCTATCTGTGACTGTACTTCCTCTTTTATTATTAATTGAATTGGTGTTACAATCCACGTTCTTATCAAAGAAAACTTAAAGCTCCTTGTAAACTTATTTTGAGGGGTTCATCTTGACGAATATTCTCTTTTATAAACCCATGCATCCACCCTAAATGCTTTTATTGCATTAATTTTATGTTATTCCTGCATTTATATATTTATTTTCATATTATTTATTGTGTACTGTGTACATATGTTTTATATTTGTTGGAATATGTACGGAAAAAATTACAGTACGGGACACTAGAATTGTCTGGGACAGTGTCATCCCATCCCAGCAGAAAAACGGGACTGGGACTAGGACGGGATTGACAACTATATTTTAAGCCCCCCATGTTTTGTTTTTTATGAGCGCATTTGTTGTTGTCTTACATCTAAGGCTTCTCTAATGCATTTAATTAAACTCATTCACATATAAGAAAGGTTCATGTCACCACTACATCTCTTGAGTTGTTTTCCATTTCCACAACCTTTTTTGGAAGCATTTTATCACTTTTGCTTCTTGCTTGATTTCATGCTTTCATTTTGCTCTCTGGCAGCTATGGTCAGTTTACATATGACAGGTATAAATCCATTTATTCATGGGTTCAAACTCAGTGGGTGTGCTTTCTTTATCCTGTGCATCTGTTATCTTCAGAATCGTTCTCCATGCTTAGTTCACAATAATTCCCTTAGATTTGAGCTTGAGTAGAGATATCCTTCAATCTGAATTTTGCTGAGTACTACTTTTATCAATGCATGTGCTTACATAAAATATTCTTTCCCCTTCTAGTTTTGTTGGTGGTACAAGAAACTACAGATATTTATTCCGCATCATGCTTGTGCATTCTATGTCCTTCGTTTTGGTAACTGTTTGTCCAATTCTCTCCCCAGTGATGGAAACCTGGTGAAATGTGAAGTATATGGTGAAATTCAAGTGAACTCGAATCTTCCAGGTTTTCCTGATTTGACTCTATCCTTTGCAAATCCTACCATTTTGAATGACGTCAGATTTCATCCTTGTGTTCGCTTTCGACCATGGGAATCACATCAGGTTTTGTCATTTGTACCTCCCAATGGACAGTTCAAGCTAATGAGTTACAGGTTTGTTGATATGACCTTAAAAATAGGATTTATTATGTTCATTGGACAGTTAGATCATTGGATTTTCTACCAAGAGCATTAATTACTATTCCAAACAGGGTCAAGAAGCTAAGAAGCACTCCTATTTATGTAAAACCGCAACTAACTTCAGATGCTGGAACCTGTCGTATCACTGTCTTGGTAGGAATACGGAACGATCCTGGAAAGCCAATTGACTCGATTACAATAGAGTTTCAGCTGCCTCCTTGTGTTACATCAGCAGACTTGAGTTCAAATCATGGAACAGTAAATATTCTTGCAGATAAGGTATGATGAAATTCCATCCTGAGATCAGCTGCAGTAACTGTCTTCTTTTGGGATACTCTGCTTATAATCTTTGTGATTTTTTAGAGTAAGTGGTGGGCCTCAGGTTCTGCCACTTGGGTCATCTTTCATGCACTATTTGCAGTATAGGTATGTGACTGTGTGATCAACTGTCATGCCCAAAGCAACTAGCTCATGAACTTTCCTTAGGAAGCAAGGTGACACGTTCAGCAAACCTAGGTGCTATGAAAGATCGGAAGTGGCCTTGTGGTTATTTCTCATGTACCCTAAGTGGCCTTGTGGTTATTTCTCATGTACCCTAATCCCCCATTTGACAATGGAATAAGTGAGGGGAATAGGGATCTATCCAACCATGGGTGCAAAAAAACTTGTTTGACTACCAGAATATTTGGGAGGTGGGGGGTCAATATTTTGCCCAATTGAAAGTTGATAGAAAACAGAATAATCTGGGGAAGGGGGTCAAATATTCTTATCCAGTTGCCAAATTGGGCCAAGGGTTATTCCCACCTCTGGAATGTGCAGTAGATTCTCAGTCAAGTCTTTGCTTATAGACTAAAGAAGGATAAATTGGATTAGGATTTTGAGTTCTTGGTTTACAAGATAGCTGGAGGCTCAGGTTCCCTGCATAAGATGCAGTGTGTCCTTTGGGCCGCAGCAGCAGCACATGAAATCATTGCACCTCTGTTTAGCTCTATTTTGAAACCTGTGCATCATGGATCAAAGTAATATGGCATTAAGTAACAAGAAAATGTGTCATCACTGGATGAGGCTTTTCAGCTTGGTCTTTTCTGCTGTTAAGCTTAGTGGATGACACATGGGAATGCAAAAATAATTGTTTTAACCCTTTCGTTCTATTTATTTCAAATATTTCGTTACCTTTACTGCGTATAAACTTCTAGTGTTCACTTGAGAAACTATTGATGGGGTGAGTGTTATTGACTGATTAAAAATTGTCTGATGTTCATCTAATTTTATGCAGACATGTTCTTGGTCCATTGGACGAATCCCCAAAGATAAAGCTCCATCTCTTACAGGAAACCTGATGCTGGAGGCAGATGTGAACAGCTTGCACGTACGTCCTGTGTTTCAAACAAAATTCAAAATTATGGGGGTTGCTCTCTCAGGCTTGCGGACTGATAGATTGGATGTCAAGAACATGCCAACCCCTCCGCACAAAGGTTTCCGAGCCCTTACACGAGCAGGAGAGTATGAAATAAGGTCTTAAGTTTGAAAGTCTAAAGTCAAAGGAATGACCATTGCCATAAAAACAGAAGGGTTCTATATCTAAATGCTGTCACAAATCATCCCTACAGCTGCAGAGAACCTTTTGCAAGATGCCGGAAGTGAACGTTGGTTATATGTTGCTCGATGTCAAAGGGCATAATGCCATTAGTGGCGCCAAAGCTTCTGTTGCACTTAAATGTGTTAGAAGGGGCGTCATTGTGCTGGCCTCGGATTTACTAGGAAGACCAAACTTTTTTTTGTTCCAGTATCTAGTGCTTAACGTCGCTTCTTGTTCTAATTGCGTGTGCCCTTGGTTTTGTGAATTGAAGTGTCATTCAAACACACACCAAGCCGCAAAAGTGCACCCTTACTAAAGGTTTATTTCTTTCTTTGAGGTTGGGTCAGCTGTCTTCTCAAAATAAAGCCTTTTCTCTTTTGCCGAAGTGCTATTTCTTAGGATGATAAGCAGCAGGATAAATTAGAGGCTCATTACTCCTCACAATTGAGCTTCCTTGTTCTGGCATGACACGTCATGTATCAATGTATGTTTCCTGGGAAAGTGGGAATGAGACCAACTACTTTGCAGGTGATAACTTCATACACGTCTATTGGCCTCCCAGTTGCCGAGAACCTGAACTATGAACTAGATTTTACAGGACTTGAATCCATGAACGTGCTGGCTCCCTTAAATTCCACGACCTCCTATTCCGGTGGTCCTTTTCTAGCAATGACGATTTCTTGAACCATACTTGCACTGCCGAGTGAACAGATCGTTGGGAACAGTAGTTAGGAACTTTTATAAGAACGCCATTCGTGGTGAGCCCGGAGCTACAGGCACCCAGAAGAGATCCGCGGGTATCATCGAACGCTGAGAGGTTCTAGAGCTCACAAGTGGTTTGCCGAACTTCAGACGGGGAGCTCGCAATTCAGCTTGTCCACCTCAAAGATGATACGCGATTTGTAGAGGTTACCTAAGCGATTGGACGAAAGAGTTATTGAACCCATTATAGTTATAGATTCGGCTTCTGCTTGACTTAAAAAGTCAGGTTCAAATTTGAAAATAATCTCTTCGCCAACCCCCCCCCAAAACCCACCATAGAGAGAGAGAGAGAGAGAGAGAGAAAGAAGACTACGCAATTGGCACCCTGAGATCTCATAGTAGCTGGAGCCTTGAAACTATGCATCCGCGCTGAAATTAACCTCAGCCGTCCTTCTTAGGATGCATATTCACCTTGGAGGGTTCAGGGAATGCCATTTGGTTAGCATAGCAGAGGGCCTCTATGCCTCTAAGAAGCAAAACATACAGCAAACTGCGTGGTCAAATGAATGAAACTGATATTTTCCCAGCCGGTGCAGCACTGAAAGTGGCATTTTCCCCAATCCCGATGATTCACTTACCTTACTGGTCCTTCCACGAAAGAGAGACGAGATTATGTAAAGCTCAAGAATTCCACCGTATCTTTTTTCGAATCGGAAAAAGATTGTTCGTTTGACTTCGTAGACCTCAGAAGATCTGCATGACATTTCTTAACTAACGAGGGCTTCTTCTCGCGCAAGGCAGAAGGCAATTCTAATCACACAGGGATCACAAAAAGGCCAGGAGAAGAAAACCAGTAAAATATTACTAACTAATGGCAACAAATCGCCAATGATGTTTATACATTATCACTTCAGACGTGACAACCAGTAATGCAGAATGCACAAGGAAACTTCACGCTTTCAATAGGGACATTGCATTCATTTGGAAGGGGTGATGAATAAACATATGTTACATAAAAAAGGAAAAAAATGTTATACCATATACATGTACATTCTATTGACATCTGCTCTTGGCCGCTGACAGAATCATACGCCGCGGGCCAGCTGGTCTGCAAGTGCCTTTTGTCCTCAAAAAATGCTGTTCAGAACTAGTCTCCGGACTGAGGTGCAAGGCTCAGGATCATTGATCCATGGCATCCTATCCCAATGATAAAAACTGATAATATGCCAATGACATCAACTCAGGTCGAACCCTGCTTCAGCACTTATTGCATACAGTAGCTTGCTTCGCATTTGCTCTTTACTGTAACAAGTGCCACAATTAGGCCGCAGCCAAGAAAAATTGTGAATATAGAATGCATATGCTGGTCTATTCAATCCAAACAAAATGTAACAGTGGGATAATAAAGCTTAACATCCAACAAAGTGGCTTATGACTGAACAATGACAACTAAGAGTTCCATTTATTATGCACAAGAATTAGTAGTTCCTTCTTAGGACCAGGTACTTTCTGACGTGTATTTTTGCAATCATATACTCCAATGGTTCCGCATAAACAAGAATCAACTAGTGGCCTATTATACCAATAAAGTCATATTTAGGATCCTGTCCTGCTGGAAAATTTACTCTCTGGCAACAAAGACCAAGGACGCTAGTAACCACCTGCTTTCAGAGATTCTTTTTTTCCCCCCTCTTTGAGAACTTCATTTTGGGACTTACCAAAATAAACTGGAAAAAAAGGCTTTGATGGCAGATACCAGGTAAGACCAAGGACGCTAGTATTCTCCTGCTTTCAAAGATTTTTTTTCTCTTTGAGAACTCCATTTTGGAACTTCCCAAAATAAACTGAAAAAAAATGCTTCGATCGCAGATGCCAGGAAAGCATGTTCCTGCCAGGATTTCTTCCACCTAGAAAAGTGACATGCTATGCCAAAGCCTGAAGTAGCTTCGTGCACTGGAGCAGCAAGAAACATGCCCCTAGTATTCTCTGCAACCTTTTGTCTAGTCCCTCAAGCAACGGTTGCAGAAAGCATGAAAAAATAATAACTCTAGAGCTTAAACCCTACAGAAAGCCAGAGAATGCAGAAACAGCCAGATTGCAATTGCTGAAAAGGGATTTCCATCGGCTTATTTTAGATGGTTCCAACCATATCCAACTAGCATGACTGCATTTAAAAGGAAAACTTATCATAGAAACTTTCCAGTTTGTAGGCCCTATTTGAATAATAAAGAAGACTGTCATGTACACAGCCTATTGAAGTCCTGATTACAGCCATACTATCAACACTGGGATTGCTGTAATTTCAGTACTTTTCCTTTTAGAGAGGTCCAAGGAAAGATGCCAATGGATATAGAAAAGTTATCAGAGAGTAGCAACGAACCTTTTATATGGTGGAAGCTTGAGCAAATTCATGCAAGTTGCTGAAGTTGGTAAACGGTCAAGATCCTCCTCCGTGGCATTTAAAGGGGCAGCCCTATATTTGAACAAATTCAGTCATCAAAATGGAGAGACACAAATTCGAACAGACACTGGCATTGACACTTTACCTCTGTATGCAGAACTTCGGTTCCAGATACTTAAACCCAAGAAGTGGTCCTCTGGAACACCCGGTGACAAACCTGCATGACATGAGACAGGACTTAATACTGCTCGATGTAACTTACTCAGAAACACAATATCCATACATAAATAAAGATAACCATAAAGATGAGAAAGATGGAAAATTTACCATAAGTTCTAGTATGTTTTAAAGGAAAAAAGTTCACCATATGTAGATAATTTTTTGAAATGAAGATGTGGTTTGTACCACCAATTTTATTGCTAAATAGAGGTAGTACAACCAAGGAGAGAAGAGGTTCCTCTCCTAGTCAAACAAATAAAAGAACTCTAAATAACAAATTAATAAAGGCTCAAAGACCCTTAACAAATCTGAGAACCTGGACCAGCTATCAGCCGAGACCTGATGTATAATGGTTATTTTATTGAAACATGCAAGGAAACCAAAAACCATACATCAAAAACATTTCTGAAACAGTTGAAATCAACATGCTCAATTCTGAGAATGTCTCTTCTACATAGGAAGAGGACATCCTCTTCGTTCCGACTGGATACGAAGGATATTCAGGATGTGGTAAATGCAACAGAGAATCAGTGTTGGACACGAGCAGATAGACGAAGTCGACAGTGGCCTAAAGATGATGCGGAAGAGGACATGAGCAGATAGACAAGATCGACAGTGGCCTAAAGATGACACAGAAGAGGACACATCAGATAGACGAGAATGTCCTCTTCTGAGAATGTTGTTATGATTGATGAGTGGCCAATCCTCTGCCTAACGCTGTTGTCATTACTTATGGTTTTGTTTTTAATGAATAGTGGCAATTGCCACCTACCATAGTAAGAAGGTTATATGGATTCACTGATACAAACCCGTGCTTCAAATTAAACAACGAAAATGTATAACTCTGACTTTGCTTGCAAGTCAGGTTTTGTAGCATAAACTCATCCTTGCTTAGTATGTCTAATACATAAGCCAGTGAATTTCAATCTTTGCATTGTCATCCACCATGAAAACGGTCCAACTTCCACTTTACCTTTTTTTTTCTGAGGAAAGTGAATTGAACCACCAATTTTATAAATTTTAAAGGGAAAAAGTAGAACCAAGGTGGAAGGAGATGTTCCTCCCAACCCTAACACAGCCCAACAAGAGGTTGGAAAATAGGACGACGATGGCAGTTGCAAGTTTCTCAAAATACTCTGCTACCCATCTAACAGTTATTTTAGAGGATATTTTGTAATTGTGTGAAATATCTATATCGGTAACAATTTGATACTACTACTAACAGTAGGTGTTTGGTTATTCTATAAAAATAGTGGTGTATCAAAACCAATACTCCAACCAACCAAGGGACCAAGGATAAACATACTCCAATTGAAAATGAAAGGCAATGGTCTAACACACATATTTGGAATAATAACATATATACTCCTAGAATCTATTGTACTTTACTGTGTACCCTTGTATCCCTTGTATTGTCATGTATACATTCATATTCAGGGATATTGTTTATGGTTATATTCCTCAGGTTTCAGTACCATCACAACTAAAGGAATATTCCTATAAAAAGATAGCTGATGTAATATATAAGGTTCTTGGAGGACATACGGGAGAATATGAAAAACTCCAGGGATATACATAACACATGTAGTTGCCTTGATTATGTGAAGGGACTTAAACAAGATCAAGTTAGACTTCTTTCGCCCAAAAGTTAAAGAAATGGCAGCACTCGGTAGAGACACAAATGATAAAATATGATTTATCAACGGGCTTATACATGACAGTATAAAGAACCTAGGGCTGTATTTGTAATTATCCAGAATATGATTTGTCAATGCATTTATACTTGACAGTATAAAGAACCTAGGCCTTTACGTGTAATTATCCAGAATTATCTATGTCGCAAATTTTACTTCCCAGTTCCCATACAGAAGCAACCATTGTGCTCTCTCCAAATGCTCCTGCAACTCCATTAGGAATAAGAAATAAAACACGTGATCAGAAGCGTTTCCCCAATTTTGACTAAGAACTGTGGAAGTCAACTCCACACTCGGTTAATTGAAAAGAAGCCTGAAATTGACTAGGAGACAGACTCTCCAGACTTTGGCTTATGCAGGAGCCAATCATCAAGTGGTCCACATCTTTTGAGCCCACAAACTGAACAAATTGTGTCACTGTCTCTGCCACTTACTGTACATTCTTATCACTGAACATTAGTTCCATGAAAGCTCTAACCTCCTGTGATGGTTTTACCTTCCAAACGTTTCCAATTGGTAGGTTATGCCGTCTCCCTCAATAAGCTTATACAGAGATTTGATGGAAGGCACCCATCATCTGTGTCCCGATTAAGTCATTCTCCATGTTGATTTTTTTGCTGCAAGCACGTTGCATGGAAATGATGGAATACAGGATCGGCCGATGTGATCTTTGCCCTGAAAACTGATAGATATTTAGAGAAAAAAAAAGGAATTGGTTCAAATCAGGCCAGATTATCCCGAATTGGATTGAGATCAGCTGGCATGGACGATCTGATTTGCAGGACCAGGATGATACAGTGGAATCCAATTCAAGGGGAATTAAACCCCTGCTCTCTTTATGTTAGTACTAGAGGGCAGCAGTAGCAGGCAGAATGCCACAGCCCGCCAAAGCTGTATGGTCCCTCCAGCCCCTTTCTTGGCCTTGGCATTCTGGGGACTGGGGAGAGGAGGAAGAAGAGGAGGAAGAAGAAGCAATGAAGGAAGAGGCAGAAGAACTAAAAAAGAAAAGGACCTAACTTGAGACTGAGTGTCACTTCCATAGCCACCTTCCACCTCTTTCTCTCTTCTTTCCTTTCCCAGAAATTAGGGCTGCCTGTTAAAGAATGACTGAATTGGATTTGACTCATTTGAGCCCTACCCGATATAGGTGCTTGATCCAATCCCGTTTTCCTTGCATTTAGAGACCAGCAAAAATATCAATCTCATTATCCTTGAGGGCTCTTCTCAGGTTTGAGCACCAATGGATTCTATTGTTTTCCATATGGTAGCTATCCTGAACTAGTCGTCACTTATTTATGGGCAAAACGAAGAGACTAGGGAATTGATTTGGCAAAGTGCCAGCCCCCATCTTTTTGACCCATTTTGTAGACTTAAAAGGTACCTTTCCAGAGAGGATAAATAAAGGTCTGCCAATCAGAGTTCTAAAATCATTTTTTTGACCATGCCTGTAACAATTGGACACTACTAACCTTTCCACAAAGCATTTCCTTCTGCCAGTCACTTCCACAGCCATCGTACCTAGCAAGGCCAGGAGCATAAAATGCAGATTCTTGACACACATCCTTTCTTGTAACATTTAGCAACTCTGTCCCATTTGACTAGTGTATGCAGATCTAACCCTCACTGGTGCACTCCTAAGGAAATCTTGTCCTGATATCATCCAACTTTCCAAACTTCGGAGGCACGTAAATGGCAGCCATATGATGCTGGGGAATGCTGGACAACAGTGAATTAAATAGTACAATTATGCCTTCCCAGTGAAAGATTTTTAGCCTTCTCTGTTGCAAAAACTTCATTCTCTGAATTAAAGGTTCCCAACCTCAAGTCTTTAGGTGCCTATTGTGAAAGAAAGTATTGGCAGCTCCCAACCTCAAGTCTTTAGGTGCCTATAGTGACAGAAAGTATTGGCAGCTTTTTTCTATCCTGCAACCCATACAGTAAGCACTTGACTCCTCCACACTAATACAAATAATAGAGTCCTTGTCAAAATTTATTGAGGCCTGAGCTGTATTTGTGACTACCGAGAAGAAGCTTCAAAAATCTCAGCTGGTATAGTCCCCTTTCATGAAGATCAAGGTACATCTGCATATTGTAGGTGCATTAGATTGTAAGGTGTTTTGTTTTTTGGAAAGTAATTAGTACAACCTAATTCATTAAAGGTGGAAAGTAAAAAATATGTACAACTAAGAAAGGGGAAAGCAAAAGAAGCAGGGACGGACAAATCCCCTATACACAGACAAAAGTATAACCACAACCCCAAAGGACAAAAGAGCCCTAAACAACAGGAGGGCTGCAGAAGGTCAAGACTCAAGAGGACCCACAGAGCTAAGCAAAGAGGGCCGAATACCAAAAACTATGGCCCATTTTCTAACAGGATATTCTTTAACCAATCATTATACTCAGCTTTGTTACACAGTCTACTATGCATAATTGCTGTCATAATGACAACCAAAGAGCACCTTGTCTAAGGCCCCTCATGCTTTACTGATCATGGGTATTAGAAATATCACCATGGACATTCCCACAAAAATCATTCTAATCCTGAACAAAAATATTCCAGGGATAGAACTGGCCATAAAATGAAGCCAAACATGTTCAGACGCTGAACAATCCCCAGTTGGATCAGTTCAGCCCAGCTGAATGGTCAATTTGGGGGAAAGCAGCCAACCCTAGATCAGTTGCTTAAAAAATAAAATAATAAAATATTATTATTGTCATTATTATCAGTATCGCCAACAAACTATTATTAGAGAACCTTACCAAATCTTGGTAGGGTGCAGCACGGAAGTCTTGACTCTGATCGCTCCCTCTTTTGAAAGCTGATGCTTAATCTCAAAAGTTGACAAAAGACTTGGGGGAGAAGGGAGTTGACTTTGGTTTGATTCTCTCTGCTCCCTTTTCTTCTTTCTTGTTCACTTGGAGTTATCAACACTTCCTCTCTTACAATGTTAAACTAGATGTGCAGATTTTAATGTAAATTGGCCAATTCAGCAAACCATGCAATAAAATGATTCTACATATTCACAATAACAAGTATGTTGTCCACATAAGGGCTCTAGAAGACAAATTTAGCATGTTCAGAACTAAGATGAACACTGAGCTTTGAGTAATGAATTTAAAAACACAGCACCAGAGAGGTTCACCATCTCACTTCTTGACAACCCCTCAAGAAGTCAAAAGAGAAGACCTTGATTTTGGAAAGATTGTGAAAGCTTCTAAACCAACTTACCATTTGGAGAGAAGAAAAATCATCCAAGGAAAACTCTGAGAAAGGAGATTTTGGCAAAATCTCATGAAATAGCAAACCATGTTCGCCAGTGTTTCCTGTTTAACACTGTAAAAAGGAGACTATTTTCCATATAAGTGGAATATGAAACCAAATACATAATCTGATTCTGATATATACTAGATCGAAAACCTTTATACCCATTCTAGCTTAGAGTTGGAATCAAATGCAACAAAATCCATCTGGGAATCAAAATTGGAAATAACCACAAATTGCTCCAACTCATCATCATCATCAGAGCCTCATCTCATTTATTTGGGGTTTGGCTACATGAATCTTGTCCCACCATTTAATCTATCCAATGCTACATTTGTGGATAAACAAAGGAACACCAAGTCCTTTCTTGCTATACCTAACCACCTCCTTTTAGGTCTTCCGTGAGCTCTTCTATGCTCCTCCACTCTAATTTGATTAAACCTCCTAAGTCCTAACTAGTGCCAAACTTGGGAGGCAATGTACATGACCAAACCATCTTAGCCTATTTTCCTAGAGCTTAACATCAATAGGAGCCACACCTAAATCAGTATATATATGTTCATTCCTAATTCTATCTTTTCCAGTCTTTCCACACATCTATCTCAACATCCTCATTTCTGCAACACAGTTTTTGCACGTGATCTCTCCTCAGTCCTCACGGCCCAACACTCAGTGACATATACCATAACAGGTCTCATAGTTGTCCCATAAAATTTGAACTTCGTGTTTTAAGGGGACCCATCAATCATAGAGGACTCTAGACTTATCCACATCAACCAACCTGCCTTGACTCGTTGTGCGACATCCTCTGGGATCTCTCCATTCCCTTGAATAATAATAGATCCTTAAATATCAAGAACTGCAACATTTAGAAATAACTTGGCTGTTGATTGTAACTAAATCCCGAGTATAATAGTGACCTAGCCTCCCATCTTCAGGTATTTCACTTCTTAACGTCTTTAAGTTGCACAAATGCATGAAAACCTTGCCCCAAGTGGGAGCCATAATGTAATCCAATTAAGGAAGGAATGACAACCAAGTGTTTAGTTCATCGAGAAAGATAAAATAAATTAGGAAGGGAGTGCATAATATTAGTAATAATCAACGTAACTAGCTTCATATTCTTCAGATATCAACAAAACAAGGGTTGAAACTCATCGAACTAAAACTTATCTGCCGATGCTACCTTGATGGAGTTATGTTAAAATGCCAAGGGAATAAGATGTCTTGGGGTTTAAGTACACTAAGAGATTATCATACACGACATTCAGCAGGTACGTTCTTTACACACCAACATTCTCAACCTTTTGTCCAGGTGTAGAAGAAGTGTGGTACACATGCAACACAATTGAGAGGGGCATATGCCGCATGTTGAGCCTACAATTTCAATAATAGCAAACACTTTGAAGAACTAGCTGAGAATGTCATCATTTTTTAATTTGAATCCCTTGATGTACTTCTGGAAGAATGGCAATCTTGTGAATTGTACCCAACAGTACACTATAATAGATACCATAAATGAAAACACGTGTTAAGAGTAAATAAAGAGGATTGTAAAGGACTCACTTTAAAAATTTCTTTTTGTGTTCTAAAGAGAAGTTCTTCAGAATTTCCCAGACCATCTGAATACACTCATGATCCTGCACCAAGTGTGAAAGCCATATGATGTAACCAAAGAAAGCATAAATAGTGATGATTTATGAACTAGCAAATAAGAACTAGAAAAACAATGCTTATGTACTGTGAATCCAATCTATAAATTATAAATGAGGATAAAAAAAAATATGTGATTTAAAAAATACCATTCTCTTACAAGCCATCAAGTTTACCAACAATTAACATTGGGGTAGGTATGGGTGGGTTGGGGGGGGGGGGGATTTGGGTTATTAAGGTGACGAGTCTAGAGGGATTTTAGTTTACTGCATCATTCAGATGCCTAACTTTCTAGGGCATGTGACTTCCTAGCATATCCATATGCAATACACAGGCAAGCGATTCTACTATCATACTTAACACCATGGGCAATTGCCAGGACAAAATGTAAAAAGTCAATTGGGCTTTGGAGTTTTCAAGATGAGTTTTATTTGCTGCACCGCCACCAGCTGAGGTGGAATGTGTCGCGCAGCCGTGTTGTGCCTGGAGACCTGCACATGGCCCATGTCCCCCCATAAATGTACCCTGACGTCAGCGGAAAAAAATAAAAATAAAATTGCCTTCGAACTATGCTCTCGAGAGCATCTTGAAGCTCTCGAGAGTATGATCATGCTCTCCAAAGCGCCCTGATGCACTCCAGAGCTTCAGCATGCTCTTGAGATCATAGTTTGAGAGCAAATTTTTATTTTATTTTCTTCACTGACGTCAGGGTGCATTTATGGGAGGACAGAGGCTAGGCGGGTCTCCAAGTGTCGTGATGCAGCTGGGCGGCGTGTTCCACCTCAACAGGTGGCGGTGCAGCAACTTAAACTCTTTCAAGAATATAATGACCCAATTTATCAGCTCAAGGGATACATCTTCAGACTCATAAACTGTTAAGAAGTGTTTGGAGTATGGAATGCCTAGCTACTGATGTGAGTAATGACAATATATATACAAGTACCATAAGGGAAGCACTTGTTATGGCGTGAGACCATACTAAAATAGAATGCACGTATGCACATATGCAATCCTGAATACATATGTACATTAACAAACACCTTCAAACTTATAGTGGATAATATATCAAGAGTTTGCATGTATCAACACAAATCCAACCCTTGTGGGGTATTGTCAGCGTTGGACGAAGACCAAATGGTTGCCCCCAAAAGATGCCTCATAAGTTATCAATACAGGTTGTCCATATATAGCCTAGTAACTCCCCCTCCCCCCCAACACACACACACATATATAGGGGTGGATATAAAGCGCCCCGCGGCACATCTAACTTAGATGCTCCCCCCGAAATCCCCCATCTTAATTTCAAAAAAATAAAAATAAAAAACCACCAAAATTTTTAAAATATTCGCATACTCCCCTCCAACTTGTTTCACACCCCTTTAGATTAAATTTTCACCAATGGATTGAAAAACTTAACCGTAGCCGTCCAATCAAATCCATCGTTGTATAGGGATTACGGCTAAAACCCCCCGAGGATGGGATCAACCCTAAGGGCAAATTTGATGAATTTTCTTTTTTTTTTTACTGTTTTTTGACATTTATTTTTTACACCTATCCGATTGGATGGTGAAAATTAAAGCCCCGGGGATGGGATCAAACCCTAAGGGCCTATTTTAATATTTAAAATTTTATGAAAATATTTATTTATTTATTTAACAAGGGAGAGGGTGGATTTTCGAGCCCCCCGGGGCACGTTGAATCCTTTCCCTATATATATATATGTATATATATATATATGTATGTATATGTATATGTATGTGTGTGTGTATATCAGAATCAGGATAATATATATATCATGTAAAAATAGCTAAACATCAATGTGCTATAATTTAAATTAAAGGCTTAAAATATAACAATGGTCGTCAATCGGACCTGCCCATCAAAAAAGGTGAGCAAGGAAATGTTAATGTAGTCAATTGTTTCATAAATATAACCCAGGGGAGTAAACAGTAGGATTTATACGACATCCCACTACTAATCAAAGGTCATGATGGTGAAACATCCCAAAATAAACATGTAGTCACATTGCAATGTGTATGAAATATGAATTGTAAATGGTAGCTTATAACATTATGTTTTATAGACAATGAAAACGTAACTTAGACTTGGCAAAACCTAAATTTTGATCGATTAAATAATAACTGTTCAATGCAGGTCCTACATTCTTGAGTCAGCCAGGGTTCTCCCAGATTAGTTTCATTAATGATTTTCAATGTCTATCCACATTAAGATTAGCTGCTACACATCCGTAGAGTAACCTTAGTGTCACAATTGCATTTCAACAATTCAACTCAGTTTCCAGCTTTCCTCGCTACCCAATGCCAAATCAACCAACACCGATGAGAACATAGAGTGAGAGGAGATGAAGATGCAAGCTTCACTTGTGTCATCAAGTGCATCAGTGCATGTGTATAACCTAGATGTTGAAATTAGGTATTAATATGGAATATGGATACAGAGGGAAAGAAGAGAGGAAATTTACTTGGAGAGTGATGCAGGACTTCATTTAATGCATTTGATAGGGAAAATGTGTATGGCTGTTTTCTTTCTTTTTTCCCTTTTCTTGGTGGAAGGGTTAATGATTTCGACTCTTCTCGCTTTCTTTGTTTGCTGAGATGCTCTCATCACTTGCTCTTTCCCTCCTCTTGTCTTTCTTCTTTCGTTTGTTTATACTTTATATTTAGGAGATCTAATGCTTTCCAAAACCGGTAGTCTCAATCCCATAAGAAAGGCTATCAATTATCCCGTGTCAGATAACTACTAGAGATCTACCTTAAGCGCCACATCATTTTTGCACCCGTGTATGTGTGAATATATCATTTGCTACTTAACAGTAGTCCTTGAAAAGTCTTTCTTTGGTAAAAGCACTTGGTTAATGATACAAAAGAAGTAATATGAAAGTTTCATAGGAAAAATGCATCTTCTTAAACATTATGTAAATCATAAATTTATAACTTATTAAAATTGCACGGAAAATAATTATACACACATAAAAAATAACCCACCTGCAGTAGTGTATCCAACACCAGTTATACTTCAAAGGGTGGACAAATTCCAAGAATAAAATGCATACTATTTCATGTAAGGCAAGTAGACATATAACATATCAACTAATTTAGCTTCATGCTCCCTTGATCAATCTTAATGAATCATCAGATGATGAATAAATTTAGTGGAACTTACTGGATAATATCCACCAGCATAATGGACACTTGAGCGCAGGTCATCGATGTCCAAGACCTCCAATGATCCTGATATGAGAAGCTGTCAAGAGACACTGATATTAAAGCAGCAATTTAATTTATTTTTCCAAATAATAGAAGAAAAAGATTCATAAATGTGAACTCTAACGTGATACAATGAGTGAAACATGAAAATAAGAAATCACACAATTGTATAATTATGAAAAGAACAAATTCATACCCCTCAAAATCAGAGTATTACTTAGCACCATCTAGGTTACACTGTTACCCTTCAAATTGGAGTTTCACCCTGTAATTATGTAGTAGGTGCACATTCTGAATTGTACCAAGAGACAACTAATTGAGAAATAAATGAGGGAGAATAAAAGAACCACATATATTATCTATTGACCTAGAGAAAAGTCAGAGACAGGTTATATATCAGTAATGTAATAGAGTTATCCTGATAGAGTCTGATTGGCAGGTTCTATTGACCACCACTGTGCTACATATACCCACAAGTCAAGTCTGGCTCTAGATGAGATTATCGAGGCATGTAGGACATTCTTTATTGAAATATCGTACCATTTTGTGCACATGCCATCATTTGTGCATACGGTTAGAACTTTAGATGCACATGAATGCATCCTTATGCTCAGCTAGGGATGTAAATGGTAGCCGAAAATATGTTTATCTGTCCGTTTCCAAAGCTTAAAGGTCACAAAAGGATAAGGATACTATCTGTATCCGAATGATTTAAAATAAGGAAAAGGATACACATTTTTCCGAGTCTGATTATCTGAGTATCTGTCCGTTTTCTTTCACTTATCTTAGCTATTGATTATATCTTATTAGAATTCTCATTTTTAAATGAAAATCTCCAATCATAACTATATAGTTTGATGTCTTATTGTCCATGCCATTGTTTTAAACCCTTCTCTCCCTCATTCACTAGTTCGCAAGGTTCATCTTCACAAATGTCACGTGATTTACAAGTAAATTTATAAGAACTACCAGACAGCCTTCCTGAAGGGAAGATATATTCTGGATAGTTTTCTTGCAGCTCACGAAGCCATTCAATCGCAGAAGACTAGTAGAAAGGAAGGGGTGCTTTTGAAGTTGAATTTTGAGAAGGCATATGACACAGTTGGCTGGACTTGCATTCAAAAGACGTTCATGTTAATGGGGTTCAAATCAAAATGGATTCAGTGGGTCATGAGCTGTTTATCTTCCTCCAGGTTTTCTATTCTACTGAATGGGGAACCTTGCAGGTATTTTGAGAGCTCTAGAGGCCTGAGGCAGGGGGACCCAGTATCCCCACTTATCTTCATCATGATCAGTCAGATTTTCTGTTCTTTGTGGGAGAGAGCAGCTTCACTTGATCTGGTTGATGGATTTTGTATTGGCAGAAATAGGTTGCAGCTATCCATCTACAATTTACAGATCATACCCTTTTTGTTTTCTTCAGCTGATGAATCTGTGCTATTCATCAATAAGAGAATTCTTCTCTTAGTTGAGGCAATCATAGGTCTTTCTATCAATTTTGACAAAACAGGGGTTGTTGGAATTAATCTTCAGGAAGACAGAATAGAAGACATTGCAGCTGACTGGGATTGTAAACAGGGCAGGTTTCGAATTAAGTATTTGGGTTTGCCTCTTTCCAATGTGTAGAGTTCAGTAAGGGAATGGGATGTTCTTATCAACAAATTTGCTAAAACATTAGAAGGTTGGAAAGCCAAATTTCTTTCAGCAGGTGGCAAATGGATCCTATCCAAACTGTCCTTTCTGCGTTGGCTACATATTATTTATCCATCCTTAAAATCCCAAAAACTGTGGAGAGAATTATTGAAGCATTTAGATGTAACTTCTTTTGGTCAGGAGGGAAGAGGGAAAAGGGAGGCCTTCACTTAGTGTCTTGGCCCTCTTGGGACAAAGCCTGTAGAAGCAAAGAACAACAAGGGCTGGGACTGGTCAGCATTGGTGTTTTTAATAAAGCTCTTCTTGCCCAATGGTTATGGAGGATGGGGGAATCAGAAAATGCTTTATGGGTACAGATCATCAGGTCCAAATACTATCTTAATGCTTTCAAGTAGTCTTGTCACTAAGTGGGAATACTTCATTGTCTCCAATATGGAGAAATATTAGTAAACTAGCAGATATCGTCAGTCCTGCTCTTAAATTTTCTGTGGGTAATGAGAACTTGATTAAGTTTTGGGAGGACAGCTAGTGTATGCGTATCCCTTTTGCAATTCACTTTGAAGCTTTATATGCCATAGCAAAGGATAAAGGGAAGTCCATCAGACAGGTCTACTCACCAGATTCTAACAGTCATTGGAATATTGTTCTTAGAAGGGAGCTGATGGGTAGGGAGCTGGAGCAACTGCTCAAAGTACTCAGTAACATTTGGCCTATCATCCTGAATAGTCAGCAAGAAGGTACGAGAAGCTGGATTTGGAACAGCAATGGATCTTTTTCAGTTAATATGCTTACCAGTATTCTGCAGGATGGTGGTTTGAGGGTTTCTTGGAAACATATAGTCTGGTCCAATCTTCTGCCAACCAAAATAAGAATCTTTTTGTGGAAGATGACTTTCGGAAGACTTCCGACGATGGAAAGACTTAAGAACATTTTTCACATCCAGCATTCTAAATGCATCTTTTGTGGAGTGAAGGATGAGGATGCTGACCATTTATTCATTGACTCTGGCATTATCAATGTACAATAGGTAACCTTGGGGAAAGTTTTTCACTTCCAATGGAAGGAGTCTAATACAGTGATTCAGCTGCTTGAAGGGTGGGGAGACATATGTCCATATCCAGTAGACATTAAGATTTGGTCTTTGCTAGCTCCAGCTATGTTGTAGCCTATTTGGCTTGAGAGGAATTCTAGAAGATTCAGTCAGAATTTTAACCGGGTGTCACAGATCTTCAACAAACTATGAGGAATTCTAGAAGATTCAGTCAGAATTTTAACCGGGTGTCACAGATCTTCAACAAACTATCACATGGGTGTTTCATTGGGGAAAAGGTGCCGGTCTGTTGTCTCAGTGGAGGATTCACCTGTCCTTGTGGATGCAAGGGGATGGAAGCTGCAGCCGCTCTGAGTCATTTTGAGCCTTATATTGTTGTCTTTATGTTTTTGGTTTTTATTTTATTTTATCTGCTGGATAAAATAGAAGGTATCTTACTTTGGGGTGTTTAATTTAGAGTGGGTGAGGTGTAGGAATATTTAAAACTGATGGAGGGTTGCTTTACAGAGGGGCCATTTCCCTCCTTCTGTAATTTCCGATAATTTTAAAAGATAAGGATAAGGATGCACATATGCTTAAAGGAAAAGGATAAGGATAGAGCCAATATTCAACCCGACAGGTATCCTTTTACATCCCTATGCTCAGCCTACCCACCCAGAGAGATTAATAGAATTCCATAGCCTTTTGTCACTTTGTAGTGAGTGAGTCACTGCATTTTGATGATAATCAAAATGACGATTATGCTGTATTATTATTCAGAGTGTTTAAGAATATTCTTTTCATTTTTTCCATAGTTTCTTGAAATATCTTTAGTGAGAAAAGGGGAGACAGTCCATGCCAACTTGACTCAGCATGGAACAGTCTGCCCTACCAGACCAGAACGGACCAGGATCGGCCAATCATTGATTATCGACCCGACCAGTCTGGGCACCAATCCCATGTTTTGCAACCTTGATATAAACAAAGACAGGTGGGATTGAAACTGCTAAAAGGTTAGCAAAAAAAAGTACCTGAATTTCACTCTCACTAAACATTTCAATCCATTCCTTTTGAATAAGCTGCTGAAACCCTCGAAGAAAATATAGGCTCTGCTGGCGTATCTGTAAAGGGAGGGAATCTTTGAAATCATTGAATTGAGGTAGCTTTACCTTACATATGTGGAGAAATAGGATACCTGATAATTCAAATGATGATTGGCAACTAGATGAATAAATGGAATGACATTCTCATTTGTAACACGTATACTTTTGCCACCAGGAAGCAGCTCATCCTCAGTTTGCTCCCCATATTCATTGTTTACAACAACAAAGTACAGTTCTAATTCCGAAATATCACCTTCATAATGCTGCACATGAAATATACCTATAAGATCAGAATAACTGGATGGGATTCCCTGTAATATTTTCATTTCAATATATATACCACCACACTAAGGAACAATTGGATACAGAAGAACAATAAGTGATTAGTTTCTCGGAAACTGAAAGCAGATGACAAAAGAAAGGAACATTGTTTTTGCCTTCAATCCCTAATTATAAATGCATAGCTTAATCTGAAGTAATAGGAGTTCAATGAACAAACCCCTCTGTGATAGATATGTCATATTCTCAATGGTGAAACATCATGAACATCCAAATTTACATTTGTTTTGGTACGTTATCATGTGCGCCGATGACTCCTGTATCAGATTAAGAACAGATACTACATTTGATCTTAGACAAAGGGCCAAGCAAGGTAGATCCAAATTCACATGTGCATGTGAACTCCCGAGCTTACCTCTTCACATGATCTTTTGTCCTTTTTTTTTTTTTGGAGATTTACGTATGACAATGAAACAGAATGAGGGAGATTGCTAAGTAGACTCAACAAGAACAACCTTGCCATCATGGCCAGGTGCCTGTGGGGAAACTGGTAACAAATATCAACTCGGTAGATGTTGCCCTTTTGATGTACTATTTGTCCCTTTTTTCTTTCATTTTACTAATGCATTAGCACTATTCCTTTTTTAATCGGACAACTTGCTGAGGATGAGTCATTTTCCTGAATTGTTTTTGATGTATTTCCTGAAGTGGGATCAATTCTCATATAGAAACTATTGTAGTCAGTTTGAGTAAACAACCTGAACTGATTCATTTCATATATGCCTGTGCACTAAGCATCATAGTCAAGTCACAAGAACCCATGTAATGGATTTTTTAGTAGGTTAGGCCAACATGCCACACTGGCCAGTGCAAACACATTGAAGTCACTAATACATTCTTGTGTCAGGCACCAAGCAAGAGACATAAGAGGGACATCCTCAGAAAGCCTTCTCCAATCAATGCAGGAAGAATAGATAGATGTATATGTTGCTTACAATGAACTTCACCTCCGGTCTTTGCAAACAGAAGCAGGAAACAAATACAAAATATTGGTTGTGACAGTGAAACAAATTTGACCATATGAATCATAGAATAAAATATAAAAGAGACAAAGACAGGAGAAATGTAAACCTTTAGGAAAAGGAGGTGACGATACAACTCAGGATCCAGTGACGGCAGGTCATGTAAGTAATTGTGTCTATGCAAAATTAGATCAATGTTAGCAATAAAAAGCAAAGTGTGTAAATGAATAAATAAAATCATGTTTTAACAACATCTGCAACACGGTAACGTGTAATAAACAATCATATGGTCCCGAGGATGATGCAATTAAAAAGAAGAAAAGCTCAGTGGATCAAGCCATACCAAGTTATAAATGGCAAGAAAATGATGCAAACCAATAAATTTGGAAAAGTTGTTTCCATAAAGTAAAATCTATCACTAAATGATGTTCAGGGAAATGCCCACAGATGAAAACTTAAATAAATGCATAAGATATTGGAAAGTTAACAAAAGTTTCTTCAATGAAATTTTATTACAGATATATGAGGAGGATGTATGCTGGATATAAATTCTGTAAATGCCTAAAAGAACTCCAAAATACATGCTGGTTCAAACATATAATTCCTGTAAATGAACACTGACAACATATACGCAAACAAATTCACTACAACAGATTGGGATGAATAATTAAAAGCGTACCTACAGTATGTTTTTTGAAGGTAACATAAAGTCACAATTCATTGAAACCTAAAAAGAGAAGTACAAGGAAAGGTACTCTCGAGTAACCACTCACAAGGACACTGAGGTGCACCCCACAGAAACAAAAATAGCATCGCTCTTCCACATCCCTTCCGAAGAAGAGCACAGAAAGGCAAAACAAAGAGAGACCACAACAAAAATAACAAGTCTAATAAGAAAGTAGAACAAAGCAAAAGGAAGCACCACTTGGACAATGAATCTCCATCTAGAAACCATACGAAAAATGAGGATCCCGCTGAAATCTCCGAGCCTACAGCCTTACACCAGGTTCCAAACCATTGTATAACATTTCTAAGGATATCATAAGATCGGTTGAAAATGTTGTCTAAATCTCTGATTTCTGTGGGGTACCAAATAGGCCACAACATAGGTGGAAGAAGAATTGTCCACCCCTCTATCTTCTGTGGCTCACTCATCTATTCTTGAAAAAGTTTTGCCTCATACACAACTAATTCCATATCAGGCTCTCATGGCATTGGGTTTTGAGTCACAACAGGTCAGGACACAAAAGCTGAATTCTTTCTTTACTTTGTTTTGATGCACTTCTGTTAATCTTGATTGCGTTAGTCTATAAACACTAGAATTCGAGATGGGATATCCAAGGAAATCCTAGTTTATCCCAAATGGATGTAGAATGGTTTGACTTAGGACCTTTTCCAAACAATTTATAAGAATATAATAGTTGAAATATAAAAGCTAATATCTCACCAACCTGCATCAAGCAAGATAGCCTCTCTAAAATTTAAAACTTGTCTCAAACTTGACATTTATCTAAAATCCTCCTGACATGAACCTTAACTGAATGGTAAGATCGTGTGAAAGACAGTACAAAACAGGATTTGGGAATGTTTTTCAAATTATTACGCTGCATGTAAGCACAAAGAAGCTATTCTCATGTCATTCCCAGGAAGAACACTCAAACTTTTGCTCTGATATGTTGGAGCGCATAAATGCTTAGTTTCACAGAGATCAACTAGTCCTTCAAACTGATCATTCAGATTGAATCTTTCCATTGGACATGAAGATATCCATTCATATCCATTCTTACAAAAAGAAGACTTTATTCTTTTCCTTAAGAAGGCTAGACAAATGCCACAAGGCTTCTGCCAATGCAAACTCAGAGAAAGGTCAGGTCTGTGCACCCCTCTCCCACTTTGCACAGATGCTGTTTCCAGTTGCTAACTCATCTTCCAGGTCAGAGTGTAGCTACCTTACCATTGCACCAGGGCAATCCTCGTTGATTTATTCTTCCCCTATTTCCTTGCATATGTTTATTTGGTTGAACTAGCACAAAACAGCATTATTCTAATGTGGAATCCATGGAATTGTTACAAGCTTGTAAACAGGCATCAGCAAGACGCTAAGACAGTGCTAATTCACATTCATCACAAACATTATCATTTGTTGTCGAATATACAACTATCAAACAAAAATGAAAATCTGAAGACATTCCCTCATCATAAAATAGAAATCAGCAGCAACCATAAATCTGCATCCAGAAGACCAAATCTTATGGACGGGAGATGAAATTATAAAAAAGCTCAAGAATTAAAAGCACGAGCCTTACTTTTGTTTCAATTTGCTCAAAAAAAATGTCGCAAATGGTATGTCAACAAGAATCCCTTCAAACATTGCCTGCAGATAAAGGGAAGAGAAAATGAACATGGAAAAGTTGTCTGAATTTGACTTGATGGGACATGTCATAAAAAGCAATCAAGCGAGGACTAGAAAAGTACACAGCTAGACATTTAATGTTAGCGGAAAAAAAAGAGAATTTCTACATATGACCCCCTAAATGATTGTGTATTTGTGAAAAAACACCCATGTACAGTGTGTGTAATGTACAATTGATGGTCACGTTATTGGCGAATTGGCAGGGGGGTACATGTG
Organism: Zantedeschia hybrid cultivar; assembly: GCA_030544215.1. Lineage (NCBI taxonomy): Eukaryota > Viridiplantae > Streptophyta > Magnoliopsida > Alismatales > Araceae > Zantedeschia > Zantedeschia hybrid cultivar. The sequence goes on along the minus strand of JARZZO010000005.1, from coordinate 79,366,195 downwards.
TGTATAGACTCATACCCTAGTTATAAAACAGAGGGCCTTTACTAGTGTGAGAACTCTTGCCAACTATTACATTATAGGATTTCAACAAGGGTTAAAACTAGTCATAGATGAAGCAACTAAACATCGGCATAGTGGTACCCTTTGGTTTATATCTGCAAATGACGTTGTTCAAACTGATGAGAATGTTGGGAGTCCGCATGATAAATTAGAACTGTGGAGGGATGCTTTGGAATCTAAAGTTTTAGAATTAATCATACTAATTTAGAAAATATCAAATATAATATAATGTGAGGGTTGAACGAGAGAGAGAGAGAGAGAGAGAGAGAGAGAGAGAGAGAGTTGATGGTCACGTTACTCCTAGAGGTAGCAATTTTCAATGTTTAGGTTCTATTATTCAAGAGAATGGAGAGATCCAAGAGAACGTCGGACAAAGTCAATGCAGGTGGTTAAAGTAGAGAAGTGCATCCAGAGCCCCTTGGGATCATTAGGGTTTAGGGTTTAGGGTCCCCCCTTAGAGCTCAACAGTAAGCTATATAGAATAGCTGTGAAACCTGTTATGTTCTATGACATTGAGCGTTGGGCTGTAAAAAAAGATCATGTACAAAATGTGCGTTGTAGAGATGAGGTGGTTGAGATAGATGTGTGGAAAGACTAGATGTGCATATATGATATATGTAATGAGTTAGGTGTAGCTTCTATAGACATTAAGCATAGGGAAATAGGCTAAAATGATCCAGTCGTGTACACGATGCCTAAGTTTGGCACCGGTGACGAGGAATGATCAATTTAGAGTGGAGGGGGATAGAAGAACTTGTGGAGACTTAAGATGAGGTGATTAGATCTAGTGAGAAAGGACTTAACATTCTTAAGTTGGACATGTTAGGATTCATGTAGCCGAGCCCAAATAAATGGGATAAGATTCTAATAATGAAACTGTTTATAATGAGTTATCATATGGGGGATATTTATATCTACTCGTTTTTTTAAAGTGGATGGTACCATGTATATAAATATAAAAAAGGGTGTACAAAAAAGGAGAGGAAGAGAAAATCCCTTACAACACAACACCAAGAAAATGTATACAAAGAAGCCCCCCCTCTGTACATAGGGAAAAAGGCCCCTGATACAAAAGATGATCCCCTCAAGACCCCCCTAAAAAACCAAAAAAGGGTGAGGAATGCATAGAATCTGCACAAAAAGTTCTAACCCACTCTCTAATCCTATTACGAATAAAAGCAACCACTTTGTCCGGATCCAAGGCTTCCTTCTTAAAAATGTGCATGTTCCTTTCTCCCCAAGTCGCCCACAGACTAGCATGGAGAATCAACCACCAAACAACTCGATTAGACCTTGAAATATTCATCCTCGACCAATCCCGGAATAGATCAACCACAGAGCCTTCCAGCCTCCAAACCTGCTACACCTTGGACAAGATGGAACGCCAAATGACAGTAGTAAAACTGCACTCAATGAAAATATGATCAAGGGATTCATTTGCAGCACCGCATAGAGAACTCATAGCTGGAACTTCATACCCATAGCGAATCAGCCTATCTGAAGTCTGCAGTCTTCCAATAGAGATCCTCCACATCAAAGTCAAGACCTTCAAGGGGGACTTCGGAGCCCAAATATGATGAAGAAAGGGCGTCCTTAACCTCCATCCGAGATGACCTGATAGGCTGATTTGACAGAGAAGACACCTTTAAAGTCCCAAGTCCACTGCCAAGTATCCGGGGTTGCAGGAGAGAGCTTGTGATCTACCAACAACTTGCCACAAAGAAGACAACTCCTGAAACTCCACCTCTCCAAGATCGCTCCAGAAGGCCCGTGACCAAATACAAATGCCAGATTGAAGAGTGTCTACAACCTGATGAACCAAAGCCTCCGGATCTGAAGTATTTATATATACTCGTTGTACAGGAAGTTTTTCACAAATATGTCATGTGTTAGGGATTATTTACTGAAAAAACCCCTAAAAGAAGACTAGAAGTAGAAAATTGTGTTAAGAGGCAGGCAAAACAGTAAAACCCCACAAAAGGAAAAAGAACTTTTTTTTTAAAGTGGATGGTACCACTTTCCATTATAAAAGGAAAAGGAACATTTTTAAGTAAAAAAGAGAAACACAAGACGGGGCTCCTTAAGAATCCTCCCCAAGAAAACCCAAAATGTATTAGTTAGAAGTAACCACATTACATAGAGTTGAACCCCGTTCTTTCACTTTACCACTCAAAAAAGAATAAACCCTATGAGGCATAGAGGCCTCTCTCTTAAAGATCCTATTATTGCTTTGACCTTAACATGCTTGACAACCATCATCATCATCATCAAAGCCTTATCCCATCTATTTGGGGGTGACTACATGAATTATGTCTCGCCATCTTAATCTATCAAATGCCAAACTTGAGGTAATATATAGCAATGTCATGTTCTTTTCAACTACATTTAACCATCTCATCTTAGGTCTTCCTCGATGTTTTCTACCATCCTCCACTCTAATTATATCATACCTTTTAACTAGTGCTAAATTTGAACGACGATGTACATGACCAAACCACTGCAACCTATCCTCCCTAAACTTAACGTCAATAGGGGCTACATCTAAATCGTTACGTATATATTCATTCCTAATTTTATCTTTTTTAGTCTTACCACACATCTACCTTAACATCTTCATCTCAGCAACACAATTTTTACACATGGTCCTTTCTCGTAGCTTAACACTCGGAACTATATAAAATAACAGGTCTCACAACTGTCCTACAAAACTTACCTATGAGTTTTAAGGGGATCCGCCGATCACAAAGGACTCTAAATATACTTCTCCACTTCAACCAACCTTCTTAACTCTATGAATGACATCTTCTTAGATCTCTCGATTATCTTGAATAATAAATCATAAATATCGAAAATTACCACTTTTAATAATAACTTGACCTTCCATAGTGATTATATCAATTTGATCAACATTTCTATTACTGAAATTATATTTCATGTATTTTGTCTTAATTCGACTAATCCTAAAGCTTTTAGATTCCAAAGCAGACCTCCATTGTTCTAAATTATCATTCAAATTCTTAATATCTTCATCAATCAAAACAATATCATATGCAAATAACAAACACCAACAGATGTCATTATGTAAGTGTTCAATAACTTCATTCAAAACTAAAGTAAAGAGATGAGGACTTAAACCCGACCCTTGATATAATCCAATAGTAGCATGGAACTCATATGTCTCACCGGCAATAGACCTTACGCTAGTATAAGCCATCTCATACATATCTCTAGTCACATAGATATAACCTTTCGATACTCCCTTCTTCTTTAAAGTCTACCAAATTAGCTCCCTAGGTACACGATCATAAATTTTCTCTAAATCAAAGAAAATTATGTATAAATTTTTCCTCATCAATATACATGTCTCTATATTTCTCCATCAATTGTCTCAACAAGAAAATAGTTTTCGTAGTAGATTTATTGGACATGAAACCAAATTGATTTTCTAAAACACTAGTAACACACTTAAGATGCTTCTCTACTACTCTCTCCCAAAGTTTCATAGTGTGACTCATAAGTTTAATTCCAAAATAATTATTATAATTTTGAATATCCCCTTTATTTTTAAAGAAAAGAACAACAATACTTTTTCTCTAGTCATCTGGCATCTTTCTCTTAAAATCTTATTGAAAAGTCCAGTTAGTCACTTAATACCTATATTATCTACACTTTTCAAACTTCGATAGATATCCCATCTAGTCCTAGGGCCTTATCCACTATCATCATTTTAAGATCATCTTCTACTTTTGAAGATATAATCTGTCGAATGCAATTATAATTAATTTGTCCGCTGGAGTCATTAGTTTCTTTACAAGGGTAGCCTCTGAATTGATCCTCATTTAACAATTTCTCAAAATAAACACTCCATCTCTCCTTAATCTTACAATCCTTTACTAGAACCCTCCTATCCTCACTCTTAATATATCTAATATAATCAAAATCTTTACTACTTTTGTCTCTTAGTTTTGCAAGTCTAAATATATCTTTTTCACATTCTCGAATTCCCAACTTATGATATAATTCATCAAAAACCTTAAAATTAACTTCACTAACTATTTTCTTAATGTTTGTTTTTTTTTGTTTTTTTTTTTTTGAAGGTGATCAAAAGGATCACAGTTTCATTGAAGAAAATTATATACAAACCAAATGCCAGAGTCCAAAGAAGCTCTGAAATGCCACAGAAACCCATTACAAAGAAAGAAATTAAGACCCCTCCCACGAAACCACCCCTCCCGAGGTGTTATCCAGTAATAAAAACAGAAAAAACTAGTATACTAATTACATCCCTGCACCATCAGCCATTACATGTCCGCCACTGCAGCAAACGAAACATGACAGCGGAACCATTCGGATCCACCACAACAAATGTAGCTCTTCCCCATTCAGAAACCCATCTAATGACCTTAAGCCTGAATATGTAGAAGCTTTGAAACTCATCTCTGAATCTTCTGAAGTTCCTCAGTCCAAACACCCCACATAAATGCAGGAAGAATAATAGACCACAGCTCCCTCTCGGATGGACGGGGACATAAATTAGCCCATCCTTCCAACATGTCAATCACAGATTGCAGTTCCACCCAAGTAATGTTGAGGCACCTACAGCAAGACAGCCACCAAGTGTGGACAATACCGCAATGGCAAAACAAGTGATCCACACCCTCTATAAATCTGCCACAGAAATAACAATCAAACTTCTGTAAGGATAGGAATCTACTCAACCTGTCCATCGTTGGCAGCCTACCCAAAGCCAACTTCCAAAGAAATAAATTGAGCTTACAAGGTAAATTTTTAGACCACACAGTAGAAAACCACGGGACTCTAGTCCCACTGTCATTAATGATTCTCAACAAACCATTCATCGAGAAAGTTCCTTTAGAATTCCAAGCCCACAGTCTTGTATCTTCACAGTTACTAAGCACCCCAGCCTTATGAATGATGTTCAATACAACCACCAATTGTTGAATTTCTTGATCTGTTAAATCCCTTCTAAATGTCAAATTCCACGGATTAGAATGCCCATGTGAATACAACTCAACCATATATTTATGTTTGTCCTCAGAAATAAGATACAATTATGTAAACTCCATTGCCAGAGGCCAATGAAAAACCCACCTATCTTCCCAGAATTTAACTAAACATCCATCCCCCACTTGATAAGAAATAGCCGGAGCAAACAGATCAACCATCTTAATAATATTCCTCCAAATTGGGGATAAATTAGAAGAGGAGGAAGGGTACACATTCCATCCGGAGGTACCATTGTAATACTTCCTCCTAATAATTCTACTCCACAAAGCATCATCCTCCTCTCCCAACCTCCAAAGCCATTTTGTCAATAAAGCTTGGTTAAAAATGCCAACCTTAACCAAGCCAGTCTCCCCTTGATCCTTTCTTCTGCATACTTTATCCCATGCTACAAGATGCAAGGCTTTAGACTCTCTCTTCCCACCTTCTCAGAAAAAAGAACTCCTCTTCGCTTCTAAAATTCTTTCCACCTTTTTTGGGATTCTAAAAATGGAGAGATAATAAGTTGTCAAAGAGGAGAGGACAAATTTAGAGAGTACCCATCTACCTCCAGCTGACAAGAACCTGGCCTTCCACCCTTCCAATCTCTTCTCAAACCTAATAATAAGATCATCCCAGTCCCTGACTTTACAATGGACATCTGACAGGGGAAGTCCTAGATAGGAGATTGGGAAGGATGACACCTTACAGGAAAAAGAGTGAGCGATTTCCTCAGTTTTGTTTGCCGCGCCCAAATTAATACCTATCACCTTTGATTTTTGAAAATTGATGGCCAAACCTGTGATTGCTTCGGTTAGAATCAGTAGTCTCTTCATATTATTAATCATCACATGATTGCCAGAGGAAAACAACAACGTATCATCAGCAAACTGAAGATGTGACAGTAGAAATCCATCTCCCCACAGAAAATCCATCTACCAATCCTTGTGATGCTGCTCTATCCCAAAGAGAACTAAGGATCTGCCCAACTAGAATGAAAATCAGTGGGGACATAGGATCCCCTTGCCTCAGACCTCTTGAACTATTAAAGAAACCACATGGTTGTCCATTTAGCAATATGGAGAATTTAGCAGTGGATATGCAGCTCATTATCCAACCAATCCATTTGTGACTAAATCCCATAGCACCAAGGGTTTTATGAATGCACAACCAGCTGACCCGATCTTACGCCTTTTCAAAATCCAGTTTAACTAACACACCCTCCTTTTTACTATTCTTCTGAGCTATAATGGCTTTGTGTGCAGACAAAAAATTGTCCAAAACGTACCTGCCCCTGAGGAATGCTGCCTAATTAGTACTAATCACCTCCTTTAACACAGTCTTCAGCCGGTTAGCTAGCACCTTAGTGATAATTTTGTAGCATCCATTCAAAAGACTTATGGGTCTAAAATCAGTCACAGAATCAACCCCTTCCTTTTTAGGAATAAGAACTATGAAGGTAGAGTTGAGCCTTTTGATACACAAAGGTCTATCATGGAACTCTCTCATCACCTTCATAAAATCTTCTTTGATAATGTCCCAGAAGAACTGATAAAAACCCATAGAAAACCCATCCGGTCCAGGTGATTTGTTAGCTTCCATTGTAAAGACTGCAGCTTTAACTTCCTCCTCTGAAAAAGCTGCACACAGTTCAATAGCCTGAGAATCTTTAATTTTTGGTAAAATCCCCTCCTGAAGGTGAGGTCTCCAACACTCATCCTCTTTGAACAAATTCTCGTAGAAGGATATAAATGTCTTCTTAGTCTCTTCCTCAGATTCTACCATAATGTCATCAACTTTCACTTGATCAATTTTCGTAGACCTCTTCTTAGCGGTAACAATTGCATGAAAATATTTTGTATTTTTGTCCCCTTCACGCAGCCACAACTCCTTCGACCTATGTTTCCACTTAATCTCTGCTCTTTGCAGCCACAAATTGTATGCCTTTTTATTTTCAGCCAGCTCCTTGATTTCTTCTTCACAAAGACCTTCCATATCAGCTTTGATCTCCAGCCTCTCAATATTCTGAAAAATCTGAAGCCTACTGAACGAACTTGCTCCAAATGTCCTTGCACACCATGCTTTAATAACTGACTTTACCTTGTTCAGTTTGTTAGAAAAGGATGCAGCAGCCTTATGCAAAGATTCCTCCTCCACCCAGCACTGAGTAACCAGCCCCTTGAACTCTTCATGTGTATGCCAAGCCAACTTGTACTTAAATAATCTAGGCTTTCTACTCTCATCTCTGGATCTAAGTAATAAGGGAATGTGATCTGAAACCAACCTGTTCAGACCTAAAATATGAGTACCCGGAAATTTTTGAATCCATCTTGTTGAAACCATCACCCTATCCAACCTTGACTGAATGCTTTGCATTTGTAGATTAGACCAGGTGAATTTTCTATTAGGAATATCAAGATCCACCAATCCATTGTTAGATACCCGGTCTCCAAAAATCTCCATGTCTGAACTCCAATTTTGCCTTCCAGTTCTTTCCCAGGGATATCTGACGCAATTAAAATCTCCTAATATACACCATATTCCTTGAAAAAGCGAAGCAAGCCTATCTAGCTCTTGCCAAAACTCACTCCTTGCCTGCTGAGAGTTAGGGCCATAGACCGAGGTGAGAATCCAAGGTTCTGCATCAGCCTGTGAACGAAAACTAACGGAAATACTGAAAAGGCCCTTATCACAAATTCTCCCTTGAAATTTATTGCCATTCCAGATGAGAAGTTGACCCCCGCTCGTTCCTTGTGCTAGGAAAGAAACCCAATCTGTTAACAGTGCACCACCAATTTTCCTGATGATCTATCCATCCACATCTTCCATCTTCGTCTCTTGCAAGCAGATGCAATCCAGTTTGTTAGACCTAACAAGATCACTCACAGCCCTTCTCTTAAATTCCCCATTAAGACCTCTTATATTCCATAAGCACATCAGCATTAAGCCGTTTTCAACCCACCCTGTCTCTTTGATCTAAGAGAGTCAACAATTTCATTTTTGTTAAGGAAACTGACTTCCCTCTTCCCAATTTTCACCCCTCCTCCAACTTCTTTCTTCTTAAGAGAGCAATTCAACGCCTCAGTTCTTCTCAACTTCTTAATAAAATTGATAACAACATCTTCTTTACCTTGAAAGGAAACACCAATCTTCTTGCCAAATTCCAATAAGTACTCCCCCCAGTGTTCAAATTCCACCGCAGAGCTGGGGTAATATGGTACAATGGCTCTGGCAGCATCCGGACTGGAACTCATCTGACCTAAGTCAAGTGCCTCCGGTACTTGGATCGCAAGAGCCTCAATTGTGGAAATCTCCTGGAGACCCTCCACTTCATCAACAGAAGCAGGAGACAGATTCTTCACAGGAGCAGCTTCCGAAGGAGAAGAAGGCTTCATCTGGTACAGAGTGTCTGGATGATCAAACGAGGCCGCCGGAGGCCTAACAGACATCTGCCCTTCCTTCTCGGGAGAAAAAGTACTAGCAGGAGTCCTTATGCCAACCTTAAAGTTGTCCCCTGAACCCCTCCGTTGCGGCAGAGGAATCTCGTGAACACCGTCGCGAGAGTCATCCAACGCTTCAACATCCACCCGAGGAAGAAGAAGAACAGTGTTCGCCTTACGAACCAGGCGACGACTAGACGGTCGGTTCGCGATCAAATTGGCTCGAGCCGGCCGGATTGACTTTAAGTCAGGATTCGAGCCCGAAGGTCCGAAGTCCGGAATGGGATGGGCCCCGACCACCTGCCATTGTTCGTCTTGCCCGCCCGAAAAGGCCATTCCACGCGCATGCAAGAGCCCGACTCTTGGGGCCTCGAGACTCAACGAAATGCAACCCGCCGCCCTCGCCTCGATAAGAGCAACATCCCAATGATCCCCCTTCTCCACCTCAGCCTCCTGTTGGTTCCCAGAAGCCCACACTCCATCCTGATGCCTGGCCCGAGGCTTAACCTGAGTGGTCACTGTACCTGACCGAGGAGTCTCACCCTTGATCATATACTGACTCATCTCAGCCTCTACTGGTCGCCGAGTTACAGGAGGTGACTCAACCAACCCAGAAGAGAAGACAGTTGCATCTTCCGTCTGCTTAATTCCCTATTTCTTCCCCTGATAAATCTTATACTCCTGAACAACTTCCACCCAGTCTTCAGCAAAAGCCTTATCTGACATTGATGCCTGTGGTAGCTCCTTCACAAGCTTCACCCATAAGTCTCTCCCCGCAACATGAATCAACACCCTATCTGGTATATCATCCACTGCTTGCACCTCCACTCTGACCCGTGCAAATAACAGCTTAGATCCATTCAATGTCTGCGAGTACTTCCTTGATCAAACCAAAGCTCGAGGTAATAGCCTGGAAAGTCTCCACATTCCAGACATGGAGTGGGATGCCGAACAGCCAGATCCACATCTTTCGACCAGGAGCAAGGTAAGTGGACACCATGTCAGACCAGGGGGAACAACTGAACGAAACTCTGTTTCGCGAACCATGCAGAGAAATTATGGCCTGGGACAACCACCCAGGACAAGGACACTTGACCAGAAAACAACATCGGTCCAACTCCCGAATCCACCAGCAATCGATCTCTAGCCAAAAATAGTGGAGAGCATCTGTCAATACCTTAGAGGCTTCTGACGAGCACAGCCTGAAAAGCTCCTTCGATACCGTCACCACCAAGCAGCCTTCCAACCAGGAACGAGCCCCTGCAACTGCAGGCGACCACGGAACAACAATCCTAGTAAGTTGGGCCTTTGGCTTCACACCAGAAGGAACATCCGGGGATCTACGGTACCGAAGGGGACAGGACGAGCTCCTGTGGCCTTCCTCATGGCACCGAATGCAGCGCACCTTCCCCCTACACTCCTTAGCCCAATGACCACTCCCCAGGCACCTGATACAGGATCCTCTGTCCACTGGGAGTGGAGGCAGAGTCTTCTTAGCATCCCCACGACTCCGCCGTTTCCCCTGAACAGACTTCCATAGCCCTCCTTCTACAAGACCTCCGCCGTCTCCCGCCTTACATTCTACAGGCACTCGGCTATCTCCTGCCTCGCTGCCAACGCTCCCCTCTCTCACACTCATCCTCACAGCTCCCGTCTAGGACCTTCTTAATGTTTGTTCCTGCAATTATATAATCTTTTAATGTTTGATCATTTTTACTCCTTTGCCATGCTTTAAAGCATTCTCACTTATCGTTAATGGACTTTCGAATTTTTAGTATTCCACCACCATGTCTCTTTTTTAAAAATCTTTTTACCTTTAAATTCACCTAAGATTTATTTACCTACTCTTTTTATACAATTAGCCATTCTATTCCATATTATGTTAATTTCTCACTCAGCATCTCATATATTTTATTTTAATAGACACCTTTTAAAGACATCTAGATTCTCTCTTTTTAAGTTCCACTATTTAATTTTACGGCAACTATTCACCACATCCTTTCTCTCACTTTTGAATATAAGCATCCATCACTAAAATCCTAAATTGAGAGACTAAACTCTCCCCAAGTATAACTTTACAATCTTTACACAATGATCGATCAACTTTTTTAATAAGAAAATAGTCGATTTAACTTTTATACGTTCCACTTTTATAAGTTATCAAATGTTCATCTCTTTTTTTGAAATAAGTATTTGCAATAATTAGATCATATGCAATAGCTAAGTCAAGAATGGCATCACCCATGCCATTTCTATCACCAAAATCAAAGCCTTCATGAACCTTCTCGTAGCCACTACTATTCTTTCCTACATGACCATTTAAGTTTTCCCAAATAGAAGTCCTTTCACCATTAGGCATATTTTGGATTATCTTATCAAAATTTTCCCAGAATACTTTCTTAACACTCTCTTCTAATCCTACTTGAGGTGCATAGGCACTAATTATATTTAAAACTTCTTCACCTACTATAGGTTTAACTAGTATGAGTCTATTCCCCTTCTTTCTAACTTCTACAACTTTATCTTTTAACTCTTTATCTATGATAATGGCTACATCATTTCTACTATTACTTTTGCCAACATACCAAAATTTGAAATCTTCAATTTCTTTAGCTATAAAACCTTTCCACATAATTTCTTGTAGACAAGCTATGTTGACCCTCCTATCTCTCGTAAGTTTAACTAACTCTAAACTTTTACCGGTTAGGGTTCCTATGTTCCATGTAGCTAAACGAATTTTATTCTTATTCTTATAGACTAACTTCTTTACTCGTGTTTGTCCAATACACGAAAACCTCACTTATTTGTCACCACAACTGGACACCATTGCGGCGCGTCGCTTTTGGGGGATGCCCTAGCAACTCCTTGCTCACTTCTTATTACACCTGGGGGCCGATGTAATGCATCGCTTTTGGGGAACGAACGCCCTAGCAACCCCTTGTTCACTTCTCATTACACCCGGAGGCCGATGTAACGTGTCGCTTCCAGGGAACGCCCTAGTACTACCAGAAAATATTGGTTCATGATTCATGATTGGGTTGTGACAAACTTTATTAAGTGCTAGCTGTCAACCTAACGCACATCCTCCTCTTTTCTCATCGGGCTTGGGACATACGTGCTTGACAACAAAAGGATTTATATCCACAGCATAACTTGGAAATCAAAAACTAAGGGCCACTTTGATTGGAGAATAGGAGAAGAATAAGGGAGAATAAGGGGAGAATAAGCTTAATTTTGCTTTGACAAGCAGAATGGCTTATACCGGTGCAGAATAACGTATTCGGAGAATAAGGAGAATAAGCCATCCCACCCTAGACCCAAGAATTACTTATTCTTCTTATTCCATTAGCGGGCCCCACAAAACTATCAAATCGAAACATCTCTTATTCTGGTATACGCCATTCCGTCAGTGGGCCCCACGTAATAACTTATTCTGCAAACAAAGTGAGGCTTAGTGTCTGGATAACCCAAGCTGGCTGCATTAATAGCATAATTTAGGAATCAAAACAAAGTTTGAGAAGCAAAAGAGATGCCTTAACACCCAATCACCACAAATTGATGAATGTTTTGTACAAGGTGAATAAAAAACATAAAAAATGTGTAGGGATGCAATTTGGTGCCAATTCTGCTGGATTTTGTAGACTTGATGACAATTCATGCAGGTCAGATCCACACTTTAGCAAATATGTTCCTGATTGGGTTCCAAAGCCATTGTAAAAGATTAGATCAAGTGAGTCACACATTTCTTACACTCAGAACCTCGGGAAACCAGATCTGACTTTAAAAAAAAAAGAACAAATAGCAAGCCAGGCAGCTTTAACAACCTTGACAACTCAAATTCAAACGGATGCCTGAATATATCAAAAAAGAAATGCAGACAGAACAGGATGATTTCTAGCAATAAAACTCTCACATATCACCCTTGAAAAAGAAGGCCAGATGCGCTCATGACTCAGTTCAAAGGACGCCTGAATATGTCACAAAAAATGCCCACAAAACAAGAAGTTTTCTGGCATTAGGACTATCTCATACGAATGAGAAATGGGTGCAGCATATGGATATGAGAGTGAGAGAGGGTTGTTGCTCTAGTGTGGCTGTGCAGCCAGGCCGCATATGCACAACCACATGCACAGATTCCTTTGTAGATACCTTCCCAAGAAGACTCCCAAGGAAATGGAAAAACTGGAGGTGCTGCTCGTGTACAACTCCTGATCCAGGATTCGGATATAGTAGGTGGTCTGTGGTTTCCTAGATGACAAAGAAGCATTCTCAAAGTTAGAAACAGTAGTCAAACTGAAAGAGTAGAGAAGCATCATCAGAAACAACTACCCTAACATGCAACTACATTCATTGTTTTCTTAAGAAATGAAATGTTCAAAGGTTTTTGGACCTATCATAAAACAGATCCATGAAACTAAGAGAAAATAAGAAAGCAATATGACTTAATACTTAACTTTCAGTCGCTATAACGACAAAAATCCTTAGAAAGCAGCATTAAGAATGTAAAAACATTCGTTAGCAGTGGATGTTCAACAAAGACATAATTTTAGATTCTTCGTTCACTGTAACAACAAAAATCCTTAGAAAGCAGGATTAAGAATGTAAAAACATTCAATGGCAGTGGATGTTCAACAGAGAGACATAAATTTTAGATTCGAGTCATTAAGCTTAAGCCTTGACCATGACTTGTTTTTGCTAAACAAAGAAGTTGGCAAAGAAGCACAGTCAATCATAAGTTTGCAATGAAACATAGCCAGTCATCTAGAGAATGGAAAACAATACCTCAATTATTTGAACTAGAATGGCAGGTAAATACAAAAGGCTATGCCTCAACAAGAATGGCAACTATGTGGGTGTAAAGGAAAGAAAATAAGATAACAAGGGCAGCCAGTTAAAGGTCATGCACTGAGAGGTTACCATGCTGATGTTGTGAGACAAAGAAAACAAGAAATAAGGATGTTGGGGAGATGAGTGGTGGAATCCAATAAGCATATAGAAGTTTGGAGTATGGAATAACAAGTCGTTTTGCTCTATTGAATGAAAGCAGACACAATAGTCTTGGATAGAACTCATGAGAAACATCATTACCAATTGAATTCATCAGGATCTAGAACAAGAATAAGATCAAACATATCAATTCCCAACAATTCTACTGAATCAACCATATACACGTATATTTATATTTAGGAATGCACCAATGTGATGGGCGTAGTTGGTGCGACCCCGTCGCACTAAAGTAGCAGAGCACCGTTGGATCTTGATCCCAGGGTGTTTTTTTAAAAAAAAAAACGTTCTGCATGTGGCGGAACCGCTATGCGTTTCGCGCAAAGTGCTCCATGCACTCCACGTAGAACAGGTGGGTTCTGCCCCATGCAGGCAGAACCATTCCGCTCACGTGGAACAGCTGCCATCCGATCAATTTTTGTTTTTTCTTGTTTTCTCCTCTCTCTTCTCACCTCTACCCCCTCTGTGAACTTTGGTGCCGAAGGCACCACAACAAGAGTTTCATTTTTTTTCCCAAAAAAAAAAGAAGAGGAAGATTCTTAGATATGCCCTTAGATTAAGATACAATGGTTCACTGATTCCGTCTGATGGAATTGTACTGCCTACCTCTGTCGCACTGTACCATTCCCCCCCTCTCTCATGTTCCTATCTATCTATCTATCTATCTATATCTATCTCCACACACACACACACACACACACATATATAAACACACGCACAAACACACACACACATATATATATAAACACACATGCACAAAAAATATATATATGAGTGCTACTTTGCGATCAAGCCTCTCTCTCTCCCTCTCTCTCTCTCTCTCTCTCTCTCTCTATATATATATATATATATATATATATATATATATATATATATATATATATATATATATATGTCAACTGCTAACAAGAAAATGTAGATCTGAAGGCTCTCGTAGTTTCCAGTTTTCTGTTGCCCACCAAAGAATTCAATTCCCTTAGTTCAGGGTATTTTACAAGGAAAAGGTAGGTACAGAAATTTTATGTATGTATGTATATCTAACACTGCTAACAAGAAAATGTAGATCTGAAGGCTCTCCCAATTTCCAGTTTTCTGTTGCCCACCAAAGAATTCAATTCCCTTAGTTCAGGGTATTTTTTAAGGAAAAAGGTGGGTTGCACCAGAAATTTTATGAGATGAGCCAAGATTAGTTTAACAAAGTTCAGAACTGAGCTGCCTCTGACACTGTTGCAGTACGCCTTTTCGCCTTTTGACATATATAATAAAAACACTTAACAAAAGTTAACAGAAAGACCTCACATTACAGCTTTCTTAGTAAATTCTACCTTATTCTACGGTATCTTAACCAGAAACCCACTCCTGTTGTGCAAAAATGATATGACTCATGCTGCACACCCTGCTTCCCAGGGAGACATGCTCATTTATCTCCAGCCAGATACTCCAACAAACATGGGGGATCCATTGCAGGGCTCTCATTCTGGGATTGTCCTGGACATCAGTCTTGAAGGAAAGGGGAAGAAAGACCACAAGTCCTGCATTGAATGGAATTAAGACAAAGGTCCAAGCAAATGATGACATTCCAGACTTATATTTTTTTTTTTCGTCGAGGAGAAGACAGGTTGTGCCACCAGTTTTATTAGACAATAACTAGAGATGATACAACCCAGAACCAGAAGTGTAGAAGAACCACTAGTAAGCAATTTATATTTTATATCGCAGTCTATTCCGGACTTTCCAAACATCTTCCTTGTTCGGCATCTCCTGCATAAGAGAGTCGCAATTGAACAACCCCGGCTGCTTATAGTCTACTGGACGGCCAATGCACATGATTAGCACCATCTCAACTCTACACTTAGGAAATATAGGATAACCTATTATTCTATCATCTTCTATGTTGACATTAATGATATTTTTTTTTCTTAGTAGACATTAAGCCCAGAGCTGCAATTGCACTTGACAACAAATGAGTTACTGCAATTGCTATCAACTACCTTCCATAAATAGTGTATAATCAACAAACTGAATTTGTGACACATGATAGTTGGTCTTCAGTTCTTTGGCAAATCCTTCTGAAAACACTGAGTGGTGACCGGTGATAAAAAGCAACCTTGCCTCGACCTCCTGTAACTTTTGAGGCATCTTGGACTTCACTTTGATCTAATTCTTGAATGGCTGAACACAATAGATAGTTATTAAATAGGAAAACAAAATATGGCCTGATTCCTTCACAAATAAACCTAGAAGCTGAATGCTACGCAAAGAACTAGAGCAAATTTCCAATCCTATTCAGAAGCAGTCCCAAGAAACTAATTCTTCACCTTTCAGCGTCAAAGACATCTAATACTAAAAAGTAGTCATGAGCACGACGTCTCATAGATATGCTCAATTTGGGACAAGAACAATAAACAAATGCACAAGTAACACAATGCAGACACCTGAGACAAGAGCCTACAACAGCCATCAGGAATCCTTTGAAAGAGAAAAGCACACAGAAAAATAAAATGACAATATCCTACAGAATATTATGAAGAAAGATGAATTAATCATTAAGTCAACATCAATAGCAAGCAAACTTCAAATATATATTTCCAACTTGAAAGAGTTACGGTATCAAGAATTCCTTCAGATAGCCATCAGGAGAAAGACAGAAGCTAATAGACCAAAGCACTATACGATAATAAATAACCAAGCTTCAAGAATGAAAACACATTGCAATAACCAATTTTTTCAATAGGTGACAAGATAACCACAAAAAATAGGCATTGTTGATGATAGGACCATCCCTAGATATTGATTGATATTTATTCGAGAAGTTTTTATATTAATAATTACCTTAAACAGCCCATATTGAATATCAAAAGCTTCCCGGGTGATGTTCTCCATAAAATCCTTGAAAATTCCACCCCCATCAATTCCAGCCTCCTCCACTCCAAGTTCGTTGATGAAGGATATTCGAATCTGAGGTAAAAGAGAATGAGAATCAAAATAAGCAAGTATTGCATTTCAGCAAATTTCTGAGAAAGCTATTCTGCAGAAACTGGTAACTTGGAAGCATTTCATTAATCGTCAAAAAGATAAGCTCAGCACATACCATTCCTTTAAGTTCTTCTTCTGTCAGATGGCCTAGTTGATTAAAAGCATCTTCAAAAATCCTATTTCTTCGAATTTTAAACCTATTTCTAGTGAAAGCTAAGTGATCTGCATTTCTTTGTCGGGCAGCTGCTAATTGCGACTGAAACAAAACCCATAAAACAGATATCATGATAAAGCCAAATAAAGAGAAATAATGGTGTTCAAAGTTGTGACTACTTGAAAACTTACTGAAAGCTTAAAGTACATGAGAAAGTACAAAGCAAAAATCACATAGAGACAGAAGGGTAATGAAACTTAGCATGTGACAACTGATTGCTTACTGTGAATATCTTCACCCTGCTGTTAAATGGCACCAGAAATGGAGCTTGTTTTAACACATCATGCACCCTAGTATTGCCAACCATAGCCTGCAATATGTATAGGTATTAGCTATGCAACTTCTGAGGACAAGGTTGTGCTAAGAGCAATAGACTGCAACTTCACTTACTTGAGAAATGAAATTATCGCCAACTGCTTCCAGAGCATTAAAGTCAGTAGACAATGTGAATGGCCGTCTGTTATTCCAATCTTGCAACTGAAATGATGAAAAGGGGAAAAAATTGGAAAAGCGCTCACACCAAAAGACAAGAAACCACAAGTTATTCCTAAACATAGAAGACGAGGCCAGAAAAGGTTGATCTTTCCCAACTAAACTAAAGATAATGACTCTTAGACACAGTTTCACCAAGAAATACATAATCTTCACAAAACATTTTGGTGAACCAGGACAAAATCATGGATGCTCAGTTCCAGAAGCAAAAAAGGGCAGACCAGTGCCACAAGGCCCCGTAACTGGGTCTGGCAAGGGTCGATTGTACAGCCCTACCCCAGTCCCCAGTTTATCCACATAGAACCTGCTTCCAGTTTTTACCAGTTTTAAACATGTGACCTCCACATCACAGTGGAACCAAGGTTTGCTGACTTGTGGATCCGGATCGGATCGGGTTTGACTAGATACGAGTTGGATCCGATCCGACTCGGACCGACTCAGGCCGACTCGCACGAGTCAGACTGATTCAAGCCAACGCAGGCTAGTTTTTTTTGAC
This sequence comes from Zantedeschia hybrid cultivar, assembly GCA_030544215.1. Classification (NCBI taxonomy): domain Eukaryota; kingdom Viridiplantae; phylum Streptophyta; class Magnoliopsida; order Alismatales; family Araceae; genus Zantedeschia; species Zantedeschia hybrid cultivar. Next base: position 79,348,512 of record JARZZO010000005.1, on the reverse strand, counting down.
AAATCTCTCATTTTTTTGAATAGTTACCTAATTATAAACATCATACTTCACGTCCATCGTTACTGTGAACGATTATAAATCACATTTAGGAAAAATACTCTAATTTAATGGATTTAAATTTGTAAAAAAATTAGTCTAGGATACTAATTGAGAGGAATTTAGTCTACGGATCTCAATTTGCAAAAGTGGTATACCACATCTCATAGAAAGTTAGAAACGTCAAATCTCAATTAACAAAACAAAATAGTACACCTAAACCAAAGAGAGTGGATCACACTTTATCGAGTCGGATCGCACCGACTCGAGCCGAACCGTGATTGGCTCGCATCGGATCGCAGCGACTCATGTTCGTATCGTGTGATCCGGCACGAGTTAGTCCAATACGATGCGAGACGCCTCGATCCGGAAGTGTCCCAGCCTGACTCGTACGATCCGCCTGCGCCAGCGACTCGAGATTGTCCAGATACGAGTCGGCCCGATCCGGTACGATACGGCAAACCTTGAGTGTAACTATACAAGAGTTCCAAAAGCAAACTCTACCACAAAAAAACATATATGAAGAACAAATGCTGGCCAGGAACCATTACAAAAAGTGGATTTAACCACTAAAACTGAAAAATTATTGCTGAGAAGTTTTAGTCATGCATTTATTTGCTGAAACTGAACTTTATTTCCTAATAGTTTCAGCCAGGATGAGCATGCAATATGTTGGGTGCTTTCATCACTGAGATCAGGTTACAACTTTTGTGGGGGTCTATCACATGTGTGTCTCAGATACACTTCCATCAGGATTTGAATCTGTCAGTTGGCTGACAGCAAGCCCCATGGTACCAGCTCTTCTGAGGGGTTGCTACATGGGGTGGGAAACTGGGAATGCTGTGGGGGATGCTCGTCCAGCAACCTTATGAATGATTTGGATGGACAGGCTTATGTCCATGTCTACGGAAGAATGTCTCAGGATTTTGAGATGAATGGTACCAAAGATAAGCTACCTATTGACCTGGTTAGATGTCGATTTCAATGCTTGCAGAGGATTCTAGGAACATCTGCTATTTTGGCTACATTATAACCGGTCTAAAATTACTTGACTCAGTAGAGCATGGTATGCATGAGTTTTACTGTATACCCTTGGGGAGAGTTGTACACGAGAGAAGTCCTTGTGCATTTTTCTCTATTAATTGATGAACTGCAATATCAATGGTCTTAAGAGTGAAGGGAAGCACAGCCTTGACATTAACATGGCCTTGGGCATTATAAGTTGAAGATTTTCATGGTTACATGCTTCTGATGCAGAAGATGGAGAGGAAGAGAGAGGAGGAAGAAGATGGCACAAAAGAGTGGGTGACAGCTGTGTGTTCTGGCCACGCAACCCCCAAGAGGTTTTATTATTTAACCTAGTCGCAATAAGGACAAAAAACACTCCTGTTACACACATACTAATCAAGGGTATTGCAGGAAGGAAAAAAAGGAAAGATTTAAGTCAAATGGATCCATTCTAATGGGTCCGGTAATGAACCTAAGTGCCTAACCGCCTGAATCACATGATTTAAGTGGACCAGACCCCCCCCCTTTTTTTTTTGTTTGGAATGCGGATGGTACCACTTGTATCATAAAGAAGAAGCAAGGACATTTACAAGCAAATAAGGGACAATAAACAAAAACCCCCCTATACTAAAACACCAAGATGGTGTAAAAACTATCCATCCTCACCAAGAAGACCAAATAAGGTGGAAGAGTGCAGCCACATTACAAGAAATCCTAGCCCACTCTGACTTTCTCACACACACAAAAAGAAAATCCTACTAGGTGTACCGCCTCACGCCTGAAGCTTCTCATGTTGCACTCTGTCCATGTGGCCTAAATGGTAGTGTGAAGGACCAGCCACCACACAATGTGGTCTTCTTTGCAAGGTCATGGCCTCCCCCAAATGTTGAGGAGACTATCCACATATTCCCACTGTTGATGGCACACAGTATCTGCCATGCTTCCTCACTGAAAGGGGACAATGAAAAGAGATGATCCGCATATTCCAAATATGAGGCACACAAACAACAGCTGGGGTTCAAGTCTAGAACAAAGGAAGCAAGCCTATCACAGATGGGCAATCAAGACAGGGAAGTCCTCCAGAAAAGTACTGGTAATGTACCTAAGCCATGCAGAACCGCAGATAAGGGTGTTACCTCCTATACCCCCCTCAACCTGAGCATAGATGTCTCACGTGCACTGCTTGCCCAAAATAGTGTAGCTGTTCCTTGGTGACTCCCTTGGTGAAGATATCAGCCACCTGATCAGAAGAGCAAATGTAGGGCAAGCACAACTCCCATTGTCCAGTCTGTAACAACCAGAGCCAACCCTTGTGAGGTATTGTCCGCTTTGGCCAAGCCCACACGGTTGTCCCAAAAAAGCGCACATATATAGCCAAGTTATAGATACAAAGCGTACATATATAGCCAAGTAACTTTTTTTCGTTTTCCGATATAGGACTAATCCGGTTCATTCCCACCCCAGCCCTAGACGCAGTGGTCGCTCCACACCGTGGCGGCTCCACACGGCTCTACACCGCTTCACTTGTTGGTAACCCTTTTCTATGGAGAGCCCTCTCCTCCTGCGCCAAGTCACGGTGTGGAGGGGTGGGAAGCACGGGGGAATCTAGAAATATGAGTCTTGCACCATGTCACAATTGAGCCCTTCTAGGGGTGGGAAGACATTTAAGCCACAAAGTGCCCTCTCTTAAGGTGTTTGCCTATCAGGCTAGATAAACATACGTTTCTCTGCCCTAGGCATGTTCCATTAAACCTGTTTAAGGAAGGTAACCCATGTCAGGACGAGACATCACCATTCCTGGATTCGGGATCTGAAAGGACAACTTCTAGGACGGTGAGTGTCTATGCTTCTTCAAGTATTGGTTCTTCCCGTAGTCCGTCCCATGAACAATCCTTTGCGGGATTCGATTAGTTTGCTCGTGGAAATGCCATAAAGCACGAACCAACATCCGTGATACGAAAACCAAAATCAGAATGAGGAAGAACTTTCATGTTTTTTTGGAAGTTGACATAACTCACATATCACTAAAAAGATGAGTAACAGTATAAAACATAAAGGAAAAATAAAGATATACCCACAAAATATCCCATTGGTTACAAAGAAGAAAGCCTGAAAGGATAGCCCAAGTCACAAACAAAAACCTACTGAATTATCAACATAATAACAGTGAGGGCCACCAGATAAACTGAGTAAAAAGGATCATAAGATGAATTTCTTTCGTTTCGAACATGTAGCCAACACTATTCTAGTTTATCACAGTCAGTATATGATGATTAACTCGTTGTACTACTCATCTTTTCAAATCCTAACTAAGATGGTTTAACCTCCATGGCTTCAAAATATTATCATTACCATGGTCTAATCAAAATCTGAACAAAATTATTCTATATTTTTTCTTGTAGGTCTGTGCAGGCCCAGAGAAGATGGGGGCATGCTCACTAATGTTAACAACTTATTTTGGGAAACTGGAAAGATTCAAGCCAAAACCAGGGATAGAAGGGTGCATAGGAAAGATATTTGTGGCGAGGAATAGTATCCTAGATGGCTTAATAGAAAGCCTTGTGTTTGGGGCTTAAATCCGTTTGCAACGCCAGCAATGCTATGAGATGCAAATTTTTCCCTTTTTAATTTTGAGCTTCGGAATTATTATGTATTATTTTCAATGCCAAAAAAGGCAAAAAATGCATGTATGGTTGTTTTGCCTTTTGATGAAATATTGAGCTTACCACCTCATTAAAAACAGCTGAAACAAAGCTGTTAAGTTAAACGTACACAATATTGAAGATCGACAAAAACATGGGCAAACAACATCGATAAAACAGTAAATACATTGCTGCAATTTGTAAGTTCTTATATGACTGGCAGCACCAAATGACACACTCAGGCCAGTAACCAGTAACCTAACCAGAGCCTTAAACATTGATCTGTTGTCCCAAGACTCAAAAGAAACACAGTTTAATTTACCATTGCGAGCCCCGGACCAAATGGAACAGGGTTATATAATGAGAAAGTTGATTAGATAAGTTTTAAATCACACAGTGGATATGGTAGAACACCCATCAAGTGAACACTCCTAAAGAATGTACCTGGCTCATAAGCTCAGAGGCTGCAACTCTTACTTTATGCTTGACAATATCCACAGAAAGCTTTTTCTGGTCACAATTGACCATGGTGGGTTTCTGAGAGGTTGAAGCATTTCCTGGAATGACCCATAAGAGCTGCCATAAGGCCTGCAAAATAAAAAGATGTCCAGTAGGATGTGCAAAATTTGATAGTGAAATAAAATCTTGACTATAGGCAAGGGCAAAAGAAAACCAAGGGACAGATCAGCTTAGTATTCAAGTTCATTAATAAAACAGTAATAAGAAACTACCAAGCACCTTAGCAGGAAGGGATCCCTAGTCCATCCAAAATGCAAAAAGGAAATTGCAGAAATGCCCAATACTCAAAGCACATCCTTTTTTTTTACTTTGATATGAAAGTGGGATATACTGCTTGATTTTATCAATGCTGAACAGAGGCCATCCATCCATTTATTTGAGGTAAGATAACTAAATCAACATGCTCTAAATCAGCTCCATCAACTGCATACACATGACTTTCCAATTTCTCCCCTGGACCTATAAAATAAATATTACATGATGCTGATGCTTAGACTAATAATTCCACTCAGACACCCACTAAATCATAAGAGGACTCCACTGCTACCCATGCCAGTTATGAACTAGTTCAGACCCTTTTTATCCAAAACCTATGTGCCCCTTGAAATCACCACCAACAGTTTCAGCATTTCTAACCACCTGAAGATATGCCACACTATCTTCTTATATCATCTGGAAGACTGCAGCCTCCAACTCCTTTGCCCTGTTCCCCAAATCCCAAGTTACAAAGCAAAAGATTACTTCTCAGTTACCCTCCCTTCCCTTATAAACTTTTTTTTACATATTGTTGCTTCAGCCAAGAGTTACTACAACACAACTTAGTTATGGGGAGTGCCTCAGCTGATCATTGCTTGCTTCTCACTACAGAAAGGTTCTAATGCAACATGCACATCCTAGTGATGCCCTAGAGGATGATAATGAAAAGGTCGTATAAGATCCATGTGAATGAAACATGGCAAAAGTTCTTAAGACGATATGTTTCCTGATGCAAACCCCCTTTACCCAGACCTCGGACTGGCAGCATGAGGATGGTCCATACTATTGCAACAAACTCCTATGAACAAATATAGTTTGCCATACATCAACTGCAGATGAAATAATAGATATGTTATAAGAGATCTGTGCTAAAATAGGACTGCGTTCATGGTTCATTGTGATTCATATAAAGGTATCTCAGGTTCTGCAAAGAGAACAGGTTTTTTTTAAGAAAAACAGTGTGGTTTGTAACACAAATTTTATTAAATAAATCGAGGTAGCATGGATAGTGAGGAGAAAGGAAAGAGAGGCTCCTCACCCACAAAACATACACTAACTAAAATGAAAGATTACAAAACTTTAATAAATTCCCTCCACCTATGAACAGACACTAACTAATAGATCCGAAAGAATGGACATCAAAATGGGAAGAATCCCATGGGGCTGAAGGAATTATGCATGGTAGCAAGAGACTGGTACAGAATGCAAAAAGAAAAGAAACAAAAATGGGTACTAAGGTTATTGCAAAATTGAAAAGGAAATTCGTGAAACCAAATGACTTACCTCTCTTAAAATAAGGATTAAGCATCTGATATCATTTAAAGACAGCGGCTTTTCCTGCTCATAGAACTCCTCGTTGTCAACTATCATAAGTATGTGCCTGATGCAAAGTAGTATCATTGTCAGCTAACACATGACAAAATAAGGTTCCCAATATCTGTTTTATGACAGGCAATTTGAATCTAATGAAGACAACACTAGAAGACAAGAACATATAGCATCATTACTGTGAAAAAAAATGTCTTACTTGTACACCGGGCAGAAAACAGCTAGAGGTAATAACCAACCCGGAGCTTCACCAGGCAAGTAGAACGTAAGGTTTGGAAATGATGGCCATGTTTGCTTTCCATGACACTGCTTTATAAAATTCCAAAGTAAATGAACAAGCTCTGTTCTGTAAGCCAATCCAGTCATTATCTGCTCTAGGGGCAAAACATTGAAGGTGACATGAAGAAAAGCACAAATAGCACCGACGGCTGCCACCTCCTCATGGGACGGACCATCGCTTGGATAATGGTCAAAGCGTATTTCTCTAAACAAAGCATTGACCTGTTGACCAAAAAAAAGCACCAGAGTGTATCACAGATATCATCTCTATAAATATGAGAGAACTAAAGATTAATGGCAGCATACCATATGCTGAAGAAAGGAAGAATCTATTGCATTCGCAATCTGCCTCCCCAGATCTGCACTCAGAACAACTGTATCCTCGTTGTCAACAATCATTTCATTGTCAACTTGTTCTGGACCTATATGAAGATGAAACCATAGATCAAACAAAAACTGGGATGCAACCAAATCAACTAAAAAAGGAATTATGTACAGGATATCAAAGGTATAGTTAATCCATCAGGGATTTAAAAGTTAAAATACATGTAATGCAGTATCCACAGTAAAACAAAAATCAACAATGAGCAGAAAAGAAAATCTCCCTTATCCTCCTGCCACCTTAAGAGTTTCCTCACTCACATTTTGCCTAGAATGCCAGAATGCAATTCTCAAGGGCAACTGCCCAGTTGGAGGAAAGTGACAATCTTGTGACTTGTTTCAGCTAGGGGTTTTTTTTCCTGCCAACTGAAGAGGCTGATAAGGAGGGGTGGGAGGTTCATTCCTCTTACCTAGTGTTGAAAACCATGGGCGATGTCATGTTGAGTTAGACAATAGTACAAGACTTGTTCACCCACAAGGTGGCACAAGAGATTGAATGGCCTGGCATCTCAAAGAAGATGACTCCCCTCCCCTCCAAATCTTGTGAAAGCACATGGTACCAGTGTATCAGAAAAAAAGAAGAGAGCATGTACAAATGTAAGGAAGATAGAAAACAAAAATCTCCTCTACAGAAGAACATCCACGAGGTATAGCTCTCCCTCAAAAACCCCAAGAAGGCAAAATACAGAGGAATTACAATGATTATGTTAGAAGAAAGCTTGGCCCATTCCCTCACTTTATAACAAACAAAAGAAGACATGCTCTTTGGAGTGGATGACTCTCTTCTGAAGACTCTTCTGTTCCGCTCCATCCGAAGGGCCCAGATTGTGGCAGGAAGGATCAGCCACCAAATAATCTGGTCCCCTTTACATGGGAAGGGCCTCCCCAAGACAGAAGAAGCTGCTCCACAGAAGTCCAGTGCCAAACATCACACTAAAGCCCATGGAGAAAGAGCTGCCAACCTTCAAGAAAGTAGGAAGAGGTAGTCGCATGTTTCATCCTCTTCCCCACAAAAAGCAGCAAGATGTATCCACTATCCACTGTCTGAATAAAAGGGGCCAGTCTATCCCTGGTAGGCAGCCTGTTCAAAGAAGTTCTCCACATAAAGATTTGCAGTTTGAGGGGATTCTCGGTCCGCCACACCCCCAACAATGGGATATCTAGTCTCTCCATCAGCAATAAAGGAGTAGGCAGACTTGACGGAGAAGTTCCCTGAGGAGTTCCATAGCCACGACCAAGAGTCCGCAGGAGGAGGATGCGAGTGGCAGTGCTGTACAAGGCCCAGAAGCTGCAGCAGATCTCCTATCTCCTCATCTCTAAGAAGCCTTCTGAAGGAGGGGCTCCATCCAGAGCCAACAACAGATAGGCTTCCTTATTACATGTCCAAGCAAGGTGGCGACAGAGAAGATTCTAAGTAAGAGGATAATGCTAGGGTCAGAATTTAGAAATTGGTCATTAAGGCCCTGAAGTGGGAGTGATTAAAAATTGGAAGCTTCTATTGGTTGATGTTTGTGGCTTTCCCTGCATCCTTGGAGGAGAGTTAGCAATCAAGGTGACAGAAATGTTGGAGTCCATCCTGTACGGGATACAAAGGAGCTGAGGATGAGGGTCATGTTGGCCATGAGGGATTTCGTTTACCAATGAATGTTGAGCTTCACAACTGGGATATTAACTCTGAGGTATGGATCTAGGGTTGCAAGGCACTTCCGACCATGACGACAGCAGCATTGATGAACACAATTGCATCTGCAATCTCAACAACAGTGAAGGACATGGTAGCAGTGTCAACGAGCAAACCTGAGAAACATCAGGGATGTTGGCAGCAGCTCAGATTTTATCAAGGGCACAGAGCAATTCCTCCAAAGGAGTTTCTGGGGGACCTTTGTCCCCAGCAACTAGCTCGTCAGCCACGAAGAGGCCTGATGTGATGACTGGACCAGTATAGGCTGAAACTATGCTACTGCAGCAGGCAGGTCTTTGCCAGAGTAGCCCTTTCTCCAGGGCGGCCGAGAAGAATACTCACCATGTTAAGGTTTTGCAATAAGCAGAGAACATTCAATCAAGTCTAGGTAAGAGATTCAAGACAACTTGGACACAAGTAATGACAGCAGAATTAACGGGGTCACAAGACCAAGGGTATTGGACATTTGATAGGAATGTTTAGAGCAAGATTATCCTACATCAGCAAACTGCCCCTTGGATCTCGACATGACCATCTCATACTCGCTAGTGAGATAAGGAAAGGACAAGTATAAAGATGAAATGGAAGATCCTCAAGCAATCATGAATGATTGCCTATGGCAAGTAGCCATAAAGAGTATCCAAAGTGTTGGATTCTCAATTTTACAAACCCAAAGAACATACAGAACACAGAAGATAGTGACAAGGGATTTTCCTCTGCATCTGAAAATAAAAGTGAACATAAAAAAAGAAAGCATACAAAATATTCCTCCAGAGCTCAAGTAGCATTGCTGAAAATCAACAACCTCAATGCCAGTCCAAAGGGAGGGGGATGGATGGATCTGAAGCTTCCAAAGCTGCAATATGCAAACCCTATAGATCAAGGATCAAAATGTTGCTTGTCTGACAGCAACAGCACCAGCTGGACAAAGTCGCCTTTGATAGCTGGCAGTATTTGTAAATATGAACAGTAGATTGTAGAAAAAGCCTGAAAGGCTAGGCGGGGTTATGGGGCCACGGACATGGGAAATCAGTCATCCAACAAACTTACAACAAGCAACGAAATGATGCCATAAATTTAAGTTAAGAAAATTACTACAGCAAACAATGAAATGAGGCCAAAAAAAGTGACAGTTCTATGAAAAAAAGACTATTTCTGTTTGGTATGAGATGCCAAGAACAAATAAATCCAAAAATATAAATGTAAAATCCTGCTAATGCAATAGAAAGCAATTAAACTACTCAAATTCAGAATGGCAAAAACTATTTCTTCTTACCTTCCCTTGCTGATAATTTTCCAGAAGGCAGTGCCTCCAATAAATAGGTAGTAACAGCCGCAAATTCAATGGCCTAGTTGAAACAAAATGTGAGCAATGTTTAGTACAAATCATGCAGTCTATAAGCACATGAATGTTTAGTACAAATCATCAAGCTAATAGAAACCATTTCATCAGAAAAAGGAGCCATCTCAATGACAGCAGAATTTATCAGCCTCATAACAAGAAAGCAGATGTCTAAGCATGAAAAGTGAAAACAGCAATTCAGAAAGAATATCAACTACCTAGTTTCTCAAACATGCAGTCTATAAGCACATGAATGACATCCCAATAACATGGCATACATATTAACACTAATAAAATAGTACCAAGGGAATGTGGTGTACCAGACAGACATGAGAAAGTAAGTTTAATAGTACCAAAATTGTAAATGAGCCTGGCCAGTGATCACTATATCCAAACAGTGATTGCAGAGGCATGTATAAAAGCTACAAGTTATCAATTCAGGGCACGTAAACTGAAGGTACTTAAAATAGACTTAAGATAATGATGTTATGTTTATTCATGAGATTCTCAGGAAGTTGTAGCAAGATTCATGTCCTTCATATGTACACACTAATTTGAGTATGCAATATATTACAAATGGACAAAACAGAGTCCAGGAAGGAAAAGGGGGCACATGCGGTGAGATTAATGCATCAGCAGCTATATTTAGGCACCAGAAAGTATCAGAAGCCTTTGGAGACTTATATCATTCAAATAACTCATGAACTTTACATTGTAGACAGATACAATCATACTTGTCGCACACATAACTGACTATCACCTTTAGGTTTGGTATGATCCATATGGCATTTGCAAAAACCATTAACCAGATCATCTTGAAATGACAGTCAAGAACACTGTAATCCATGTACCTCGAAAGTAGGTTACAGTCTAGGAATCCCTAAAAACAAGCATCACATTCCAGTGTTAGCAAGGCATCTAGTGGCAAGATGAAATGCAGGACAAATACCTAGCCTTCACATCTCTGGCTTGCTCAGAAGTATGAATCTGCGCCAAGACTAGAAAATTTGACAAATAGGTCAATGATTTGCTGCCTAGCAAATTGCATTATAGGTTCAAAAAGAGGGGGACAAATGATTTCAATCCATAAGTACTACACTTCAGATCATGGAATGCAAAATTGGCCAATCCCGATCCGGATCGGCCGATTTGGATCGGGATTGGCCATAGCCAGGCTGTTCCCCCCACATTTTCATCGGGACCGGCCCGGATCGGCCAGAATTGGCCGATCCCAGCCGATTCTGGCGCATGCTTTAGAAAAAGAAAAGAAAAGATCGGCCCATATCGAGCCAAATCGGGCCCAGATCGGCTGATCCGGGCCCGATATGGTCCGATAAGGGCCGATACCGGATCCCCCCTTCAAGGGGAGCGGGATGCAGCAGCAACAGCAGCTGCCCGCGTCTGCTGCTGCTGCTGCCATTGCCGCCACCGCTGGCTCCGTCCTCCTCCTCCTCCTCCTCCTCTCTCTCTCTCTTTCTCTCTCTCTCTCTCTCTTCTATTCTTAATTCTCCTCTCTCTCTCTTTGACCCAAGAAGGGGATTTGAAGACCTCTCTAGCTCTTTGTTTAGCTATAGGTATCCACAGTAAATGTAGTTAGATTATGGGCCGCCAGTTCAAACTTATGAGCCAGATGATGAAAGATCACAAATATTATCTTTGTAAGGCATTTTCACTAGTTTCATGTAAAAACTTCATCACATATTAGCATGGGTTTTTTAATTACTGCACAACAATAATTATTAGTGAGTTAATCATCTTGTATGTTCTTTTTTTATGGATGTGCATGATTTGTATTCATTTTCATTGTGCATTAATTGAATAATATGTTTACATTTTTCATAATTTTTCTGCTTTTTATATTTTTTAATTAATTTTAAATAGCTTTTTATCGGGTCGATCTAGGATCGGTTGGCTTCCTGTGGATCGGCCGATCCAATCTGGATCGGATCGTGATCGCCGGGTCCCAATCCGGAATTCCATGCTTCAAATGGGGAAAAAATTGTCAATAGGCTCTAGTCGGGTCCCAATCCGAAATTCCATGCTTCAAATGGGGAAAAAAATTGTCAATAGGCTCTAAATAATATAGCTAGCCTAACCTTTTCATTCGAGGCAAGAGCATTCAAGTGAACCATCACTTTTCGAACCACCAATGCAATCATGTGTCAAATCTATGATGTTGTTTGGACCTGCACCTAGCTATCTCTACTGGGATTTATATATTTATTATTTTTTTGTGTTTTATTTGGAGAAATATATAGGTCGATTTTATTTATTTTATTTCTTAGACTATGAGAGCTTGGGATTAGCCCTCAGAGAGTCCGAGACTTCGGATCAGACGAAGATCCAAGTATATGACCTCTCTCCACTGACCTCAGTCAGTGTTAATTACGTCGAACAACCGCTCGACAACCCTTGACTAACTGTCCGAGAGATGCCCTTTAACCATCTACACTACCACGCAGCATGCACGTATGCGAAAGTATTTGGATTCATTCCAATATTTTAGAGTATCTGGATTTATTCCAATGCATCAAGATATTTGGATTCATTCCAATGTGTTAGGATGAACTCCTAAGCGTTAGGACTCATTTTAGGTGTTTTGGGATTGATTCCCGGTTATTTAGGATTGATTCCAAGCATCTAAGACCCCTAGGGGTATTTTTGTAATTATGTTGAATTAGGGTTGTTATGGTCATTTTAGGTTTGTAAGACATTTTAGGAAAGCTTGAAAACCCTAGGAGGCATTTTAGGGTCATTTTAAGCATAGTTGGGTTATAGAGGTATTTTGGTAATTTTACGCCGAATCGGGTTGCCGGACTTAAAAGTCTATTTTTATTTTTTTATATTTTTCTAGAATTTTTAGTTATTTTTATTATGTTGAGGGTATTTTAATAATTTTGCCCATCTTTTATGGTCTAGAGGGTATCATGGGCATATGGGAGATTTTGACATTTTAAAGAAATTTCTGCAATTTTTTACAGATTTTTACCATGAGGGAGGGTATATTCATAATTTTATTAAGTTCTGGGGTATTTAGGTCATTTCGGGGATTTATGTATTTTCATATTTAGTTTTCTATTTTTACTGAGTTTTATTGGTTTTTTATTAATTTTACTGGGTTTTTTAAATAATTCCCACATATTTTTATTAATTAATTAGGCGTGAGGGTATTTTTGGTCTTTTTATCTTAAGTATATTATTTCATGTATGTATGTTGCATTATTAAGTCTTGATTAATAGTTTAGGCTTAGTAATGTGTAGGGGTGAGACCAAGGATATTTTAATCATGTGTTTGCTTTAAGTATGTATTTGATTACTTATTAAATTAGTTAATTAATTACATATGAGTGTGAATATACTAATATAATGTTACTTAAATAATAAGTTTATTGCATGAACATACACACATATGCACACAAACATTAATATTCCATTCATAATTTTGACATGGTTTCGCCTTATAGAAAGGCGATTTTACAATAGAAATTCGGTAGGGCCTCCCCTAGGAAAACTTAGGAAGAAGGACCCCAAGACGAAGCTCCTCCGCGCGCTTCGAACCCATGCGAATGCACTAAGTTCGGTCTTCACCCAGGCAGCACCTTTACTTAGAATTGCTCAATGCCTGAGCTTTTTAACCGAGCTGTGTCGGTGTCCTTTGGGCTTCCCATGGGCCCAATTTATAGGCCATATTCGGGGGGGGGGGGGGGGGAGGGTACCCACCTCGAAAAAAATTGAGGTGGGAGATGCCACCGTGCAACATGTTTTAGAGAGGGAGAGAGAGAGAGAGAGAGAGAGAGAGAGAGAGAGAGAGAGAGAGAGGGAGGGAGGGTCCAGTGGGCACCCCCACCGGTTGAGAACCGGTGGGGGTGGCCACCGGTTTGGACCCCCCACCGGTGGGGGTGCTCCCCCTCCTTCCTTCTTTAATTTTTCTTCTTTTCCCCCTTTTTTCCTCAATAAATGAGGGTATCCTCATTAATTCCCACTTTTTTCTTTCAATTGGACAAGTGTGAATGGGGATGAGTTTTCCACCAATCATGGGGAATTAAATGTGGGGTTGGTGGAGGCTCCACTAACCATAGGGACAACAAAAGGCTCTTATTAATCACCCATTAATCCCTTCCCCTTATATTTTTTTTTTTTTTTTTTTTAAATTTCAAATGGGGGAGAGGGGGGGAGTGGACCCTCCACCGGTTCCTCTTGGGAGGAAACCGGTGGGGGCCCCCACCCCCTCTCACCAGTTCCCTCCTCCCTCTCTCCCTATTTTAAATCAAAGGAGAGATAGAGAGGGGGGCTACTCCTCATTTTTTTCTCTTATCCTTTTAGCTTGCTGCAGATTTCTGTTTTTTGGGGGCTGTCCTCCCACTTTTTGAAGGATATTGGACCGTATATTGGGCTTTTTTTGGACCAATATTTGGGCCCATCTTGGACTACCCATTGGACTATACTTATTGGGCTGCTCCTAGCCTCATATTAGCAACATATTGGGCTGTATTTGGGCCTTATTTCAGAGGCATATTGGGCTGCAGTTTGGGGTTATTTTGCCATTTTATAGGCCCATTGTCAGCAGCATATTGGGCTTTCTTGCGGACCCGCTTAGTGGATTTGTGGGGCTGTTTTGAGACAGCATATTGGAGGTTTTCCGGGGCTGTTTTGGACAGCATGTTGGAGACATTTCAGGACGTTTTCGTGGAGGTATATTCCCTCCCTTTGTCTTTTCTTATGTATACATGCACATGACCTATGTTCGCATACATGTAGACAGAAATTTTCTCATATCAACATGGGCTCACATACATGTGAGCATGTGTTTCCTTTCCATGTTAGCATAAGCTCACATGCATATGAGCGTATGTTGTCTACATGTTGCTATTCATATCGCATGACTATATGCATACGCACATTAGGCAATTTTGTCATGCATGAAATATTGTGGGCCAACAGATGTCTCTGGCATAGTCATACATGGACATGGAATTCTAGATTGGATTGGAGGTCCGGATCGGACCCCAGCGATCCTGATTCGATCCGGGATCAGATTGGCCGGAATCGGCCGATTCCAGCTGGATCGCCACCCGCTGATCCCAATCCAAATCGGCCTATTCGGATCAGGATCAGCCGATTTTCCATTCCATGTACATAGAAGTAGGCACATGCATGCAAAGACCGGACATGTAAATCTAGCAAGTCATTAAGATGTATACATAAAGAAATGGAGACAAGAGATATATCTTTTAAACATAAAATGTTTTAAATATAAAAAAGAGGAAATTTAACATTATCCATATGAACAAATGTTTAAATTTTAAGCAAGTAGCTTGTAACTGTTTTATTTATTTATTTGAATGTGGATGGTACCACTTGTATTATAAAAGAAATGAGAACATGTACTTGTAACTGTTTAAGGTGATAACCTAAATCCCATAGTGTGTCGAAAAAAGAAATAGTCAACAGGAAACGTGTATCTGTTACAGCTTCCATGCGTGGACTACTGCCATCCCATAATCAATAACCAATGATCTAGATGACCCTATGCACTACCTTTGGAAATAACCAATCACCTACATAGTTACAAGAATGGACAATTCCAATAAGAAGCCCAAGGTATACATTCAACTCAAAATCTGATTCAAGAAATTTGTGAACTGTTAGAAAACCGAAGATGACATCTCCCATAATTCTGTTTAGGCCTTTCTTGAAAAATTAAGCCACCTCTTCAATATTTTTTTTTTTGGAACAAGTTGTGGATTGTACCACAAATTTTATTGAAGTACTGTTTGCACGAAGATTTTTCTAACCTTCGTCGGGACCTGACCTAGACACATCTCTCCTATGTCGGATTATTCGGAAATCCGTTTTTTTGTTTATCTAGAGGATTTATAGGTCGGTTTTATATTTTTTTTATCGGATTATGAGAGCTTGGGATTAGCCCTCAGGGAATCCGGGACCTCGAATCAGGCGAAGATTCGAGTATATGACCTCTCTCCACTGACCTCGGTCAGTGTTAATTACGCTGAGCAACTGCTCGGCAACCCTTGATTAACCGTCCGTATGATGCCCTTAATCATGCAAAACTACTACTATAGGCAGCGCATGCATATGAAGATATATTTTAGGTTAAACTCTTGGCCTCACCCAAGTTTAGGATGTGTTTATATGATTTTGGATTGATTCCAAGCTATCTGGATTAATTCCAAGTATATTGGACTGACTCCAAGTATTCTGGATTGATTCCAAGTATTTTAGACCCATAGGGGTATTTTTGTAATTATGCCAAGTTAGAGGGTATAGGGAGATTATGGTTATTTAAGTGTATGAAATGAGTTTTAATGATTTAGGAAGGTTTCAAAACCTTAAGAGGTATTTTAGGGTTATTTCAAGTGTGTTTAGATTGTAAGGGTATTTTTGTAATTTAGCCCAAATTGGATTTTTAGACTTAAAGTCTATTTTTATATTTTTCTGAAATTTTTATTTATTTTTTTATCATATTGAGGGTATTTTGGTAATTTTACCCATCTTATTAAGGTTTGGAGGGTATTTTGGACATATGAGAGATTTTGATATTTTTAAGAATTTTCTGTGATTTTTACAGATTTTTAACATGTATGAGGGTATTTTTGTAATTTGTATTGAGCTCTAGGGGCATTTTAGTCATTTCAGAATTTTATATATTTTCAGATTTGGTTCTCTGTTTTTTACTGGTTTTTACTGAATTTTACTGATTTTTTTATTAATTTTACTGATTTTTATTAATTAATTAGGTATATGAAGGATATTTAAGTTATATTTTGGATTTATGTAATTTCCAGATTTAGTTTTCTGATTTTTACTGAGTATTACTGATTTTCACAGAATTTTTCTGATTTTTATATTTATTTTATTAATTTTAGATAATTTTCGCAGATTTTATTAATTAATTAAGTATGGAGGTATTTAAGTCATTTTTTAACTTAAGTATATTATTTTATGTCTCAATGCTTCATTATTAAGTTTTAATTATGAGTCTAAGATTAGTTATGTATGGGATGAGGCCAATGATATTTTAGAATATTTAATTATAGGTTTTATGTATTTTAATTAGTTATAAAACTAATTATTTTACATATGAAAATATAGTAACATAGTGTTACTTAAATAGTAGATCCATGAACACACATGCACACACATATGCTCAAAGAACAACATGGGCATTTCATTCATCATTTCGGCATAATCCCGTCTTGTAAAACGGTGATTTTACAACATAAATTTGGCAGAGCTTCCCCTTAGGAATAAACCTTAAGAAGAGAGCCCTCCAAGAAGATATCGCCTCCATATCGCAGCAAACCCGGGCAAGAGCACCGGATTTGGTCTTCAAACTGGCAGAGTTTCCCCTAGGAATTTTTGGGCCAAATGGGCATGGGGCATCTCCTTACCCCTTGGGGGGTATTTATAGGCTTCAAAACCTTAACCGGTGGGGGTACCCACCGGAATGCTTGAGGTGGGGGGTACCCACCGGTTTGGCTTGAGGTGGGGGGTACCAACCGGTTGCCTCTTCCTCCTCCCCCTCTCTTTTTTTTAATTTTTTTAATCACATGGGTGAGAGAGGGAGAGAGAGGGCATAAAAAAATGAGAGAGAGAGAGGGGAGAATCCGGTGGGCACCCCCCCCCACCGGTTCCCAACCAGTGAGGGTTCTCCTCCCCCATTTCCTCCACTTTTTTACTTTTTTGGGCTCTTCAATGCCCTGGTTTCAGGTTTGGGGGGGGTTTTGGCCAATGTGAAAAAGGTTTAAACCCCATAAATCCAGGTTTTGGCCTCATGTGAAAGGGGTTTAAGGATGGGTATTAAATGGGGTTCACATGGGATTCTTAACCCATGTGTGAATGGGGTTAAGATTCTCATTAACTCCCTCCATCCTAATTAATCCCCCCCCTTTCTTTGAATTTTAAAATGAGAGAGAAGGGAGGGATCCTCCTCCTCCCCCACCGGTTTCCCTCTTGGAACCGGTGGGGGGTTCCCCAACCGGTGGGGGGGGCTTCCCCCTTCTCCCTTTTGCTTTTAAAAAAGGGTTTCAACAAATGCCCCCCACGGGACATGTGCCGGAGGTGAAGACGACGGTGCATGTCCCGTGCCCCATTCGGCTACAAGAATCATCATTTTGCATGCTCGAGGAATTCTCAAATGCGGCATGCCGGTATTGTCTTGATGAATTCCCGTTTCTCGCCTTATGTATTTACGGCTATTGGGGGAAGTCAACCGCTGTCTCATATATGCCAGGCTATATATTGCTTTGGTTCGCTGTGCATATGCCCCATCTGAGCTTATCTGGGTCTTGATGACGCTCAATTTTGGTACTTAGACATCTCAAACCATGCCCAGGAAGTCCTGTTTTCATAACTTTTCGACTTTCCGAATATATTTGAAAGCGTCTACCCCTCTGATTATGGGAATCCTCTTGGCCTTCGCGACTTGGAGGTTCTGTGAGAGTTAATGCCGCTTGAATCTTTCGACGTTTACTTGGATTCTAGGAGATTTCTTGGCCTTCACGACATGGAGACTCCTTAAGAACACACATGCGAGTCGTTTAATTCTTCCGGCATTTGCTCTATCTTGGGGTATCAGTACCTTATATTGGCATTTCCAGGAGCTCCGCACGAAACGTTCTGGACTGGCCTAATATCTGGTTCATAGCAATTTGACTTTGTCCTATGACTTTATTAGGACTCGGTCGATTTTTGCTTTTCGAGACTTTTATTGCAGCTCTCTGGCGCTGACTTTATTTCTCTATCTTCTTGTAGCTTGCTGTTTTTGTCTTCATGGCTCTCATGGGAGTTCCTCCTATGGCAAGGCATGGGGAGGACGATATCCCATTCCTGCTACTTGTCGAGTAACTCTCCGCCAAAGCGAGCCGAGACTGAAACTATCGAGGCAAGCTGTGCAGCTCGGGTTGCAGAAACTCCTATGCTCCAAATATCAGAAGGACATTGTCCTTTCTGGTATCGCGGACACTCATATCGCCGCTCTGCGTCAGAATGCATATGTTCCTGAGGCTCCACTGGAGGGAGAATTCCCATTTTGTGGCGACCATCGAACATCGCTTCGACTGATATTCCGGAGATGGAGTCGAATTTCTTCAACAGGATTGAAGTTTTCCATTTGCTGAAGAACTCGAACTACCCTGCATGTTCATCTCGAACTCCAACATTGCTCCAGTGTATCGCAAATATTCTCCTGAAGATAAATGCTAAGTTTGAGTGGTACGGACCATTTATTATATGTTGCATGTATTCTCTCTTTCTTATGTAACTAATACTAGCGCCTTTTCAGGTTTTCGCCAGCATTAGCCCTCTCTTATTTTTGCCTGTGCGCCCTTGCGGGTTTTCACACAGCGGGGTTATCCAATTTTGCTTAAGGTGCCCTTTCGGGTTTTCACCTTAGCTGGGTATAAGACATTTTTACCCTTAACCGACCCCTTTGAGGATGAGATCGATTAAGTCCGTCGGAGCACCTCATTTTTAATTTTTTTTTTTTTTTAAAACTAATACTAGCGCCTTTTCAGGTTTTCGCCAGCATTAGCCCCCTCTTATTTTTGCCTGTGCGCCCTTGCGGGCTTTCACACAGCGGGGTTACCCGATTTTGCCTAAGGTGCCCTTTCGGGTTTTCACCTTAGCTGGGTATAAGACATTTTTACCCTTAACCGACCCCTTTGAGGATGAGATCGATTAAGTCCATCGGAGCACCTCGTTTTTAAGCCCCATTTTTTTTATTTTTCATTTCATTTTTTTTTGGTAGGGAATTACGATTTCCCTGAGAACCGCTCAGAAATATATGTAGGGAACTAAGTCTTCCCTGAGAACCGATAAGAAGTATGTGTAGGGAACTGAGTCTTCCCTGAGAACCGCTAAGAAATATCTGTAGGGAATTGAGTCTTCCCTGAGAACCGATAATGAATCATATGTAGGGAACTGAGTCTTCCCTGAGAACCGATAAGAAGTATATGTAGGGAACTAAGTTTTCCCTGAGAACCGATAAGGAATCATATGTAGGAAACTGAGTCTTCCCTGAGAACCGATAAGAAGTATATGTAGGGAACTGAGTCTTCCCTGTGAGCCGATAAGAAATTATATGTAGGGAACTGAGTCTTCCCTGAGAACCGATAAGAAGTATATGTAGGGAACTGAGTCTTCCCTGAGAACCGATAATGAATGTATGTAGGGAACTGAGTCTTCCCTGAGAACCGATAAGGAATATATGTAGGGAACTGAGTCTTCCCTGAGAACCGATAAAGAATTATATGTTGGGAACTGAGGCCTCCCTGTGAGCCGATAAGAAATTATATGTAGGGAATTGAGTCTTCCCTGAGAACCGATAAGGAATATATGTTGGGAATTGAGGCCTCCCTGTGAGCCGATAAGAAATTATATGTAGGGAATTGAGTCTTCCCTAAGAACCGATAATGAATTTTATATGTAGGGAATTGAGTCTTCCCTGAGAACCGATAAGGAATTTATGTGTAGGGAACTGAGTCTTCCCTGAGAGCCGATAAGAAATTATATATAGGGAATTGAGTCTTCCCTAAGAACCAGTAAGAAATATATGTGGGGAACTGAGTCTTCCCTGAGAGCCGATAAGGAATTATATGTAGGGAATTGAGTCTTCCCTGTGAGCCGATAAGAAATTATATGTAGTTTTCGAGAAACGGGGGCTTTAGGTAGCCGTGGATTTGGGATACAACGGCTCCCGAAGACCAAATATTTTGAGACACAATGCCCCCCAGAGGCGAATTCCGGGGTTTAATGCCTCCCGTAGGCAAAATATGAACTTCAAGATTTAAAGCCTCCTGCAGGCGAATTTCGGAGTTTAACGCCTCCCGTAGGTGAAATATAAACTCCGGGACTTAAAGCCTCCCGTGGGCGAAATATGAACTCCGAGATTCAAAGCCTCCCGTAGGCAAAATATGAATTCCAGGATTCAAAGCCTCTTGTAGGCGAAATATGAGTTCGGAGATTCAAAGCCTCCCGCAGGCGAAATATAAATTTCAGGATTTAAAGCCTCCCGTGGGCGAAATATGAACTTCAGAATTTAAAGCCTCCTATAGGCGAATTCCGGAGTTTAACGCCTCCCGTAGGCGAAATATGAATTCCGGGATTTAATGCTTCCCGTAGGCGAAATATGAATTTCCAGGATGTAAAGCCTCCCGTTGGCGAATATGAGTTTCCAGGATATAAAGCCTCCTGTAGGCGAATATGAGTTTCCAGGATATAAAGCCTCCTGTAGGCGAATATGAAATATGAATTTCCAGGATATAATGCCTCCTGTAGGCGAATATGAAATATGAATTTCCAGGATATAATGCCTCCTGTAGGCGAATATGGATTCCGAGATTCAAAGCCTCCCGTAGGCGAAATATGAACTCCGAGATTCAAAGCCTCCCGTAGGCGAATATGAATTTCCAGGATATAAAGCCTCCTGTAGGCGAATATGAGTTTCCAGGATATAAAGCCTCCTGTAGGCGAATATGAGTTTCCAGGATGTAAAGCCTCCTATAGGCGAATATGAAATATGAATTTCCAGGATATAATGCCTCTTGTAGGCGAATATGAAATATGAATTTCCAGAATATAAAGCCTCCTGTAGGCGAATATGGATTTCCAGGCCACCAAGGCACACCAGTGGGACTAGCGTATACCAGGGGCAATTTTAGGGTATAATGTCCCTTTGGGGCGAATTCGACCGCCTTCAGCACGCCGATGGGACTATAGCATATGGGTATGCCGATGGGACTATAGCATATGGGTATGCCGATGGGACTAATGTATGCCCAGGGAAGATTCAGGATACATTGCCTCCTCGGGGCGATAGGAAAATTTTCAACCCTTTTATGGCATGCCAGCGGGACTGGCGTATGCTCAGGGAAGACTTTAGGATACAATGCCTCCTTAGGGCAAAGGAATCTTTCAACCCCTTTATGGCATACCGGTGGGACTAGTTTAAGCCAAGGGGAGGATTTAGGATACATTGCCTTCTCAGGGCGAATATGAAAATCTTCAGGGCATAACGCCTCCCCGGGGTAGATTCCAGAGTTTAATGCCTTCCGCGGGCGAATGCCGGAGTTTAACGCCTTCCGCGGGCGAATGCCAGAGTTTAACGCCTTCCGCGGGCGAATGCCGGAGTTTAACGCCTTCCGCGGGCGAATGCCGGAGTTTAACGCCTTCCGTGGGCGAAATATGAATTCTGCATTGTATGATATTCTTGACGGCAAATATTTTCTTTTGAGGTGGATCACCCACAATTATGTGACATCTTTCAAGAATATGCCTGTGTATTTGCCTTGGGTATAACAGGAACGGGGATCATCTCCTCAGGCTGTATCGATCAGAAGAGCGAGTTTTCCCACTTCCTTACCGGGTCGGGAGGTCATCGTCATCATCGCCTCGGTCGTAGTCCTTGATGGGACATTATTGTACCACCAGTGCGGTACCAAGGGTTTATTCGTCATTGGCGACTCTGATATCCTCCCTGGGTAGGGATGTGGGAAAACTCGATCTCCACCCTCAACAGGCTGAGAGAGTTCTCCCCCCGTCGGGGAACAAATATGCGGCTTTATGAGCCTATGTATTCGCGCGCGAATATTGGTTTTTCTTGGCGCAAATAACTTTTGCGCGTTGTCCCCCGACGGGTTGCAGGATGATGTTTTTTTTCTTTTCTTTTTTAAATATATAATACTAACATCGGCGCTCTTACGAGTTTTCACCGAAGCTAGCCCCTTTTATTTTTGCCTGTGCGCCCTTGCGGGTTTTCACACAGCAGGGTTCACCCATTTTTGCCTGAAGCGCCCTTTCGGGTTTTCACTTCAGCTGGGTTTTTAGACTTTTTTGCCCTTAATTGACCCCTCACAGGAGCGGGACCAATCAAGTCTGTCGGGGCACCTTATTTTTAAGCCCCAAAGTTTTTTTTTTTTTTTTTTGCTCATGGATCTGCGAATTACACTCAATGTGTAATCGTATGTGGCTGTGGGGGATTCACCAGGTATTTCCCCATATTTATCTTTCCTTCTTGAATCAGCTTTTCTACTTCATCTTTGAACATAAAGCAACGTTCAATTGGATGGGTGATGAAGCGGTGGTATGGGCAGTAATTGGGTGCATCTACCCGATGTATTTCTTCTTCCCTTTTTGGTTTGGGCAGAATAATTACTTTTCTGCTCATACATAACTCGAAGAGTTCTTTGGTCTTTTCCATCGGAAAGGAGTATGGTTTCTTGAGCTTTTTTTGCCAGGGATTCAGTATCTTTAAAACTTATCCCTATTTCTGCACCAGCAACTTGTTTTCCCCGAGAGCTTTGCCTAGCTGCAAAGGTGGCCTCGAGAGTATTGTCGTGACTTTCACAACCTTTGCATTTGAGCACCATTCCCTCTCGGTACTGGGCTTCTGGTGGTTCATTTAAGTTTATGATAAGTTTGCCCTTATTCTTTAAAGGACGGCTGCATTTTGGTCCTGGCTCCTCAAAGGAGAAGGGCCTATCGATTCTGTCAATCGACATGACTTCTGTCCATTGTCTTGCAAGACCTTCCATTACTTGAGTGAGTTCATACTGCTGATGAGAGATTTGTCCCAGACTCACTTGAATCCCCTCCAGTGCTGCCATAATGGACCCCTCGAGTGGAAATTGCTGGAGTATATGATGGATTTATCTTCTGCTCCAATGAGATTTGCTGGTGAGAGAGTTGTATCAGACTCATCTGAATCTTCTCTAGTGTTGTCATGATAGACGCTTCTGGAGTGGAAGTCGCTGGAGCATATGATGGTATTGCCTCCTGCTCCGGTGAAACTTGCTGATGGGAGAGCTGTGACATACTCATCTGAATCTCCCCCAGTGCCGTCACGATAGACCTTTCTGGAGTGGAAGTTGCTGGAGCGTATGATGGTATTGCCTCCTGCTCTGGAGGGGCATCTATATTCTTATTTGTAGCCTCTTCTTCTGAGGAGTTTTCATCCATATGGACGACATTTGCTGTAAATGTTTGTCTGGGCATTCGATGTGGCTGAGGCGGGTCTACCAGGTATTTCCCCATCTCCACGGCCCCTTCTCGGATAAGCATTTCAATTTCCCCTTTGCAGATATAACAATCCTCTATTACATGTCCCAACATACGATGGTACATGCAATAGTTGGGTTCATCTATTTTACCAACTTCTACTGGTCTTTTTGGTTCGGGTAGCATCAAGAGATTGGCCCGCATGCAGACATTAAACAACTCTCTTGTATCCTCCCTTATGAAAGAGTAAGCCATTTTCCTTCTCTCATTAAGGGTGGCATATGATCCCCTTCTATTAGACGTTGAGGCATTTACATTGTTCTTGCCCCCTGTATTTTCTACAGCTGAGGTGAAATCTATAGCATTGGCCTCTTCTGTATCCATATTTTGCTTCTTTGAGACTGTCCCCCCAATGGAGGCAATGGTTGGATGGTCTGCATAGAATATTTCGACCTCCGTCACAATGTTATTTAGTTGATCAAAGTTCTTGACATTTGCGCCAATAAGCTTTTCACTTATTTCAGGCTTTAAGCCCCTCTTGCACAATCGTACCGCATCCTCGTGGGTCGGCGGGTTGTCGCATTTCATGCAGAGGTTCCGCCATTTTTTGATATAGTCGGTGGCGGATTCATTCCTGCCTTGCTTTAGCGTCACCAATTCAGTGATGGTGACCTTTCGTTCCGACACCTTGAAACGGTCGAAGAACTTTTTCTGCATTTCCTCCCAACTGTTGATAGAGTTAGGCTTCAACTTTGCATACCATTGGAATGCAATGCCCGTGAGAGAGGTAGAAAAGAACCTCAGAAGATAGGCCTCATCAGTAGCCAGCTCTCCCAAGTCACTCATATAGTGGGCAATATGTTCCTGGGCCGAGCCTTCCCCGTCATACCTGATGAATTTGGGACACTTATTGTGATCCGGCGGGAGCTTCTTGAACATATGACGTACCGGAAATGGCACTTTGTATAAGTCGAATGTGCCTATTCTGTCGTCTTGTTCTGCTATTTTGGCTTCAACAATTTGCTCAATAAGATGCTTCTGCAATGCCGTAGCATCATCTGCAGAAGCATGGGATTGCTGAGCATTATGATTGGGCTCCACAACCTACTCTTCTTGTATCTCATCAGGGTTGAAGTTGACATCTGCAGCTTGTGGTCTTATCACCGCTGGCATAGGCACTGCCCTTGGAGGTGGTACATTTACTAGGGGGGCTTGAGCTACCATTTGCTGCTCCTCCATCTTTTGTATTAGGCCATAGAGCAAGGCCTTGAGTTGTTGATTTTCTTGCCTCATCTCCTCTATAGTCCGAGGTTGTATTTGATCTTGAGGTTGTTCTGGAGCGGCTTCAATATCCGATGCATTTGCCCCGTCTTCATCAGCTCCTCTAACAGCATTGCTACTGCCAATTTGAGGTGGCTCTGGCTCTTGGCTTCCTTGATTCAGCAAGCGCATAGCCTGTTCCATTTGACGGGTTATGGGCCCGACCCGTTGCATCAGATTGATGACATCATTTGGGTCTTCCGACTGGGAAGGCTGCCGGTTGGTGATATTGGAGGTGTAGCATGTGTAGACCCGTATACTATTCTCTGTCCTTCTGATAGTTTTCTTATTTTTGTGAGTCGATCGGACCAATGCGCCCAACCGCTCGAGGACAGATGTCTGTTGCCAGACTTGTTCCTGCGCCTTATAGGCACTCTTTATCTTTTGACCTTGTAAAGAACGAGGCCAGGTAGTTGAGCTGGTTATCTGCCCCTCAGGCTCTACGAGCTGTTGAGGCTGTTGTTCTGCTAGGGTATCCCTAACCTGGCGAATTTTGCGGGCTTCCTTTTTGGTTACCCACATTTCCTTTATGCGGAGGCTCCTATCCTCCAATGGATTGCCCCCAGCCCGAGGCATAAATTTGCCCTCATTCCGAGGCATGGAGTTGCCCCCTGCTCGGGGGGTGGCATTGCCCCCTGCTCGAGACATGACAGGCTCTGGTATAATTATTGGCTCCCGACAAGCAGTGTCCTTTGGAGTTCTTTTCTTCTTTTCGAACGTTGCCCCATCTTGGCAAACCTTCAATAGAATCCCGAACCGATTCTGGACAGGAACTGTCGGGATATGATGGATCTTAGGAATGATGGGTTGCCCGCCATCCAGACGAATATGCAGGTTCCCCACTAATATAGTTTTCCCCGTCCTGGACGGGCTTGCGGTTAGAACCTTTCGCTTTTGCCTCCCGTTGGACGAGGAGGCCGGAGAGATGTTGATGGTATTTACGGCAAGCACTCGCCCATATCGGCTGCCGTTGTTGCATGTTCTGGCGCGAGAAGCGCACCTCTTCTTCTTCTTTTCCGGAGCAGGCTCCGGTGCCGGAACGACCCCCAAAAAGTATGGAGATCCTATCACTGCGGGGAAGTCCCCGAAGCATGTTGGTGTGGTCAGATATCCACACCGTACGTGGGTCGCCACCACAAGTGGGCCATACATGACCCTTGCCGCCATCGTCGTCTTTTAAGCAGAAAGTCACGATCACCTGCATAAGACATGACAAAGTTAGTAGTAGAGTTGTGGTGAGGGCATCACCGGACGGAGAGATGAAGGGAAAGAGAGGTCCCACCGGGCGTGCCATCTCTGTTTGCGTCGAAGATTTTTCTAACCTTCGTCGGGACCTGACCTAGACACATCTCTCCTATGTCGGATTATTCGGAAATCCGTTTTTTTGTTTATCTAGAGGATTTATAGGTCGGTTTTATATTTTTTTTATCGGATTATGAGAGATTGGGATTAGCCCTCAAGGAATCCGGGACCTCGAATCAGGCGAAGATTCGAGTATATGACCTCTCTCCACTGACCTCGGTCAGTGTTAATTACGCTGAGCAACTGCTCGGCAACCCTTGATTAACCGTCCGTATGATGCCCTTAATCATGCAAAACTACTACTATAGGCAGCGCATGCATATGAAGATATATTTTAGGTTAAACTCTTGGCCTCACCCAAATTTAGGATGTGTTTATATGATTTTGGATTGATTCCAAGCTATCTGGATTAATTCCAAGTATATTGGACTGACTCCAAGTATTCTGGATTGATTCCAAGTATTTTAGACCCATAGGGGTATTTTTGTAATTATGCCAAGTTGGAGGGTATAGGGAGATTATGGTTATTTAAGTGTATGAAATGAGTTTTAATGATTTAGGAAAGTTTCAAAACCTTAAGAGGTATTTTAGGGTTATTTCAAGTGTGTTTGGATTGTAAGGGTATTTTTGTAATTTAGCCCAAATTGGATTTTTAGACTTAAAGTCTATTTTTATATTTTTCTGAGATTTTTATTTATTTTTTTATCATATTGAGGGTATTTTGGTAATTTTACCCATCTTATTAAGGTTTGGAAGGTATTTTGGACATATGAGATATTTTGATATTTTTAAGAATTTTCTGTGATTTTTACAGATTTTTAACATGTATGAGGGTATTTTTGTAATTTGTATTGAGCTCTAGGGGCATTTTAGTCATTTCAGAATTTTATATATTTTCAGATTTGGTTCTCTGTTTTTTACTGGTTTTTACTGAATTTTACTGATTTTTTTATTAATTTTACTGATTTTTATTAATTAATTAGGTATATGAAGGATATTTAAGTTATATTTTGGATTTATGTAATTTCCAGATTTAGTTTTCTGATTTTTACTGAGTATTACTGATTTTCACAGAATTTTTCTGATTTTTATATTTATTTTATTAATTTTAGATAATTTTCGCAGATTTTATTAATTAATTAAGTATGGAGGTATTTAAGTCATTTTTTAACTTAAGTATATTATTTTATGTCTCAATGCTTCATTATTAAGTTTTAATTATGAGTCTAAGATTAGTTATGTATGGGATGAGGCCAATGATATTTTAGAATATTTAATTATAGGTTTTATGTATTTTAATTAGTTATAAAACTAATTATTTTACATATGAAAATATAGTAACATAGTGTTACTTAAATAGTAGATCCATGAACACACATGCACACACATATGCTCAAAGAACAACATGGGCATTTCATTCATCATTTCGGCATAATCCCGTCTTGTAAAACGGTGATTTTACAACATAAATTTGGCAGAGCTTCCCCTTATGAATAAACCTTAAGAAGAGAGCCCTCCAAGAAGATATCGCCTCCAAATCGCAACAAACCCGGGCAAGAGCACCGGATTTGGTCTTCAAACTGGCAGAGTTTCCCCTAGGAAATTTTGGGCCAAATGGGCATGGGGCATCTCCTTACCCCTTGGGGGGTATTTATAGGCTTCAAAGCCTTAACCGGTGGGGGTACCCACCGGAATGCTTGAGGTGGGGGGTACCCACCGGTTTGGCTTGAGGTGGGGGGTACCCACCGGTTGCCTCTTCCTCCTCCCCCTCTCTTTTTTTTAATTTTTTTAATCACATGGGTGAGAGAGGGAGAGAGAGGGCATAAAAAAATGAGAGAGAGAGAGGGGAGAATCCGGTGGGCACCCCCCCCCACCGGTTCCCAACCGGTGAGGGTTCTCCTCCCCCATTTCCTCCACTTTTTTACTTTTTTGGGCTCTTCAATGCCCTGGTTTCAGGTTTGGGGGGGGTTTTGGCCAATGTGAAAAGGGTTTAAACCCCATAAATCCAGGTTTTGACCTCATGTGAAAGGGGTTTAAGGATGGGTATTAAATGGGGTTCACATGGGATTCTTAACCCATGTGTGAATGGGGTTAAGATTCTCATTAACTCCCTCCATCCTAATTAATCCCCCCCCCCTTTCTTTGAATTTTAAAATGAGAGAGAAGGGAGGGATCCTCCTCCCCCCCCCACCGGTTTCCCTCTTGGAACCGGTGGGGGGTTCCCCAACCGGTGGGGGGGGCTTCCCCCTTCTCCCTTTTGCTTTTAAAAAAAGGGTTTCAACAAGTACCTCTTCAATAACTTGTTCCGTCTTTCTTCAAACATTTGTATTCAGAAGTCTAGCATGTAATTTTAAGATATCAAAGGTCATGTCAAGCAGTTCAAGGTGAAAGAAAGAGGGGAGAAACGCACCAGATCCCAACTAGACATCATTGCTGCCATCAAAGCACCACCAGACCTCAGGAAGGAGGATGAAAGGAAGTGATGGAAGAAAGATAATAAAAAAGAAGAAAGAGAAAATTAAAAAATAAATTAGAGAAGAAGTGGGCCCCTAATTCAGTCCCAAACGCAGTTTTTTCCCCTTCCTTTCCTCAGCCAGTATCTTCCAAAGCAGACCAACCATCCTACCCTAATCCTACTAATTTTTACATAAAAAAGACGCTGAGCCAGTATTGGACTTAGACCCATGTAATACCAAGACTGCAAACCAAATTTTAGCCTTACCATAATAAGAATGCATAGCAAAATGTACCCTAATCCTACTAATTATTAAATAAAAATGACACTGCACCAGTGTTTGCCTTCGACCCATGTAATACCACAGACTGCAAACCAAATTTTAGCTTTATCATAATAAAAATGCAAAGATAATGTTAGTTTAATCAGAAATGCAAATATTCCCTTGCATCTTTTGAAAAAGATATAATCTTGATTGTACTACTACTATCGCTATTTATTTCTTAATACCATTTGTGGCGCAATACACATTTCATCTGGGAAAAAAAAAATCTTTTCAAAAAATATAATGTCAATTATCTACAAGAGCAATGTGATCCAGTCATTCAGGATGTGTAACCAAACAAAAAGAGGCAAGTTGTCATACCATGTTAGAATCATGGCCTGCTCCAGACAAAATTATCCCAGAAACTTCCAGCAAATTTCCCAGCAGACAAGCATACCCAGGAAGTTCATGTGATACATCACCAGGAAGGACATTGACCTGACTATTCAAACACAACACCATCTGGTGGATATAATGTTTGCCAACCCCAGAGGTTGTAAAGACCTGAAACAATAACTAGTGATCTTGAGTACGAATCCAGAAAAGAAAACAACATTAACCATGTGCAATGGACCTGCGGGACAACTTTTCCACATCGAAACTTAATTGTTCTAAAGAGCTTACTACAGATAATTAGCAGTCACTAATTGAGAGATTATAGGATCGGATAAGTATTTAAAAAATGTGGATTACTTGGAAGCTAAAAATGCTAATCAAGCAAAGGAGATCTTATGCAATCCCAGTGTAGCAGCTAACAACTATAATTTTTAACGTTTTAGTTCAATCCAGCTTACCTGCCTCATCCCTTCACCCCCCCCCCCCCCCCCCGCAACACATACACAAAAAAGTGGCCCCCTAGGGAACACAAAAGTAAAATGAAAACACAGCAAACATCAATGTAATGACAAATGGATAAATAAAGGATCCTATTAAAAAGAAAATGCTGAATATAACTTATTTTGAAGGAATTTAAAAAGAGTTCATAATGCTGATTTCAATCAACAGCGCTTCTCAATATAAATTGAAAAAAATGCAAGCATGTGAAGAACATATCTTCCAAAAGGTATTACCTCTTTTAGGTATGGAAAATGCTTCCATAGGAATGGAATTGATAGGATTTGGGATGAAAAGCTCCACCTTGAATTAATTTCTTGACAACTACATGGGTGCTGACCAATATGAGAAGCGACAAGGCAAATGATACGCTCCAGAGAAGACGCTTCATGCAGAACCTCTGGTGTCCTGACATAACGCTGCAACCAAATTATTTTCATCAGTCAAGAAATTAAATGAACTTTTACATAGCGCATGATTTTCTGAGGTAGTGGCGAATGCCACATCATCCCCCCCCCCAAAAAAAAAAAAAAAAACCACTAGGGGAACCCTTCCTGACAAGGCCAGTGTGCTTCTAAGAATCCCCTTGTTGCACACTACACCAGGATAGGGCAAACACTGAACAAAGTGACCAGCAAACCCCATTGCACAAGGTCACAACAGCAGTAACAAGGTGGATGCAAACATGAGACCATAGGGCAGACCCAAGAATTAATAATATCTAACTCTTTGGATTAGGAGAAGACACAAGAAATGTTCGTCATGAGACCTCAGCATGCCTGTAATTTGACTTCTGGTTGTCCCAAAATTTTCCCAAAGAACTACAGGTCCTTTTCTTGAACGTGAAAAAAAAAAAATGGAATGTGAAAAAGTACAGGTCCATGAACAAGGCCTTATGGGACACAATTAGATTGAACCTCCTTTCACTTGGGTAGCTCTGTACTCTCACTATCTTCTCTCGAGGAATGCTATTACACCACTTTGTTACCACCCTCTTTGCCACGCTCATCAGGAGCCATTTAATCACTTGATCAAAGAGCTCTCATTAAACGTAGTAGTTGCAAAAAAAGGTTGTGTCAAAAGTAACTTAAACAAAAGCCACATGACCAAGTGATCAAACAGCTCTCAATGAGTGCGGTAAAGAGAGTGATAAAAAGTGTGCTATAATGCCATTCCTCTATCCTCTTTGGTTTTTAACCGACCAAGTAATGAAGGATCATCCACATTAAGAAAATAGCAGTCATGACTCGTGAGTAAACTGTTCCTCATTCAGGAGAATGCATTGATTTTTTTTAAAAGCATGTTCATCATCTGGTCAATAAAGCAGCCAGCTGAGGGGAGAACTAGCCAAGATTCTTTATGAACCCAAGGCTGACAGCTTAATCTTAAAAACTTCCAACATAAGAACACTAGTTAGATTTTCACCAAGCAAGTGAATTTTGGATGCAATGAACATAAGGAACATAAGAGATTCATCTGTTCACTTGGGGGGGGTTGATACTGCCAATTTTCCAAAGCTACAATGATACTGATATTGATGATCCACATTGCACCAACTCACTTCAGTAGCAATCATAAAATTCTGTCTGAAATTAGCTTCCATCCACCTTCTAAAAAGCTAACAAAAATCAATTATTCTGTATGAAAAAGCATCCATGAGTTTCTTCACACGAGACAAACATCATCTGCATAAAAGGGCAGCACCATGGCCAGGTGTGACATTGTTATGAGGGGCTTTTCTCCCCCTGGAAGTAAACAGAGTGATGAATCCATTAGAATACAAACAACGAAATTGAGATGTACAAGAATAGTCTTGCCATGTTCACAAAAATCTCTCTATCCAAAATATAGAGTATACATCATCATGGCAGGTGCCCTCTAACCTCTCAAACTACAAGAAACTTTAGGATCATTGACCCTCCTCCCAACATATATGTCAGGCCCATTCAATCACTGGATCACAATTCAAGCTGTCCACCCTCTCTGGATTCCTACTCTATCTGGTTATGAGGTATTGGCCACAGCAGAGTCAAAAAGATTGAGGAACTGAAGAATGACCCATTTATTTCAATTATTAATCGACTTCCATAGATGCACAATATCTCCCACTTCATAGACACATGATTTCCTCATGATATGCTATGGGCTATTTGGAGTGAGACAAAAAGGAGAATCATCAAGAGAGAAGCATTAATTCTGAAGACAGTAGCTCAGTTTATATTTGCAAGGGTTTAATGATGCGCTAGCTCAGTTATCAACTATTTTTGTTCTTTTGGGTAGAGCTTGCCACATGACCTTGGCGTCGGTTTTCTTTCATATAGATGGATCTTTATGAGCATATAGTTCCAATAATGTTTGCTTATTCCTTTTTTTTTTAATTTTAACAAAATGTGTTACTTTCAAATGCAAATTCTTTCTCAGATTGGAGCAATGAGGACATTATTCAAAGGGCATCAATTTTGGGGTTGCAAGTGAATCAAGGGCAAGTAGGGCAGTTACATAAGATTTTGAGGGATTCAGAAATTAAGACCCTTAACCTCCAAACCAGCTATGGAGGGGGAGAGAGAGTTGCAAAGCTTAATAAAGGGTAACACAGTAAACCAAGGTTAAGAAACCCGGGATCGGGTCCCGGATCGGCCGGTCCAAAACCGATCGGATCGGCCGATTCCGATCCGAGTCAGTCCGATCCCGGCCGATCCTGGCTGAGTCAGGCTTGGCTGATTCGGATAGCAGAAAAAAATAAAAAAAAATATGAAAAAATGTGAAAAATATATAAAGCACAAGTCTAATGCATAATTGTGTTGAAATACATTGATTTGAAGTACATAAGATGTTGTTGGACAAAAAAACCTTGAATAAACTTACATATATGATTATGAACTTACATTTATTCCAAACGTACATTATACTGAATGAACATATGGCTAACATACTCAGCCCATGACATATAGCTCTGGTAGTATTGTTCATATTGCATCACATACCGGCTATAGTCATCCGTATTGGTATAAATGACTGACAATTGTGGATATTCTAGACAACCCCCTGAATAGTCGGATGTATCAGAATGTTGAGGAGGGTAAACTACATATCCAGTAGGCTGACTATACCCTTCGTATGGAGAATATGATGATGCATCTGATAGTTGCTCCTGATATTCTCTCTCCCTCCTAAGTTCTTCTTTGGCCTCTGCACACTGAGGAGCTTTACCTTTGTCCTTCCTCCTTGATCTGCTGAATGTTTGAATGGAAGATTCTTCACGTCCTGCTCTGCTACCATGATGTTCATCTTGGGTAGCATGTGTGTATTCTTCTTCTCCAGTGAATTGAATTGGTGGAGCTGGGACTGGAGCACTGGTAGCATCTCCGCCATCTTAAGAACTGTCGGAGCTCGTCTTTGATGTCGAGTCATTTGAGGTTTGATATTGGACCTCATCACTTGGTTCTGGCATTTCATCCTCTTCCTCGATGGTCTCCAGATCAGCAATCTGAATTCCAGTACCACTCTTCCTTTTGCTTGGTACTTGTTTTTTGCTCTTCTTCTGACGTTTTGGAAAAGGAGATTGAAAATCAGTAAGTAATGGAACATTATCTAACTCACCTTCCACCCATTCCCGATCATTTGGGTTGAATTCACGCTCATTTGAGGTGCTTGCATCAACCCATGCATTTAGTGGATGTTGTTCCTCGAACAGCTCATCCAAGTTTATGGGTTCTTCTGCATGTGTCGTCTCCGTGACTTGTCCGGAAATTCTATCTTTCTCCTGCCTTTGAAGGTTCCTTATGAGCTCCAGATTTTTTAGCTTCAACCTCATGTTATAATGACAGAATACTAACTTCTCTAGACGGCTCGACTTCAATCTCTTCCTTTGTTTGGTGTGAATCAAGCCAAAGGTGCTCCAGTTTCTCTCACAACCTGATGAAGAGATTGTTTGACTTAAGACCCGAATTGCAACATAGGCTAGATCTTCATACACATTTGCTTTTCCATGATCTAGCCACCAGTCAGTTGTAAATAGAAAATTGGCCATGTCAACAATGTGCAAACTATAATTAAAAATTAAGTAGAAAATCTAGTTAATAATTTTCAAACCTAGACTCAAAATTTTGGCAGCTCTTTGAGCAGTACTTGTCCCAAAGTGATATAACATCATTCTGTAATTATGCATTTGCTTGCATGCCATTATTACTCTGTCCTCATCTGCAAGCATGCGCTTAATAACAGACTTAGCCCCCATCAACACTTCCGAGCAACTATCATAGCTATCTTTCTTCCCATCAGTTCTAAACATGTAATGAGGGTTGAAAAAATAACCTAAATAAATAAGTCGAAGTTAGTTATTACTTAAGAGAAATGTGTATACAAATAATACATATAGAAAGTTAGTAGCTTACCAGCTGCATGAAGATCGTGATGTAAAGTGTATTCCCAACGTCTGTCTATTATGTCCCACCACTTCACATAGGTTGTTGGATTGTTAAGTTGAATGAGCTCCTTAGCTCTGTCCATAGCTTCATATAAATATCCCATATCCGATCTTCTTTTTCCATCACAAGATCGCAAGACACGGACAAGCGGTTCTACAATATTTAACACCACTTGCACCCCCCTCCAGAAGGGTCTAGACTGAATTAGATCAGCCACTTTCTTACCTTTCTCTCTGACCTTAGTTGATACATGCCGCAATATGTGATTCTCTCAATCTTCCGATGCCACCATCCTAATCAAGTTGTTCTTTTGTTGACTTAAACTATCTAGAGAGATATATTGAGATGCAAACCTGGTGGCTCCTGGACGAAGCAACTCTCTTCCATGAGTATGTGTGCGCATGATATCCAGAATATTGTTGTGGTTGTAGATGAATGTGGTGATAAATCGACCACTCTTGACCACTCCATCTACCATCGGATCAGAACAAATGTCTTCCAACATCAAGTCAATACAATGAGCAGAACAGGGAACCCAGTATAGATGTTCTCTCTTCTGCATCAACATTTGTCCAGCTAACTTGAACGCCGCTGCATTGTCCGTAACCACTTGGACAACCTTTTTTCGCCCACTTCTTCCACCATTTGATCCATTAATTCATATAGGTACTGGGCATTCTTTATTTTTTCAGATGCATCAATGGACTTCCAAAATACGGTTCCGGCTTTGCAGTAAATTAAGAAGTTGATCATACTTCTTGTTATCCCTGTAAAGTTTCAAACATGATAAGAAATCAGAAAGAGACCAATTCTGATTAAGAAAAAATGAAGATAAGATAAGAAACTGAAGATAAGATTTATGTACATGTCCATCCATCGCACATTAAAGTGCATCCATACTCATCCCAGATCCTTTCAAATGATTTAATATATGTTCGGATGTCATCAACTTCCATATCCAAGTACTTGTTGTATATCTCATATGGAGAAGGTCCCTCAACCCCTTTGCCAACTTCTTGTATGGTCTCGATCATAAACTCATAATATGGCCCATTGGCAGCATTAGCAGGGATACTGTTATAGAAAAACTACCTAGATGTAGCTCTCCCTATCTTCTCCTTACAAAGTTTTAAGTTCTTGAATGCAGCACTAATAGAAGGTTGTTTATCCCTCTTTTTGGTGAGCAAGAGATCTATTGGACCTACTCTAGGATCTCCAGTTCTAGTGAACTCTTGAGGCAGCTCCTCGCATACATTAGCGCTCATGCCGGCGCTAGTGCTCTCTTGTGCAGAAGGTGTGGAGCCACTTCCTTATCCTCTATATCTTCCAGTTTGCCGAAATAAGTCCTCATCTGCAAAGGACCGCCGGCTTGCTTCCATTGCACGTCGCAATTCAGCTTTAAATGTAAAAGAAAAAAAATTTAATCTACTATAACTATTTGTCTGAAAACGTTAAATGAAGAACATGAAAATAAGTTAAATAAGAAACTTACTTGTATCCCAATCATCAACATTTATAGGTTGATTACTTCCACCAAGCCGGACTTCAGCATCAGACCTTCGCGCTGATTCAGACAATTCCTCTCGAATTTCTTGTCTTCTTCTGGCAGTACTTGCTTTGCTTGATTCCTTCTCCTTCATATAAGTTCGAAATTAGATCCTAACCTCTGAAGGAACTCGAGCACATACTGCAACTTCACATTTTATTCCAGCAAGATGTTGTTTGAATCGGTAGACCCCGCCAGAGACGACCCGGTTTCAATATTTGCATTGTACCTTTCTTTGGCCCATGTCCACCGGTGTGCAATGACCCCAAGCAGGATCAGCGCTAGGAGGATTCCCAAATGACCGCTCAGCAGCACCTTGAAATGCCATTCCTTCACAGCACAAGAAGATGAGAGATCGCGGAGCTTGTAGTAGACTAGAAGTGACCTCGTGGGAGAGATGGAGAGAGAATTCTATGATCGAGAGAGTAGGAGAGAGAGCAAGAATGTTAGGAGGCTCAAAGGAAATTTGTGGAGCCTTAGGAGGGCCTTGGGGGGGTTTAAATAGACCCCCAAGGCCCAAACTAACCGTTGTTGGCCGTTTGGGAACGGCCAACAACGGCTAGGTTGACCCCCAATGGCTAGTCAAACTAGCCGTTGGGGGCCGGGTCGGGCCGACCCGGCCCGATCCGAATCCTAGACTCGGCCAAGTTACTCGGGATCGGCACGGACGGCCCAAAACCGGTCCGAGTCGGCCGATCCGTGCCGATCTGAGCCGAGTTTTTAAACCTTGCAGTAAACATCAACACAGGAGATGGTTCTCAAAGAAGGCGTCGTAGGGCCACTTCACCTTGCATTGGGGCACAGGGCACTTCCACAAAATGAAGATTGTTAGCTGTTGTTTTAAGGATAGGGAAGTGGAGATTTTATTTCAACTTGAGTAGTCTTAGTTTTTTTGTGAGAAAGCTGTTGTAGTGGCTGTTTTTCATTTTTTTTAGTTTCTATGTAATTTTCATGGTCGAGGAACCTCTCCTCACCATTTGATTGTATTGCCACTGTTTATTTAATATAAAATTGGTGATAAGATCCACAATTTCTTTTTTAAAAAAAAAGTTTTACAATCCATTTGAAGAAAAAAAAAAGAACATGGCGAAAGAGCATAAGTCCAACATTTTATACTATAAATGCTACACACAATAGCTAATGGATGCAACCATGGAATATGTATATACATAGAACCTTTACAAACATATAATTACGACTTTTATTACTTGGTTCAATGAAGCCTTGATATTCATTGAATGGGAATGCATGTGAAAAAGCTACCATCCAACAGTTCAATGAAGCCTTAATATTCATTGAATGGGAATGTATGTGAAAAAGCTACCATCCAACAACTGTTATATGTCATTTCCCCACAAAAAGAAGCAGAGGCTGTTGCATTCAATATTTAGAGTGATTAAGGAGACAAACTCGACTCTGAGGCAGCTCATGAAGACAGACACCAGCTAGCAACTTGAGAATACAATAGACCTCCTTCCTTGGTCTCTACAGTCAGGTTCAACAATGTTGGCTAGACTGGCAGAACGAAAAATTAGAGTTCTAAGCACATCTCCTTTCTGGATATGAAGTGGACCTTCGGGTAAATATATTTAGCTATATACTATACACCTTATTTCTAGCGTATTGACAAATTGTGCACTTAAACAAGGAGATCAATTCCATGTGGCACATCTCCAGCAAATCACCCACTAAAATGTGAGTACATAACAACTCAGAACAAAAACAGTATTTACTGAGATGAGGGAGGAATAATAATCCAAGTTAATAGGACCACAGATAAAGAATCCAATGAATTTATGATTTTGCATTAGAAAGTAAGATTTTATACTTGCGCAAGGAAGTTTAAGGCATACCATTCCAACAAGAACATCACGGAACAGAGAAAAACCTTTCCTTGATGTGACATAATTTACAACTTTGCAGGACCATGGAAGTTCAGGTTTTATCAAGATGGCAATCACCTCTAACAAGATATGCTGATATTTTAACTGATCCCTGAATAGAAAAACAACAAATTGTTACTTGCACTGAAAGAATTAAGATGGTTAACAACACTAAGGTACTCATAAACAAGCTGTACATGTATTTTTCTTAAAAGCTCCCTGTATACTCAACAAAACTATAGAGCATGGATAGGAGTGGAGCTCCAGCCTCAGTCGCTTGCCCAGCCACCAGAGCCAACTGATTCCCCTGGGGAGGGGTCGTTCCAGTTGCCTTCCTCAGCTTGGGTTGAAGGACTTGCCCTTCCCAGCTGCGCTTACACTCTTATGTAGAAGTTCTAATCAGGCTCCACCAAGGGAGTAAACAAAACTACGGATCTCAGCCAGTAAGTGGCATGGAAATCAGAATCGGCCGATCCCGATCCGGCCAGAATCTGCCGATCCCCGGCGATTCTGGCCTATTTTAGCAAGAATCGGCCGATCCGATCCCAATACGGATCGGGGTTGACGGGTCCCGATCTGGCCTCCCGATCCGTGCCAGAATTCCTTGGTAAGTGGAAGGGAAGGTACTTGAATGGGGTGGAGAGCCAGAAGCTATCAGGTGCCTCCTGATGGGCGAGTTGGCAGGAAGCAGGGCATGGATGATCACAAACTGTCTGCAATGGGGATCCTTACCATATGCTCAGGAGAGAAGGAAGCAAGGTTTCGCGGTCAATCCCAGTCATCCATCTGGCCTGTTGGGAGGCAAGTGATACAGTTCCTAGACCCAAACAGATGGATTGAGGCAGGAGCTGTTGAGAGTCCCTCTGCCCTTATTTGATTGTGAGCTGATCAGTAGCCTTCTGGTTCATTTTGTGACCATCAATAGAGTAGTCGAGTAGTTTGCCAACAGGGCTCTGTTCTAGAGATGGAGGTGGACATGTATGTCTGCAGCACTCAGCACAGTGCCTTCTGTGATAGAGTTAACTGTTAGGGGATATCTGTGATGTTGAAAAGCCTGGGTGTGCAAGGTAAGATGGGTGATACCTAGGGCTATGGTTTCTGGGTGGAGGCCACTCAGAAGGCTGAAGACACCTATGGCCAAATGGACAATTCAAACTTTGCACTGCCCAAATCTTACCTTAAGTCTGCTAAATGGATCTTACAAAATCATTGCTAGAATTCTTGCCTTGAGATTGAGCATATTGTTAAACCAAATTGTGCAGCCCAATAAGTCAACATTCATACAGGGAAGAAAGCTTAAAGATATTTTCTTTTGGCTCATGAAATGTTGCATTCAAAAGTGACAAAAATAGGAGTTGTTTGTAAGTTGGACTTCAACAAAGCTTATGATAGGGTGCCATGGAATTGCTTATGTAGTGTATTGGAGGCTTCTCATTTTCCTGTACAGTGGATAAAAGTGGTAAAAATTTGTCTCCACGCTTAAGTTTTCCATCATAATAAACAGCAATGTTTATGGATACTTCTCCAGCACTAGAAGCCTTAGACAGGGCGATCCTTTATCACCATTGCCTTTTGTTATT
Source organism: Zantedeschia hybrid cultivar (assembly GCA_030544215.1). Classification (NCBI taxonomy): domain Eukaryota; kingdom Viridiplantae; phylum Streptophyta; class Magnoliopsida; order Alismatales; family Araceae; genus Zantedeschia; species Zantedeschia hybrid cultivar. The sequence continues at coordinate 79,309,352 of JARZZO010000005.1, read as the reverse complement.
GTAGCAAATATTCTGAGCAGGATGTGTACCAAAGCAGAGAGCAATGGTTGGATCGAAGGTGTTCAGATTAGCAGAGGACAGGTTGGGATTTCACATCTACAATTTGCAGATGACACGATGCTATTTTTTAAAGGTGATATGGTAAATGTGATCATTTACCATATCATTCATTCTTAGAAGCTTTGAAGCTTGTTCTGGTCTAAAGATCAATTATGACAAGAGTTCTATTTTTGCTGTTAACATGACTGAAAAAATGTGCACGCAAATAGCTTCTGTTTCGGGGTGCAATGTGGAGAAGTTGCCTATTAACTACTTGGGTCTGCCATTACATGATCGGAAGCTTAAATTGGCCAATTGGGAACCACTCATCTAAAAGATTCAAAAGAGGTTATCAGCCTGGAAGGCAACGAATTTTCTTCTGGAGGCAGAATCACATTGTTGAACTCAGTTATCACTAGCTTGCCGCAACATCATTTAGCTGTGTTCTTGATTCCTACAGCAATGTGTAAGCATATTGATCAGATTAGAAGAAAGCTTCTGTGGGGAGGTTTTAACACTGAAAAGAAGTATATTCCTTTGGTGAAATGGAGTAGGGTATGTGCACCAAAATCTAAAGGTAGTTTGGGTGTTAAGAATCTGAGAATTGTAAACATGGCAATGTTGGGTAAGTGGTTATAGGAATTGCTAGAAATCTATGGCAGCCTTTGGAAACATGTGATCAGTTCAAAACACTATCAGCAACACCATAAATTCTATGTGATTGTCACCACTTTGGTCAGACATTCTCAAGGCTGGTAGGTATATTGAGAAACATATTGCTTACAAAGTAGGAAATGGGAACTGTATTTTATTTTGGAGAGACAGATGGCTGGGGGATTCTTTTTTCAAGGAAACTTTTCCAAAAATCCATGTATTGGTAGTTAATAAATGGTCTTATGTAAAGGATTGCTATAGTCAACAGATGGGAGTCATGCAATGGTCTGTGCAGTTGTGCAGAAATCTGATGAATGAAGAAATTGAGGAGTATGCTGCATTAATGCGCCTGCTATATTCAATATATATTGATACGAGGGTACCAGACAAGCTTTGTTGGGGAAGAATTAATGGGAAGTCTTCTGTGAAATCATATTACACATTGTTTGAAGGTGATCTTCATAATTATATGAAGTATGATGAGGTGCGGAAGGTTAAATCTCCTATCAAAGTGAGGGCTTTTATGTGGCTCATGTATGAAAGAAGAATCATGACAAAGATACATAGAAGTAAGTGGTGCCAAGATGATGATGCCATATGTGCCTTATGTGGACTGGATCATGAGGATGTGGATCACCTTTTGGTGTGCTGCCCAGTTAGTCAAGCTGTATGGAGATCTGGGGCACTCATGCACTTCCAACCTGATTTCACTTCAGTTAACTACATGTGGTTATTCTTCAAACGTCTTCGGGCATGCTCAATGCAACGAGACACAAGGGAAGTCACGTGATATGCTGGAGTATTTGGCGAGAAAGGAATAACACTATTTCTGGGAAAGTAAAATTTACATTGAGAACATCTCTCTTAAGGCTTTATCATGCTTATATAATTGATGTCATCATATTTTGGGGCTATCAGCTCAAACCTGGGCGTAAGTGTTTAAGTAGATTAAGTCCATAATTTCTTTCATTTTTTTTGGTTAATTTTGGATAGGAACCTGTCTTTTTCCCCCGATTGTACTTTCTCTGTTTATTATTGATAAAATTGGTGGTACAATCCACTTTACTCTCAGCCCAGGGTCAATGGCTAGGGCCCTTGCGGTTCATCAACCAGCCCTCTACTTACTAAACACATGGCACCATCCACACTCAAAAGAACTAATTTTCGTTAAGTGATTAAGCAGAAGTGCTAGCTGTAACAAGGTTTTGGATTGTCATATCATATGGCAAAGGTGCATTAACTTATAGCAAGGATCATCTAACTGGTGTCTGTGTGTGTGCGGGTGTGTGTTTTTTTCTTCTTCTTCTTTTCTTTTTTTTTTCTTTTTTGTGTGTGTGTGTGTGTGTGTGGGGGGGGGGGGGGGGGTTGCTTATGGCATTTCAAAGTCTCAAAAGGTGAGATGCAGCATAATAATAATCAAATTTAGATTTATCTCCAGTCACATAGTAGAGAAGAACTTAATTAGTAGGCCAAACTTTTTTTAAGATGATGGAACATCACCATCAGATTGTCCTTATTATTCCAATTAGCTGCATGGATAATAACCCACACTTTTACTTAAAAGTCAAACTAATTATAAAACCACAAAAGTTACTCTCTTTTTTTCCAACCTAGGATCATGGGAATGACTAGACCAAGGTTCGCTGTCTCACTGATCTGTACCCAATAGTACCTTCCCAGACACGAGTCAGTACTGATCTGACTGGGTCCGACTCCCACAAGTCGCATGAGTCAGGCCAATTCAGGCTATTGAGTTTGTTAACGGCAATGAGTTTAAGCCACGTTTAAGAGAAACGCACCCCAGTTATTGATATAAAAATATAAATTTACTTACCAAATAAAAAAAACTAAATTTAAAACAACTCATTATGCATCTATGAGCATGGATTGCAGGATCGGCAGGTCCCGACCCAATTTTAGGGGGAAATCACTATTAGTACCACCCCCCTTCTCCCCCGATTTTTCTTTTTTTTAAAAAAAGGATGGGATAGGCTTGTATTGAGCCGTATCGGGGCCGGATCCCCCCCTTAAAAGGGGATCGGGAGCCAGCAGTATTTGCTGCTACTGTTCTGCTGCTGCTCCCCCTCCCCCACCCAGTCTCCCCTACGCCGACCAGCCGCCGCCGCCATCCTCCTCTCTCTCTCTCTCTCTCTCTCTCTCTGACCGAAAGAGTGGGGTTTCACCCCATTACCACCGGCCGGCAACCGCCGCTCTTGCCGTCACCGCCACCATCGACGTCATATTTCTTTGTCGAATCCCGATCCGGATTAAGGTATATTTCGATCCCAAAATTTTTAAAATTCTCAAAAAATTAAAAATTACTTATGGTAGTGTAGATTTATTAATATTTAGCTTAGAATTTTTTTTAACATGTTGATTAGAGAAAATTCCTAAAATTAACCCTAATTAGGAGTTAAAATTTGAGATTTTTATATGATCAGTATAATTAAGATTCAATTGAGTGTGTCAAACACTCCATTGAGCTTATTAGAACTTAATTACACATATTTGTGGATTAATTACACATCATTAGGATTAATTTCTCAAAATTAACTTTAATTAGGGTTAAAAATTAAAACTTTTTTAGGATTAGTGTAACTAGGGTTCAACTGAGTGTGTCAAACACTCAATTAAACTTATTAGAACCTGATTGTATAATTTTGTGCATTAATTGCACGTCATTAGCACTATTTTTTTAATATTAACCCTAATTAGGGGTTAAAAATGAGGATTGGTGTAATTAGGATTCAAACACTCAGATAGACTTATAAAATCTAATTGCATAGATTTGTACATTAATTGCACGTCATTAGTACTAATTACCAACAATTGACCCTAATTAAAAGTTAAAAATTAAGACTTATATGATTAGTATAATTAAGAATCAATTGAGTGTGCCAAACACTCAATTGAACTTATTAGAACCTGATTGCATATATTTGTACACTAATTACACATCATTAACACTAATTATCCACAATTAACCCTAATTAAGGATTAAAATTGAGACTTTTATATGATTAGTATAATTAAGATTCAACTGAGTATGTCAAACACTCAATTGAACTTATTAGAACCGGATTATATAAATTTGTACGTTAATTGCATTGATTAGTGCTACTTAAACCTATTTGTGTCTTTTTATATTACGTGGGAATATGGTAGAGTAAGGACATCATGAACAGAAGGTGGAGCAGCAAGGTGGTGATCTTGGTTAGCAGCATTGCACACTATTGGACGCTAAGAGGATGGTCAAATACAAGTGATGTAGAAAGGAGATGGGTGGACACATGTATCGCTTAAAAAATCGTATTGCTGGCATAGCAAAAGACATCAGCAGATGTGAGTCAGTTCCACTAAACTTGAAGAGGAAACCGAAGGCTTACACACTGTAAAAAAGTCCAAAAAGATTTTATCGGCTCAACAATAAATGGATCTACAAGATGAGATATCAGGGTGTCAGAAACAGAAGGATTACAGTCTGTCCGTTTAGCGGCCGATCATGATGATGAAGAGGATCCAGATGACCCTGATCCAGAGTACACTAGAGTTGTTCGTGTCAGTCTGTATAGAAACAGAGAAGATGAGGACTAGCAAAGAGGCATAGGATCATCAGGTGGATTTGTGCCTACCAGTTCTCAATCTGAGACATCCCTTCCTAAGGGTTCTTCTATTGGCGGGGCTGCTACTGCTGTGTTGGGTTGTGGACTGACGTCAGATGTGGCACGGGATCCTATAGACCAATTTTTGTACAGATCAAGGTCAAACAGACAGCTTGTAATCAAGCAAACTTTGAAAGGAGTAAGGGTCTTAGCAAAAAATGCCTTGAAAAGAATTGTGAAATGATTTTTGCATATACGTATACTAGCACATGCAGCATCCAGCCTATATTTTCAGACCATGGTAGATGCAATTGTAGATGCTGGGTATGGTTTAAAGGTCCCCACACCTCGCTTCATTTATGATGTTGGCCTCGAGGAAGAGTACAATGAGTTGAAGGCATGAGTAGAGAACTTCCAAAATGTGTAGAAGGAGCGTACTTGTACCATCATGTGTGATGATTGGACATGGACGACAAGAAGATCCATGATTAATTTCATTGTCTATTGCAACGAAGCACCATTTTTTTGAAGTATGTGGATGCCTCCAACAAGATAAAAAATGTTAATTATTTGTACATACTCATGGATGAGGAGGTGCAGGAAATTGGTGAAGATAATGTATGCAGGTGGTCACTGACAATGAAGCAAGCTACAAAGGAGCTGGCAAATTGTTGATGCAAAAGAAGAAGCATTTGGACTGAGTGCCTTATGTAGCACATTTTATTAACTTGATGATGGAGGACATAGACATAGACCCTTTTATTGCTAAGGTGGTAGAGCAGGCTTAGATGATCACCGGATTTATTTATAGTCACAATAAGATTTAGCATACGATGAGAGAGCATATAGGTGGACGAGATCTCTTTCGTGCTAGCCTTACTATATTTGCATCCAACTTTATCTCTTTAAAGAGCCTGATGAAGTACAAGCATTAGTTAGTCCAGTTAGTCCACTCTGACGATTTTTTGGCACATATAGGGACATTAAGGGCCAATGCTAGGGATGTTGTCGTGGCAATGTAAATATTGGTTAGGAAAGAAAACTTCTTAGGATAAAGTTTCTCGCTACCTAAAAGTGGTCGAGTCCCTGGTATATATTCTGAAGTTGGTTGACAGAGATGATAAAAATGATATAGGATATCTGTATGAGGCAATAGTAGAGCAAAGGAGCACTTAAAGGCAAACTATCCTACAGCTTTTGAGAAATGGTAGAGGATCATCGATGATAGATGGGAATCAACTTTCCATCATGATCTCCGTACTGCTTGTTAGTTCTATTTATTTTCTAGTTAATTTTATTTGATTAATGTTAATGACATTTATTTTGATAACTAATGAACCTTAATTTAAATACAATATATTTTTGTCAACCTAAGATATCAATATGATGTGAACGTGCACAATGATGGAGAGGTTCTTCGAGGCACGACCAAAAAGATAGATGCCTTAACAGAGGTAACATACGAAGTAGGAGTTTATAGAGATCCAGTCTTCTATCAATAACTTATATCATTTACTAATCTTTTATAGATAGAGAGATTTAAATTGAAGATTAACATTTATGGAGATGAGGACGTCAAGATTGCAGTAATGAGTACAACTCTAGATTAATTATATAATAATTAGTCTTCAATTTAATTAGTTATTAATATTATCTTCTTCTTTCTTTTGCAACAACTAAATGGTAGATCCAGATTAATTATAGACGAGCTGCCACAAATCCTTTAACATATATTGCAGTAAGGGTACTCAGTCAAACTACTTCTTCCAACCAGTGTGAAAGAAACTAGAGAACATTCAGTCTCATTCACACAAAGAATCGTAATAGATTGGGTGTTTCTAGGTTGGAGAAGTTGGTGTATTGTCACTAGACTCGCTACAATATGCGCCTAAAGATCAGACAGATTTAGGAAAAATATAGGCTTGAACGAAAGAGATTCATGGAGTTTGTTGTGATGCATGCAGGAGACCATGCATGCTTCTTTTATTTTGTCTTTATTAGGACCATTTATGGTCCATTATGTTTTTTATATTTTCTAGGAGTTATAAAAATGTGAATAAGGGAGGGGAAGTCCTAGAGTCAGATGGAAAGCCCATGGATCAGGAGTTACAAATCTCATTATTTAAATGTATGTTGTTTCAAAATAGAAAGGTAGAGATGAAAGAATTGAGAAAAGAAAACTACATGAATTGCCGTGACTGGTTCTCTATGAGAGAGAGCCCCAACCCCCCCCCCCCCTTCCTTGGGGTGACGCCAAGGCCCTCCATATCCCTGGTGCGACGCCGGGCAATTTAACCATCCTCTGGCGCAAGGCCAAGGCCATTCTCCCATTCCCCCCTCTTTTCCTTTGTCCCGCATCAAATTTGGTAGCAAAGCCTACCTCGATCCCCCACTGCGCCGCCACTCCGTCGCCGCCCCTGTTGACGGCTCCAACAGTGTTGCTACTAGCCGTCGGCCCCACCATCGCAGCTCGCCGCCGTCGCTGCTGGCTTCCGCCGCCGCAGCCGTTGTCACCTCCACCTCCTCTTCAAGCCGCTGTTATCGTCGGACTCTGCTACCACCGGCAAAGTCGCCACCGGCCCCCGGCACCGCCACCGCCACTAGACTGGCATTTGCCCTGTTTATTTTGTTTTTGCTTTTGTGCACTTACCGGAGATTTGTAAAAATTGGGACATTATACCAACTCTCTCTCTCTCTCTCTCTCTCTCTCTCGGGAAAGTGCCCAAAAGCCAACTCTTCTTTGAGACATCTGTTATCCTCTTCGTCGGAATCCCAATAACCTTAGGCTTCAAGGCAAGAGCTTGGCCCTCCTTAGTATGTCACAAGGGTTTTCTGGAACCCCCCAAGGGAATGGATCAACCTCCACCATCTCACGCCACTAGAGTTCTATCTTACAATCACCCCCTCCCCCCCGGAGCTGATCCTACCACAAGCCACCTTATAAGAGCCCGAGAGCCATCCATAGTGGCAATCAAAGCCTTGGAGATGGCCTGCTTAGGCTTATAAATGTTGTGCAACCCTTGTCTAGAGGGTGCTAGGACTCGACACCCAATCTACTCCTATAGGATACTGGTGGTAGGATTCTTTGTCATCATTGGCAATGGGGTGGAGCACCACAGGGAGGTGGAGGAAGTGGTCAAGGAGGACGGTGTTGGGGCAAGGAGTTGCAACAAAGGATTGCTCCTCAGGGGCTGTTGTTAGAGGGGAGGCTCTCCTCTAGTGGGAAAGGCGGCTTAGAGGAGCATACTTCGGGGTCAATGGGACCCCTTTTATGGTCCCGGACTCTCTCTTGGAGAGATAGGTGCAAGATGCTGCAAAGGTTACCCAGGCCTCAAAGGTGTCCCTGTTGAGAAGAGGAGATGGAAGGCAAGGGAGTTTGGACAAAGAAGAAAGTAAAGAGCTCTTGGCTAAGGTTTGCAGGGTTATAAAGGATCAGGTAAGGGAGATGGCTAAGAAAGTGGAAGTTTCTTTTGAGGGTTAGATAAGAAGGTGCTGCAAATCTTCTTAAAGATTCAAAAAAAGGTGGCAGCTTGGGATGTTGAGAAGTAGGGCTGGCAAGTAGCCAAGCCGCTTGCAAGCCACTCGAGTTAGGCTCAATTTGAGCACAACTCGGCTCGACTTAATTGTCTAAATGAGCTGGGCCTAAGTCTGGGTCATAGCTTGTTTAAGCAAACGAGCCGAGTCAGAGCTCAGCCAAGCTCGGCTCGATTAGCTCATGAGCCGGATTGTATTAAAATAAATTAACATTTGTATAGTATCCACCCTACCAACTAAACAACTCAGTGAGTTATCTAGGCAATGCGAGCATTTTAAATGAATGTGGATTGGAAACAATATAGGTCTGCCAAGATTTTTTATGAACCCAATGTGGGACTAAAGTTTCATGAAACCAACGTCCTACACAGGCGGGAGGGCAGGTCTACACTCTACATGCACGCGAGGGGGCTAGCTTCACTAGTCCCACATCAAATTCCATAACCCCTGCCCCCCAAAGTTTTTTACAGTTTGCCCCCTTGGTCCTTCTTCCCCGTGCTTTTGGGCTAACAGAATTAGCAGGTTCTAGGCCATAAAATTAAATGGGCTATTCAGCCTAAAATGAATGGTAACTGGCCAAATAATGGGCCATTTCAACCCCAATGAAATGGGTGTGAGCCAAATTAATTGGGTTTGGTCAACTCAAATGAGCTACACTTGGGCTTGGCTCAAGCTCAACTTTTTTTCACTCAAGTCGGAGCTCAAGCCTTGTTTCAAGCTTGCATTGAGGCTCGGGCTCGGCTTGAGCTCGAAATTTCTTTAGTTAGCCGACTTCAAGCTTGGAAAGCTCAACTCGACTAGGCTCATTGCCAGCCCTAGTGAGAAGTGTCAAGGGAGGGAAGTCAACCAATAGGGGGTAGAAGAAAAGAAAAAAAGGGGGGGAGGGAGGGGAGGGGGGAAGCTTTTCCCTCACGAGGATCATACCATGGAATTGGAGGGGGGGCAGGGGACTGTGGAAAGGAGAACAATAGGGTGGTGAGGGATTTTGTAAGGAGATGCAACAAGATATCATTTGTAGCCAAGAGTCTAAGTGCGAGACCAAGGGAGAGAAGGTTATAGGGAGGTTAGGGGTGGTAAACTAGGGAAGGACGTCGCATCTCCCACAGCGGGTAAATCGGGCATGGTCATGGTTCTCTATAATGAGCTTGGGACTTCTTTGGGATCTATAGCCAATAGGCTAGGGCTGATAAGACCCTACCGAAGGAACTTTTCTCCTTCCACCGGCAGGCTAGCGACCATGATGTCTCAATAGGGACTTCAATGATGTTGTGTCTCTTGAGAAATGCAACATATGCTTGTATCACTCAGTGGAGATGAAAGACTTTTGGGACTTCATTGAAGAGGCCACCCTTATTGATGTAACCACAGCTCATGCAGTATTCACTTGGTCCAACTTCAGGGGAACCCTTCCCTCTCCATGTTGAACAAATTCTTGGTGTTCGTTGACTGGGAGGACGACTTCCCTCGTCTGCGAGCTGAGTGCATGTCAAAAATGGCTTCTGACCATAAGCTAATTCTTATCGGAACTTGTCACAAGTCCTTCAGGATGCCAATATTCAAAATGGAGAGATTTTGGCCAATGGAGGATGGCTTTGCTGAACTGGTCAATGAGGTATGGAATGATTCGAAGCAAGGATCCAATCTATGTTATCAAAGTGGTCAAGGCGACAGCCTATGCGATGAGGCGAGGCAAGGCAGTGACTTAGCGCCTCATTTCTGCCCAGGTTGCCTAGGCAATCACTGGAAACAGCTAGATCAAGAAGGTGATCGCCTCAGCCTGCCTTTCATGCTTTGGCCCGCCTTGCACACCTTAGCAAGCTATGGCCCTGGCCCATTTGGGTGTCTGGCCCGCTTCCCCAACCGCCTAGCTCGTTTGGTCCAGAATATAAAGGACCCCATTCCCCAATTCACATCCACTTCGATCCCATTACCACCCTAGCCGTTCCTCCTCCTCTCCCGTGCTCAAAGGTGTCTCCAGTGGCTAAGCTTGGTGACCTCAGCGAGTCCTGCGAAGCCCCACGATGAGGATGACTGCGAAACATGGTAGCTTCAACGACCTCAACAGGCCCTGTGATGCCTGACAACAAGGATGACCTCAAAGCCCGGCCTCTTCGATGACCCTCCGGCACGGTCTCTTCCACACGAGGTAAGCTGTCTCTATCTCTCTCTGAAGGCACAGAGGGCTCGGAGCCCTGTAACTTCAAGATGAAGAAGGCTCTCAGCCCCTCCCCCCCTCTCTCTCCATACAACTTCTCTATCTCTATCTCTCTCTGTCTGAAGTTACAGAGGGCTTGAAGCTGTCTCTCTGTATCTCTCTCTTAAACACACACAGAGTCTCCCTCTCTCTCAGTTTGTCACTCTCTGCATCTCTTACTTAGCATGAATTTGTTTATTTATGGTGTGTTTATTTAGCAGTTATTTGATAACTTTCATCTATTGTGTGTTTATTTAACATCAAAATCTGTATGAATTTATTGATCACATCTTTGATTTGATTAAATTTTGTTCCAATTTTGTAGATTTTAAAGTCATTTGGTTATGTTTGAGTAGAGGAATAAGTCATTTTGTATGATTTTTATATGTGGCTTTGACATATTTAAGAGTATATGTGAATAACTGAATTTTTACATTTTTTAATATAATGTCGCCTGAAATGCCTAGGCCATTGCCTAGGTGTTTGAGGCTGAGGTGACCCCTCAGTCGACTCGGTCGCCTCACGCCTCTAACTACATGGTATTCACTTTAAAAAAAAAAACTTCTTTCACAGTTTGACGAGATTATTTCATTAAGACTTTAGCCATGGAATCAATAATATGTTTTGCATCACCACAGACTCATTTCTTCATCAAACTCTCCAGTCAGCAGTTCCCACACTGCAGGGTATCATTTTCCTTTTCATATTGTCATGGAACTCATGGAAGACAACGTGATATGTCAAAAAAAAAAAAATCAAGAAAAACTTAAAAAAAATAGATGTGCATGCAACCTGGTAGAAAAGAAATAGATCTATAACATAATGCATAGCATAAACATCTAGAGGTATCAATCAAGGGGACAATAAACATATTTGTGCATAAGCTGTAAGGTATGTGCCAAATGCGTTGGCCAAAGAATGGTCCACTGAGAAATATAGAAGCAAATTTACAAGTTTCAGTACAAACTCTAGAATACGTATAATAAAAAATGGAAGACTAATGACACACCTATTTTGATGAACTGCTTGGAGACAACAAAATGCCAACTGTTCGACTCTATTATCCACAATTGCACGTTTTGAAGGATAGTCAACACCGGAAAAGAGGCTCACAATATCACCTACACCATCAAATAATGATAATAATGATAATAGAGGTTAGGGCCATGAAAACTAAATTCCATTGCATTCATTAATAGAGAAACCGTTAATGCTCTTCAAATAGGTCACCAATGAACCAATTTCAAAATCTGTCTTGTTATTCAGCATATCACTGAAGACTAACTAGATTATACCAGCAACAAACAAGGAAAGTGTTGCTCAGAGTCTTCAAATTACAGCTTTTTTCCTCATCTGCTCTTCCACTTACGCTCAAGTTTCATAACTTGCAAGCAAGGGCTTGCATATGGGTCTAACACACAAAAAAATTGATTTCTGACTCTGAGGTACCATTTGTAGACCAAGAAACTCATCCAAATTTGTTAGGTCAATCACCTAGTAATGCATTTAGCCTCTAGGGCTTGATCCAGAAATATAGTAAACTTGATGAGTTGGCACAAGTCATACAAAACAACCATGATGCTGAAACAGAAGCTGTAGCCGCCAACCAGCCAACTTCTTTTGAAAGTGGATATGCTTTGTGCCTTTGTAGCATATATAAAAGAAAAGATGTAAGAGAGATAGTAAAAAAAGAAATACAGGAAAAATGTTGCAATCGTCTACTCATTATGCTGGTGCATCTAAAGGTTTCACTGTTCTCCACCCAGACAAGCCATTAGAGAACAATCAGATTATTGTTCTTCCAGCCCTCTTCCATATATGCCCCCTTCAAAAAATCAACTCTCCTTGCTCCTTAAAAAACTGAAGAATCCATTTAATTTCCATAAAGTCCCCTACTCTGAAGACGTGCCCAGCTGTACAACCTTTTTTTAGCAAAAGAGACCACTGTTTTTTTGCACCTATCCATTGAACTTTCAAATTTCTAACTTACAATGGCTCAAAGCTAACTCTAGCGGTTCTCTAGTCAACCTTACTCATGATATAATGAAAAACTAACATGAGATATATTTTTGGGACAGCCTTCTTCTATACTACCTTTCACAGCACTGTAGGTCCATAAACTTTGCCTCAGGAAGATTAGGCCTCTGTTCAACACCCATGAGTGCCATGAAGATGAGAAGGTACTTGGATCCTGCATACCCAAGGGTTATGCCAGCTCTGCCAAGCCCTTAAGTTGAAAAAATAAATAAAAATAAAAAAATCATAAGCCCCACCTTTTTTGTTTACCTCTCCCTACATCCTACCTACCTGATAAGCAAGACAAAAGAAAGGCAGTTCAAAGAAAAGGGGCATAGCTTGGTCATTCTCACCTTATTTTTATTTCATGCTCTCACCTAAGGAAGATGATCACTGGTAAGTCATCTTGTTATGGAGCCAAACTTGTTTTAGTCAATGCACTAATTTTCTAATCATTTTTTCATGTTTTGATAGGATGACAGGAAAAAAAAGATTTCATGGCAGTTAGGGCATTCATTTTATGCTAAAAGTGCCAGAGAAAAGCTTCACTATTCTTGCCAAATAATCAGAAGGTTCAGAGCGGGCTCAGATACTCATTTAATACTAGAGGTATCCATCCAAACAGTTGATGGATGGTCAGTGGGAGCTGCCGTAGGAAATTCAGATGCTTCTCCACATTCTTCAGAAGCTTAGGGACAGAGGGATTCCATATCCTAGAGTTTCTTTTGCTACAGTTTGGGATCTGTGCCAGTTTATCATCATGATATAACAATCCACTTCCCTTGATGTGGGCCTATTTCTTTCCCTTTCCTCCCTTTCTTGATGGGATGAGGAATAGTCCCTCCCCATGGTTCTGAATCTTCTGATTGTTATTTGTTATATATTTTCTTAATAAATAGCGACATTTGTTATTTTTCCAGAAAAAGGTGTGAATTGTACCACTAATTTTATTGATTCATAAAAAGCAGTAGAGTCAATACTTTATAGGAGACATTTGTGATTTTTCACCTAGAAAAGGAGTTCAGTCCAGTATCTTCTATGACTACATCAGTTCCTTTCATTCAGTACTTATAGAGCCATAGAGGTACATATTAGAGCATCAATATCATCCCTTCTTTCATGTTTAGAAGGAATTTATACAATGTTCACTGACTTGGTGATCTGGATCAGATCAGGTCCTGCCAAATATGAGTCAGAACTGATCCAACTCAGGCCGACTCGTACGAGTCACACAAGTCAGGTCGTTTCAGTTTTATTTTTTGTTTTTTTCCAAATTCTTTAATTTTATGAATAATTACAAGATGGAAGAACTTTTAATTCCAGTGGTTTGTTAATGACAATGATATTAAGTCAATTTTAGATTTACCCTATTAATCAACATAAAAGTGTAAATTACCTATTAGATTGGAGAAAAAAGTCCAATTATTAACCAATTGAAGCAAAAATAGTCCAATTACTTATCAAATTAGAAAAAAAGTCTACTTAATAAGATACAAGTCACATTGAGTAGGCTCGAGCCGGATCCAGGGATGGCAGTACCGGTACCGGTACCCGTATCGGTGGGTACCGGTACCGGTACGTACCGGCCGGTACCGGCCCAGTATCGGCCGATACCCTTTACAGGTATCGGGTACCGGTATCGGCCGGTACTGCCATCCATGGCCGGATCGCAGCATATCACACAAGTCGACATGATTCACATACATCGGCGGTCTGAGTCGCATCAAATTGGCTCGAGTCAGATGCGACTCCACGAGTCAAACTATCCTAACAACCCGGATTCGTCCAGATATGAATCGACTCATATTGAGTCAGCCCGATCCGGTACAATACGGCAAACCATGCTTGTGCGCATAAATAATGAAGAACACCCATTTCTCAAAAAATAAGAGAAGGAAAAGATTGTTACAAATTGCAAAAGAGATGATTGCCAGACTGTACTACTTCGGCTGATGTACAGAGGTGGTAGTCATATACCCATACTCTGCCCCCAAAAAAAATTTAAGGGATGAATTTAAAGAGATAAATTATTTGGAGATGAAAATCGTAATTAAAGCAATGCTAGTCTCCTCTGAATAAAAGGGACTGCCATTAGCGGAAATTGACATTCGAATGACCAGAAAGTCCTAGGAGATGGTTCACAAACCACAAAAACACTGTAACTGAGGAAATAATGATATATTCATTCATCATCATTAATAAGCAATACAAAGAAAGAAAATCAAGAGTTAAGAGACTGGAAATGTAAAACACTGAAAGGAGGTAGGTTGCAAGGAACAATTATCCCAGCCAAGTCAAAACAGAAAAATGTGGGAGGAAATGGATAGCCAAGTTGTACACCAGTTATTCTGACTTACCACTTTCCTGAAAAAACTGAAGCAACAGTCTACAAGTCTCCACAAGTGCTGTAAAATCAACTTTATTGCTTCCATTGAAGAAAAAGAGTAATTGGCGAAGAAACTCTGAATCGGGACCAAAACAATGCCTGTTCAAAAGAGAAAAATAAAACACATTTGATAGCTTCTAGAATGTACTTAGCAATTTGTCGATCACAAGGGCCTTTTTCTTCATGATTTTTCTCTCAAAGGGATGAAAAGTAAAGCATATAAATGTAATATAATCATAACATCAGGTTGATCTTAATCCACCTCATTCCATTTAGCTGCTACTAAATCCAAATATCCGGCAGTGAGAAACCTCAAGCAGAACCTAACAACTAGAACATACCTGTCAACCTTCTGGCAACGGTCCCCATAAGTGTTGCGGAACTGCTCTCGCAGCTTTGAACGTTCAACTTCCACAGCCTTCCTCCCTCTGAAGCATTTCTGCAGTCACAAGGAACTAAAGTTCTGCATTGCGATCTTGTGGATTAAGGAAAATGCTAATGGAATAGAAAGTTAATGGATTGTCAGCTATGTGATAGCCCCATGCAGAAAATGCTTTCACAGGCATAAGATTATGGATTGCATTGTATCTGTAATAATGCAGCCAGTAAGAAAAAAGGATCTTCAATGTTTTGTCTTACTTTATGGGGTTGGCAATTGAACATGTTGACCATCTGATTCTTTAGCTCATTACCAATCAAACTTCAAGATGGCTCATGAAATGTGGAGCTGCTTTCAAGGGCTGAAGGTCAGGTTGGGGAATAGCATAGCATCAAAGCACAGCTCCTACCTCTCATTCCTCAAGACATATACAGGAGCTTATGGAGAGAAGGAAATGACACAATCTTGCAGGGAAGTAGAGTTTATACTGAAAGCATTTGTATTAGTACATTATCCTTCCTATCTAGTTGGAGTAGGTATATCCTTAAAATGCCAGTGCAGAGGTGGTAGAAGGCTCTCAAAAGGTCTGTAACAGTCCTATTTCATTTCTTGCTTCAATAAGTTGCTAGTCGTAGAATTGGTGTACGAGTGGGATAGGAACTTCTCCTTTCCCACCCAACATAGTTGTTCAAGGCATGGTTTGCCGTATCGTACCTGATCGTGCCTTACTCATATGAGTCGACTCATATATGGGCGAGTCCGATCCTCTTGCACGCACCAAGTCGGACCCGATCGTACTGGCTCATACATGTATAATGGGTTGTTTTAAATTGAGTTTTTCTCATTTGACAAGTAAAACTACACATTTTATATCAATTAATATGATATACTTTTCTAAAATATGACTTAAACTCATTACTTTTGACAAATTTATTGGCTTCTCATGCGACTCATGCAAGTCGGACCGAGTCGGACCAATACGGATCAGTATTGTACCATATCTGGGAAGATATGATCTGATACGGATCAGCGATACGGTGAACCTTGGTCCAAGGCATCCACCTAGGCGATGCCTAGGCACTACCTAGGCAAAAGGACTTTTTTTCAAAGCCTAAGCAATTGAATGCTTTCTTGGGCCCTGAAAAAGCAGGCTTAGGTACTGCTTAGGCAGACGCACCTAGCAAGCTTAGGCAATGCCTAGGCCAGTAAATGGGTAGTTTAAACCAGGTCACATGGACTCAAACCTACTATTAGGGTTGTAGGGATGATTAGGCCATGATTCTCGATACCCCTTCAATTTGTCTTCTCAATCATTACCCCTTCACCTTGTCTTCTCAATCATTACCCCTTCACCTTGTCTTCCCCATCATTCCATCATCCCCCTCATCTTTTGCTGCGTTCCTCCTCAATGAACCAACCTTAGCATTGTCAAACAAGGCACTCCTACATGAACAAGAACAAGAAGATTCTCCTCTTGTTATGACCACAATGAGGCGACAAGACTCAGTTGCCAATGTCAACGAAACTTGGAACCCCCTATGGCCGTTAGCATCCTCTCAAATAACCCCGTTCAATGAGCTAGACAATGAAGTAAAATCCTTAGGGCATGTACGGCAAGTAAGAAAGGTTGAGTTTCTGTCTTCATCCGCTCACCTGATGTAACCTTCTAGGTTGTGTCTCCGCGTGGTTGGCTCCATGTCTATGAGTCTCTCCCTCTATGTTATTAAAGGCGGTCACCTCACTCGCCTAGGCAACAAAGTAGGCTGAGGTGAGCAAAAAATGCATCACCAAGCCTCATGTTCACCTCACTCACTTAGGCACTTACCAATGATGTATCTGACAAATGCTTGCTTCCTTTTAAATTATATAGCCTTTATTTTTTTTCTTATTATTAATTATTCCAAAGTAACTAATGTTTTTTTTAACAATATCCGATACCCTCTTTCTCTTACACGCAACTACATTTTCTTTTATTTTTGATGATTCCTAAGACCATCCACTACTTATGTGAGTGCTCTATACAAATTAGTCATTACATACTGTATTTTTAGATGTTTTCTTCATTTTCCTTATACTGTCATTTTCTTCCTTCATGGTGATTTATAAGAGAAAATACATTGCCTCAAATGCCCAGGTGATCGCCTAGGCATTTGAGACTGAGGCAAAGCCCTAGTCGCCTCATTCGCCTCTCATCTATGATTACATAGCTCTCCCTTCATCACCCCACCATGAAGGTGACTAGGCAAGCGTGTAATAGGTGCTTGGGGACCCCAAGTATGCCTTGCATTGCCTTACCACATTGACATCTATGCCACCCAGTTGCAGTAACTCTACTTATAATGTTATAGAATTGGTGGTGCTGTCCACAATTTTCTCCAAAAAAAAAGTATTACTTTCTGGTTAGCCTTTTTCTGTCCCAAGTACTACGAAAGTACATTGTGCAACATATACCTGAAAGGCTGAAACCAAATTGCAAAAACAGCACCCTATGCCATGAAGTGAGCAACAAACAAGACTGCAGGAAGGAGAAACCTGGACCTAGGGGATTTTATGGATTTAGAGCATGTTCTTGCAGATGTGCAAGGATTTACATAAATGCTAACTTTACAGCTATCCAAAAGACAAAGTTTGAATTCTAATGAACCCTGTTTCTAAGTAAGAAACCCCAAAGATTGAGGAACATTCACGGTGATGACCACTTTGACCAGCGATGGAGCTGGCGATTACCGCATAAGGCTCGTACTAGGGGAATCCCCTGCCCTGGGACTACTGGTGGCCGGTCAAAGCAATACATCATAGAGATGATGTGGGCATTTACCTGCAATCAGCAGCAGGCATTGATGTGAAGAGAGAAGAGGATGCCATGGTTGATGTGGTTATGAGGGAAATGGCGTGGAGGGAATAGAAGTTACAGGGAATTGAACTGTGTCAAGGCTATAGGAGATCTATCCACACTGCCTGGAGCACATGCGACAGGATCTGGGAATGCTAATGTTGTCCACATGTGGAGACTCTAAGCACAATCAACACATGCGCAAGTACTTAACAATTTATCAGGACCAGGGAAAAGGTCCCATGTTCTTCCTGGAATTGAGGGGAAAATGCAGAGAAGGATCGAGGTAAAATCCAAGGCTAGTGGCAGGAAAAGTGGCAATGAGAGAGGGCATATAATGCTAAGAAAGAATAACACTTCCGCAGCATGTGAAGAAGCATTTCCTAATTGCATTTTGTTGATCTGTAAATTACCCCAATAAGATAAGGACAATCCACATAAAATACAGAAGGATATCAGATGATGCAGATTGTGACTGAACTCGAGGATAAACCCGAAACCTCTCTATCTATGCTTTAATTTGTCTAGTAACATACATCCCTTGTTTTACCTTGTAAAATATATCAATGTTCACTGACCAACTTTTGAGCTTACTCCAAATTCGAAAAAATTTCAAATCACAAGTATGCCGTAATTTATATGCTTACAACTCATCTACTACTCTATTCTTTTTTTTTTTTACAGCATGGGTCTATGGACGTTGAGAGTTTATCTCAAACCTTCTTACTGGGGTTGGTTAACAGCACTCTTTTTTTTTCCTTTTTTTCCTTTTTTGAAACAGGATGGTACCTATCGGAAATCCCGGCAGAAGCTGAGGGCAGCTCCCAAGCCAGACACCCAAGTATACCAGACCAAGTCGGCAGAAGTTGGGGTCAGGTCCAGGGCCACCAGCACTCAATTTAAAATATATTAAAAAAAAACATAAAATTTCCATCAATTTGTGCTGATTTCCCTTGACCAGAAAGAAATCGTGCATGGACACGGTCTTGCATCATTTACGGTGTCAATATCGACACACAGCATTCCATTTCTTACTTTTAAAAGCATAAATTGTAACTTCCGAAAACACTACTCTTCGAAGGAAAAACTCGCCTAACTGAAACGCCCTCGTGCGAGTTGCAAACAACATCCTAACTAAACAACGCATCCTGCACGTCTCAAAGACGGCATTGACATTCCAATTTCAGAGTCTTCCGACCAATAAGTGCCTTACCTACAAAAAATTGATTCAGAGTTTGGAAAGCAACCAAAAAGCCTCACATAGGGCACTACCCCGATATACATAACGAACATTTCTGACTGACTCCGACCATTTTCACCAAATTTTCGGCGTCGGTTCCATGTGCTGGACGATCAAATAAAGCTCCCAAAGCCAAAACCCTAAAATGGCCCGTTAACAATCCAGAACAGACGCATTCATCTACAAGAAGCCTCCCAGACCGGCATACTTCGGCAGCAAGCAACTTCGCAATCCATCACAAAGGGAAACCCAAAGATCATCCACGCAACATGATTCAACAGCGCAGAAGATATGACCGGAGAGGGCGTACCTGGATCTTGAGCGCGGCAGAACTCTGCTGCCGCAGCCACAGGCGGCGCTGCCTCTCGCCCCGCGCCTGCTCCAGCACCACCTGGCGGTCCCTCTCCTTGGAGCTCCTCCCACCGAGGTCCACCCTCTTCCGCGTCGACGCGTCACCGGAGAAGAACATCGCGCCCTCCCCGCCCTCCCACCTCAAAACGTCCCTTCTTCTCCAATAAAGTAGCAGGAAATTGCTACACACACCGCCTCCGCTCGCAGCAGGGCGCGATCGAGGGCTCGCAGAAGGGGAATTCCCTCCCCTTCTGCTTCGATTTCTCGAGAAGCACTCGAGGCGAGGAAGCGGGAAAATTCGCCGGCGTCTCCCTTCGCCTCGCTACCACCGCGTGGCGCCTCCTGTTCTCTCTCTACTCTCCACCTGCGGCGAATAGAGAGAAAAGGGGGACGACCGCCCAACCGGAGAAAAGCCGGTTCGGCTCCGCTCTCGGCTTATTTATTGGTGCAGGTTGCCTTCAATAATAAAACACCTCTTTGAACACTGCAATGGAACAGCAAAACACAATGTCGGCTTGTGCTAAAATTATATATTATTACTAGGGCTTTTTATGATAACTCCTTAAGAAGTTTACATGTGTAAAAATCTCTTATATAATATATAATATAAAGAGAGTCTTCTAAATTTTCTTTATATCCTAAAATAAGTCTTAATTTGTAAGTGATGTGAATGACAGAAGATTAGACCGTAAAGAGATCTTTATGTATACAATGATTAACTTGAGACCTTTTGAATATACAAATTCTATAAGAAGTTTTTTACTTGATTATAAAAAATAATAATTATGTAGGCAATGATTATATAGAATATTTTTACATATAAATATTTGACAATAGTTTTTACGTACGACATTCTTTAGGGGCTATCACAAGACACCTTTATTATCTATATTATATATATAAAACAAAATTTCCTTATACCATATCTCAATTTCAGAATTCTCTACTTTCTATTTAAACTCTCTCTCTCTCTTTCTCCCTTCCCTATTAATATATTTGTCCCATATTAATTCTTTCTCTTTGCCCTCTCTCTCTCTAGACCCTCTCTTTCTCTCTCACGATCTCTCTCTCTCTCGGCCTTCTCTTTTTAATAAAAAATTCTGATATATTATCATAATAATAACAAAAAGTTCTTATATACTATATATATATATATACATATATATATAACTAATCTCTCTTTTATGTTATAACTAATTTTGTTGTTGTTGTTGTTGTTGTTATTATCTCTCTTTCTCCTCTTTCACATTTTTCTCTCTTCCTATTAATGTTTCTATCTCCTATTTTTTCTTTTCCCTGTTACTGTTGCAATATCTTGAGATAATAATAGTTAATTTCGACATTATTATTATTATTATTCAATAATAAATACTTTTGGTATTATTATTATTATTAATAAATTAATATCAAAATAGTAGTCTCATAGAATAATAATAACTAATTCTGATATTATTATTATTATTGAAAGTATTATTATTATTATTAACAAAAAACTTCTTATATACTATCTATATATAACCAATCTCTCTTTTATATTATTATTATTGTTGTTGTTGTTGCAATCCCTTAGAGTAATAATAACTATTGATATTATTATTATTATTATTAGGATACTCTCACGGGATAATAATAATTAATTTTGATATTATTATGAGTATTATTAATGAGACCAGTCTCTCTCTCACTTTTCTCACTCATATTATTATTATTGTTGTTGTTGTTGTTGTCATTGTTATTATTATAAATATTAAGACAGTCTCTTGAAATAATAATAATAAATTTTGATATTTATTATCATTATTGGGATAATCTCATGTGATGATAATAACTAATTTCATTATTAATGAGATCAGTCCCTCTCTCAATTTTTTTTTTTCAATCCATATTTCAACATGACATTTATTGGGATGATCTCATAGGATAATAATAATAACGTTCAATTCACTTTTTAGTTTTCTCTCTCAATTTATATTTCAATTCGATACAATAGTCTTGAATTTTTTATATTTACCAAACAACTAACCTAATATTCACATAAAATAAATTAATATTTTTGAACATATATTATTTTGTAATTATTTTATTCATTCCTTCGAAAAGAGTAAAAAATTAACCAACTTATATTAATTATAGTTATTTTATTCAAAGCTATTAATCTGCAGTGGATGGCGCCGGATTGCAACTAGTTACTATTATAATACTATCATGTTCGAGAATGTGAAGTTCATGACGTGCTGGCGCGAAGAGAAAAATCTATAACCACTGGTCTGGCCAAGTTATGGTGGCTAATGGCTCCAGACAGGTACCTATTTAGATAAGAGAATTTGTCAATTTACCAATAGAACATTTCGATAGCCTTGGCTTCATATCTTCCGGGGTGCGCTGCTGTAAAAACCTGAAAACATGGGAACACAAAAAACCTATCTTCATCAACGAATGAAATATAAATAGTGATACCATAACATTGTTTACACCTAATGGGATAGTTGATTGTTGCATCAGATAGTCGTATCAATATTAATTTTCATATTATTACTGATGCGGCAGAATCCGATTCGGCCCATAGAAGCAGGCCCAAACCCCACTGAGCCCAACAGCGGCAGTACCAGGCCCTCCGGGAGCCTTCGGCCCGTCAGCGGCCCAGTAGCCTTCGGCCCATAAGCGGCACCCTCGCTCCCGGCCCAACAGGCTTCAGCCCGTCAGCGGCCCACCAGCCTGCGGCCCGGGAGCAACGCGGTAGCCCAGGGACCGGCAGGTTTCGGCCCATCAGCGGCCCAACCCCCTTCGGCCCGGTAGCCGTGTCCGGCCCACTCCGGTGGCGGATCAGACGCTATGGCGGTTTGTCAGTAAGCCTCCTTTTAGTCCTATATCGGCTGCCACCGTTAACCATCCGCTACCCTCCGCTATAAGTATCCTGCTATTTGTAGCCAAGGGGGTGGTGGGAAAAACGGACGCCTCCCTAAGCTTCCGAAACCCCTTAAAGGACTCATGTCCGAATAGCTTTATAGCTACTCTTTCTTGCTTCCTGAATCGAATCTTCTTCAGAAGCTAACTTGACCGTCGGAGGGGGTTCCCCAGGACTGACGCCCGGGACTCCTGCTGACCGGTTCTTCTTCTTCTTTCCCTCCTGCAGGGGCTCGGTTCGAATCGTCGCCGACCTCCCCGAGTCGGTCTCGGCCGCCGACCTCGGACTCCTCCCCCTGGTCTCGACGCCGAACGCCGGCCGCCCCAAGCTAGGAGACTCGGTCTCGCGCTGAAGTAGCCTCCGGACTCGCTGTCCGAGGGCGATCCCGCCAGCTGCCCTGCGTCAGGAGCCTCGGCCTCGCGCTGAAGGTGGCTCCGGGCCCCCTGGTCGAAGAGCGAGCCGTCCCCCCGTCCGATCTCGGACTTTTCGGCTTCTGCTCCGACGCTCGTCGACCACTCGGCCGAGGGAAGCTCCTGCTCGCGCCGCGCCTTCGTCCGCCGAAGGAGCAGCGGCTCACTATCCAAGAGCAGCTTCGGCGGCGGATCGCGCCCCCCGCGGGCGAATCCATTTCATCCCGAGAAGACCCCGTCTTCGCCCCGACGCGGACCCCTGTCGGGTCCCCTCGTCACTGTTCGACCCGGACCAGCTCCGGATCCTCTTTTTTCCGGATCCCCGTTTGCGGGATCCGGTCGTGATAGATCCAGTCTACATCACGTGGCGCCGTCTGTGGGAAACCAACAAAACAAGTCATGTCTCAGCGACCTGTAACCCGACGATCCGGGCAGAGTGAAGCAGAAGCGCGGGAGGCCTCGGCACAGATGCCGCCTTCCGAAGGCGCGCCATCTGCCCCGCCGAACCCGCCTCTGCCGACCATCCCGGAGTCCTTCGGCTCGGAAGACCGAGTGGGGGTACTCCAGCAGCAAGTGGCCACGCTGGCCGCTGCCGTCACGTCCCTAGCGCCTCTTCAGGAGATGGTGTCCGCCATCGCCCAGCGCATGGGACTGACGGGGCAGCCTCCCCAGCAGGCGCCGCTCCCCCCACTCTACTCAGTACAAGACGCCCGGTTCCGACCGGTGCCTGCGCCAGCCTCTCTCTACGAGGCCGCGGCGGCGCGCAGCGAGCCCTCGGCATTACCTGCCCGAGCTCCCCGCGCCGATCATCCGACGGAGCAGGACTATGCTTCGTCGGAGTACCATCCGGCTCGGACCGGAGGGCCATCCGTCGCCACCTCGGCCGCCCCGGACCTGGACCAGCGGCTGACGGCGATGCGTAAGGAGATGCAGCAGATGGTGTCCCGGCCTCACGGGGCGCCCCTCGCCAGCAGCATCCTGGAGCAGACCCCGTTCACGGCGGAGCTCCTGGCCACTGAGGTGCCCCCCGACTTCAAGCTGCCGAAGGGCCCTCTCTATGATGGGATGACAGATCCGGTCTGTCATTTCCAGAGGTTCAACGCCTACCTCCGGGTCCGGGGGATCTCCGAGGCAGTCCGCTGCCGTCTCTTCCCCCTCACCCTCGAAAAAATCGCCCTCACCTGGTTCGAGACGCTGGCCCCCAACTCCATCCACTCCCTAGCACAGTTGGGCCAGTTGTTCATCGACCAGTTCTATGATGCCACCCGGCAGAGCAAGACCTCCGCCAGTCTGCTGGCTATTCGGCAGGGTCCTGCCGAGACTCTCCAGGATTACTTCACCCGGTTCCGAACCGAGGCCGCCCAGATCCCAAACCTCGACAGCTCGATCGCGGTTTCGGCCGTGATCAGCGGGTGCCGGGACGAGGGGCTCCTCGGTTCCATTGGGAAGCGCCATCCCCCGACCTTCCAGGACCTCGTGGCCCGGGCCCATAAGTACATCAACCGGGAGGCCCTGATGCTGTCCAGAGGAAGAGGCACCGCCGAAGCTATCTCGGCACCTACTCCCCAGGTGGTTCGACCTCGGCCGGAGGACCAGGAGTCCTCACGCAAGCGCTATCGCCGGGAGGACTGGGACAGGGAGAGGCGACGGGACCCGCAGCCGCGGTACCTACCCTTACATGCTCCCCCTTCCCGAATGCTCATGGAGGTGAAGGGCATGCTCCGGCGACCTGACCGCATCAAGACCGATCCTCGCCGAAGGGATCCCGGCAGGTATTGTGAATACCACCGGGAGATCGGCCACACGACGGACGAGTGTCGGCAGCTCCGGGAAGAGATCGACCGCATCATCCGGGAGGGAAGACTGCCGCAGTACCGCCGGGAGCAGCCGCCGCAACAGAACCGGGACGTCCCTGCAGCGCCCAGACAACAGCAACCCTCAGCAATAGAAGCCGCTCCTCCGCCAAAAGCCACCTCGGCCCCGGTAGAATCATCCCATCAAAGACCCAGTTCTGGGTCTATCATGATGATATCCGGAGGACCGGGGGAAGGGTCCAGGCCGCGGCAGCGCAGCACAGTGGCAGCAGTCGAAGGCGATCCGAAGAAGCCTCGTCTGGAAGACATCACCTTCGGCGCCGAGGACCTGACTGATGTTCAGGTCCCTCATGACGACGCTCTCGTCGTCAATGCTGTAATCAACAACTATGATGTACATAGGATCTTTGTGGATAATGGAAGTGCCCCAAATGTCTTGTTTTACGACTGTTTTGAAAAGTTGGGATTGAGTGAGGCTCACATGAAACCTCACCGGGGCCCCCTCTACGGTTTTAATGGCTCGCCTTGCCGAGTAGAGGGCATTGTCCGGCTTCCTGTAACCTTGGGCTCCGCCCCCCGGCAATTGACCGTCGAAACAGACTTCGCCGTTGTGAAGATCGAGTCAGCCTACAACGCCATATTCGGCCGAAGACTCATCGGCGTAATCGGGGCCGTACCTTCATCCTTCCATCAGAAACTGAAATTCTATACCAATTGTGGGATAGGCGAAGCCAAGGGAAGCCAAGAAGCCGCTCGGCAGTGCTACATGATTTCGGTCAAAGGGAAGAACGCAGCCGAAACCCTGGTGATCGAATCATCGGCCGAAGCGTCTCCGGGGGAAGCACTTCTCGCCATCCCTGTTCCAAGAGGCGAAGGGCGAGTCCTAATGATAGGCTCCGGCCTGGAGAAAGATGAAGCAGAGAAGCTTACCGAGTTCTTGAAGAAGAACCTCGACGTCTTCGCCTGGTCTCCGGCAGACATGCCCGGGGTTAACCCGGAGGTGGCAGAGCACCGACTCCATACCAATCCCAACCAGCCCCCGGTGAAGCAGAAGCGGCGCACCTTCAACCAGGAAAGGAGAGCCGCCATCCAAGCTGAAGTACAAAAGGGGCTGGACGCCGGACATCTCCGAGAGGTGCATCACCCAGACTGGATCGCCAATGTGGTCATGGTGCCAAAGAAAGATGGCAAATGGCGCATGTGCGTGGACTTCACCAACCTCAACAAGGCCTGTCCCATGGACAGCTTTCCGCTGCCTCGGATAGACCAGGTGGTGGACGCCACTTCTGGCCACGAGCTCTTAAGCTTCCTCGACGCCTATTCGGGCTACCACCAGATCCGGATGCATCCGGACGACGAGAGCAAGACCAGCTTCACCACCGATTTGGGTCTGTACTGCTACACCCGAATGCCCTTCGGTCTGAAGAACGCCGGCGCGACATATCAGCGACTGGTCAACAAGGTATTCGCCACGCAGCTCGGCCGAAACATGGAGGTCTATATAGACGACATGTTGGTCAAGAGCCCTGTCGCTGCGGAGCATCTGGCCGATCTGGCCGAGACTTTCTCCGCCCTCAGGCGGTACAAGATGAAGCTGAACCCGGCCAAATGCGCCTTCGGGGTAGCCTCCGGAAAATTCCTCGGCTATATGGTCACTCAACGAGGGGTGGAGGCTAACCCCGAGAAGGTTTCGGCCATCATAAAGATGCGCCCTCCGGCTAACCTCCGAGAGGTACAGAAGCTAAACGGGAGGATCGCAGCCCTCAGCCGCTTCATGTCAAGGGCGGCCGACTACTGTTTTCCCTTCTTCAAGCTGCTGAAGAAGGCCAACAACTTTGACTGGACAGAAGAGTGCCAAACAGCCTTCAATCAGCTGAAGGCCTACCTCTCCAAAGTCCCCATCCTGTCAAAACCAATTCCCGGGGAGCCCCTGAGCTTATACCTCGCAGTCTCTGAGACGGCCCTCAGCACCGTCCTCGTCCGAGAACAAGAAGGCATTCAGAAGCCCGTTTATTACACCAGCCGAGCCCTTCAGGGAGCGGAACTCCGGTACCAAGCCCTGGAAAAGCTGGCTCTGGCCCTCGTCACGTCTGCAAGGAGGCTTCGGCCGTATTTTCTGGCCCATTCCGTGAGAGTCCTCACCAATCAGCCCTTGAGGCAGATTCTTTCCCGGCCGGAGGTGTCCGGCAGGTTGGCGAAGTGGGCAATTGAGCTGGGGGAGTTCGACATCTCTTACGCCCCTCGGGTAGCAATAAAAGCCCAAGCGTTGGCGGACTTCATCGCTGAACTTACCCCCGGCATTTCTGCCACACCGCAGCCGGAGCCCGAGGCGGTCATAGCCGACACTACTTCGGCACCTTCGCCACCGGATGAGTGGCAACTCTTTGTGGACGGCTCCGCGTGCTCTACAGGCAGCGGCGCCGGATGGATCCTGGCGTCACCCGAAGGAATCATCACGGAGTACGCCCTGCGTTTCTCCTTTCCAGCGACTAACAACGCCGCCGAGTACGAAGCCCTCATCTCCGGCCTCCGGGCCGCGAAGAAGCTCGGCGCCCGGAACCTGAAAGCCTTCAGCGATTCTCAGTTAATCGTCGGCCATGTTTCCGGGGAGTATGAGGCTCGGGACGCAGTGATGGCGTCTTATCTCCAGGTAACTCGCAAGATTCTCAGTCAGTTCGATTCCTGTGAAATCATCAGGATCCCGAGATCCGAGAATACCCGGGCCGATGCCCTTTCCCGGTTGGCGTCAACCCAAGACGGGGGCGGAGGCCGGATGATCCTCGTCGAGGAGCTCGCCGAACCCAGCCTCGGTGAAACCGAAGCCATGCAAATTGCTGAAGCAGAGGCCGAGACGTGGATGACTCCCCTCGTCGCTTTCCTTCTCCAAGGAGAAGTCCCACCATATCCAAGGGAGGCGAGGCGCATTCGGCAGCGCTCATCCCACTTTCTCCTTTTGGACGGGGCGTTGTACAAAAAATCGTTCGGCCGACCACTGCTACGGTGCCTCGGCCCAGCAGAAGCCGACTACGCCGTAAGAGAGGTCCACGAAGGAGTGTGCGGAGCGCACGCAGGAGGAAGAGCCCTGGCTCACAAGCTCCTGCGACAAGGCTACTGGTGGCCAACACTCCGAGAGGACGCTCTAGCCCTCGTGCGGCGCTGCGACCAGTGCCAGAGGTTTAGCTCCCTCATTCATCAGGCGGCCACCCTTCTGACCCCATTATCTGATCCCTGGCCTTTCGCCCAATGGGGAATCGACATCCTGGGACCTTTTCCCGTCGCCACCGGCCAAAGGAAATTCCTCATCGTGGCGGTCGATTACTTCACCAAATGGGT
Organism: Zantedeschia hybrid cultivar; assembly: GCA_030544215.1. Taxonomy (NCBI): domain Eukaryota; kingdom Viridiplantae; phylum Streptophyta; class Magnoliopsida; order Alismatales; family Araceae; genus Zantedeschia; species Zantedeschia hybrid cultivar. The sequence continues at coordinate 79,281,662 of JARZZO010000005.1, read as the reverse complement.
CGAAGCCGAACCTCTCGCTACAATAACCGACAACAATGCTTGGAACTTCGTATGGAAGTCCATCATTTGCCGGTTCGGTATCCCTCGGGCCATCATCTCTGATAACGGAAAGCAGTTCGATAGCCGACGGTTCGGTGACAACTGCGCCAGCTTCGGCATACTCCACAAGTTCACTTCGGTAGCGCATCCTCAAGCGAACGGCCAAGCCGAAGTCACTAACCGAAGCCTCTTACAGGGATTGAAAACCCGACTCGGCGAAGCTAAGGGCCGATGGGTGGAAGAGCTGCCGAGTGTCCTATGGGCCTATCGGACGACAAGCCAAACCCCCACCGGCGAAACTCCCTTCCGCATGGCCTACGGGATAGAGGCCGTTATTCCCATAGAAGTCGGCCTCCCTTCTCCCAGAGTCATCACCTATAATGCGGAAGCCAACGAAGAAGGTCTGAAAGACCACTTGGACCTCATTGAAGAGGTCCGAGACAAAGCTCGTATCCGGCTGGCGGCTTATCAGCAACGAATGGCCAAATACCACAACACTCGAGTAAAACCCCGGAGCTTTGAAGCGGGGAGTCTCGTGTTGAGGAATGCCCATGCTTCCAAGCCAACCGAAGCCTCGGGAAAGCTTGCCCCCAACTGGGAGGGGCCCTACCGGATCAGGGAGGTGGTCAGACGAGGAGCATACCGGTTGGAGACCCTTTCGGGCCAACCCCTTCCCCGCACATGGAATGTAGAGCGCCTTCGGCGTTATTATATGTAAGTCAACTCTCCCCAGGCTTTTAGCCGAAGGCTGTAAGTAAGAGAAATCATTTTTCGTTCAGAAAAACTTGTCATGGTTTTCTCTAAGTCCGTGTAAACCGTATCCGGAGTGGCTTCGGCCATGCAAACCGTACCGGGAGCGGCATGGTTCTCTTAAAAGTCCGTGAGTCCTTCGATCCGACGAATGGCTTCGGCCATGTAATCCGGATCAAGACACGGCATGGTTTTCTCTAAGTCCGTGTAAACCGTATCGGGAGTGGCTTCGGCCATGCAAACCGTACCGGGAGCGGCATGGTTCTCTCTAAGTCCGTGTAAACCGTATCGGGAGTGGCTTCGGCCATGCAAACCGTACCGGGAGCGGCATGGTTCTCTTAAAAGTCCGTGAGTCCTTCGATCCGACGAATGGCTTCGGCCATGTAATCCGGATCAGGACACGGCATGGTTTTCTCTAAGTCCGTGTAAACCGTATCGGGAGTGGCTTCGGCCATGCAAACCGTACCGGGAGCGGCATGGTTCTCTTAAAAGTCTGTGAGTCCTTCGATCCGACGAATGGCTTCGGCCATGTAATCCGGATCAGGACACGGCACGGTTTTCTCTAAGTCCGTGTAAACCGTATCGGGAGTGGCTTCGGCCATGTAAACCGTACCGGGAGCGGCATGATTCTCTCAGAGCCCATAAGCCCTTCGATCCGACGAATGGCTTCGGCCATGTGATCCGGATCAAGGCATGGCATATTATTCTCCAGGTAATATCCTTCCAACGGCTTGTCCGAACCTGCAACGGATCTCGGCTTCGCAGGATATGGCAAACGACACACGGATCTTGGATTCCAGAAAGACCAGATCCAGTCAAGACAAACAGGAGACAGCAAGGTAAAGCCAAAAACCTTCCTTCTATTTTCATAAAGCGAAGGGAAGTACAAAACTCGGCCGTATGCCTGGCCGAGAGCTTACAAAAGTAAAAGAAAAAGGGAAGCCGAGGGGAACCCTCGTGTCAGTCCTCGGCGACCCTCTCCTCCTCTACTCCGACGACGTTTCGGCCGGGAGAAGGAGAGGGAGAGTCGACGATCTGCACCGCTTCAGGAGCGGCGCCTTCAACATCGGCGTCCTCGATAGCGGCCTCCTCGGCATCGGCCTCCTCGGCAGGCACCTCCTCGGCAGGAGCCTCCTCGGCGGTTTCGACTTCATCTTCCCCAGCTGGAGGCGAGGCCCTCTCCGCCACGAGCTCCTCCCACCAGGATAAAAGCTCCCGGGCTTCCACGCCCTTTGGCATGGCTTCCCCGGTCAGATCGACGCTCGGGCAGGCCCTCTGGGCGACTGCCAGTCCGAGGTCGAAAACCGTGGAAGACGCCCGCAGCTGGGCTTGAAGGATCTCCCGGGCGTAGTCGCCCCCGGCCTTGTAGTCAGCAACTGCCGACTCCGCTGCCTTTTCCAGTTCCCGCTTCAAGGCCGACACCTGCTCGGCGAGGCGGCGCTTCTCCGAAGCTCGCCGGGCCTCCCTGTCCTGGGCCTGGGCCTTGAAGGTCCGGAATTCGGACTCGACCGCCGCAAGATCGCTTTCGGCCTTCTTCTTGGCCTCGGCGGCGGCACGGGCCTCTGCTGCCCTCTCCTCCAGCTGCGTCCGCGCTCGGGTGCTCGCAGTCACGAGCTCCTCAACTAAGGGCTCGATGCGAGGAGCCGCCGAAGTGCCTTCTCCCGAACCAACCGGATCCACCTCGGCTTCTAGAAGCTTACGACGGAGCAGCTCCTGACGATGCATCAGGACACGGCTCGTCATCGAAGCCTGCGGATCGAGGGCAGATGAGGGTCAGTAAAATCAGAAGAAACAGCTAAAGATGAGCTGAGACACTTTCGGGTTGCTCACCTGAACCGTCAGACGGGCACTCATCTCCGTTAGATCGGTGATGGAGTGGGCCTTCAGCTCCTCGAAGATTGAAGGGAGAGTGAGGCTGTTGAGCAGACGAAGGCACGTCTGCGGGTCCTCCATGCTCTCCCCCGATGCGGGGTACCGCCGCTCGAGCTGCGCCCGCGGTTCAGTATCTCCTTCGCCGGCTCCTGCCGATACGGCCGGAGGGGAGTCACCCCTCGGCCTCTCGGGAGACGCCGACCTCACAGCCCTTCGGGCCCCGACGCTCTTCCTGACCAGCTGAGCCTCCACCTCTTCTTCGGCCTCCTCTACCCGGGGGCGCTTCGACGCTCGGCCGCCTCCCCGAGAGGCAAACTTAGTCTTCTGCTCCCTCTCGAGAGCAGCAGCAGCCGCACGACCCTCGGCGGAGGCCGCAGTCCTGGGGCCCCCGCCTCTTGTCCTCGGACCCCCGGTGCCTCGAACAGGCCTGCCTACCGCTTGCGGGGCCGGCGCCCGGCGTGAAGCGCGCTGATCCGATAACTGATCGAGGAGGTCATCGAGCTGGGCCATCGCTGCAGAGCGAGAAGAAAGCGTCAGAAGCAGAAATGCAATCAAGTAAAAGATTCAGAGCCGACTTACCCTCGGCCGAAACTTCGTCAGCCTCCAAAGCCGGAAGAGCTTCGGCCGGATGAGCGGCAGTCCTTCCCCTGCGGCCCCGCGGAGTCTCCCCGGGAGGAAGGTACGGAAAGACCCGCTCCGGATCACGCTTGGGGTCCGGCCAAACCCCGGCACCTATCAACCGCTCCGCGTCGGTAAGAAGCACCGAGACGTCGTATGGGGCCTTCACCTGGACGTGGCCCACAATGGTGCTCTGAACGGGAGAGAGAACAGGAGGTCCCGAGAGTCCTTCGGCCAGCGGCACCCATTCGGTGGGGAAGGGCCACACACCCTTCTCCTTCTCCGGCAGAGAGACGAAGATAAACTTCCTCTTCCAGCCATGGATAGACGAAGGCTTCCCAGAGAAGATCCTTCGGCCAACCCGGGGGACAAAGCAGTACCATTCCGACTTCCCCTGCGTCTGGATCTTGAAGAGATAGCGGAAGACATTGATGGAGGGGCGGATTTTTATGTGAGCGAAGACGCTCAGGAATCCGTACACAGTGCGCCAAGAATTGGGGAAAAGCTGAGACGGGGCCAGCCCGTAGAAGCTAAGGAGATTGACCACGAAGGTGGGGAGAGGGAGACGGAAGCCCGCCTCAAAGCTGTCAACGTAAATGGAGAAAGACCCCGGGCGAACGGTATTTGCCCTAGTGGCGGAATCGGGCCGATGGGGGGTCGTCCAAGAAGGAAGCTGAAAGTAAGAAACTAAGTTCCTCACCTCTACGTCCGAAAGGGCGCAGCTTGCCCCCGAAGCAACATCCGGGAGGCGGCGTTCCGAGGTGGAAGCCTGGCCCGAGTCCCGAACCTCTTGGAGAGCCTCGGCCTCGGAAGCCTCGGCCTCTGGAGCCTCGGTCCCGGAAGCCTCGGTCCCGGAAGCCTCGGACCCTTCGGACCCGGAGTTTTCAGACTCCCCGGACATCGCGGAAGCAAGAGATCCCGAGTCAAGAGGATCCGACAGGGAAGACTTGGGAGAATTGGGGGGAGTGTACTCCTCGTCTGAAGGAGTAATCTCACTGGAAGAGCTCCGGACCATAGAGCCGCGGAGGGAAGGAAGAAGGCTAAGGCTTACTCGCAGAAAGAGGGAGAGGATCTCTCCTGGACCAAGCGCTGCCTCAAGCCTCCAGGCTCCACCAGCGATGCACTCTGAGGGACGAAGAGCCTCCCACAGTAGCCGACGAAGCTCGGACGAAGCCTTCAGGAAGCTGGCCTTTCGCGAGAGAAGGAAGAAGAGCTTGGGCAGTTGCAAGAGGAACGTAAGCGAGGCAGCAAGAAGAGGAACAGTGCCCCACGGAGGGCCTGTATTTATAGAGCCCGTTCGAAACGCCTCCCGCCGAAGCCTGCGGCCGAGATCGTCCCGCTCGTCCCTTCGCTCCTCCCGGATGACCGCCACGTGTGCAGTCCTTCGGCAATGATGACGGGCCGGCTCCGGGAATTGAAGCAGAGCGATCGGCGGCCGACAGCGCTCCGACCCTTCGGTTAACCACTCGGATGCCCGCCACGTGTCCCGATCCGCAAGGGACGAAGGGAACGGCGGCAATCCGAGTGAAGCCTCGGGCAGAGGGCCGGATCGATCCGCGACCCGCGGGCGGTCGGGATCCGTTTGTGTTTTCTGCGGAACGGCTGGATGCGCGACGCGTGTCCTGTGCTTCCTCGCGAGGCGACGCGCCGTCCCGTCCATTTAATGAAGCCTGACACGGATCAGAGGGCCCGACCCTTCGGCTTCTCAGCTCTAAGCCTTCGTCGACTCTCCGAGCAAGGACAAGGCAACCGCGCGACCCTCGGCCGACCGAGGGTCTCCTCTTCCCAGTAGAAAGGGGACAGAACTCCAAGTAAGACGCCTGCTGTGTTTTTTTTTCTTTTCTGACAGTTTCAGGCTATACTCTTGCCATCTCAGAACTGAGGAAGACAAGAGTGGGGGGCTATGTGATGCGGCAGAATCCGATTCGGCCCATAGAAGCAGGCCCAAACCCCACTGAGCCCAACAGCGGCAGTACCAGGCCCTCCGGGAGCCTTCGGCCCGTCAGCGGCCCAGTAGCCTTCGGCCCATAAGCGGCACCCTCGCTCCCGGCCCAACAAGCTTCAGCCCGTCAGCGGCCCACCAGCCTGCGGCCCGGGAGCAACGCGGTAGCCCAGGGACCGGCAGGTTTCGGCCCATCAGCGGCCCAACCCCCTTCGGCCCGGTAGCCGTGTCCGGCCCACTCCGGTGGCGGATCAGACGCTATGGCGGTTTGTCAGTAAGCCTCCTTTTAGTCCTATATCGGCTGCCACCGTTAACCATCCGCTACCCTCCGCTATAAGTATCCTGCTATTTGTAGCCAAGGGGGTGGTGGGAAAAACGGACGCCTCCCTAAGCTTCCGAAACCCCTTAAAGGACTCATGTCCGAATAGCTTTATAGCTACTCTTTCTTGCTTCCTGAATCGAATCTTCTTCAGAAGCTAACTTGACCGTCGGAGGGGGTTCCCCAGGGCTGACGCCCGGGACTCCTGCTGACCGGTTCTTCTTCTTCTTTCCCTCCTGCAGGGGCTCGGTTCGAATCGTCGCCGACCTCCCCGAGTCGGTCTCGGCCGCCGACCTCGGACTCCTCCCCCTGGTCTCGACGCCGAACGCCGGCCGCCCCAAGTTAGGAGACTCGGTCTCGCGCTGAAGTAGCCTCCGGACTCGCTGTCCGAGGGCGATCCCGCCAGCTGCCCTGCGTCAGGAGCCTCGGCCTCGCGCTGAAGGTGGCTCCGGGCCCCCTGGTCGAAGAGCGAGCCGTCCCCCCGTCCGATCTCGGACTTTCCGGCTTCTGCTCCGACGCTCGTCGACCACTCGGCCGAGGGAAGCTCCTGCTCGCGCCGCGCCTTCGTCCGCCGAAGGAGTAGCGGCTCACTATCCAAGAGCAGCTTCGGCGGCGGATCGCGCCCCCCGCGGGCGAATCCATTTCATCCCGAGAAGACCCCGTCTTCGCCCCGACGCGGACCCCTGTTGGGTCCCCTCGTCACTGTTCGACCCGGACCAGCTCCGGATCCTCTTTTTTCCGGATCCCCGTTTGCGGGATCCGGTCGTGATAGATCCAGTCTACATCAATTACTAATAGTAGACGTTTAGTTAGGCTCTATGAATTTTGATATTCATGCAGCGAATTAAGTGTATTGTCAAATTCAATGTAAGTCTGAAACTATATTAAAAATGATAGATTTAATTTTGAGAGTTTAAAGAGCTCCTCGTCTCTTTCTTTCCCACCTCTAAACCTTTCTTTTTCTTTCGGCTATCCTTTTTCATGTCCCTTAAATATTAATTTCAATGTTAATATCATAGATCTCAAAAATATCAATATTAAAATTAATATTATATCAACGAATCCAACCAAACAGGGCATTCGATGGGACGTCCAGTAAGTTTCAGCATGCGTTTAGAAAGGCTCGTTAGTAATTGGGTCAAGAAATACTTTGATTGCTTAGAAGTGAGACTTGGGCGGGCCAACCCACAACGCAGCCTCGGCCCAATCCAGCTTGTAAAAATGAGTAAGGCTTGTTTTTTTTGGAATTTAAAAGCACTATGATTAAATTCGGATAATATCAGAGTAAGGCTTGTTGTAACTACACTGTAGTGTAGCAGTATACTTTTTCTATTTCACAAACAATTGTCGAGCTGAGGGCCTGTCTTTATACTGTCCAATCTTTGTCAAATAGTCAAAAAAATAGAAAAAAATATAATGTGCTTACACGATTTGAGCTGTTGAATTGCGTGAATGCACAATCTGGTACTGCACAGTGCATGATGCACATATTATAGGAAGCATAACTCTTTTAAGATTAAGTTGACTTGAATCAAGTCGAGTTATGTTGAACATGGATTTGTTCTATATGACATTGGCGTAGATTGCATCTAAATTTGGGTGGACCCAAGTTCCAGTACCCTAACAAAGGATATTAATATTATGTGCATGCTTCTACTTGCAGTCATTGCTATCAAACTATTTAGGTGTTTATCTAGAAAGACGATTAACTGGGAACTCCCATTTCAGATGTTATTATTGCTAGATCTTCTCACTTTTATTGTTTTTTCTAACGTTATACAAGATTAGGGAAAATATTTTACCTCTATTTATCATAGTTAGTGAAGGATCTTGATTCACCTCAAAACACGAATCCTTAAAAAGAAAAGGTCTATAGAATAACTTAAGGTGATGATGTGGCTCGTGTAGTGGTTATCTCCATTCATTCTAGATTGTTTAATAATCTAATTTTTTAGATAGTAGAAGAATCAGTAGATTTCCTAATATCAATTATTTTATTTTCTACTTGTAATTAATCCTTTGTATGAAAATGAAAAGTTTGCAATTGGCACTTATAAGTGACATAATTAAGGAAAGCCTTTGATGAATGCAGCATGACAATATGTAGTAGATAAGCATGTTCTTATAAATTACAGACAAAATAAAACATTAGGCTTCCTCCCTCTAACAAAATTTAACTTAAGCATTAGAAAGTTAACCGAGAACATCCAAAACCCCTTTATCTCCTTTGTTGCTGTGATACGTAGACTCCACCAAGCACAACTCCATCATCTGATAGCTATCCAATGAGCTAGCCACTTCCCAACCTCTACACCTCTCAAGAATAGCATTTGGAAATTGGAATACGCAAGAGGGTCATTTAGATTAACTTTATAGCACATCGTAGATGCGCTTGTAAACATGAGAAGAGGAAGTACACATAAAGCTCATGGAATAACTTGAAATATATGGATTAGTTTTGCAAGTTAGAGAGAGAGAGAGAGAACCCTTTAGGTACATGTCATAGATTCTTCCTTTTAGGACGTTATTGATGAGTTATGCCACATCGGTGATAGAATAAGTGACTTTCATATTATAATAATAATAATCTTATTGTACATATAGTAAAAAAATAAATTAAGTAAAATAGACAGAAATAGAATATGTAAAAATAGAGCAAACTTTACTTTTGTTCTAGCTAAAATATGTAAGTCAAGTATTTTTTTGGTAGAATTAGATTTTCTGATTAACTCCGAAAGAATTCTTGCCTTAGTATCTCATTCCAGCAAACAAATCAACTAAACACAAACTAACCTTAATACCGTAGCCTATTCTAGGCTTATCTTGTTATCAAAAAGACCCGTAATAAATTTTTAGATATCATCTCTTACGACTTGCCGTATCTAAGATTGATCCTTCTAATTTTATTATTAATCTTTAACCCTCTATAATTGTATCCTTATCTGAAAATTTTCCTTTCTGAGCGAGTAAGGATTATTCTTAATTTTTCTCATCGAATAACATGAGATTGTTGAGGATTATAAATAAGTATCTAAGTTGAAGGAGCTAATATTTGAATCCATTCTTTAACTGACATAACATGGAACAAGGCATATATATTTGTATGCCTAGTGAGCTGCTTGAAAATAAATCTTGGGCAAGCTTGGGTTCGAATCTGACCTGCTGGGGTGGTGTTAAGAGTGTCCAGCGACAAGGCTGGATATGTTGCTACTTTGGAGCCACCTCTGTGTATGTTTCATGGGCTTAAAACTCTTGTCGAGTTTCAGTTTTTAATCCATAAGATTTCTACTATTTTATAATTGAGAAATATTTGGCAGAACAGCACATCCGCCGTTTGATCGGTGTGGTTACGGCATACTTTGAACATGGGCGGTCCATCTGAGATGCTGATCAGATGGGAGCTGCATGGGGGCGTGCTGCACCGCCACAGCAGGTTGGAAAGAGTTTTACTTTCTGCACCGTCACCTACTGAGGTTGAACGCGTCGCTCAGCCGCGTCACGTCACTTGGAGACTCGCACATAGCTCCAGTCCTCCCATAAATACATCTTGACGTTAGCAAAACAAAAATAAAGAGAAAAATTTACTTTCAGACTATGATCTCGAAAGCATCAAGAAGGACTCAGAGAGCATCCTGAAGCTCTCTAACGCATTAGGATGCTCTGCAGAGCATGATGTTTCCGAGAGTTTCATGAAGCTCTCGAGAACTTCCTGATGCTTTCGAGATCACAGTCGGAAAGTAAATTTTATTTATTTATTTTTTTGTTGATGTTAGGGCATGTTTATGTGAGGACATGGGCCATGTGCCATGTGCGGGTCTCTAGATAACCCGATACGGTTGAACGGCACGTTCCACCTCAGCAGGTGGCGGTGCAACAAGTAAAACTCGATTGGAAAACATCATGGTTTACAATGTTTCGAGGCCCATTTCCATCGCACATTCTAGGCCCATCAGATAACAAACAAGGGTCAATCACAGTTGCAAGAAGTACTTTCTTTCTCTGGGCCATTTGTGAACGGCAGTTTATTCGTCCTGTGTTTGATAGTTCTTGGAGACCCATTAGGGTCAATTGAAGCTCATAAGAAGCCCGTGGAAAAATATTTTTGGGAAAATCTGATACGGCTTCTTATTTGGTAGTCCTAAAAATCTCACTTCTTGACCATTACGCAGTCTGGATTTTGACATCCAACATAAGATGTCTGATGCCATTTTCCTGCTGGATGCATTAAAATAGGCCGTGAAGACAAGAAATACCCAGGTAAGTAGGCAAAAAATGGACCCCTAAAGATTACTTACACTTGTAGTACTGTTAAAGTTTAAGATGTTACAGTTTTCCATTTATATCCGTAAAACTTAAAGATGTAGAGTTTTACATTTATACTATCAAAACTTAAAAGATGTTAATATTTTATGAGAAAACAAGCAAATGGCATTGTTTTCTGAGGAATATACTTTTCCAGTAAAACTCATTCCTTGGAATTGTTTTTCCTTCTGATCACATTTTATGTACAGCTGAATACACCATTAATGGGTCCATTAATCTTTCAGAGCCCATCATATAACATATACTATAATGGAAAGACATACTTTGCTGGTTTTTCATCCAATGAGATCACTGTACCATTTTTCCTTGATTTTTTGTCAAATTACAGCATGCAAACTTAAGCGCTTTGTCTCACCGTGAAAAAATTATACAACCTTTTCAATGCTCCCTTTACAAGATTTCAGCTCATAAGCTGAGAGAATCATAGCGGGTTTGATTCATGGTCCATTTAAATCAATAGTTCTTAAGGCACCACTATTCAGAATCAATAAATTAATTCTATTTTTCATTTAACACGACGATTTTTTGGTTAGTAATAAGCCGGATGGAATTGAGATTAAAGCCGTTTTGACTAGTCTAGGCCTTGATTTATATAGTTAGTTTGATTGCTGCAGGATAGTAGAACTTTTAAATTTTGATATGGTAGCTTTAAAACTAATGAAAACCAAGTCTCTGATTTTCACTTATGGCCACTTTTGATGAAAGACAAAACCAAGGATTCATTTGTAAATGGCTGATCTCGATTTTAGGTGTTTGATGTTTTGCATTAATTCAAATAAAAAGAATCAAGAGATGTCAGAAGAATTCAATATTTTATACCAAATAGAAAGGCACGAGTGAATTTCTATGTTTTACATCAGAGTGCGGTTCCTCCCAGTACAGGTTTAGATTGAACCGAGTCTCCCAGTACAGGTTTAGATTGAACCGAGTCAATACAGAGAGAGAGAAGTAGGGAGTCTTTCATAAAAATTCTTCATCGGGAATGGAAAAAGCACTATATGAAGGGTTTTTTTGAAAACTTCCTCTCTTTGTAGTGACTGAGTTCATTCTAAACCTGCATGTAGAGGTTCTCTATTCTTTACATCACGGTTGACCTTCCACTATATTTTCTTTGTTTTTATCATTTTATATGTCGCCACTTGAGTCATGGCGACCAAACAAGACGATATTTTTACTTTTTTTTTTGTCAGCTTAAATTATCATCAGTCTTATCTCATTTATTTGAGATCGGCAATATGAATTCAAGATGGCTTGGAGAAGGAAAGCATTTTAGATCAATTCAAACGAATCCTTTTCTGTTCATGATGTGGAAACTCCACACCTACGTCTTTCTCTCCTCTTGATTATGATCTTTTAGACATTTGTGGCCTCTTGAGGATTTCTGATTGCAACAGGAGACAATATTCCAATAGCATATTCAAAGCTGGCCTGCCTTGGTAACCTAAACGAATCTTTGTGGATAATATTGCTTCAATGATGACCAAAGGAGCAAGCAAGCCCTTGCAAGGTAACCATTCGTTCACCATATGTTTCACATGGTGGAATTTGTCAACTCCTTCATGCGTGGTAGTTTGGAGACTAGAACTGATACAAAGATGCTCTTCTGGTGGGATTAAACCCAATTGAAAACTTGAAGTCTAAGGAGAGTTCTACTGCAGGATGTGTGCTCGATCAATATATGTTGGGTTTGTGTAATCTATGTTTCCAAATCTTTGGACAAAGATGGGTTCTGATTTACTTATAGTTTGTGTGATTTAAGATGTCGTTTGATTTGATGTAAAATACTTAAGAACACTGCATATTTCAATATTTTAGTTAAATCAAATAATGAGTTAATGCGCAAGCACTAAATTGAATCGAAAATAAGTAGATAGAAAAGTGAGGACCACGTATCGGATCAACTCTTTCCTGCACCATATATATGACTGTTGGCTGCATGAAGGGTTACATGTACCCTTGTCAAACTCTGTTACCTGTGACTCTCGAGCCATTGTAGATGCTCATGGTGTTAACTAAGAAGTCCCTTTGCCGAAAGGTGCCCCGACCAGTGAAGAATTCCTTGAAGACAAAGAATTCCTGTGGAGAGAAGTCTGTTTGTGGCTGCACTTTGATGTAGTTTTCGTCACAGTTATGCAAACAGCAAAGGATGGCCACACCTTGCTACATCCGACTCTTCACGTAGTCAAATATATATCACCTACCTTTCTTTTTAGTTTTTGATGTAGTTTTCGTCACAGTTATGCAAACAGCAAAGGATGGCCACACCTTGCTACATCCGACTCTTCACGTAGTCAAATATATATCACCTACCTTTCTTTTTAGTTTCTGTTTCAAAAGCAACAGTGTTCGAGTCTTCAAAGTTGATATATATGCCAATGGAATAAGTAATCCTGGTATGAAACTGCTTAAAGTTTGGAAGTTCGATATGGCAACACATGCAACCACTGATAACTCCCAAGTCCAAAACGTTTTCCACCATGAGTTAGGTTCAAAGATCAAAGATGGCTTGCCACCTTTAACTTCAAGTACTTCTTGATTATGCATGTTGGAAACTAGCTAACATGTTATATGACTATTGGTAATCCACAATGGAACTTAGGACTATTGTATCTATAAACATGCTTAGGAATTAAAACTGGTTCCAACCATTAAATTCACCTGCAAGAACTTATACATATATATTATATTCATCTTTTGAAAGTAGAATTCCTTTATTCCCCTCAACGCAAGAACAAGTTATGTTCATGGATAGTTTGTCCATTAATTTAAACTTTATGTATTCATTTGTAATAATTTTCAATAATTTTAAAGGATAAGAATACATGAGGATAAGGATAACAATATACATGTTGTTTAAAGGATAACAATAAAGATGAAGTCAGTATTTGATCCGATATATATCTTTTTACATCCCAAATTGTATCTACATATATATATAACCTAGATCGAGAATGCCCAAGCACTTTGGCCCTTCAGCTATACCACTTAAAAAATTTGAATATTCTAGTACGTACCTGCGAAAAGGACAGATCAATTTTGCGAGCTATTTTTCTTGAAAAATTTCTAAATCACCTTTGGAAAAATTGGCACGGAACTAGCTAGTAGTCATCATTCACGTAGGAAAAGTAATTAAGCTTCTACTAACAATGCTTGATCATCTGAAAGAGCCATGCATCGAAATGGAACTCCCTCTTTCTCTCATCTCACGAGCTTTTATGACCAGTCTTTCCCACCGACAATATTCTATGAGCTGTTATCTCCAAAGACTGAGCCGAATCAAGCTTTATTCTATTCTTAGATGGTTCATTTAGCAAGTATGTATATTAAGTTCCAATTGCTTGAGCACAATGAGTCTATTTAGAAATTGTTTGGAATATTAAATGAGAGTTATATCTATGTGTGTGCGAGTCGTGCATGTGTGAGCTCTTTCTTATTACTTGTTAGTATGATTTCTCTAAAAAGTAACTGATTAAATCATGATTAAATTGTCAGTTTTCGAATTTACGAACATTTTATCATTTTATAGTTTATCATTTATTCATGAAATGCATTGAAATGAAAAAGTATGATAAATGATATTTTTTTCAAAACAGCACAAATTTATGTCACGTTAGTGGGGGCAATAGCAGCAATGTGTGGTAGGCCATAGGCAAGTGAACGATGAGAAGTAACGATGGTAGGTGATGGCTAGCGAAACGGGCGTCATCACGCAGATGCGGTTGCAAATGGTGGGCATGAATGGTATGGTGGGGCCATAGTGGTATTGGAGTATCAAAAGTATGACTGTTAAAAAGAAAGAAAAAGATCGCTCCCTCGCAGCCTAATGATTAAGAGATGGTCTTGGACATTTATAAATTTTTAGACATCGACTAATTAAGGCATTTTAACACATTTTGAAAAGAATAGTGCCTGAAAGATAGCGACGGTAATTAGTATATTTGGCGACGTATATTTAGCGACGGTAAGTTTAATAACCGTTACTAGAATGTCTATTGGCGACGGCTATTTGTAGTGGTCGCAAATAAGCATTCTAGTGACGGTTATATTTGGCCGTCAGATAAACAGTATAAGAGACGACTGTTAGTATAGCTGTTACCAATACTTATTATTTGTGACGGCTTAAATTTTAATTGCCGCTAATGTGTGTTGGCAATAAATCGTGGCGTACTGAGTATTAGCGACAACAGAAGAAAATCGTTGCTAATTACTTAGTATATTAGCCACGGTTAAAGTCAGTCGTCGCTAATACTAATATTTTTTAGCCACGACTAGAATAAAGCTGTCGGTAATAATAATAATATTAACAGCGGCTAAAGGTAAATCCGTCGCTAATGAAAAATGTTGCTGATTGCGATGGCTATTTTAGTTGTCACTAATAATTTTTATATATTAAACTTATAGTTAATATACTTATAGTTAAATATTGTAACTAATGTTAGTTATAAAGTATAATTAGAATATTTGACAAAATATTTCTCATATAATTAATATAACTTATAACTAATTAACTATAGTTAAATATAATTAAATATAGCTTCTACCTAATAAACCGTTAAATATAATTAACTTAGTATGATATGGTTAAGTTACATAATTAAGTAGGCAATATATTATCTCGATATATTAATATAAATATAGTTATGGTAAGTAAATATATAATATAAGTATAGTTAAATATACTTAACTAAGTACATTAGTTAACTTAAATTTATTAGTTATAGTTAACTAAATATAATATTACTAAATATATAGTTAAGTATATATTTAACTAGTCATTATTAGTTTAAAGCTAACATAAGCATAGTTAAATATAATATATTTATGTGTTTAACTAATATGGTTAGAGTGTAATTAATTATCCTAACTAATAAAATTATTATGTATGTATTAACTATATATAAATATTTCTACTAATATAGTTAAATAATTACTTAACCAATAGAAACAATACAGAATAGTTAAATATATAGTATAGTTAAATATAGTTAACTTAGTATGACATAGTTAATTATATTTATTAGTTAAACACTTGATATAATTAAATAAGTTAACTAATTATGTAACTTAATTAATAAATTTAACTAATTAAGTATTTAACGAATTAAGCTACATACTTAAACTAATATTAGTAGTGTACATGTATCGACATCTCTCTTTTGTCCCCTAGGTCTCTTATCTCTCTTTTTAAGCAATTACCGTGCACATGTGTATGACCATAATCAAAATAAATATATAGTAGGCAATATATATTAGCTAAATATAGTTATATTAAGTAAATATATAGTCGAAATATAGTTAAGTTAAATTTATTAGTATAAATATACTAAAACTTAGTATAATATAGTTAAATATATAATTAAGTTACATAATTAACTATGCATTATATAAGTTAAATTTAGTATAAATATATTTATACTAAGTAAATATATAACATAAATATTGTTAAATATAACTATATTAGCTAACTAATAAGTACAAATTTAACTAAAATATTTATTAGTTAACTTAACTATATTAGTGTAAGTATGACATAGTTAACTTAGGATATATAAGTATTTATTTTCAAGTAAAATATATATTTAAATAATTAAAATTTTAATAACATATTTAAAAAATATTATCTTTAATAATAATTTTGTATATTGAAATTAATAGATTATCACTCTTTATGTATTCTTTAACCATAATATTTATATCAATAATAATATATGTATAAGTACAACCTGAAATATATTTATACATTAATATTTGGTTATATATAAATGTACTTACATATACAAAAAGTTGTATATTCAACTATATACTAAAATATTCTAATCAACTCTACTAATATAGCTATTATACTTATTCTTTTTTGAAGTTACTATCATAATTATTCATTCTAATATATATTCAAATATATATTTTAAATTAATTTCTGTGCAAAATGTCCCGAAGTCCTAAGTTTCCAGTCACTCGTTTCTCACTTTTGTTAAGAACGGGATGGCAATGACATCGCCTATTTAAGAGGGGTAGAAGCCCTCAGATATGGTAGATTTGTATCTTCAATAAACAATAAACAAGGCTAGTTAAGAGTGTTAGTTTGATTCTTACTAAAGAGTTTCCTAGTTAAGCGTGTTTAACTGCGGGTAGTATGAGGATAAATGACATTTCAAGAAGTTTTTATTTTTAAAGTCGATCACTATGAAAAATAATAAAAATAAGAATAATTAAAATAAAAAGATAATAAAATAATTAAAATAATTAAATTATAATAATAAAATAATGAAATATGTTTATATATTGTAATATTTTTAAAATTTTGGCAATATATAAAAAATAAAAAATTTAGTAGCGACATCTATAGTTCAATCCGTCGCTAATAATATAATATTTAAAAAAATAAAAAAATTATTAGCGACAACTTCATAGAGAGCCGTCGCTAATTATCTATTATTAGCGACGACTTTTATATTAGCCGTCACTATAGTTTACTATTAATGATGGCTTTCTTATAAGTCGTCGCTAATAGCATAATTATTAGTGACGACTATAATTCTAGCCATCGTTAATATTTAAGTATTAGCGATAACTTAGTTATAATTGTTGCTAATAAATTCAACGCTATTTGTGTCGCAAACATTCGTGATGCAATTTTTAGCGATGAACATTTAGCCGTCACAAATATTTTTAACGACGATTTTTGAGTATTCGCCCTGTCGCGATTACTCGGATTTCTATTAGTGATATTAAGATATTCGATCCATAAGCATTATTACATAGAACCTCATTTGCTTAATGAGAGCGAGTTATATGTAATTACCTGGCAGGATGCATATCAAGTGTGCTCATATATGAGACCACATTGGATTATCGACCTAGAATGAATGATCGTCTTAGTCATCAAAATATATGTAACTTTAATCTAAAAAGAAAAAAAATCTTGCCAATGTTAGCTCGATATGAACTTCTTTGACTTGTAGAGTCAATTTGATCCCTTATTTAGTAAGATGGTGATCCTATCTATACTGGATCACAATGTACCCACTACTTAGTACCTCTACGCTTCCCCACCCCCAGGCCCCTCCACCCACTCCCTGGCCCCTCCGCGTCCCAAGTCTACTTACCACCTCTGGGCACCTACCTGTCTGCAGGGCTGGCACCACCCAATCCTTTTGTTCGCATCTCAGTCTCACGTGCAGGCACATCATCACCACGACTCGGCTACCGAGTCGTCCCTTTCTGCAGCCACCACTTGGACAGTCCCCACAGTCGGACCTTCACTCCAGCAGCAGCAGCTGCAGCAGCTGCACCACCCATCCTCCTCCTCTCCCACACTTCACCACCACCACCACCACCGCCACCCTCCATAGATATAGCCCCCCCACGCACAAGTTGCTCCACCTCATTACTGGTGCTCATCCCTCCACAATGTGAGCACCGGGACTTCCTACACAGAGGGACCTCCATTGTGTTTTGTCTCTCCCACTGGCTCCTTCCATTAGAATGACGAAGTGTGGCGTTGAACTATGTTTCTATTTTTGTTTCTTTCCTCTCGCTCTACCAGTAGGACTAGATTAAACTATGGAAGTTGTGTGAGAGAGTCAACACGCTTGGGCTCTGAAAACCCTAGCGAGTTGAAAGTGTGGAACCCTAGAGTCCTGACAGCTAGCTTAACCTTCAAGAATTTTGATGTTTGTGTTCTACACTACTTCAGGGGGGAGGAAGAAGCACTCGAGAGTCCACGGTAGGTACCGTGGCACGGCGTGTCCTCGTCGGCTTCGGGTGGACCGGAAAGAGGCAAAAGGATACCTATCGTGTCGTGTAGCATTTCTATGTTTTTAGTTCCTTAAGCTAATCTTTTCTTGAACCTTGTTGTGTGTTCTCACCCTTGAGAATATTGAAACTGAAACTTAGGAGGGTCAATGCTATTCAAACTGAAAACTTGGGGGTTAAGTTACTGAACAATGAAACTTGATGTAAGTGTCATAGCGTACACTTTCTGCAATTTATTCTAACAATATGACACTTTCTACAAAATTTTCTAACCATGGGATGTAGTTTCTACTTCTAAGTTAGATTATAGGCATTAACATACGACTGATAAGTTTTCTGTCGGCTATGAAGGAAACTTCCCGAACGTGCCACAAGCGTGTAATAACAAGTTTTTCATTGTATTGATATAGATATATAGTAACTGTGGATGTGTGAAAATTTGCGTGCCTTCCTCCTCTTATTTTTACAACATTCGATGTGGGATTAAAATGATTTGTCACAGTTTCCTAGTGAAAATAGGCGTGTGCAGATCTCTTTGAGCCACATGACTGATCAAGCGATACTCGAACAAATTGATGGCTTTAGGAGTGTTCAGACAAATTGGTGGTTTTTTATTCAGATCTCACAAATGTCATTTTCCTTAGCAAATGACTCTCGTTAGAAACAGATGTTACGTTCTGCTTATAAGCACATGTCTATTTTTACAACATTCGATGTTGGACTAAAGTGATTTGTCATTTTTATGCTCTAGAGTAAAAGATGTAAATTGTCTATTGGGTTAGTCTAATTTGGTCAGTGTTTATCAAAGATTGATACATTAATGTTCTACTTAAGAGAAGATGAAGGATTCGTTAATCAAATTCAGTTCATTTAGAGCCATAATTAATGATCCGCAACCTATATACTTAGAGATGAAACCGTTGATCAAATTCAATTCATCCCAAGCGTTACATGAACTGCATCTTATAATAATTAACAATTATATAACTTTGTAGGAAAAACCAAAAGGGTCTTAATTGGCAGGGGAGAAATCGAGTCATGCTGCAAGTATATAAGGAACAAATAGCTTGTAACCACTTAGACTCTGCAGTTATTATTAAACATTTAGTGAGCATATAACAAGATAATATTTTAAGAAACCAGAAAAATTAGATAATCATCTTTTATTTGTGTTTAAAAGAAATATAATCTTATCTATTATTAGATGAAAGTTACCAGATTTTCAATGCACCATGTACATGATTAGACGCCAGCATTAGTGGCTGGCGGCTTTCCTTCATTTCTCGCTCAAATTAATCCTAGTCTCCCATAGGGATGTGCCTCCAGAATTTGGATATTCCAAAACATGTGGCGTGGGAGAGAGTGCAAGTGTAGGTCATGATAGATGCCATTGCATGTAGACAAGCAGAGGGCTCATAGTATTTCTTCCTTTCCCCCAAGCTTTCCATCTCGTCAAATTCACCTTCTTAAGCATCTTAATTTGTTCTTGGCTTCAATCCACATTTCACTTTCTCCATTGCTTTCAGCCTCCACTAGGGCTAACGGTGCCACTTGGGTCACCACCATCCTCTCAAAAGTTACTGCCATGAAAGGAGCTTAAAAGAGGAAAGATGATCCATCTGTGAGAATAGGATTAAGCTGCCATGGGTTGCTGTCACACGTTAGGGCAGGTAACTACCTGGTTGGCAACCCAATGAGAGATCTCCCCGTATCACTGTTCAGATCTTGTTCCTTCCACATTCCTTCCCCAACCTTTTGACACACCTCAAGACTCTCCATAGCTCAAGAAACCCTAGCCAGCTGGACCTCCCCTCCAGCTAGGCCTCTTTATGCTCCTAACAATCTCATCTCCTTGTCAACATGACCTCCCAGTTATTGGAGGTCAGTATCAAAGAACTTCTCATCTACCACGTCACCTGGGTCGTCACCCGTCCCCTCTCGACACTTGGCGGCGGATTTGACCGCCGCCGCGTGGTAACCGACACGTGTGGGTCCAAGGGGGACTGTTGCAACTCGGACCGATGGAGTAGAAATATGGGGGATAAAAAAGGTTTAGTGGTGTGTGAGGGGGATGGTCCATTTTTTCTCCTTGTTGGACACACCATTGGAGAAGAACAAGAAGAAGATGATGAGCAAGTAGAAAAAGATGGAGAGAGAGAGAGAGACTGCACTCAGCCCCCAACCATGAAACAAAGGAATCATTAAACTAGGGAGCTTATCATAACCCTTGCCCAGTGGTGCCACAACAGAGCCCCATTAAAGAAACACTTTCCCTAGCAAAAGATGGAAGGCATGGGCAATATTTTAAGGCTTCGTGTGGAGGAGCCACATTGGAAGGAGGGAGAGTTCGATGCCAACACAGTCACGTTTTATCTCAAGTTACAAAAGGAGGGGGGAGAAGCCCCCTAAAGATGGACACATAGCCCCACACCTGGTCCTATATGATGCCTCCAGCGATGGTATCATTCTAAACACACGGAGTCTTTAACGCGTGCTCAAAGCCTCAAACCCCAAAGCCAAAGGAGACGGAGCACTGCACTTGTGCTGGTCTTTGTCGAGGTTGCTTTGGCGGCTATATGAACTAGGAAATTAACAAGACTTGTCCAAGGTGACCCGGATCCGACATTGGAGGCGGCTCCGGATCAGAGCCGCCAACCCATTTTGTGCCTCTATGAGTTTGGATGGGTATGGAGACAATTGTCCTTAAGAAATAGTGGAGACAATTGGATTAGAGAAGAGATCTTCTCAGAATATATTTAGATCTAAGTCCAACAGTATTAAGAAGAAGAGGAGAGACAAATATTACAAAAAATTCTTCATATGATCTCAAAAATTAACAAATACTTGAGCCATCTTCCTCTCAGTATTATACGATTCTAATCCAAATGTATACTGAAAGGATCTCCTCTCATTGCATTGACTCAGACTAGAGTTCCACGTATGGCTTACCGTATTCATGTTAACTATCTAAGCATCAACTTTCACATCATAAATCTTTTCTTAAGGATGCCAATAATGCACATACACAGTCTCTTTATATGGGATTATTTGATCTAGAACGTCCATTAATACTTTCTCCTATTAGTTATGTGAATGTTTATCCTGCTACTAAGAGAAGAACCTTCACATGGTTCGTGTCTCTTATGAAGCTGATATACGAACATAGACCTTCATGACCAAAAGCAACTAATTATCAGTACGCTGAAATACTTGCATTTATGACTATGATATTGGCCAAACTTAACCGATCATGTCAAGTTTGGATCATTCCCACCCTCTATTCGGTTGACAAATTTGGTTTCTTGGTCATAGCTAGATTCCACCCATTGGCGGGTTTCAACCCCAAAATTCAGATCAGAGGCTGTGGATAGATAGAATTGAAGGGTTTATTGGCTCCTCACCTACCATGATAATGAGTGATGATATCCATCATTCATACGGTCATTTTTCTAATGTTATACATGGCCACATACTACGCCTTAGGTGAGTCAAATGATGGGCAGAAAAGTATATGCAGAAGAGGGGAAATACACTAGTAAACGAGGTGCAGGTCAAAAGGTGAATAGAAATGTACAATGCGAGGATATAAAAGTGAAAAAAGAAGGCATGTAGGGCTGTACATGAAGCAATTGTTTGGGTCAAAGACGTTTCTTGCTAGCATAAAACAACACTTGTTCAAAGATAAGCCAAAGAGGGGCTTTGTCTGTGTCTCATCTCTCTAAAATCTCATTGTGAGAGAGAAACAATAAGAGAGAGAGACCCAAAAAACAGGGGAATTGTCACTTCTTTTGCTTGTAGAAAAGAAGATCACAGCTGTAAAGAGAAGAGGAAATTAGAGGCGCGGAATTGCGGAGAGTGTTTGGGTCTTGGAAGTAAGGAATCCAGGAGGAAAAAGGGTACGGGGTCCTTCGGTGTAACAAAGAATGGGATACGTGTCAAGTCTTTGGGGCTTTGCATCTTTGCCTCCACGTTTAGCTTTTAACCTGCCGGCAGTTCCCCCCTGGGGAGTACGCATTTGAAGTCCATCTGTGATTAGTTGGGTGGGGTGTCCCTTCTAGAACCTTGTGCAAGGCAATTAGATCATTGTCTCTTTCTCCCTTGTTCTTATGTATCTTTTGAAAATACCAATTGGAGGACACCATATTCCCACCAGTTTGTTTCATTGATACGGTATTTTTGATTTCTTATATTTAGATCTTTTATATTTAGAATAACAAAAATTTTCTTTGAAATACTTTTTCTTAATCTACGAATAAATAATTCTCACCTTTTAGGTGAGTTAAGTTAATCCACTTATTTTGAGAATAATGCATTCGCGTCAAAAATAACGCGTCCGCATTCTCAAATTTGAATTCGCGAAATAAACGTCATAAGTCATCTTATTCGTCCCTTTATTCTCGAAACAAATGGACCCGTAAGCTTACAACTGACCTAGCCCTCGCTTAATTTTTAACCTCAATTATGAAAAACAATAAAAAAATTGGACGCTCCACAAGATGCTTATAAAAAGAAACATTGCATCATTACTCCCTACAGATCGTTAAATAGACTTGTACCTATTCGAAAAGAAATTGTCATGTATTTTGGGACCACAAACTTTTATTGCTTGTTTATTCTTACATGTACGTCTAATATGCCTGTTTATTAGTCTGTACACTGATCACCTACATACAGAGGAGATACGTGAAACCTTTTTCATTCTCTCCCTAGCAAGTAGCAACTGTGAATGCATGAGTTAGGAATTTTCTACAGTGGGTCGACTTCGATAAATTTTAAGACCAATGTTACTGCAGCCCTCCTCCATGTGACAGTGGTCCCAGGGGTCACAGATCAGAGCTAGTCCACTCAAAATTATAGGAGATCCCAAGATGTGATCTATTTAGTGATGTTTTACCTTCTAGATCGGGGACAGGTGGCCATGTTTAGGGTCCCCACTAACACGAGATTGGTCCAAGTGTGTAAAGGAAACGTGGACGTTGGAAAGAAGCCTCTATTGTCCGAGTCCATATCCTGTTTGTTTGGTTGGGTCACAGTAAGTGTAAATAAAATAAAAGAAATCTTTCAAAAACAAAAAAACCTCCCGTTCCAAATTGGAAAGCTGGGCATGAGGGTATTTTTTGAAAAAAAAAATCTTTGTGCATTGACCGAGTCTAATCCAAACTTGCACCCGGAGAATTTCTATTCCTATTGTTAAACAGCTTAGTACTGACTGTAATTTGGGGTTTCTTATCTTTTAAGGATGCATTTTGGTTAACTTAAGAAATCTGCCAATCTTCCCGTAGTCCGTCCATACGTTCAAAAGTAGGTTTCAATTGCTTCTCAAAAAATTTATTGTACTAGATCTTCTCTCTATATCTCTCTCTTTCCTCTTCCAATCCTCTTCTCAAATAAATCTAAGAGGGATATGACCATTTGAAAATATTCAATACTTTGGCACAAGGATTACATACAGACTGGCGCGGCTGCACACAAACGTGTCTTTTTTTTTTTTCTATCATGGTGGCACAATGATTACAACTAAGGCAGCACCAACTCAAAGAGCTGTATTCCAATCCTCTGATAAACAGAGATATTTAGCACAAGCTCTGTCCAAAGGACAGTATTCCGTCAGCTGGTGAGAATTCCACAGGATAAAGTTTGCCCGTCCAAACAACCGGATGAGGGGTGAACCCGCGACCCCCCCTCGTGGGAGGAGAAACATGTCTGTTGCGCTGCTCACACTGGACCACAAAAACACGTCCTAAAACAAGGTCATCTTCCCTTGGCCGATTAAACTTCGATCTTTGCTTCATTCCAAACCTATGTCAAGCTTGGTGTGGGCGACGTGCAGCACAACAAGTGTTGCCATGTTCACATTACGCTATCCGTACATGAAAGCTAAGGCAGCTTTCGCAATTTGTGGGCGACCTCATTGTCCCTTCAGCAAAGGAATAGCCTCACCCATTGCCGGATTGTTAAGAGTAGACATCATCATTGTACTTTATTCCAAGTCTATTAAGCTTGTCCCACCGATGGCTTGCAACTCCCACTTTTAAACTTAGGAGCTAATTGTGTAATGACTCACAATGAGCTTGCAAGCTTTAAAAACTTGTGACATTTGTGTCACATGGCTCCACTGTTGGTTTCTAGAGAAGGAAAGGCTTTTTGCATATACCCACTTCGCCCGTCCAAGCCAGAAGTAGTGGAACAAGAAACAATGTGAGGATCAATAATAACTTAATCATGGGAATTTGTACGATCTTCTAGACAGTCGACACTAAGGTATTCATGGGAATCTATTCTTAGAAATTCATTCTCATTTAGGATGAGGAATGAGTCTATTTAAATGAGAAAATTAACAAGAGGGCCCGTCAGAGAGGATGACTTATTTTTCGGTCCCTGATAACAAATGTCAGCATGACAAGTCTTTATATTTTGCTTGGACTTATTTTTCAGCCTCCTGTACTTAGTTCTACTATCGCCACACGTATAAAATTCCATTTTGTCCTTCCTTTTGCATTATCCTACAAGATTAATTATGGATAATATCTTATGATGTGCGGGTGATATGTAGACCGATTTTTTTGTTGGTTTTTTTATTTTTTTTGGAGTATCTGATCGAAAAACAGACAATGTAGTTAATAAGTTCGACTTGGCCTCGAGCTTGTGGTTTTACATTTTTTTTTTGCAATTAATAAACTAATATTTTATGATATTTTAAGGTATCTTATAGCACACCAAAAGAACCTTTAAGATTACTTCTTTGCACACTTCTTTTTTTCATTGTATTACTAATTTTATTTTGACCAACTCTAATTTACCGCCAAAGTTATGCCAACTCTTTCTTCCCTCAGGTGTTTTAGGATGTGTTCGGTGCCACTTATAATTATAATTGTTTTTAATATTTTCACAATTTTTTAGTTATATTTTTTCTTTCAATTAACAATTTCAAATTTAAGCTTCCTATATTAAAGCAAAATATAGTTATCAAAGAGAAATTTATTAGCTTGGACATTCAAAATTGGATAGCTTCTAATTGCTTGCAAAAATCGCTAATTTGATTGTTCGATCGATTAGTGGCTGATAGATCTGTTAATTGGTAATTTTTCTAAATAAGTAATATTCATAGCAAATAAAGTAACGTAGGCAAATCTTTTTGAACTGAATGCATATAGTAACTAATAATCTAATTACTTGACCATTACTTGTTAATAAATCAAGTACCATGTACTCTTTCTGATCTAATAGCACAGGTAATGTCATGGGATGCACCTAAGGTATATACAGAATTTAGGCTGTTTGCATCGCTATTTGCCATAACTTGTCACATTAGTTAAGACAGGTCATGGTCTGAACATGTATGTGAGTACAAAGTGGTTTCCCACCAGTGAAAGTAAACTAGTACAGCTACGTGGAGAAAATGCCTTTCTACTACATTTGAAGGAATATAGATCCTCTACGTCTAAGTTTGGATTGGACTCGGTCCGTAAAGAGAGAGGAATGTTTCAAAAAAAAACTGTCATATGATGTTTTTTTCATTTCTTAAGAGGAGTTTCTATAAAAGCTCTTTTCTTTCTTCTCTGTATTGACTGAATTCAGTCTAAACCTATACTTTAAGGAACTGCACTCTAGTTGAACTACACATGCTTTGATAATAACTTACTTTTTGCTATACATTTTCTACTTTAAGGTACTCAACTTTTTTCGTTTTAAGTGGGTCGAAGTATTTACAAATGTTCTATAAAAGAGTATGTTTGAATTCGAATCTCCTTAATATGGGGGGTAATCCCACATAAAATTGTCAGAAACTCTCAGCATAGGAAGTAGAAGTATTTTTCACAGATCTTGTCATTTGTGAGGGTTTAGGACTATCGAACCGATCAGATAAATTCCTCTTCTGTACGCTGATGAGTTTTCATATCAAGTTCCCTCTTATGAGAGAGAAGTATGATGCTGTTGAACTAACACATTTGTTGACAACTTTGTGCAGAACTAGATTAGAAAACTTATAGCTTCCGAGTTTAAATAACATGAGAAACATTTCCCAACCTACTAATGTGTACAGGGATCGATCTGACCTTCTGACCGCAGCCGCACCTCCAAACAAGACTTTGGTACACTTCAAGCAGTACGCCGCTGGTTTCTTCTTCTTCCTTTTTTTAATACAACTTCCTCCTATCTTGAGCATGACTACAGTTTAATGTAGACAAACTCAATCGTTCTTATCATTTCTATTACTTTATTTTCTTAGTGTTCCGTTTGGTAGAGAAAAGGAATGAGTTGTTCTTGGACGCTGGTCAATACTTGAGTGAAAAGCGATGGCTAGGGGGGGTTGATACACTGTGGATCCTGGTTTCAGACACTTTTGCCAGTAAGTATTTGAGTGGAATGAGAAGAAATCATCTCAATATATTTTGGACCAGAGTTCAACAGTTTTAAAAAGAGGAAGACTCAAATATTTATCAAATTTTGAAATTATATAAAATTTTTTTGTACAATATTTGCCCCTTCCTCCTCTCAATACTATTAGACTTCAGTCTAAAAATATAATGAAAGGATCTCTTCTCGAGTGAAGTGAAATGGTAAAACCTCCTTTCTACCGCTGTCATGGGAACAAGATGTTGTCCTTCTGAAGCACTTCCTTTTTCCTCTTGCAAGTCTTCTCTTGTCTCCCACTTGATAGTTAACTAATGGCAAAGCATGCAAGAACTTTATCATCCCACTCGTTTTGACGACCTTCTCTCTCTCTCTTACTGTCTCACACACACACACACGCACGCACGCACAGCCAACTTGTCTTCGTCTTAAGCTTTCATAATTGTAATAATTGATGATTTGAAAGTTTGAGGCATCCTAACATCTCCCCACAAACTTATCATGTAATGAGAACAAGGACTCGTGGGGTTATGTGCACCGCACACGGCTGCTTAAATAATAAGAACAATGAGAGGCGCGCGGAGACGACACCGCATCCTCATTGTGTGCTGAATTTGTTGTATTACTTAAAACACATAATGGAATGATGTGATTAATGCTACTGTTAAGTAGTTATCTGGCTCTAATTCTAAGGTTAGTGTTAGATAACATGACACGTTCCTAACTTTGTTAGAGAATGGATCTTCCATGGAGGGCCAATAACAACACTTCCTGAGGCAAAAGGATGCATTTGGATGGGACCTTTTGAAAAAGGAGAACCAAAGTGCAACAGAAAGCAAAGAGTATGTCCTGTTTTCATATGGTTATGTAAGAGGGGGGATACCATTTTCTAAGGAGAGAGAATTAAGCTCAATATAAAATGAAAGGATCTAAGGAAGAACACTTATATAAAACACCAAGATGAGACAATGTTGTACCAATCACGCGGACCCACTCAAGGTTCTTTTATGCGACTAGACATGCAATTGATTGTTGTTTATATAACTAGTTGTGCACGGCCATTTAACATATTTAAATAAAAAATTATAATTAATATCAGTAAAGTTAATCTTTTATATTTTTTAAAGAAATAAATAAAATAACTATAGAAGAATATATATTCATAAATACTAACTTTTTTTTTCTATGAATGAATATGAGATTTATTATTGGTAAACATTAAAAATTCAGAACTATTGTATTCAATTGAAATATGGATTGAGAGAGAAAATAAAAAAGTGAACTGAATGTTATTATTATTATCGCATTAGATTATCTCAATAAACATTGTGTTAAAATATAAATTAGGAGAAAAATGAGAGAGAGACTGGTCTCGTTAATAACGAAATTAATTATTATTATTATCTCAATAATAATAATAAATATCAAAACTTATTATAATTATCTCAAAAGATTGTCCCGATATTAATAATAATAATAACAATAATAACAACAACAACAACAACAATAGTGATAATAATAATATGAGTGAGAAAAGTGAGAGAGAGACTGGTCTCATTAATAATAATATTATTATTTTTTAAAATAATAATAATAATATCAAAATACATTATTATTATTATTTCATGAGACTATCATAATAATAATAATAATGATAGTCTCATGAAATAATAATAATAATGATGACGATGATGATGATGATGTCAAAATTAGTTATTATTATCTCAAGAGATTGCAATAACAACAATAACAACAACAACAATAATAATAATAGGAGATAGAAAAATTAGAGATAAAAATATTAATAGGGAGAAAAAAAATGTGAAAGAGGAGAAAGAGGGATAATAATAATAACAATAATAATATAAAAATTAGTTATTATCCCATAAAATATCATAATAATAATAATAATTTAAAATTAGTTATTATTATATCAAAAGATTGCAACAACAACAACAACAACAATAAGAATATGAGACAAAAACATAGGAGATAAAAATATTAATAGGGAGAGAGAAAAATGTTAAAGAAGATGATAATAATAATAATAATAATAATAATAATAATAATAATAATAATAATTAGGCAAAGAGAGAGGGGAGAGGGAGAGGATTAATGAGAGAGAGGGGAGGGAGATGGTGAGAGAGAATTAATGAAAAATAAGAGGAGAGAGAGAATTAATAGGAGACAGACATTAATAAGAAAAGGGAGAGAGAGAAAGAGAATACATTAGAGAACACTGTTTTATATATATAGTATAAATTTCACAAGTGTTTCTTTCTGAAAGTTTGAAAAATGTAATTAAATTTCATATCAGAGGAAGAGAAGAGCGATTACCCCGTGAACACTTACTTGGGAAAGACTACATCGTGAACATTTTAACTTTGTGGTTACGAGGTACGAGGAGTTAATATTTTGAAGGGTTTCTTACATACATGCCCTTCAAATACAACGTACTTGCATATATTCCTCTAACTCATATATTTTTTTTAATACCTCTGAGATCTCTGATATGTTGCGGTTCTACTCCTCCGTCAAAGTGCCGTTAAGTCAAACTTAAAGATTTTACGTTCATACTCCTAAATTCACTGATATTTGGCATATATATACCCCTATATTTTTGTATATGTAAGTTAGACGTTATCAAGATTTACAAAATCTTTTTGGCATACTCAGTTAGAATTAACGTTATTTCGACAGATGGGCATAACCACAATATATCCTAGATTTCAAGGTATTAAAAATAATATGCGAGAGATGGAGGTATACATGCAAATATGATCTACTTGAAAGGTATACATGCAAAAACCCTTATTTTGAAAGAGTCTGACTTGTTGCATCTCAGGCGTTACATCCAGGGTTTAAAAGAAAAAATAGAAAGTCCCATGGTTTCCTACTCGACCGTACAATCCGATCTTGATCAGATGACTCGAAAAAAAATGAAAATTCGAGAATCAATTTTCAAATTTTCCTTTTTTTTTGGGTCGTCTAATTCAAAATTGAATTGTAATGTCAGGTAGGATGGGTAGAGGCCTTTCTAAAAAAGTTTATTAATATTTTTTTTAATGCTAGCTGTACTATTAGGTGACGACTGGCGGTACAGCAAGTTATACTCATTTTGAAATGGGCTAACAATAGACATGGCGCGCGCACTAGATTGTTCAGGAGAGAAGAATATTGAATTTTATGATTTATGTGCACCTTCTTTTTTTTTTGTGGAAGTAACTTTCAACTTTTGTGGTACATAGCATTCATGGTGTAGGATGCACCGCTGGAAGGTCCCCATATCCGTGGGAACGTGAACCTCCATCAGGTGGTGCAAATGATTGTTTCTTGATAAATTTTTTTTTCATATATACTTCCATCAGACGTAAAATTACTCACCTATATCATTGCAAAGAAAACATACTTCATGCATACGCAATGTGGTCTCACTCTTCCCTAGTGTTTTCTGATTCGATTATGCTTCGGTACACCTTGAACGGATCAAAAGGGGAAAATACTATAAAATGGGAAAAATATTATGGTGGCCTTTAGGAAAGATGAGGAATGCTAGCTAGCATCACTCTCTTGAGATGTGACACGTCATACTCTGTTCATGTCATCGTATTTTCAAGACCAAAAAACAGAAATACTGAACTTAAGTTTTTTGACACAGTATTAAACTTAAATTTGACACTTAAAAAAAGAATTAGTCTTTATCATATTTTCCCACTGTTAATATTAAGTGTAGCACGTCATGTGTCGAAATACATGACACCTTAGAATTCATCATGAAAGATCGCATCTGCTGGAACTTAATTTAAGAGCATAGTTTGACAAATGAAACTTTAACAATATTATTACTGCAATGTAGAGTATTCTGAGAAATATAGCTTGACTACTGCACTTTTGGGCGTATCTGCACACGTTATCACGAAGAAGGGTTCGCATCTAAATGTATTATAATTTTTTGCAGTTTTAATTTTTAACAGGTGTATATGTGAAAATTCAAGCACATGAGGCATATTGGCTAACACGAAAGTCTGATTACTTACTCGTTCTCTACGTCCCTCATTTCTTGTTTCCACGTCAGCGCTTGTACCTTAGTTCTATAATTTATAATTTTTCTTAAATTACGTCATCTATGGCTCCGTAATTTTTGTCCTATCATTAATTTATTATTAACAACTTCTATTTCATTGCATGAAGCCTATTTAATTGCCTCCTGTATGATCACCAGTCGTGTCCACCTTTGTTTTTTCAATTCTTCATTATCATATGCAATGGAGGAAAGAGATCTCCAGAATCCTAGTGCCCTCCGTTAATTGTAGAGGCTTTGCAAGTCCTATACAAGAGAAATGCTTATCACATCTCCTGCTATGATAGTGCAACATACCTGTAAACATGTTTCTTCCTATTGACAAATCAAACGATGCGAGCACATTAAAGCTCCTCTGCACGCTGCTGAGGTGCAGTGATTACTTATTGTTTAATCGTGCTAATTAGATGTGTACAATTATCAGAGTGGTGCAGTAAGTATTTCTCTTTATATAATTTATTTCATATCTTAACATAACTCATAAAAGACATTTTTGCACACTCATTGTTGTGCAGAGTAAAAGATCTCATCCAAATTATCCTATTTCATTTTTTTCCAAGTGACATTTATCTGAATCTTTTTTTTTTTCCCAATCCTTACTTTTTCTCTTTTTGATGTCGACGACAGGAAGTGTGCTCAAAGGTGTTACTTTCCATCAAGAAATGATTGAGAAAGTTTCCGATAGGATGCTCTGTTGAAATGGAGGTGCCAGTCATCCCCATCATCGATAAATTTCCCTTGAATCAGCTAGCTCCATCTCGTAGGATTTAGCTTCCGCTTTAAATCAGGTAAAATTTTCCACATATTCTTAATAGAGGAATCTTGCAAATGCACATTCACATCTAGAGTGGGACATCTAATATGCGAGTCTAGCTATGATGTGGGTAAAGAGATGAGCCCCACTCATCCACACTAGCATTTATGTAAGTGGAAAGGTTTGCACAGTGATGCCCCCATCTGGGCATCCACCTTTAACAAGAAAGAGGAAGAAAGAAAAAGAGAGGGAGGAACAAGAAAGGGAAAGGGAAGAAAAGATCAAGCATTTCTGTGGTCTTCGGGACTCTCGCAGGTAGAAGCCTAACAGTGTGAAACGTAGGCTGTTCATCTACCTTCCAGTTAAGGGAACAATATTCCCTGTCATAACTCTTAACTTCCTTTCACATATTGTTTCAGGTGGTGATGTTTTCATATGCATATCTCAGTGACACAGACTGTTCCTGTTAAGCATAGGATTAGTGTTAATTAAACCTCACATGTAGGGATGCAAATGGTAAACGATAACCCAATTATTTTACCAATCGTCAGTTAACACGGATAGTCTTTTCAAACTGATACGCATAACAGATAAGGTGATACTTTGTTAATTTTAATTTTATTTTTATTTTTATTTTTATTTTTTTGTGACGGAATACGTATAATATGCTAACATGTGATTATTTGACTGATTGTTGGTTTATGGATAAGTTAACGGATAATATTTTTAAGCCGATAACTTAATAGATACGGTTATAAATCTACCTTAAATCCGTGCCGAATCCAACCTGTTTGCATACCTACTCAGTTATACCCAATTGTTCATCGTTTCTTGTCACCTTAATTTCCTTCCATACATACCCTTCCATTTGAGTTTTTTTTTTCATTTATTTTCAAAACTATGCGTACATTACGTTCATCACATCAACACATCAACTTGACTTGTACGACTTGAGAGTAGCGACGGAAGAACTATGCCAAAGTCCACATTTCATCATCTAGAACACCACTGGATAGCTACCCTTGAGGATATTAATGAAACCCCACACATGAAAGAAGCTACAATTAAGGGCCCATCTGCCCGTCCCCACCTCCATCCACAACTGATGGCCCCTCCAACTCCAACAACCCTTCCTCCCTCTCCTAGCTCTTGAAGGGACCTTGCAGGTCTTCCTCAAAAAATTCCAAAAGAAAACAGTGTTTGGCAAGAAACATACAAACCCCGGTCCACTCTTCTCACCCCCTCTCACATAAGATAGTAAAACCCTGCTGAATAACCCACCTCAATTAAACAAATTCTCTTCAAGTGGAAAACTAGGTAAAGACAAAGAAATAAATTAACAAACACAACTAGCCTTTAGAGATAGAGAGAGAGAGAGAGAGACCAAGGGAAGTCAAAAGTTCAAACCAAGGTTACGCAGCTTGGTGAAGGGAACCCCACTTGTGGATTAAGCAGTGCACTTAAAACAAATCCATCTGCGCCGTGTTCCTCTACCGCTTTGCATCACATGTCTCTATTTTCCTCCATCCCCCTCCATCGTCACCTCCGCAAACAGCTGCCCCCTCTATAAAAGCTCCCCCTCCCTTTCTCTTCCTCTCCCAATCCCATCATCTGCTACTCAGAAAACCAGTCCAATTCTCTCCATTCCAAGTCGACTCCACTCCATCCGACCCCCCAACTCGCACGCCTCTCTGTCTCCATCTTTCTCTCTCTCCCACCCTCATCTCCGTCTTCTTCTGCTTCTCTTTCAATTCATACAGGAAGATACCAAGAGAGAGAGCTATCAGTGCCCGGTCATACGTTGTACATACACAGAGAAAGAAAGAGAAAGAGAAGAGAGGAGAAGAGAAGAGACAAAGATGGGAATTGGTGTGGAGATGGGTATCCATGGCATGGTGATCAACAGCTCGGCCGGGGTGGCGACGCCAGAGCAGGCAGAAGAAGAGATGGACCTGAGGAGGGGTCCCTGGACTGTGGAGGAGGACCTCCTGCTCGTCAACTACATAGCCAACCACGGCGAGGGCCGGTGGAACTCCCTCGCCCGCTGCGCCGGTAATACTCCTACCTCTCCGGTCTGATCTCTTCCTCATCACTGCATAGTTTCTTCCTTATCAGTCTTCACCACCGGCGGCCATGAACACCCGTAGATGCACATGCGTCTCACCTTATCCAAGTTATTTGCCTTCTTTCTTGCATGCCGCGGGTGATCTTTCTTGCTTCCGCTCGTGCTCCTTCTTGGATTTTGGAAATCTTGCTTCCATCAACACCATCATGTGAAAAGTTGTGAATCTCAATATTGATTTAGGAAGAAAAGTGGTTTCCTAGAAGCTTTTCTTTTCCACCAAATTGGAAAGTGGGTTGTCCATTAGCTCCCCTCTCCTATGTTCTTTTTGTTTTCTCTCTCCCCACGCTCCACGCCTTCCCTCAAGAAATAAAAATTCCACTTTGCATAAACACCAGCCAATTGGAACCTTCTAACTTGCGCTAAAATATATGAAGTGGATGTGATCTGAACAAAGCTTTACAAGATTATCTTAACAGTTGATTAGATGGTTTTTCGTGCAAACTTGGTTTGATGTCATGGAGCACATACAACATGTCATGTTGAGGACGTAATCTGATCCAAAAATATTCCCTCTCTGATATGCAGGCCTCAAGCGCACCGGGAAGAGCTGTCGTCTCCGGTGGCTGAACTACCTCCGCCCCGACGTCCGCCGGGGCAACATCACCCCGGAAGAGCAGCTTCTCATCCTCGAGCTCCACTCTCGTTGGGGCAACAGGTACTTCCACAAATCTAACTTCTAATACCCCGACCCGTGATCTGTGAACATAGATGCAGCTGCTGTTATACCATATCAGACTGTCATCATCTGCGTCTTTACCTGCCGAGGATGCGTTTTATTATGTACTTGGTAGCGTTGTTTCTGATCATTAGTACTGTGTCCATGCAGGTGGTCTAAGATAGCCCAACACCTGCCGGGGAGGACGGACAACGAGATAAAGAACTACTGGAGGACAAGGGTGCAGAAGCACGCCAAGCAGCTCAAGTGCGACGTCAACAGCAAGCAATTCAAGGACGTCATGAGATATCTCTGGATGCCACGGCTCATGGAGAGGATCCGTGCGGCCTCGGCAAGCTCCACTACCAACGCTGCCGTTGCCACCACCGCCATGAACCCCTCGGCCGCCTTCACCGCCGATGCATGCGCCGTCCCTGCGGCGCCGGCCAAGCCCATCCAGCTCATTGGTGCAGATTTCACCCACGCCAAGTTTAGCCCAGATAACTCCAGCATGGCCGGGTCGTCGGAGTTGTCAGCGGGGACTCATCTGTCGTCGGTCTCCGACCTGACGGACTGCTACGTCGTCCAGGGCGGCGATAACGGTGGGTACGGCGATGAGTTCTCGGCAGGACAGATGATGAGCGCCGGCG
Source organism: Zantedeschia hybrid cultivar (assembly GCA_030544215.1). Taxonomy (NCBI): domain Eukaryota; kingdom Viridiplantae; phylum Streptophyta; class Magnoliopsida; order Alismatales; family Araceae; genus Zantedeschia; species Zantedeschia hybrid cultivar. Next base: position 79,247,424 of record JARZZO010000005.1, on the reverse strand, counting down.
CCGGCGCCAGTGGCTGCACGGAGTCTTTGCTGAGCCCTTGCGGGTACTTCAGCCAGGGTTTCCCAGACTTCGAGCCGACCGGGTGGAGTGCCGGCGGGGACTTCTCCTCGGAGAACTTGTGGGGAGCCGACGATCTCTGGTTCTTACAACAGCAGCTGTGATCAAGGCTGGTGTTCATCTTAGGACTAATTGTTCAGGAGGAGGGAGTTAACTAGAAGAAGAACAAAGGAGAAAAAGACAATATTTACTAAGGGGTATGCAGAGAAAAGAAGCAGCATAATTAAGCATAGGGTAGAAACTGTGAAAAGGAGAAAAATACCAAGGGGACAAAGAAAGAGAGACAAAAAATATGGGGGAATTTTTATATTCCTTCCCTCTTTCTTTTTCCATCTTTTTTCTTTTTTGGATATATCCTTTTTCCATTCTCTTTCTTTTTATCTTTCATGTGGATTTGAGGTTCTTTGATCCCATTCTTTGCATTGACTTGTGCAGTGACACCACCTGGGACTCAGAGTCTGTATTTGTAATAATAAAATCATCTGTGAATTATTATAATTCCTCGTTACCATAGAACACTCGCTTTTCCATCCACTTCCTACCTTCTAAAATCTCCTCTATTGATTACAATATTAGGTTGAGAAAGAAGGGGAATGGAATAGAAATGGAGAGGGAAAAAATTGGTTGCTGTTGGAGCTGATATGATGTAGGCATTTTCAAAGAGTCCGGTTCCTCTCAGTAGGAACTTGGAGGGAACTCCAACAGTAACCAGTGAGGAAACGTCATGTATAAAGTTGATCCGCTGTTCGAAACGCATCTTATTTACTTTGACAACTTTTTTCCTATTACCGGTTCAGCAGGTTTCAAATACTACGCAGAGCATTTAAATACTACGCAGAACACTTAAACACTACGCAGAGCATTTAAATACTACCAAGAGCACATAATTACCACCATATGTTGAAATGTATTTTAAATTATGGTTGTAGTCTTGTGCTCTTGGTAGTATTTAAGTGTTTTGCGTAGTATTTAAGTGTTATGCGTAGCATTTAAATATTATGCGTAGCATTTTAATATTTTGTGTAGTATTTTACTGTTCTGCGTAGTATTTGAAATCTGCTGAATCGATAACAGGAAAAAAGTTGTCAAAGTGGATGGGATGCATCTCGAACGGCGAATCAACTTTATACATAGCGTTTCCTCACTAATTACTACTAGAGTTCCCTCCAAATTCTTACTAAAAGGAACCGGACTCATCTTCAAACCGTCCATAGACTCAGAAACAAAGACTCCTGTTTTGTCACTCTATTCAGCAACAAGCTAATATTTTAAACATTCACTACGACATGGAGATCAGCGAGTCCAAAATGGAAGAAAATTTTGGAGTTATCAGAGACTAGCGTGTGGAAGAATGATTGGTGTCACCCATGGAATTCTTCCATCAGACAGTGGGGGTCTCCATCTAGGGGCACTACGAAAGCCTCCTATATGGGATTCCATGCGGTTATATGTCAGAGAACATTAATTATTTGCCACTTGAGAAGAAGATAAAGCATGTGACTACCATGTAGGTTTAGGCTAAAAAAGAAACATCAAACTTCTCAGATGGCTGCTATGAGAAATAACAATCTACAAGTCTTCATTAATAAACGAGTTCGAATTGTCTCAATATAATATTGGACCAGATTCTAATAGTAATCAGTCATAAGATGTCATGTGTAGTGTAGGTTTGACATTTAAGACACATCACATCGAAATTGACAACTTTTTCTTTGTTCTAATAGGTTTTCAATACAACGTAAAACACTTAAATACCACAGGGAACACAAGACTACAACTATAATTTAAATACAACGTAAAGCACTTAAATACCACCAACGTGCAATAGTTTACGTTATATCCAGGTGCACATTGGAGTGTAATTTAAATTATGGTAATAATGTTGTGCTCTTGATAGTATTTAAGTTGTTTTATGTTGTATTGATAATTTGCTGAACCGGAAACAAAGAAAAAGTTGCCAACTTCGGTGGGATGCGTCTTAAATGGTGAACCTACTTTACACATGGCATTTTAGAATTGATTACTACTAGAGTTCGGTCTAATATTGTACTGAGACAATCAGACTCTTAATAAATTGGGTTTGGAGATTGATTTTAGGTTAATGTATGCCTTATTGTTCGTGTATAAAAGGATGAGTGTATGAGATCATCGTTTGTCTAGCCTTTACTCGTAGGAACAATTATAGCAGATCCAAGTGACTAAACAAATGCAACTTCTGGAAAAGAGGCCGCCTTAATGCGCCACTAGATTGCCAGAGAAAGCCTAGGATTTAAATAATTTTCATTGGTGTTTATTATCCTAATCGAATGGATAGGCATTTTCCATAACATTAGTATTAATGTATCCCTCCTTTCCACACTTCATGGGAGATTGGACTGATTTGGTCTAGCGTCTTATTAAGTTGGCTATGCAATGGTAGGCCGTTTAAAATGTTGTCCAATTGCTACTTTTATTATAATTTCCAAAACGTTTATCCCTTTGCTAATGTGATTTTTATTGATTCATAATAACTCCAATATTTTCCATTTTGAATCTAACTAATTTCAATGAATCGATGTATACGTAAATCAAAGGTTTTGATTGAAGTGATCGAATCAATGCCATCATGTGAAGGAAGTTATTGCGAAAAAAGTGATTAAGTTCCATGCTAATTAATTACTTGATAATGCAATGCTAAAAAAATGCAAACAGGATATTATTATCTTCCAAACAAATGAAAGTTAACCAACGTCATCCAAATCTCTCAAAATTCTCGTCTAAAATATATATAAGGATCCATTTACAGGAAAGTTCAAATAAATGTCATGGAAGAGAAATCAAATGAGTGTCCGCGATAACAACAACAATAGCATATTAAGACAAGATACATTCTGCACAAAGTTTAAAATGCCAACCATAAATCGTAAAGATGCTTCTGATGATCTATGGAACCCTTAACTAAGCATATATTCCAGTGCAACAACTTATTAGTGTATTCTTCCCTTTTTGATCGCATGCGTCTAGAGATCAATCAGATGGGGGAACCCTGTGATTCCATCTTTATCAGCTAGGAGGCTAATCATATGTAGATGTAACATTAGTCCTCGCCTTTATCTAGCATCAATAATTGAAAAGGAAAGTGGGGGAAAAAGAGGAAAAGTCGAAAAAGGGGGATCATTTTTTAATTAATAAAATCGGAAGGGTGGAAATATTTATTTCCAGCCGACGGGTCGTCACGTGCGTGGAGGCGGCTTCTGCGGCGTGTGGTCCTTCGCTCACGTGCCTAGCGAAACGTGCTTACCCGTCCGGACAAACGCGGCGGAAGACCCTTCGGGGAGGACCAAGGTCAGGGGATCCGACAAGGGACACGTGGGCCCGGGGCCCACGGTCATCGCCGCCGGCGATGCCCGAGCAAAGTCCCGCGCGCCACGTCATCGCCGCGGGAAGCGCGGGCAGATTGGTGACCTGGCGAGCCATCGGGTCAACTGCGAGTTTTGTTGACCACTTTTCAGCCACGTCTGCGGTCAAATGCGTGGGGCCCAGATCTCATAACATAGGTCCACCTTCTTGCTCTTCTCTTTGACTGAGGCCGTCACGGGAGCTCTCCGTCTACGCGCAGCTTGTCCTCTCCCGTCCAATCTGTGTGCCCCTCCCAATAGGATTAGAGTCCCAAAATACCTGGGCAGGTCTCTGTTTAAGAGTTTAGAATATTTAGGCTTGGGATTAGGATTCCATCATCTCCTGCCCCAGCTAATGGGGTGGTTATTTGTGCAATGACAGTTTGAAAGCATGAAAGTTGAAACAGATGGCTTCTGATGACTTCTCCTGATCGGACAAGTCCGGTTCAGCAGCCCCATTCTTGGATGAAGTCAGGCTGTGATCATTGGCTGATCAGTCGTCCTCATTGATCGCCGGAATGCGGTGGCCGGTGGGTCCAACCGGCGGGCAGTTTTCGCCGTGATCGGAGAGGCCCTTCCTCAGATAGGATAGGTCAACTTGGGATCATCCAGAGGACGGGGGGTGGGCTCCACAGTGCTGCAAGGCTGCACTTTTATGAACAGTGTATGAAAGATCCGAGGACAACACTGTTCTAACTTTGCATAACATGAAGTTGTACATGTTGTACAACCTTAGACGTTGAGCTATCATCTACCTCTTGGGATGCCTAAGGTTTCCTAAGATTCTGAGTCTCGATCTTTTCATTGTTCTGTTGCCATTGATGTCTTAGTCTGGCGAAGGTGATGACTAGCTAGGGGTTTGGCAAGTTCATGTTTTTGTTGTGAACCAGTCGATTCGTTCACATCATGCTACGTCTCTATGCAATGCATCGAAGAGCCCTCCATCTTCCTTGCGTTAGATCCTTGTCAGTTGTCACATTAGCATGGTGTTCTAATGTCATTGTCCCCCACCCAACCCTTCTTGTCTTTTCATCCCTCTTTCCCTAGGCCGAGCCTGTTTATTCTCGGGTTGGCTTGAGTTTTTATGAAATGATCAGTGTTCTTTTTGTTGCTGTTGAAGAGTCGTAAATTTCAGAGTTCCTATCAGAACTTACCGTGATGAATGTTAGGGTACTGGTGAGCAGATGTGACATGCAGTGGCTTCACACCTTAAAGTCAGCTGCTGTTTGAACGATAATTACTAATTGAAGTGTTTTTATCGATGGAGTATCTGTGGATAAGGTGAAGAAAGTAACTGCACCTGGTGTTGCTATGGCCTCGATTCCTGATGCCTCAGTACCATCTCTCCTGTTGTTGACATGAACTTGGCAAAGGATACCTAAACCCTAAACCCATGGTTCATTTTTTTTAATGTTTTGGGGCGGATTGTGAGCGTATCACATGCACTGGATTGCGTATGTATCACTTCAAGTTTTAGCCTGGCCATGCACTGGATTGCGTATGTATCACTTCAAGTTTTAGCCTGGCCGTCGCCTGTTTACAACTTCCGAGACTTCTTCCAAAGAGAGTGAGTCACAGTAGTCCCACTGACACCGGTGTGGAAAAATTGACATTTCAACTCGAGAAACCTGTACGCACACACAAAGACTGAACAGCTGTGATGATTGCACTGAAACTTGATCGGATGCGTGCCCAGCTACAGGAAAATCGCCAGTGTGTGAAAGAAAATTGGGTTGGCTTTGGTTGGAGGACTAGCAATGGAAAAGTTACGTTGACGAATTAAGCTGGGGACTGCTATACATCAGAGAGTGAATGCGAATGTACCCTGTCCAAGAAATTGTCTTAAACGTAGACCCAGCAAATCCTGTCCAAAAAATTGTATATGTCCTCGAACAAGTCGGTGTGTGGAGAAATTGGTCGTACTTAAAATGTGCAGCATTGTTTTTTTTTAAGAATTATACCAAAAAAAAAAGGTTTTGATCATCAACTCTTTAAAACTTTTAATATTGTAAATAACTCTTCTAAATCTGACTATTTACAAATAAATATGATAATCTAAACTTTCTTATAAAAAGTCTTTTTGAGAGATTTTTTTGTAACACTGTCAAGAACATTTTTGTAATATTCTGGGTCCTTGCACTAATTCAAGAGGGATTGTGAAGACTTATAACTAAATAATTGGATTGAAAGGACTTTTTTTAATAAATGCATTATGTTTTTAAGGGTTACAATTGTTGGGATCCGAGCGGGACGCGAAGAATGCAGCAGAAACAACGAATAGAATATAATCCCGTCCGATGCCACTAATCCGATTCGGAACGAAAAGCTTAAACTGAAAGGTAGGTTGTAATCTAATTACCGTACGCGGATTCGAATCTGCTTCTGTCTCGATTTCGTCGAGGTGATGCAGCGAGTCGCACAAGCGTCCGGCCTCCAGCGGTATCCATGTGATCTTCCGCAGTGGTTCGTCCTCGCTCCCTCGTCCGTATCAACTCGCTCGTTGAAGATTCGTGGCCGCAATGATTGCCGAAAATCCGCCGACACGAATTTTTGACTTTCGAGAATCATGAGCAGCGGAGACGGAGACAATCTCGGCGCCTTAAACGGGGCGCCCAGAGGAGGAGAGTGAAAGGGGAGGTGACGGTCAGCATGGGAAAATCATGGAGCTTGGCCTATGGTTTCTTAACAGCGCGTATATATATATTAAGTCGGCGCAACTTTTCACAAAAGTCTCCGAGTTAATATAAATCTCACTTATGTATCACTGACTGAGAATCTTATTACGTGTGACCCTCTAGACCCATTTACCAGTCCGATTTTCAACCCGTTAAGTCTAATAATTAATTATTGACTTATTGTAATTAATTAATATCTAGCTATTAACTAATTACTTAATCGAATTAACATCGCATGTAAATTCGGTCAGACTTCTGATCAAGTTGGGTGCCAAGCAACACCGCATGATCTCGGAAGGCATTGAGGTTCAGCAACCCACTCATGGAACCTGTCCGTTCAGAGTTACCGCGTGGCTATAATCATTCGTTCGCACAATGCTCTCGAGTTAACTTAGGGTATGGTCAACTGTCAAATCCTAAATGGTCAACTCACTTGAATCAGACTCCGCTGTACAATATCAGAAAACTTCTTTTCTGATATTGTTTCTGCTCTGGTCAGAGACTCCTGCAGACCTATTCTAGAGCATTCTCTCTCCAGTTACCTGAGAGCGAACGGTCTTTTATTGAACACACAATCACCTTCGAAGGTCTTCCGCTGGACCCGATCCTTGACTATTAGAGATCCCGTGGATAGGGATTCGTAAGTCAAGGTCAAAGTCTAGAAATCCACCGATAAGGTGTCTTTGGTGTCTCAAGTCCAAGGATCAACCACGCCACTGTGACGATGAATCAAACTGATTGAGAGTAAGGTAAATTACTATCCGGCGATTCATGTCGGATTAGTTCAGTGAACTCATTTACTCAATGAGCACCTACAGATTTACCATTGTGTCTCCACACGAATAACTAACGAGATCAGTCACCCTCATTATATGAGCTGGAATAACCTGTACTAGTCTAACCGGATGTTTGATGTCCTTCTAAAACATCCTACGACTAGGAACAATTGAGAATATGTGTTTATAAGTCATCAGTCTCATTATTATGATCTCATTATAATTTGATGACTAGCTATTGCACATATTCATAGACTTCATTATACGCAAATATAAATATACCAATATACATAATGAATTTAATGTCATTTATTAGTAAATCAGATTGAAATAGAATGATACTTATATCCATCAACAATATACTTAATTATATGCTGAGAAGAAAAAAAAAATTATTAAATCATACTTTTCTTAAAAACCATATATATATATATATATATATATATATATATATATAGAGAGAGAGAGAGAGAGAGAGAGAGAGAGAGAGAGGTAACCACCTCACGCATTGAACATAAATGTCGAATCACCGAGATGTTCATCGTCTCCCACTATTTCCTCTTTATGTGCATAAGACAGCTCATCGCATGTGATGCATGTCCTTGAACTAAACATGATGTACTCCCATGCTCATGGCTGCCCAGTTGCTGGTATATATACACATCCTTTCACGTGGTTCACAGGCCTCCAGCCTTTGGAACTCTTCCATTTATGATGGAGCTGTTCAAGATCTCTTCCGTTCCCTCCGGCTACACGTATGCAACTCATGTAGCGTTTAAATGGGTAATAATTGTTTTCCAGAGGCGACTAGTCGTGGACAAAGTAAACAAGTTTCAGCATGCAATTCTTGGTTATGAACGCTGCTCGGAACGATCTTCTTCCTTGTCTGCTTCTTCCAGCTGATTAGGGTTTCCTCCGGCAGTGGCTGTGGAAGTCACGTAAGCCTGTCTGCTCTATTTTTGTGTCATGGAGTAGGCAGCGAAGCCACTGATATGTGTACAACGTGTGGCTCCAGGAGGCTCTCCTCTGAGATCCCTAACGTGGGGAACTATTCCTTCTGGGTTCTTCGAACTTGGATTGTCTGAAGCGTTTGCAGACCGTCTGCAAAACGTACATGCATGCATCATTGCAACAGTTGTGGTGCACGCATGGGGGCCTTGCATGGCCGTTTCAGCATTTCCCTTTCCTTTCTATTTTTCCTTTTTTCCCGTTGGACCAGACACAGAAGGGAAGGGAAGTTCCTGTTTCAGTGGTAGGGTTTCCATCACTTCTTGATGGGTTGGGGGTGGGGGATGGGTGGTGGGTGGGTGGGGAAGAACAATCATCAGCTTCATGGCGATGTCAATGGAATCATCAAAGGAAATAATATGCTACATCATGCGCAGCATATTTATTTAGGCTTGGCAGTCATAAATATATATCCTTGTCTCAAAATGGGCCTAAGCCCATTAACAGACCGGTTTGGACCCGTTAGTTATGGGGTCTGGATATATCCGTTTACCCATTAAGCCTTCTATTGTCATTGGAAAACTTTGTGAGCCGACATTTTAAAATTTGGACCTAAAATCAAACCCAAGTATCTGGCACATAGAGATTTAAGATAATAAATTATATATCGGACTTATTTATCTTTCAACAACATATAAATAAGTAGACCCAAGATCCGACCCATTTACGCATGACTTTTATTGGGTCTGAATCGGGTCTGTATACATTCATTTTAAATATAGATCTACTCTTGACAGCCCTAGTGCCAAATGTGAAAAAGTGCTGCTGCTTCTTAAACTTGACCTAGTGATTTGACTCCGTTTAACATATATTGTAGAATTTCTGTAAATAGGTCCATGTCCTGGCCAGGTTGATTAGGATGGTTTCGGTGGTGCAAATAGATTGGCATATTCTACCAGTAGCTCGAATTCGATTTGATTGATATTTGAACCTGATTCATTAATTTATTGCGTTAAATGAATCTTCAAAGGAATTTTCGTGCTCCATTTGTGAACGTAAACAAGTAAAGTTCAAGCACATTCTTACTTGGCTTGTAAACAAATTCATTTTAGTTTTTTACCATTTAAATTATACATATAACTTTTTACAATATTATATTTTTAAATTTTAATTCTTTTAATAAGCCCATTTCAAAATTTGGTCTTAATGGGGAATAAATGGAATCGTAGTTAAACAATTCCCACGTAGTCCACATGGTGACATCTAGGGATGTAAATTGGACGGTCTATGAGCTATGTGATAATTTGGGTTTAACCCTAATTCAAAATAGCCTAACCCAAATTCAACCAAGTTTACCTCAAATTCCGTCCAAATTTATCCCAAATTCAATAATGAGTTGGTTGGGTTGGGTTGATCATGTTTATAAATGACTTGTTAGAAGTATTTTGCTTTTTGTATGAGTTATTATAAAAGTCAATAAATTAAATTGGGTCAGCCCGTTTTTAGCTCAACCCAGTCCAAATTTACTTAATATCAACTCAAATTTAATCCAACCTAATTTATATAATTTAGGTCAGTCTAATTTTTTTTAAATAGACTGGATTGAGCTGGGCCACGCGCTGGCCCGCCTACTTGACACCCCTAATGACAATTATGACATCATTTTTAAAAAATCTCCCTTTCATACCTATTGTACATTACTAATTCGTGGGGTTGGGGTTAGTACAAGTACTGACTCGAATCTTTGGAGATGAATCATATCATCGTGACTTGGCCTGAGTTTGTAAGTTTTAGGATTGAGTCTATCATGTGTTCTCGATGTAGTCCAGCTCGGTTGATTTTGTCAAATACCGGAAGGAGCAAGTTTGAACTTTGAACATCTATTATATACTTAGCTAAAGCTCAAGCTTAAGCTCCATTGAAATTACTCAAGTCAAACTTGAGCAGGACAACACTTAGCTCGGACATTTGCACCCCTTCTTGTATTATTGAGAGAATTCCAACTCAAGCTTTAATTGGTTAGACTAAATTGACTAATATTTGCTGCAGTCACACGGCCCTAGCCCTTGGATCCTTTTCTTACGGTTGGATTGCAATGGCTTAGATAAGTAGATTCTCGAAGAATAATTGTCAGATTTTAAGATCATTCAAAGATTAAATTACTATAAAAAAAAGATCATACTATCAATAGAGGACGTAGAAATTTTGTTCAGTGAAGTCATTTGGGCCAGTCGGATCACTCTATTATCAAAGTCTATGGATCAATTGAATCACTCTAATAAGTTGAGATCAATGGACCAGTCATTCTAATAAACTAAAATTAGTAAGTTTTCTTAATTTTATAAAATCCAGTGGACCGGGTCACAGAACTCCACTGAATATGAGCTAGATCTGGAGCCACTGCATACTGTGATGCGATTGCAACCGTTGACTAGAGTGCAATAGCTGCAAATGTGCACCTGTAGCAAGTGTTACTCGTTTGGTCATGTAGCCTCTCCCAATCTAGCCTAGTTAACTCACTGATCCGTTTCCATATTCTTCATGTTCTTATAAATTACAGGCGAAATAAAACATTAGGTTGAGGTTAGTGTTGTAGCCGCTTTATAATAGTCTTACATCGGTCAATTTTAGTTGTGGCCAGTGCTTATAATTTTGGGCCCTTCAAACTCAACATCCGGATTTTGTGGTTTGTAAGATGCTATTAGAGCAGGGCCTGATCCAACTTTATCTTCTAATTTGCGTCACCTCCTTTTATCTAATTTTCACGGCCTATCTTGACCGTGAGGGGAGTGTTGGAGCGATTATATAATTGTCTTACATCAGTTAATTTCAGTTGTGACCAGTGCTTATGAAATTGGGCCCCTTCAAACTCAACATCCGAGTTTTGTGGTTTGTAAGATGCTATTAGAGTAGGGCCTGATCCAACTTTATCTTCTAATTTGCGCCACCTCTTTTTATCTAATTTTCACGGCCTATCTTGACCGTGAGGGGAGTGTTGGAGCGACTATATAATTGTCTTACATCAGTTAATTTCAGTTGTGACCAGTGCTTATGAAATTGGGCCCCTTCAAACTCAACACCCGGATTTCGTGATTTGTAAGATGATATCAAAGCAGGGCCTGGCCCAACTTTATCTTCTAATTTGCGCCATCTCCTGTTATCTAATTTCCACGACCCATCTTGGCCGTGAGGAGGAGTATTAGAGCAGGGCCTGATCCAACTTTATCTTCTAATTTGCGCCACCTCCTTTTATCTAATTTTCACGGCCTATCTTGACCGTGAGGGGAGTGTTGGAGCGACTATATAATTGTCTTACATCAGTTAATTTCAGTTGTGACCAGTGCTTATGAAATTGGGCCCCTTCAAACTCAACACCCGGATTTCGTGGTTTGTAAGATGATATCAAAGCAGGGCCTGTCCCAACTTTATCTTCTAATTTGCGCCATCTCCTGTTATCTAATTTTCACGACCCATCTTGGCCGTGAGGAAGAGTGTTGGAGCGGCTATATAATAGTCATACATCGGTTAATTTCAATTGTGGCCAGTACTTATAATCTTGGGCCTTTCAAACTCAACACCCGGGTTTTGTGGTTTGTAAGAATTAGAACTTCCTTAATTTGTTCGTCTGGAATGACCTTCGTTCCCACCAAAACTTACCCAACTTGCGTAGAACGACAACAGTTGGGCCGGTTTTTTACGGGATTAAAAACATCATTGCAGTGTGCTTGAGGATATGCACACCAAGCTTTAAAAAGAAAATATTTTTGAGTTAGATAAGATTCTTTGAATCTCGATATGCATCACTAAGTTTTAAAAAGAAATACTTTTGAGTTACATAAGATTCTCTGAATCTCATTTTTTGGATCAGAATAAACTCCCGCTCACAGGGAAGATAAAATTAAATCTGATACACACCTATACTTGCTAGTGAAATTACTGATTTATTTCCATATGAGTAGAAATATATTCTGATGCAGAAATGAGTTCCAAAAGACCTCATCTCCTCGTCTACCTTGGAAGCAGTATTGTGGAACCCACAGTTCCAAGTCACCAACATCCTTAATCTCAATCATACTACATAAAATTTTAGATATTCTTTCTTTTTCAAAAAATAAAAAATAAAATCAACAAGATTCAGCACCTTCTCACGTTTGTGAAAAGCCAGTTGCCCCAGACAAAAATAGCATGCACGGATTCGGCCCGTTTATGATATGGGATCTGTAGTCCCAGCTGGGTCTGAGCTTTAAGGCCCAATAGATAAATTACGCCCAATCTCAACCCTAACGGGCCAACCCTGGTGGCCTGCACGTCTGTTCACCTGATCACATCCGCAACAAGAGAGGTAAAATTTAGAATCTACATGTAACAGGGTTCAATTGGCAACTAATATTCACGTGAAAACATGTCTACAGTTTTTAGTTGAAGAAGTATATTTATACAAGGTCGTTAGTCCGAACTGAGTCTAATCAAACTCATTTACCCAACTTAATCCAACCTAAAAAAAGAATGGAATGAGTTTAAACGACTTGAAAGGTTTTATATAACCGTAAATAATATCAGCTACAAATAGGGGTGTCAAGTGGGTGGGCCAGCCTATGGCCCAATCCAACCCAGCCCATATGAAAGGAAATTAGGTTGGCCTAAGTTATATAAATTGGATTGGGCTAAATTTGGGTTAACATTAGTTAAATCTGGACTGGGTGGGACTGAAAACGGGCTGACCCAATTTAATTTATTAACTTTTAAAATAATTCATACAAAAGGTAAAATACTTCTAACAAATCATTTATAAACAGGACCAGTCCAACCCAACCCAATCTACTTATTATTGAATTTGGACTAAACTTGAGCTGAATTTGAGTTAAACTTGGACAGAATTTAGACTACTACAATTAGGCCGGAGTATTTTGAATTTGTATTAGACCCAAATTATCACATAATTCAGTCTAGCCCGCCTAATTTACATCCCTAGCTACAAAGGATTTGTTCAACATGATCGAACTCGATCGAACAGCTGCATGCCGACATTCTAGCAGTAACACAGATGTTGCAACAAGTATTACCCTATATTTTTATAAAGGCCCAAGGATGAGTGAAGCTGTGCGTCTTTAAGTATCCATGATAAAGTTCCAAAAAACTTTAAATTTCACTGTGTAACCTCATAGCTCTGATATCTGATCCTGTCGTTTATCATGGTAAGATCATGGAGTTGCAGCTCATCCATGTGCCTTATTTGATCCGTGGATCAGATGGCACCTGCGAATCAAGTTCTGTCCGCAAGTGTATGTATTTTTCCTTTTTGTTAAGTTAGGTAAAGATGCCGGTACTGCTGCCACTGCCGTAATGTAATGTAGGGCATTCCAGTGGGTAATTTTTTTTAAAAATTTTAATTTTTTAAAGATTAGAGCTCACATGTACTATGTATCTGTATAACTTAATCTTTGATTGGATAACACAAAAAATTTAAAAACAAAATAAAAAATATCATTGAGGTCCAACCCATTAAGGGCCGTTTTACTATGCATTGAAGCTCTGTTTTTTATTTTGTAAAATTTTTTACGTCGTCTGATTAGAGATTGGGTTTTACGACATAAAAAATATATTGGTCCTGACTTTAATTTTTTTAAAAAAATAAAAATATTATTTTTACCCATTAAAATACCCCACACTACTAAAGCATGGAGCATTGCAGGAAGCGTTGCTCTGTTCAACTACAGGAAAAAAGTTGGTAAAATGACCATCATAGGAGCCGTCCAAGGGGTCACTTGTCTGGTAATCCGATACCCTTTAGGTCTTCAGAGAATAATTAGCTTGGCGGACTCATTTGTCCAAATTTTTACAAATTCTTTTTCTCAACAGAGATAGTGTGAATTATGACATTTTCAACAGTTTTTCCTCTTTTTTTTCCACACAAGAATAACATATGAGATAATTATTTCGGCTCACGGATTTAAAAGAAGTACATCAACAATAGACTTTCATATGCGGATGAGATTTTTTTTTGTTTTGGAACAGGACCATATACCTATGGGAAAACTCTTCTTGTGGAATACTATGAGATATTGACCTCACGGCCTCCATTAAAAAAGAAAAAAGGAAAAAGAAAAAAGAAAGGCCTCATGCCGTCACGGGTTAATTGCTATCTGTACCTTCCTTTGGTGGGAAACATGAACAATATAGTGAAGCCATACCACTTATATCCCTTCTCATGTATAGAATCTTAGGAATGAAATAAATACTGTGGTTTTTACCCCACTTGTAACAATAAAGAAGCCTGAGCAAAACCACCAATGAATAATTTGACGTATATATATATATATATATAATTTTAAATGTGAAAATGTCTAATTTTAACCACTTATTTTCTATGTTAATATATGATCAATATAAATGATGGAAATTTTAGCTGAAAACTAAGTGGTCTCATTTGTTTGCCAAAGGCAGATAAATATATTGGCCTATTGAAAGCTTAAACCGAATCACGAGTTAAACTAAATTAAATTATTTTGTTTTGCATTGAAGAAATTTCAATTTAATTAGTTTAGAACTGTAGCTTCCCTTGTTCCATAAAAATTCTCATCAAATTGAAACCGGATCAAATTCACGAACACCCTTATTAATATGTAGCATTTGAAAATAATAAATGTATAGTATAAGCATCACTTTAGGCTCCGCAAATCCATATTTATAATGATATAGAGAACACATCATGACCATAGTTATTTAAATACAATGCAGGGATAATACAACAAAGATATGCTTGAGTATAATCGAAATTAAATATTTAAAGATGGGGCTGGCTATAATGAGTCCCAATCGAGGCTCATCAAAGTTAGATGAGTTCCCTTGAAATTCTCTCTGTTCCATCTTAAAAAGATAAGTAAAATTTATCAACAATTTTAAAATATTTAAATACATCTTTAAGTTTTTTTTCACCTCTTGAGATTTAATTTTCACTATCTGATCGAAAAATTAAAATGTTGACATCTAATCAAGTGCGTCCTTTGCTGAGAATTAAAATTAAAAATCACAAGAGATGTAATTAATCTTAAGAGTTAATTTTATGATTTTTTTATTTATTAATTATTTTTTAATATTTTTAGACATTATGTTTAATGTGTGTCTGATCAAATGGCCTCAATTAATCTTTAAGACCAGGCTGTGAAAATTAAAGCTCAAAGGTGAAAATAATCATAAGGGGTCTATTTGAATATTAAAAAAATTATTAATAATTATTATTTATTTTTAAACATGAAGAAAGGAGCTGATGACAATCGCATAGAACTTACATTGGCCACAATGAGTTGGTGCCAAGGGTAATACTTGGTCCAATGAGGGCATTGCAACATGTTCTATCAGACGCTTGCGTCGGAGATGTAATTTTAATTAGAATATTCAGAAGATTGAACAATCTTAAGGACTTATCTATATCATTTGATCTTTGATCGAAGTATTACTTTTTTTTTTAAAATAAAATGCTCCCTGATGAGGCAGCAGTAACTGAGGATGTAAATTGGGCGGGCTGGTCTGAGTTATATGATAATTTGAGTCTAATTTAAATTCAAAATAGTCCAGTCCAATTTTAATTCAGACTAAATTTAATCCAAATTTAACTCAAATTCTGTTCAAATTCAGTCCCAATTCAATAGTGAGTGGGTTGAGTTGGATTTGATTGAGTTGACTCTATTTATAAATAATTTGTTAGAAATATTTTACTTTTTGTTTGAATTATTATAAAAGTCAATAAATTTAGGCCGGTCCGTTTTCAACCCAACTCAGTCCAAATTTAACTAATGTCAATCTAAATTTACCTAATGTATATAGTTTGGGCCAACTCAATTACTTTTAATATGAGTTGAGTTGGACTGGATCACGGACTAACCCGCCCAATTGACATCCCTAACAATACCTGAAGGCAGGAGATATTATTTTAGAGCTGGTGGAATATGGATCCTCTGTACTCATCAGGAGGCTAAAACGCTCTTAGCCGTTGCCCAATAGACTTCCCTCGCTGCAGGCCATTGCCAAATGCTGCCATGGGCATGTGGCGGCATCTTTTGGTGTCTAAATTTGCGGGAGAGGACTAGATAACATTTTGCATGAATAACTGATAGGAAATAAAATTAAAATGAGTTATAGTTTTTTTTTTTAGTTAGAGTTTTTAGTCCCAGGGGAGGGGATTGAGTCCCACACTGTCAAGGATTGTAGTCCCGGTTCAAACCTGATGTAGAGTGATTTAAGTGGGCATTTAGTAGGGGCACTCGTGATGGATTACAGAGGGTAATGCTTGCTACTATTCTCCATGACCCTTGAGAACTTCTTCTCATTGTGTTTTGTTCACCCCTCATATGACAATTGCCCTCCAAGGAGCATATTGCCATGTCAAACTTTTCTTTTTTTGACAAAATTTTGGGTTAAAAAGACGTAAGAATTTTGACAAAATTTCTCTATTTTTGAACGTATATTTTGCACAAACTTGTGCTTGACATCCTGCAAGCAGTCAAACCAGAAAACTTTTGCCCGGTATTTGGATCCTTCAATTAACCTAGCCAAACCGATGAGCACAACTTATGATAGTGCTGGTGGTTTGTTGATGGTGGTGTTTCTTTGTGGGGTAAGACGTTTCAAAGCCCTTTTCTGTGTTAATGCCATGAATTAATAAAGCCAAGAAATGACTTGAACTCTCCACCTTTCTCTCAAATGACTAGTACTATTCAGTTGGGTTCTCTCACCTCATTTCTATCAAAGGAAAGGGAATTATGACCTGTGGATTTGTTCTGTCCATGATCATCTGCCCCACATGTAACGATGTTGCATCACTAAGATTACAGTAAACTAGCTCTAAAATCTCATTTCTCTGCGTTTCAGGGCCAAGCTTTTTCTCCCCAATGGCCAAGATTTTTCTCCCCGATGCAAAGAATCCCCACCCCTGCCTGTGGTTGCGTGGAGGTCCTTCAATGCTGGGGGAAAGTCAGGGTGAAGCGTCGCTTTCCAGTAGAAGCTTGCGTGGGAAACGTGGTGTTTGGATCCCGGACAAGACAATGCGGATGGGAAAACAGACTCGGCCATCCAAACGCGCTCCGACTTCTCCGACGGACCTCTAGATCGGCGCTTTAAGGCGCAAAAGCGACCCTCCCGTCTGCGCCTTTCCCTTCCCCGGATAAAAGCGCTATCCTGACACGCTTCACGTTCTTCGATTCTTGTCCGGAACACACGTGGCGCAAGTCTAGTGGCACAAACTACGGGCTCTTCGCAGGCGGATACTCGCTTTTCCTGTTGGCACAGCGAAAAGCCCGATCGCTACGTCATCATTCGCGTGGTCTTATCCGCTGACGATGCTTGTGGGACTCGTAGCGGCCTCCGTCACGAACCTATTTTCTCGCGAGATCTCAGGAAATATCTTGTCCACACAACGCCTACTCGCGGATTCGAACCCAAAACACCATTCGTTGGAGAAGTATCGGCCGTCGGATCCTGATCCGACGGATATAAATAGGTGTTGATTTGTTACTGGTTCGCGCGTGGTTGGAGAACTTGAAAACTCCTCGTGAATGGCGCCGCTGGGCGGTGGATGCGCACGTGATGTGGAATAGTCTTATTTCCTCCACAACCCTTTAAAAAATCTTTGTAATAGTTTAGAAAAAATCTGACATTTTTTTCTAAAAAAATATTACACGTTTGACCGCTCAACTACCTTGAGCAAAACTTGCCTGAATTCCAAGATCACCCCTACCTCGTCAGTAAGAAAAAGAAAAAAGAGAACGGCCTGCGCTAAGTATTACGCAAGAAAAAAAAAAATCCCGTGCGTGGGCTCCAAGAAATCAGACACCTCTCACCGTACGATTCAATGGGTCCAGCAATCAGAAGGTGAAGATAAGATCATCCCGAGAGTACATCGCCCGCCGCCCGCTGGGAGTCTCATTGGGTGGACTCCCTTAGATCTTGGTTGGCTCCTCCAATCGGACGGTTGGTCGGACATGTGGCAAACGAGGTAAATAAAAGCAAACTCTGGCCCTGTTTTCGGAAACGCGGCAAAACGCGACGCACGCCACGAAATTTTCCTTTTGCGGTCCTTATAAGAGGACGCGCACCGGAGCGCCGGGCGTTTCTTACGGCTCAAGGGCAGAAAGATCCGGAGACATTTATCTTCTTATCCCTTGGAGATAACTACTCGCGCACCGGAGACCCCTCCGATTCATCTTATTGCCAAAGTATCCATCTCAACCGAAAACTCCGTTACGATCAGGTACCTAATTTCTTACAGTTGGCCCCTCGGAAACTCCGGGATCCTTCTATTTCCCCCCCTTTCCCCTCTTCTTCTTCTACATGAATGCCACCGGCACGATGGGCGTCGCCACCATGCGTCCCTGCAGGCTCCTCGCTGGCTGCCGCAGCGCCGCCGCTCAACTCCTCGCCGCCCGCTCCCCGCCGTTCCCCCGCCGCGTCCCCGGCGTGGGGCCTCCCCACCACCACCTCCTGCTCCTTCCCCGCCGCACCGCCTCCGCCTCCCCCGGTGCCGGTGATCGCTACGATGTCCGCTTCCTCGCCTGTCGGCGGGTTGATGGCGCGCCTGGGCCGCTTTCCCCCGGGGATCGCTCCAAGGCCGGCGTCGCGCCACCGAACGCGGTGTCCGGCGTCCGGCCACACTCCACCTCTATGGAGCCAGCCGTCTCCGGGGAGCAGGCCTTCGAGCGGATCTACATGCAACAGGGCATGGCCGTGAAGCCGCTGGTCTTCGAGCGGATCGCAGAGGACTTGGAGGAGGGGGTGGAAGGAGCGGCGCCCCGGCCGGAGGAAGGGTCCGACTCCGAGGGGGTTGTTCCCGCGTCGCGGGCAGCGGAGGAGGACCTGGCGGTGGCGGCGGCTGGGTTGGATGCGGCGGAGGAGGGGAGGGTGAGGGAAAGGGAGTTGTCGGATGTGGAGAAGGAGGCGTGGCGACTGCTGGACCGCGCGGTGGTGAACTATTGTGGATCGCCGGTGGGCACGGTGGCGGCGGACGACCCGGCGACGGCGGGGAACCAGCTGAACTACGACCAGGTGTTCATACGAGACTTCGTGCCATCGGCGTTGGCCTTCCTGATGAAGGGGGAGGCCGAAATCGTCCGCAACTTCCTTCTCCACACCTTGCAGCTACAGGTGAAGAGAGTCGCAAATATTTTAATGTTTTTAGTTGGGAATGCCCTTTCATAGAAATGATCTATTTTTGGCTTGCTTTCTTTGGGAATTATGCTGCTTCAATAGAGATGCCGGGATAGTTTGCTAGTTATGATTAGGTTATGATGCCAGATAATTTGTGGAATTCGTAAAAGATGTGATCTTTCTGTCATGAATAGTCTTTCTCTTGTGTGAAGGGTCCTTAATGGTTTGTATTTTGAATGTTAAATGTTGTTTGTAGTTGCACAAAGAACAAGGTTCACTAGGTAAACTGTCCTGTTGATGGATTTTGTTATGACTTGACGTCCTTGATGCAAGCTTATGATGAAACCTAGGAATGGAAAGGGGCTTTAATTCACATTTCCAAACTTGGATGCTGTTTGGTTTCAAGTAAAGCACTGTAAACACTATATTCTATGTCTTACAGAAATGCGATGTTTTACAATATTTTATGGTGTTTTATGTTAAATCAAATGACCTCGTTGAGTACGTGTGCTGACAAACACGTATTTAAGTTTATTAAATGAAGCAGCAAACCAATGCTTTCTGAGTTTGATTGCATTGCCTGAATGATTAGATCATAATCATACTGAAGCACAAGATATTCTGACTATGATTCTGGTTAGCAACAAATCTCTCCCACTATCAATTGGTGTAGGACTTGCTTTCTTAACGGGCGCACACTTTACTGGAAATTCTAAATCTTTGCATTGTTAAATCTGACATGTAGAGCTGGGAAAAGACTGTGGATTGCTACAGTCCAGGGCAAGGGCTAATGCCAGCAAGTTTTAAGGTTAGAACTGTGCCATTGGATGGAAGCAATGAGGCATTTGAGGAAATCTTGGATCCAGATTTTGGTGAGTCAGCCATTGGACGTGTGGCTCCAGTTGATTCCGGTGAGTCAATGATTAATTTTTTGTGCAGAGATTCTTGGCAGAAGTTTAATGTTGTAAGTGGGTTTGACATTAGACAGCCTGTATTACAGGATTATGGTGGATCATTCTGCTGAGGGCCTATGGTAAGATCACTGGTGATTATGCATTACAAGAGAGAGTGGATGTGCAGACCGGCATTAAGTTGATCATGAACTTATGCTTATCTGATGGCTTTGACATGTTTCCTACCTTGTTGGTTACTGATGGATCTTGCATGATTGAT
This sequence comes from Zantedeschia hybrid cultivar, assembly GCA_030544215.1. Lineage (NCBI taxonomy): Eukaryota > Viridiplantae > Streptophyta > Magnoliopsida > Alismatales > Araceae > Zantedeschia > Zantedeschia hybrid cultivar. Next base: position 79,227,279 of record JARZZO010000005.1, on the reverse strand, counting down.
CGCCGAATGGGCACTCACGGGCATCCTTTGGAAATCCAAGTAAGTTTGATTTTCTTTTCTTTTATGTATGTTGCTTTTCGCATTAATGAAAATCATCTGCACACTTGCTGTTATTTCTTCAACGTTGGTTTCTCTTTACATCTGATTTTAATGTAGCTGCAAGTTCTTTTAACAAAAATCATTAATCATCATCTAGGTTATGTAGCACAGTGGCCTATGCCATAGACACCTTTAGAAAGTGGGAAAAGGCTCGATGGCTTAATTCTCTTGCATTGTGCCTTCTTATAGCTGGTAGTAAAGATTATTGGTGCTCTTTTAAAAGGGTCGATGGCTTAATGCTGTTGCACTGTGGCTTCTTATACTTATTCCATGCATGGGTGTAAGGATTAATGGTGCTCTTTCCTTTCTTTTAGTTAGATAGTTTTTTTTTTTTTTGGTTGGGGGGGGGGGGGGGGAGAAAGTGAATTTAAGGAATGCAAGACTACCCGTACATGTAACTTTCAACTTTATTCCTACAAATTGAAGTGATGGCATGCTTATGATTAACTTGAATGTAACTTACTGTTTTAACCTTTCGATGCAAATGGACTTCTCAAAATATTAAGTTAGTATACATTATCATAGCATTGTAATTTTTCCTGATGTTAGAGCAGAAGGCGTCTAGATTTATTATTTCACATCTGAAGTTTATATAGTCAGAGGAATAATGCAATCTAGTTTTATCTGGTGTTAACTAAGGGAGGAGGGATCTGGGATCGAACTCGGATTAGTCAAGTTCTGGACCGATCAGATCATCCGATCCCATCTGATCCGGTTCCGCACTTGGCTTTAAAAAGTTAAAAAAATTTAAAAATATGAAAAATCATGAAAAAAATAAGAAACTCATAAGTTTCTCAAAGCCAAGTAGCTAACAATATACATGACACATAACATGATAACCATATACATGACACATATATAGTAGTACTATGTAAGTGATAAGACTCAATCATCTTCATCAGAAGAAAGAAATGATCCATCATCTTCTTCACCAAAATCTAATTCAATCTGGGTATGAGATGGGACATGTGGCTGTCTTTGAATATATCTAACCATCTAAACAAATGATGGTGTGTGCATAACAATAGATGGAATATGAAACTCTAAAAAGAATGCTTACATAACATCTACAATCTCCATCCTAGATCCTCCCGCGGACGTAGATGAAGATGGACGAGTCGGTGATAATCTTTCGTCCTGACATAAAAATCTCTGGAACTGTACACATATATCATGAGGGACTGAAGGACATGTGATGCTATCTTTATGTATCTCTAGAAGATGCTCCGTGAAATGATAGATCTCACTAACAAGGTGTCCACAGTAAAGACAATAGATCCATTGATCTCCTAGATTGGGTACCCATGGTGCTATGCCGGATGACATCATCCATGTGGCATTGACCCCTTCAAAAAAATTAAAAAATTCTGTATATTTTTAAAAAAAAAAAAATTTACTCTACCTTGATTTCTTTACTTGAGATTGTTTTGTTTTTTCTTTAGTAATTGGTCTCTCTATAACACACTCTCTCTATCTTTTATCCCTTACATTTTTTTTCTTACTCTTTTTTTACTCCTATATATATTAGTATTAACAATTTTCGATAGTAAATAAAACAAATAAGTTTACTATGTTGTGTTTCAGAGAAAAATTAAGAAATGTGCGTCACTCTTTTTTTCTATTGAGAATTATTTGATTTTGGGTGTAAATGATAATAAAGGTATTAAATATTCTTTTATCCAAAATTTAATTACCCTCAACAAAAAAGAGAGTAGTGTACATTTATTAATTTTCTTCCAAACCATGGAGTATTTACAGAGAGTAATGGTAAACGAGGATGTGCCTGAAGAGAAGATCACCACAGTTCTAGTATCGCAAAGTGATCAACCATCCATATCATTTCACAATTTTGAGTTAGCACCCCTGGCAGCGCGGGATATGGCTTTGAGCATTACTGTGAATATCTGTCGAAAAGCCATTGACACATGTTTGGTCGATACAGGGGCTTCGATCAATGTGCTACCGCCACGAACATTGGAATTGTGCGGTGTGCCGAATGAGAAATGACTACCCTCTCCCATATCAGTGACTGCTTACGACAATACCACTAGATCTCCACTAGGCATGGTCTACCTCAAGGTAGAACTAGGCCCGGTGTGTCATTTAAACCTATAGATGTTTTTTACTATTGAGGACTATTAATATTAATGTATTTAGTGGAAGGGAAAAAAAAAGAATAAGAGAGAGAAAATTTTAGAAAGATTGTTAGAGAGAGAGAGTGTGTGTGATAGAAAGATAACTTACTAAAAAAAAGCTCTTTGAACCGTCCACCAAATCGTTGTAGAATATTAGATTGTCATTTAGAAAGAGGGAGACAAATACTAGATAGAAAAAAATTCAAAAGAGGAAGAAATATAAGTGGAGAAAAACATTAAAGCGAGGAAGAAATATTTAAATTAAGCAGATATAAAACAAAAATTAAGGGGAGGGAGGGAGAGAAATATACATTAGATTAAAAAAAATTAGAGAGAGAGAGAGGGAGAAAAACTTGGAAAGATAGGCAAGAGAGAGAGGGAAGAGGGAGAAAGAGGAGGAGAATGGGTTGTGGTGGGGAATGGGGATGGGAGATGGACTTGGGGGTATATATAAGCCCCCCAAGCCCATGGCTAGCCCAACGGCTAGTTTGGAACGGTGCATCGGTTGATCCGGCCGATCTGATCGGCAGATCAGCCGATCCGATCCATTCGTGCCGATCCGGCACACCTTGTTGTTAACAATTAACCAATTTAAAGTTCTAAACACTACTGGTTAATTGTTTATTCTTCCTATTCCAGTTGCCTCTGAATTTAATTATCTCCCTGGGCAAGCTTTACTTACTGGCTAGACGATGAGGTGGTCAATGTAGTGAGTTCTGTGTTGACTCTTGATTGGAATTTTTCTTCTTTGAGTCATTTAAGAGCACAAGAGATACCATAACCTATCGTAAGCTTGCCAACGGTATGCATTTGCCTAGTGGAATTTTTTTCGCTTCTCTTGTCACTGATGGCAGTATTAGCCGATACGTATCAGTATCGGCCAATATCTACTAGTAGCGGTCGGTACTGGTTGATACGGGAGTGAAACAGATATGGTCGAAACCGGCTGGTACGGGGCCAATACCAGCTGGTACCAAGCCAATACAACCTGTTTTGGCTGGTACCAGTCCGGTACCCACTGAAATGGACCGATACCGATAGACTTGTACCGACTGATATTGAGACTGGTACCGAGACTACCATCCTTGTCTCTTGTACATGTTCATATTAATAGGCCTTGGGAGTTATCCACCTTCTGTAAAGCTTCACTCTCGTTCGTAAAAAATTGCCTAAATGTTCTAGAGGCTTTCATACAGTTTTACACAGCGCTACGCTTTTATTCCACAGCGGTGCATCCTTGTGTCTTCTGCAGCAGCCGGCAGTTGTAGTATAGCGAATCATCCTCTCGGAAGAAGCAGTGGCAGCTGTTTCGGACATGTCTTTCTTCTTACTCACTCAAGGCTCCATGGGCATGAATTACACAACTGGGTGTTAGGTGTAGGAGCACCTGGCCTTCTTGAACTTTTCCACCTGAAACAGGCTTCTGCATTTTTTAGTAATCCAAATCCCAAAGCTTTTCCAAATGTAGCCGTGCAAACATATACAATATCTTTTTCATTGCTTTTCAAGAGAAAATGTCACTAGAATTTTGAATTAACAGATTGCTTCGCCCTTCCTGGATTTTGGGATACATGAATGCTACATTATGACTTATTTCTACTCAGCTTAATAAATTGCTTTGGTTATACTGAGAAAAATAGCCAAAGCAATGTTTCTTAACTTGAGCTTTCATCTTGCCAACATCAACTGAATTGCTGACTATTTTTCTTTCCACATCTCCTCTGACATCTAGAGAGTATGCATTGTTTACATGCCGTTAATGAAGAACATGGGCCCTTGTACTTTTAGGTGTGGATTCATGAGTTTAGTGTAACTTCTTATGAAAAAGATCCCTGAATTTGCATAGTGGAGGACTGATATGGTTACTTTGGATTCATAATGGATGGTCCACCTGAAACAACCAGTGAACCTGACTGATCTAGAATTGAAATTTGCAATTCTTCTTTATATTGGACATGTGAGGTGAATACTTGTGTGATTAATTCCTTGCATGCTTGCATGATTAATTTTATCCTTGTTTGTTCATGATTTTGGGCTTCCCTATGTTTTACCAGTTGAATCTTTCATGTATATGGCAATGTTTGATTAAGTTTGTAATCTGATTTTAATATTTTGAGTTTTTTGTATTCCACTGTGGACTTGTGTGCATCTTTTATGCATTTATGACCTTGCGTGTTTTCTCCCGGGCGGTGAAGATTTAACTGAATAAATCTGTTCTGCAGTCGTTATTCTATTCAGCTTTGCGATTCTCTCGTGAAATGCTCACTGTCAATGATGGGTCCAATAATCTTATCCGGGCTATCAACAACAGACTTAGCGCGTTGTCATTCCATATTCGAGAATATTATTGGGTGGACATGAAGAAAATCAATGAGATCTACCGCTATAAGACAGAAGAGTACTCTCATGATGCTATCAACAAATTCAACATTTATCCTGAGCAGATCCCTTCTTGGTTGGTCGATTGGGTTCCTGATAAAGGTGGCTATCTCATTGGAAATCTACAGCCTGCACACATGGACTTTAGGTTTTTTTCACTTGGCAATCTTTGGGCTATTGTCTCTTCTTTGACCACTCCAAGACAGGCAGAAGGCATCCTCAATCTTTTTGAAGAAAAATGGGAGGATCTTGTGGGCAAAATGCCTCTCAAGATTTGTTTCCCTGCCTTGGAATATGATGAGTGGCACATAATAACTGGCAGTGACCCAAAGAACACGTGAGTTCTGATCCTGATCATTTTTTCCTGAAGCTTTTCGTAATAGTGTTGTCCTATTTCCAGCTTATTGCTCAAAAACTAACTATGCATGCATTCACGTTTCATCTGAAAACTCTACAGGAGTGGTTATGATTTCATTATGTTGCTAGGTGCTTTATGAGTTGATTTCAAAATAAATTGAATTTATTTTATGAATACCTTCAGTAAACTTTTGTAGCCTAGCAAATACATGAACTTTTGTTAATTTCTGACAATTCCCTAGTTTCCAAAGAGATTCAACTTCTCCAATCATAATGGATGAATGAGAGTAAATGCCTTATTTTATTTTACAATAGTTTTGGCTTCCTGTGTTGGATAAATGGTGAGACTAGTTGCTCCACGGGGAATGTTCACTTATCTATGGAATTTCAACATTGCAGCCCTTGGTCTTATCACAATGGTGGATCCTGGCCGACACTGCTTTGGCAGGTAATTCCTATGCATTATTCATGCTTTACTGATGGATTTGCCAAGTATGTCATTTTAACCCTTCAATCTTTTCATTCTGTTTCAGTTCACCCTAGCCTGTATTAAAATGGGACGGCCAGAGTTAGCCCGGAAGGCTGTTGCAGTGGCTGAGAAGAGGCTATCAGATGACAAGTGGCCGGAATATTACGACACCCGAACGGGAAGATTTATTGGGAAACAGTCGCGGCTCTATCAGACATGGTCTATAGCAGGATTCTTGACTTCGAAGTTGCTACTGGAGAACCCAGAGATGGCATCCATTTTGACGTGTGACGAGGACCTTGAGCTTCTGGAGGGCTGTGCTTGCAACTTGAACAAAAGCCGTCGGGGCAGGTGCTCCCGCCTTGCTGCTAGGTCACAGATCCTTGTCTAACTCTTCCCTACTGTCTCATGGCTTCTATATATCTTCATCTTGTATAGAAACAAAGAATAAACCGGGGGGTTGGGGGGGATCCTCTCTCATGAAAATTGTGCCCCTCTGTAATAGGTGATAGATGATTTATTCATGTGTTCTGTACCCTCGTTGTGTGCTCATGTTTTTGTTGAGCCGGTCAATGAGGAAGCCTGAGGGAGCAGATCCAGGCATTGAACAGTGACCAAGGCCTGCTCCACATCAGGAAAATTACGTATATGTATAGTAGTTACCAATTCAAGTTTATGCTGACATTTTACGTGGGTTACACACTTGTAAGTATGGCACTAAATGTAAATGTGGCTTCCAAGGGGAGTTCATAGTTCCTAGAAAATTGTTCTCTTCTTTTCATGTATCAGAAGATATGATGGTTCATGTTTAATCTGTTATCGTATCTGTGTGGATGTGGATGTGATTTCTTGGATGTAAGAACTGTGGGGTGCTCCTATTTCATCTGCTTTATATGAAGATTCAAGAAGCTGCTTTGAAACATTGATCCAATACGTCCCAGTGCAACAGTGAAAATTGAAGTTATCCTTTTTCACTATTGAATGGGTATTAAAAAAGCGAGGAACATTGATCCAAGAAGCTGCTTTGAAACATTGATCCAATACGTCCCATGCAGGAGTGAAAATTGAAGTCATCCTTCTCACTAATGAATGGGTATTAAAAAAGCGAGGAACATTTTAGGGTTTTTTTGTGTATATATCTTTCAATACACCATATTTGCATGTATATCTCCAATTCTCATATATTATCATTAATACCTTTGAAAATTTAAAAAATATTATATTTACACTTTTTCCTTCAAACTTAGTTTAATTTCAATGAAATATGTCAAAAAGATTGTATAAATCATGATCTGATCGGATGTGTTGCGGGTACATAGTACAAGATTTTAGTGAATTGAAGGCATACATGTAAAATATTAGTAAATTTAAAAGTATTTATGTAAAATCATTAGATTTAAACATACAAGTGCAACTTTTTAAAGATTTTAGGGATATTGATGTTAATATGTGAGAGTCGGCGGTATACATGCAAATATGATATATTTAAAGAATATATATGCAAAAAAAAAATCAACATTTTATGTTGATGCAAACGACTATTTGGAGAAAGAATACTAATGATTCATAAAGCCACCGTGAACCGACCCCCTAGGGGAGTTGGTTCACCACTTGCCTCTCAGTTGGGAGGTGGCAGGTTCGAATCTGGTTGAAGTTTAACACTTCTCCAGTTATACAGTCTTAAGTGCTATTGAGATATTTATTCTCTGGCCTGTGAAATTACTTCTCTGAAAAATCAGTTAGACCTGAAATCCTCGCCTAATTAAGCGGAACTTGTCCGCCTATTTCAGAATTAGCTCCAAAATATTCGGAGGGTATCTCAAATTCCTCTTAGTTGGAGTTCTAGTCGCATGTAAATACTTGTGTTCGTGGCCTCTGAGTCATCTTTAAAAGATAATAATAATAAATAAATAAAGCCTCCGTGCGTGTCCTTTGTACTTGGTGGCGGTCGCACCATCCTCCGAGAAGTCCATTTGACTAGGATCTCTTGATAAAGATGATGGGAGGACGTCTAGCGACCTAAAGAACGATGAGTGGTATGATTTGACGAAAATTATTTTGAGCTGGAAAGTTTCAAAGTGCCTAGTTGTTTAAAAACGAGTTATGATAGGAACAGTTTTTTAGCTTACCAAAGTTTCAGTCATTCTAGTTTACTATATGATTATTTGTTGGAGGATTGGAAAATTATGACTAAAGTCTCTTCCCATTAGAGTTTCCAATTTAAGCGTATCTTATTTCAATTCTATGTATAAGATGGTACTCCGTAATGGCTGTCTTCCATCACATAATTTATTGAAGGGCTTTAAAAGGTTTCTTCCCCAGCTATTGCTTCTTATTTAGCCTATCTTATGGGTAACATTCAATATTGTTCCATTAATGATGTCATCAGTTTAATGAATTAATTCAATAGCACTTTGTTTGCAAAATTGGAGAAGAATAAGCCCCTTATTCTTAAAATAAGATTAATTTTAATTTGATGAGCAGAATGACTTATAGCACGTTAGAATTGCTTATATTAGATTAAGAAAAATATGCAATTCAACTCTAGATTTAAGAATTATTTATCTATCATATTTCGTTAGTAGGTCCCACATAACTATCAAAGTTAAACGTCTCTTATTCTAGCATATGCTATTCCAGATAAATAATTCTGAATAATCTATTCTGCAAACAAATTAAACTTCAACTAGAGGCACAAACTATTATGATGAAAATTATCTTTGTATTTTATAAGCTTTTAACTTCATAAAGTTTTATCTATTTCTGAGAAATGTGGCATTTTGTGTTCCTAAGTTAAAGTTTTCTAGAATTAAAGAGAAAATTTTTTAAGTCAAAGTCACATTGTTACTTATTATTACAATAACTTTACATTTCCATTTTGGGTTTCGTACATGATTAAGTCTGGTAAACTGTTTACTTGCATTGCAAAGGGATGTAAATGATATTTGAAAATATGTGTATCCATCTGTTTTCGAAGCTTAAAGGTCATAAAAGGATATAATTTAAAAATAAGGATAAAAATTCATATATATCCAAATAATTTAAGAAAAAGATAAGCATAGACCTATTTCCGTATTCGATTATGTGAGTATCTGTCCATTTTTCTTTCACTCATGTTAGCTATTGATCATATTTTATTTACAACTCTCATTTCTCACACATTTATAAATGAAATTTCCAATGTTATATAAGTACATGTCTTATCGTCTAACTATTCCTTTAACCCTCCTCTCATGCATTGGCAAAGTTCATTTTCACATATGTCATGTGTTTTGCAAGTAAATTTATAAGAATTACTTAAAAAGAACTTATTCCGTTTCCGATAAGTTTTGCTAATTTTAAAAGATAAAGATACATGAAGATAAAAATAAAGATAATGATACATATATTGTTTAAAGAATAAAATAGGGATAGAGCCACCGTTCAATCCAATATGCATCCTTTTATATCCCCACTTGCGTAAAACATATCTTGAAACTGGTATAACATTTGTAATTTTAAAAAATAATTATACATAAAAAAAGGTTGTCGGGATTATATATCTAGTTTAGAATTTCATCCATTTTTTATAGATGTGCTGAATAACTTTAGATACTATTTACTTGGGGCATGGGGAAAAGGTGAGTGACCTACTACCTTACCAAATAATTAGTATTTTCCATCCATAATTTTTCTAGAATAATACTTGCTTCACCGCACAGGGATGCAACCTTTTTTTTAAAAAAAATAATAATAAAAAATAGGTTGTCACCATAATGGCCGATGCGTCCGTACATGCCAATCCTCCATTGGATGACCCAAAAAAATTTAAAAAATAAAAGATCGAGCTTAGTGACAGTTCAATTTTTTATTTTTAAAATTTTTTAGGTCGTCCGATGAGAGATGGGCTTATATAAAAGGTGGCGGCCATAGTGGAGCTGACCTAAAAGAATTCAAAAAATAAAGAATAATAAAAAAATTACTACTGCGGCAGCCGTCAATTCTAACCGATTGGACAGTCGCCCGCTCGTGGTGCAACAAGTATTACTCATTTTTTATATGCATCACATTCTATTATAAACTGAAGTGTACTACTGTAAATGCAGCCGTGAGAGAGGAATGTAGATGTTATAGGTACGAAACAGTCAAACCTTAAATGTTAGAAAAGTTCTATCGTTCTTGATGGATTTATTTCCTTAAGCAACATTACAAAAAAAAAAAAGCCTCCCCGTCGTTCATAAAGATTTATTTATCTCGTTAGGCCAGAGTGAATTCAGGACTAGCAAATGTTCATGTAAGAAGACAGAAACAAATAACCAGAAAAGGGGTAATAAAATAAGCTTATATTTTGAGCGTTAGTGGTGGCATAAAAGAGGCAATAGCAAAATAAAATTATAACAATACAGAAGAACAAATTATAAATTGGCATCAGAAACTTAGTATTACTCTAGCAAGTATCCATCTAGACCACATCTTTTGACATAGAGAACCCCCTCACATTTAGCTCTTACCAGTTCCATCTAGTGGGCGTTCCTCTTCTGGTTTCTTCTACATATATGTATGTTTAACTGAAATTATAAAAATCGAAGGAAAGAGAATAAGAATTAAATAAGAGTTCAAGGAAGGATATATATAACTAAGAAATAAATTGTGGTACAAAAGGGGTTCCAATTTCTTGGGCCCTGGCTAATACCTATGAGCCTAGCCCAGCCAACCCAACTCACTAGGCCCAATTACCCCCAAGCTCAGGCTCTCTTCATAACCTTACATCACACAAATTTAATCCGAAAATACAAATATGTATAACCTGATATTTATTAGTAAATAAAAAAATATAAATATATATGACATGAATAAGCAACGACATGTGCAACCAGCTGGGTTTTTGGACAAAGCCCATTTTTTAGATCACAGACTCAGCCATGTATACGACGAGCCATGCTGCGGTACTGGTGATGGCCGTCCCGGGCTGGATGCGATTTATATAGCCGTTCCTAAGTAATGTTGTGACACTTGGATGATGATGATGAGTTAGATGATGATCATGTAATGATGGACATGAAAAAAATATCCTTTTGTTTTCTGTTGAAACGTTCTATTCTCAGTATTCGAGTTTCTGCACTTTGTGTAGCTTCAACTTCATGTGATACATACATATAATCATAACTGTGTATGTTTACGTACGTGTGTATGGTTAATGTATGCATGTGCAATGCATGCATGCCCACAGAAATAATGTATAATATGCTACTACAGTACCATAGTTTTATTTAGTTTTAGGATGAACGAGATAGGAAAGTGTTGAAGTTTTTAAGTTATCCAATTTAAAATCTTAAGACATTGAGTGGTGTAGGCATCATATATTTAAACATTATTGGTTTTGTCCTTTTTCATATGTGAGACTATTCTAGCATGTTCTCTCGTATGCATGTTAGACTATGTCACGTGGATCACAAATACAAAATGCGTGGCCTAATTCATAACCATGAAAGAAAGTCAGACCGCAACTTTTCATCAAGTTGAAGCATATGCTAGACGTATAATGTCTTTGGCTCTTTGCTAAGCGAGCATGCAGGGAAAGCCTGTGACCTTCATCTACTCATGCTTTTAATTAGTGCCATGTGTCTTCCTTAAGAGCAACTGGTGCTCATGGTCCAAGTAATACCCATTCATATATAAAGTGCTGAAGTACACCATGAACTTACAGAGAACTCGCTAGTCCAACCTCTTTTACATTGGAACAAAGTGAGGAAAAAAAACAAAACAAACGCGGAGAAAATTCATATCCTACAGGAAGAAACACCAACATGATTTCCTTGATGTTAGGCCAGAACTACTTGCATACAGAATTTTTACAAGCGTCAAAGTAAACCCTCCCACTGTTCTCGAGTCAGGCAAGGAGGTCATCCCCTTCTTGCAATCACTAGCCAACAGTGAACACCATCAGCAACCTACAACAAAACTCTGGGGGAACGGGATCGAGTTTACAAGCAAACTCCTCCCAACATGTGCTCATGCCATGATGTACAGATAGCTCACTTCTGGCCACTGGAGCTCATCTAATGAACACAAGAAAACACAGACGATGTCAAGCTAAATAAGTTGCACTGCCACTGTGGGCATGCACACCGGCCGCACCAACAAGCTGTTTTCATTTCATCAGGTGCTCGTCTTCTTGTTCGTCCATGGGACACTGCCGGAAGAGTTCGAGGCGGTTGTGGCCGAGCCTGAGTGAGTACATTGCCTTCTTGTAGTCACCCCATGTGAAGGACTTGTACAGGCAGGGCCTCTGGGGTGCGACCAGCTCCGGTAGCGCCGAGATGAGAGCGTGCAGCGGTGGCGCCGCAAAGTAGACCATCGACAACCTCGGCTTGAAAGAACTTACCACTGCCCTATGCCTCACACTCGCAAATCTCCCATTCGTCAAGGCCTGAAGCCAAGAACACATCCATGAAGGAAGCAACTCAGTCAGCAGTGAAAGTGAACTATGATACATGGTGTATGTCAAAATGACAGCATGCATGTACAGGCAAACCAAGCATGTTTGGATGAGTGACTTGAAAAGTAGGTCAAAATCAAGCAAATTCTTGCTTTTACCTAGTTCCAAACACAGCAAAGGAAGCTGATTTTTCCAAACAAGCTCGCCATGTGGAGGCATGGCAGCCTCGTCACCGGTGTGTTGTCCGGCTTGCCGGCATCCGGCCACGGACCCATGGGCTCAATCATGGGCTTGGGGGACCCAGGCCAGGGTAAGTGAGGGGCCAGTTTGTTCTTTTGGGCCCAAGACCAGATTCGATTAGTCATGGGCCAAGGACAGAGGCTGGCCCATGTTGGATTTCTGGTCTTCCTTTTATATAATTTCAGGACAAGATTAGTTCACATGTCCTGCAGGAGCAAGCAAGCAGAAAGCATCTCTAGCCCCTTGCTTGGGAAGCCTCTCTAGCCCCTTGCTTGGACAAACCAAACTGTCCGTCCTAAGACAAGTCTAGTCGACAGGGTGGTGTCACTGGTGTGTGCATTGGCTCGTCTTACGTACCCTGCAGCGCATGTGAACGTCAGGCAGGTCATACCTTTTGCTTGCAGGTAGAATGGAGAACAAAACTGTAGTTTGAACTTGGTCTTTTAATACTTTAATTTCCCATTATCCATAGTTTGCCATTGCTTTGGATGGGCAAATTTGATGGTAGGACAAAAATAAAAGAATGGAAGAAATTAATGAAGTGCGTCTACTTCTGATCAGCAATCTATGTGACAAATATTTTGCATCATCACCTTAAGTAGTATTGGAAATATATGCACAATTAGCTCTATGATCAGTATTATTAGAAATATATGCACAATTAACTATATGATATTCTTAGTACTACTGAAAATATATGAACAATTAACTCTGTGATCTTACTCTGCATTAGTCTCGAGGCAACAGGATGTACCTTAATTAAAATAAGTAATCTTAAAAATTATGAAAATACTTAAATTGGAAGGCATAATTTGAACTATATATTTTTGAGATTTTTTACTTTATAGTCCCCAATAATCTTTCGATCTTCCTTATAAACTCCTACAATCTTCATATTTTCTTAAAACTCCCTACAATCTTGAATCATCCTTACAAGGTCTTTTTAGAGGGGCATTTTAGAGAGGGCTTTGAGACGTTTTAAATAATTCTAGGAATTAATAAGGAATATAAAGATTAAGAAAACTTGTACAAAATGTTCAAAGATTATTAAGATTGAAAAGTAAAACTCTTACTTTTTTTCACCAAAAAGATCTCTGAGTCGACAAAAGAGATGGCTACAGTTCGAGTTGACTAATTGAGAAATAAAAAAATATTATTAACAGGGCATCCAATGTTAAATAGAACCATGCATGGATATAATTACGCTTTTAGGAACCTAGCCAGTAGGGACAGGATCCTCTCGTCAGCTTGCAATCAGATTCCGACGGTCTCCAATGAGGAGTCTGCCATATCCCTCCTATTTACAAAAAAAGAGCCCCCAACTTGAACAGTGTGCATAGCAGGTTCAATCTGAGAGCTTTTGACATAAAGGGTGATAGTTTTCATGCGATGGGAAATGGATTTGTGTCATATGATTAAGATAGATAACTATTTCAATCATCAAACCATAGATCCTAGTTAAGAGAAAGGAAAAAGAAAAACTGATCTTATTGGTGTTTGTGACATTAGCTCAGCTGAGTTCTACTGATATTCCATACTGAGATTACTGAGAGAAACTCAAACAGCTTTCCAAGTTTTGTCAAATAGAGATTTCAAGAACGTGTTTGACCATTGTGCAACACATGATGCTCCATACAACTAAGACTTTATAAATGGTGTAATATCCAACATAATGGATTAATCATTACACTTTCTCGGTTCACTGAGAATTTAGTGGGTGATTTTGGTGATTATTGTGATCATGATTATGATTAAATAACAATAGTTATCTAATTAGACACACGTGATGAGGGCAGTATGATTTGACGTAAAATACTATAACACACTGCAAATATAAAATATAATATTTTACAATATTTTTATGATATTTCGTAAACGGTGTAGAAACTAGAAACGTGCATGCAGAGGGGGAGGCCAGGGCCCAGGGAAACAAACCTGGAGGACGTCGCCCACGTTGACGAAGAAGGCGGTGGGGTCGGCCGGCACAGGGACCCACACTCCCCCGCCGTCGCCGCCGCCGTCCGGCGGCGACAGCACCTGCAACCCGGGGGCGTCGTTGGAACGCAGCAGCGTGATCAGCTGCGGGTCCGTGTGCTCGCCGAAGCCCACCCTGCCGCTGCCACCGCTACTGTTCCTTCGCCGGCAGCATCCATGGTGATTGGCTGCGCCCCTGTTCTCCTTCTCCTCCTCGTCCCTGTCGTCGCCGCAGCAGGGGGGATAGTAGTTGAGCCGCAGCAGAGAGTCGCTCTCGCTGTCCCTCACAAGCGCGCAGAGAGCACCGCCGTCCCGCAGCCGCAGACCCTCCCCCAGCATCTCCAGTATCCCGCAGGCCAGCTCCCTCATCGCCCCCACGTAATCCCCCAGCGCGCAGCTGCATGCCAAGAGACGCGCACAAAGATTCCAAGAACAGTGAGCAATACTGTGTTGGAAAATAGGTCGAACAGGTGGTAGACTCGAGAAGCGGAAAGGGCCCATTTCAGTCATGTTGCAAGTAGATTGACACAGAGAAGAGAGATGCCCACAACACTTGAGAGATGTGTGATTCGTGGGTGGAAAAAAAAAAATCGAAAAGCGGAATAAGGGGGAACCCCGGAGCAAAAAGGACTGATGAGTCATGTCGCAGGTAAGATTGACACAACCCTCTCAAATCAGCTTTTCAATTCCTCTGTATAAATTTCTTTTCTTTCTTTTCCCTCTCACCATGGAGAGTTGGGGGTTTCCACTGTGGGATTCCCCCATCCTCTTGGTTGGCTTTATATGGCAAAAAGCACAGGGGGGTATCATTCTTCCCGGTGTACTGGTGATGGCTAGTTTTGGGATGTGGGGAATTTATTCTTGTGGGGGGCCTGCCCTTGGGGAAGGCCCTGGAGAGGGAGGGAGAGGAAGGGAAGGTGTCCTTTGCTTTCTTTCTTGCCAGTCATTGATGGGGCGCTTCTGAAGTCTTTCACTTGGCCCCAACTGATCTTTTTCTCCATCACGTCAAAGTCAGAAGCTTGGCAGTACAGATCAGTAGGGAGGGACCTCATAGACTGTTCGAGTATAGGGTTGTGAGTTGTGACACCAGATGAGTACTGAGAGTATAAATAAATAAGAAGGAGATCTTTCTTTTACACAGGGAACAATGAGAAAGAATTTCAAATATACACAAAAAAGTGCATACAAAAGATTTTTCATAAGAGTTCGCATGACTAAATGTTGAACTTACACCATTCGAGAACTTAGCTTGAATATATATCTAGCTTGTGTGTTTTGTAACACTGAAAGGAGGTATAACCCCTAGATAGTGTTACAGTGGCATAGGCTTCTCATGACAAGGGTACTAGCTAGCCAGGTCATGTCCAAACACAATATGCCATATGATAAAGACGATATGCTCTCGTAAATAGATGGATAGATAGTTTTCCTTTTGTGTGTGTGTGTGTGAGAGAGAGAGAGAGAGTAATGTGAAGCTATTGTCTTCTGTACTTCACCACTTCAAAAGGGTTAGTTTAGGATTTGACCCAAGACACCCTGAAAACTGAGCAGTTTCTGGCTGGTCCATGGCAACAACTATCACTAACCAACTGTTGTCTTTAGAGTCGTTTGTTAATCTGTCCTGATCACTCGATGGGGGTGGCTGCTGGAGTCCAAAGAATGACCAGTGCCCCAAAACAAGTGTTGATGTGAAGATCAAAACAGTTCTGAGGAGGTTGTCATTTTCATCAAGCATGCACATGCAATACCTCTACCTCTATGGCTCTATGACGTTAGATTTGGAGATGTAAGCAGTACACACCAGACTATCTAGAGGATGACAAGGGCTAAAAACCTAGGTGGTGTTCCAGATTCTAAAGGCGATGACATGAAACAGTCCTTCTGACCTGAGAACAGCATGGATCATTTGGATCTTTAGCGTTGGAAGTCAAGAAAACATATAGAATGAACAGTTGCTCAAGATTTATTAGTAATAGCACTCAGCCTATAGCGGTGCATTCTAAGCATCAAAGTGGTCGACCTGCAGAATAATCATACAAAGTTTGTTGTTTCTATTGCCGCGTCTTGTCCTTGCTTGCGTTATGCTCCCTGTGCTCTTTTGGTCATTAGCACGTATCGTCTCCCCGGAATCTTTGGGAGCGCATATGAAGGGTTTTTTATGCACCAAACTAAAAAAGACCTTTTTATAAAGTTGGAGGGGAAGAATACTATCAGGCAAGTTTATAATGATTCTTGTTAGTCCATATATAATATCGTCTCTGGTGGATGTCCTATGTATGTTCCTATTCTCATTATACGTGCATATTGATTATTTAGAGAGAGAGAGAGAGAGAGGCATGATGTGAAGGGCAGAAAAAAGGTCGTTAGTTCAAAAGGCTAGTAGGTGTGTGCGCACAGCGACAACAAGTACTTGCTAGGTCTCTACGATGTCTTGGTGATTATTGATTAATATTGCCATGCTTTAGGGGTGAGGATGATGGGGCATCTGAGACTCAAAAAAAAGGATGATGGGGCATCATGCAAGCACCCTAATGACAGACCTATACAGCAGTTGGACATCGATTCCACATAAATTAATGCATCCTTGGATGTGGTCTGGCATTCGTGGTTAGAAGTGGTCAACCACTTGTGGTGTGTGTTTGGAAGCCCACGACACATGCATAAACGAGCTCTTAATTAATATTAATCCCATGAAGACAACAAAACAAACATGCGTCCTAACATGAAAACATCACTGCATGCTGATGTTATACGCTTAAACTCTCAACAAAGCCGAACAATGAGACAAGGGCGGCCGATATATGACTCTCTCATTCCTATTATGGTCGGTAAGCCCTTTACGCACTGTAGGTAGGTGGAGAGAGAGAGAGAGAGAGAGAGAGAGAGAGAGAGAGAGAGAGAGAGAAAGAGAGAGAGGACTTCCCTATCATACTAACACTAGTCATGCGGGGTAAGTCGTTTAAACTAAGGCAGACAGGAACGGAGAGAGAGACAGATGGACAGAAGACATAACCGGAGGGGGTAGAGAAAGAGAGAGCGTTATGAGCTCAAGAGCAGAGTACATGCATTTGCATGAAGCGACGGGTGTGGGTGGGTAATCACGCTTGTTAGAGGCCACCTATACCTGAACCTGGCGGGGTCCCTCCTGCAGATGGCCCTCGCCCTCTGCGCGACAGAGGCGGGGTTCGCATGGAGGAGGAGGTACTCCAGCTCCCCCGTGTCGCCGTTGAACCCGATGCTCCTGCTGCCATAGCCGAGCGGGCTTGGCGGCCCGGCCTTCTGCTTCTCCGACGTGGGGAGAGCGAAGAAGCCGGTGGCCTCCAACTCCATCCTCGAAACCACCTCTGGCGGCACACCGTGGTTGGTCACCTTGAAGAAGCCGAATTCTTCACAGGCCCTCACCATGAGCTCCGCCACCCGGCTGCGCTTCTGGGAGAGGTCCACGACGGGGATGCTCAGCGTTCGGACCCTCTCATGGCGGGCCGGCGTCGGAGAGGCGACCACCATTGCTACTACCACTAATTTGCTTCGACAGCTAGCTAAGGCCTGTTCCTGCCCAGTATATACGTTGGGGTGGCCCAATTCAAGAATGCTTAATGGTGGAAAGAAGAGGAGATAGGAATATGAAGAGCTGGTGGAGGGAGTGTGGGAATGTTAAGAAGGTGGAGGGGTTGTAGTGTGATGTTGGAGTGTTAAGGAGGTGGAGGGGTTGTAGTGTGATGTTGGGGTGGTGTTGTGTGGGTTTTTAAAGAGCACCGGGAGGGGGGGGGGCATGGTTTGTGGGAGGGGGGGAACAGAGAGGGAGGATGGATATATTAATGGGTGAAAAGAATCAAAAGATGAATTTTGTTTATTTTTTTAAGAAGTATGATGGTGAAGTACAACCAGGAACCTCCTGTTTAAGCACAACAAGGTTGACCCCCCTCCCCCACCCAACCCCACACACACTTATCCTTCCCTTCCCCTTGCATCATTCTCTCTGATCTACTAATAGACTAGTCCTTTTAAACTCCACCCGTGGGTCTTCAAAACTTTCCCCAGCTTAAACGTCCCCTGCTCTAGGCTTATGGTATGAAGCTTCCAAGAAGCTCTAGGGCCTAATATTGTACTTATTATTACTATTATCATGATCAGCAACAGCAGCATAAACATATTGTAATTATGTAGACTTTCAAAGAGTGCTCGTGGTCGTCCGATGGACGGACAAGGGCCAGTGATGTGCGAGCCAGCAGCGTGCTTAGAGGGCACCCGTGTGGTTGGTCACCCTTGTCTGGTGTCCTTAACTCACACTTGACTATTGGGCATATCGTTGGTACACAGATTATATGTGGAGAACAGTCCTATGTTTTGTGTTGGAGAAGAGATCTTCTTTTGGATCGGAGTCTAATAATATTGAGAGGAGAAGGATTTAAGTATTTATCAAATTTTAAGATTACATAGAAACTTTTTTGTAATATTTGACCCCTCTACCTTTCTCAATATTGTTGGACTTTAATAAGAACATATACTAAGAGGATCTCTTCTCTTTATATTACCGCGGGTCAATTTTCCAAGTCTTCTAGAAGAGAAGAAAAAGTTACAGCGATGAGCCCTGATGTTACGGTCTAATTGGGTCTTCACGGAATTGGGACACGGTTGGAGCTTGGAAGCTCGTCCTGGGCTTCACAATAGTCCCAATACCTGGTGTGAATCGAATTTTGGCCGACAAGGAATGTGGAGTCGCTTGATCCGTGGGCCCGTCTTGGGTCCCCAATATCAACGGTGGTGTCCACGTTTGACGATCTCCTGATCAAGTTGGGGTACAATATGTCAAAGTCTGGAACCTAATTTCAACATCTCAATCTAATCTTGGTCAATATGTTTAATCTCTGGGTTATAGAAGATATGGAACTACAATATTATCAATGCATAATAAAAGAAAAGGAAGAGGGTGGAGAGAGATTAACTTGAAAGTGAGTGATTACAAAGCGTGCAAAGAACTGAGATCGTCTACGGTCAGTAAAGAGAGGGAAAGGGAGATCAAAAACTGGTAAAATCCATTCCACCCATGTCCCCGTAATTGTAAAAGTTTGACCCTCCTCTCCCTCTCTTTACTAACCGTCTATGGTCTGCCAAGAACCATAGACGATCTCAACTCAAGTGCAAAAGGTGATAGGATGGGATGGTTTTGCCGTTCGACTCTGTGGGTTGGGGAGGCTGGGCGGTCTCCCCACCCGTTGTTTATGAGACATAGAAATGTATTGGCTGGTATATTCCTAGATATTAGAGTGTGAGAAATGTTAGTGGAACCCTAGATTAAGCAGAGTTGGAATTTGGACAAGTGGACATGTACAATTGTAGCCTCAAGTTACGAGGAGCTAGGGTCAAAGAACAGGTTGAGAAAGTGGGTCCTCCAATTGCCAGACTCAACTACATAGGTTCTGCCTCTATTTTCTTTTCCACCCAAAGGAGCCACAACAGTAACCACAGCTTTCAGCTCCAATTCTAGTTCACATTCGTCATTACACAATCATCTCCCAATTGGGTGAAGCCATTAATCTTTATAAGGAAGAAAAAAGAGCCAGTTCCCACTTGTTCTTCAGCTTGTGTAATGAGTACAACTTATCAAATTATGGCCGTGTTTGGCGCAACTTTTATTTAGAAATATTTTTGTATTTTTATTTAATTATTTTTTATGAAAGTCATTGGATCTTGGAAGCCATTTATGTGTTATTTTATTTGTATTTTGACTTCCAACCAAAAACTACAAAAGAGAAACTTACAATATTAGAAAAAAAGTGAACTTGTTATGAAAGAGTTAACTTTTATAACAAAGCAAAATTAGTTATAATCTCTCTCTCTCATCTCATTCTATGTAAAAAGTAAAAATCAAAAATAATTTTCAAGTAAAAATTTTTGCAAACACACCTTATATATCCTCTTGCACTCGACAGTTATCCTATTGTATTTTTCATCGAAGAGGATTTAGGGTTACGAGGTTTAATGGGTCAGTTTGATGTCTAAAGGCCGCCCTACATTAACACCAGGTCACTACCCCGTAGACTCCTCTTAGAAGAATGGAGTAACGTGAGGGAGAGGTTTGCTGACCCACCCAAGGAAACCTAATGCGATTTCGCTTTCCCATGCAGTCGAGACACTGACTTCGATGTTGAAGGCCGTGTAATCAAAGTCAATGGTCTTAACATGGGAGTTTCCTTCTCTCTCTCTCTTATAGGACCTCAATTAACCGTGTATACTTTTTCCATGCTACTCGTATGGATGAAATCAGGCTAAGCATTGATGAACACACCTGACTGAAGCTCCCTGTAGTGCTGAGTTGACTCGGTCCACCATCTCATGACAGTGAATGCTGCTGTTCGTTGTGTTGAAGGGTGGGGAAGCAGGACGTGAGGGCCGGGGGTTATGGAACTAGCGCAGCCCATGCAGAATTGTGCCAATTCATATGAGTCGACTTGGGTTATATAAGTTTAAAACACTTCTAAGGTCTTGATCCATTGTACACTTGGGACCAGCTTCGGTCAATTTTTTCTTGTTAAAGAGGATTCAGCTCGAATCCTGAATTCAAGTGGAAGCTTGTCATAACTCGGGCAAGTTAGTTAGAACAGAACAAAGGTAGGCCACGACCAGGATGGGTAATCCGGTTTCGGTCTTTTACTATGCATTGTGAACATATGTCTAATTCCAAGTTGGTGAATCTAGATTAGGTCAACTAAATAGATCTGATAGGCACGTTGTTCATTTTATAGCTACAAAACTATTAACTTTTTGTTATTGTACAATTGAAGCTAGCCATCTTCAACCGATCCTAAGGATCGGTTTGAGTTGCTGACTCGGCAGAGAAGAATTGAGCGTCCTAGCTCAAAGTGATGTAGCCAAACTCGGCCTGACCTCATACTCGTGTCCACCTAACTTATTCCTTATTTCGGTCTACAGATACACTTAGGGTCGGTTTGTTTCATGGATATGGTATTTTTGATTTTCTATATCCGGATCTCTTATACTTGGAACAACAAAAATTCTCTTTAGAGCACATTTTCTTATTTTAGAAATAAGTAATTCTCACTTTTTAAGTGAATTGAGTTATTCTACTTATTCCGAGAATACCATGTCCGTGCTCTCAAACTTAATTTCGCGAAATAAGCATCATAAGTCATCCTATTGTCCCCACTGGGCGTGAGTGTAACTCCCTTGGCACTGCCCTAGGAGAACCGAAAGAAAAGGGCGTAGAGTACTCCCATCTATCCTCAGGTTACTCCCACATGTTCTCCACTTCATGATACATTAGTACTATATAAGAGAAAGAATTCATTTTTCAAGAAACTACTTCATCTGAAAAAGGAAGCAGTAGGTGTCATGTTGTAAGAAAAAAGTTATGACAGGAGTACTAAAAGAAAGTTGTTTCCAGTGGAGGAGAAATAGTTAAAGGGAGAGAATGTGGAGGTGCAGGGAGTGTATTTGCATAGGTGTGGGGTTGGAGTTGGTGGGCAGGGGGAGTGAGTTGATGCAATGGGTAAAGACTCTGTGTAGAAGAACACTTTACACATCAATTCATATGTTTTACCTAAGGATACGTATGAACTCCAACAAAAAATTAACATATAGAACTTCTTATGCCGTGTAAAGTCTTGCATGCAACGTGGATTTTGCATTAAAAACAGAAGGCAACTATCAATGTGCGTACAAGTGGAATATCAGAAGGCGAAATATATAATTTATGCAGAAGTGGTTTGATTGACATCATATCATATGTTATGCCTCTTATGGATCTCAGGTTAAGGTGCTCCGAAGTGCCTGGTCTGAAGATTAATATGAAGTCTCGCTAATTGCTCCACATGGAGGCCCCAAGAACATGCTCGTGTCTCTCTCAAGGTCCCCATCATTGACAAAGATCTCATAACACCGGCAATCTGGCATGGAATTCTGTAAATTAATCATACAAGTTTGAAACTTAGGACATCACATCTTGGGTCAAAGAGAATACTCTGCAAGAAGACTAGTTTATTGTTCGCACAAGGCTAAATAATGTCTTTTATTCCGAATGTTGATCTTGTTAATGTGTGTAGTGAGTAAGCTTGCGAATGACACCTACTCCATCAGCAATAACATAATAAGAGATCAGCATGGTAATGACTTGGATGGCATCTAAAAAGGTAATAGTTAAAAGGGTAGTCACTCATGAGAACTGATGCCTATAAGGTTGAACCTTCAGGGACATGGTACTTGGTGTAATTTTAAAACTTTAAATAAGACTCTCTTTAGAGCAATTATTGATCAGTCTGCATCATGCGAGATCTTAAAATAACTTGCCGGCCGGGAAGTGGTTAGTGTGGGGTGGTAATATTGGTCGTTGTGTTTTTTTTATTGAGGAATATTATTATGTCACATTTTTTACTACTCACTTTATCACATTCATTGAAAATGGTTTAATCAATTAATCAAAAGGTTTTCATTAATTAAATTAATTGTATAAGAACTTTGTCAAACATAACTTTAACAAGAATCATCTAATCAAGAGAACAAACAGTTCTCAATGAGTATGATAAAGAGAACGGTAAAAATTATGCTATAATACTATTCCTCTTTTTTATTTGTTTGGACTAGGTAACATGCATTAACTAGGCATAATCTTTAGTCCTTGAGGATAAATTGCATCCGGACTTCGGTGCATATGCTTGCCTAGTGCAAAGATGATGATAAAGGTAGGTACTTTTTCCCCAACATATCATGAACAGTAATGAAATGATGTTTGACCGAACTGAAATGAGGCTGTCCCATAGTTTATCTACATATCACAAGGAAATTATTGAGACCAATTAGGATGCATGAAAATCTATTGCATTGTTTATAAATTTTTTCCAGCGACGTCATCATCTATACTGCCATACATAAAAATGTATATCAAAATTAGGTCCCCCGTGCATACATATGGAATATATATAAATTTTTGTATATATACTCCTGTAAGCCATTACACTTGTATATGTACCATCGACTCTCACATATTATCATAAATATCTTTGGTATCCTCAAAATGGTTGTCATCGATGTCTTTCCCGTCGAATATCACAAACTCCAACAGAATATGTCAAAAGATCTGAATGTTTTTGCACATATATCCTTAAATTCACTAGAGTTTTACATATATAGCCCGCACTTCACCAAAATTTACATATGCTTTCTAATGATTTCAAGAGTATTTATAGCGGTATATACAAAAAAACCATAATATACATATATATATATATGAGAAAATATTTTTATAATAAAAGTGAGAAAACAAATCTTAGAGAACATTGAAATGAAAAAAACTACAAGCAACATACAATTATGACAAGTAAAGGAAAATTTGTCCTAAGCTTTGGAATCACAACCTCACTCTTCGTTCATCCATAAGTTTCTAACATCACCGCATGTATTCCCTCAAATTAACTCTTTCATTCATTAGTCCCGGCAGTAATATGAATCAGTCTTCTTTTAGTTCGAAATATCGTATGTTCTATATTTTCGATGGCTAAATCATCATGCGTTTTTTATTTTGTTATTCTCCAGACTATTATGATGATGTATTCTGTTCCCATGGCATCTCATTAATGCAGCAATCCTCCTTGGTCATTTACTTTTTTATTTTATGAAACTACTCTTGGTCAATATCATATGTATACTGGGCTTCTTGATAAGCCTTTTTAGGAAGTACAAGTGATAATTAAGCTTAATATTTCAAAACAACAACATTTTCACTAATTTTTTAAATTGATCGCTGGAAGTTACCTTGATTTCTGCAATTATTTGATGCATCTTTACGAAATCATTCAATCAATTATTTGTTGTTTTACTTCATATTCTACACAACTAGCCTTGAATAAATATTTTAGGCAAATGTAACTTTCACAAAGGTAATAACATGATGCCTTTATAACTAATTAAAAGCATAATGAAAGGCAATTATTATAGTTATGTTGTGATTTGAGGGGCATCTGTTGTATGCTACTTCTTGATGGGAAATATTTTTATAATGTTGTGTATATCGCTCCTGCCTAAACATTGTGAATTAAAATAACATGCAAACATACAATGTTATTTCTTTGTTTTCCACTATATAATGTTTCAATATTTCAGCAATCCCAAAATTCTAGAGCATTTCGACATGTCGCAAAACTAAATATGTTATTCTCCCCAAACTCTGAGAATACCTAGGTCTTTTTTCATCATCATTCGTTAGAATCAGTTGTGCAAGGCTACCACTTGAGGTCTCTCTCTCTCTCTCTCTCTCTCTCTCTCTCTCCAAAAAACTATAAACCACCTTATTGAAATTCCATGATGCATCTCAAAATATTTTATTAACTTTTGCAAATGAAAAATAAAAGTTGTTTATTTGTCATCCAATACAAAAAAGTCAAAAATATATAATGCAATCAGCAAAGTTGATCATGAATTAATTAAAGAAATTTATTCCGGGACATATCCTTTTCTTTTCAAGGAGGACAAAGAACCTTGAATCATTTGTGGATCATGGAACATCAGATTGTTGTTGCGTCTTAGAGATGATTCCCTAGACAGTACGTACAAAGTTCACCTTGGACACTCTAATTAATTAATACCTGTGGTGCAGGTAAATGTTAGTACCTTTGGCGACATTCATATATTTTTATTCTTCACCAAAAAAGGATCCCTTTCGCTCATCTCCATGGTGGTTCACAATGTCCTCAACTTTTGAAGGAACATGTACAGACGTCGGGGCTGGGGCTTAGCGCAATTAAACTACTATATTTGTACTCTTAATCCTAATGTTAGTTTCCTTTGTGGGGGTTCTCTTTCTCCTTGGATATATTCTATGGGGACAATCATATCGATAAATGATTTCATGGCAGTTGAAACATAGGAATGAGGATGTCCCAGGTTATAATGGCATTCATATTCTATGCAACGTTCAATTTGTTTGCAGAATTATTTATATCAGAATAAAGTTTTTGGAGATTTCTTAGAGCAGAATAAGAAGTATTTTGATTTGATAAGTTGATAATATTCTATCCAGAATAAGAAGAATGATACTGTGTTATTCCAAGTGATTTGATAGAAAGTAGTGAAATAAAGAGTAGAAATACTCATGTTGCCCTTACAATTTTAGGCATACGATATTCTCAATTTGTGGGGATTGTGAGAATTGTTGGTATTAACCATCCCGACAACCAAACCGGGTTCAGGCAGTTATACCAGTTATTCCGAGTCTAATTTGGTTAACAAAGTGAGTTAGAATCTAGACCAAGTCCAATGTGTTTCTCCTAGCTTGTAGTTTTCTCAAACTCTCTCCATTAGCATCACATGCAAACGCATAAGAAGACCCTGACTTATTTGTTCCTCTACCTACCCGGTCCACACGTCTAACTTAGAAGGCATTATCTCATCCGACCAAGATTGAGGGGCGCCATGCCACAAGAACAAACTAAGAATGCCCGACAAACCCTAGCATCGATCTCCTATTCAAAATGAAAGAAAACGAAAGGGGTGTGGAAGAAGATGGATGGCTTTGTGACTCGGATGGGAATCTTTGAACACAATTATTTAAATAGTTAACTTGACTTAATTTACCTATTAATTTAGTTATGGGCCTTTTAATGTATGTCTATGAAATGTTTGCTATTTGGTGTTATGTTCTGGAGTTATCTTTTCACTTATGCACACTCGAACTTCTATATTCTACCGATGTTTTTTTCCATTAACTCAAATTATTGCTAGATTAAGATTCAGTTTCATATTTAAAATGATATTTTTCTTCCTGAAAACAACAGGTTAGTGTTTACTTTTAATTTTTAGAGAACATGGTCCTGAAAACAGCTGATTAACATTTGTTTTATTTTTAGAGAAATGGCATAAGTGCATCTTTTAAGTATGATCTTCTAAATCGGGAATTAGGTTATGTCCCATTTACTCTTCGGCGACTCAAAGTAAATTACATCTCTGTATGGCAAACTTGTCTAGTTTTTCGGTTTGGACTATTCTCGAATTTAGAAGAACTCTTGGTATTCGTTTCCTAGCTATTTGTATACATTTGAACTTCTACAAATTAAGTAACTGTTTTCTACTTATTAGTTAGTTCTGTATGACTTTCATAAGCTCTCCTCTGTCAAAAACTTGACAGAATGAGTCTTGAATTTTAAGGAGAGTACATGTCAAACAAAATATTGATAATTGAGTCTTGAATTTTTTAATCTTCCTTAGATTTAGTAGACCCTAGCTAAACTGACAGAATGAGAGATAAGACACGATGTTCATGCACATGCAACTCTCTACAAATTGTTTAACCGAAGGGAGAAGCAACAGTTAAATTTATTTTTCACATTTAAAAATTATATCAATGCGAAAGGACACATGCAGGCGCCATCAAGGGTTTGCAAGGGGTGCATGGTGCCTTAGAAGCCTTGGATCAGAAGTGATGACCTGACCCGACGATGGGTGACATATTTGATCCTCACCTGCTATGCATGGGGTTGACCAAGATCTATAGACACTCTTTGTTAATATTGGGATGCAAGCAGGTTTCTAATCAGTGAGAAAGAGAAAAAAGGGAAAAAGTGTGAAAGCAAATGTTATGATTTCAGGGTGAAGTCCCAAATACTAAAGCTTTTGAGAGCATGTGAATAAAAATGTTTACTTGTAAAAGATTGTTGGCCCTAATCTATTCTCCCCTACCCATGTTTGAGTAAATCCCTATTCCCTAGAGTATGTACCTAAGAGCCCTGTTGCTGCTCTGGGTGCAAAAAGGGAGACAGAGGACCCCCTCCCCCATCCGAGTCACTGCGTGGTGATCTGAGTAGGCCGGGGATGGCCCGTGGGAGACATGTGAATTACAGGTCTTGTCAAGGGTGCTGTTCCCTGGGGCTGTGTGTGAGGAAGAGACTGTGGAGGCCACTGCCAGTGGGGAGAGGTTAAAACTATTAAAGGGAAATGCACAAGATTTGCTCCTCCTCTTCTGTTTTTTAAAAAAATTGGAGATGGTGGCGTAGAAGAGCCCGTGAGTGAAGGGGGAGGAAGGGACAAGAAGAAAAGTGTTGGCCAAAAGACGATAGAGAGAGATGGGGAAGGAATTGAGCAGGTAGGACGGTGAAGAACTCCACCCTCCACCCTCCACTGCGCGTTTTATTCAGACAGCATCTATGCATGCATACAAGGGGGCTCCGACAAGAAGCCTCTCTCTCTTTCTGTCTCTACATAGTGAAACCGTGGCTGAGGACACACTGGCCTGCCTGAGAACAGTCACTGACTCAGATCACTCTCTCTCTCTCTAAAAAGACTCTTAATAGCTGATTATCTTACACTGTATGTGTGCTAAATAAATAAAAGAGTAGTGTATCTATAATTGTGTGGTAAGTTAGCTGGCTGTCTTATAATTAACAGGAAGAGAAGACATACTTTGGATTAATTTGGTAGATAGCAATGCAAAGAACTAGTGTAGAGTAGTTTTGACAAAGTCTAACTTGACTCACTTATTTGAAGCCTAAAATGTCGAAAATCTTACAGTCAAAAGTTTGACTGATCGGGTAATTTTAATTGGGTCATTGTGACCCAAGTTTGAGATTGGGTTGATCAGAAATTGACTATAATCACCTTGGACTGATTTGTGTTCTTAACGCTAATTTATCATATACCTAACTCGAGTTAGACATAGGTCACATAAATCTTACCTAAAGTTGAATTATGCCAAGTTAATGTCAAATAATTTTCGCCAGTCTTTACTAATGATCCTGTTAGAATAGTCCTAATAAAAAAAAGGACAAAATCAAAAAATGTTTAGTAGACGGTGTTTATTCTATTTATTATCTTAGACTTACTTTGTTTGTGGAATAGGGCCAGAATAGCCGGTATAAAGGCCCTATTCTGATTTGATTAAGAGTATGCCTAATTCCCCCAACTCCCCAAACTTACTTGAAATATATTCTCCCAATTCTCTCAATTTTACTTTTTATTTCACTCCTTATTCCACTTATTCTTACCAAATCACTTGGAATAGCGCAGTGTAATTCTCCTTATTCTAAGTGGAATACCAACAACTTATCAAATCAAAATACATCTTATTCTGGTTTAAGAAATCTCCATAACTTTATTCTGGTTTAAGTTATTCTGCAAACAAAGTCACACTTAGGTCCCGTTTGGTATCGGGATAAGCCAGGGATAAGCCAGGGATATCCCCGTTCCTCGTTTGGCATTGCAAAAAGTCACGAGGATAAGAGGGGTTAAGGGGAATAGGGATAAGGAAGCTTAACCCCATTTTTGGGGTTAGATATGGGGATAACTTATTCCACCAAAAAGGTGGAATGACTTATCCTTGCCCCTTAACCTCATTGTTACCATCATTTGCCCATTCTCTTGGTTCATAAAATAATAATATATTTAACTCTAATAATTATTTTATTACTATCTAATGACGTTAAATATATTATTAAATAAAATTCTTAATCAAATCGATACCACCTATAGAATATATTATTATATTTATCTTATATATCATTATCTTTAAATAGTGCTAATAAGTATTTTAATATATTATTATATATAATATAATATCATATATTATTATCTTAAATTAGTATTTGTACTTAAATTATTAGTATTAGTACTAATAAGTATTAGTATTACATCGTGTTCTTAAAATAGTAATATAATTAACTCTAATAACAACTTTATTTCTAGTTAATGACATTATGTCATTAAATAGAAATATGAATCAAGCCAATACAGATGGAATATATTATTATACTAAATAATAGTAATAAGCATCTTTAATATATTATTATACATAATATAATAATATATATTATTATCTTAGATAGTACTAATAAGTTTTTTAATATATTATTATATATTATAAAATAACATATATTATTATCTTAAATTAATATTAGTACTTATATTAGTAATATTAGTACTTACATACTAATATTAGTATTAATAAGCATTAGTACTACATTGGATTTATAAAATAATATACTTAAATTCAATAACGGCTTCATTACTAGCTAATGACATAATGTGTACTTTAATATATACTTAAATTTAATAATACTTAAAATAATATATATAATACTTAAATAAATCTATAAGCATCTTTAATATATTTTATATGTAATATAATAATATACATTATTATTTTAAATAACACTAATAAATATTTTA
Organism: Zantedeschia hybrid cultivar; assembly: GCA_030544215.1. Lineage (NCBI taxonomy): Eukaryota > Viridiplantae > Streptophyta > Magnoliopsida > Alismatales > Araceae > Zantedeschia > Zantedeschia hybrid cultivar. The sequence continues at coordinate 79,198,040 of JARZZO010000005.1, read as the reverse complement.
ATATATTATTATTTAATATAATATATATATTATTATCTTAGATTAGTATTAGTACTTACATACTAGTATTAGTACTAATAGACATTAGTATTACATCGGATTTATAAAATAATAATATAATTAACTTTAATAATGGTTCATTTACTATATTGAATAATACTATTAAGTTTATTTAATATATTATTATATTCTAATTATATGTTAATTATGTGTAGTGTAAATTGAGTGTCTTTAAAGTATAATTAAATTCAATAACTTGAATTAAATATGTTTAGTGTATCATGATACGAATAATAAAAAATAAAAAAATATTTACACTTAATATACTACATATATATTGAATATATAGTTATATTACATAAAATAATATAATACCCATGTTACTTTAGATTAGAAGGGTAGCAATGTCTTTTTCACAACTTATCTTCCATACTGTGCTCATTTTCACCAAATAGAGAATATGATTAACTTTTTTCTTATCCCCTCACATACCAAACACATCACAGAATAAGGATAGGGATAAATTAATCTAGGTTAATTTATCCCTGTTCTTCTCCTTTTCTATCCCGATACCAAACGGGACCTTAAGGTTTTGAGTTAGATGGTCCAATAACTTCAACATGATATTAGAGTCAATGATTACGAATCAGGCCGTGCACCTCGTATTTGTAGTCTACAAGACATAATCTAAAATTGACCTGCACATGAAGGGACATGTTAGAATAGTCTTATATTAAAAAAAAAGATAAAATCAAAAAATATTTAGTAGATGATGCCTACTTCATTCATAGTAACACTAACTTCAACAAATCCAACACAAATCTGATTATATAGGACTCATTGTCATCTTTAGTGAAGAGAATGTCAATTCCCATATACACACACTTACACATATGTCCCTGCTCTAATTATAGTTTCCTTTTATGTTTCATTATATGCAATCTCTCTCTACTACATACAATTTGAATAGGTCCAGCCATTCTGGAAGACCCACAGCAGCATCAAACCGGAAGTTTTAGCTGTCCATGTCTTCCCCAGCGTAGTGCAGTACCCTCTGTGTTTGTGTTACTTGGGAATCCAAACGAACAGGATAGGAAGCACTTGTGCACACACGAGCACACAGAGGCCCGCACACGGAGGTAACCGCGGGCGTCCGGAATTCCGACATTCTGATAGCAGACCATCTGGGGGTAGCCACGCCGAGTCTCAAAAGGCTTCTATCAGAGACATATAAATAATTACATACAAAAATATATGAAAAATAAAATTATAGATTTATCTATTTTATTTTCATTCTATTTCAATTAATCTCATTGTGTCGCAATATTTGTAAAAATGTCTCTATAATTAACTTCTGTCAAAATTTTCATTTGCAACTATTAAAGGTAATATTTGGACAAAAAAGTCCTTATAAAATATATTTTTTGAATTGGCATCTTGTGCCAAAGAAAGAGAGTTAAACATTTTAAACTTTAGCTAAAGGTTAACAATAGTTAAACAAGAAATATTTAACAGAATGCTAATTAATAGTAACGGCATGAACATTTTTACAAGTATTACGACATGTTATTTATAATGGCATAAAAATAATATGGGCATCTATAATTTTTAATAGGGTTATACAGGTAATTATCCTAATATTTACTCAAAAAAAGGACTCTTCGTTTTTTTTCTAAGGTAGGAATGTACACCCTAAATTTGGTACAGTACTCGATAAGTGGTATGTACTTGGATCTAGAACCCAGTGAGCCACGCTTGTCCGGCTCACTTGATCCACACTTGTGGTGACTAGCCTCATCCTACCATGTGTTGACAACACCATGAAAATGAAAAGCAAATTAAGGTTATGCAATACATTTGACACCAATGTTTTTTATAAATATGTTCATAATAAGTAAAATATTGTTTTCAATAATGTAGAATGACCTTTATCCTAGTAGGCATGAAAGTAAACGAAAAATTGTACATAGTTTTTCTAAGTTGTTCATAGGTAACACCATGTTAAATCACAAGTTTTGATCAATGATTTGTAGATGTAATGAATAATAATTTGACCTTATCCATATGCAAAATGACCAAAAGTGATTTAGTTACATTTTTATCACTTGTAGAGGCTTCCTAGAAGGATCAAATCTTCTTATTATCAATTATCATTCACGTCTCTAGTCAGCCTTGTGATAGCATAAGAAAGAGGAACACTTCTTACACCATCAGGCAGCTCTACACCACCTGATGATATTGTCATTTTAAAAAGATTAAATTTTTTTGAAGGACTCCAATATGTCCTATAATGTTTTTTTTTATCGTTCATTAGAACATTTAAAATTTTCATATTTTTTTGAGATGTCTGATCAAAAATCAAATTTATATGAACATACAGGGGATATTGTGGATGTTCTTTAAAAATTTTAATTTTTTTCAGAAAAAATTGGTTGCACTGCCCTGACGGTGCAACAAGTCTTTCTTTCTCGAGAGGAAAAAGTGCATTTGCAGAAATAAAGGAAAGCAATTTAGAAGAAAGTTTGATTGGTGACTAGGAAGCGGTTCCTCTGTGCCAGGTTTCCCTGTGGCCAAAGTTGCGGCAGATGCTAGGTTGGTGGTTGTATAGTACAGCTAACCTTTATATGAAGCTAAGGCTTTTAAGGAGAGGTGTAAACTAGACAGTTTGAATCGAGCTTTGCACTGTCCAAGTTTAATTTATCTATTATGAAACCAAACTCTTGTCAAGTTTGAGCTGCTTGAATTAAATGAGTCGAGTCTGCTCTATTTAAGTCTGATTCATTTAAAAATAGGCCTGATTAAGCTCAATCCAAGCTCTTTGACTACTAAATGGTCATGGTTTAAATATTTATATCCTTATATGAAGTATTAAATAAATAAAAATGAATAAAAAGAAGATAGCCATCCCTTATATTTATACAAAAGCTAATTAAATTATTAAATGAGATATAGATAAAGTTTAAGTGGGCTACTAAAAAATAAACATATTGTTAAAAACATGTAAGGCAAGCTTAATCAACTTTGTTTATGAACAGAAGTGGGTTGAGCATATTTTGTTGAAGATTATTTCTTTTATTAATGGAGTATGAAAGCTTTGTTCAAACTTGACAGTCGTTTGATGTGTCATAAAATGCAGTAAAATATCAAGTTTGAAATCACTAATTTTAAAATCAATGAAAATGCATCATTGATTTTAAAACCACCAGTTTTGAAATTGTCAATCGGTTTACAATGATTTTACACTGAACCGAAATCAGCTAGAAGAGGGATTTTAAAGGTTAATTAATTTTAAATATGGCTATTCACGCATTCTAAACGTATGAAAAAATAACATAAAACCCAACAAAATAAACATAAGAAAATACGATTTTATGACTGTTGATGATATTTTAAGACATTTTACAGCGCACCAAACGACTCCTTTCTCGAGACCAAGCACGAGTTGTTTGTTAACTACTCTCTCCATGTAGACATCTAGGGATCGATGAAACCCCTCTTTCTTGGCCCCATTGAAGGGAAATCTAAGTGCAAAGGTGGTTTTCTCCATTGACGTCAAGGATCACACCTGTGATGAAACAAGATGAATGGTTCTTTCGGTTCTTCACCTGTGGTTCTTTAGTTCTTCCAAGTGTTTTCATCTTAGGGGTGTCAATTAGGCGGGCCAGTCCGTGGCCTAGTCTAACCTAGCCCTTGTTAAAGAAAATTAGGTTACCCCAAGTAATATAAATTGGGTTAGGCTAAATTTGCATTGACATTAGTTAAATTTGGACTGAGTTTGACTGAAAATAGATTGGCCCAATTTATAATAATGCATACAAAAAGTAAAACACTTTTAAAAAGTTATTTATAAACAGGATTAGCCCAACTCAACCCATTCACTATTGAGTTGGGGTTGAATTTGAGTTAAATTTAGGGTGAATTTAGACTGGACTATTTTGAATTTGGATTAGACCTATATTATCATATAACCCAGTCCAACCCGTCCAATTTACATCTTTAATCACAATAGATTCAAACTAAAGATATAAAAGCAAATTAAATTAAGTTAATCACATTACTAATCTTTCCTCTTCCTCACGGCCATCATGTTGATGGCTGCTCGAGTCTCAAGTCTCGTGAAGGTAATTGGCTAAGAACTTCTAAATCAATTTGCTGGTACCGGCATTGATCCTCTTGGGTCTTCTCTCAGACCATGATGAGCAATTTCTAATCTCATCTTCTCCACCTGACCTCCCCAAAAGAGTCCACCTCTTGATGCATGGAATGCAACTGCGCTGCAAAAGAAGAATGTTTGATGTCACCAAGAACTACCTTAGAAGTTTTTTTGTTTTTTTTTTTTGTTTTTTTTTTTGTTTTTTTGAAACTTAACTACCTTAGTAGATGTGATATAAAGAAAGTTGCCATGTTCATCTTGGACGGGGCCTAAAGTGAGGCCATTTGTCCCCCAATGGCCCATTAACTTCGTAACCCAGAAGTTGGGCAGCTTATTTAGATGGGCCTACATGTTGGGCCATAAATGAATTAGGGTAAGTTTGTCCGTTACAGGTCAGTGTGGGGCTTCAAAGAACACAGTGATTGTGCCCATCAATACGAATTAATGTTGACCTGGATAACTAACGCTTAGCCTTAATACATTACAATTTGATTATGTCCATTATATGTAACTAAATAAACTGATTCCTTGATTTCAGATCATTAGATTGATAGCACCCTTAAGTGTTTTCGTTAGTCATCTTATTCTTCTACTCTTCACGGCGCCTAGATGGTGAAAGAATCTAGAAAATAGAAGGTCTCGCGTAATCTAGAAAAAAGATGGCAAATTTTATGTATAAAGAAGGAAATGTGAACCAGCTGCCTAGTGCAATTGGTTCATCTCTTATCTCCCAATTGAGAGGTCGCAGGTTCCATTTTTAGTTCGAGCATAAAAACTCTCTTGAGATATTTATCTCCGGTCTATAAGATTACTTCCTTAATTGATTAGGTGAATTTAGATTTTTCGTCTAATTAGGTAGAATCACCGATCAGCTTAAAATTATCTTTAACTCAGGAGGTTCTCTTAAACTTTGCCTTTGGTCACTTGTAAATATATGTACCGATTCAAAAAAAAAAAAAAGGAGAGAAAGAAATGTGCACGTTTAATGCAACATAATATTTGCTCGATGTCCTTCCTGATGACGATGACAATGTTGCAAGAATCTACCTGTGAGTCTGCACATCATGACTATTTATGATCTCTCTGTCCAAAGAAGAATGCCATGATACTCTTTACCATATATTATATTAGAGGTTATCCAACAGTCTGATCAAATAATTTCTATTAAATATCTCAATCTATATCTATAGAGGAATTTTATTATACAAATAGGGTTCTTTCCTTTGATTCATTCATGTAGTAGGAAGACTGTTCGAACATTCTATATTAAAAGAGGAGGTGAAGAAGAAGGTGGCCGGGCAAGGAAAAATAGCTTGCCTATCTAATCACTTTCGCATGCCCACCTTATAGTGATAGTTCACACAAGCTCTTTTCGTCGCATAATAGTATTCCTCTTCCTCTCCCCAATTCCATCTGTGCCGAGAAAGAGAAAAAGATAATAGTACGGGGTACAACCAAGATGACTGGTGTGACATAATATATAAAGATTAATTTTCAGATTTTATCTAATTTTTGAAATCTTTTTCCCAAGAAAACTCTGTTGTAATACACTTGGTGCACCTCATGGGGTGTAATGCCAATTTTTTATTTTAAAATTTTTTAAGGTCAGATTCATCATGCCTGACATATTCGTACAATATAATTTTAGATCATATGACTTAGAAAAATTAAAAATGAAAAATTAAGCTCTAATGAACAGTAAAAAAATGTTTGAGCTTAATAAAAAAAGATTCAATTTATGAGTTTTCAAAAAAAAAAAAAACTTTTGTTTGTTCTTAAATTACAATCCAAGGATCTGGTATTTGAATATGACTAGTTTACATGTATCAACTATACCTGCCATGTTCTATACATATACGTAACAAAAATATGGTACCGTTGCAGTCCTCCCATTTAAATGTGAGAGTATACTTCTTTCCTTGAGGATGAGGTCCCACTCTTCTTGAGCTAGAAGATTTGAGCGTATTCCAATGGCTTGTTGACTCCAATAGAAAAGAAAAGAAATAGAGCATATCCTTTTATTACGTGTTTGGATAGGAGTCCAACAGTATTAAGAGGAGGAGATCCCAAATATTACAAAAATTTTGGATCGTAGGTGAGGTGTTTTTATAATGTTTGACCGCTTCTCTCTCTTAATATTGCTGGACTCATATTTGGGTATTGAGGGGATCTATTCTCGAAAAAGGAAAACATCATGGAGACAGCTTCCTGATGCAGGTAAACCTGGGACGGCAGGCGGCCAGAGTCAACTATAACCTTGACTACAGTCTCGCCGTTTAAAGCAGGTGATTCGGTCATGCCGAAACACCAAAATAAGTTAACTTAACAGGCACCGGATTTGGCCCATGGTGCACTGCAACATCGCAATAATTCAAAGGCCCACAGCCATTAGATGGCTCTGTTGCCTATGGAAGACCAGGAAGAACAGAAACTGTTAAAAATGGAAGAAGAAGAAGGTTCAATAATTGATGCCTCAGGATTTTGTGGGTCTCCCAAGTAGGGAGCCACAGTAGCTCTGCTGTTTGCACACCATGATGAGGTGAAAAAGTTGGAAAGGAGCAAATCATGATGTCTCTGACGTTTCACCTAACAAATTGTAGGTCAACAGTGATGACCACTGTGTTGGAATCCCTCATGTGAAAGTCTCTCAAACCAAGTTTTAAAATCCTTATGAGTCAGCTGTGAGCTCCATGAAAGCTTTCTCAGTCCCTCAGAATCTAGGGTTTGTCGTATTAGATTGATTCGTGCCGATTTAGATGATTTGTACCGTATTAAGACGAATCCGAGTTGATGCGATTCGACCGAGTCCATACGACTTGATCATGCAACTCGCACGAGACGGCACGAGTTAACCCGATTCATACCGAATCATGAGAGATCCGAGTCGATCCGACCCGTCGAGTTGGCGAACCTTGTGAGAAATCCAGAAAAGGAGATGATTGGTTTGAATACCCGTAGTGTTGAATCACCTGCGTAAATGACTTCATCACGATCCGAGGCTATGCTCAACACAAAAGGCTTGAGCTGGATATCACTAACACAAACTTATCGGGGCACACAGTGATGAGATGAGCTTTTATTAATATATATGTTCATCTTTGGGGATGAAGTAGCTTTAGGATTTTGAGAAAAAGTTTCTGGCAGGCCATCAAATTAAGGGGAAGACGACCACTTCCCCCAGATAAGAAAAGGATGGGGGACAGCAAAAACATGCTTGAGACCTCATTAAATGTCTAAAACGATCCATCTCGGCGTTTGTAAAAATGTGACAACGATGAGAGCATGCTGAGTTTAATGGGTGTTTCATTTAAGGAAGCGCACAGAAGAGGAAAAGTTGCAGTGGGATGTGGAGATGGGACATGGAGCTCAAAGTGGAAGCAGGAATACCAAGCATATATAACCTAACCTCCTTGTTATCCTTTATGGCAACCCTTGTGCGGGCATCATCTGGTAGGGCATTGATGATGAACATGACTGGGTCTTTTTTTCCTCGCATTTGCTGTTCATTCCCATCAAGGAAAAGACCTGAAGCTATTTGTGGGCCTGCCCTGCACATAGAGTAATGTTGGTGCAACAAGCTGAGTTAGAACTAGCCCTCCTATTCTCTTTTGCTATTTGAAAAGTTGACATGGCTCATGTCTTCTTCTTTAAATGCGTGTCAACATCATTTGTACATTAGTACACATAAGAGGCGCCGGATCAAAAAAGTAAGAAAAAATTTTATCTAACAGACTATGATTTTGAGAGCATCTTGAAACTCTCGACTGCATCTTAAAGCTTTTCAGTGTAATGTTCAAAGAACGTCAAAACATCGTACACCCGAGAGTTACAACATGCATTCGAAAGCTTCAGCATGCTCTTGAACGCTTCACTATTACAAAGAACGGTTGTGAAGGGATGACTACTACATACTCTAATCGCATTTGGAGAACTAAACCAGACTTCTAAGGGGCCAAATGGAGATGACTACTACATGCTCTAATCTGATTAGCAAAACGAAACCAGACTTCTAATGGACCAAATGTAGATGGCAGATTTTACTTTGAGAATATAGTCCATTTTAGGGAACTCTCTCTCTCTCTCTCTCTCTCTCTTTCTTTCTCTCTCTCTCTCTCTCTCTCTCTATATATATATATATATATATATATATGGACAGCTCGTCATTCTATCAGACTATCACTTTCACTTATTGTTTGTTCACGAATGGCTTCTTGAGGCACGGAGACGCCCCACAGATATGCCATCAAGCCCCATGAAACCATAGGCATACATACGCAACTGTTCATCATCCACAAATGGTGATTAATAGGGCTCCAAGAAGGTACAGAAGCTCACTGAAAAATATCTAGAACAGGCACAAATGAAGGTCACTGCAGAAGTATATATATATATATATATATATATATATATATATATATATATATATATATATATATATATATATATATAAAATATGTTCAGTTCAGAGACTACGGACCACAACACAAAAGGGCACCCCAAAAGATGATGAACAATCCCAAAATACATTGTACAAACCCCGGATGGTCCCGAGGAGAATATCCACACATCCCTCCTTCCACCATCCACATGCACCCATGAAGAACAAAAGGAGCCTGCACGCACCCGCACACTTACGTTTTCATTTCATTTCCACTGCTCTGCAGGGCACAGTCAATACCCACAAAGAAACAAAAAAAAAAAAGGAGGAAGAAAAAAAGTAGAGCAAAACAAGGTGCTTAGGACATGAAACAAGGGGATAAGCTTTATGGTTGAATTATGGGGCTATGCAGTATGCACCCACATAGAAACAAAAAATGAAAGAAAAACAAAGGTAGAACATGTGAGGTTGTTAAGTCAAATGAAGGAAAGTACACAAGTTTCTTGTTGAATTCATAGGAATATGCAAACAGGAGGGGGTTGGAAGTGAAAGCACCAAACCACATAATATGAGTATTAATTAGAATCCTTCTTAGAGGATGGAGCGTGGAGGCGATCCCCACAACCGAGAAGCTCAGGAGGGATAGGCGGAAGAAGAAAGCACGGGGGAGAGAGAAGGGAGGGAGATGAGACCAAAGAAAATATTGAGATAACAATCACAGAGTAGGATCTTACAAGGTCAAGAAAAGGTCTTACAAGGTCAAGAAGACGACCACTCCGGAGGCAGCGGCACTGGGCTGGGAGAAGGATCGTAGCAGTGATAAGGGCAGAAGGGGTTGATGAGGAAGGAGGAAAAGCTCAGGTAGGATAGCACCATAGAAAGTTACAGTAACGTGCATGCCACCGTCAGAACGCGTCGTCGGCTCCTCAATCTTGCACAGCCGGAGAGTCTGTTGGAGAACATGGGGCAGCCGTTGTGGGTTCTGGTTCTTGCAGTGAGGAAGATGGAATCGACACCACGGCCATCAGTGGGCTCGACCATTGCAGTACCCCGCCAGCCCCTGTAATGAAGAAACATGAGAGCTGTGAAGTAATTCACACACACACACACACAGAGAACATGGTTTTACCAGGTGGGGTAGATGGAGGAAGGCGTGTCTGGCAAAGCTGCTGCGCTTTTCATCCTCCCTTAATGGCCTCAACTGTGCAGAAGAGAAGGGCAGCAGGTGGAGGAAAGACTACAGAGAGATTGAAAAGGAAAATAACATGACGGGAATCTACGGCTCCATGCACGAATCTTTACTTAACTGAGCAGAAACCTGGAATCTCCATAATGGTCCAAAAAAAAAAGGAAAAAAGAAACCTGGAGTCTCCTTTGAAGAACAGGAGAGTAAGAACAAGAGATAGGCCTTTACCGTCGACTGAGACTACACAGATACAGTCGCAGACGGAAAGTAGCCCCCATGTCTATCTAGAAAAGGAGACTAAAATAGAGAAAACGGATGAAAGGAAGAGTACCCACGCGCACAGCTAGCTACTGCCTATACAAGCACTCTTTAGAAAAGTTTTAAGTTGCGTGTGTGTGAGAGAGAGAGGGAATAACATCTATACAAGAGAGAGAGAGAGTACTGCTGGACTTCGGTCTAAACAAGTATTAGCGGATCTCTATTCTATTTAGAGGGAGGAAAATAGTCTAGTTGATAGAGAGAGAATATATAAATATATACGTGTATTACATGTTTATATATTTATAGAGAGAGGGGGAGAGGAGTAGAGAAAACTGAATAGAGGTGGGCATCTGAATGCAAGGGGATCTCTATTCTATTTAGAGAGAGGAAAATAGCCTAGTTGATAGAGAGAGAATATATAGATATATACGTGTATTACATGTTTATATATTTATAGAGAGAGGGGGAGAGGAGTAGAGAAAACTGAATAGAGGTGGGCATCTGAATGCAAGGCCCGCAAGTGGAGCGATTGGCTGTAATACCAATAGTAACACGAGGAAGCGTATGATGAGGTAGCGGTTAAGAGAATGTGATTGGTCATCGCAGATTAGGGTCAGGGTTCCTTGAAGGCGATCGGCGACATCAATCTAGTGATGCCAGCCTGATGGTGACACCACCTTAGGGAGTACCCTCCTCGCACGTGGTAATGATCAATAGAAATCTTCTACATCTAAGCTTGACAGAACTCAGTAAGTAAAGAGAGAAGAAGATTTTAAAACCCTCCTCATATAATGCTTTTCTTATTTTCGAGGAAGAATTTTTATGAAAACCTCTCTACTTTCCGTTATGTATTGAGTTCAGTCCAAATCCGTACTAAGAAGAACCGCACTCCATAGTAATCTAGTTCATACATGTATGATGTGTGTATCATGTTTTGGGTTGGACAAATACTGTGTGAAGTCCCCACGGGGAGACCCCTCTTAAAGAAAATTCCCCGGTGTCGGAACATTGAGAGTTTCTTTCAATGTGATTTATAAGTCCATCATCGTCCACATTCATTTGCTTCAGATCGCCATTATCAATGCATTTAATCAAATTTAGAGAGGTTCATTACTACTTCAAATTATCTAATTTTAGATTGTTTCTAGATTTTTTGGCATCTCTTACTTCAATTTCATTATGCTTTTTAATCATTGCCAAACTTGGGCGAATGGTTGACGACGCATACCATCTAATGCTAGACGCCAAATTTTCCAAAGTTTAAGATAAGTTAAGAGTTATGCTGTAAGTCTACGTATATGTTCCTTCTAAATCCTGTCTTTTCTCATCTTACTGTACATCCATCTCAGATGAGAAGGATTTCGTTGACATCCTCGTATATTTAAGTGGAACTTGTAGTCACAAGTGAAAATATTAAGAACGGTGTCATCTGCTCCAAAACCATATGATTCGATCTTTCACTATATTGTCAATATCTAAAGTTACTAATGATCTATTTATGAATAAAAGTATTTAAATATGACGTCAAAAGAATACATACAATATTATATATAAATCACATTATCTAAAACCATTCATTTTAGTCATTCATAATATATTCTTACCCATTCATAATATGAGTAACTCGGCATCCCCAAGATTGGCCTCACGTTGTGCACTGTGTACACGACAATCTCGTCACCCTATGACAACCTCTTCGCCTTCAAGAAAAACTGAAGCCTACGTCAAATCTTCACATTGGTCAAGGAGGCATCATCGAAGACGCTTCCTAAGATTAATCTTTTAAAAGCGAAGTACAAAGCACGAGTTACATTGAGATCATTAACTTAATGCTAACTTAAACAGGCCACGGTCTTCCAGAAGACTCAGTCAAAGTCCAAGTGATATCACTTACAGCTACCAGATCGGTAAGTCATTAAGATAATACATCATTTAAATTATAAGGAAATGAGATTACTATTAATTTGGTGGAAGCCACCCTAACAGTGGGAACCAATCAAATATTTGATAACCGTGATTGGTGATGCAAAATGTAATATTTTAATATCACTTGGAGTGTTTTCATGCACAGTACAGCTACTTTACTTTAGTGGAAAGTTCACATAAAGTCCAGAAAATAACGTGAGTGTTGTAGATATACCCCTAGAAGACGCAACCCCCTACCCCCCCAAAAAATGTTGTACTTCTCGGGCAGGTTCCATTGATATATTCAACCAATCAAATGCTTGAGGGCCTATCAATCGACCATCGAAATCTTCAAGTCGGAGGTGTGAACTTTTGGATCACTTTAATTAGGATAGATTCTTATATATCCTCTCACATGAAACAGGAACAGTTTCATCATTTAGCGATTTGATGTGAAAAGATCTTAGTAAATATATAATAAAGTACCAGTAATAATACTAGAGGACACACACAATGTGCTTCAAAAGGTCTCTTCGTTCCTTTGCAAAAGCTTCTCTAGGAAATGTATTCTTTAAGTTGCAATTTGGTATGGAGATAGGGATAGATTAAACCCATTTTAACCTCATTCTTAGTTTGGTATCACATTTCCATATAGAGATAAAGGGGATTAAGACTTTTGTAGACATCTTTGCCAAATTGAGATTAGTGCATATCCTTTTGATTGGAAACACGGAAGATGTACCGGTCTTTCTGAACTTTATCTCCCTCATTGTCCTTGTTCACATCAAACTAGGAATAAGTTAATTATGATTATGTCTTATCCCCTGTAATACCAACGCATACGGGAATAGGGAAAGGTTAAATTATCCAAGGATGACTTAAGCTTATTCTTATCCAGATACCAATAGAGACCTAAAGGGCGTCACATGATTCGAAGTACTCAAAAATAGATAATTGAGTAGAACATTTCATGTGAATCAACGAGCTTTGAGCGGATACCCTACTACAGGAAGATAGATTACTAATGACGGTTAAATGCCATCTCCCACTCAATCGGGCCTTTCCTGCCCAATTAATGCTACATTAGGAAGTTTCTTGCACAAGATGTCCCTCCATGTGACGTGAATGGACACCTGCTCCCGCTCGGATAAGAGTGTCCCAGGTTCGACCCCTGCGAGGGATCTCTTTACATACAATACTCTCTTTCCCCGCGTGTCATCCGGCCATCGTTGCAGAATTTCAAATTCGGCGTCTCTTACTTAGGGTTCTCCTCTCATATTACCCCCCTAGCTACTGGACTAGTTAAAAAAAGACATACATCCTAGCATTACGAACGTGCTCCTTTGAGGACCTCTGTGCAAAAATCCATAACCTAAATGATACCACAATTATGGAGAAACCCTAGCTGCAAAAGAAGCCCTAGAAGGCCTCCTCTCACACCATCCCCGAGAAAAGCTAAAACTGAGGGACAAGGAACAGATCAGTAGGTGCCAAGAGATAATAATTTGAAAGAGACAACGTCAGTGGTCGTCCTTTGCTCTAGAGTGGACGCTGAATAATACTACTATCCGAAACGAAGTATATTTATTTGTGTTGACCATTATCAAGAAAATATCCGAAAAAGTAAAAAAATATACATATAAGACAATAAACATGCTCTTATTCAATTTCAAACTTATTAGCCTTCATGGTCCAATCTGTAGCCGAGAAAAGATTCTCTAGACATCATCCTCTCTGTCTCAATATGATTCACATAGACTAAAAATGGATTTGATATTTCATCCTCTTATATACAAGTATTCTAGAGATAAGACCTAGAGGATCTCTGCCTCCCATCGGTCCAGTGTAAATATTTAAACAAAATAGAATCAATTAAACTAGCTAGAAGCTAAAAGTTGAGTTTTAACTGTGGGAGAGGAAGCAAAATCTCACCAACCTTCCGCTTCTGAATCCGAATCCGTATATGAACAGTGAAAAAGGAAGCCCACGCTCCCATGCATAGTGGTAGACGGTACATGCTGAGGGATAATTTAAGTACGTAATACCAAAAGGCTGCAGAGATGCTGTTTGCCCCACCCTCGGCAGGAAGGCCCTCTTGTTCTATCACCTCTCTCTCTCTAGTTCTTTCTCTGCCTCCTCTTCTCTCTCTAGATTTCGTTCTCCCTTCCTCTGCCTCTCTCTTCCCGATGCTCTTGCCATTTCCCTTCTCCCGTGTGTACTGTGCTGCAGTGAATCGGATACTAAAGTGGCAGGCATTAACCATTTGGCTAGAGAGAGAGAGGGGGGAGGGAAGCGAGAGACCAAAAGCATCCTTATGTTTGGACTCCTCACGTGAAACTCATAATAATAATACTGGTATTATTCTCGCAGCGCGGCAGGCAGCTTGACGGAGACTTGTCATGATAATTCGGGCCGGTTCCGCTGTCCATAAATGCTACTCCGTCCCTGGCCTGGAAGCCTCCCGTTGTGGGGCCCACAGGCCCATTAATTATGTTCCCTACATGAAGCTCACATTTATCAAATGATTTTATAAACAGTAATACTTGCTGCAATGCCTGGATTGCTGGATCAGAGGTTGTCCAGTGCCCGCTAGGAAGTAAATCGATTGATTTTTTAAATTTTTTTTAAAAAATTAAATCTTTTTAAAATGTCCGATAAAAAATTTAACGGTACAGTCAACAAATTTGGATCGATTCTGACCTTATTCTATATTTAAAAAATAAATAAAAATTTACATACAAGTCGAGATGTATAATAAAAAAATTTAAAAAAAAATTATACAATTAGGTCGGGACGTCGGGACTGACCCGAACTTATTGACTGTATCGTCAGATTTTTTATCGGACGTTCGAAAAAAATTTTAAAAATTTGAAGAAAAAAAAACCGTTTATTGCTCAACCGGGCACTGGGCAAACGTCTAATCCAGTGGACTATCAATCTACGTGGATTGGGTGCCCAAGGCATTGCAACGAGCATTACTCTTTTATAAGTACACAAGTCACTCGAACAAGGAAAAGAGAAGTCAGTTATTTCACTAAAAATTATAAAACATTTGACAAGAACCTCACATAGGAGGGTCTTGGGTGCAGACCAATGAAGAGCCTAAAAACTCTTCATTTTTATTTTATCTTTTGACCAGGGAAAAACTCCCCATGCTATTCGACCTTAGTGGACTATAAGATTATTTCTTCTCGTCCATGAAATAACATCTAGAGATAGACTTGAACCTGAAATAATCATTTAAGTGGATTTATTGGAGATATATGGAATATTTTTCTTTGGAAGAAAATATTGGACTTAATTTATTCAAAATCGTCCGATCTTCTTGCATATGTGTACATATTCACCCAACTTAATGACTCTTTAAAAAAAAGTTAAAGTGTGAGACCAAATTCATATACACCCCCTCGTGTGAGTGGAAGCACATTTTGACCTAAACGATCTCACTTCCAAGTAAACTGAACATCTCCCAAAGACATGACTCCCACTTTCGTTGGGGATGGTCGATCAAATTGAGGAAGGGGGTAGGAGGTCCTTGGCTTTCAGGCGAGGTCTTTTGCCTCTCCATATTTCTTCATTTACATAAGTTAATGATAAATAGATCATTTGTTAAACTAAAATAAAAATATTAAATTTAACTTTAGTCTATCTAAGGGCTGCCAAAAAAAAAAAAAAATCTCATCTCCATATCTGCAGGAAATTCATCCACTCAAAATAGTGATATCTGCGTCCTTGAGATACCTCATCTCATTTTCAGGAAGTCTTGGCATCAAGGTGTCAAAGCCCCGCCACCGAGGGAGGAGAGGGATGGAGGGAGAAGAATCGCGAGAGAAGGAAGTGGGTGGAAGTGGGGGAAGAGCGCGCCTTGGCGTCATACCGTAGTCAGCATATAGGCTCATCTAATCCGCTCCCTAATATTTGCTACATTGAAGGTGTTATTTGCACCGTTTCTTAGTTCAGTGGATAAATAAAAAAAAATATTTTTAAAATTCTTTTAGATGAGCCCCAAGATGTCTTACATGTCCGACTAAGTCAATTTTTGATTTGACAACTCATGAAAATCTGAAAAATAAAAAATAAAGTCCTAATGAAAACATTAAAAATATCCTTAGTGTGCCATACCCATAACGGTTTTTTATTTTTTGGTTTTTTTTCAATCGTCTAATCTGAAATCGGCCTGTACGGACAAGTAACGCACATTGGAATCCACCTAAAAAATTTTAAAAATATTTTTTTTTATTTACCTACTATACTGATGGACGATATAAATGGCACCCACAATACAACAAATGTTACTCTTGTTGTGCATATGGCCCATCCGATCAGGCCCAAAAGGCCATATCATCGCTACTCGGTATCATCAGGAACATGTTTCATTTAGGATAAATACGCGTGCAACACCCGTGTGAGGGCCTTGCCATACAACTGCCGTTTCGATCCATGGATCAGATGACAGTTGCACTGCAACTACCCAAGGAGATTGCAGCATATATTTCTCTTTCTTTAGAGGGCAACCAACTTCCTCAACCCATATGCGCCGATGATGGTCCGGCCTAGCAAACCTGTTTCTATCACTCTCTTTCCCACCACCTTAGCCCGATCTTTCACCTCGTCAATCCCATCCATGGAGGCCCACTGCGATCACCCGGCCCAGCCCAACCCCACATCTCCAACTCCTCAACCCCACACCCCACAGCCTTCCCCAGTGACATCCACAAACCTGATGAAATCCTACCTTGCACATGGTTTGCTAGATCATCACAAAACCTAAGCTGAGTAGTCATGGCCATCTGTTGGTGTAAACAAAGTTGCAATTTTACTTGGTTCTTATATGTAATTAATATTAAAATAACTATTAACATGTTGTCACTTTTTTCCCCATTTGGCAACCCCTCACCCCAGGCCAAAAGTGGAGGGACCCACCATCAGTTCACCCAGAGAGCAGGGCCTTTGACCACAATAGTTCTCTACACTTGTATCCATGGTTTGTAGAACCGGCCAGTTCAAACCGGAACCCGCAGAACCGGATCAGCACCGGTGGTTCCCGATCCAGTTTGAAGTGGTCAGTTCGGCCTGATCGGTTCTGAACCAGCCGGTACCGGTTCTGCAACCTTGCTAGTATACAACCACTATCCTATTTAACCTATTAAATTATCTATTCTACCCACCATGGGGCTTGAATCTTGAAACTCCCTATCATCCTGTAGATGAGAAAGGTCCCAGACAGTAGAATGCAAAATGTTTTAAACTTTGGAACATTTCAAATTAGGGTTTTTTTACATATAAGCCCCTATAATCTTTTGATATTACAAATACGTTCCCCTAATCTGACTATTTATGAATAAGCCTCCACAATCTACCGTGAATTAGTGAAAGGCCCCTAAAGCTTACAAATAAACCCTGAGAGTTACAAGAAAGTTGTGCTTGTGAGGGCTTATTTGTAAATAGTCAGATTAGGGGGACATATTTGTAATATCAAAATATTATAGGGGCTTACGTGTTAAAAAACCCTTCAAATTATGTTCAGACTATTGGATACACTGTAATTTAATATTCAATCTTGATCATTGTTTGAACGATTTAAACTTTACCAAAATGGAGATTATCGCAAAAGGCTACAGTATGATGATATGTGAACATCTGTCCTGCAGACTTGGTTTTACCAAGGATGATGAAAGGGTGAGCTTAAGGATGTTTCTTCTTTTGTGACAAAAGGGAGTGCCACATAGAAGACAAAAGCATTCTGACTGTAGAAAACAAGCAAGACAATATAGTGTCATATTTCTATAACTTTACTTCAAAATTTGACAATTTACTTCCCTTATTTGAAAAGTCAACTGTTCAAGTTATTTATCTTTGTTGATTAAAATCATTTCAAATAATTTATGATCAACATCGACTCTCATTCAAACATGGCTTTTACCATGCATGAGTTGCTTCATTACATTCTCCAGTTGTAAAATCCTTATTTTTGAAAAAGGAAACAAAGTGTTCTATGCAGACAGAAAGGATCAGAGGAGGTATTTTGGCCAGTGGGAAGGGTTAGAGGGAGGAAGGAAAATGAAAAGAAATGTTTTACACAATGCTCATTAGAATAATTTTTTTGATAAAAAAGACATCCCTATATTACTGGATCCTTCAAGGGCAAGGAACACCCAACTGATAATAGAATACTGCACTCTAGTTTAAGTTACCCAAGAAAAGTTGAAGGATTACTGTATTCAGTGCCACACAAGATGGGGGGATAGCATTACACATGTATAAAGGATACCAGAGAAGGGAAAGAAATTGAAAAAAAACGTAGAGAAACAGGTCAAAGTGACAACCTTTGAAGCAGTTGTTCAGACACCACTTATGTTACTATTCCAAAAGATTCTCAAAAACCCAGAAAATCATTGACAAGGTAGCTATTCCCAGATACATAGGATCAAATAAGACAGTCATTTTAGGAAATTGGAAGTTTTTATGTGCCAAAATCATGTTTAGAAATTTGTAATTTCATTCTATTGATAAGAAGGCAATTACAAATTTTGTATAATACAAACAGTTCGGATTTGCTAAAATGGCATGAAAGTCAGTTATCCTGAATAAATATTTATGTGTAGTTCCACACCTGTTGAATACATGGTCCTAAAGTCTGTGATAGTTCAACCCTTCCCATAGATCCAATCAACTCTTTCAGCAGTTTAGCAATATCTTAAGGCTTGATTGCACTGGAGAGCTAGGAAGAAGCAGCTGCCTAAGGAACTTTGAGGCTGTTGAGAGATGAATCCAATGGCACAGCTGATTACCTCACAGCTACTGTCATATTGCTGCAATATCTTTCTTAGAGTGTTGCAGAGATCCTTACCTTCTGGGTTGTCCACATTTACTTGGCACTCAACAAGTTGTTGAGCTGTAACCAGGCTCTTTTCTCATATTCATCTTTGCCATCATCTTCCTCACTCTGACAACATCATCCCAACGCCTTAGTGATGCGTAAACATCAGATAGAAATAAATACCCACATGTATCATGAGGTAGTATCTTGACAAGTTGTGCCCCTACCAGCTCTCCCAGCAAGGCATTCCCCTGTATCCTACAAGCACCAAACAAGGCACCCCATATCACCACATCCGGTTCCATTGGCATGGTCCGGATGATATCCAGTGCCTCCTCAATGCGCCCTGCTCTGCCATAAAGATCAACCATGCACCCATAATGTTTTAGATTTGGCATTAGGCTGAATTCTCTGGTCATCAGTGAGAAATACTCAGCTCCAACTTCCACTAATCCTGAATGGCTGCAGGCACTGAGAACACCCAGGAATGTAACCGCATTGGGCTGCACAGCTAGCCTCTGCATCTCCCTAAAGGTATCAATTGCTACAGTCGCATAGCCATTCATGGCCAACCCATTGATCATGCAATTCCACGAGCCTACACTGATCACAGGCATCATGGAGAAGACCTTGGCAGCTGTCTCCATGGCCCCACACTTGGAATACACGTCAATGAGGCTGGTCCCAAGAGTAATACTGAGCTCGAAGCCCTTCACCGCAACATATGCATGCACCATCCTGCCCAGCACCAGGTCCCCAAGCCTAGCACACGCACAGAGTGCACTAACCACAGCTGAGTTGGTCGCCTCAACACCCGCCCTTGTCATTTCCCCAAACAGCCTCAGGGCTTCAATTAAGTAGCCACAACTAACGTATGCTCCAATCATGGCACTCCATGAAACCCCAGTTCTCAGAGGCATTTCGTCGAACAACTGCAAAGCTTTCCCGAAACCACCACATTCACCATACATATGAATGAGGGACGTAATAGGGAAGACGCCCCCATCGAGACCCATTTTGTATAGGTGCCCGTGGACCTGCCTCCCTTCCCAGAGCGCCAATCCCCGCGCACAGCACGCGAGCAGGAAGCAGAGCGTGTACCCATTGGGGCGGAGGCCCCGAAGGAGCAACTCCCGATAGTAGTGTAAGGACCGCAGCGGCGTGGAGCCTCGAGATAAGGCCCGTAGCAGGAAGTTGTAGGCGACGACGTCGGGGTGGTGGACCTGGGAGAGCAGCAGGGCGGCCCGGCAGAGGTCGGGGGGGTCGAGCCTGCATGTAAGGAACTTGAGGAGGCGGCTGGCGGCGAAGGCGTCGTTGCAGAGGCCGGTGGCGACGGCCTGGGCGTGGATTTGATTGAAATGGGCGAGGTCCGGGGCGCAAGACTCGAGCTTGGAGAGGATGGGGTGGGTTAGGCTCAGAAGTGGTGGTGACGGTGGTGGAAGAGGAGAAGGAGGTGGGGGTGGGAGGCGAAGGTGGTGGTGGCGGGGAGCGGCAGCGGCGGTGTGGAAGTGGGAGCGGAGAAGAGGGAGAAGAGGAGGTCTGCAGTGGAGGTGCTCGTGTGCTCGAAGGGTCATGGACGCCGTCACGGCGGTTTTACGTTTTCAGTCTGGAACCTCCGTCATCTAGGTCCGTTCAGTCCAGACTCGGGAGTAGATGCGTAACCCCGAGAGCTAATTGGCTAACAGCCCTAACATTTAATATACTAGCTGATAAAATGTGCGAGTATTTTTTTGAAAATTATTTCATGTAAAATAATATTTTTGGTAACTCATTTTATGTTGATGTTTCACGTCATAAATTTAAAGTAAAATTTAATTTGATAAAGTACTTCTTAGTTTATTATTTATGAGCAAAAAGAGAATATGCATAAAAATGTACTTTTTTGTACTGATAATTATGTTGGTTCCTGTTTGGAAAGAGTGAATGAGAAGAAAAACAACGATGTAAAATCAAGAGATATGGTTTGGAAAAACTCCAGCATATCGAGTTAGGTAAAATTGATCAAAAATCTAGCATGATGGATCATAATAAGTATAAATCTAACATAATGGAATTCCGTATTATAAATATTATGTACCCTACCATGTGGTAAAAATTCAATTACCTTGTCATATACTAACTCATAAATTTAACATCTACAAATTGTCTAGGAAGATTACTACGTCGAGATTAAATTTAAAATGATCTCGTTAAAAAGTTAAACATATTTGGTACCCATTCTAAGAAGTCCTTCCTAGGCATGTAAAGGGATACATGTCGGGTCGAATATTGGTTCTATCTTTATTTTTATCTTTACCTTTAAGTAATATGTGTATCATTATTTTTATCATTATCATTATCTTTTAAGTAATATGTGTATCCTTATCCTTATCCTTTAAGAAATATATGTATCCTTATCCTTATCTTTTAGAATTATAAAAAATAGATACATGAAAGTTAAATTATTGGACAACACTATGTGTCAATATAAACTTAATCTTTTATTGCTCTTGTAGGGAAAAAAAGAATACTACTTTCAAATATACATGAATATAAATTCTTTCTAAGTAATTCTTAAAAATTTACTTGTAAATCACGTGACATTTGTAAAAATGAACCTCGCAAATTAGTGAACGAGGAAGATAAGAGATTAAAATAATGACATGCACAATATGACATCGAATAATATAGGCATGATTAGAGATTTTTTTTAGAAATAAGAATTTTAAATAAAATATTACTGATGCGGCAGAATCCGATTCGGCCCATAGAAGCAGGCCCAAACCCCACTGAGCCCAACAGCGGCAGTACCAGGCCCTCCGGGAGCCTTCGGCCCGTCAGCGGCCCAGTAGCCTTCGGCCCATAAGCGGCACCCTCGCTCCCGGCCCAACAGGCTTTAGCCCGTCAGCGGCCCACCAGCCTCCGGCCCGGGAGCGGCGCGGAAGCCCAGAGACCGGCAGGTTTCGGCCCATCAGCGGCCCAACCCCCTTCGGCCCGGCAGCCGTGTCCGGCCCACTCCGGTGGCGGATCAGACTCTATGGCGGTTTGTCAGTAAGCCTCCTTTTAGTCCTATATCGGCTGCCACCGTTAACCATCCGCTACCCTCCGCTATAAGTATCCTGCTATTTGTAGCCAAGGGGGTGTGTGGGAAAAACGGATGCCTCCCTAAGCTTCCGAAACCCCTTAAAGGACTTCTGTCCGAATAGCTTTATAGCTACCCTTTCTTACTTTCTGAATCGAATTTTCTTCAGAAGCTAACTTGACCGTCGGAGGGGGCTCCCCAGGGCTGACGCCCGGGACTCCTGCTGACCGGTTCTTCTTCTTCTTTCCCTCCTGCAGGGGCTCGGTTCGAATCATCGCCGACCTCCCCGAGTCGGTCTCGGCCGCCGACCTCGGATTCCTCCCCCTGGTCTCGACGCCGAACGTCGGCCGCCCCAAGCCAGGAGACTCGGTCTCGCGCTGAAGTAGCCTCCGGACTCGCTGTCCGAGGGCGATCCCGCCAGCTGCCCTGCGTTAGGAGCCTCGGCCTCGCACTGAAGGTGGCTCCGGACCCCCTGGTCGGAGAGCGAGCCGTCCCCCCGTCCGGCTGCACCGGAGCAGGAGACTCGGCCTCGCGCTGGACCACCCCTTCGGTCTCACTGCAGGGGAGCGAGCCGTCCCGCCGTCCGATCTCGGACTTTCCGGCTTCTGCTCCGACGCTCGTCGACCACTCGGCCGAGGGAAGCTCCTGCTCGCGCCGCGCCTTCGTCTGCCGAAGGAGCAGCGGCTCGCTATCCAAGAGTAGCTTCGGCGGCGGATCGCGCCCCCCGCGGGCGAATCCATTTTCATCCCGAGAATCTTCGCCCCGACGCGGACCCCTGTCGGGTCCCCTCGTCACTGTTCAACCCGGACCAGCTCCGGACCCTTTTTCTCGGATCCCCGTTTGCGGGATCCGGTCGTGATAGATCCAGTCTACATCACGTGGCGCCGTCTGTGGGAAACCAACAAAACAAGTCATGTCTCAGCGACCTGTGACCCGACGATCCGGGCAGAGTGAAGCAGAAGCGCGGGAGACCTCGGCACAGATGCCGCCTTCCGAAGGCGCGCCATCTGCCCCGCCGAACCCGCCTCTGCCGACCATCCCGGAGTCCTTCGGCTCGGAAGACCGAGTGGGGGTACTCCAGCAGCAAGTGGCCACGCTGGCCGCTGCCGTCACGTCCCTAGCGCCTCTTCAGGAGATGGTGTCCGCCATCGCCCAGCGCATGGGACTGACGGGGCAGCCTCCCCAGCAGGCGCCGCTCCCCCCACTCTACTCAGTACAAGACGCCCGGTTCCGACCGGTGCCTGCGCCAGCCTCTCTCTACGAAGCTGCGGCGGCGCGCAGCGAGCCCTCGGCATTGCCTGCCCGAGCTCCCCGCGTCGATCGCCCGACGGAGCAGGATTATGCTTCGTCGGAGTACCATCCGGCTCGGACAGGAGGGCCGTCCGTTGCCACCTCGGCCGCCCCGGACCTGGACCAGCGGCTGACGGCGATGCGCAAGGAGATGCAGCAGATGGTGTCCCGGCCTCACGGGGCGCCCCTCGCCAGCAGCATCCTGGAGCAGACCCCGTTCACGGCGGAGCTCCTGGCCACTGAGGTGCCCCCCGACTTCAAGCTGCCGAAGGGCCCTCTCTATGATGGGATGACAGATCCGGTCTGTCATTTTCAGAGGTTCAATGCCTACCTCCGGGTCCGGGGGATCTCCGAGGCAGTCCGCTGCCGTCTCTTCCCCCTCACCCTCGAAAAAATCGCCCTCACCTGGTTCGAGACGCTGGCCCCCAACTCCATCCACTCCCTAGCGCAGTTGGGCCAGTTGTTCATCGACCAGTTCTATGATGCCACCCGGCAGAGCAAGACCTCCGCCAGTCTGCTGGCTATTCGGCAGGGTCCTGCCGAGACTCTCCAGGACTACTTCACCAGGTTCCGGACCGAGGCCGCCCAGATCCCGAACCTCGACAGCTCGATCGCGGTTTCGGCCGTGATCAGCGGGTGCCGGGACGAGGGGCTCCTCGGTTCCATTGGGAAGCGCCATCCCCCGACCTTCCAGGACCTCGTGGCCCGGGCCCATAAGTACATCAACCGGGAGGCCCTGATGCTGTCCAGAGGAAGAGGCACCGCCGAAGCCATCTCGGCACCTACTCCCCAGGTGGTTCGACCTCGGCCGGAGGACCAGGAGTCCTCACGCAAGCGCTATCGCCGGGAGGACTGGGACAGGGAGAGGCGACGGGACCCGCAGCCGCGGTACCTACCCTTACCTGCTCCCCCTTCCCGAATGCTCATGGAGGTGAAGGGCATGCTCCGGCGACCTGACCGCATCAAGACCGATCCTCGCCGAAGGGATCCCGGCAGGTATTGTGAATACCACCGGGAGATCGGCCACACGACGGACGAGTGTCGACAGCTCCGGGAAGAGATCGACCGCATCATCCGGGAGGGAAGACTGCCGCAGTACCGCCGGGAGCAACCGCCGCAGAATCGGGACGTCCCTATAGCGCCCAGATAACAGCAACCCTCAGCAACAGAAGCCGCTCCTCCGCCAAAAGCCACCTCGGCCCCGGTAGAATCATCCCATCAAAGACCCAGTTCTGGGTCTATCATGATGATATCCGGGGGACCGGGGGAAGGGTCCAGGCCGCGTCAGCGCCGCACGGTGGCAGCAGTCGAAGGCGAGCCGAAGAAGCCTCGTCTGGAAGACATCACCTTCGGCGCCGAGGACCTGACTGATGTTCAGGTCCCTCATGACGACGCTCTCGTCGTCAATGCTGTAATCAACAACTATGATGTACATAGGATCTTTGTGGATAATGGAAGTGCCCCAAATATCTTGTTTTACGACTGTTTTGAAAAGTTGGGATTGAGTGAGGCTAACATGAAACCTCACCGGGGCCCCCTCTACGGTTTTAATGGCTCGCCTTGCCGAGTAGAGGGCATTGTCCGGCTTCCTGTTACCTTGGGCTCCGCCCCCCGGCAATTGACCGTCGAGACAGACTTCGCCGTTGTGAAGATCGAGTCAGCCTACAACGCCATATTCGGCCGAAGGCTCATCGGCGGAATCGGGGCCGTACCTTCATCCTTCCATCAGAAACTGAAATTCTATACCAATTGTGGGATAGGCGAAGCCAAGGGAAGCCAAGAAGCCGCTCGGCAGTGCTACATGATTTCGGTCAAGGGGAAGAACGCAGCCGAAACCCTGGTGATCGAATCATCGGCCGAAGCGTCCCCGGGAGAAGCGCTTCTCGCCATCCCTGTTCCAGGAGGCGAAGGGCGAGTCCTAATGATAGGCTCCGGCCTGGAGAAAGATGAAGCAGAAAAGCTTACCGAGTTCTTGAAGAAGAACCTCGACGTCTTCGCCTGGTCTCCGGCAGACATGCCCGGGGTTGACCCGGAGGTGGCAGAGCACCGACTCCATACCGATCCCAACCAGCCCCCGGTGAAGCAGAAGCGGCGCACCTTCAACCAGGAAAGGAGAGCCGCCATCCAAGCTGAAGTACAAAAGGGACTGGACGCCGGACATCTCCGAGAAGTGCATCACCCAGACTGGATCGCCAATGTGGTCATGGTGCCAAAGAAAGATGGCAAATGGCGCATGTGCGTGGACTTCACCAACCTCAACAAGGCATGTCCCATGGACAGTTTTCCGCTGCCTCGGATAGACCAGGTGGTGGATGCCACTTCTGGCCACGAGCTCTTAAGCTTCCTCGACGCCTATTCGGGCTACCACCAGATCCGGATGCATCCGGACGACGAGAGCAAAACCAGCTTCACCACCGATTTGGGTCTGTACTGCTACACCCGAATGCCCTTCGGTCTGAAGAACGCCGGCGCGACATATCAGCGACTGGTCAACAAGGTATTCGCCACGCAGCTCGGCCGAAACATGGAGGTCTATATAGACGACATGTTGGTCAAGAGCCATGTCGCTGCGGAGCATCTGGCCGATCTGGCCGAGACTTTCTCCGCCCTCAGGCGGTACAAGATGAAGCTGAACCCGGCCAAATGCGCCTTCGGGGTAGCCTCCGGAAAATTCCTCGGCTATATGGTCACTCACCGAGGGGTGGAGGCTAACCCCGAGAAGGTTTCGGCCATCATAAAGATGCGCCCCCCGGCTAACCTCCGAAAGGTACAGAAGCTGAACGGGAGGATCGCAGCCCTCAGCCGCTTCATGTCAAGGGCGGCCGACTACTGTTTTCCCTTCTTCAAGCTGCTGAAGAAGGCCAACAACTTTGACTGGACGGAAGAGTGCCAAACAGCCTTCAATCAGCTGAAGGCCTACCTCTCCAAAGTCCCCATCCTGTCAAAACCAATTCCCGGGGAGCCCCTGAGCTTATACCTCGCAGTCTCCGAGACGGCCCTCAGCACCGTCCTCGTCCGAGAACAAGAAGGCATTCAGAAGCCCGTTTATTACACCAGCCGAGCCCTTCAGGGAGCGGAACTCCGGTACCAAGCCCTGGAAAAGCTGGCTCTGGCCCTCGTCACGTCTGCAATGAGGCTTTGGCCGTATTTTCTGGCCCATTCCGTGAGAGTCCTCACCAATCAGCCCTTGAGGCAGATTCTTTCCCGGCCGGAGGTGTCCGGCAGGTTGGCGAAGTGGGCAATTGAGCTGGGGGAGTTCGACATCTCCTACACCCCTCGGGTAGCAAAAAAAGCCCAAGCGTTGGCGGACTTTATCGCTGAACTTACCCCCGGCGTTTCTGCCACACCGCAGCCGGAGCCCGAGGTGGTCATAGCCGACACTACTTCGGCACCTTCGCCACCGGATGAGTGGCAACTCTTTGTGGACGGCTCCGCGTGCTCTACAGGCAGCGGCGCCGGATGGATCCTGGCGTCACCCGAAGGAATCATCACAGAGTACGCCCTGCGTTTCTCCTTTCCAGCGACTAACAACGCCGCCGAGTACGAAGCCCTCATCTCTGGCCTCCGGGCCGCGAAGAAGCTCGGCGCCCGGAACCTGAAAGCCTTCAGCGATTCTCAGCTAATCGTCGGCCATGTTTCCGGGGAGTATGAGGCTCGGGACGCAGTGATGGCGTCTTATCTCCAGGTAACTCGCAAGATTCTCAGTCAGTTCGATTCCTGTGAAATCATCAGGATCCCGAGATCCGAGAATACCCGGGCCGATGCCCTTTCCCGGTTGGCGTCAACCCAAGACGGGGGCGGAGGCCGGATGATCCTCGTCGAGGAGCTCGCCGAACCCAGCCTCGGTGAAACCGAAGCCATGCAAATTGCTGAAGCAGAGGCCGAGACGTGGATGACTCCCCTCGTCGCCTTCCTTCTCCAAGGAGAAGTCCCACCAGATCCAAGGGAGGCGAGGCGCATTCGGCAGCGCTCGTCCCACTTTCTCCTTTTGGACGGGGCGTTGTACAAAAAATCATTCGGCCGACCACTGCTACGGTGCCTCGGCCCAGCAGAAGCCGACTACGCCGTAAGAGAGGTCCACGAAGGAGTGTGCAGAGCGCACGCAGGAGGAAGAGCCCTGGCTCACAAACTCCTGAGACAAGGCTACTGGTGGCCAACACTCCGAGAGGACGCTCTAGCCCTCGTGCGGCGCTGCGACCAGTGCCAGAGGTTTAGCTCCCTCATTCATCAGGCGGCCACCCTTCTGACCCCATTATCTGATCCCTGGCCTTTCACCCAAAGGGGAATCGACATCCTGGGACCTTTTCCCGTCGCCACCGGCCAAAGGAAATTCCTCATCGTGGCGGTCGACTACTTCACCAAGTGGGTCGAAGTCGAACCTCTCGCTACAATAACCGACAACAATGCTTGGAACTTCGTATGGAAGTCCATCATTTGCCGGTTCGGTATCCCTCGGGCCATCATCTCTGACAACGGAAAGCAGTTCGATAGCCGACGGTTCGGTGACAACTGCGCCAGCTTCGGCATACTCCATAAGTTTACTTCGGTGGCGCATCCTCAAGCGAACGGCCAAGCCGAAGTCACTAACCGAAGCCTCTTACAGGGATTGAAAACCCGACTCGGCGAAGCTAAGGGCCGATGGGTGGAAGAGCTGCCGAGTGTCCTATGGGCCTATCGGACGACAAGCCGAACCCCCACCGGCGAAACTCCCTTCCGCATGGCCTACGGGATAGAGGCCGTTATTCCCATAGAAGTCGGCCTCCCTTCTCCCAGAGTCATTGCCTATAATGCGGAAGTCAACGAAGAAGGTCTGAAAGACCACTTGGACCTCATTGAAGAGGTCCGAGACAAAGCTCGTATCCGGCTGGCGGCTTATCAGCAACGAATGGCCAAGTACCACAACACTCGAGTAAAGCCCCGGAGCTTCGAAGCGGGGAGTCTCGTGCTGAGGAATGCCCATGCTTCCAAGCCAACCGAAGCCTCGGGGAAGCTTGCCCCCAACTGGGAAGGGCCCTACCGGATCAGGGAGGTAATCAGACGAGGAGCTTACCGGTTGGAAACCCTTTCGGGCCAACCCCTTCCTCGCACATGGAATGTAGAGCGCCTTCGGCGTTATTATATGTAAGTCAACTCTCCCCAGGCTTTTAGCCGAAGGCTATGAATAAGAGAACTCATTTTCGTTCAGAAAAACTTGTCAAGGTTTTCTCTAAATCCGTGTAAACCGTATCGGGAGTGGCTTCGGCCATGCAAACCGTACCGGGAGCGGCATAGTTCTCTTAAAAGTCCGTGAGTCCTTCGATCCGACGAATGGCTTCGGCCATGTAATCCGGATCAGGACACGGCATGGTTTTCTCTAAGTCCGTGTAAACCGTATCGGGAGTGGCTTCGGCCATGCAAACCGTACCAGGAGCGGCATGGTTCTCTTAAAAGTCCGTGAGTCCTTCGATCCGACGAATGGCTTCGGCCATGTAATCCGGATCAGGACACGGCATGGTTTTCTCTAAGTCCGTGTAAACCGTATCGGGAGTGGCTTCGGCCATGCAAACCGTACCGGGAGCGGCATGGTTCTCTTAAAAGTCCGTGAGTCCTTCGATCCGACGAATGGCTTCGGCCATGTAATCCGGATCAGGACACGGCATGGTTTTCTCTAAGTCCGTGTAAACCGTATCGGGAGTGGCTTCGGCCATGCAAACCGTACCGGGAGCGGCATGGTTCTCTTAAAAGTCCGTGAGTCCTTCGATCCGACGAATGGCTTCGGCCATGTAATCCGGATCAGGACACGGCATGGTTTTCTCTAAGTCCGTGTAAACCGTATCGGGAGTGGCTTCGGCCATGAAAACCGTACCGGGAGCAGCATGGTTCTCTTAAAAGTCCGTGAGTCCTTCGATCCGACGAATGGCTTCGGCCATGTAATCCGGATCAGGACACGGCATGGTTTTCTCTAAGTCCGTGTAAACCGTATCGGGAGTGGCTTCGGCCATGCAAACCGTACCGGGAGCGGCATGGTTCTCTTAAAAGTCCGTGAGTCCTTCGATTCGACAAATGGCTTCGGCCATGTAATCCGGATCAGGACACGGCATGGTTTTCTCTAAGTCCGTGTAAACCGTATCGGGAGTGGCTTCGGCCATGCAAACCGTACCGGGAGCGGCATGGTTCTCTTAAAAGTCCGTGAGTCCTTCGATCCGACGAATGGCTTCGGCCATGTAATCCGGATCAGGACACGGCATGGTTCTCTCTAAGTCCGTGTAAACCATATCGGGAGTGGCTTCGGCCATGTAAACTGTACCGGGAGCGGCATGATTCTCTCAAAGCCCATAAGCCCTTCGATCCGACGAATGGCTTCGGCCATGTAATCCGGATCAAGGCACGACGTATTATTCTCCAGGCGATATTCTACCAACGGCCTATCCAAACCTACAACGGACCTAAACCTTCCTTCTATTTTCAAAAAACGAAAGGAGGTACAAAACTCGGCCGTATGCCTGGCCGAGAGCTTACAAAAGTAAAAGAAAAGGAAAGCCGAGGGGAACCCTCGTGTCAGTCCTCGGCGACCCTCTCCTCCTCTACTCCGACGACGTTTCGGCCGGGAGAGGGAGAGGGAGAGTCGACGATCTGCACCGCTTCAGGAGCGGCGCCTTCAACATCGGCGCCCTCGATAGCGGCCTCCTCGGCATCGGCCTCTTCGGCAGGAGCCTCCTCGGCGGTTTCGACCTCATCTTCCTCAGCTGCAGGCGAGGCCCTCTCCGCCACGAGCTCCTCCCACCAGGATAAAAGCTCCCGGGCTTCCTCGCCCTTTGGCATGGCTTCCCCGGTCAGATCGACGCTCGGGCAGGCCCTCTGGGCGACTGCCAGTCCGAGGTCGAACACCGTGGAAGACGCCCGCAGCTGGGCTTGGAGAATCTCCTGGGCGTAGTCGCTCCCGGCCTTGTAGTTGGCCACGGCCGACTCCGCTGCCTTTTCCAGTTCCCGCTTCAAGGCCGACACCTCCTCGACGAGGCGGCGCTTCTCCGAAGCTCACCGGGCCTCCCTGTCCTGGGTCTGGGCCTTGAAGGTCCGGAATTCGGACTCGACCGCCGCAAGATCGTTCTCGGCCTTCTTCTTGGCCTCGGCGGCGGCACGAGCCTCTGCTGCCCTCTCCTCCAGCTGCGTCCGCGCTCGGGTGCTCGCAGTCACGAGCTCCTCAACTAAGGGCTCGATGCGAGGAGCCGCCGAAGTGCCTTCCCCCGAACCAACCGGATCCACCTCGGCTTCCAGAAGCTTGCGCCGGAGCAGCTCCTGACGATGCATCAGGACACGGCTCGTCATCGAAGCGTGCGGACCGAGGGCAGTTGAGGGTCAGTAAAATCAGAAGAAATAGCTAAAGATGAGCTGAGGCACTTTCGGGTTGCTCACCTGAACCGTCAGACGGGCACTCATCTCCGTCAGATCGGTGATGGAGTGGGCCTTCAGCTCCTCGAAGATTGAAGGGAGAGTGAGGCTGTTGAGCAGACGAAGGCACGTGTGCGGGTCCTCCATGCTCTCCCCCGATGCGGGGTGCCGCCGCTCGGGCTGCGCCCGCGGTTCAGCATCTCCTTCGCCGGCTCCTGCCGATACGGCCGGAGGGGAGTCACCCCTCGGCATCTCAGGAGACGCCGACCTTACAGCCCTTCGGGCCCCGGCGCTCTTCCTGACCAGCTGAGCCTCCACCTCTTCTTCGGCCTCCTCTACCCGGGGGCGCTTCGACGCTCGGCCGCCTCCCCGAGAGGCAAACTTAGTCTTCTGCTCCCTCTCGAGAGCGGCAGCAGCCGCACGACCCTCAGCGGAGGCCGCGGTCCCGAGGCCCCCGCCTCTTGTCCTCGGACCCCCGGTGACTCGAACAGGCCTGCCTACCGCTTGCGGGGCCGGCGCCCGGCGAGAAGCGCGCTGATCCGATAACTGATCGAGGAGGACATCGAGCTGGGCCATCGCTGCAGAGCGAGAGGAAAGCGTCAGAAGCAGAAATGCAGTCAAGTAATAGATTCAGAGCCGACTTACCCTCGGCCGAAACTTCGTCAGCCTCCAAAGCCGGAAGAGCTTCGACCGGAGGAGCGGCAGTCCTTCCCCCGCGGCCCCGCGGAGTCTCCCCGGGAGGAAGGTACGGAAAGACCCGCTCCGCATCACGCTTGGGGTCCGGCCAAACCCCGGCACCTATCAACCGCTCCGCGTCGGTAAGAAGCACCGAGACGTCATATGGGGCCTTCACCTGGACGTGGCCCACAATAGTGCTCTGAACGGGGGAGAGAACAGGAGGTCCCGAGAGTCCTTCGGCCAGCGGCACCCATTCGGTGGGGAAGGGCCACGCACCCTCCTCCTTCTCCGGCAGAGAGACGAAGATAAACTTCCTCTTCCAGCCATGGATAGACGAAGGCTTCCCAGAGAAGATCCTTCGGCCAACCCGGGGGACAAAGCAGTACCATTCCGACTTCCCCTGCGTCTGGATCTTGAAGAGATAGCGGAAGACATTGAGGGAGGGGCGGATTTTTACGTGAGCGAAGACGCTCAGGAATCCGTACACAGTGCGCCAAGAGTTGGGGAAGAGCTGAGAAGGGGCCAGCCCGTAGAAGCTAAGAAGATTGACGACAAAGGTGGGGAGAGGGAGGCGGAATCCCGCCTCAAAGCTATCGACATAAATTGAGAAAGACCCCGGGCGAACGGTATTTGCCCTAGTGGCGGAATCGGGCCGATGGGGGGTCATCCAAGAAGGAAGCTGAAAGTAAGAAACTAAGTTCCTCACCTCTACGTCCGAAAGGGCGCAGCTTGCCCCCGAAGCAACATCCGGGAGGCGGCGTTCCGAGGTGGAAGCCTGGCCCGAGTCCCGAACCTCTTGGAGAGCCTCGGCCCCGGAAGCCTCGGCCTCGGGAGCCTCGGTCCCAGAAGCCTCGGTCCCGGAAGCCTCGGTCCCAGAAGCCTCGGCCCCAGAGACCTCAGTCCCAGAAGTTTCGGACCCTTCGGACCCGGAGTTTTCAGACTCCCCGGACATTGCGGAAGCAAGAGATCCCGAGGCAAGAGGATCCGAGAGGGAAGACTTGGGAGAATTAGGGGGAGTATACTCCTCGTCTGAAGGAGTAATCTCACTGGAAGAGCTCCGGACCATAGAGCCGCGGAGGGGAGGAAGAAGGCTAAGGCTTACTCGCAGAAAGAGGGAGAGGATCTCTCCTGGACCAAGCGTTGCCTCAAGCCTCCAGGCTCCACCAGCGATGCACTCTGAGGGACGAAGTGCCTCCCACAGTAGCCGACGAAGCTCGGACGAAGCCTTCAGGAAGCTGGCCTTTCGCGAGAGAAGGAAGAAGAGCTTGGGCAGTTGCAAGAGGAACGTAGGCGAGGCAGTAAGAAGAGAAACAGTGCCCCACGGAGGGCCTGTATTTATAGAGCCCGTTCGAAACGCCTCCCGCCGAAGCCTGCGGCCGAGATCGTCCCGCTCGTCCCTTCGCTCCTCCCGGATGACCGCCACGTGTGCCGTCCTTCGGCAATGATGACGGGCCGGCTCCGGGAATTGAAGCAGAGCGATCGGCGGCCGACAGCGCTCCGACCCTTCGGTTAACCGCTCGGATGCCCGCCACGTGTCCCGATCCGCAAGGGACGAAGGGAACGACGGCAGTCCGAGTGAAGCCTCGGGCAGAGGGCCGGATCGATCCGCGACCCGCGGGCGGTCGGGATCCGTTTGTGTTTTCTGCGGAACGGCTGGATGCGCGACGCGTGTCCTGTGCTTCCTCGCGAGGCGACGCGCCGTCCCGTCCATTTAATGAGGCCTGACACGGATCAGAGGGCCCGACCCTTCGGCTTCTCAGCTCTAAGCCTTCGTCGACTCTCCGAGCAAGGACAAGGCAACCGCGCGACCCTCGGCCGACCGAGGGTCTCCCTTTCCCAGTAGAAAGGGAACAGAACTCCAAGTGAGACACCTGCTGTGATTTTCTTTCTTTTTCTGGCAGTTTTAGGCTATACTCTTGCCGTCTCAGAACTGAGGAAGACAAGAGTGGGGGGCTATGTGATGCGGCAGAATCCGATTCGGCCCATAGAAGCAGGCCCAAACCCCACTGAGCCCAACAGCGGCAGTACCAGGCCCTCCGGGAGCCTTCGGCCCGTCAGCGGCCCAGTAGCCTTCGGCCCATAAGCGGCACCCTCGCTCCCGGCCCAACAGGCTTTAGCCCGTCAGCGGCCCACCAGCCTCCGGCCCGGGAGCGGCGCGGAAGCCCAGAGACCGGCAGGTTTCGGCCCATCAGCGGCCCAACCCCCTTCGGCCCGGCAGCCGTGTCCGGCCCACTCCGGTGGCGGATCAGACGCTATGGCGGTTTGTCAGTAAGCCTCCTTTTAGTCCTATATCGGCTGCCACCGTTAACCATCCGCTACCCTCCGCTATAAGTATCCTGCTATTTGTAGCCAAGGGGGTGTGTGGGAAAAACGGATGCCTCCCTAAGCTTCCGAAACCCCTTAAAGGACTTATGTCCGAATAGCTTTATAGCTACCCTTTCTTGCTTTCTGAATCGAATTTTCTTCAGAAGCTAACTTGACCGTCGGAGGGGGCTCCCCAGGGCTGACGCCCGGGACTCCTGCTGACCGGTTCTTCTTCTTCTTTCCCTCCTGCAGGGGCTCGGTTCGAATCATCGCCGACCTCCCCGAGTCGGTCTCGGCCGCCGACCTCGGATTCCTCCCCCTGGTCTCGACGCCGAACGCCGGCCGCCCCAAGCCAGGAGACTCGGTCTCGCGCTGAAGTAGCCTCCGGACTCGCTGTCCGAGGGCGATCCCGCCAGCTGCCCTGCGTCAGGAGCCTCGGCCTCGCACTGAAGGTGGCTCCGGACCCCCTGGTCGGAGAGCGAGCCGTCCCCCCGTCCGGCTGCACCGGAGCAGGAGACTCGGCCTCGCGCTGGACCACCCCTTCGGTCTCACTGCAGGGGAGCGAGCCGTCCCGCCGTCCGATCTCGGACTTTCCGGCTTCTGCTCCGACGCTCGTCGACCACTCGGCCGAGGGAAGCTCCTGCTCGCGCCGCGCCTTCGTCTGCCGAAGGAGCAGCGGCTCGCTATCCAAGAGCAGCTTCGGCGGCGGATCGCGCCCCCCGCGGGCGAATCCATTTTCATCCCGAGAATCTTCGCCCCGACGCGGACCCCTGTCGGGTCCCCTCGTCACTGTTCAACCCGGACCAGCTCCGGACCCTTTTTCTCGGATCCCCGTTTGCGGGATCCGGTCGTGATAGATCCAGTCTACATCAATTACTAATAGATAATAGCTAAAATAAGTGAAAGAAAAATGGACGGATACTCGAACAATCGGATGGTGTATCTTTTTTTTATCCTAAATCATTTACATATGGATGATATCTTTATCCTTATCTTTTAAACCGTATCTTTTTATGACTTTCAAGTTTCCAAAACGAATAGATAGATGAGTTTTTGGGTACCATTCACATCCTTAGTCCTTCCTGATGTTTAAAATGAGGATTAAGTGTAAGAGGTATATTTGATATTCCTTTTGGAGAAAATTCTTCTCATATCAAAGGCCTTCTGGTCCATACGTGAAATGGTTACGGTAGAATGATGAAGTAGCCATATCAAAAAGCATCTTCCTCATTTTCATAGAGAACATTCTTCGATAAGACAAATATGACAGCCAAATGGTATTCTGCTTAAACATGGAGATACTTCTTACCTGAGAATGAAGAATGGTTCTTTGAGAATACATTCCAAAAATACCCTAACTTAATTTGACTCCTATATAAATAATTATTAACTAAATCAAGCGAAGTTCCATTTTTAAAAGATGTTGATTAGTGAGATAACCAAAATCGTTAATATATATTTTATTTTGAAGAATGCTATTATACCACATTTTTTACTATCTTTTTTTCCTAATCATTGGGGGTCGTTCAATCACTTGTTCAAAGAACTCATATTAACTGCATTCATTAAATAAAAGGTAGTGTCAGAAGTAATTTTAATGAGAACCATTTGATCAAGAGATCAAACAATTATTAGTGAGTACGACAAAGAAAGTAGTAAAAATACCTCTTTCATTTTAAAATATACATAGTATAAGTTTCTAACATATAAACAAACTTTCTTGTCCAATACATTTATAGCAACATGAAATTAGTAGGATGCAATTAACATCAAAAATAGATGAAGCACAATTTAAGTCCTTATCCGAAAAACCAAAGTCAACTCAACAGCATTATAAATTGGTGAATAAAAATGTCAAACAGTTCAATAAAACATACTGAAATTGCTAAATTTATGCAAATTTCATTCAAGCCACATCAGAAACGAGTCCCCCATAGGCCCGTACCCATTCCCCCGGTCGAGTTAGGCACCCTTTCCCAAGTGCCTCGCCTACGATCCCCTCGCTCTCTACTAGTGCACCGCACCTATGGCTATAGGTTTTGGGATTCCTGACGTGTCACGGTTCCATTGGATATTTCGGCATCCCCCAGCGCTCAAGTCCTTCCAGCTTCTCTCTCCCAGCTACCTACTACGCACCATCCCGCGGACCAGAGCAGGCGACGAGGGGCGCCCATGGCGGCAGCGCGAACGCCCTCGCCTACCCGTGCTCCCTATATCTCTCTCTCAGCAGCAGCAGAAGAGTGGCAGAAGCTCTCTCTCTGTTTACCCCCCTGTTCCTCTCTCTCTCAATGTGGTCCGAAGTGGCGGAGGCGCCGCCGCCCACGATGGAGATCAACAACATAGCCTTCACATACCCGGGGATCGACGGGCACTCGCCGCCGGGGTCGAAGCCACTCATCGAGGGCTTCTCCCTCTCCCTCGCCGCGGGCGACCGCTGCCTGCTTGTCGGCTCCAACGGCGCTGGTGGGTCCTCCGCCTCCCACCCCCCGCTAAATTCTGGGAACGAATCGGAGATCCCTGTCCCAAAGATCTTCGCTTTTCTCGATTTTCTTGTTCTCCTTGATTTGGTTTTGCTGCGTTTTCTTCTTCTCTGATCTGTGATTGCAAAAAATGTGGCAGGGAAGACGACGATCCTGAAGATAATGGGGGGGAAGCACATGGTGGAGCCTGGGATGGTCCGCGTCCTCGGCCGCCCCGCCTTCCACGACACCTCTCTTGCCACCTCCGGCGATCTCTCCTATCTCGGCGGCGAGGTATTAGTCTACTTATTATCTTAAGATTTTGAGTTGGATAACCTGATTTATATTAATTTATAATTTAGGAAGTGTTTAGATGCAATCCATAAATGCCTTTGAGTTTATCATCAACTCATTTCCCATGATATCCTTAATTTGGAACTGATGTAGCCGAAGCTATCACGATCGGATTCCGAGGCTGGAATCCGAAGTTTTGGGATCCGGAACTGGGTCGGATCGGTGAAGAGGCCCGACGGAGATCCGGATGGCGATGGAGGCGGAGACGTGGTCGAAGATCCGAAGCCGAGGGTTGCTCGTCCGGATGTGGGCTAACCTTCGGAAGGCGCGTCCGAAGTTCCTCCGGTCGAAGGGCAACCGATGCGGAGCCGAAGCGCATTCGGGCGAGGAGGATCAGCCGGCGAACGGCGTCGAGACTGGGGGGAGAAGTCCGAGGTCGGCGGCCGAGACCGATTCGGAGAGGTCGGCGAAGATTCAAACCGAGCCCCTGCGGGAGGGAAAGAAGAAGAAACCGGTCAGTAGGAGTCCCGGGCTTCGGCCCTTAGGAACCCCCTCCGACGGTTAAGTTAGCTTCTGAAGATGATTCGATTTAGAAGTCAAAGAGATGGAAGAAGTAGCTTTAATACTTTTTAGACTATAGTCCTTGAGGGTCACGGAGACATATCTTTGGCAATAAATAGCGGTGTATCTATAGCGGAGGATAGAGGACGCTTAACGGTGGTAGCCGATATAGGACTATGTTCTGGGCTTATTGGTAAACCGTCATAGTGCCTAGTCCTCCCACCTGAGTGAGCTGGATACGGTTTATTGGGCTGAAGGGGGTTGGGCCGCTGAAGGGCCGAAGCCTACTGGGCCGAGGGCTGCTGAGCCGCTAACAGGCCGAAGGCTATTGGGCCGCTGACGGGCCGAAGAGCACTGGACTGCTTATTGGGCCGAAGGTCGCCGGGGCGCTAACGGGCCGAAGGCTCTTAGGGGGCCTTTTACTGCCGCTGCTGGGCTGATCTGTGTTGGGCTTGTTTTAATGGGCCGAATCGGATTCTGCCTCATCAGGAACAAAAACTGGTCTATCACAAGTCATATATACTCGCTCGATTTATTAGAAACTAAAACCTTCCTAAAAAACATGTTTTTTATAAGCCTACTTGGAGTCGCTTACGCTGGAGACTCTTTCAGGTTATCATAAACTCACTTATGTTTACAAAGAATTATCGAGTTCAAAAAATGAATTGTTCATAAATAAATGCATTTATAATAAGTGCGTCTATCGTAACTTCGTCTGCGATTTATTAAGTTGCATCCGAACAGGGTCTTAATATAAAGAAATGAATTTCTCGGCCTTGGAGCTGCAATGAATCTTTTTCCTTTCTTTTTATTGTGGGATGGGAACTAATCATGTAGCTTTTGAAGAAATTGGAATTATTTGGTGGTGCTGATGATCCCTAGCCAATTAGTCCTATAGATCTTTTGATAAAATTTTCTCTCTTTTGGGATCCCTTTGAAAAGTGGAGGAGAGATGTTGCATTTGCAGGTTTTGGGGTCTCCATACAGATGGATGTCTCCACAGAGAAGATGATCTTCGGAGCTCTAGGTGTTGATTCTCGACGGCGAGATGAACTTGTGAAGGTAAAGAACAAATCTTTACCCACTGCTTGTTAATTAGGTTGGACTCATCATTCATGTTTTGAATTCAGGAGAGAAAAAAAAAATCCAAGGAAATGTAAAGATCATCTGAGTGTTGGATTTTGTTGGTTTGTTGCTCAGGTTCTCGATATTGATCTATCATGGCGTATGCACAAGGTATCGGATGGTCAGCGGAGACAAGCTCAGATATGTATGGGCCTCCTTCGGCCATTCAAGGTTCTCATCACATCTTTTTTTGATGATATTGCAACATGCAAGTGTTAATGACATTTTATATATGCTACTTATGTGTGCTTTTTTCTGCAACCTAAGGTTCTTCTTCTTGATGAGATAACTGTTGATCTCGACGTGTTGGCCAGGGCTAACCTCCTGAAGTTTCTAAAGAAGGAATGCAAAGAGAGAGGAGCAACGATCATATATGCCACTCATATTTTTGATGGGCTGGAGGATTGGCCATCACATATTGTATGTTTGGCAAGTCGTTTGCATTTCGTTCATGACTATGATTTCTTCCATTTCATTAGCTAATTGTGGTAAAACACAGGTGTACATTGCCCATGGTAAGTTGCAATTGGCGTTGCCCATGGAGAAGGTTAAGGAAATGAGCAATTTGTCATTGATGGTTAGTCTTTGTTAATCCTCATTATATGAATCATTGATCAAATGGTTTTGTGTATTCAGATTTAAGACCGTTGATGTATCTGGTGCTCATTGTTTTTCCACTAGTCTATTTCTTTTTGGAGACTTCATCAGACAAGAATGATAACCTGAAGGAGAAGAAAACAAAGTAAAAGATATAATGCAATCAGACTGGCAGCGTACACACTAGACAATTGACATCAACCATACTTATCATCTACATGTAAAAAAGGGATATCTCTGCTTTCAAACTTCAATTTTAATTTGATAGATGCCAGGTTATCTTTATCTGCTAGCTCCTCTACCTTCATTCATCCTTGCTCCCCACCTCCAGAAAAATGAATCCCAAAAACATCAAACGCATGAATCTCTTATGACAGTACATTCCCAAAGTCGTTCAGAAGAACTTGTACAATCTGACTACTATGCATGGAAATCTGTGGCATATTACTTCCTATGGACGTTATCTTAAAGAACATGAAATATATCATCTTGGCCTCCTAGTGATTCTTCAGTTTCAAATACTTGTCAAAGATGCCCAACTTCATAGTGTTTTATAATCATTTTCTTTGATTTTCTTCTGTACTTGTGGACCTAGTTGTATACTGCCTTTCACAATCATTTTGTTTGATCCACCTTGTTCTTTGGACCTCCTTCAACTTTAAGAA
Organism: Zantedeschia hybrid cultivar; assembly: GCA_030544215.1. NCBI lineage: Eukaryota > Viridiplantae > Streptophyta > Magnoliopsida > Alismatales > Araceae > Zantedeschia > Zantedeschia hybrid cultivar. The sequence continues at coordinate 79,158,935 of JARZZO010000005.1, read as the reverse complement.
AATTTGGACCATAATCTTTGACGTCCCCGTGATCTTTTTTTTTTTTTTTCCCTTTTCTCTGACAAGAGATTTCTCTGGTGGATTTTAGAGAACTGTAGAGAGTTGGCTGAGGAAAGAGCGAGATGAAGATAGGAAGAGAAGAAAAGAAAGGAAGGAGAGTGGCCTTCCAGAATTTGACAGTTTACTTGAGGGGAGTCGGGTGGTGGGTGACCTGCTCGTGCTGCTGTCCGAATAATGAACAATGGTTGGGCAGGTGGAAGACTACACTCTACCTTAGCAGGAGAAGAGAATTTCTTTTTCAGCTCGAACAGTGTCTTGAGGCTGTAAGGTGCTTCCATCTTTGACAGTTGTGGATGGTGGCATTTATTTTTCCCTTTGTGATTGACAACAATGATGATTTTTCTGTTGCCAAACACATCATAGATTAGGCAATGTCTGGCATTTCATATGAGAGTAGCCTACTGCTACCAGTGAATCCTTGATTGGTGAAACGGGGTAAATTCATTGTCCCCCATTATATTGTAATATCTCGTGTTATCTACATAAATCCATTTTGCCTGTTCGTTGCTGTCAATTAAAAGGAACGTTATGTAGGGTTCCAGTTTATTAGTTGTTTCCTACTTCTGAGACTCTTACTTATGGATATCTATTCTTTCTGTGGTTGGGGCAATCTGTCGCCAATTTGTATACCCTTTTCTACAAATTTTCATACACAATGTTGAGTTATTTTAGACAGCACTTTTCTCTCAATCTAAGTACCGTGCAGCAACTGGTAATTGCAGGAACATAAAAATTCCCTCTCTTAATTGGTACTGTCTCTTGTGATTGCTCTGCAATGCTGCAGTTGCATGGAAGACAAAAAATGCCAAGAATCATTGGGTTAGTTCTCATGCAAAGCGGGTGAAAGAAGTGCACAGAGGTAAAGGATTAGATTGAAGATTACGCCTTTCATTTACTTCTTTCTGAATGAGAGTCGTGATAGATGGTGTCAAACCAAAAACCTCTGTTCTCATGTTACAGGGTATGATACTCAAATTTCTAAACTCACTCCAGATTAGTCGAGTAAGGCTTTTTGATGAACCTTAACTAAGGCCAAATGTCTTAAAACTAGACCTCATTTGCCAATGTGCAGCACTATATGGTTGCAAAATAAATATAGTTACGGATTATCGAATACTTGTCTGCTCTTGTAATTTGTAGTTAGGGAAATAGATAGTATGAAAATTTAAACTGTTTAGGATGAATAACCTTTCCCTTAGATTTTTAGTTGTTGGCATAGTATCTATATTCGCTTTAACAAGGTTGACGTCAAGCATGGCAGTCCATCATAAAACTTTCCATATGTTTAGATCTTCATTAGTTCCAGCCGAACCTGATTGATGGTGTAGTTGTGTAATGGATGGTGACAGATTGTCAATTTGACAATACTGATGTTCACACAAATTGCAAAGATAGGGTGTTTGGCTGTATTACAATATTTTATATAGTTTTATTTTTTAAAAAATTATTAAAATAAAAAATACAATGACTTTTAAATTATAAAATGTATACCATTATTATTTTTGGTAAGAACATGATAATTTTTTAAGAAATTTTACATACTTTGTTGGAGAATGCCGAGGCCAATACCTGCGACCTAACCACTAGCTAGCTTCGGGCAGTTGCTTGGCCCTCCACCACGATACCATCGGGTTGGCGTGACTCTCCACCATGGCTATCTCAATGTTGGCCACCACATACTGGTTCTCCATGGCTAATCGATAGTTGGCGGTGCCAGCGATGGGTAGTAGGAGGAGACAATGGTGAAGCCTTGATGCAAGTTTGCATGTATGTTGACAGGGGAATTTTGTCAAGCAGGTGGTGGGCACTTTGTAAATCCCCATGAGAATGAAAAGCTTTATGCAACTGCCTTCATCAATGGTGGGTAGGGCCCGAGCACAGCACCACGCATCTCCCTATTGCACTACCAAGGCATCATCATTGTCTTCTTCTTCTTCTTGTTTGCCTCCTCCATCTTCTCCTTCCCCTGCCCTTCTTTGTTGCCCTTCCTACTCGCTCACCAGTAGATCTGAGGTAGCAACAACAGTCGATTGACGGGCAGAGGTGTCTCTGAGGCAGCAACAAGGGCAAGCCAATGGGTGCGGGCGACCTGGTGGCGGCAAGCGTGGAACAACTGGCGGACCGGCAAATTGGAGGAGAGTTGTGGCGACAGCGAGGGCGGACCGGCAACAGATCAGAGGCGAGCGAGGGGGACAACTAGGGCGGACCTATGCCAGCAGATCAGCACCAGATCAAAGGTGAGCTGTGGTGATGGTGAGGGGAGATTGGAGGCGAGCGTGGGTAGATTAGAGGCGAGTGGCAGCTGGCAGCAAGGGGATGAGTGGGGCAAATCTGAGACAAATCTCGGTGTAGTGGGTTAGGTTTTGGTTTTGTGGGTATCGTGACAAAAAATAAAAGAGGGTGTATCCTCTTTTTATTTTTATTTTGTTTTTGTGAGTGATAGTGTTATCAAAACATATCTTGATAATGTCATCGAACGCCCTTTTTAATATAATTTCATTAAAAATTTATATATTTATAAAAAAAAAAAAGTTACTTTATAATACAACCAAACACCCTATAAAATGCATCAGCCAAGGGAGATCCTCTGGGCCTTTCTCTGGGAAACTGCTGCCCTGGGAAACAAAAATGGGGGTAAATATGTTGTTTAACATGAAAAGAGGAGAAGTTACTAAATGCATCGCATCTCCATGTGTTTGGGGGAATAATGACCCAAAGAAGAAGGTCCAAACAGTCTCATTCTAATTGAAAGCATTTCTGGGCAGTAAGTTTTGATCTTGTCATTTTAAGGGATTGACCTTAGGTCTCAACATCTATGTACATACCCTTGTAGTTGTTCTTTTGACTCTCATTTAAAACTTTTAAAAATCAAGATTTTACAAATGAGGGTAAAAGTATGATTATTAAAAAAGGCCCACTCGTATATAACAATGAAGCTTTTGAGCTCAATCTCGACACATTGTGGCTAATGCAATATTTGACTTCAGCATTTCTTTACAAATAGTTGAATGCACAAATATTGATGTAGTTATTTTGTGATAATGAGTAAGAGAAAGGTCATTTTATCATAGACATTTTGGAGATAAAAGCCTATTGTACTATTGAAACTCCTTGTGTTTTTGGTAAAGATACACACAAACACACATGCACACATATAGACACACACACACACACACACACACACACACACACACACACACACACACACACACACACACACACACACACACACACACACACACACACACACACACACACACACACACACACACACACACACACACACACACACACACACACACACACACACACACACACAGAGAGAGAGAGAGAGAGAGAGAGAGAGAGAGAGAGAGAGAGAGAGAGAGAGAGAGAGAGAGAGAGAGAGAGTATGCTCCGTTCGCTTCTGAAAGGAAACAACTTAATAACCCGGCAAAGTATGTTCCTATCTCTATAGGTTAGGCATCTGAATCTTAAATGACATATTTTTTATTATTTTGTAGTAGAACCAAATTTAGCATCTAAATTATCGTACTTACTTGATAAGATGACAAACTTCTTCCTATCCAATTTGTAGTGAAAAGAAAAAAAAAAAACATTAATCAGTTCTCCTTCTAAGGAGATGAGAATGCAGTCACTCATCAAAGCTTCTAAGAAGGAGATAAGAATGCAGTCACTCATCAAAGCTTCTAAGGAGATAAGCTTCATGGGCTGGAGCTTGGGGACTAGTAAACTCATGAGAACCACCATGATGATTGATTAGAGTTGAATTTGACAAAACTTATAGGTTGGAGAGGGTTGAGGTCGATTTTGGTTGGTTCAAATTGTGTTGGAGTATTCAACAAACGACCCAATCTGATCCTGACACTAGTTCATAGAAAAGATAATTTAAATTATTAGAATATACCATGGTTAGTTTCATATCTTTGAATGCATTACAATAGACTTACCAGGATACCATGCTTAGTTTTATATCTTTGAATGAGTTGCAACATTAGTTTTATATCTTTGAATGAGTTGCAACAGACTTGTTAAGATACTCTCAACTCTCAAGTAATTACATAATTAAATACGAATCTTTGTTTTTAGTTATTTTATTAACAAAGATGAATACTTTCCTTTCATGTTTCTGAATGTATAATTTTGATTTTTTTTTTTGGAAAGGATGCTTGAGAACATGAGCTATTAAAATTACAACTTGATTCAACTTTGCCTTGTCTAGTCCAACTGAATGAAAATCTGATATACAAATTAATTTGAGTTACAATATTGATGAGGGCCTGAGAGGCGGGTCCCCTAAGTCGGTCCAACAACTAACAATAACTTAGGCGAGATGATCCAGCATGCGGCCCGCTCGGCTCAAGGCCACAGGGCACTCGGTCCATTAACTCTTTTTTGTTAGGCATCATGTAAAGAAGGGAAAAAGATATCAGGGAAATAGTCCCACATCAGCTGTCATAAAGAAGGCCAACTAACTTCCCCCCTATAAAAGGTACAGCTCACCTCAGTAAAAGGTACATCTTATATGTCCTCTTAACCCCCATTTACTTTACTTAACTTACACCCATTGCCACGTGTCAGCCCTAACTTGAGCATCGGAGAGGTTTACTCCGGGACCACATTTGGGGCCCCACTTCATGTGCTATGAGCGCAAGTGATTTAGCGCCCACTCATTTAGCTTCACTTCTTCTCCTACACGGTCCAACGCACTATGTCCGAGACCGCTTCGTGAGTGTACTTGCCTGTATCAAATATCATTCAATGAATTAATTATGCTAGAGTTGCAAAATGCCTTATTAGGACTCAAACTGAGTGTGACCATAACTTGCCTAATTCCCACATCAAACACCAGATAAAAGCGCTGAGATGAGAGGAGATCTTTTTGAAATTCACTCTTTAAATTAAAATGCTTCTCTATTCACAAGAGACAAAAAATGAATTTAATTCTATGTCATTTTTTCTAATGAAAATGACTTATTTATTTTCTTACATTTTTTTACTAATAAAATGGCTCATTTAGCTCCATGAGATGACGATTTTAGGATTCTAAATTTTAGAAGAATTCATATCATGAGAAGAGCAATGTTGTCGCATTCTAAATTCAAATTTTAAGAGAAATTGTTTATTTAAAAAAAAATTATTTAGAAAGAAAGTAAAAACTCAAATTTAAAGACATATCAAAAGACAATATTATCCTCATATTACCTTTTTTTAAGAACTTTAGAAAGATGAAAAAAGAAAAGAAAGAGAGTTTTAAAATTCTCAGATTCTGTTCTTGTCTCTTTTTCAAAAGAAATGTTAAGAATCGAAAAGAAGTCTTGTTACAGCGTTAAACAAAATCTAAATTCTTAAAAGATCCATCTACCTTTTTCCTTTATAAAAATTTATACTTGTTAATTTTTTGTCAAATCTAAAGTCGAATATGAAATTGAATCGTTGGCAAACGGAGATACTCTTGTCTGAAAGTCTGAGCTCCTTCTGGTGGACGCCGAAGAATCTCATCCCGTCCGCTCCACTCCCTCATGGTGCGGTTCCACGGGCGACCCGACGCGGAGGAGAAGCGGTCCACAACACTGCAGCAGAATTCCCATCCCGGCTCACGCCTTACTAAACCGGACCTCTTCCTCGACCGCCCATCACAAACGTCCCCTCCTCAATCAACGGTCATGATCCAGCAGACATGTCCGCGTGCATAGCTCCCCTAAGAACCGGATTCACTTCCCCCTCACACGCACGTGCATTTGAAACCTACACCCCTCAAGCGGAAACCCTTGCCGCGTTCCCCCCTCGTTTGCCCTCGCCCTGGCTTCCCACCCGTGGCAGCGCCACCACCTCCCGCTCCGCAGAACCCTCGCCTCCCCACCGGCGGCGCCGTGGTTACACGCTAAGTACGACCGCGAAGCCCCCCTTCTCCGGTCAGGTTTTGCCTGTTCGATCTGCTTAGATCCCTAATTTTCTTCTTCCTTGCAGCTCCCGCGGATTCCGCTTCCAGGCGGCGGCGGTCATGGCGGAGGCGCCGGGGTCGGAGGGCGGCGGGAGGAGCTTCGCGCGGAGGGACCTGCTCCTCGGCATCGAGCGCCGGGTGCAGCGGCGGTGGGAGGAGGCCGAGGTCTTCCGCGCCGACTCCCGCCCCGGCGGCGCCCTTCCGGCGCTCATCTAATCCGCTCCCCCCAATTTCTGTGAGAGTAATATTTGTTATACTTGAAAGTGTTATTTGTATTGCTTTCGGTACGTGGGTAAATAAAAAAGTTATTTTTTAAATTCTTTTAGGTGAATCTCAAGATGTCGTATATATTTGTACAAGTTGATCTCGAATTTGACAATATAAAATAATTAAAAAAAATAGAGTTCTAAAAACAGTAAAAAAATGTTTCTAATGGCCCGAGCCTAATAGCGGTTTTTATTTTATTCAGATTTTTTTAAATTATCTAATCCGAGATCAACATGTACGGACATATAGGCATCTCAAAACCCACCTAAAAAATTTAAAAAATATTTTTTTTTACTTACACACTACACTGTGAGTTGGTACAAATGGTACCATCAATCCCGCAAGTATTACTCTTGATGTGCATATGGTAATCAGCATATGGGCCCATACGATCAGGCCCAAGGAGATTGCAGCATATATTTCTCTTTGTTTAGAGGCCAACCAATTTCCTCAACCCATATGCGCAGATGATGGTCCGGCCTAGCAAACCTGTTTCTATCACTCTCTTTCCCACCACCTTAGCCAGATCTTTTACCTCGTCAATCCCATGCATGGAGGCCCACTGCGATCACCCGGCCCAGCCCAACTCCACATCTCCAACTCCTCAACCCCACACCCCACAGCCGTCCCCAGTGACATCCACAAACCTGATGAAATCCTACCTTGCACATGGTTTGCTAGATCATGCCCGTGAGATGTTTGACAAAATGCCCAACCGACATGTAGTTGCATGGACGGCCATGATCTCAAGCTACACCGCGTCTGGGCGACAAGGTGATGCACTCATGTTGTTCCGGGAGATGATGGGAGCAGGTGTAGCACCCAATGCTTACACCATCTCCAGTGTGCTCAAGGCGTGCAGAGGTACGAAGTCAAAGACCGCCGCAGCTCTAGTCCATGGGCTGGCTGTCAAGTGCGGTGTGGACGGCCAGGCATATGTGGAGAATGGTTTGTTGGACATGTACTTGATGTGCCATGGTGAGAGCATGCGTGATGCATGCGCCATGTTCGAGGGGATTGTGAACAAGACGGTGGTCTCATGGACAACAATGATTGCCGGTTATGTTCACCATGGCGATGGGCATTCTGCAGTCCAAGCATTCCGTCGTATGCTTCAAGTATGAAATGTGGCTTCAGATTTCACTCCCTGTGTCCTGTTTATTGCCAGTGACGAAGATAACAATTAGACAAAGTAGCCAAGTTTTCACTGAATAAAGGTTTGCAATGTCATATATTAGTTTCTAAATTCTGTGATTTTACCCATTGTGAATGCAGGATGGTGTAGAATTAAGTCCATTCAGTTGTTCTGCTGTGATCAGAGCTTGTGCCATGGTCGGCTCCTTGGTTTTTGGCAAGCAAATTCACTGTGCTGCAGTTAAATTTGGGTTTCAGATCATCCTTCCCGTTGCAAATTCCCTGGTTGACATGTATTGCAGGTGTATGAACCTATCAGATGCAAAGCAGTATTTCAATGAGATGCCCAAGAGAGATCAAATTACTTGGAACACCATGATCGCCGGGCTTGAGAAATTTGGTTCTCAAGAAGCGTTGGAGCTACTGGTTGAGATGAGTTCACATAACTTGGAGCCCAACTGCTTCACTTTTACAAGCATCATTGCTGCCTGTGCAAATTTGGCAATTTTGAATTGTGGGAGACAGGCCCATGGAGCTATAGTCCGAAGAGGCTTTGGAGGGAGCTTGCCATTGACAAATGCGCTTATCGATATGTATGCAAAGTGTGGGAATGTAGCCCGGTCACGTAGGATTTTCAATCAGATGGCTCAGAAGGACTTGGTTACTTGGACTTCCATGATGATTGCATATGGAACCCATGCATTTGCAGGGGAAGCAATCGGGCTTTTCGATGAGATGGTCTCTTCTGGTATCTCTCCTGATGCCATAGTCTTTCTGGGTCTTATAAATGCTTGCAGTCATGCTGGACTTGTGGATGAAGGCTTGAAGTACTTTAATTCAATGGTTACAGATTACAATGTCAATCCAAGTCAAGAGATTTATGGGTGTGTCATTGATTTGTTAGGTCGTGCTGGAAGAATTGAAGAGGCTTGTGAATTGATGGAAAAAATGACTTTTGAACCTGATATATCAGTTTGGCGTGCTCTCCTTGGAGCTTGCAAGATGCACAGAAATGCCGAGGTTGGTAAATTTGCTGCACAGAAGATCATGGATTTAAAACCTGGGGTTGCTGAGACGTATGTCATACTTTCACATATTTTTGCTGCTGATGGTGAATGGGGAGAGTTTGCAAGAACAAGGAGGTTGTTGAAGGGAACAGGGAGCAGGAAAGAAGCAGGGAAGAGTTGGATTGAGGTGAGATGTGTAGTTTCTAGTTTTGTAGCTGGAGATAAACAGCATCCTCAGGTGGGCTTGGTATATGAAATGTTGGGGTACCTGCTAAAAAATATGATGGCTGGATACTATGAGTGTTCTTTGGAAGGGATAACTTGATATTTTGGTTTACGAATGAATGTAGTCACAACCCTTGGAAGAAGTGGCTTGATAAAATGTGATAATAATTGTAACACAATGTCATCAAATTGGTGATCAGAACGTGGCACTCAAGCAGGAAATGAAGGAACAGAACTTGGCAATGTTGCCACAGAGCCAGAAGTAATGTATGGGCTGACCAAGGTGGACACAAAGGATGAGGTTATTCTATTCCAGAGGTGGAATGCTGATCATCGTGTTAACGGATGCGCATCCTGAGGTGAGAAGTGGGGGCACTGTGTAATACCTCATGAAATTTTTTGCATGATAAAAAATAATTGGCCATGGTGGGAGTTTTCTAGAGTCTAGCCTTCCCTTGCTTTGATGTGTAGGGTATGCAAGTGTCCACAGAATGCAGCAACTGTTTGTTGGGAATGAAGTAACCTACAACCTGAGAAGTTCAAATCGTTGGAAGGTCCAGCTCATCAGTGAAACTTCTGTTCATCCTCACCAGGGCATCACCTCTTCCCTGAGCTCATCCACACATAAGATGTTCATTTGCACTTCACATGCCAAAATTCTCCTTAAATTGCATTGGTATATAGGAACTTCCAAAATATTGATGATGCTTTCTTCATACTTTGTTGTATCTTGTGTTATGGACTGTGATCCTGATTGCCCCAAGACCTATTGCACATTCTATGGTGCCAGAAATTACCTGAACAAAAGAAATACATCAAAGCTATGCCCCTGATTGGCATCATAGCAGTTAATGAAGTTGATTATGTGAGGCATATTTTTATGGTTAAGTATTACACTTTTTCATATCCCAATTGATAAATGTTATAATTATGTTGTAACCCTTGAAAATATAGTGTCTTTACACAAGAAAAACCTCTAATCCAACTAGGGATGTAAATGGTATCCGAAAATCCATTTATCTATCTGTTTTTGAAACTTTAAGGTCATAAAAAGATTTAGTTTAAAGAAGAAGGATAAGGATACTATCTGTATCCGAATAATTTAAGATAAGGAAAAGGATACATCTTTTCTCGAGTCCGATTATCTGAACATTTGTCCGTTTTCTTTCACTTATTTTAGTTATTCATTATATCTTATTTAAAATTTTTATTTCTATATAAAATTTCAATCATATCTATATAGTTAAATGTCTTATTATCCATGTCATTGTTTGAATCATTTCTCTCCCTCAATCACTAACTTGCAATGTTTGTTTTCAGGAATGTCACGTGATTTACAGCGTAAATGTATAAGAATTACTTAGAAATAACTTATATCTATGTATATTTTGAAAGTAATATTCCTTTGTTCTTTCCAGAAGTAATAGAAGATTAAGTTTATGGTGATACATAGTATTGTCCGATAATTTAATCTTTATGTATTTGTTTTCGATAATTTTAAAAGATAAAGATAAGGATACACATATTTTTTAAAGGATAAAAATAAAGATATATACATATTGCTTAAAGGATAAGGATAAGGATAGAGACAATATTCAACTCAACCGGTATCTTTTTACATCCCTAAATCCAACTATTTATTCTTAGGCCTCCGCAATCCCCTTGAATTGGTGCGAGACCTCGTAATGTTATAAAAAGCACTTGAGAATATTACAAAAAAAAATCTCTCAAACGAATTTTTGTAAGATAGTTGAGATTGTGGAAACGTATTTGTAAATAGTGCGGATTTATTTGTAAATATAAAAAGTTTCGGAGTGTTGAAGATCAAAAATATGTACGTTTTGTCATCTTCTTAGAACTGTGGAAAGTATTAGTTGTTGCCGATTGTTTCCTAGCCCGAGCTGGACGAGTTGCTCCAAATTCCAACGTATAGTCCACTAAACAGACTGCTGAATTAATTACTCCATGTATACATTGTTATGGACTTGAGTCACTTGGCCAATAGAGAACCTCATCCACGTACTTGCCATTAACATTAGTGAATTCTGGTGGAATTTTGCTTGTTTGCCACATTGAGAGAGCTCTTCAGTTTGTTGCACCTTTGGAACAACCGGTAAAATCATGATACGACATGCAACAAATTTGCCAAAAGGAGACTGGTGCAGATTTGCCACTATTTGCTCATCCTGGACTTCATTAAATTAGCAGAAATCTTAAATGATCTTTCCTTCATCCTTCTCTACCACGTCTTATAGTTGGTCATCTTTTTTTTTTCACATATAGAATTGAAAATCTCGATCCCTCTCCAGAATCTTTTGTTTTGTGGATGTAAGTCTGAAAAACAGATTACTGATATGTTCTGTGAATTCCACTTGCAATGCTGTCGTTTCGCCATGTGCCTTATTATATTAGAACAAGGAATTAAAATTGATTGTTGCCAGGGCATTATCATCTACTATTGTGTCATGCATCAGGTACATGACATTTCCATTCTGCACAAAAAAAAAAAAAATGCAGTACTTTGCCAGTATCACCAGTGGACGCCCTGATACCTATGATAAAATGTACTGAGGAATGTTGAAATACAGATCAATGCGGACATATTCCAGGACAATAGGGGCCTAAAATGTCTCAACTTCGCAGAATAAATGTAGAGAAAACCTTGCTGCACCGCTGCCTTGCGGTGCAAGCAAAAAAAAATAAAAAATTTCTAAGGTCCCCAACATGCCCTATATGCCCATTAATCCAATTGTTGATCGGATATCCCAAAAAAAGATGAAACTTCAAAAACCAAGCCCCAATGAACAGTAAAACATTTTGGCATATCCAATCAAAAATCAGATTACATGGACATCTTGAGCATGTTGGGGGCCTTCAAAAAAATTCAAAAATAATTTTTTTAAATTTTGCTTGCACGGACAGGCAGCATAATAACATCCAACAGTACAGCAAGGTTTTCTCATTAAGTGTATGTCTCAACTTCTCAAGATTGCAACGTGTCCCCCCTTGTCAACAAGGGGCGGTCCATATGAAATTAAGGGTGTAAATGGGTCGGATTCAAGTTGGGTTTCATATGATCTGCATCTAATAACATAAGAGCTGGACCTGGTCCAGGTCTAAAGTTAAAGAATGCACTTTTCAGATCCAGATATCGAGTGCTGTAGGACAGCCATTTCCATATATTCTACTGCAAGATCCTGATCTTAGACACTGTAGAACAGTCATTTTTTCATTGTTTCCATCACAACAAGATTTCCAATGAGGTCAGAAATAGTGATTGCAAGAATGAGAACCACAAATAATTCACATTTATAGCGGCACTGAATCTCTCAGGAACACAACATTATTTGCATTAATGACATGCAAAGGAAGCTGAATGATACAGAGACCAAACTCTACCTAATAATACCCAACAAACACAAGGAGTATTGTACCCACTGAAGCACACCAACCAACCTACACAACCTAAACATCAGCATTCTCCACCTATCATCATGGTGTGCCCCCCGCAGGCATTGCTGATACATGCATACACAGGAGCAGGTCTTCTCCGGGTTGCTTCATATGATGATCATGATGATGCACCGGGAAGAAGAGATCCAGATGCATGACTGCAAAAGCGGCAGCTCTATCCACCTAAACAGAACATACCATTACTTACCGTGGAGCCAAAAGAGTGAAAGAAGAAAAGGAGAGAGAATAATGTATAAAACCAGATGCAAGGTTGAGAATAAAGTAGTCATTTTTCTTGGGATTTGTTCCTTTTAAGAGATACATTTACACCCTTGTCATCAACCATGCGCAGAAAAGTATACTCTGAAAGGAGAAGGCAAAAGTTTAAGAGAAAACTTGAAAGTAGAGGGTGCATTTATCAAGCAAGAACATAAAAACCAAATAAAAAAAGAAGAAGAGAAAACTGGTAGAGCATCCCGAGATTCCTTACATTAGACCCTGAAAAACAATCCAGGGGCTCTACCTGAATGGATACTGGGAAGGAGAAGAGGTTAGAGAACCACCCAGATGTGATAGATAGTCTAATTTGACAAGTGAGGTGTGTACTTCTGATTTGTGAAGACTACCCAAAATCTGATGTACAGAAGCATGAATCTGCTGCTTTCAACTTTGTCTGTTCCATCTCCATGGAATCTAAATCCACATCAAACAAAGTGGCGACACATTTCTTTCGATTACTAAACTAAAAAGAATGAAAATGGTTATGCAGCTCGTCTAGATCTGGCTGTATCCCAGTGGAAAAGGGGTATGCAAGCACCACACTCACATTAATGGGGATGACACAAGTATGCTAGTGGAAGAAAGCAACAGTAGTCAACAACATTAATTGTGCTTCAAACTAACATTAATGGGGATGACACTCACATGCATTTTTCATGAAAAACAAGTTTAGAACAATGAAAATGATAGCACGGAAGTAATGTAATCATTATAGTAAAAAAATAAAATATAGATTATCTATGTGAAGCAATGTTGAGGACCTATTGGAACAAATTCGTGAAAGAATTTATTTGCAGCATTTCTCTATTTCAACCATCTGTGGATGAGTATGAATGGATGTCCCCAGGTGCAAGTGAACATATGACATCTGAGTGTGAATTGGACTCGGCATGCAAACTAATCCCCAAGAGTGTATTAGTACAATCACCATTAGAAGTCCCATCCTTCCAAAGCACCTTTGCAAAATTGGATTTTGAAATATGGATTAAGACGACCGGAATGGAGACAAGGAGAGGAAGACACCAAAAGAGAGGAGGAACAGTGGCGAGAGAGGGAAAGGGGTGGGCTGAGTCTCCCTTTACCCAACCTCCTGCAGGTTACTGTTCAGGGGAACACTAACCGCAATAGCAGTGGGAAGAAAGAGAGAGATCTGCTGGGGAAAAGAGAGCATCGATGGTGATGGAGCAGCAGCAGCACGGGGATCGTGGTTGAGCTCTAATACCAAACTAATGTGGGACAAGAAGAGAAAGAAGAAGAATGGCATGGAAGCCAAGGTTGGAGAAGCCGACAAGGGCAATGGATTTAGGGGACGAAGGGAAGAAAGGGGAAAGGAGGAGGAAGAGGAAGAAGCCTCCAGCTTCACACCGGCGGTGAGGTAGCGGCCCCCGACAACACACCAGCGGCTAGGGCATCACACCCTACGATTTGGAGAAGACAAACACTCATGACGGCTCAAAAAACTCGCAAATTCTTCATTATTCTTCACAAGAGGGATTACATGAGTATTTAAAGCAAAGTTCAACTGAAACCCTAAGCCTAATGACTAATATGCCCCTAATTCAAAATAAAGGACTAAAAACTGACCTAAAATCTTTAAAGAATGAAAATACATCAAGTGGGCCTCTAATGGGCCAAATAAAATATTAAATGGACTCCTAGCTTTTGTCATGCAACAATCGGATTCCGATCACAATGTCTATATTGAGATAGTAAAAATTTACTCAAGCTTCACTGCATATGTATCATCCTTCAAATCACAAAACCTAAGCTGAGTAGTCATGGCCATCTGTTGGTGTAAACAAAGTTGCAATTGTACTTGGTTCTTATATGTAATTAATATTAAAATAAATATTAACATGTTGTCACTTTTTTCCCCATTTGGCAACCCCTCACCCTGGGCCAAAAGTGGAGGGACCCACCATCAGTTCACCCAGAGAGCAGGGCCTTTGACCACAAAGGTTCTCTACACTTGTATACATGGTTTGTAGAATCGGCCGGTTCAAACCGGAACCGGCAGAACCGGATCGGAACCGGTGGTTCCCGATCCAGTTTGAACTGGCCGGTTCGGACTGATCAGTTCTGAACCAGCCAGTACTGGTTCTGCAAAACTTGCTTGTATACAACTACTATCCTATTTAACCTAGTAAATTATCTAATCTACCCACCATGGGGCTTGAATCTTGAACCTCCCTATCATCTTGTAGATGAGAAAGGTCCCAGACAGTAGAATGCAAAATGTTTTAAACTTTGGAACATTTCAAATTAGGATTTTTTACATATAAGCCCCTATACTCTTTTGATATTACGAATAAGCCCCCCTAATCTGACTATTTACGAATAAGCCCCCACAATTTACCGTGAATTGGTGAAAGGCCCCTAAATCTTACAAATAAACCCTGAGAGTTACAAGAAAGTTGTGATTGTGGGGGCTTATTTGTAAATAGTCAGATTAGGGGAGCTTATTTGTAATATCAAAATATTATAGGGGCTTACGTGTAAAAAACCCTTCAAATTATGTTCAGACTATTGGATACACTCTGTAATTTAATATTCAATCTTGATCATTGTTTGAACGATTTAAACTTTACCAAAATGGAGATTATCGCAAAAGGCTACAGTATGATGATATGTGAATATCTGTCCTGCAGACTTGGTTTTACCAAGGATGATGAAAGGGTGAGCTTTAGGATGTTTCTTATTTTGTGCCAAAAGGGAGTGGCACATAGAAGACAAAAGCATTCTGACTGTAGAAAACAAGCAACAGTATAGTGTCATATTTCTATAACTTTACTTCAAAATTTGACAATTTACTTCCCTTATTTGAAAAGTCAACTGTTCAAGTTATTTATCTTTGTTGATTAAAGTCATTTCAAATAATTTATGACCAACATCGACTCTCATTCAAACATGGCTTTTACCATGCATGAGTTGCTTCATTACATTCTCCAGTTGTAAAATCCTTATTTTTGAAAAAGGAAACAAAGTGTTCTATGCAGACAGAAAGGATCAGAGGAGGTATTTTGGCCAGTGGGAAGGGCTAGAGGGAGGAAGGAAAATGAAAAGAAATGTTTTACTCAATGCTCATCGGAACAATTTTTTTGATAAAAAAGACATCCCTATATTACTGGATCCTTCAAGGGCAAGGAACACCCAACTGATAATAGAATACTGCACTCTAGTTTAAGTTACCCAAGAAAAGTTGAAGGATTACCATATTCAGTGCCACACAAGATGGGGGGATAGCATTACACATGTATAAAGGATACCAGAGAAGGGAAAGAAATTGAAAAAAAAAAAGCAGAGAAAGAGGTCAAAATGAAACCTTTGAAGCAGTTGTTCAGACACCACTTATGTTACTATTCCAAAAGATTCTCAAAAACCCAGAAAATCATTGACAAGGTAGCTATTCCCAGATATATAGGATCAAATAAGACTGTCATTTTAGGAAATTGGAAGTTTTTATATGCCAAAATCATGTTTAGAAATTTGTAATTTCATTCTATTGATAAGAAGGCAATTACAAATTTTGTATAATACAAACAGTTCGGATTTGCTAAAATGGCATGAAAGTCAGTTATCCTGAATAAATATTTATGTGTAGTTCCACACCTGTTGAATACATGGTCACTAAAGTCTCTGATAGTTCAACCCTTCCCATAGATCCAATCAACTCTTTCAGCAATTTAACAATATCTTAAGGCTTGATTGCACTGGAGAGCTAGGAAGAAGCAGCTGCCTAAGGAACTTTGAGGCTGTTGAGGGATGAATCCAATGGCACAGCTGATTCCCTCACAGCTACTGTCATATTGCTGCAATATCTTTCTTAGAGTATTGCAGAGATCCTTACCTTCTGGGTTGTCCACATTTACTTGGCACTCAACAAGTTGTTGAGCTGTAACCAGGCTCTTTTCTCATATTCATCTTTGCCATCATCTTCCTCACTCCGACAACATCATCACAATGCCTTAATGATGCACAAACATCAGATAGAAATAAATACCCACATGTATCATGAGGTAGTATCTTGACAAGTTGTGCCCCTACCAGCTCTCCCAGCAAGGCATGCCCCTGTATCCTACAAGCACCAAACAAGGCACCCCATATCACCACATCTGGTTCCATTGGCATGGTCCGGATGATATCCAGTGCCTCCTCAATGCGCCCTGCTCTGCCATAAAGATCAACCATGCACCCATAATGTTTTAGATTTGGCATTAGGCTGAATTCTCTGGCCATCAGTGAGAAATACTCAGCTCCAACTTCCACTAATCCTGAATGGCTGCAGGCACTGAGAACACCCAGGAATGTAACCGCATTGGGCTGCACAGCTAGCCTCTGCATCTCCCTAAAGGTATCAATTGCTACAGTCGCATAGCCATTCATGGCCAACCCATTGATCATGCAATTCCACGAGCCTACACTGATCACAGGCATCATGGAGAAGACCTTGGCAGCTGTCTCCATGGCCCCGCACTTGGAAGACACGTCAATGAGGCTGGTCCCAAGAGTAATACTGAGCTCGAAGCCCTTCACCACAACATATGCGTGCACCATCCTACCCAGCACCAGGTCCCCAAGCCTAGCACTTGCACAGAGTGCACTAACCACAGCTGAGTTGGCCGCCTCAACACCCGCCCTTGTCATTTCCACAAACAGCCTCAGGGCTTCAATTAAGTAGCCACAACTAACGTATGCTCCAATCATGGCACTCCATAAAACCCCAGTTCTCAGAGGCATTTCGTCGAACAACTGCAAAGCTTGCCCGAAACCACCACATTCACCATACATGTGAATGAGGGACGTAATAGGGAAGACACCCCCATCGAGACCCACTTTGTATAGGTGCCCGTGGACCTGCCTCCCTTCCCACAGCGCCAATCCCCTCGCACAGCACGCGAGCAGGAAGCAGAGCGTGTACCCATTGGGGCGGAGTCCCCGAAGGAGCAACTCACGATAGTAGTGTAAGGACCGCAGCGGCGTGAAGCCTCGGGATAAGGCCCGTAGCAGGAGGTTGTAGGCGACGACGTCGGGGTGGTGGACCTGGGACAACAGCAGGGGGGCCCGGCAGAGGTCGGGAAGGTCAAGCCTGCATGTAAGGAACTTGAGGAGGCGGCTGGCGGCGAAGGCGTCGTTGCAGAGGCCGGTGGCGACGGCCTGGGCGTGGATTTGATTGAAATGGGCGAGGTCCGGGGCGCAAGACTCGAGCTTGGAGAGGATGGGGTGGGTTAAGCTCAGAAGTGGTGGTGACGGTGGTGGAAGAGGAGAAGGAGGTGGGGGTTGGAGGCGAAGGTGGTGGTGGCGGGGAGCGGCAGCGGGGGTGTGGAAGTGGGAGCGGAGAAGAGGGAGAAGAGGAGGTCTGCAGTGGAGGTGCTCGTGTGCTCGAAGGGTCATGGACGCCGTCACGGTGGTTCTATGTTTTCAGTGTGGAAGCTCCGTCATCTAGGTCCGTTCCGTCCAGACTCCCGAGTAGATGACACCCCTCGTAACCCCGAGATCTAATTGGCTAACAGCCTAACATTTAATATACTAGTTGATAAAATGTGCGAGTATTTTTTGAAACTTATTTTTTTTATGTAAAATGAATATTTTTATTAACTCATTTTATGTTGATGTTTCAAGTCATAAATTTAAAGTAAATTAAATTTGATAAAGTAAATGTATAATTTTATTTTGAAGAATGCTATTATACTACATTTTTTACTATCCTTTTTTTATCCTAATCATTGGGGTCGTTTAATGACTTGTTCAAAGAACTCATATTAACTGTATTTGCAAAAAAGGTAGTGTCAAAAGTAATTTTAATGAGAACCATTTGATCAACAGATCAAACAATTATCAATAAGTACAACAAAGAAAATAGTAAAAAAAAAATGATATAATAACATTCCTCTTTCATTTTAAAATATACATAGTCTAAGTTTCTAACATTTAAAAAAACCTTTCTTGTGCAATACATTTATAGCAACATGAAATTAGTAGGATGCAATTAACATCAAAAAATAGATGAAGCACAGTTTAAAGTCCTTACCCGAAAAACCAATGTCAACTCAAGAGCATTATAAATTGGTGAATAAAAATGTCAAACAGTTCAATAAAACATACTGAAATTGCTAAATTTATGCTAATTTCATTCAAGCCACATGAGAAACGAGTCCCCCCATAGGCCCATACCCATTCCCCCGGTCGAGTTAGGCACTCTTTCCCAAGTGCCTCGCCAACGATCCCCTCGCTCTCTACTAGTGCACCGCACCTATGGCTACAGGTTTTGTGGTTCCTGACGTGTCACGGTTCCATTGGATTTCGGCTTCCCCCGAAACAGCGCTCAAGTCCTTCCAGCTTTTCTCTCCCTGTCAGCTACCAGGCTACCACACACCGCCCTGCGGACCGGAGCAGGCCACGAGGGGCGCCCATGGCGGCAGCGTGAACCCCCTCACCTGCCCGTGCTCTCTATCTCTCTCTCTCAGCAGCAGCAAAAGTAGCAGAAGCTCTCTCTCTCTCTCTACCTCCCTCTTCCTCTCTCTCTCTCTCTCTCTCACAATGGCGTCAGAAGTGGCGGAGGCGGCGGCGCCCACGATGGAGATCAACAACCTAACCTTCACATACCCGGGGATCGACGGGCACCCGCCGCCGGGGTCGAAGCCGCTCATCGAGGGCTTCTCCCTCTCCCTCGCCGCCGGCGACCGCTGCCTGCTTGTCGGCTCCAACGGCGCTGGTGGGTCCTCCGCCCCCGACCTCCCGCTAAATTCTGGGAACGAATCGGAGATCCCTGTCCCAAAGATCTTCGCTTTCCTCGATTTTCTTGTTCTCCTTGATTTGGTTTTGCTGCCTTTTCTTCTTCTCTGATCTGTGATTGCAAAAATGTGGCAGGGAAGACGACGATCCTGAAGATAATGGGGGGGAAGCACATGGTGGAGCCCGGGATGGTCCGCGTCCTCGGCCGCCCCGCCTTCCACGACACCTCTCTTGCCACTTCCGGCGACCTCTCCTATCTCGGCGGCGAGGTATTAGTCTACTTATTATCTAAAGATTTGGAGTTGGATAACCTGATTTATATTAATTTATGATTTAGGAAGTGTTTAGATGCAATCCATAAATGCCTTTGAGTTTATCATAAACTCATTTCCCATGATATCCTTAATTTGGAACAAAAACAGGTCTATCGCAGTCATATATACTCGCTCGATTTATTAGAAACTAAAACCTTCCTAAAAAACATGTTTTTTATAAGCCTACTTGGAGTCGCTTACGCTGGAGACTCTTTCAGGTTTATCATAAACTCACTTATGTTTACAAAGAATTATCGAGTTCAAAAAATGAATTGTTCATAAATGCATTTATAATAAGTGCGTCTATGGTAACTTCATCTGCGATTTATTAAGTTGCGTCCGAACAGGGTCTTAATATAAAGAAATGAATTTCTCGGCCTTGGAGCTGCAATGAATCTTTTTCCTTTCTTTTTATTGTGGGATGGGAACTAATCATGTAGCTTTTGAAGAAATTGGAATTATTTGGTGGTGCTGATGATCCCTAGCCAATTAGTCCTAGATCTTTTGATAAAATTTTCTCTCTTTTGGGATCCCTTTGAAAAGTGGAGGAGGGATGTTGCATTTGCAGGTTTTGGGGTCTCCATACAGATGGATGTCTCCGCAGAGAAGATGATCTTCGGAGTTCTAGGTGTTGATTATCGACGGCGAGATGAACTTGTGAAGGTAAAGAACAAATCTTTACCCACTGCTTGTTAATTAGGTTGGACTCATCATTCTTGTTTTGAATTCAGGAGAGAAAAAAAAAATCCCAAGGAAATGTAAAGATCATTTGAGTGTTGGATTTTGTTGGTTTGTTGCTCAGGTTCTCGATATTGATCTATCATGGCGTATGCACAAGGTATCGGATGGCCAGCGGAGACGAGTTCAGATATGTATGGGCCTCCTTCGGCCATTCAAGGTTCTCCTCACATCTTCTTTTGATGATATTGCAACTTGCAAGTGCTAATGACATTTTGTATATGCTACTTATGTGTGCTTTTTCTGCATCCTAAGGTTCTTCTTCTTGATGAGATAACTGTTGATCTTGACGTGTTGGCAAGGGCTAACCTCCTGAAGTTTCTAAAGAAGGAATGCAAAGAGAGAGGAGCAACGATCATATATGCCACTCATATTTTTGATGGGCTGGAGGATTGGCCATCACATATTGTATGTTTGGCAAGTCGTTTGTATTTCGTTCATGACTATGATTTCTTCCATTTCATTAGCTAATTGTGGTAAAACACAGGTGTACGTTGCCCATGGTAAGTTGCAATTGGCGTTGCCCATGGAGAAGGTTAAGGAAATGAGCAATTTGTCACTGATGGTTAGTCTTTGTTAATCCTCATTATATGAATCATTGATCAAATGGTTTTGTGTATTCAGATTTAAGACCGTTGATGTATCTGGTGCTCATTGTTTTTCCACTAGTCTTTTCTTTTTGGAGACTTCATCAGACAAGAATGATAACCTGAAGGAGAAGAAAACAAAGTAAAATATATAATGCAATCAGACCGGCAGCGTACGCACTAGACAATTGACATCAACCATACTTATCATCTACATGTAAAAAAGGGATATCTCCACTTTCAAACTTCAATTTTAATTTTATAGATGCCAGGTTATCTTTATCTGCTAGCTCCTCTACCTCCATGCATCCTTGCTCCCCACCTCCAGAAAAATGAATCCCAAAAACATCAAACGCGTGAATCTCTTATGACAGTACATTCCCGAGGTCGTTCAGAAGAACTTGTACAATCTGACTACTATGCATGGAAATCTGTGGCATGTTACTTTTTATGGACGTCATCTTAAAGAACATGAAAGATATCATCTTCGCCTCCTAGTGATTCTTCAGTTTCAAATATTTGTCAAAGATGCCCAACTTCATAGTGTTTCAAAATCATTTTCTTTGGTTTTCTTCTGTGATTGTGGACCTAGTTATATACTGCCTTTCACAATCATTTTGTTTGATCCACCTTGTGCTTTGGACGTCCTTCCAACTTTAAGAAAATTTGGACCATAATCTTTGACGTCCCCGTGATCTTTTTTTTTTTTCCTTTTCTCTGACAAGAGATTTCTCTGGTGGATTTTAGAGAACTGTAGAGAGTTGGCTGAGGAAAGAGCGAGATGAAGATAGGAAGAGAAGAAAGGAAAGGAAGGAGAGTGGCCTTCCAGAATTTGACAGTTTACTTGAGGGGAGTCGGGTGGTGGGTGATCCTGCACGTGCTGCTGTCCGAATAATGAACAATGGTTGGGCAGGTGGAAGACTACACTCTACCTTAGCGGGAGAAGAGAATTTCTTCTTCAGCTCGAACAGTGTCTTGAGGCAGTAAGGTGCTCCCATCTTTGACAGTTGTGGGATGGTGGCATTTATTTTTCCCTTTGTGATTGACAAGAATGATGATTTCTGTTGCCAAACACATCAGAGATAAGGCAGATGTCTGGCATTTCATATGAGAGTAGCCTACTGCTACCAGTGAATCCTTGATTGGTGAAACGGGGTAAATTCATTGCCCCCCATTATATTTGTAATATCTTGTGTTACTCTACATAAATCCATTTTGCCTGATGGTTGTTGTCAATTAAAAGGAACGTTATGTAGAGTTCCAGTTTCTTAGTTGTTTCCTCCTGAGACTGTTAGTCATGGATATCTATTCTTTTTGTGGTTGGGGCAATCTGTCGCCAATTTGTATACTCTTTTCTACAAATTTTCATACACAATGTTGGGTTGTTTTAGGCAGCACTTTTCTCTCAATCTAAGTACCGTGCAGCAACTGGTAATTGCAGGAACATAAAAATCCCTCTCTTAATTGGTACTGTCTCTTGTGATTTTTCTGCAATGCTGCAGTTGCCTGGAAGACAAAAAATGCCAAGAGTTATTCGGTTAGTTCTCATGCAAAGAGGGTGAAAGAAGTGCACAGAGAAGATTGAGGATTAGGTTGAAGATTATGCCTTTCATTTACTTCTTCTTCTTTTTTGGTCAAAGTAATACTGCCTTTCATTACTAAGTAGGAATTTTTACAATAAAAAAGTCCAAAGTACAGAAAGGGGGGTCACGGAGTACAACCCATCAAGTACAACACGATAGAAGAGTAGACCCATACCGCTCCTCAACACACCCCATCCCGTGTAGTACAGAGCACAGTTGCCAAGAAACGAGATTGACAAAGTGTCACTGTAGAACAAGACGAGCAGTATTCGTCAAAGCCTATCACCAAGCACGCATGGCGAGATCGGTGGAAACAACAAACTAGAGTAGCCGATGCCGGATAGGTAACTCACAGAGAGGTCCGACTCAAAGTAGCCATTAGACTTTTCTTGGCAACGCCATAGCAATGCAGGGTGGGCAGCATCCCGGTTAAGGTAAGAATGCCTTGGAAGCACTGGCTTCATATTGCCTGAAACAGCTACAAAATATACGAGCAGCAAGAGCAAGATGGGCCGGAGATATATGCCGGTAACGACATGTGGGATCAGCACGGGAATATAAGCACATCTAAAAAACTTCAAGACCCCAAGTAGGGATCCACACCAACCTAGTGCGACCACAGCGGAAGTTTTGAGTCGCCAGAGGGAGTTGAGGCTAGTGGATTGGCTGGAAGGGAGAAAGAACACAAGCAGCGAACAAAAGTGGCAGCACACAAGCATAAAAGCTGGAGGACTGATAAATCTCTTATTTGCCGAAGAAAACCCACAAAATGGGTAACAAAATCAGTAAGCGAAGCTTACCAAACACAAAACCAAATGGGGAGAGTGGGGCAATAGAGGAAATCGGGTGGGGAAGGGAGGTAGTTATGACGAGATGTATAAGGGATCAAACTGCAACAGAGGAGATGATCGGCACTACGAGTAGAAGGATAGAAGGAGGACGGAAGAAGGGAAAACTAGAAGATGAGGGAGAAGAGAAAGGACGCACCTGATCAGGGGAGTGGGTGAGAGGGAGACCCCGAGGGGGTCTCCCACCACCCGAACTTCTGCCTCCGAGGTGGCTTGAAAGCTGCCAATGAGTGGCGAGGAAACCGCCGGAGACCGGCGAGTATTCCACGGGGAGAGGGGATACTGCCAATGAGAGTCGTGATGGATGATGTCAAACCAAAAACCTCTGTTCTCATGTTACAGGATTTGATACTCAAATTTCTTAATTCACTCCAGATTGGTCGAGTAAGGCTTTTTAATGAACCTTAACTCTTAAAAGGCAAAATGTCTTAAAACTAGAGGTCATTTGCCAATGTGCAGCACTATATGGTTGCAAAACAAATATAGTTACGGATTATCGAATACTTTTCTGCTATTGTAATTTGTAGTTAGGGAAATAGATAGTATGAAAATTTAAACTGTTTAGGATGAATAACCTTTCCCTTAGATTTTTAGTTGTTGGCATAGTATCTATCTTCGCTTTAACAAGGTTGACGTCAAGCATGGCAGTCCATCATAAAACTTTCCATATGTTTAGATCTTCATTAGTTCCAGCTGAACCTAATTGATGGTGTGGTTGTGTAAAGGATGGTGACAAATTGTCAATTTGACAATACTGATGTTCACACAAATTGCAAAAATAGGATGTTTGGCTGTATTACAATATTTTATACAGTTTTATTTTAAAAAATTATATTAAAATAAAAAATACAATGACTTTTAAATTATAAATTGTATAACATTATCATGTTTGGTAAGAACATGATAAATTTTAAAGAAATACTATAGACTTTGTTGGAGAATGTTGAGGCCAATGCCTACGACCTAACCACCAACTTCGGGGAGCCGCTTGGCCCTCCACCACGATACCATCAGGTTCGCGTGGCTTTCCACCATGGTTATCTCAATGTTGGCCACCACATACTAGTTCTCCATGGCTAATCTATAGTTGGTGCCGCTAGTGATGGGTAGTAGAGGAGACAATGGTGAAGCCTTGATGCAAGTTTGCATGTATGTTGACAGGGGAATTTTGTCAAGCAGGTGTTGGGCACCTGTAAATCCCCATGAGAATCAAAAGCTTTATGTAATTGCCTTCATCAATGGTGGGTAGGGCCCGAGCACACCACCACGCATCTCCTTATTGCACTGCCAAGGCACCATCATTGTCTTCTTCTTGTTGTTGTTTGCCTCTTCCATCTTCTCCTTTCCTTGCCCTTCTTTGTTCCCCTTCCCACTTGCTCACCAGTAGATCTGAGGTAGCAACAACAGTCGAGTGACGGGCAGAGGCGTCTCTGAGGCAATAACAAGGGCAAGCTAATGGGTGCAGGTGACTTGGTGGCGGCGAGCGTGGAACAACTGGAGGACTAGCAAATCGGAGGAGAGCCGTGGCGACGGCGAGGGCGGACTTGCAACAAATCGGAGGCGAGCGAGGAGGACGGCTAGGGCCGACCTATGCCGACAGATCGGCACCAGATCAAAGGCGAGCTGTGGCGATGGCGAGGGCAGATCAGAGGCAAGCTGGGGGACGGCGAGGGGAGACCATTAGCAGCAGATTGGAGGCGGGTGTGAGTAGGTTAGGGGCGAGCAACGGCTGGCAGTGAGGGAATGAGTGGGGCAAATCTTAGACGAATCGGGGTGGAGGGGGTTAGGTTTTGGTTTCGTGGGTATCGTGACAAAGTGTACCTCTTTTTATTTTTATCTTGTTTTTGTAAGTGAGAGTGTTATCAAAACATATCTTGACAATGTCACTGAACACCTCTTTTAATGTAATTTCATTACAAATTTATATATTTATAAAAAAAAGTTACTTTATAACACAAGCAAACACCCTATAAAGTGCATCAGCCAAGGGAGATCTTCTGGGCCTCTTTCTCTGGGTAACTGCATGCCCTGGGAAACAAAAATGGGGGTAAATAGGTTGTTTACCATGAAAAGAGGAGAAGTTACTAAATGCATTGCATCTCCATGTGTTTGGGGGCATAATGACCCACAAAAGAAGGTCTAAACAGTCTCAAAATTAAGATTTTACAAATGAGGATAAAAATATGATTATTAAAAAATGTCGACTCATATATAATAATGAAGCTTTCGAGCTCAATCTCGATACATTGTGGCTAATGTAATATTTCACTTCAGCATTTCTTTGCAAATAGTTGAATGCACAAATATTGATGTACTCATGTTTTGATAATGAGTAAGAGAAAGGTCATTTTATCCTAGACATTTTGGAGATAAAGGCCTATTGTACTATTGAAACTCCTTTTGTTTTTGGTAAAGATACACACAAACACATGCACCCTACAGACACGCGCGCGTGCGCGTGCACACACACACACACAGAGAGAGAGAGAGAGAGAATGCCATGTTCGCTTCTGAAAGTAAAACAACTTAATAACCGGACAAAGCATGTTCCTATCTTTATAGGTTAGGCATCTGAATCTTAAATGCCACATTTTTTTATTATTTTGTGGTAGCACCAAATTTAGCATCTAAATTATCGTACTTACTTGATAAGATGACAAACTTCTTCCTATCAAATTTGGAGTAAAAAAAACCATTAATCAGTTCTCCTTCTAAGAAGGAGAGAAGAATGCAGTCACTCATCAAAGCTTCATGGGCTGGAGCTTGGCGACTCCTAAATTCAAGAGAACCAACATGATGATTGATTGGAGTTGAATTTGACAAAACTTATAGGTTGGAGAGGGTTGAGGTCGATTTTGGTTGGTTCAAATTGTGTTGGAGTATTCAACAAGCGACCCAATCTGAACTGACACTAGTTCATAGAAAAGATAATTTAAATTATTAGAATATACCATGGTTAGTTTCATATCTTTGAATGCATTACAATAGACTTACTAGGGTACCATGCTTAGTTTTATATCTTTGAATGAGTTGCTACAGACTTGTTAAGATACTCTCAACTCTCAAGTAATCACATAATTAAATACGAATCTTTGTTTTTAGTTATTTTATTAACAAAGATGAATACTTTCCTTTCATGTTTCTGAATGCATAATTTTGTTTTTCTTTTGGGAAAGGATGCTTGAGAACATGAGCTATTAAAATTACAACTTGATTCAACTTGGCCTTGTCTAGTCGAACTGAATGAAAATCTGATGTACAAATTAATTTGAGTTACAACAACTAAGAGACGGGTCTCCTAAGTCGGCCCAACAACTACCAATAACTTAGGCGAGATTTATCCAGCATGCGGCCCACTTGGCTCAAGGCCACAGGGCACTCGACCATTAACTCTTTTTTGTTAGGCATCATGTAAAGAAGGGAAAAAGGTATCCAGGAAATAGTCCCACATCTACTTAACTTATACCCATTGCTCTCATTTACTTAACTTACAGCCATTGCCACATGCCGGCACTAACTTGAGCGTCGGATAGGTTTACTCCGGGACCACATTTGGGTTCCCAACTGACTTCACGTGCTATGAGCGCAGCTGATTTAGGGCCCACTCATCTAGATTCACTTATTCTCCTACACAGTCCGACGCACCACTTCATAGACCGCTTCATGAGTGCACTTGCATGCATCAAATATCATTGAATGAACTATGCTAGAGTTGCAAAAGGCCTTATCAGGACTCAAACTGAGTCAAATTAAGGATGACCATAACTTGCCTGATTCCCACACCAAACACCAGATAAAAGCGCTGAGATGAGAGGAGATCTTTTTGCAATTCACTCTTTAAATTAAAATGCTTCTCTATTCACAAGAGACAGAAAATGAATTTAATTCTAGTAATTGACTTATTTATTTCTTACATTTTTTTACTAATGAAATGGCTCATTTAGTTCCATTTGGTAACGATTTTAAGATTCTAAATTTTAGAGGACTTCAGATCATGAGAAGAGTCATATTGTCATATTTTGAATTCAAATTTTAAGAGAAGTTATTTATTTTTAAATTTTTATTAAAAAAAACATGAGAACCCAAATTGAAAAACATATCAAAAGACAATATTATCCTCATATTACCTTTTTTTAAGAACTTTAAAAAGATAAAAAAGGAAAAGAAAGAGCTTCTTATCTCCTTTTCAAAAGAAACGTTAAGAATCGAAAAGAAATCTTTTTACAGTGTAAAATAACAACTAAACTTTTAGAAGATCCATATACTTTTTTTGTTAAATTTTTTTTTTACGCTTGGTTAAATTTTTATCAAATCTAAAGGCTTCGAATATGAGAGAATTATTGGCAAACGGAGATACTCTTGTCTGAAAGTCTGAGCTCCTTCTGGTGGACCCCGAAGAATCTTATCCCGCCGCTCCACTCCCTCAACTCAATGGTGCGGGTCCACGGGCGACCCGGCGCGGAGGAGAAGCGGTCCACAACACTCCAGCAGAATTCCCATCCCGGCTCACGCTTTCCTAAACCGGACCCCTTCCTCGACCGCCCATCACGCACGTCCCCTCCTCAATCAACGGTCATGATCCAGCAGACAAGTCCGCCTGCATAGATCCCAAAGAAGCGGATTCCCTCCCCCCTCACACGCACGCGCGCGAACACACGCGCGCAATTAAAACCTACACCCCCTCGAGCGGAAACCCTTGCCGCGTTCCCCCCTCGTTTGCCCTCGTCCTGGCTTCCCACCCGTGGCGGCGCCACCACCTCCTGCTCCGCAGAACCCTCGCCTACCCACCGGCGACGCCGTGGTTACACGCTAAGTACGCCCGCGAGGCCCCTCTTCTCCGGTCAGGTTTTGCCTGTTTCGATCTACT
Source organism: Zantedeschia hybrid cultivar (assembly GCA_030544215.1). Classification (NCBI taxonomy): domain Eukaryota; kingdom Viridiplantae; phylum Streptophyta; class Magnoliopsida; order Alismatales; family Araceae; genus Zantedeschia; species Zantedeschia hybrid cultivar. The sequence goes on along the minus strand of JARZZO010000005.1, from coordinate 79,130,897 downwards.
TAGATCCCTAATTTTCTTCTTCCTTGCAGCTCCCGCGGATTCCGCTTCCAGGCGGCGGCGGTCATGGCGCCCGATACCAAGGAGGCGCCGGGATCGGAGGGCGGCGGGAGGAGCTTCGCTCGGAGGGACCTGCTCCTCGGCATCGAGCGCCGGGTGCAGCGGCGGTGGGAGGAGGCCGAGGTCTTCCGCGCCGACTCCCGCCCCGGCGGCGCTCCCCCGGCGCCCGACGAGCGCTTCTTCGGCAACTTCCCGTACCCCTACATGAACGGCTCCCTCCACCTCGGCCACGCCTTCTCCCTCTCCAAGCTCGAGTTCGCCGCCGCCTTCCACCGTCTCTGCGGCCGCAACGTCCTGCTGCCCTTCGCCTTCCACTGCACCGGAATGCCCATCAAGGCCACCGCCGACAAGCTGGCCCGCGAGATCCGGCAATTCGGCAACCCGCCGGTGTTCCCGTCGCCGAAGGACGAGGAGCCCAATGGGGCAGCCGCGGGAGAGGGCAATGATGAGGAAAAGCAGCCTGGAAATGGCGCCGGCGCCGATGGGCAAACTGCGCCAGACAAGTTCAAGAGCAAGCGGTCGAAGGCGGCCGCCAAGTCCGGCGGGGACAAGTACCAGTGGGAGATCATGAGGAGTTTTGGTCTGTCGGACGCCGAGATCGCCCAGTTCCAGGACCCCTACCACTGGCTGACCCATTTCCCCCCTCTGGCGAGGGAGGACCTCAAGGCGTTCGGCCTCGGGTGTGACTGGCGGCGCTCGTTCATCACTACCGACATGAACCCACATTACGACTCCTTTGTGAGGTGGCAGATGAGGAAGCTGAAGGAACTCGGGAAGATTGTGAAGGACATGAGGTATACAATCTATTCCCCGTTGGACGGCCAGCCGTGCGCAGATCATGATAGGGCGTCTGGTGAGGGCGTCCAGCCCCAGGATTATGTCCTGATTAAGATGGAGGTGCTGCCGCCTTTCACGCCGAAGATGAAGGATTTGGAGGGCAAGAGGGTGTTCCTGGCTGCTGCAACATTGAGGCCTGAGACCATGTATGGGCAGACAAACTGTTGGGTGCTACCAGATGGCAAGTATGGAGCTTTTGAGATCAATGAGACCGAAGTTTTCATCCTTACAGAGAGGGCCGCACTTAATCTTGCATACCAGAAGCTGTCCCGGGTGCCGGAGAAGCCCACTTGCCTTGCGGAATTTAGTGGGCATGACTTGATTGGCTTGCCCCTGAGCTCCCCTTTGTCTTTCAATAAGGTTATCTACTCACTTCCAATGCTTACCATCTTAACAGATAAAGGTACTGGGATTGTGACTAGTGTGCCAAGTGATTCGCCTGATGACTACATGGCATTGCATGATCTGAAAGCCAAACCCGCCCTTAGGTTGAAGTATGGGGTGAAAGATGAATGGGTTTTGCCATTTGAGGTGATACCCATCATCAATATACCAGAATTTGGTGACAAAGCTGCTGAAAAAGTGTGCATTGATCTTAAGATTAGGAGTCAAAATGACAAAGATAAGCTTGCAGAGGCCAAAAGGCTCACATATCTCAAGGGATTCAATGAGGGAACCATGCTGATAGGGGAATTCAAGGGGAGAAAGGTTCAAGAAGCAAAGCCGTTGATAAGGAGTGCACTGCTAGAAATGGGACAGGCTGTGATGTACAGTGAGCCGGAGAAGAGGGTGATGTCGAGATCAGGTGATGAATGTGTCGTGGCTCTCACAGATCAATGGTACATAACGTATGGTGAGGAAGAGTGGAAGAAAAAGGCTGAGGAGTGTCTGTCCAAGATGAATCTATATTGTGAGGAAACACGTCACGGATTTGAACATACTTTGAGCTGGCTGAACCAGTGGGCATGCTCACGTTCATTTGGACTTGGCACCCGCATTCCATGGGATGAACAGTTCCTTGTCGAATCACTTTCTGACTCCACACTTTACATGGCCTTTTACACTGTTGCTCATATTCTGCAGAATGGAGACATGTATGGGTCTGATTCTTCTTCAATCAAACCTGAGCAGATGACAGATGAGGTTTGGGACTTTGTTTTTAGGGGGGGGCCATATCCTAAATCAGATATCCCTCCATCTCTCCTTAACTTGATGAAGCAGGAGTTCAACTATTGGTATCCCTTTGATCTGCGTGTGTCAGGTAAAGATCTTATTCAGAATCATCTCACATTCTGTATCTACAACCACACTGCACTTCTTCCTGAACATCAATGGCCCCGTGGGTTCCGATGCAATGGGCACCTCATGCTTAATTCTGAGAAGATGTCAAAGTCAACTGGAAATTTCAAGACACTTCAGCAGGCCATAGAAGAGTTCTCTGCAGATGCTACAAGATTTTCCCTTGCTGATGCTGGAGATGGAATGGATGACGCAAATTTTGTAACTGACACTGCCAATGCTGCAATTCTACGGTTGACCAAGGAGCTTACATGGATGGAAGAAGTGTTAACCTCAGAAAATTTGAGAATGGGTCCTCCATCTAATTATGCAGATCGTGTCTTTGCCAACGAAATTAACATTGCAGTTAGGTTGGCTAAACAGCACTATGGTGATCTCATGTTCAGGGAAGCACTGAAGGCAGGCTTTTATGATCTGCAGGCTGCAAGAGACGAGTATAGGGTGTCTTGTTATGCAGGTGACATGAATTGTGAGTTATTATGGCGTTTTATGGATGTCCAGACAAGATTGCTTGCTCCAATATGCCCTCATTATGCAGAACATGTATGGAAAGAGATACTGCATAAGGATGGATTTGTTGTGACTGCAGGTTGGCCTGTAGCAGATGCTCCAGATCTCACTCTCAAACGTGCTAACAAGTACTTGCAAGATACCATAGTCTTGATGAGGAAGCTGAAAGAGAAGCAAGAATTTGGTTCAAGGAAACCTAAAAAGGGGGTTGCAACTTCCCCAGCAGTGGAAAAGAAGCTGACGGTTGGTCTAGTCTACATAAATGAGCAGTACGATGGTTGGAAGGAAGGTTGTTTGAGGATACTTCAAAGCAAGTATGATCAGGACCGTGGCTGTTTTGCACCTGATCATGAAATCCTCGAGGCACTAAAGGGTCTTGAACTTGAGAACAAAACATTTAAGCAGCTACAGAAAGAATGTATGCCTTTCTTGAAGTTTAAGAAGGATGAAGTAAACTCAGTTGGCCCTCAGGCCTTGGATTTGAAGCTGCCATTCGGTGAAATGGATGTTCTTGATGAAAATGCAGACTTGATAAAGAGGCAACTTCAGCTGGAGAATCTAGAAATCTTGTCGTTTAAAGATGATGTTGCTCTTCAGAAAGCAGGACCTTACATAGAGATACTCAACCAGAATCGTCCCTCACCAGGCAACCCCGTTTCTATCTTCTTGGCTAGCTCTGAATACCCTATTATTCAGCGTAATGGCAACTAAAAGATAGATGGCTATGGAAGACATTTTGTGGGTCATTTTTGTATTTCAATCTTCTGATCTTCTCTATTTCATGATTGTTGTTACCTTTTAAGAATGCTACTTTTAAAGTTTGTAACTTTTGAGAACACAAATATACATTTCCCATCTGTTGCATATGATGTTATTTTTTACGAGTCTAATGTCTGTGAGCCATAGTTGTCAAGGCGCCCGCCTAGGCATCACCTAGGCGGAAAGGCGCTTTTTTCATCGATCCTTGAAAAGGCGGGCCAAGGCGCCGTCTAGGTGGATCCGAGGCATGCCAGATCCTTAAATTTTTTAAAATTGACCTTTGTGTGTGTGTGTGTCTCTCTCTCTCTCTCTCTGTATAGTTCTCATAAACTACATATATATAGTTTATTGACATTAACATGAAAACTATATATATATATATAATAGTTTTCATGTTAATGTCAGTATTATTCTCTCTCTCTCTCTCAAAATTTTTCATGCTAATGTTTGTCTCATATTAAGTAGGATGTTAGTGTTAGGGCTCTTTTCTTGTCATATTAAGCAGCTTATTAATGCTATTTCTTTGTAATGTTAGTGTCATGTCAATGTCATAATAGTGTTATTTTCTTACACATTTTATTTTAATGTTGATATTGCTCTCTCTAATTTCTTGTTAATGTCAAGATTACTTAGTGTGTGTATAATTTTCATGTTAACATCAATGTTAGTCTCATATTATGTAGGTTGTTAGTGTTATTTTCATGTTATATCAAGGAGATTATTAGTGCTATTTTCTTGTAATATTTGTGTCAATATTAATGTCATAGATAGTGTTGTTTTCTTACAATTTTCATCTTAATGTCAATACTGGTGTCATATTAAGCATGCTATTAGGAAGTGTACACCTAGGTGATGCCTAGGCGGGCACCTAATTGCTTAGGCGCTTGGGGAGCCCAAGAACGTCTTGGGTCGCCTTACCACCTTGACAATTATAGTGTGAGCAACAGTATATGCAAAAGAGCTCTTGTTCTGTAATTCCTTTATGTTTTGTCCCTACATTATAAACTTCCTTGGATATCTTCCTTTTTTAAGAAACTTTTCTCTGTCTCTATAATCTCACATCTCACTCTTCGGTCTCTATGATTTCATGTCTCACTTTTCATTAACCTAATCTGACCAAACAAACTGGTGCAGGATGGTTTGGGGAAAAGACAATTGAATCGGTGACTAGAATCAGAGGTTAAGGAGGAGGAGTGAGATTCTTAGCACTTGCTGGACATTCTGGATGCACACAAATGTGAAAAGATACTAGAACTTGAAAGAGTAGAATTGTAGAAGAAAAGAACTCGGTAGGTGTTAATGGTATCTTCACAGTGATTCCAGCCTAGAAACTTTTGGAATCAGCATTATGGTTTTAAGAGAACATGAGGCAGCTTCCAATATCTTGCGTGTGATTATGTGATAGCGGTATGTAAATAGTTCATACTTCTAAACAGATTTCAAGACCTTTCCAAACAAGCCCTTTTGAAGACATGTTCTCATGAAATTTTCTTTCATTCTCTCCACAAGCATCATCAAGAATTGGCATCAACCGAGTTCAATGGAGGCAACGATCCTCCTTTGTGATGTTCCTTTGTCATTCTCCTCCACATGGCATTACCCTTGTCACCTGCCATCTATGATTCATCTATGCATGCATGATTTTACTGATGCATAGTTGTCAAGGCGGTAAGGCGACCAAGGCGTGCTCAGGGTTCTGGACCGCCTAAGCGCTTAGGCGCCCGCCTAGGTGTCGCCTAGGCGTCAACTTCATAATATAATATTTTAATTTAGGATATATATATACATATATATATAATATATATATGTACACACATATTACATACATACATTTAGATACATATATATATATATATATATATATATATATATACACACATTTAGATTTACACACATATTACATACATACATTTAGATACATACATATATATACACAAATATATCTAAATGTATGTATATATATATATATATATATACACATTTTACATACATGATACATATATTTAGATGTATACATATACATATATATGCATGTTTGTATATATAAATCTAAATATATGTATTAGTATGTATTTATATAATTATATGTGTATATATATACATATATGTATATATAAAAAAAAAGAGGGGCAAGAACCCCAGATTTTAAAAATCTGGGCGCCTAGGCAGGCGCCTTGGGCGCCTTGGGCGCCTTTTCACATGTTGGAAAGGCGCCCCAGCGCCTTGGTGCTTGTGAAAGCGCCTTGGCGCCTAGGCGACGCCTAGGTGGGCGCCTTGACAACAGAGTACTGATGTGAGTCTATTTTAATTTGAAAGCCTCCCCAGGGGTTCTGAAGGAATGTTGACTTGCTGGAGGAGTGAGGATAATCTTAATTTCTTGATTACGAGCATTCATATGTAGGATGAAGAATCATTATACTCCTATGCTGATGAGGAATTCAGGATGTCCTTGTTTATTGAGCTTGGTAGTAGCACATCAACATGAACATAATTTCTGAGATTGTTGTCAGTCTGCCTGATGTAGGAGTGAGCTTTTGCAGGGAGCTTTTGCAGCCACCTTGGATTCTATTTGTCAAGCTTTGTTCTTGTAGCTGTCAAACCTGAGCTTTACAGCTTATGACATAACAAAAAGGTCAGTTTCTGCTCCCTCTCAATATTCCCTTATATGGACATCACCAAGCCTACTGATTTTATTTAGTTTGCTTTCATTATTGAATTCATTAATTGTACAAAACGATGTTATCGTGACACCAAATTGCACCCTCTCTGATGCTGAGATGATTAGAGAAATAGTCTGCTATAGTTTAGTGCTCAAATGACTTGCTAACCCCTCTCTATCATTCCATGTTTGTTACAAGGCTTTATTCTTTTTCATTCAGCTTGAATCAGGCTGAAGGAAGAGCTATTTTGCTGACTTCATTGTATTTCATCCTTTTGTTTTTTTCGGGGGTGGGGGTGGGAGGGGGGGGGGCACAAACCCACACTTTGTCAACAGGTGGATGGCCTTTCACCCTCTCCTAGTTGCAAATGCAGCTATTCCACAAGGTACCACTGGCTGCACGAGGGCAGGTTTTGTAAAGCCCTTCAGGCTGCATGGTACCTCTGGTAGTGGCATGCAACAACCTAATTCTGCCTTTAAAGACATGCAGTGGGAATCTGCAGGCAGACTCAGATCATATGACCTGGTGTGTGCACCCAAGTTCAGGGACCAACTGAGCCACCTGGCTGGGTCTTCAAACTTTGTGGCTTATATTTTTGTCAGGGCACTTGAGGATCATCATTGTTCAGATTTTTGATTGTTTGGTGTTTACACAGAAGTTGTGATGAGGTTTTCTACCTGTACCTTGTGATGTTTTCTTTGCCCTTTTACCCCTGTGAAAACTATTTTCCTCATTTTATATACTGAATCATTTGAAAGTGTGGGGTGAACAGTTCGTGAAGAGGGTTATCAATTGATTTCAGACGTGTTTTGGGGTTGAAGTTTAAAGAATTAGATATTAGAGTCGAACGATAAACAATTAGATATTTGGGTTGAACAAGGAGCTTCAGATAGGCGAAATAAATGGAATATTGGAAACCGGGCTGAGGAGCAAGGGTTTTGATAGGTATATGAGTACATTTTCCATTTGGTGGATAATTCCAAGGAGAGATTGCTGAAACTGAACAGTTAATGGTCACTGTGATTCAAAGGAGGTCGGGAAATTTTGATACTGGTTTTTTACTAACATTACCAGCTCTCTAAGAATAACTAGAATAACTGAAGACATCCAGTAGAGGAAGAAGTCCTCTGTAGTTATTTTGATAAGGAGACAAATTCATTGATGCCATCATTTGGCAGAAGATGTAACAAAGGCATCTATATTCAGGATGGTGGTAATTATCCTGGACTAAATAGGCACTCATTAAGGTTTTGCCATGACTTTTGAAAAGTTAGGGATTATACAGCTGTGAGTTTAAACTTTCGACTCAACATACTTGGTTCTGATTATGATGGAGAGCTGGCTAGTGCTGGATTCAGGTCCACAAGCTTATCGAAAAGCTGCTATGAAATCTTTATATAAGTGATGTAAGTGGGCGATGGAATAGCTAATTGATAAAATTCAACCAACACTCATCATCATCACCTCAAAGGCTTCCCCCATCCAGTTGGCTCAGGTCCTGGAAAACCCCAGGGAACTGGATTCCATTTTCCAGCCGAAAAGTCAACAACCCACAGAAAGTATTCACTTTAGTCTGCAGTTTCATGGCTTCTCAAAAGTTTCAACATTACCAAAAATTAAGGAGTCAAGGATATCATGTTGGTGAAGGTTGCTTTTGGCAATGGAAATGATGAGATCAGCTGGAGTTGTATTTCATCTAATGGGGTTTTCAAGCTACAATCATGAGTAGGACTGTAAACCAGGGTTGGTATACCTGGACTCGATCCAACCACATCCCATTTTTTCGGATGTGGGCCCTCTCACGTGCCCGGGTGTCAAGGGCGAGGATCCACTGGTATGCCACATTTGTGGAAGCAGACCTCCGTCAAATATCCATGTGGGGCTTCGCAGCAAGCACGGCGGCCATGGCGGGGAGGAGCTGCTGGTGAATGTGCTGAGTTTCTTCCGGTGGCCCGTATCTTGGAAGCCTGGACATGATGAGATTTTCGGGGATCCTCTGCGCCAGCATCACCTACACCCATGCCTGCCACGACACCGGCCACGACACCTGCCTCACCACCGTGTAGGTCCTCAACATCACCGCCATCGTCCCCAACCACCCTCCACCGCCTCATCCAGGTCTGATTCACCCAACTCCCCCTCCACCCCTACTCCCAATTACTCTGACGCCCTTCTCCGCACCGTCCCCTCCTCCCTCGACCCCCTTCCCTTCCTGCGCATGCTTGCTGATGCCGCACATGACACCGCCCGGATCCACGAGTTTACGGGGAGCGCTGCAACCCTCCTCGCCCTCCGCAACATTCTCATCAGGAAACTGGAGGCCGAGGATGATCCGCCACCTACCACCACATCTTGTCCTCCATCGTCGTCGTCCTCCATCTGGGGATCTTGGAGTCAAGGATCCCTGCCTCAGTTGGTGGAAGCCATGGCCTTCGTTGGCAGCGTCGAGCCATGCTCTAGATCTCAAAGGCACTTGAGGAGATGTAGATCGGAGCTGGGCACCGCCTGGTGGCCAACGATGAGGGGGAGATGCCAACAGACCCACAGGCTGTCAACGGTGTTGTTGCACCTCTCATCCCACCATTGCCGCCGTGTCCTCGCCCTTATCGGAGAATGCACATCCCACCACCCTTGCCGGAGATGGCTCACCCCACTGCCCAGATCTGCTTGAGCTTTTGCTCGGTAGGTGCGTCATGCAACCCACTGTCTCAGAGCCTCAGAGTGCAAATCCAGATCTGACGTTAAAATAGGGATTTTTTTCGAATCCGGATGTTGGATCAATGGTTAAGTTGTCTCATTTGTGACATGGAGGTCACAGGTTCGAACTAAGGAAACAACCTCTCTGCTTAACAGGGGTAAGGCTGCGTATATCGTCCCTTCTCCAGACCCCACAAATGGTGGGAGCCTCGTGCACTGGGTACGCCTGCCCGGATGCTGGTTCAACAATACGGGTCCCGATCTCATTAGGATCCAGGTCAGATCTTACCGGGTGGGTTCGACCATTTTGCACCCCTAATTATGAGATGGATTTAAGAATGCATTATTACTGCTGGCTTCTCAATTCTATTCAAGCCATAAGGATATTTTAATAGCCTAATTGTCTTCTTTAGGTAGATTCAATATTCACACTGCCGTTTCCCTAGTCGTGCTAGTTCTGAAGTCAATTTGGACAAGAGTCTAACTCTGTGTTTATCTTGGAACAAATGGCACTCAGCTATCCCATCAAAATTTAGCCGGGATGCTACTTTTCGCATGGGTATTTCTAGTACAGTGATTCTCAAGTATTAATTCTTTTTGTAACAATGTATTTGTATTAATAAGCTAAGGAAACTGGTATCCATTGGCCGACACATGGCAAATGTGTGTGTGTGTGTGAGAGAGAGAGGGGGAGAGAGAGAGAGATTCCACCGTGTAGTCTTTTATGTGGGATGAGAGGAGAGAGACACCCACACAGTCTCTTAGGTGGGGTAGAAAGAGACTTAATACTATGTAGTGTGTGGGAGAGAGACTTGAAAGTAGGCCAACTCGGGGGTCGGACTCGGATCGGTCCGGTCCTGACCGAGTGGATCGGCCGATCCGATCCGATCCCGAACCGGTCCGGACCGAGCCGGACCGGTTTGGCCGATCCAATTTATAAAAAGGGGAAAAAATAGAAGAAAATAGGAAAAAAATAGAAAAACAAGTCCAAAAAATAAGAAAAAAATTCAAAAAATCAAGAAAAATTATATTTACCCAAAACTTATCTAGGACCTTGGATAAGCCCTTGAATTTTTATTAACTTTGAAAAAAACTTGAATACAATACATGGGGGGGACATAAAACCTTACCCCTAAGTATTACATGATAATAAAAAAAAAACACTCACACAAAGTGACAGAACAAGTAGACATACATTTATTCTAGCCTTACATTGTAGGTGCTATACAAATGTTGCACATAATCGGCCCAAGACATATAAGCTTGGTAACATTGTTCATATTCCTGTACAAATCGGTTATACTCATCTGTGAATGGGTAGATTATTGTCACCGGTATCCATCCCTGTGTCTTTGGCTCATGATAAGATCCTTCTGAGGTTGAGGATTGATAAGAGGAAATATCTGAAGTTGGAGGATAAGTGGGATAGAGTATGAGAGCTTAGAGAGAGAGAGAGAGAGAGAGAAGTTTTAGAGAGAGAGAGAAATGAGAATTTGTGTGAATGAGGGAGAGAAGGGTAGGAGGGGGTTTTATAGGGACTTGAAGGGGCTTAGAAGCCCCTCCCAACCGTTGGGAACCCATTTGAATGGGTTCCAACAGCTAGTTCAGAACTAGCCGTTGGGTGGCCGGGTCGGCCGGACCGGTCCGACCCGGGTTGGGGTCGGCCGACCCGACCGAGCCCAACCCGATCCCAGCGATCCCGGCTGGGATCGTTGGGTCGGGGCTCGGGGTCGGGTCGGACCGCTCCGATTCCGAGCGGACCGGGCGATCCGATCCGATCCGACCCGGTCCGACCCGGCCGACCGAGAGAGGGAGGTTGAGTTTTTCTAGTGTTGATATAAATGAGAAGGTTGAGGGCAGGAATTTAACAAAAAGAATTGCAGAGGGAGGGTGAGTTTTTCTAGTGTTGAAATAAATGAGAAGGTTGAGGGCAGGAATTTAACAAAAAGAATTGCATTCAGTGCTCAGGACAACCATATAAATTAGGTGATCCTATGACAGGAGTACTGTCTGAAAATTATTAAAGGTCTTGAATTTTCTAAAAGGCTGAAACTTTTATCAGCCAGCAAACAGTGGATTCTCTGAATATCAATTTATCTAAACTAGCTATTTATTAATTTTCTCTTCTCAGAAGTTCCATTTGCAGCGTAAAGGGGGAATCTCGTGGAAGCTTCCTTCAGGAATGAGAAGGCCAAAAAAGAAGGCATTTGTCAAAACCGAACAGTTTGCAAAAAAACAAGTAATGGTAATTAGGGGCAGGGGGCTAGAATATCCAATTTAGAGTCATAGGAAAAGAAATTGCAGAAATTTTCATGATTATTTCTCAAGTACAGAGGCAGGCCCACATTTCAGATGACCAAGTGATGGTAGAATATGCTGGAGGTGCACCACAAAAGGACACCTTTCAATTTTATCTTTTATTAGAGCATGAATTGGGTGGCCTTCTATTTAAGTTAGATCCAAATTAATCCTAGCCACAATGACGATTTTTCAACAGTAATTTTCTTTTAATTGATTACCTCTATTTCTGTATTAATGATTAATTGAAACTAGTGGCAGTAAAGGTAGACAGCTGGTGAAGCATGTTGTTGTAAGTGAATTTTGGGCTTTCTGGTAGAAATGGAATACATGGCTGTTTAGGGGCTTCTTAAATAATGCGTAAGGAATGCTTAACGAGACGAAGCCACTTTTGGCTTCTACTTAACATAGAAATTTACTCAATGGGTGCAGTAGTAGCTGGTTTTGGGCAATCACAAAGTCAGACCTTTCACAGCAATGCCATTTTTCCCCAATCTAGAAAGCTCCAGTTTGGAGTTTTATGGTTGGAAGCCAGAAAATCATATGAATGGCTTTCAAGGTCCAAGGTCTTCTCTAAATAACTGTGCGGAAACCTGTGGAGGCCCAAAAATGGTTTTAATTATAAGTTGTGTTAAGCATACTCCAAATCTAATATTTAACTTGTGTATGGGAAATACTCGCTGCATCACACTCAGTGCAGAAGCCTACTGCATCATGCATGGCAGCCATTGGATCGTTCCCGTCTCCCATGTGATCCCAGCTGTCGGAACACTGGGTGCATGTTCCTACGGCAGTCTAATTGGTGATCGGATGGTATGGAAGCTAAGCTACGGCAGTCTCTGAGCTAAACATTGTTTTAAAAAAAAACTTTTTTTTTGTCCGCTGCAATATGTCCGATCTATAGTGTTTCCGGTGGATTGCAACGCGGGGACCTTGCATCAAGTCACACTCATATAACAATCTCAATGGATTAAATTGTGAGTGGATTGATTCAACCATATAACCTGCTTCTGTAAACCTTTTCACCATCACCTCATCAGGATAGTTCAATGGTTTTGGGTTTTGGGAAATGCTTTTCTCTTGGCTTGGGTATGTCTATATTATACTTTCATGCTATTTCTTCGTTCACATGGGAGAGGAGGGAAAAGTAGTTTTCCAAGTTTCTGCTTTTCTCAGACCCCCTTGATGAAATGAATCAAAATTCAAGGCAACATCTTTATGATACGTAGTGGCATTGTAGACGTTGACCAGAGTGCAAACACCTGCCATAGTAGTATGATTCAGACTTGTTTTCATTGCATCCACACCTTCTAGTCCAATGCTTGTGTGTTATAATATCTTCTACAGCTCAGTCGTCCAACACTCCTGGCAGGCACCGGACCACAATCCAAGTGAACAAACTAAAGCCCGAAAAGTTTCTATTGAGCACTTATAATGCATTAGAGATTGGAAATTCTATTGTAATCAAATACATAATTTCAAAAGTTAATTCTAAAATTTATTGTGTAGTCTTATACATAAATAAAAACATTGACTGAAAGAAATGAAGAGTGGAAAATGCAAAAAATAGAAATAAAATAAAGTATAAAATCAAAACCAATTACAGTTTCGTCCAATACCCTTGCTAGGCACACCCCCCACCAAACAAAATTAATCATCTACTCCACTTTTTGTGCATCACTCAGGCCTATCCCATTTTATTGGTTCACATTTCTTAAAAAAAATAACTACCACTAGTTATCATTCTTATTAATCATTCTCATCTCAAGATGCTATGATATAAAAGAAAACCAATTGATTTTATATTATAATACGTTCAGCATCTTAAATTTATAGAGAACAACAGATGATGATTGTGTCAGTTCATCTTTAAAATATTACAGAAAAAACATGAGCGGATACTTTTCTTAACCAATAAAACGAGATGACACAGAATGGACTGGTGATTAATCACCGTGAAGCGGACAACCGGGCTGGGCTGGCCTACTACATGCCGGGATTTTATGAGCCCGGGCCCACAATGAAAGAGGCAGTCTAGTCCCGGACAGCCTATTCAAATCCCTACATCTGCCGTTTCGACAGTTATTGTTTCTCCGAATCGAACAAATCAACTGTGTTCACCAAATCAGGTTTACGTGTAACTTTTGTGATCCATAAACAAAGCACCTGTTAGAAATATAAATTAAATTCATACGGTGACAACATGCAACGCATTAAAAATGAGATACAGGCACTTAAAATGGTTACAAAAAGGTCTTGCACCTTCACCCCCGAAAATCGGACAATTCTAGATCCACACAGAGAAATAGTAAATTGATTCCTAGCTTGGCTGTGTGAAATAACTGACAAGAAGGGTGCTATAGTTACGAAGTGTGAAGGGAATAAATTGCCAAGTTATTATAGTTCCGTATAGAAACATAGGCCATGGTTTATAAAAGTTGCATTAAAAAGTGGGGCTTAACATAACGTAACTATCCCACCCTTTTCTTTTCTTCCCCCATATAATAACGAAATAAATCACCAAATAATACTCTTTTCACGCACGGATAACTAGTAGCAGCACATCTAGGCCTGTAGGACACAAGAAAAAAGTAAAAAAAAAAAAAAAAGAAAAGTTAGCTTGGTTTCCATCAGGATGAAAGGTCAAGAGGCCAAGCTTCTATCATCAGACCTTGCTAGCGATGTTGTTTGACAACCAGTCCAATCCCTCGTAAAGACCTTCCCCAGATGTGGCACACGTGCTCTGGATATACCTGGAGAGATGAGTAAATTTCACTCATGCTTTAACTCTTTGGAGTGCTGAGATTGAACAGATATACAAATACAAAAAACCCAAGATGGGAGGTAATCAGCAGGAATAATATTGCAAGTTTGGAACTCTTACCAGTGGCGTTGACGAAGGGAGTGCAGGCCAAGTTTGTCGGTGATCTCGGCAGGATTCATGGCATTAGGGAGATCTTGTTTGTTTGCGAATACAAGCAACACTGCGTCCCTCAGCTCATCCTGCCAACAGAAGTCAAGTAGCTTACCGAATGTGGACAGAGACTGCATGAATTCATCATGGTAGCATTGCACATTCCAAAACAAAAAAGGGGCAAAACAAAACTTTTCGAAATTCCAAATAAAATGCCAAGGATTGTCCATTAGTAAAAGCTAAATTAGACAGGAAATAAGGTAATATGATCCAGTAACTTGTTATAACTCCACCATCGCCGGTCCCAAGCCCGGATGAGAAAGGAGAAGGATGTGCTTTAGGTTGACAACCAGCACTTAATAAAATTTGTCACAACTCAATCATGAATCCTGAACCAATATTTTGGCTAGTGTTAAAACATTCTCCGGAGGCGACGTGTTACATCGGTTTCTGGATGTAATGAGAAGTGAGCAAGGGATTGCTAGCGTGTTCTCCGGAAGCGACGCGTTACATCGGCCCCCAAATGTAATGAGAAGTAAGCAAGAGGTTGCTAGGACGTTCCCCAGAAACGATACGCCACAATGGCGTTCGGTTGCAGTGACAAATAGGCAAGGGTTCTCGTGTATTATACAAACACGAGTAAAGAAGTTAGTCTATAGGAATAAGAATAAGAATAAAATTCGTTTAGCTACATAGAACATAGGAATGTTAACAAATACAAATTTAGTAGTAGTTAAACTTATGAGAGATAGGAGGGTCAACATAGCTTGTTTACAAGAAATTAAGTGAAAATATTCTAAAGCTAAAGAAATAGAAGATTTCAAACTTTAGTATGTTGGCAAAAGTAATAATAGAACAGTGTAGCCATTATCATAGATAAAGAGTTGAAAGATAAAGTTGTACAAGTTAGAAGGGAAGGGGATAGACTCATACTAGTTAAACTTGTAATAGGTGAAGAAGTTTTAAATATAATTAGTGCTTATACACCTCAAGTAAGATTAGAAAAGAGTATTAAGAAAGAATTCTAAGAGAATTTTGATAAGACAATCTAAAATATCCCTAATGGTGAAAGGACTTTAGTTAGAGGAGACTTAAATGGTCATGTAGAAAAGAATAATAGTGGCTACGAAAGAGTTCATGAAGGCTTTAATTTTGGTGATAGAAATGGCATGAGTGATGTCATTCTTAATTTCGCCATTGCATATGATCTAATAGCTGCAAATACTTATTTCAAAAAAAGATATGAACATTTAATAACTTATAAAAGCAACCCATAAAAGTCAAATTGACTATTTTCTTATTAAAAAAGTTGATCGATCATCATATAAAGATTGTAAAGTCATACTTGGAGAGAGTCTAGCCCCTCAACATAAGATGTTAGTGATGGATATTTATATTCAAAAGTGAAAGAGAGAGGATGTAGTGAATATGTTGTCCTAAAATTAAATGGTATAACTTAAAAAGAGAAAATATGGATGCCTTCAAAAGGTGCCTATTAAAAGAAAACATACAGAATTCTGAAGAAAAAATTAACATAATATGGAATAGAATAGTTAATTATATAAAAAGAGTAGTCAAAGAAATCTTACGTGAATCTAAAGGCAAAATAATCCTTAAAAAAGAAACATGGTAGTGGAATATTGAAATTTAGAAGTCCATTAATAATAAGCGAGAATGCTTTAAAGCATAACAAATGAGTAAAAATGATCAAACATTAAAAGATTACAAAACTGCAAGAACAAATACTAAGAAAATAATTAGTGAGTTTAAGACTTTTGAGGAACTTTATCATAAGTTGGGCACTCGAGAAAGTGAAAAATATATCCTTAAACTTACAAAACTAAGAGACAAAAGGAGTACAAATCTTAATCATATTAGATGTATTAAGAGCGATGATGATAGTGTTCTAGTAAATGATTGTAGGATTGAAGAGAGATGGAATGCCTATTTTGAGAAGTTGTTAAATGAGGATCAATGCAGAGACTACTCTTGTGAAGAAACTAATGACCCCAGCAAACAAATTAATTATCATTACATTCGACATATTAGATCTTTACAAATTGAAGATGCTCTTAGAAAGATAAGAGTGGGTAAGGCCCTTGGACCAGACAGGATAACTATTGAGTTTGAAAAAGTATAGATAATATAGATATTAAATGGCTGACAGAACTTTTCAATAAAATTTTAAAAGAAATGAGAGTGTCGGATGATTGGGAAAAAAGTATTGTGGTTTCTTTCTTTAAAAATAAATGGGATATTCAAAATTGCAATAATTATCATGAAATTAAACTTATGAGCCACACTACGAAATTTTAGGAAAGAGTAGTAGAGAAGCGTCTTAGGAGTGTTACTAGTGTTTCAAAAAATCAATTTGGATTCATACCTAGTAGATCTACTACATAAGTTATTTTTTTATTGAGACAATTGATGGAGAAATATAAAGAGATGATGAAAGATTTATACATGATTTTCATTGATTTAGAGAAAACTTATGATTGTGTACCTAGGGAGCTAATTTGGTAGACTTTAAAGAAGAAGGGAGTATCGAAACGTTATATCTATATGATTAGAGATATGTATGAATAGGTTTATGCTAGCGTAAGGTCTACTGCCGAAGAGACATCTGAGTTTCATGTTATTATTGGACTACGTCAAGGGTCAACTTTAAATCCTTGTCTCTTTACTTCAGTTATGAATAAAGTTACTAAACACTTACATGATGATATCCTTTACTGTATATTATTTGCAAATGATATTATTCTGATTGATGAGGATATTAAGAATTTTATTGATAAATTAGAACAATAGATATCTAATTTGGAATCTAAAGATTTTAAGATTAGTCAATTTAAGATAGAATACATGAAATGTAATTTCAGTAATAGAAATGTTGATCAAATAGATTCAGTCATTATCGAAGGTCAGATTATTCATAAAAGTAGCAACTTTCGATATTTAAGATCTATTATTCAAGATAATGGAGAGATCTAAGAAGATGTCACTCATAGAGTCAAGACAGGTTGGTTGACGTGGAGAAGTGCATCTAGAGCCCTTTGTGATCAGCAGGTCCCTTGAAACTCAAAAGTAAGTTTTATAGGACAGCTGTACGACCTGCTATGTTATATGGTTCTGAGTGTTGGGTTACGAGAAAGGATCATGTACAAAATTTATGTGTTACTGAGATGAAGATGTTAAGGTGGATATATGGTAAGACTAGAAAAGATACAGTTAGAAATGAATATATATGTAAGGATTTAAGTGTAACTCCTATTGACGTTAAGCTTAAGGAGGATAGGTTGAAATAGTTTGGTCATGTACATCGTCGTCTAAGTTTAGCACCAGTTAAGAAGTGTGATAGAATTAAAGTGGAGGAGAGTAGAAAACATCGAAAAAGACATAAGATGAGATAGTTAGATGTTGTTAAAAAAGACATGACATTGCTACGTGTTACTTCAAGTTTGACATTTGATAGATTAAAATGACGGGATATGATTCATGTAGCAGACCCCAAATAGATGGGATAAGGCTTTTATGATGATGATGATCCGGTAACTTGTTATACAGACCATCACAACCCACAAGGCATTCCCAACCCCCTACTGGTTGCCAACTAGCTCTACGAATGTCTAGTCACCCCAAGAGATTCACTAGGAATCATCTACAGGATGTGTTTTTGCGTAAAAAATGCAACTACTGAGCATTTCCAGAAAACAGTTCCTTTTCAAAGTGTGGAAATGCATAGAACTAGGCGAGTCACTCTAGAACCCAACGTTTCGATGGGCGGACAATTACCTGCCGCAAGTTTCCAAACAGGACAAGTAAATATTTTTGAAATAACCATTGTAACTAACACTATTACCAGAAATGATCAAATCTGACGCATTGAAAGAAGTTGCAGCATAATGTCCAAGTATCCACAAAAGAACCAAATAAATCAGAATAAGAAAAAAAAAAAAACACTCATGGGTCTCAATAACGTGGAATCTTCTAATAAAAGCACAATGCCACCATGCAGACAAATTAGATATATAAAACAAGAGGTTCCAAGGTTTTACCTCATTCAACATTCTGTGAAGTTCATCTCTAGCCTCAACAACACGGTCTCGATCATTGCTATCAACCACAAAGATAAGCCCCTGAGTGTTCTGGAAGTAATGCCTCCACAATGGACGGATCTGACACGGCAGTGTGCAGGGAAAAGAAATTAGAAAGACATCCGAGAATTATTTAACAAAACACCAATACTAAAATTGAGAAAGCTAATATGAACAAGAACTGTTGGAATCATGAGCTGAAACACAGGGCTGTCAGTGGCCAGTGGAATTTTGAATTCTTTATTTTGCTTAAATAATTATATTCTGATCATATCACCTTTTACATAAATAAATTAATATGCCTCTCTTATTTTAAGCTAATGAACATGCTCTGTCAAAAGCTATCATATCAAGATCATAAGACACTATTGGACTAGAATATGGAAGTGGAAAGGTCAAGCAGCAACAAAATGTAAAAGGGAGAGAACTAGGAACTCAGAAAGGAGAAAGGTCAACATCTTGTAGAACTACAAAGTGAAATATATGCAATGCAGCCCAAGAATCCATTTAAATGTCCAACACAGTAGCAGAAGCTCATGCCAAGTCGCCATGCTATACTTATCGGTCGGTCTCAAGCAACTGGCTAAAAGTTCAATGAGATTAGATGGAAAAACAAGATGCCCAAGTTAATAAAAAACAAGTTTATCATGTCAAAAAAGTTAAAAAAATATATTTGATAATTTCTCAAATATATAATTGGAAAAATAAGATGCCTAAGTTAATATAAAAAAAAGCTTGTCATAAAAAAAAGTTCTCAAATCTATGTGTCGACCAAAAAGAAACCAAAGAGAAAAAACTCCTGGTTATCTAAGGTTGTTAACATATGAAATATAAATCAGTTAAGAGTTAAGAAGCTTGATCAGGGTGCAAAATTGTATCTGCACAAGAAACCTCCTGTCAGACATAAATGAAGAAGCTAAGAAAAGTTTGACTTGGTCTCTCAAAGAAAAGACGTCGACAGAATGCTATACTTAAGGCCTAGAATATAATGCATTCATAAAATATTTTGAGATCACTAAAGAAAATAGTAATAAACTAATATAATATCTAACCAGCTACAAACATGTGAATAAAATTTAAGATAAAAAAGATAAAATGTTTATCATGTACAGGACATTAATTCCAAGAAAACAATACCTGTTGACATGCAAATAAAGAGCAGTTAAAAAAAGCTTAAAATACCTTGTCCTGACCACCAACATCCCACACTGTAAAGCTAATGTTCTTGTATTCAACCGTCTCAACATTAAAACCTGGTCCCCAAAAAAATGCAATCACTTTCACAATATCAAGGACATGAAAACATGCAAAGAATGCAGAAGAAGATGTATCGAAACGTAGAGATATTGTACCCTGTTTTATGGACTTAACCTTTTCATATCATTTCAAACTTCAAACTTCAATCTTCCTAAAGACGCTAAAGCTGTCATGTAAAGATGACTTTTTTTTTTTTACTGTGGAAAGTTAAAAGCTTACACATCAGATGCTTAAGTTCTGTTAACATGCTAATGGAATTATACATTATTACCAAAATGGTTGAAGAAAGTTAAGGTAGCATTTGGAAAATACGAGAACATGATTATGGACAAAATCCAATTATTTGACAGATAATTAGACAGCCTAGATTCTAGTCAAGATAATTGTTGTTTTAAAATCTTGTTTGGGCATTTCATGAAATTTTAGATTGCTCCTCTGCCATTTTGCATTAATACCCATTTCTTTTTATATAAAAACATTTTTTGTTCTCTTTCATTTGTTCCATTTTCAGAGCTTTCTCTCGTTGAAATTGGCATAGATTATCCAAACTCTATCAAAAGAACGGTCCTAGGTTTCTCAAAGAGGCTCCCTCATATTGTATCTAGTGGCTAAAATCAAATTCTTTAAAACTATTTTTATTCCTTTGAAAACATTTACAAGCGAACTCCCTCATTGGAAGCACCCATTATTGTTTACAAAGGTACCTAAATGTTAAGGACACAGTATAATACAAACATAAATAAGCAAAACAGTACAATCCTAGGTGTCACAAAGGGAAGAAAAAGCAGGAAATGAGACTTCAGGGAAACGTGGTAAGTGAGAAATATTATGTACGTATGCGATGTTTCATAGACGTCATATTATATCCAATTCTGGCAATGTTCTAGTACTAGGAAATGTTTTTGCATATGCACGATAACTGGGGAGGCTTGTTAAAAAATTTCACTGCTTCATAAAATCCTAACCCATTACTTCTCAGAGCCAAACTGTGCTCCTAACTTGTCAACCATCCTCTTCATTCTTTCAACCTCAACCTTTCTATAAAAGGAAATATCATATATTCTCATCTCCCTTCCTTCCTCTCTTTAAATTATTCAGAGGTCTCAACAAAGCTCAATCAACCTAGGATGCAAGATTGGGGTACAGGGATGGGACAGAGGAAGATCATAAGCATGCCTCACAACATCCCCAGATTATTTTAGGATGACACCAGATTTTGATCAAGCTAGGGTGAGGGGTTGTTTGCATCCTCTTTTCCATTCCCTAACCACCCCCCCCCCCAAACACACACAGATTCTAGTCAAGATAATCATTGTTTTAAAATCTTTGTTCCCCTTCATTTGTTCCGTTTTTCAGAGCTTTCTCTCATTGAAATTGACATAAATTATCCAAACTCTATCAAAAGAATGATCCTAGGCTTCTCAAAAAGGCTCCCTCGTATTGTATGTAGTGGCTACAATCGAATTCTTTAAAACTATTTTTATTCCTTTGAAAATGTTTATGAGCGAACTCCCTTATTGGAATCACCCAATATTGTTTACAAATGGTACCTAAATGTAAGGGACACCGTATAATACAAACATAAATAAGTAAAACAGTATAATTCTGGTGTCACAAAGGGAAGAAAAAGCAGGAAATGAGACTTCAGGGAAAATGTGGTAAGTGAGAAACTATTTTGGAGGTATGTGATGTTTCATAGATGTCAATCCTAACCCGTTACTTCTCAGAGCCAAAGTGTGCTCCTAACTTGTCAACCATCGTCTTCATTCTTTCAACCTCAACCTTTCTATAAAAATAAATACCATATATTCACATCTCCCTACCTTCCTCTCTCTAAATTATTCAGAGGTCTCACAAAAGCTCAGTCATTCTAGCATGCAAGATTAGGAGACAGGGATGGGACAGAGGAAGATCATAAGCACGTCTCACAACATCCCCAGATTATTTTAGGATGACACTAGATTTTGATCAAGCTAGGGTGACGGGTTGTTTGCATGTTTTGCACTTTACCCTCAGTTTCCCTGAAATGTTAGTGTAGATTATACAAGTCTCCAAAGAATATATGTTAGATGTAGATCTATGGAAATATTCAACAGTTGACCCTCTTAGACGACACCCAAAAAATGAAGTAGAACTCAGCAATGGTGCATCCACAAACCAACCGATCTAACAAATGCATACCTATGGTAGGAATGGTGGTGACGATCTCTCCCAGCTTCAACTTGTACAAAATAGTAGTCTTACCAGCAGCATCAAGACCCACCATAAGGATGCGCATCTCCTTCTTGGCAAAAAGCCTACTAAAGAGCTTGGTGAAAGACAGCCCCATCCTTGTGTCTGCCCAAGAGGAAAGAAGCTTCTTAACTGGTGATAAACTCAATAAACAAGTAGCAGCCTCTATGATTTGCTCAAATCAAGGGTTAAAGCAAATAGTAGTGATTTGGCTACATATTAAACTAACGGAAATTATCTGCACCATGAACATTCTACAAATATTTTCAATTTTGATCTTTTCCCTGAAATCATTATCAATACACATAAGAAAGTGCAAGGCAGTTTACGAGCAATGCCTATAATAGCATAACCAAGCAGGAAGAATTCTAGGTTCAGTGAAAAATGTGATCGACAGCCTTTGCCGGCAACAAAAGCCAAAGGATTATTACAGCTTGATTACCTCATTGGAGTATGTCCCATTGTAATCAGTTTTACAATAGATAAAAACACGAGCACAATAGATCGAATGCATGTGTATGCAACAAACAATAGTCATCATAACATAACACCAGATCCCTGTTTGTAACAATATATGAGATACTCAGTTTTTTTTTAAAATTTTAGTACAAACTTGGAAACAGATGTGAAACTGCAAATAGTTGAAGGATAAAGGATTCGCCCTTCAACTACTCCCACTCAGATCCAACAACAACTACACCGATTGAACCGAACAGATCATAGATCCGCATCAAATTCTCCAAACTAATCCCACAACAACATAGGAACACCCCCACCCTCCTCCAATCTACGAAGCCAAAGGGCAATGCTACAAAAACACCACATAAGCTAAAAAAAAGGGCGAGAAACGAGAACCGCCTCACAGTATTCAGATCACACGCACGCCATTCCCAAAACCACCTACACGATCACACACAAAACGAAGAGCATCTCGAAATCACAACCCGAAAATCGATCCAGAAAAGTGAATCCTCCTCGGTGGAGATCTAGATCAAATTCCTTATAACAGACAAACAAAAGCAAAAAGGACCGCCACGGATCCAACCATTTCAGCTAAGATCCAACTCCAATTCCATGCCAGAACAACAGAACCTACAAATCAAGCAAAAGAACCGAGCAGAAACGGAGAAATTGGGACGAAAATAAACACAGATCGAAGCAGCAAACCGCGACCGAGGGTTCCTGGCAGAGAGAGAGAGAGAGAGATTACCAGGGGGAGAGGAAGAGGGGTGGTGGAGAGGTGGGAGAGAGGGGGAGGGCTGAGCAGAGGAAGAGATCTCAGAAGGAGAGCCGCCCACCGCACCAGACCACCACCACAATCCCACGCCGGGCACCAACGAGAAAAGCGCAACAGAACCGGAGGCCTCTTTTATCGCCTAACGGGGCCCAGTGGGCCCACCCGGCGAAGGAGACCGGGCCAAATCTCTCAATACTACGGCACTGTGGACCGGTGCACTCCAGCTTAAGGCTGGGTTAGGGGTTTGAGAACATAGGAGGAAAATGTCTATTTTCTAAAAAAATATTTTTTAAGATTAGATTTAAGAAAATAAACTGATTAAAAAAATATTTTGCTCCTTAGATGGAAAAACGCTCCAAAAACCTTCCTGCCTCTACACCTAAACATTTTTTCTTAAAAAAAAATAGAGAAATCAAACTTCTGTCCCACCACTGGGGCTGTCAACAGAGGGAATATGGAACCAGTACAACTAACTCCTCTCCATTTAATATTATCCGAATATTCGATTTCAGATACTATCCGACGGATAATAAATTTTTCTATCCGAATTCAACTCCGTCAGATAATATCCGAATTCGGATAATAATTCGAATACTTAAATATTTCAACTTTGTCTTGTAACTTAATGACTTGTAAATTTTATTTTTTGGATGGTCCATGAATATCATATATTTAAATTAATAAATATTTAAGTTATAAATATCTAGATAAATTTTAAATAATTTGAATGCTTTATTAAATATAACTTAGATAATAACAAATGTTTAAATAATTTATGTAAATTAGTAAAACCACTAAAAAAAAATTCACAAGAAACTTCATTATTATCGCTCAACACTTCTTAAGCATACTTCAAATATAGAATTATTGTTTATCTAAATATATAAACATCATTAAAATTAGAAGAATTTATCAAAATATATAATCGGTCAGATAATAATGGTAGTGGATATCTATTTTCTGTTTCCGCTTCGGATATGTCTGTCGGATGTCTTCATCGGATAAATATCCTACTAATCGGATGAATATGAATCGGAGTCGGATATTGTCCGGATCCATTGACAGCCCTACCCACCACTGTCAGTGGGTCTTTATTTTCTTCCCTTGACAACAATTAAGATTTAACATTATCCCACAGGATATTTCTCTTTTTTTAATAACTTCTGACTAGATAAAATTGATTTATTCTTTGAATGTTTTTTAAATTTGAAAAATGAATAAAAAAATTTAAAATCCTAACGCCTAAAATTCATTGGTGTGTAACAAAATATGCTAAGATATTATACAAATTGAACAATCATATTTTATGTATTTAAAATGCTGTTAATCATAGTGTTAGACCGAAAAAATATTGTTTCAGACCTATGTGATATTTTTTGTCGATGTTTATTTTGATGTAATTATGTAAAACATTACAAAATACTGTAAAACATCACATTTTGTGAAACACAAGATGAGGTATTTTACGATAATTTCACTATTTTATATCAAATCAAATGGTTCTTTAATTAAAAATTATTCAAAATCAAAATCAAAGAAGTTTTAAAATAGTGATTTTTAACCAAAGTTTTGAAATTGATAATTTTACAAAAAGGTTGTAAAATATTATAAAATGAATTTTCTTATATTCAAAGTAATTTAAATTATTTTACAATATTTTCTGTATGTTTAAAATATAGTAAGTTATTGTCAAAATCAGTTGACTTATATGATATCTTTAAGTCAATTTTAATTTTCAACCCAAAACATTCAAAAAGTAAAATTGAAAAGTTTAAAGTTGGTGATTTGAAATTCAGAACTTTTATTTTGTAAATTTTAAAATTAATATTTTGTGAGATTAAAGATGGGTTTCTTATTAAAATAATCATATTCGAATAAAAATTTAAAATTTTAATTAACATTAAAAAATATTTGAAGAATAGTCATATGATATGCCATGTCAGCCTATCAGTGTTGACATATCGTTTTTCAATAAAAGTGAACATTGGTAAGTCAGTGTTGACAATGCCGACTTAAGGTCGGTATTGCCAACCCTGACTCTAGGTCGGCATTGATATTGCCAACATTTTATTTTTTAAAAAAAGTTTCCTTCTTAAGAAGATGCATAGACTAAAGAGGAGTCCAATGGGCAATGTATATTATCTTTAAAGTCGGCGTTGGCAATGCTGACTTAAAGTCGGAATCGGCCGCACCAACTTAGAATCGGAATTGCCAATTCCGACTTTAAGAGTACCACGCGCCTGACTGCCGATGTGTCGTCTTGATGTGGTATGTCTAGTGACTATTCTTATAAATAATCTTTTTTTGCGATTAAAATTTTATTTTTTTATTAAAGTATATGATTATTTTAACAAAAAACCCATTAAAGATCAATTCAAATGACTGGTGCGGTACATTGCGCCTTCTGCGGCGCTACGGTAGCAGCCAGTGCCCCTTACGCCGTTAAGTCTCGCGGACGCGGTGAATTGGAGGCCCACCTGATGCTGGGCGGTGGGCTTTCCGGTCTTTGGGGCACACTCTCGTTTGTGGGACATCGTTTCTACGGGCTGGGATGTGCGCTCCAGCATTTTGGCCACATGTTTTAAATCGCATTAATTGAAAGTTTTTTTTTTTTTTTTTTTTGGGGGGGGGGGGGGGGGAGGGGGGGGGAATCCGACCAAACTTTTTGCCCATAAATTAATCCCTCACTTGACAGCTAAGATTGTTCGTCCCCTACAAGCAATCTAGGTTTTTCATACCTGAACAAGTACCATTTTAGTTTAATAATTCTATTTTAGTTTTACTCAAACTAAATTATTTTAATTGAGTAAGATACATAAAAGATAAAATGTGAGAGAAGAGGTACCATTAATGCTTATTATAGTTAGAAAAAATAATTTAAACTTTTTACTCTTATTGCTTGTTCTCTCTTATACAAAAATAAGACGTTCATGTTAGTTAAAAAAATCTATACAATCAAAGCGAATAAAATGTTATATGAAGGACAGTCATCCTATTCTACCTTATTTTGCAATCAAAGTAACTTAGGGGTTGGGGTTGTTTGTTTTAGGGTAAAGACAGGATTTTACTTTATATTGTTTTACATCATTTCAAACAATTAAAACTCTTACAAACCACAAAACCTAGGTGTTGAGTTTGAAGGGCCCAAGATCATAAGCACTGGCCACAATTAACCGATGTAAGACTATTATATGGTCACTCCAACACTCTCCCTCACGGCCATGATGGGCAGTGAAAATTAGATAAGAGGAGGCGGCGCAAATTAGAAGATAACGTTAGGCCAAACAATTAAAACTCTTATAAACCACAAAACCTAGGTGTTGAGTTTGAAGGGCTCAAGATCATAAGCACTGGCCACAATTAACCGATGTAAGACTATTATATAGTCACTCCAACACTCTCCCTCACGGCCATGATGGGCAGTGAAAATTAGATAAGAGGAGGCGGCGCAAATTAGAAGATAAATTTTAAGAAGATAACGTTAGGCCAAACAATTAAAACTCTGACAAACCACAAAATCTAGGTGTTGAGTTTGAAGGGCCCAAGATCATAAGCACTGGCCACAATTAACCGATGTAAGACTATCATATAATCACTCCAACACTCCCTCTCACGGCCATGATGGGCAGTGAAAATTAGATAAGAGGAGGCGGCGCAAATTAGAAGATAAACTTTAAGAAGATAACGTTAGGCCAAACAATTAAAACTCTGACAAACCACAAAATCTAGGTGTTGAGTTTGAAGGGCCCAAGATCATAAGCACTGGCCACAATTAACCGATGTAAGACTATCATATAATCACTCCAACACTCCCTCTCACGGCCATGATGGGCAGTGAAAATTAGATAAGAGGAGGCCGGCGCAAATTAGAAGATAAATTTTAATAAGATAACCTTAGGCTAGGCCCCTGCTCTAATACCATCTTACAAACCACAATATCCAAGTGTTTAGTTTGCAGGGCCCAAGATCATAAGCACTGGCCACAACTGGAATTAACCGATGTAAGACTATTATGTAGTCACTCCAACAGAAACACTGTAAAATGAAATAATTATTTTAAATTACGTTATTGTATACTAAAACAAATAACCCTTAAGAGTCCCACCCAACATTAAGCTGTATTCTTCTATAAAATCATACTTAGAGGTATTTTCACATTTGCAATATCGGATTAGGGATGTCAACTGATCGGATACCGTTCAACTTTTCTAATGTTAAATTTTGTATAACTGTGAGAAATATATTTGTTTGGATGTTTTTATAAAAGGAAAACGGTTTTGTGACCCCTCATTTGACATCCACATTTGACACCAGGCACATGGCACAAATTTCAAAATTTGCATTTGTCATTTACTCACCTTGAAATTTGTGCCATGTGTCTGGTGTCAAATGTGGATGTCAAATGAGGGAGTCACAAAACCGTTTTCCTTTATAAAATGATAACAATGTACATTATTGTCTTATTATCTCGGATTCGGTGGTTCATTTATTTCAAGTTGCTTTTCCTCTTACCTAAGTTAAATTTCATTTCCTATACAATGGTGGATGCAGAAATTACGTTCAGTGGGATCACTCGGACTGTGGGACAATGAGATCACTCAATTGAGGCTGAATCAGTAGGTCAATAGTAGGTCAATGGAGTCATCTAATGGATCAGTGGGATCACTCAAGTAGGCCAGTAGAGTCACTTTATTGAATTTTGCAAAAGTCAACAACTATTTGAATGGAATCAGTTTATTGAGTCGAAATCGGTAAGTCAATGGGGTCATTAAGGTCACTCAATAGAATTTTGATAAAATCCAATAAGATCACAGGACCCACTGACTTAAGGCGGAATCTGCCACTAAACCTATATGTATGTGCCAGCTCTCTAGAGGTACGCAATCTGAACCCTGACTCAAGACTTGATCTTGGCTAACACCTCAGTCCACAGCTCGGACTAACCTGACCATCTGAGGGTTTTTCCCGAACCCACGGTCCGGGCCTAACACCTCTCGATCGCAAGTTGGATCTGACTTCTGGACACCTCTTCGGATCTCGGGGACCGACTATGTCGGATCATCATCAGTTTCTATCCTTCATCACGAGGATATCATTAATAAGATTTGTTCTTCCCTTTGCTCTTTATTGAGAAACTTCCCATATATTCTCTACCGTTGGCTTGTCTTCTCTTTCCTTAGATTTCAACTGCAATTGTCGATTTAGGAAAAGCTTCCCAGGTTCCACTATTAACCACAGGACAGTGGGATGCAAAAATGAGTTGATGGAATGCGAAACCCATGCCTTCTTCCCTCTATGAAATGGAGTCATTAAATCCATTCTTCGTCTCCAAGATTTTTCTTCTTGGGCAGGTAACTGGTGCATTTTTCCGCCTTGAATTCCATAGTAAAAATGTTCGAAATGTATTATCTTAGGTAGACAAATTTCAATGGCCGGAGTCTCTTACTTCAGCTACGTTAGCAAAAAAAGTAGTGCATAATCTAATGCTAAAATTACAATTGTGCCAAGTCAAACTACAACTCGTATTCCCATTTGACATGGTGGTCAGGCTGATATGTACAGTAGATGAGACCTCCATTATTGATGGACATCATTATTTTTATCATCAAGCACTTGATAAGCATTATGCTATTTTAAACTGAACAGATAGGATGGTGGGCTTCAGCCCTTGTCTTCCCTTTGGGAGGTCACCGATTCAGGAGCGAAAATTCCCTTTGTTGTTCGGCCACAGATATGCCGTGGAATTATGTCTTAAGATTCATGGGATTACTTTTTCAAAAAATCAGTTTGGGCACAGAATTATCTTCTTAATATAGGATTTTGCCTAAATTTGAATCTTGATTCACTGTATGTATATGTATATACTAGGCCAATTGAGTCACCTTTCAAAAACAAAAATAAAAACAAAAACAAAAACAAAAACAAAAACATCATGTTATTTTTGAATTATTTGAAGAGTCCAAAGCATATGAGGATGATGTATATATCATTCTCATGATACTTATACCAATTTCACGATATATTTCATTCTGACATGATATATATCATTCATATGATATACAGAAGAGGATATCTATAATTTCTATACTAATATCATTCCCATATAGTATATATCATTCTTACTTAATAATCATTTAATAAAATTCTTAGTAGAAAAAGGTTTGCATGGATTCTTCATAGGGATGCAAACGGGCCAGTTTCAATGCCAATCCAACGTAGGCCCATGATCTTATCTACTAAGGAAATGCCTGCGGCAGCGCTTCAGTGCACCACGTCCAGGATCAGTCGCAAGGGAGATGATTTCATTTTTTAATTTTTTTTAATTATTCGATCAAAGATCAAATAATACAGATAGACCTCTTAAAATTGTCTCCCTCTCCTCGAAGTTTTAGTTTTCCCTTTAAATAAAAAATCTGTAAGCAGTCCTCCAACGGAAGCCATGGTCAGGAAGAGAGAGAGAGAGAGAGAGGGAGAACCAGTCAGACTCGCCCCAAAAGAAGGGAGCATTGCCTGTTCAAATCCTTCCACCACCCCGCTTCCACAGGAGAACCCCCCACCCCATCACCAACCCCTCTCCACCACACACACCACCAACACCCTCCTCCTCCATGACGGTCTTAATAACCTCTCCTCAACCTCCTCTGCTCTCTTCTCTCCCACACGCACTGCAAACCGGAAGAGGAAGAGGAGGAGGAGATCATCCGGAGAAGTAAAACACAAAAGGAGAAGAAAATGAGCAGCGGAGGCAGCCAGGACGAGGTAGCGGAGATGGTGAGGATCTTCAAGCGGTTTGACACCAACGGGGACGGGAAGATATCCTCGGCGGAGCTGGGGGAGGCGCTGCGCACGCTGGGCGCGGCGTCGCCGGAGGAGGTGCATCGCATGATGAGGGAGATCGACACTGACGGCGACGGCTTCATCGACTTCAGCGAGTTCGCCGCCTTCTACCGCGCCAACCGCGGCCTGATGAAAGACGTTGGCAAGGTCTTCTAAATTTCTCAAATTTGGGGGGAAGGCACGGGATCCCTCCACGTCCCACCACCCCACCGCCCAATCTCCATCTGACGGCTGAGATTTATCAGGAAGAATTTTGAGTTTTTAGTTACCTCTGCTTCTTTAATTCCAAACTTTTTTTTTTCTTTCTTATGATGATGGGGTAAAAGTGCTATTTTGGTTCCTCTAATTGTTCTCCTATATTTTATTGTTATCATGATATTGTGGCCTGACTAAAGGAAAGGGGGTTTAAGTACAGGTGAATAAAAAAGTAAGGAAGTAACCTTTCTTATTGTGAAACATCAGATGAATCTTGTTGTTCTCATATCTTGGAACGTGTGTTTTTATCTATTTTTTGCGATTTGTCTTTTTTTTGGTTCAGATTGCAAACTTAGTTTGAGGCATCCGTATGAGCATATACACACCACCTTTCAAATTGAGTCCGCAGTTTTGGATCCACCATTTGAATTAAATTTAAAAAGTATAAGATAATGTAAAATGTGGATAAAAGTTCAAAATTTTGATTACTAAAATTTCACATCTAAAGAAAATTTTAATCATAATAATTATATTTACTAATCTTTTATATTACTCTCTACTCGGATGATGTGACATGTATAGTAGCTGTCTACGTTTCAGGTTATATTTAAGAATGCAAATTAAGAAAATTTTATAAAATCATCCCCAAAATGTGGGTAACAGTCCAAGACTCCAAAATTTTAGTTACTAGCTTTGTTTCCGAAGGAGGTTTTAATAGTTGTATTTATTAACTTTTTTATAATGTGATGGTGAGACACATATAGAGGCTACTTTCCACCCTTTACAGATTTTTCGACAAGATAATTTTTTTAGATGAAAAAAATTGATAAATTGTCCCTATAATGATTTTCGATACCAAATGATCCTTTAGTCCTAACTTCAATCTATTTGAACTTCATTCCCTACAAAAAAGTCATGGAGGAAGAGAGGAAGAAAAGATGAATCTATTCGACTTCCCAATAAATTTTTAAATTTAAGAATTATACTTGCCACAAGGCCCTATGCAGCTGCACGGTAGGGAATTACAGTAAGTAATTGTTTTTAATTTTCTTTTAGGCCAAGATCTACATGTCCCATATGTTCGTATAAGTGAATTTTTGATAGAACGATCCAAAAAATACTTTGAATAGACTTAGTGCAGTAAAGACTGTCCAATAAAAAAAAATACCCTTTATAGACTAAGTCTAATAACAGTTTCTAATTTTTTTAAGAAAAATTATCATCCGATCTACTGCTGCCATGCAGCTGCAAGACATTGCAGCAAGTATAACTCCAATTTTAAATTTAAGCCTTCTCGCAAAAGCATCGTATGCATTGTATATCCAAACCAGATAAATAATTTGTTCAAATTGACCCATGAGCACTGATGTAACAAATGAATCCGGTACTGCCAAGTTTTCTAGGGTATGGTTGTAAATTTGTGAACAGGAGGTTTCTGACACTAAAGAATGTTGTCTTGTTCGGCATTAGACCCAATTCACGTTCTTAGCTTGGCCAATCATGTAAGAGAAATCTTTTAACACTCAGCATTGCAGCGTCAGATCAAATTGTTACACAATACGACAACCGTAATTCGAAATCATACCACACCGTGACTCATTTTTTTAAATATCCAACGATACAAACATAGAACTATGGTGATCTCCTACCTCGACAATTTTCTTTAAATAAAAAATTGTGCACATGCTGCAAAGATATCAACGCCTCTAATATTACAATCCCTCCGGCATTACAATTCACGTACAGTTTCGTCATGTAATATGCCTAACAACCGTTAAAATGTTGTCGACTCTTGTTCAGTATTTCGTGCACAGTGAAAAAGTGCAAAAAAAATTCAAGCAAAAGAAAGTAGATGAATTTTTTAGGAATTTAGATTTTGTTTTATGTTGAAAAAGAGTATTCTTTTGATTCTTAGTGAATCTTTTGAAAGAGGATAAGAGGAGAATTTGAGTATTCTAAAAAATAGCATCATCTTTCTTTCTCTTTTTATCTTTCTAAAGGTCCTAAAAGAAAATAATATAAAGACAAAAATATTTTTTGATATGTCTTTAAATTTGAATTCTCATAATTTTTCTTAACCCTATTTGTTTCCTCTACTAGACTTAAAATGTTGTCGACTCTTGTTCAATATATTACGTACAAAGTGCATCTATACTAGTTCGGACTTTAGACCCAGTTCACACTTTTAAGCTCCGTTTGGTAACAATTACACCTCGGATTCGAAGTCTTCAAATTTGGCCGGAATTTTAAAAATATTAAAAAAATTTCAAACAAAAAAAAATAGATAAATTTTCTAAAAATCTAAATTTTATTTCATATTGAAAACGGACCTCTTTTTTATTCTTAACAAATCTTTTGAAAAGTAAATAGAAAGAGAAACTAAACATTCTAAAAAATAACATCACCTTTCTTTTCTTTTTTACCTTTTTAAAATTCTTAAAAAAAGAATAATACAAAGATAAAAATGTCATTTGATGTGTCTTTTAAATTTAAATTCTCATGATCCTTCTTAGCTGGAGAGTGACCAATTCGCAAGAGATGGTTTGGATGACGTCTAAACCGACAGTCAAATGTTCTCCAAATACCTTGGTACCAAGAGGTACACTTTTGAAATTGAGACTTCTTTTTCCTTAGACGATTTAAAAGGTTTAAAATCATTGTTTTAGAAGTTTTTGAATCCTCGATGATCTTCTAGAAGAACCTTAATTTCGCAAATGCTTCCAATCCGCCACGCAAGTCACACAGCCTACAGCCCTGCGGCATTCGAAATACGTTGGGTATAAGAATTGAGACGTACACTCATGAAAAATTGAGATTTCTTTTCCCTTTTTTTTTTTTCTGTAGATCATGAAGAGATTTAGAATCATTGTTTTTAAAAGTTCCTGAATCCTGAATGGTCTTCCGGAAGAACCTTTTGTTTTCTTCTAATCTGCAATGGAAGCCACACAGCCTACAGCCTTGGAATCTGACAAGCAGTTTTGTTGAACTGTGCCTAGATGACCATCCCTCCAGGGTGCCAACCATCAGTTTTGGCGATTGCTCAACAGATTTCTCATTTACTAAGGCATTCGTCAACAATCACAGGCCCTTCGACAGAATCAACTGCTTCATAACCCTTAAATTGGAAGCACACAATGAAAGCGGGGGAAAAAGAGACGTCTACATAAATCTAACCCAAAATTTGTACAGTTTCATAAAACTGATTAGTGATATAGCATCATCTCTCT
This sequence comes from Zantedeschia hybrid cultivar, assembly GCA_030544215.1. NCBI lineage: Eukaryota > Viridiplantae > Streptophyta > Magnoliopsida > Alismatales > Araceae > Zantedeschia > Zantedeschia hybrid cultivar. The sequence continues at coordinate 79,097,787 of JARZZO010000005.1, read as the reverse complement.
CCAATACCGGAGCCAAAAAATGAGCGGCCTTGCACTCTATGAGGAATTTCCAGACCTTCTTGCCTTGCTCCTATGCCAAATATGGAGCAGCAATAACACTTGCCTCACAATACTTAGCAGCCTCGTCACTTGCAGAAAGAAGCTGTGGATTTGTAAGGTAGAAAATGCATGTGAAACTTCAAGTAGGAGAAATAAATGGGATGAAGGATTCTGGTTAGCTTGATTGTGTTAGTCATCGTCATAGCGAGGACGGTCAGTCACGCTTCACTGAAAGACGCTCTGAAAGGTTTAAAGAAAGAACTATCAGATTCCTTAGTCACGAAGAGCCAAGATACTCAAATTATAGAAACCAAATGCGAGCAGGTGCAGTGCTGCATAGAGAATGACTCACTTATGAGCTCGTAGGTGACAATCATGGACGTCCCCCATAGTGACATGTTCAGGAAACGCGGTCCAAATCCTCTGTAGAAGCCTATCCAGCCATCTTCTTGGAGCAGCAGCCTTGTCGTCTTCATGACAGATGGTCTGCCTGTCCCATAATTGTCCATCACCTGCAAGTTCCAAGACAAGCACAGTGACTATAGTGTTAGCAAGTAACAAATTCTCTTTAAGCTACTCCCTATACTAGCTTTAAGGGCTTATATGTTCTCCCTCAATTCGTATTATCCATAATATTAGTCTATCCACCTATTAGTTCAAAGTTTTTTTTTTTTTTTTTAAAAAACAACTATTAGAAAGCTACTCAGAATTAGTCAATCATCTTTTTTCCCCCATCCCAATTTATCTGATCGACTTAACGCACTAAGGCATGATTCGGATAACGTGATAAGATGTTAAATCAAAACGATCCAATAAATTATCTGACAGCCATCAGTTAGGATCTGATCCCTCGGCTAATTCCAGCTGGAAGAAAAAGGCATTTCACCTTCAAAAACAAAAAGGAAAGAAAGAAAGCCACCTTCAAAAAGAGGAATAGCAATGTTGACCAAACATTATGTCAGCACATCTAAGAACATAAGAACATCAGTCACAGGCAAATGAATCCATACCTGTAGTCTTGTCTTTATTGTATCAATCGGAGTTGTTATCATAGATGAACATGCACCAGCTATGGTGCCCGCAGTTGCCTGAACTGTCACCAACTCCCAATGAGATGGTTTTTTCTCTGAATCAATACCATAGCCCAGGCTCCTACAATAAAAATGCAACTGAATATGAATATAAATTATAATCTAATCAGCCAAAGCATTAGAAGAATTACCTCCAAATCGCATGTTGAGCAGCACCATATGCACCCCACCAGAGTGCATTTGCAGGGGACTGTGTCAATATAGTTATCCCAAAACCTCTATACAGGCCACGAAGTCCCTCAGTCTTGAGTACTTTCCGAACAACATCAAAAGGGCCATTATATTTGCTCATTCCAGGAAGACCTTGGACCATTAGCCTCTGGCATATCTGTCAGTGAAGACAACACCTCATAAGAATGAAAGTGCACTCACTAAAAGCTCATCGCATAATATGTAGAAAGTTTCATAATATATCATGATCTCCCAACATTTCGCAGATGCTGTTAGATTTTGCATGCAAGTTGAAGTGAGTGCATGCACAAATCTCAATCTCAATGGAAAAATAATGGCTCTCTAATTCGCTGGGAAGTCAGAAGAATCTCATAGAATGGTCAGAAAGATGTCACCAGTAAACCATGGCTAAAACAGTAAAAAAAGGTCTCTGTATTACCACCACTTTGGACTAACAGGTAGTTGTGTGTGTCCCATCCTAACAAAAGATTCGTTCAGAAAGAATAAATAAGCCGAATATGAAATATCCTTCCATGGAGTCTACAAGACCAGAAAAATCTACCTTACAGCAGTGGAATCTCCTGAATCCTGAACCCAATTTAAGTGTTTCCATATCCTCCTTCCGTGGAGTCTATGAGACCTGGAAAACCTACCACATGTCAAATATTGGTCTTCGAACCTTCACAGTCTCCTTGTGCATCCCAAATTTTTAATTTTAAAAGTTCAGGGGTCATGGGTAAGCAGAATTTTTCAAGGAGATAAATCTCTTCTAAAATTATGGGTTCCCAGCACATTCCGGGTTCGAGTCCCTGCATTTCCCAGAGTAGTTTCCCAGCATGCTGTCCCCCATTGCGTGCTAGGCAGTTTGCCAAATATACTTGGGTGTCTGGCCTGGGAACTGCCCCCCAGCCTCTGGTTGGGATTTTCTGCAGGTGCTATCCCGTTTCAAAAAATTGTGTAAAGACAGGGACAACCAGGAATAGCATCTGAATTAGAATTCTGATTAGCTCATGTGGGAATGTCTAATTTCCAATGCATTTAATCAGTTAAGTGGTTCAATAACCATCGTTTCTAAAAAAAAAGTGGTTCAATAACCATGGAAATAGCCCTTGCATGGGAAGGCAATTTGAGCAGTTATGGTCCATCAGAATAAAGAATTCTCCTTTGGTTTCACTACTTCTCCCTTCACAAAAGATAAATGGTTAGTTTATCACAGTGCTAGTCAACTGGCAACAACTGTGATGACGTCAACTGTGTTGATGGGAATGCCAATTATCGGAAATAATAAAAAACGGAAACAGATATCGAAACAAGTGTTTCTGTTTCCAATTCCACTTTATATCCTTACTCGGAAACGGATTTGGATATATGGACCCTTTGTCACAATGGGCCCTTTGTTTCATAACTTGGGCCTGGGGTTTGGCCTTGAACCAAGGGGAAGGATAGTAGGTGAGGGTGCATTGTATAGAATTTCCAGCCGCTGGTTTCCTACATTTTCCAATCTAGGACTAGTTGGGAGCCGCTTCTCTCCTCGGTGCAGGAGGCGCTGGCAGCTGGGCGTTGGGTGCTTTTGCTGTCAATAGTCTCATATCGAAAGATGGGGAAAACCCAAAGCCTGCCTCATCTATATGGGAGAGCCCTGACCCCCCAGCTTCCACTTTGCATCTGGCCGAGCCAAGCAGTGAACCAGTTCAGGTCTGGCTAAAGCCAACTCATTAGTTTCTTAAGCATAAGCATTAATTAAGAAATAATAAAACTTATTATGTATAAGATAGTAAATAAATGTTATTAAGTTTACTATCAGAAAACAGAATATGGAAAGAACGTTTTCCACTTCCGTTTCTGATTGCTATCAGAAAGTATCCATTTCCGATTTCAAATCTGATTCGGAAAGAAATTTTGATTCTGATTCTGACTATTAAGAGTCCGGGTTGGAAAATTGCATATCGGGTTACCATTTACACCCCTACCTCCAACCATATGGCATTGTTCTTTGAATAGCACATCTAAGTGTGGACTGGAATCAGAAAGGACCATGGAATGCAACCTCAGAGGTTCCACCATCTTGGCGTGCTCCCAAGTGAGAGACTTGCTGAGACAAAGGTTGGGTGGGGGGGGTGGAGGGAAGAGGAACAAAGAAGGAGAGGAGGAGATGGAGGGAATGTCATCATGGAAGTATCTTCATTTCTCAATCAACGGCTGGAGGAGAAGGCATCATACAAGGACATGAAGATGGCAAAAGACCAGGGATGATGACAAGTGGCTGACCAGCTGCAATGGGGGCAGCAGTTGACGACGGGTGATGTACAAAAAAGAAGGCTGGGATAACTCTAGCACTTGCTTCCCCATCTTATGAAAACAGGGGAATTTGCAAAATAAGCCCCCCACTTTATGCTATTGCAAATAGCCTGTAGAAAATGAAATATCTATTAAATGAGTTTTTCAGTTTTTAGCCCCTCTAATCTACTTAATTTGGGAAAACTCCCTGTAATCTCTGTATTTAATAACTCTATGTAATCTCACAATACCCTTCTTCAAGGAGTTTTTCCAAACTATTCAGGACTTATTTCAAATTTTCTGGGATGTTTATCAAATAACTCAAGATTTTGAGAGCTTATAAATTAAGCCCAAGAATTAGAGGGCTTATTACGAAATAAGACTGTTTGTGGGGATTGAAAACTAAGAAACTCTATAACACAACTTTAATAACTGTATAAAGTCTAGAAACACACAGAAATATAAAAATATATGACATAAGATCTAAAAAAACAACTTTTAGTCTCTCTGGGATTTCTCCAAGATGTCTTCTCTTCGACTTGCTGAGGCGAGTCCGACAAACAGTATTATATTCCTTGGATGGGATAGTTCAACCCACTTCAGTCAGCTCCTACCTAATCTCACCAACTTTTAGAGAAACAGAATGGACATAAAAAACTTTGAACTAAGAATATCAGAGAAAGTCACAACCTGGCATCGCAAATATTCACAGGACCAAGCTGATTTTATCACAATGGCCACTATTATCAAATTTGCTCGCTTCTGCAATTTCTTTTATTTAGATTCCAGTCAAGGTTTCCTAGGAGGTAGGTAAGGCGCAGACACTCCGGATGATGAGTAAATTCTATTCCAGTGACAACCATTTTCCCTAGACAGTGGGGACTATCTGAAGGGCCAAAAGATGGTGCTTATCAGATAAACATAGATGCGCAATCTTGACCATTCTCCTGGCCTGTTGAAAATCATTAATTCTGATTTGGCCTTTTTTTTTGCTTTATCCTATTATAAAACATGAATAAAAGTCCTGTATGACGATGGATTATGATTAAATTGAATGCTTATGTTACATTTAATAGGCAATAGGAATTGAGAATATGCTAACAAATTGGAATAGTAAAATTCTCCAAGAAGGCAATGATCTTCAGGAAGAACTAAAACAACCTTTTAGAACATTCTATGGTTTCAAAAATTTATAGACTACAAATGTTTAAAAAGACTGATGGATACACAGCATGATCCATTAATGAGTACCTTGATGATTGCAATAAGATAGACCTATATAGGAGAGCATAACCTTTAGTCCTATAATGGTTAACCTTTCAACCAAAGTTGTGGATAAGGGACTATCCAGTAAAGGCATGACCAGAGCTCGCCTCAGCAAGCAAATAATCATAGGATAAAACTACATTAAGCTGCACCATGCAAATGATTACTCTACTTTCTTTGTTTTTTTATTGTAGCCCAGAGGAATGTTTTTTGGTGCAATCCACTATCAAACCACTTCCAAGCTCACAGTATATGGATTTACTTTCTCTAAACAACCAGATGAAAGGACAATTACAAAACTAACTTCATTACCATTTTCCTAGACTCTGAATCATGGCATCAGGGCATGTAAAGTGAACCAAGCAGTTTAGACCAGCAATGAGAAGCAGCACAGACTTACCACATCCAAGGGAACAAAATATGCACAAGAAAGCAGATTTGACACCATGCCCGCAACTCCACCGGCCACACCAATACGTGTTGCCTCAGGCATATTCGTGTTCTCAGCATGTTTCAGCACCATCTCTTTCGAAACTTCCAGTGAAGTCAAAGCCAATACCCTGCCAGGCATTGAACCAACAGCCGAGGCACCAAAACCTCTGAAAATGCCTGGAACCCCATCATTCCTCAGTATATTTTTAAACACTGAAAAGCCATGCATGTGAGCAAAGTTATCAGCTGCCACTTGCATTCTAGTCTTTACAACTGCTATTGGATGAAGTAATCCCATCTGAGCAGTGAAGAGGAATGCTCCAATAACATGAAATTTAGTCTTGTCCAACCTAAAGATCAGAAGCCATCAAGCAAGGAAATAAGATGATGAATGGAACATTAGCCTTTGTGATATATACAGCACAGTCAAGCATACAAAACTAACTTCAATTGTAACAATGTCAGAAATGTGAAACTTGCATGCGATCAGCAAATAGAAGACAAACAAGTTTATAATAACCTCAGACCTTGGAAAAAGTGTAACAGATACCCATGAGTCCATGACGCGTTATTAAACAATCTCCATGAAAATGAAGATTTAGATTATTAAAATTCATGTTCCCACAGAACATGGTGCAATCAATGATGGTATTAGTGCCCTTACTGGCTTTCGGCTTTCGAGAGTAAAGTCAATCCAAAAATTTGGACAATTTTTTCTTTCCAAGAATGAAATGTGAACTTTCTGAAACCTCGTCCGAAGGACAGCGAGGGTAGCAAGTAACCCGCAGTCATATATAAGCTGAAGACCACCTTAACAAAGAGGGAATATATATCATCAAAGCATATAAGGTTTATAGCTATGGCAGTAACAGAATTGAGGAATTGGACACAAACTAGTAACAAGAAACCTGAGTGATCATTTCCACTATAGTAAATCTCATTTACCAAACAGTTGATGTTAACACATCTCAAATTACTTGAAAACTTCTCTTGGGTGGCATTTCTAGCTAATTGATAGAATACTTCAAAATAAAAGTCTGATGTATGATTTGTATCTGATTGCAACATCCCCTACACAGCCTTTCATTTTATAGTAGTATTGAGCACTTCAAAAGATTCCTGCAACCATCCCATTGACTTCGTGCTATATTTAGAATCTCATATTTTCACAAGGTCTCATTTGCCATCTCAATAACTTAATGGAAGTATGCAATCCCAGCTTAACATGCTCAGTACAAAACCATTCTCTGAACCAAGTTTAGGGTGCTACCAGTACCTTCCGGATTAAAGATGAACATAGAATAGCATCCTCTAAATAAACAGTAATAACTACCAGTACCTTCCGGATTAAAGATGAACATAGAATAGCATCCTCTAAATAAACAGTAATAATTCATTGCAGCTTTGACAATCTATTAAAAAAAACATATTAGAGCAGTTTTGACCCCAGCTACATCCAAAATTAAAATGACCGTCCTAAATTCTTGTGCAATGGACTACAACTAAATTCACCATATTTGAACTGTTCAAATCCTAGCTTTAGGGGCTATTTGGTCTCACATAAAACATTGTAAAACATCAGTTTTGATATCACGGGTTATAAAACTGGTGAAAATAAAATGCCTGGTTTTAGAATCACCTATTTCAAAACCCCATTATTAGTTTTCTGCAGTTTCCGACTGAAATTAGTTAAGAAGAGCACCATATGGGTCAGTCAATTTTAAATATAGTAATTTATGACCCACCAAATGTACTGAAAACAAAGTAAACTAGTTTACATCCTTTCAGACATAATAAAATTACCATTTCGCAGCAGTTTTACAATGCTTTACAATATTGTATGGCACACCTAATGACCCTCACTGCAAATCCAAGATGAGTTTCTCACCAGTCACACATTCAAGCGCCCCTTCCCACTATTTCACCCGCTAAGAATCATTGTTTACAGTCCCGCCACCCCCCGCACACGAAACTTCCACCTATTCCTCCATTATGTTTTCTCTCTACATGCATCACAACCCTCCCCCCCAAGCACCAAACAAACAGAGCCACCCCACGAAACACGCACAAGAGATCCATCAACAACACATCATACACACCCAATCAAGTGTATGGACACCAAAAACCACACAAGACCCACCACCACCACCAAAGGGAAGAAAAAAAAAAGGTAAAGATGATGAAGAAAAATACGTGATCCCAGCACATCCACCATCCATACACACTCAGAAAAAGCTCGAAAAACCGACAAAACAGAGCTAAGAACCCATGTGAAACGCGGGAACAACCCACTTCATAGATTAACCTCAAACATCAGTATAGCAACCAACAGCAGGGAGCAAACGCGGGGATGAACAGCACGTATAGATAGACACAAGAAACCTATTTCTTCGAAACAGAGCAAGAGAGAGAGAGAGAGGGGGAGAGAGAGAAGGTGGGGGTACCTTTCCCAGTTGATGTTGACCTCGGAGAGGGCCAGCTCCGGAGCAGAGGCCTCCGTCTCCACGGCCATCTCCGCCACCCGTCCCTCGCCAGCTCCTCCCAAAAGCTCCGCTAGATTCCTGCGTGGGCACCGCACCAGAGCACACCGGAGAAGGAGGCGAGGGCGGGGGATTCCTTTCCTCCGGTGTTCTAGGAGTTCGGTGCCGGAAAAGGACCTGCTGGGCGGTGGCTGTCAAAATAGGAGAGGGGGACGTGGCAGCGAAGTTGAACTTTCTAGGCGTCTCGGATTCCGGGTCCACCGGGCCCAGCGGCGCAGCCCGGAGGAGGGGCACCAACTCAATTTGATGTCCTCGGATGGAAACGAGGTGCGTCCAGTTGTTAGTTCGCGGACTTGCATGCAGTTACAAGGGTAATATTAGTTTTATCTTTTTTTTTTCTTTTAAATAATATATAGATCTTTATTCTTATCTTTATATGTATTCTTATTTTTATCTTTTAAAATTATCAAAAATGAATATACAAAAGTTAAATTATGTGTCAACAATCAACATAAACTTACTTCTTTATTATTTTTGAAGAAAAAAAGAATATATTATTTCAAAATGTACATAGATATAAATTCTTTTAAAATAGTTCTTATAAATTTAATTTTATGATATTTGTGAAAATGAATCTTGTACGCTAGTGAACGAGAGAAAAAGAATTAAAACAACAACATAGACAATAAGACATAACTATATAAGTATGATTAGATATTTTATTTAAAAATAAAAATTTTAAATAAAATATAATCAATAGTTAAGATAAACAAAAAAACAGACCGATACTCAGATAAATTAATTTGCAAAAAAGTATAGTCTTTTTTTTAATCTTAAATCGGATAATATCCTTATCTTTACCTTTTAAATACCTTTAAACATAGAAAAACGGATGATTAAACAGATTTCGAATACCATTTACATCCCAGTTCGGGTAAAGCAGGTCGCTCTCGAGTCACGACCCACCGCACGGGAAGAGTCGTAGAGAAAAGTTGGACCCTCGCTGACATTGTCAGCACGTGATGAAACGATCATCTCGTGCTTCACTGCGCTCTCACCCCTCAAATGCCATTTTATCTTTCCCCCGTGGATCGAACTAATTTACGTCTTCATTTTAAATTATGTACTTGGAGGCCTTACTGCAATGAAATCCGACCCTCTACAGTATCTGAAAAGAGGGCCTTTATCCTACAAGTTTTTAAGGCCTATAATTGTGTACTCAAGACGAAGTCCATAAGGAGCATATTATTCCATAATCCCAACAATAGAAACCTCAAACTAAGAATGATAATATACAAAAGATGTTATGGTGGTGCAAAAAAATCACCTACTTGAAAACAACTATTGTTGGTGATGTCTCAATCTAAACTCTCTCGTTAAGAAAATTTGTAAATACTTAGTTAAATGAGCTATCTTTATTGAACTGTACAAAATGATCCCGCACTCTCATGTTTCCTCACCACTAGAGTATCAAATTTACTAGTTTCAAATCCGTGCCTATAAAATTATTAAAATACATAAAAAATTAATTTTAAAATAAAAATATCGTATTGATTTAAATAATTTTATCTTAATAAAATTTTAATCTTAAGTAAATAATTAAATATAAAAATAATTTTATATGAGGAATATTAAACTTTTAATTCTAAGAACTCTAATACGAAGGCATTTCGATCGCATGCTAAACTGTATTAGTGCTAAATGTGTGAGTTTAGTGAGAGATCTTAAGAGATCCAAAATAATGTTGAAAAAGAAAAAAGAAAAACAGTAACATGCAGTAAATAACTAAGTATAAACATAATTTTGTATGAAGATTACGACAAAATTATAACAACGTACAAATTAGGTAAAATATTATTCGAGTACAATAGATGACCGTAGTACTTCTACGTAATAACAAATTTAACAGCACCACATGAAAGATACTGTCAATGAAGGTTGATTTCAAGTAAAGATACATAAAATATTGTTTCTAACTTCGGAGTTTCGAGTTATCTTATTTGTTAGCTAGCTTACCGTATATATTAATATACTTAAAAATATTAATATGTTATAACTAAAAATATTATATGTGACTATAGATATTAAATATTATATGATATGACAGTTATTAACATATAAAAATTAACATAATAAATAATAAATACAAATAATATACGACAAAAAACATATAACACATGAGTTAAATAAAATTATAAGATAGTTAAATAATATAGAGTAAGACAAATATTTAAGAATAATATTATTTTGTATTTAACATTAATATACATTAAAATTTTATTTATTTTATAATATTTTATTATAATATAAATAAATTATAATTTAAATAATAAAAAATAATATTTTTATTACCAACGAAGTTCCTCAATTTTAAGGAGACCATTAATGGGTTATTTGGAATAGGTGGGGAGAGAGAGAGTTGTGACATTAATGAGTAGTTTTTAAACGGATGGGAGTAAGAGTTGTAATCATTAATGAGTTTTTTTGAAATGAGTGGAGGTGAAAAGAAAGAAATAATCATAATGGTTATGGGTATTACTGACTTCTTTTAAAAATTGTTTAATAATTTTTTTGACAGAAAAGAATATGAGAGTGTCACATCAGCTGGGTTAAAATTTCTATTTTTATCAATATAGTATAAATACTTAAAAATATTAATATGCTATATATTATAACTAAAAATGTTATAACTAAAAAATATTATATGTGCCTATAAATATTAAATATTATACAATATGATAATTATTAACATATAAACATTAACATGATAAATAATAAATATAAATAATATATGACAAAAAAGTGTATAACATATGAGTTAAATAAATTTATAAGATAAATTTAATAAAATAGAGTAATAAAATTATGTAGGAATAATATTATTATGTATTTAATAATAACATAATTTGTAATTCATTTTATAATATTTTTATTATAATATAAATAATAATAATTTAAATAATTTTAAAAAAAAATTATTGTCATAAAAATTTCTTAATTTTTGGGGGACCATGGCCCCCCGTTCTCTTGCGTCTGTCCTTGAGAGAGAGAGTCTATCTTGAAAGAGAGAGAAAGAAAATTATGACTATTAATGAGTGGGTTTAAAATAGGTGGAGTGAGAGTAATGGTTATTAACGAGTTGTTTTGAAATGAGTGGAAGTGAGAAATAGAAAGAATAATCATAATGGTTATGAATAGTAATGACTTCCTAAGAATTGTTTTATATATATATATATTTTTTTTAGGAAAAACATCTCAGGTTGCCACATCAGCAGGGTAAAAAATTCTACTTTATTAGTATAGTATAGATGTGAGTCAATCAAAGATAGAGAGAGAGAGATGGTTTTCATCACCCTTTAGTGGTACCGGAGAAAGTTCACCCCCTCCGTGCAAGTAAATCCCATAGTTCCCACCCAACGCCCATCTAATCATTTATCAAATAAAAAGTTATTTTTTTCGAGTAATACTTACGTAATGTTTGAGTCATCTTGCAATGCAAGATATCATTGGTCTACGTAGGTAATGTCACATGAGGTCGGTAATTTTTTCGACAAGTGAGCATAACAAATATTAAATAAGGTTGCAAAGTTCTGAATATGACAAATGTATCTAGACGTGACAAATATTAGACAATATTTATCAAGCTCACGAAGTATTTGTTCTGTTTGAACGATGTTTATCATCTCTATGCATCTTTATATAGTTTTATGCATGACAAATATTTTTTAGACATGACAAATACTTGTTACGTCCATGAATGGTCAGAAAAGTTTAGTGATAATGAAAACCAAGTCTCGACAAGAGGTTCTTGGGCTTGATTGGAGAAAGTGACTTACTTCAGGAAAGGCATGAAAAAAGAATGCAGGCACTACTTGTAACAAATAAATTGTTGAGGAGTTTTACTTGCTACGCCACGTGCAACGCAGCGTCAGATCACGCACTCGCTCGATCTAAAGGCTTGGATCGTGTGAGTACATGGTCCTTTTTTTTTAATTTTTTTAATTGTCCGATACGGATGCCGAATTGGGGGGAGCTCGACATATTTTTTTTCAAAAACATTACTGCACCACTCACTATCATCCGATCTAAGAGATCAGACGACAGTTCGGGCGTGGTGCACCCCGCACCGCGCCCGCAGTGTAGCAAGTATTACCCATTGTTTAGTCCTCCACAGTGGACAGCATGATGTTTGCTTTCAGGTGTAGTTATGATGCTAGAAACCACTCCCATCGATGTACTATGGATTATCTATTATATTTTGCAAAGAACAATTTGGTGAGTATTACAGGATGGTTGAATACTTATTATGCTATGTTTTTTTATCACATTATTTTTCTAGTCTTCAGTCTTTAGAAACTATTTGATTACCCAACTATCGAATTCGCATTAAATATACTAGTTATAAATAGAGTAATATCAAAAATAATTTTAATAAGAAACATCTAATTAATGAGGATAACAAATAATGCGGATTTGGCATAGCTTTTAGTTGCAAGCCACTTTAGTTTCATCTTATAACATGAACAAATAATAGATGGAAGTACTTATAACAAATTTTAGATAATTGTAGAAGTCAAATATTCCTTAACAACTTCATTTTTTCTCTAATTTCGAAAGTTTCATTTTGAAGTTTGTAGTTGAAAGACGGAGAACAGTTAAAATATCGTAGAAGTAGCCTCCAACACCTACATTTTTACCCTCAAAATAACTAAGAAAAAGCCCGAAGGTGATTCCAATAGGAAGCTGCACTAAACACAGCTATAAGGTGATAAATTAAAATGTGTGATATAATAACATTTCTTTCGTAGTTAATGACAGTTTAGACCTAGTGTCTCTCCCGAAGAGCTTGAGCCTTCTACTAAAGAGTTTGAGCCAAGGGAGTACAAGTCTGAAACTGTAATTGATTACAATTTATTCAGTACTTCAAGATTATTGTACTAAAAAGTTCACAGTTAGAGTTAATGGATTACAAGGACTACAAATAGTATTTCTCAATCAACAAGATTTAACTTGCAAGGGATGCAGTGAATCAGATAAAATAATTTGTGGTAAATGAGCAGGCTCCAAGTAAACGTCTGCAGAAACCTGGGCATGTCGAACTCGGGATGTGTGAATGCCTTACCAGTTCTTGTAAAAAGTATAAGGGATGCAAAATCCAAATTCTTTTAAAATGTGTTTTGGCAGAATTTTTAAAACATATTTGGAAAAAAAATTAGTTGGCTATTTGTTATCTTTCATTTTAAACATAAAAAAATCACGTGAAAATAATTAAAACAAAAAGAGAGAGATCAATTATAACTAATTTTAAGATAGTTAGGAAAGTTAAAGATCCCTTGACAACTCCAATTTTCTCATAGTTTCCCAAACTTCAACTTGTAGCTTTTGGATGGAAGCCAAAAAACAAAGAAGATACAACATAAATAACTCTTCCCCTCAAACTACAAGTTAGAAATGTAAAAGTATAATTAGAAGTCATTTTTAGATTCCATTTTTAACATGAAAAATGTCCAAGTGAAAATGATTATAACTAATTCTAAGTAATTACATAGGTCAAATTTCTCTCATAACCCCATCTTTACCACCATGTAGAAAACCCCGAATAGTAAATCGTAGTTGGGAGTTAAAAATCAACCACAAAACTGCATAATCGGCTTCCACATCCAAGTGTCTCTGACGTGTTTGACAAAACTTCTACTTGGAAATTTCTTTTGACTTTCACTTCTTACATAGAATGACTTAAGGGAGAGAGATTATAATTAATTTTGACTTGTTACAAAAGTCAACTCTTTCATAACAACCTTACTTTTTCTCCAATCTTGAAAACTCAGCCCTTGTAACTTTTGATTGAAAGTCAAAACACAAGTAAAATATCACATAAATGACTTCCAAAATCCAATGACTTCTATAAAAAATAACTAAATGAAAATTATGCCAAACACGGCCTTAAATAATCGGGTGGAAGCCTAAAACAACTTCCAAAAGAAAACTGCGCAAGACACGGACTCAATTTCATTGGTTGACGGTTTTAGTCAGATCAGCAACAGTAGACAATCAGGACAAGATACAAAAAAAACCACCAATCAGGCTCAGATGCCTGTTGCCCCTGGACTCATCAAATCGGTATGCTAACATCTTCCAGCGTAACCAAGCCCCCATTTGCATACGTAGTTCACAGCAGGACACTGCGATCTCCCATCAAGTTTTCTGACACAAAACTTATCCCTGAGCTAAAGCAATACAGCCATAAATATGGTACTCTCTCTTCGACGGTCTCAGTGCACAGCCCATCACATGGTAGGCATTTCCAGTACCTGGAGGACATCTTTGAACTCAAAATCATGTGTCTCCTTGTTGAATGACTCAACCAGTTTGTACCTCACGTCGTTCAGGTAGAAAGACTGGGCTGTCTCCATTAACCATTTTGCTTCGGAGTCACTCAGCTTGCTGGTAAACACAACATCTCCACGGATGAGCACCACATCCTTGCTCTCTGCAAAATCTTTGTAGTAGGTCACGGTGAGATAGGGGCTTGCCTGAGTTCCCCTCGCCTTGTAATCCTCCAGGCCGGTGATGAGCATGTGTGGCATCTGCACTGCAAAATCACAGTTCTTGGTGGGTTGAATGGAATGGCAACAAATATTCATATGAACTGGAAAGTAAAAAGATGCAAGGGCTCCAAACTTTGACTTGCAGTGCCTAATTCACATAGACAGCATCAGTCATTTGTTCTTGAAACTAATATTGGTTATATCTTGACAGCTCGTTTACCCTGAGTAACAATAAATATGAAAATTTTTAAATGAACTGACATTCTTACAGATTTTCATTTCTACATGGAAGTGGTAATCCACAGATATAATGAGAATTGTTGATCAAGCAGACAGAAATGAAACTGCACAGAATTTGTCATGTGACAATAAATACAACATCAGGATTTAATCGCCAAAGAATAATAGTGTTCTGTTGAAAAAAATGGATCTCAAGAAGAGATCTTACTTCAATTATACCTGGTTCTAAATTCCATCACTGTAGCACCGCTTATGCAATCTCGTTAATCACAGACACAAACAGCAGATACACTAAGATATATGAACTATTGATAATAGAAGCAAATCTTAGCTAAGCACTTCTTTTAAAGGTGATTTCCATTGTGGTCATACTGCATATCTAACAAGGAGATGACATACTATACAACACGTCACATTTGGGAATCGCTCGCAAGTCTCATGGGTGGCTTCTACTTCTCCAAGAAGTCCTTTTAAGAAGCAAAGCTGTTCCTGGATGAGGGCTTTCTACTTTGAATCCAGAGGAGAAAGAAATCATCTTTCCGTCGGAGCAGCATTTACTTCTCCCTTTAGCAAGAGAAATGGTTAACAAAAGTTGATTATTAATAGCTCCCTAAAAATATACACCACTATAGACTAGTCAACGAAACACGCATCTATGCAATTAATATGCTACAGAAAATTGTGAAGCTACTAACTAATAATATTTTAAATTAGTTTGAAAGATTAGCATACATTTCATGTACTTAAAAATTAGATTTATCTAAAATGTACTAAACGTCACGGGGCAATAAGTATGCAATCCTATGCTTACAATGAGACAAAAAGTTGGATGCTTCCTCTATGATAAAAAATTGCATTATGTCAAATATTTGTAGTAACTTTACAGGAATAAAAATGAAATGACTACCAACCCATCTTAAGAACAAAAGGAGAATAAAAAACTGCCTATCCTTAACTGATAAGGGTATTAATTTGTTTCCTGGGAAAACATATCTGGTTTGGAATCTAAATTTCACCTTGACAAAAGGAAATCCACTAGAATAAAAAAATCAAATCTTCCAAGGTCACAATACATAGAAAACTCTGATTGGTCAAATACTATCTAACATAGAATGTAAATTTTCAAAACCCTCCTTTTATTATTTGATTTTTGTACACAATATACACAACAGACAACTTATAACACCTGGAAAAATTAAGCATGTATTCTCAATACTACAATTTATCCGGCAAGGTTCACAACTTTTTAGGTGCATGGATAATGAACTTTCACTAGAGACACTCCATTTAAAGCAGTCCATGTCCTTTATTGGTGATTATGTACATGGTCAATCAAAAGTTTCAATGGACAAAGAATCACATGAACAGATCAAAAGATATTGTACATATAGGGGAAGGATTCAACGAGCCCCGGGGCGCATCTAACTTAGATGCGCCCCCCTCGAAACCCCACCCTCCCCATAGTATATATCCATGACTTTAATTTTCATCGTCCGATCTTGACGATCAACTGGAGCCATCTAATCGGGTAGGTATAAAAAATAAAGTCTAAAAATACTGAAAAATAGTCAAACAATAGAAAATTCGTCACATTAGCCCTTAGGGTTGATCCCATCCCCTAGGACTTTAGTTTTGATCCCCAAAGACGAACAAGATTGGATGGCTACAGTTGATTTCGTTGATCCAATAGTGAAAATTGAATCCAAAGGGGTAGGAAACCACCTAGACAGGAGTATTTGAATATGTTAAAATTTTTGGTGATTTTTATTTTATTTTCTTTTGAAATCGGGGTGGGGTTATATATATATATAAAGTAAGATTTTGCAGTGCAATCATCAAACTCCAAGTAATTGGGAAGTACATTTCAACTCAATTTTATAGCAATTTGCTACAGAAGGAATTCAGAAGAATCATGGAGGACTCTTCTAAAATGCTTTAACCAGTAGTACTCTTATACAGGTGGGGGAATGATTTCTTTTTATTTTATTTTGTTTTAGACTTTAAGAATTTGGGGTTAGTCATCAGGGAGTCTAATGTCTCGGACCAAACATGAATCCGCGAATTTGACCTCTCTCAACTGACCTTGGGTTAGTGTTAATTGCACCAATCAATGATTGTCAATTCTTGATTAACCATCCAGTGATGCCCTTTAGAACGAAGTACATACACATTATCAACCTTGCATCAACGAGTCAAACCACAATTCGATGGAGAAATCCATTTTCTATGCTTCTTTTAAACGTCTTCTTTTAAGCCTCCTTTGAGAATATTATAGGATACTTAAAGGATATAGTCCCCATGGTGTGTATGTGAACTTGAGGCCCTTAAAGGATGCTAAAAGAATGTGCATCAAGAAACGCTCCTTTTATAATCCTTAAAAAATATCCTCGATGTTAAATATTCTTTAAACGTCCTTTAGAAACTGCAAGGATCATTTAGGATTTACTTAAAGAATACTAATTTGTCCATTTAGGATTTATTAAGTACCCATTAAATAAGTGCCAATGAATTCAATGCATAAAGAATCCTTCAGTCAGTGGGACATGAAGGCCACCACTTAGCCAAAGTCACATATGCATGAAGATTTGGTCATCCCAACGATATGGAGGAACCAATCATCCCACAAGATTCGGCCATTCAAACAATATGAATGGACCACATTTTATTCATTTTGCACGAACTTAAAGAGCTAAATGATATTAAACAAACCATTCATGTCAAAGAATCTTGGCCATTCAAATAATATAAATGGACCACATTCATTTTAAACGAATTCGGTCATTCAACCAATATGAATGAACCGCTCATCTTAAATAAATTTGGTTATTCAAATGATATGAATGAATCGGTATTTTACAAAACCTTGGTCATTCAACCAATATGAATGAACAATCTTTTTTATATATTTTTCTTATATTTGGAATGATAAATTCCAACAAGGTCGTGAATTCACAAGCTTCGTTCCGCAGCGTCCTTGGGCAACATGTATGACCTTCTTCGGTTCTCCAAAAGCTCCAAAAAAAAAACTCCAAGGAAAAAGCTCTCCAAAAACCTCTCTAGGGACCCCCCCTCCCCCCCTTGCAGCAGCCCCCTCTAAGGGTTTGTATAGTGGTGAGGGAGAGAGATAGGAGGGAGAGTGGCACCCCCCACCAGTGGCTCCTTCCTTTCCTTCCTTCATTCTTTTGCAACCGGAAGGGGGGGGGGGGTGTTGCGGTGGGACCTCCCCACCGGTTCCTCATCTTTCTCTCTTTCTCTTTCTCTCAGCCGCTGCCCTCTCTCTCCCTCTTTTCTTCCTCTATCTCTCAATCGCAGCTCTCTCTCTCCTCTTGCTGCTGCCGCTGCTTCTCCTTTCTTCCCCTGCTGCTGCCACTGCTTCTCCTTTCTTCCTCTGCTGCTGCTATTAATGCTACTGCTGCCGCTGTTTTGCTATTGCTGTTTTGCTGTTTTGATTGAAACTTCGGGCCTCAAAGGGTAATCCCGAACCTTTCTTGTGTTTATTTTATTCATACCATGCATTCATGCCACATGGCTTTCTTTTCTATTCTTTTTGCTTAGGGTAAAAAATTGATTTTGCATGCATGCATACGTCTTGCGCGCACACAACTTCAGGTGTCATGCTTACTCAATAAAAATTTGTCAAACAACAGGCCAACACAGGCCACCATGACAAGAAAAGAAATCATTGATATTAGAAATAAAAAAACAATATTTCATATAAGAGTCACCACACCAACTCTTTTGATGTACATAGTTTCATAGGAAATAAATGTTAGTACCAGTTTCTTTCCTTAAAGACTGATCTTAGCCCCATTCGAACACCTTCTCACCCAACAAAAAAAAATTATTTTGGAGGCAACTTTCTTATAAAGGAAGCAAATTGCAAATTAAAAATAATAGAAATAAGGAACTTCAAAGGATAACTACATGGAAGTTCTTTATTTAAAAGAGAAGTTCAGAGAGTTAACTGCGCAAAGAAGGCAAAACATAAGATGGATATTGAACTAAAATGAAGCAGGACAAACTTTTTGTCTCACATAAAAGAAACAAGTTATCAGACTGTGTGTCCTCCCTCTTCAGACCTGCCCAGTGCACCACCTTTTGACATAATGAGACTAATTTAACTGGGATCATGAAAGGCATACACAAAGAACATTGAAAGTAGCATGAGACAGACATGCGGAGTAATAATTATCAAAGTAGAAGCATTAAGAGCAAACTACTAAAGCTAGAGAATACTAATTTAGAAGGTCAAGAATTGACATAAAACGATGGCGCAGGTCTGATGTCTGGTACATAACTATGATCACAAGGGGGAGTAGGTTGCAACGGCAAGATAAGAAATCTTTGTGGGTTATGTGACCAGATTCAGCTGTTATTAGATGTGGAATATGGCAAATTCCAGCAGAATAGATAGGTGGAATAAAGTATGCATTTACTTGAGAAGAATTTCCAAGAATGTACATTGATCGGCAAGAGGAGGTACCCCATTTGACAAGATCTCCATGTGTCAGCATGTGTTCAAAATTCATTCTTTTGCATAAATGAACGTGTTATGTAAGGTAGTTTAAGAATGAAATAACCTGATGGACACAATCAAAAAAAAAATTAAAAAAAAGGACCAAGAAATGTCTTTAGACCATCTAGTAAGCTGCGAAAGCTTGCTCACTGTCAACAGTCAAATCCAGTCGAATCTGGCTGAGGAAGGGTAATACAATATTTACTCTCTTACAGATAAAAAAAAATTATTCCTCAGACAATTTGCACATTTCATTTTTATTCTTATTCACACTTCAATAAATTGGGTTGCTATGAAATAAGATGCTTTAGACAAAGCAGTCCAACATTATAAAGCTCTGAAGCAAATGGATAGTGAAAAAGTGAAAAATTCCACTATTATTAAAAGAAAAAGAAAATAAAAAATAAAATGTTTGATGGAATCTTTATTAAGCTGACTACTAAAAACTAAATTCCATGCTGAACAATGTTTAGGGATGCAGAGTTAACCGGGAAAGTTTAGGGATGGGTAGCTTAAAATATTTTCCCTGAATCTTGGTGAATAAATGTGTCTGTGATTTTTTTTTTCCCAGTTGGCAACCTCTAAAGCCCTATTCGGTAACCAAGTTCCACCTTCTTAAGCTCCCAACCTTACTGTCCATCCCTTCAAATGAAGGAACAACATCCATATTTAGCAGTAGAACATCATGACTATGTATTAAATAGTTGTGACTCAAACTCTGTTGTAATTTCCAATGTGAGCACTTTATCATGATTTACGAGTTTATAAATTCCATGTACAAAAGATCATATGAACCATTCATCAGTGTGACTGGGATGGAAGTTTGCATTAGAAGCTAATAACAAAAATGAATGGATTATGGTTCATTACATGGTGAATAGAATATTCCATCCGACCATGAATATAATAGACTAGGACAAGAATATGCTTGAAATTATGAAAGATGGCCTGCATTACTGCAATTCTTCTTCCTACATTTTGAAATCTGTGAAGGGCAGCACCATCGCAAATCACAAGGACATGGGGAGAAAAGCATACAAGCATTCCTATAAGAACAACTGTTGCCAATCTCCCCAGTTAGATTTTAATGATCATGCGCTTTGCTTATTCTAGAATTGAGAGAGGTAAAGACAAGAAAATGAGACATGAATGCTGGGATAGGAATTACCAAATGAGGATCATAGAGTATTGTAGAGTATTACGACCACAGCTGGCTCATATTTTGCTTCTTGTTGAGTCGTCAAGTATTGTTCTTTGATTTGTAGATTGCTTGCCCTTTTCCATTTTGGTTGACTATTATCTTCTGACTCTTTCGCTGTTAACATTGGGTTTGATGGGAAAATGGTGAGCATTGGTTCTCTCTCCCCTCCCCAACCGGGCATTTGGCATGCACTTTAGTGATGAGGAGCAGAGAAGTAGACCCCGGTTAATCTTAATCAAATATTTAATCCCAGTTTCTAGAACGAATGCTGATCAGGGATGTCCTAGTCAAAGTGGTACCAATCTGGTTGAGATAAAATGAGTGAACTTGAAGCATTTCAACACAAACATACCTCATTCACATGAAACACTGTCTCTACACTGTACCTATAATCTGAATTAAGCATACATTGATTTTTTATTTTAGCCCACAGATATGACTCGGTCCCAAAAAACTCTGCCTGTGTGGACAACTGCTGGAATCGCATAGATATAAACATTATTTATAGCGTGTGTTTGAGTTCTCTGAAAAATTCAGAATACATGTAAAATCAAAATCACTTATATCATATATGTGAACCATTTCTAAATGCCCCCTCTATTATACTTGAGGATTGCTGCATTCTTGGAGGTGTCTGCCTTTGTAAGTGACCAACTCAAAGTGGATTTTGATTGATTGGAATATTGAAGCTCAGAGAATAGAAATAACTTGCATGCATTGACAGGAGGACTGCAGCAAGCCCTATTTTTAAAGACTTATTTCATATATCCAAAATTAAATAATTCTGACAGATTAGGCAGTAGGCAGAAAAATCAACAACCTATTGTTCCTGGAAGATTTAAAGAGACAAAACTTCAGAACACCCCCCCCCAATACATTGTTTAGAAGTTGTATAAACAGAAAATCACTATATGTAGAAACCACAAAAGGTGAAGCATTAATGTAAACATAGAGTTCATGCAGAATGAATTTTTTATGTTCTTTAACGTAGTTACGGGAGGTACCTTGAATAAACATATTTGTATAACCACTCCCTCTCCATAAAGGAATGACGAAATGCCGGCTACAAGAAGTATGGAAAAACTTAGAGAAATACAATTACACAATAAAACATATGGCCAAAAGCAATAAATGAAGTCCATGAACTCTACCAAGAAGCTGATCGCTGCTCTAATAAATGATAAAGCTTTGCTTTCATAGAGGCACCTATATGACCTCTCCCCAAATGATACTGCTCCAAAAGAAAATGGAAAAAGATCAGCTTTGAAAACCATCTTCCTTTTTATTTTAACAAAATACACAATAATTTATGAATTATGCACAAATTCCATTAAAAAGTTATGAGAAATACAGGAACGGAGAAGAGAGTACAGAAAATATCAAACTAAGTTCCCATCAAAATACACAAAATAAAAAGGCATTGGATGCCATTGATGAATCCAAATCTTGTAATAAAGAGGGATTGGATGGCTTTTTTTTTAATTGGGAGCTTCTATGCTTGTCTCATTCCTGTAAATTACCTTCTTCCTGAACAACAGGAAGGATACAAGGTGGTATCACACCTGGATCCCATTGTACATTAACCGACAGATTCTTAACATCGGATGCCAGAATGTGAGCAGCATGATTGGCTGTCCTAGGTACATATTTGACCGAGATTCTACTGTGTACCAAGTAGAGCTCTGCAATTGAGGATGCAGTTTCTGATAGTCCATGGCGGGGAAGAAGAATTGTCTTGCAATAGCCACACCACTGTCTGGGCGAGCAGGGGATCATTGGACCATGTCTTGCATGCTCTACAATGGAGAACGATTCCTCCATGATCCCTGCAAACTGCTCCCACAGCCCCTCCAAAGTTGTTGGTGCCGGCATCTACATTGATTTTGAGCTCTCCCTCCAAAGTTTCATTAATAACTTTTGGGTCACTGGTGGTGTTCCAATCATGCAATGTCACCCAACCAATTTTGTTGCAGGCATGGGTTGCCATCTCTTCTTATATCTCCAAGATCTCTCGAGAATCTCTGCCTCTCCAAGGGCCCCGAGACAAATCCCAACGGAGATCAAGAACAAAAGGGATATAAAGGTAGAGTAATGGAAAGGAGTGGAATAAAGGAGGAGGAGGAGAAGACAGAAGAAGGAGGTAAGAAGGCCGATAGAGGAGGGGATATGATGACTAATGAGGATTTTTCCAATACATTTTGATGGCCTTGAGATACGAGAATGGAATCCTTGTATATGTGTAAACATGTTTTTTGCACTCTTCTTGTTATTATTATCTTAATTTAATCAAATTGAATGGCTAGATGCATACAATTTAAAGGTTTTCTTTGAAAAGTATAAGATAATCATGACTTGGCCATCATTCTCTCTCTCTGAGATCTCTTCTCTTTGGCCTTTTGAGATGATGTCGAGATCATAGAATTCCTTGAGTATATGTGTGTGTGTGTGTATATATATATATATATACAGTGCTGTTATCATACGTACATGTTCGGAGATTTTATCCCAATCACCCGAGATTTTACCGAGATCTCTTCTCTCTAACCTTCCTGAGATGAAGCCATGACCTAATATATATATATATATATATATATACATGTTCGGAGAATTTGTCCCAATCTCCTGATATTTTACCGAGATCTCTTCTCTCTAACCCTCCCGAGACGAAGCCATGATCCGAGATGGCAAACCTTGGTTGTAGGTCTTCCTTCTTGAAGCACATATGTGGAAAAACTGTGTGTCTCAGTCGCCCTCTAGCATCCACATGACCTTGGCCCTCTGATGCTAGTATAGCTCTTCCCTAATCAAAAGTTCCTCTAGTTCCTTAGTAGCCGTATCAATTTTCTGTAGGTTGTTATCATTGCTCTCCTCCTTGCTGAATTCCTCTATGCTTCTCTTGAGCTGTTCAATCTTTCTGCTCTGACCCCGAAATTTCTCTTTATGCCAATTGCTGATTACCCTCGTAGTGTGGTTTACTCTCGTGACAAACGGGAATAAGTCTCTGTTATCTACCCTACTTTCATTCCAGCTCTTGTTGAAAATCTCTATGAATTCCGGGACCCAGGTGCATCTTCCACATTATTTCATAACGAAATTGATATTTTCTCTTCTTTGTACATTGTAGCATGACCAAGATCAGTCTATGGTCGCTCGCTATCATTAGGATGTGGAATGCAGCAATGCTGGGGAATAGCTGAAACCAATCTACTGATGCCAGTACCATGTCTATTCTCTCCTGTAACAAATGTTCTTTGCATCTCCTATTGGACCAGGTGAATGCTGGTCCCACAGTCAATCTTCATAAGTCTCCTTTGCTGTAAGAATACATTATAGCCGGAGAGTTGAGACTCTGTTTTGTGTCTACCTCCTATCTTCTTAGCTGAATTAGCTATATTGTTGAGGTCCCCTGCTACCAACACAGGGAACGTTTTCTCCTGGACCATGCTGCTGATGTGGTCCCAAAGCCTCTTCCTGTCGCTCCTGCTGCATGATGCATACACCGCCAGTAAGAGCCACCTTCTGTGGGTGTCATCCCATGCCAGCAGAGACCTCCTAACATGCCCATGGGTTCAACGGAGAAGAAGTTGGGAGTTTAAGATTAAAGAGGATGAAAGAAGCTTTCTCGGTTCTGGTTTTGGTTTCTGACAAGAAAATGATGTTGGAGTTGGCAGGCTTCTGGCGGTTGAGGAGGTATGGAACTGTAGAGGATCCTCCTAATCCTCCACAATTCCAGGCAAGCAATCTCATAGCATCTGCGGCAGCCGGCATGCTTCGGCTACCTGTCTTCGATAGCACCCTGGGCGGGTGTGAAGGATTTTCTTTGTCTGGTGTTTTTTTGCATATGGTTGGGGTGCTGATCTAAACTGTCGGTGTCTCAGAAGGGAGTGGATATGTGGATCTTATGTGATTGTGGTTGAAGTTGCTGAAGAGCCCTATTCGGAATTTCGACAAATAGGTTGTAGTCTGATTGTGGTGCGGGTACCTTGGCCTAGGTTCCATGGTTTGGTTTACAAAGGAGGGGTTTGGATATGTGGGAGCATCCATTATCAGCTGTCCGTGCTCGGGCCAATGTTTCCGTGCGTGCCACTTGGCCTGGTGGCTTGCTTGGGCTGGTGACATGGGTGATCCCAGGTGAACACAAGTGGAGAGTGAGTGGTGTTCAAGCTGTTCGGGTTTGTTGGGTTGGTCAGAAGAGGCGCCGGGGTTAGGAAGAGGTTGGGTTTGTCCACTAGTGGCCTGTTTCAAGCAAAAGTAGTCCTGGTAGCTTTTGTCTGTAGTAGGTCCCATGGGGCTCCTGCCTGGCACTCCCTTGCTTTGACTGGTCTTTTCTGCATTGCTTTCCAGTGAGGCTGTGTGCTTCTTCTCCGGTTCCACTAGGGTTGCTCTTCTTCCACTTGGTCCTTCTTGGTTCCTGTCTTCTCCTCTTTCTCTGTTGTTGATTGATGCCCGAACTCCCCTATCTGGGGGTCTTCGGTTCTGTCTACTGGGTGGAGCTGCTCATATCCACTCTCCAATCTTGGGTTTGAGTTGAGCCATCATGGCTTCTTGAAGGGTGACAGAGTAGGAAGGCAGAATTTTCTCCTTCAAACTAGCTATCTCCCTGCAAGCACCTTTCTCATGACCAATAATAGCATATACGCGGCAGCTTCTCATAGGTCACCCTGAAACATACACCCCCCCAGCGGGTGGGAGAATAGTATCTCTCCTATGAAAGGTTTGGAGATATCAACTCGGACTTTGACTCTAGCATACTCCACCCACTGTTTCACCTCCTCCTGTGTCAGCATGATGGGTCTGCCTATTTACTTCGCCACTGTGTTGGCATTCAGTGCTCCCAAGGGGAGTCCATTAATGTGTACCCAAAATTCTGCCTGTGAAAACTGGTAAACAGAGGGTAGAGTGAAGGGATCACACCTTCTAATGCCAGAAGATCTCCCTCGAATAGCCAAGGGACATCGCTGTACAGCCTCTCTACCTCCATTGTGTTGCATAGTTTGAGTGGCAGGTATCCTTGTGAAAATGCTGCAGAGACCAGGGTTCACATGGATGCCGAATCTTCTTCGCCCACTCCCTTAAACTGATCACTCGGAGTGGTCTATCTAATATCATTTTCACAGCCAAGCATCTCTGTTAGTCTTCCTTGTCCTCCAGGTCCTCCGTTGCTAGACTGTTTCCTTCTTCCCTGCCATAGTGTTGCTGTGAACTCCTCCAGTAGCTTTGCTTCATTTTCTGTGAAGAGGGCCATAACGGGACTCAAGTAGTGAAAGAGCTCGGGTTAACGGCTGCAGATTCAAGGAATGTTTAGGTTTGAACCAAGGGTCTCTCTAGTTTGTGGGATGATGTTGGCGGGGTGAGTTGTAGCTACGAGGGGATATGTGGGAGGGGTGATGGGTTTGAGGAGTGGTCTGAGCAGAGGGGTTGCTCAGCAACAAGGGGGCAGAAGGGGTTAGGGATCACAGGGGGCTGTTGCTTCCTGAGGGGTGTGGGTGAGGTGATGGGTTTGAGAGCGATCCTGAGATTTTAGGTTGGTTTGAAGCGAGGAGAAGGATGGGAGTGAAATACCCAGGGCCAAAAGAAGGACGGTGACTACAAAGAGCATTCCCTAAGGGGCGGCGAAGAGCGTTCCCTTGGGAACAGAGAAACTTCGACATATCATCTCGTTCGTCGACATTGAATGTAGTTGGATGACATTGATGAATCTAAATCTTATAAATCTCCCTAAAATATATTTGGCCCTGATGTTAAATGTTCCAAATGAAAGAGTTCAAAGTTATTTCTACGTAGTAATGCACATTGATAGTGAGCTTCATGGTATATCTATGACTTTTTCCCTCTATCCTTATTCCTTCCTCACTACTTTGGGGAGGTGCATCCATATTCACTTTAACCTATTAATCTCACTAACCATCTCGAATTCTAGCTTAACAATATACGCCCTAAAATATTTATTACCTGACAAGTAAAAGGGACAACATGTCACCTCCCCTGTAATCCTCAATGTCTTGCCACTAAATCTCCAGATACTATAAAGGAGAAAGGATCTAAGCAAGATGTAAGTCTTACCCCCCATGTCCTTTAGGCTGCCAGACAAACTGAAACCACAAACACAACTGACATTGAAGGAACATTTTCAGGCCTTCGCCTAGATGAAAATGCAATTCAGCATTTAAACATATAATTTCCATTTCATCGATTAACAAAGCTTCCACACAAAGTGAAATCACAAGTGCAGCTGATGCAGCATATGAAACAAGAAAGTGAGGCACTCAAGCTAGTCGGTGAATAGTTTATAAAGCATCCAGAAACTACACAGGCATAGAAAAAACAAAACATGACTGCACGCTTCAAAAATGGATCAAAGCTCATGGAAGCAGGGATTACAAGATTCAAAAATGGGCGATGCTAGAGTGAATTAGATGAAATGGAGAGGCTGGGGGGGGGGGGGTGCACTAGCAAAAAAAAATGTGAACTTTATCCAGTTGAAATACAAATCGCCTTAAAAATTGCTACCCCACTTCAAGTTGGGTTGCCCGGAAAGAAAACGCAGAGAACTCGAAACTTACGTCGTCCCAGACCGAAACGAGGTCCTCCGGCGAGCAGGCCCTGGCCCTCTCTAGGTCAATGATGGAGTCGAGGGGCTTAGGCTGCAGGGGGGCGAACCCCGTAGCAAACCGTGAGCCTCTGCAGGACCCAAGCGCTGTCCATCTCAAGAACTCCCCCGGGAGGGCCTCTTCCACCTTCCAGCTGTGAAGAGAGAAGCAGCTCCTCATGCACCGGTGGTCCAAAAGTGCCACGGGAGGAGGAGGAGAAGGGCGGGGGAGCTGTTTCAAGGGAAATGGTGATAGAGACCTCAGGCTGGACGGCCGGAGCCTCGCGCACAGACGCTGCATCCTTCAGCAGGCCCACAGGCGTCGGAGAAGGGGCAGTCCGATGGTGAGCACGAGGGTTTCCCTTCTTCTTCCTCTTCTTCTTCTGCTGCTTCTTCCACTCGCACACGGCAGATCGCACACAAACGCCGGCGAACTGTTGCACTATTCGCAAGCCGCACGTTGTTGGCCGGCTCCAGTCGGCCCGAATTGTAGCCCCTGTTTGGATCATACATAATTAAATACGATACGGGAATAATACGGTAAAAATACGTTCAAATATGATTCGTCAAGCATACCTAAAAGTACAGTTAAAAATTTGGTCAAAAAATGGACATTTTAAAAATTCGATACAGCATACGTACGATGTATGATACGTCCACCTTTGAAAAATACGGATAACATATAATATCAACATTTCACCTATAACATCCATTTATGTAATTCAAAGCTAAAATATGAGACCACAAAGATCCCATTCGACTAAATATGAAGTGGTAAACTTAGTGCAAGTTTTGCATTCTTTCATTTCTTCCATTATAACCAAATGAACAAATCAGACAACACAAAATGTTTAACATTGATCAAAATGTGTAACATTGATAGTTCACACAAATGCCACTTTCCAAAGTCTTCTTTGCATGCAACAGGGAAAGCAGGATAACTATCCAAATGCAACATAAGCCATTGAGAGCCCGCCCACCCCCACAACAGTATTAACACTCATCAGCACACACTACAGCAAACTAATCAAACCTCACCTTTTGTTTGTCAACCGGATCTTATGACAAGTATCCCAAATCGGAATAGACTAACAAAGGCCAGTTAAATAAAGGCAAATCGCCAGTTCAGCTGGGAAGAACTATGGCCAAAACACGTGGGGTTTCAACCCATTGTAGGCATTCCCTTTTTCCCAAATTAGCACACTTAGTCCATTTCCTCAGCATTATCTTGGTCCACGAAGGAAGGCACAAGTTTTGGTTTCTAGGCCTCCGTAAAATTGGGAGAATTGCTGTTCTTCCCTGCCACACACAACATAATAATCCTCAGACAAAGGAGAAAAAAAAACAAGAGAACAATTAAAAAGAAGATCTGCTATATACCGATGCGGCGGCGGCCATGGGGGTGGGTGGCGGCATGAGGATGAATAGCAGCAGCGTTGGGGGTCGCAGGCCGCCGGAGAGGAGAGTGGCAGCCGGAAGAGCAGCAACCCGGCAATGGCGGTGGCCGGCGGTATGGGGAGGAGCAGCGGCGGTCGTGAGGACACCCGCGCATGGGTCCGATTCGACCCATCCCACATTTACCGTTGGAGGAAGACGTCAGTAGTGACCCCAGCTTTTCTGTAGCTTGACGATGATTATCTTGAAGACTGATGAGCATATTACATGTTTATGGACATCATGGACATGTGTACGGTCCGTTTTGGGGCTCATTTAGTTGTTTTCTATTTTTTAATATTTTTCTGCACGATTCTCTTTTTTATTTTAGCCTAGGGAGGTATTTAGTCATTTATATTTTTTAGGGCTTCATTAGGGTATGGATCCTCTATTTAAGTTCTTGTAATCTCTATTTGAGATGGGAGATTAAGGAATAAGAACTTGTGTTTGAGCCGCCAGAGACGTGCGTCCGTGTGCATATGAGGGCACAAAACCCTAGGGCGTGAAGCCCTTCTTCTTCCCCCTCCCCTTTGTCTTCTTCCTCCCTCTCTTTCTTCCCCCAGCAACAAAACTCTCCTTCTATGTCATTTTTTGCCTCTCTCTCTCTCTCTCTCTCTCTCTCTTTCCTCCAATTGCAGTCCGCCAACACTGCAAAAAATGACAAGCCGGACTGGGCCTGCCGTGCCTAAGGCTTCATCGCTCATGCCCCAAGCAAAGGGCATATGTGCACCCCTAAGCGCCACGCAGCCTAGGGCTTCATATCCGGATATGAGCGCCACACACCCTCAAACTGTGGCATGAAGCGCCTTAGCAGCTCTTGAGTACCTCAAGATACTCTTAAGCGCATATGATGATCTTGAGAGCATGGTACTCTCGAAAGATTCCACAGCATCAAGAGCTTCTGAAGCGTTGGAGAGCATCTTGAAGCTCTCGAGTGCATCCGTGCTCTCGAGATTACAGTCTGTTGGATATTTTTTTATTTTTTTAATCTAGTCCGGCCAATGTTCTTTGATGCACAGATGACATTGGCGCGTATATAATGGTGGGGACAAGGGCCATCTGATCTTTCCATATGATGATAAAGGAGCGAGTGACTCATTCTAGCTCAACTTACTGCGGTACAGCAAGCATTACTCGATGGAGAATTATTTTTTATCTATGCACATGGGATTGATCCACCAGGAGTATCATTTACCAACAAAAGATTTCTTTCATCATTTTATTCGATAGCCTTTGGAGTCGTTAATTCGTAAAGTTTGGATTTTACTTAATATTTGGAATACATCATAAATAAAGGATGTAAACATCAAACAATGAGTCGATTGCCAAATAAAATTTTAGGATAATTACATATGTAACCCTCTTACAAAACTAATTACACTTCTACCTCTCAATTTTTTATCCTATTACAAATAATTACATAAGATAAAAATTATGTCAAAAATTTTCCTATTGTTGTCATCCGTTAGCGTCGTGTTAAATGTATCTTATTTATCCCTAGTTAGCCTTTATTAAAATATGTCCAAAATACCTTTATTCTTTACGTAACTATATTTCTCTCTCTTTCCATCTATCTCTTTTTCTCTCTCTTTGGCACAATGTGCCAATCAAAAACTACCTTTGTAAGGATATTTTTGCCTAAACATTAAATTTAATAGTTGAAAATAGAATATTTAACGGAAGTTAACCGTAGGAGTATTTTTTACATAATTTTTATTTAGTATGATTATTAATAATAAGGTAAAAAATTAAGGGACAAAAGTATAATTAACTATATAAGAGGGTTATATATGTACTTATTCCTAAAATTTTTAAGATAGTCATTATATTTTTAGAAAGTTTTGATGCGCTCAGCTTCTTCAAAGTAGGGATGCAAACGAGTCGGATTCGGTACGGATCCAAGATAGATATGTGACCGTATCCATTTTATGTTATCGGTTTAGACAGAGTATCCATTAACTATCTTATAAGATAGTCATCGATCAGATAATCAGATCTTCACTGTACCATATGCATTTGGTCATAAAAAAAATTGTATCAACTGCCTTATCCACTGTGCATATCAGTTTGAAAAGATTATTCGTTAACTGACCTATAAGCTAAGTGCCATTTGCACTCTTTCAATAATTGGGTTATTGATTACCTTTTGCATCCCTACCTCAAGTGCATCTAGGTGCCTTTTCAGAGCACTCATTCAATAACTGGGTTACTGGTTACCTTTTGCATCCCTACCTCAAAGTGCATCTAGGTGCCTTTTCAGGGTACTCTTTCAATTCCTCTCCCATCCATTTTCTATGGATGGAGGTTAAACTCCGTGTGCATCTCACACAGAGAAGGCCGCTTCCAAAGGGGAGCCTTAGTCAAATAGTTGTAGAGCTAGATGTCCACCACAATCCATCATTAGAGCCCACTATGGGTGGAGCGTAATAAGATTTATTAAAAGGATGAGCTAAAAAGGAAAGAAGCCCTTGCTGCAGAACGTACAGACATCTAGTTGAGATGGTTTTACAACTCAACAATTTTTCTTTGAAAATAGAATATTATGCACCTGTTATGTTGTCGTCTCAACAAATTTATCAGACGACAGCATCCTAAACATAACAAATTCATGTGGATTGCAGTACTCAAAAGTATTGCACCAAATATTACCGAAAGCAAATGTTATTTCCAACGGCCAACCATTAGGGCCGGTTTATTTTGTGGACGTGATATTTCGAATTTCTTGTTCCCGAATCTCTTATTACTAGAATAAGAAAAATTCACTTTAAGTGAAATAAATAGTTCAGTAAAATAAATAATTCTTGTCTTTTAGATGAAATAATTTATTCTACTTATTCAAAGAATAACACGTCAGCGCCCAAAATAACAAAGACTAAAACTTTCGAACTCTCAAACTGAATAAGCGGAATGACATGTCTTATTTGACGCTTATTCTTGAAACAAACTGGCCGTTAGTGTTCTCAGGATTATGACTTGTTTAAAAAGCCAGATTAGTATTAGATTGTGACCCATATTATGAATTTTTGGACACCTTTTTTTACCTAACTAATCGCCAATGCAAAATTCAACTCAGTGGTAGACTTGGTGCGGCAACTATTACTCCACTAGTATTAATATTGGCTCCATAACTGACCGTTAGTCATGGAGGGTATGTTTAAGGGGGATTAATGGTGAGATTGCACCCTCAATTCGATGCTTTGTAAGGGAAATAGTCTCTTTCTCTCTCTATCATATAGTAAAACATGTATTCCCCTTTTCTAATAGACATTCTATAAAGAATCCGGATCCTTCTAAGGCACGACCGGGATCGAGTCCGGTCATTGCAGGGGGTAGCAAGATTTTGAAAAATCATGTTCTCGCCGAGCCAAACAGTTCGACGAGTCCCCCCATCCCCTCTCTATATTGACCGAACTCGGTCCGCTCGTGCACTGAGAGGATCTCAATTCTGCTACGAAGAAATTTTCACATGGTAAAAAGGGTTTGAGGTTCTCCAAAAAACGTGATGACGAGTAACGTACACAGGAAGAGTGCAAGTACCATGATTAACGGATCCATTTGAATACCTTGGCACAAATAATTAACATTAGCAGGATAATGCTAAGAGTGTTCATGATTCCCTTGGAACCCATATGCGTCCTACGTGATCAGGTTCGTCATTTTCTTAGCAAACACTGAAGGGTGTTCCACAAAACAATGGACTGAAAGTCCCAACACATTTATCTGAACAAGACTTCATACATTCCCTCTGAAAGGGAGACCTGTTGGCGCAGCGTGCCTTGGCCTTTTACAAAACTACACTGCTTCTAGCCGTGTTCCCAAAAGGCTCTGCTTCCTTCTTGCAAGAGAGGAGATCCTCTTAATATGTGTTTAGACTGGAGTCCAACAGTACTAAAAAGAAGGAGACTAAATATTGCAAAAAAATTCTTATATGATCTCAAAAGTTGGCAAATATTTGAGCCTTTCCACTCTCAGTTCTATCAGTCTAAACATATACTAAGGGGATCTCTTCTCTCTTGTAATCGTCCTGCCGCTTGGTGTGAGGCATCCCCATCTTCTGCCGATCATACATGAACCTTGCGTGCAGGGGAAACTCTTGCATGGACACATTAATTAGCTTGTAAAGGAGCCGTGTAATTGCGTATATGCTCTGCTAACTTGACCAGTTAACAAGAAATGCATGGGCAAGGAATGTTCTGCAACGGGCATGCGGCAGCGTTGCGCTGCCTAAGAGGGTCAACTGTTTTGTGCGGATGAAGCCCCATCTTGTTAAGCAACCCGCTCAAGATCCCCCCCACCCCCAAAGGCTTTCACCGTTATAAGGAAAAAAAAGATACATTTATAAGAAAAAAAAACTCTCTTAAAAAATTTAATTCAAAATTTGTATCACAATACTTACAAAATGCTCTTATCATTACCACCATTAACATTTTGTTAAAGATATCTTATATAACGTTAGCTAATCTTTAACTAAAGTGAATAAGTCTAAAATACCCTTATTTCTTACTTTGTGTCTCTCTCAATTTGTCAATCAAAAGAACACCTTTTTTAATAAGAGTATTTTTCATCTTTTTTTGGTATTTTTTTTGGAGGCCTCCAACCCAACCTATATGGCGTACAATCAAATCTAGATTGGACAACCTTAAAAAAGATGAAAAATCAAAAACCAACCATGAGCACTATTTTTTACTATTTATTTGATCAGTTTTCGATTTTTCATCTTTTTTAAGTTGTCCGATCCAAGATCTTATTGTATAGTCATATAGGGCATAATAGGGTCCTCCAAAAAATTACAAAACATAATTTTTTAAAATTTAAAACTGCCAATGCAGAAAGCATTTCTCTTTGCAGACTTTGTGCTATAATGAAGTTATTTCTAATAATATGAAAATAAAATAGACAAATCTATAATTAAAATTTTAATAAGATTATTTTTGTAAAATCCTCCCCCCCCCCCCAAAAAAAAAAAAAAACTCAATTTTGCTTTTGAATACAACAAATATATAAGAGACCCCTTTGGCTACTTTTTGTAATGTCTTTTTTTTTTTTTAGTTTGGACCTCTGCATCCAACCGAAATGGATGTCTCCCTCTCCGATCCCTTCTTGGCCTACCTCAAGTCCTCCTCACCCACATCTCCCCCTCCCACGATAGCTTCATCATCCAGGCCACATTGTCCTCCTCCGTTCAAGTCCGCACTAGGGATCTGGAAGTGCAAGAGGGAGCCAGTGCCCCCGACCCCATACTTCCTGTAGAGGAACTCCTCAACGAAGACCTTCTCCACTCGCCGGTTGACGTCGTGGAGGAAGATGTGGGTGTCGCCGGCACCCCTACGGTGGCACGCCATGACCGCGCCTGAGTAGATGGTGCCTATGCGGCCAGCACATCGTTGAAGTACCCCCCTAGGCACATCCACCTTGATCAGATCCCACTCCCGCTCGTACACCTTTACCAGCAGATTAGCCAGCGTGGGGTGGCATCCGAGGTTGCCCTCGAGGAAGGGGCCCTCCGGTGGGAGACAGGCCGGCTCGGAGCGGTAGGTGCAGAGGAGTTTGTCGGCCCTCTGGAGCTGGGTGGTGTAGCAGACAATGTAGGCGCGGAGGACGCAAGCGGCATCATCTTTAAGGACTGTTTGTACCCACTTGTAGTCCTCCTTCAAGAACAAAGGTCTCTTTGCCAAAGCACCCCCATATACAAAACACCAAGAATGTGCAGGAGCCTATCATTCCACCCCAAGTAGACAAAAGAGGGATGACGTACAAAAGTGGACATTGCAGGACACCCGAGCCCACTTTTTCACCCTTTCACAAACTAAAGAAAATACCCTATATGGGGAAGAAGCCTCCCTCCTAAAGATTCTGTTGTTGCATTCATTCCAAAGGGACCAAATGGTAGGACGCGAGATCAGCTACCAATGCCAGCGCCTCTTCCACTGCTAAGATAGCTCATGGACTGATTCCCACTGCCCGGGAGGAACCTTGACTTGATCATGTATCCGCATCCAAACATCCACTACGAACAAGCAAGAAATAAAAATGTGAGCAGGCTTCTCTTCTTCCACTCCACAAAGATAGCACAAGGTATTCAGCTGTTGCAGGTAATTGCCAAGCCTGTCGCATGTTGGAAGCCTATAAAGTGAAGTCTTGCAGGACCTACTATGTTCTATAACTTAGCCACAATTCATGATCAACTCATTGGCCATTGCCGGTATAAAGACAAAAGTCTAGAAAACAGAAATGGGTAAGCTTGATCCATTCCAATCTCAGTTGCAGTTTCAACCATGGCAGGTTCTACGTTAAGTACAGCAGGTTCTAGACTACATTACATATCTGTATCCTGGAAAGGAAAAAAAAAAAGGAGAAAAAATATGGGGAAAAGGAGTACAAATAGAAATGAAAAGGTAATGGACCCAAAAGGGAGAAAAAACAAGATTAGTCATCTTGGGCATCTGCCACTTCACCTCCTACTTTGAGTGGAGGTGCAATTTCCGACAGCAGTTGCTGCAATATCTGCTGGCAGCAAAGTGATGGACAAACCTCCTTTCATCTCGTACCTCCCTTTCTTTTCCCACCATTTGACCTTTTGCCTGGGCCCATGGCATCAGATTTAATAACGCACCTCCCTCTGTCACGCATACAAAATTGGGATTGGAGCCACTGGCTGTATAAGAAATCAGCCAGATATTCCCAGTTTCTGACTGGTTCCACTATGTTCTTCTTTTATTGTTTTTCCTTTTTTCCCCTTTGATCGTGAACTGGTCCCAAAACTCTCAAAACTAGACCAATAAGAATTGCTTCCTATCCAGTTCCACCCATGGATGGCAGTATCAGCCAATACCGATACGTATCGGCATCGGCCTGGTCCGGTACCGATACACGGGAGGGGGGGGGGGGGTGCGCTCCCCGTATTGGTCTTTGTAGTTATAAAGAAATAATAAAATATATCATTTACATTTTTTATTGGCCGATACCGATACCAATACCGATACATATCGGTATGGGTACCAATGATTGCCATCCTTGGTTCCACCGGCCCATAAAACCTTACTACTGCTTATCATGTGACAAGTACCACTCAATGGAGTGGCATGTGTAAATCAAAGTCTCAAATTAGTTGACTTTCCTTTACAGATGATCTATTGATTAGTAAATGGTCATCACCAGGACATATCCCATCAAATTTCAGGCAGCCTATGAATGATTAAACCTAGGGCAAATTCTCCAAACCAATATATAATATGATCTTTGAATACTCAATGCACTTTCTTAATTCAAGGAGACATAACATGACAAAATAAAGAGACATTTTTTATGTATTAACACATCGGGTATAAGCATGGATTTTCATCATTACCCAAACACTAAAAAGTGGAAGAATGAAGTTCAGAAGATCACATCAAAGGCACTTCACAAAGTCCTCTCCTAAAATCTGTAACTAAAAAGTGGGGAAAAGAAAGCCAGCAAAATATTTTCTTATGGGAGACAATCCTTATCCTAACATAAAGGCATTAAGGTGAGGATAAACATATCTACCATAAACAAAGTAAAGAGGGTGGTCAACATGGACTTCCAAATGGATCAAGATCCGATGTGAGAATATAACTTTCCTTGACAATGGTAAACATACAGTGCAACGCCCAGACATTGAGATCTTGGTAAGACCTTCTAGTTGCAGTTTTAGGCAACCATTTGCCTTCCCAAGATATCCTAGCTAAAGCTGTGGTGAGGGGATCTATATTTCAGAAAAAGTGGACACACTTGCAAACATGTCATAAGAATATAGTTTACATGGTATATTTGAGCACTGTTGCCAGCTAGTTACGATTATCTAGGTTGAGAGGTTAAAAGTGTTGGAAGGTATTATTATCGAGATTATAATTAGAAAGAATCACATCTAAACAACTGAAGTTCCAAATAAAGATTTAATCCTCTACAGAGAATGATGCAACTTTCACATTACTGACACAAGGGTGCAAGAGAGAGTAACTTTCAAGCTATCTTCTCCATGTGATTTTCAATAAAATGAGGAATTCCATCATAGTTGTATAGTCATGTTAGGCTTCAATAAAAGGTTTTCTATGTTACTGGCAAATGATTTACCCATATCAGAACACAAGAAAATAAGAGGGATTGTGCTTACTAGTTCCTATACCAATGGCGCCTCATCCTTGATCGAGAACACCGATGAAAGAGACAAGATGCTATCACACAAGCAGCAATGAATTACTCCACAGCTACAGCTATTCTCAATTCTGTACAACAAAAATTGCAACACCCCTCAAAATCCAAAAAATAAATCTTTCAACATTATCTAAAGACTCAGGCAACAATTAATGATACCCTTCAATCTTGAAATAAGATCTTCTGAATCAACTCTCTTTTCACTCTCCTTTGCATTGATTTGGGAGGATTTTCTCTCTTCTGACACATTGGTAGTACTTTCTCTCTTTTCACGTTCCTCTGCATTGATTTGGAAGGATTTTCTCCCTTTTGACACATTGGTAGTGCTTTCTATCTTTTCACTTTCCTCTGCATTGACTTGGGAGGATTTTCTCCCTTCTGAGACATTGGTGGTACTTTTTGGAAGATATCGGCATCCTTAGAGCATGTGTTTGGACAATTGATGCTGCCATCACGTCACTTCCATCACAACAATCTCCCATCGAGGTTCAAGGTCAAATGACATTTCGAATAAAAAAGGACCAAATACATATGCCAACGGCTTCAAAGAGAAAGATGCAATAGCAATTCCCATAGAAAACAAAAACAAAATCTTTTTCTTCATTAAGCGTCCAATTTTTTCTTTTCTTTTCTTTTCTGCAACCTGTTGCAGCTATATAAGAATGTCTTTGAACATGATGTACAAAAAAATGCCAGATCTCACTTAAGCAACCTTTAAGAAATATCTTACTGTTCAAATGAATACTATCTGGAATACGTGTTGTGCTCTAACTCAAGGAACAGTCATTTCCATAGAAATTACTTACCACAATTATAGTAGTTCACTCGGGATGAAAACTATAGTCCAGGTTTGTCGCTAATGTTTCTGCAGTAGAATCTGCTTTCAGGACAAGCTGAAGTACCTGAAACATTGAAAAAGCAGAAGGCATAATCAGAAATGCTCAGACCCCTTGATAAGATGAAGCTTAAGCTTGTAGCTCAAGGCATAAGCGCTCTTATACAACATTGTCTATAAATTTATTAAAAAAATGAAACGTATATGTAATACAGACAAATAGAAATATGTCCAAGTTATGTATGTCCAATCCTGTAATTAACCAGTTGATCACATGCATGTACTTTTGAGTCTTGACAACATGGGACATTCAAACAATCTTTTGCCCAACTTCAAAAACTCCAACAGTAGGCAAAGATTGTTGTACCGCAATCACTAGTAAGTCCGAAATAAACATCTCTAAGAAGATCAACAACTCTAGTTTCCAGAACAAAACAATAGCAAATGCCTCCATAGGCAATAGGATCAAGGTTAAGAAACCCGGGATCGGGTCCCGGATCGGCCGGTCCAAAACCGATCGGATCGGCCGATTCCGATCGGATCGGATCCGATCCCGGCCGATCCTGGCTGAGTCAGGCTTGGCTGGTTCGGATAGCAGAAAAAAATAGAAAAAAATATGAAAAAATGTGGAAAAAATATAAAACATAAGTCTAATGCATAATTATGTTGAAATACATTGATTTGAAGTACATAGTTGGACAAAAAAACCTTGAATAAACTTACATATATGATTATGAACTTACATTTATTCTAAACGTACATTATACTGAATGAACATATGGCTAACATACTCAGCCCATGACATATAGCTCTGGTAGTATTGTTCATATTGCATCACATACCGGCTATAGTCATCCGTATTGGTATAAATGACTAATAATTGTAGATATTCTAGACAACCCCCTGAATAGTCGGATGTATCAGAATGTTGAAGAGGGTAAACTACATATCCAGTAGGCTGACTATACCCTTCGTATGGAGAATATGATGATGCATCTGATAGTTGCTCCTGATATTCCTCTGCACACTGAGGAGCTTTATCTTTGTCCTTCCTTCTTGATCTGCTGAATGTTTGAATGGAAGATTCTTCACGTCCTGCTCTGCTACCATGATATTCATCTTGGGTAGCATGTGTGTATTCTTCTTCTCCAGTGAATTGAATTGGTAGAACTGAGGCTGGGGCACTGGTAGCATCTCCGCCATCCTCAGAACTGTCGGAGCTCGTCTTTGATGTCGAGCCATTTGAGGTTTGATATTTGACCTCATCACTTGGTTATGGCGTTTCATCCTCTTCCTCGATGGTCTCCAGATCAGCAATCTGAATTCCAGTACCACTCTTCCTTTTGCTTGGTACTTGTTTTTTGCTCTTCTTCTGACGTTTTGGAGGAGGAGATTGAAAATTAGTAAGTAATGGAACATTATCTAACTCGCCTTCCCCCCATTCCCGATCATTTGGGTTGAATTCAGGCTCATTTAAGGTGCTTGCATCAACCCATGCATTTAGTGGATGTTGCTCCTCGAACAGCTCATCCAAGTCTATGGGTTCTTCTGCATGTGTCGTCTCCGTGGCTTGTCCGGAAATTCTCTCTTTCTCCTGCCTTTGAAGGTTCCTTATGAACTCCAGATTTTTTAGTTTCAACCTTATGTTATAATGACAGAATACTAGCTTCTCTAGACGGCTCGACTTCAATCTATTCTTTTGCTTGGTGTTAATCAAGCCAAAGATGCTCCAATTTCTCTCACAACCTGATGAAGAGGTTGTTTGACTTAAGACCCAAATTGCAACATAGACTAGATCTTCATACCCATATGCTTTTCCATGATCTAGCCACCAGTCAGCTGTAAATAGAAAATTGGCCATGTCAACAATGTGCAAGCTATAATTAAAAATTAAGTAGAACATCTAGTTAATAATTTTCAAACCTGGACTCAAAATTTTGACAGCTCTTTGAGCAGTACTTGTCCTAAAGTGGTATAACATCATTCTGTAATCATGCATTTGCTTGCATGCCATTATTGCTCTGTCCTCATCTACAAGTATGCATTCTCTTGTACCCTTAACAACATCCTTATTCTTAAAAACTAGCAGGATAAAAAACCTAAAGTTATCAGACAGCGCTACATTTCCTCATAAGTTCTTTTGACTTGATAAAAATGTTAATGGACGACAGACTTTTTGCATTTCCAAGATATAGTGTATTAACATGACATAACATATAGTTTTATGTTTTATGTTTTAACCCACGAAACTGTAGTGTATTTACAAATAAGACATCCTAATCCAACTATATACAAAGAAACCCTCAACTACTGTGAATTGGTGAAAAGCCCCTAAATATTACAAATAAACCCCTGAGAGTTTTACAAATAAGCCCCTAAAAGGACTTATTTGTAAGAAAGTTGTGATTGTAGGGATTATTTATAAATAGTTGGATTAGGAGGGCTTATTTGTAATATCAAAAGTCTATAGGGGCTCAAAATAAAAATCCATTACTTTCTACTTACTTACTTGGGTATATATGCGTAAAAAAAAAGTGGGGACATGCCACTTTACTTATAAGAACAGGTAGCTGAAACATATGCAAGAACCTATCTTGTCTTGAATTAACTAAGCAGAGTCTGGACATGCTAGGGGAAAAAGGCAAAGCCAAAAAACATGGTACACTTCTGATTAAAGTAACGTAAGTGTAGAGTTGACAAGAAGGGGGAAACTTGGGAGGAGACGAAGATGAAACATGCAAGCTAGCTTACGAAGATGAAACATGCAAGCTAGCTTACGAAGATGAAACATGCAAGCTAGCTTAACATGACATTTTACAAGCAAATATTCAGATACCACAGAAGTTGATCAACAGTTAACATGATAAAATATACAAGGATGCAATACATAACTGGACAATCAAATTACAGGTTTCGAAAACTACCGTGTGCTTTGTTATCTTAAATACGGAGGATATAGATAGAATCCTTTGTCCAGAATCTTGTATTTACATCCTTTTGCAGATTGTATAAACTTTTGAAAAGAGCATATTATGAGATTTTCAGTTACCATTGACATCCCTTTTGCCATCATTGACAGGACCATCGGTTATTCCATCTGAAGATCACTAACTCAACTTGTCACAAATAACCGGCCATCTGCAAAAAATGTTGACATGAACAGGCTGTTCAGCTAGACCTGTGCTTAGGTGCACAATATACATGTCATCATTGTCATCTAACACGCAACATAGAGATAAGTACCTTTGTGAATATCTAAAACTACACGTAATAGTAAAGGAAGAAGACTTGAAAGAGGAATTGAATGACAAGGTATGATCTGACCTCTGCCTGGCCCAAATTGGGCATTAGGAATGTGTGCCAACCGACGGCCTCCATCTCTAGTGCACCACTCCACCAATGATGGACAACTAGAGAGTATATTCAAAGCCCGAAGAGTGCAGGGTAGCAGCTCCACCTGTTGCTCGTTGTCAGGTGAGAAACAAGCTCGTGGACACCCTGATATCATCATCTGTTTGAGAGGTGGCCCAGCCGATAATGTTGGACAATTAGGGTTACGGAATTCAATAGAAGTGAGCTGCCAACAACGAAGAATTGTCAGGCACTCAAGGGCTGGTAAGTTGTATAAAGGGATAGACTCTAAGCTGTCACAGCCTTCAAGTTGCAATTCCTTGAGCATGGGAAGTGAGGACTGGAAGTTGGGCAGAACTCCCCTCAGCATGGGGCACTCTATGATCACTAGTGAACCAAGGGAAGGGAAGTCACCATTTTGCACTCCTTGCCACTTTGACCATTTGACAAGATGTTTCATTCTCATAACCTCTAGTGATGGAAATCCTATAGTGGGACAACCACGGGATTCAGGGTTAATGCATTCCATGGACGAAGCTTTCCAGATGTTAAGAAGCTTGAGGAATGGAAGTTGACCTAATGCTGGGAGGACTGTAAACTTGGCACAATCAGAAATCTCAACTTCAATGAGCCTTGAGAAAGATGCATCACCCACCCAGGTTGGGAATGAAAGGCCACCATACTCATGTATTCGCAACACTCTCAGGTTTGTATGAGGTTGGAGGTTCTCAAACACCTTCATTTGCACATCTTCTAAGACAAGAACATGGGGCTGTTTCTTGCGCTCTAGATTTAATCTGTCATCCCAACTGAGTCTCAGCTCAGAGAGTCCTTCCTTATTTTTCAAATCAGCCAGCTTAGAGTCCTCTTCGTTTACCATATAACATAGACCTGAAATATTAAGGCTTCCTCTCAGAGACACCAAGTCCTTCAGCTCTTCTAACCCACAATCCTTGGCATCCCTTCCCACGTTAAAAATATGGAGCGTTTGGAGGCTCCGTAGTCTACCAATCCCCCTAGGCATCCAAAGAACATATTGGTTATGATTTCGAAGATCAAGATGCCGGAGGTTGGTAAGTTCCTTTATGCTTTCAGGTAAGCATCGGAGATCATCACAGTCTTTCAGGAGCAATGTCTGCAAATGATACAGCTTACACAGTGATTCTGGCAGCATTTCTATCTTAGTATGACTGAGATTGAGATAGCGCAAGTGTTTCAACTCTTTGATTGAATCTGGCAGCTGATACATGAAAATGCAGCTCAAATCCAATGCCCGCAGGAATTTTATATTCTGCACCATTTCATTTGAGAACTTAATCTTGAAAGGATGCTGATAACCAAGATCATCGATGCTTGATGGGACAAGAAAAGTCCTCAGAGCAATCCCAAGCACAAGTGAGGACATATCCTGTAAAATTGATGTTATTTCGTAACCTTTTGGAAGCAATGACAAATGGCGAGTTTCAACAGAAAATTTGTATCGTCTGTTACATTCCACCCTTAAACATTCAATTCCGGAAATAGATCGTGCTAGATCATGAATGAGATCATGCATCACAAACTTTTCTTTTTGATAATCATCATAGGACTGGAAGAATGACCTTTGCAACAGTTCACTAAAATAATGGGCACCCATGTCCTCAACTTCTATTCCACCCTCACAATGAATGAACCCCTGGGCCATCCACAAGTGAACTAGCTGATCTTTGCTAAATATGAAATCCTTTGGAAACAAGGAACAATAGACATAGCACCACTTCAAGTTCGTCGGTAAATGAACATAGCTCAACTTCAGTGCTGGAAGGATCTCATCACGGTCACCTAAGTCCCACACATCACTCTGCAGGACTTCTTCCCACTTCTCAAGATTGCATTCGTAGCGCAATAAACCTCCAAGCACCTTCACAGCCAAAGGGAGGCCCTTACATTTCTCAACAATCTTCTTGCCTGTTTCAACCATCTCTTGATTCTCACCAAGGTCGCAACCACGGAATGCTTGTCGCCAGAATATCGACCAGCAGTGGTCAAAAGACAAACATCCCAAGTTAAGTGAAGGCAACATGTGGGGGATCTTTGCAACTTTCTCACTCCGAGTGGTCACAATAACTATGCTTCCTTTCCCACCATATCTTAAAGCGGCCAGAAAGCTGGTCCAAGATTCCGGGTCCTCATTCCAAACGTCATCCAACACTAATAAGAACCTCTTCCCCCTAATCTCCTTCCTCAACTCCTCTTGAAGCTTGCCGCATTCAGTTTGCTCACAAGCCATTCGAGTAAAAGCCTCAGCGATCTTCTTCCACAACCTCGCCACTCTGAAATCCTCGGACACACAGATCCATCCCCGGCGGGTAAAATGGTCGCGAACCCTCTTATCATTGTAGACAAATTGAGCAAAGGCCGTCTTCCCCACACCGCCCATCCCTAAAATGGGAACAACAGATAGATCTTCCCCCCCGCATCCCTCGGATAAGATCACCTCATCGATCAACCTCTTCTTCTCGTCATCGCGGCCATAGACGGCCGACGCGTCCACCCGAGAACTACTCGGTGGCCGTAGAGGCATCTCCCGGCGCCGCCTCTCTCCATCCCCCTCCCTCAGATGTAGAGCTTCCCGCTCCCTCGATATCTCCTCCAATCGGTCTCTGATCTTCTCGACCCGGCATGTCATTCTGCCCCAGAACAGAGCATCACTGTTCGGAGTGGGTGAGTCGCCTGCCTCCGACTCGTGCTTGGTCTCCGGGATCCTGGTCGTCGCGACGCCGGCTTCCCCCGCCGCCCGGGCACAGAG
This sequence comes from Zantedeschia hybrid cultivar, assembly GCA_030544215.1. NCBI lineage: Eukaryota > Viridiplantae > Streptophyta > Magnoliopsida > Alismatales > Araceae > Zantedeschia > Zantedeschia hybrid cultivar. The sequence continues at coordinate 79,054,354 of JARZZO010000005.1, read as the reverse complement.
GAGCTCATACTCGTACTCGTCGAGGACGTCGTCGGCGTCGTAGGCGACGGCCCGGACCTCGCGGAGCCAAAGGCGCACCGAGGCGTCGAGGACCTCCCGGTCCTCCGCGTCGTCGAGGACGGATCGGACCGCCTGGAGCTTGGCGAGATCGTCCCGGACTCGGGCCGTGGCGGGAAGCTGCGGCGGCGCCGGCGCGCAGATGCCGAGCTTCTCGATCACACGGGTGATCGGGGAAAGGAGGGCGTCCGACATCGCCGCCGGCGGAGGCTTCCTCCACGCTACGGGAATCGATCGGAGTCGGGAGGAGAAAGATGAGAGTGGCAGTTGGTGAGTTGACAGTGTAGAGAGCTGACTGATGAGAATCAGGCGGCCAGAAAGTGAAAACCGGATAATCCTGGCCCTGCCCGTTTGGAAAGGATTATGGAAGATATTTTTATCATTAGAAACACTTATGAGTTATAAGAGTAATACTTGCTGGACTGCGCTCAGCGGTACCAGCGCGGCCCCTGCTTCCGTGGCAAGATCCTTTCTTTATTTCTTTTTTAAACTTTTTAAAAGTATCTAGATCAAAAATTGGATAGTACGGTAGGTGAACTTAGGTCGACTTCCAGAAGGTTGTATTTTTTGTTTTTAAACATTGAGAATTACCTCCATTTGTATGTAAAAAGTTAATTTTTTAAAAGTATACAATTAGTTCAGAATCGACTCGAGTTCATTAGTTATACTGTCTGATTTTTGACCAGACATTTTAAAAAAATTTAAGAAAAAAAAAAACGACTCGCTCTCTGCTGGATTGGATTGGACGGCCTGCGTTGGGTCATTGTAAGACACGTGCCGTAACCTATTCAAACCTTTGAGAAGCATGCACAAAAACAAAACGACAATAGATCTCGTCGCCAATCTAATAATATTAAAAATTAATTAATAAATATAAATAAATAAAAGAAAAAGTGGTTCACAATTCATTGGTGGAATATAGAGTAACTTTATGTTAAATATGGTAACAAATGATTCGAGTAAACCACATACAGAAGTCAAAGCTTTAGCTCAAAAAATGTTCCTCTAGAAGTCTCTGTTCTTAATCAAGCCACTTGCTTCCCCGTGGCCCTACCTGGTTGTTTTGCGTGCCTTATCATCCAATCTTCCTATCCCTTACTTGAAATCATTCCCATCAAATGACGTTTTTGAGTTGTAGGCTCTCTAAAGACATATAAGTAGAAGCAAAATGAGTCATCCCAGGACATAGCAACCCTCTTTGGTTAGAGATGTGACTACTTCTCTATCAACATTTGACCAACGGCTTTGTAGGAAGTTGCATTGTCCATCATAACTTGCACGGCCCGATCTTCTCCCACGTGCTCCATAATGTCATCAATTAGTTTGAAAAGGTATTCAACATTCTTGACCTTATCACTGGCATCAACTGACTTCCAAAAGATGGTCCCAACTTGACAGTATATAAGGAAGTTGATCGTACTCTTCCTTCTAATGCTTGTTCAAAAAGTGACAATTAGCTCAAAACATCATATTATGAATTAAAGAGATACCTTAAAATTATCCGATTAAATATGCTTACCGATCTAGCCGCCAGTCATGATTGGGTGGCCTCTCTCATCCCATATTCTTTCAAATGACCTGATATATTCTTTGAGATCCTTCACCTCTTGAGGTAGGTAAGTGTTGTAGATCTTCTTGTGTTGGTCTTGGAACACCCTTACCTACTTTTTCAATTGTCTCGATCATGTCCTCCTAATAAGGACCCTTGGCAGTGTTTGCCGGCACACTATTATAGATGTTTGACAGAGGCACGATCAATCTTTTCCTTGCACAACTTTAAATTCTTATAGTAGCTGTAATAAATGGTTGCCTACTCCTCCTCTATGTCAAAAAAAGATCAATTGGACCTACTCTAGGATCATCATCCCTAGTTAGGTCGTGAATTTCCTCTTCATTAGATCCTTGCCTAGACCCACTTCCTTGCCTAATGTGCCGACTAGTGTATCTGTACAAATCCTTCTCAGTGACGGATCCTCTGCTTTCTTCTATTGCACATTGTAAGTCATCTTAAGAAACAATAAAATAAGAGAAATAAATTATTAAAATTGAAAGTTACTCTAGGAAAAGAAGGATAAAAATTAAATGATGTGCGTAACTATTACCTGAAAAAAAATCTTCAAATGTTGTAGACCTCCTCCTTTCTGTATCTTGGGGTTCTTCTCTTAGAGGATACATATGCATTCCAATGGCGGAAGGATGCGTCATCTTCTTTCTAATATGACCCCTCATAGTAGATGTTACTCCTCTTTCGGCATCCCATTGTCGTTGGTAGTTCTTGAATTGAGTTTTGATCTCCAGTGGTGCATTAGAGCAAGTTTTTACCTCTCCTTTGATGTCCGCCAATCGTTAGATGATAGACTCCACCTTATATTATCCTATTACAATGGTTACAATTCACCTTTCATTGTTGCATGTCCACATGGGTGCCATGGTTCCATCGCGGTCACTGCGATAAGTGACAGATGTTGCTTCATTTTGTCTTGATGTAGGCATCTTAAAAAAAATGAAAGATTAAAGTACAAGTATAAAATGAGAGAGAGAGAGAGAGAGAGAGAGAGAGAGAGAGTTAGAAATGAGAATAAAGAGGGAGATTTTTAGAAATAGAAAGAGTTAGAAAGAAGAAAAAAAAAAGCGTGGAGATGTCGCTCAGTGTCACCAATCATTGTAGAGAACCCCTCAAAGCTCAATTACACCCATTAAGAGCTTTAGAGAGCAAGTAGAGAGAAAATGAGAGCTTAGAGAGAGAGAGAGAAATCTTAGAGAGAGATAAATGAGAATGAGTGTTGGTAGGGATGGAAAATGGGCTTGGGGGGTTTATATAGACCCCTCAAGCCACTGGCTAGTTCCCAACGGCTAGCCCGTTACTGACCGGATCAGTCGATCCGGTCCAATCCGGTTGGATTGTAGCTTCTGTACGGAGGATTGGGGCATGGGATCATATTGGTTTGGCAAAATTCTGATTGGATCTGCTAATCTGTACCGATCCGGTACACCTTGATTTGAATGTTAACTGTTTGAACTCACGGAGGCAAAGCAGTGGCTGGGGAGCCAACCTTTATGGGCATGGCCCCAGTACTGAAGGTGGCACCCATACCAGCTTCCAGCATGTCTCTGTTGCCCCCTCCAATGCTTGCAGCTGGTCCTCCATGGTGATGCCTGGCTGCACAGGGGCCTCTTCCCCTGTGTTTATCTTACCATACAATGTTCTTCCTCTCTCATGTTGTCCCCCCTATTTTTCTATTTCTCTCTAATCCTTTCTCTCTCTCTGTCTCTCTCTCTCTCCAGACTGCAACCACTAACAGTTTGACCTGAAACTAGGTCTTCCAGGAATGATCCTATGAATATATTTTGTCATTTTCTTAAAGAATGTCCTAGTATAAGCACACATTTGCACTAGAGCATAACCCTTAACTACCTTAGAGTAGACAACAGGCAGTGCTGATAGAAAGTCTTTGTATGTTTTGACATGTTTCTTGTCCTGCTATCCACTGGGCTATTGCTCAAGTTATTGTGGTACTAAGGTTCTAAAAATGGATCTTAGGAAATTAGACCACATTTCTTTGGTTGGTTCTGTTTCTGGTGCAGGCTGGAAACCAGTCAGTTTTGGCTACTGTCCGGCCATGTAGCTGCTGGTTTAGACACTGGCCTATGTAGGTTTACTATGCGCATAAATATGCTACATGCACAAATATGATATGAAAGGTTTTAAAGTTCAATTAAATACAAATCATGTATTCAATTAAATAAAATAATTTATTAATATAAAAATCTTGTTATCAGTATACAAACATGTTAAAACCATCTTGATTAATGGATTTATGTCCGGATGTCTGCTTCAATTTCACCTTTACTTCTTCAACAGTTAGATAGAACCCATTACCCATTCAGAATAAATGTATTTTCTCCAAGTTCCTAAGTTTGCATACCTAAATCTAGGTATGATAACTTTATTCCCACTTTTCTAATATAATTTTGTGAAGTTGCATGAAGCAATTTCTTTTATTACTTTTAGGTGGGTCTCATAGTTCATCTGTTTGCATTGTTTATCCGTTAGCTTCCTACTATTCCATGATTAGTCTTTAGAAATTGCTAATGTATATGTTTGATTTTTCAGGTGCATTGTGGTCTTATAAAAGGTGGAGGTGGAGAGATGGATGCAGTAGACATCAAGTTTGTGCAGAAATGTAGGTTTGTAGTTGCCTCTGGCATCTTTGATGGGTATGATACTCCTCATCAACCATCAAATATTAGCCTTCGTTCAAAAAGGCTCTTCTGCTTTTTAATGGCGGTCGATGAGAAATCATTTGATTTGATCAGAAAGAATGTCAGTGTTAAAGAGGACAATGAAGGAGGGAAATGGGTTGGCATTTGGCGCCTTGTAATGTTGCATGGTCCTCCATATGATGAACCTAGAAGGAATGGGAAAGTTCCTAAGATACTAACCCATAGATTATTTCCTCATGCACAATATAGCATATGGATTGATGGAAAAATGGAGCTTATAGTTGATTCGCTGCTCATCCTTGAAAGGTGTGTTGACAGCTTTGTTGACAAGTTGAATCATTTTCTTGTCTCTGTTATCTGATTGCGATGGACCAGATAGAAAAGTGATACATTCCCTCTTCATCTCTGCAGATATCTTTGGCGTGGCAAGCACACATTTGCCATTGCTTGTCATAAACATCATAAGAGTATATATGAGGAGGCTGATGCAATTAAGCGTAGGAAGCGGTATGCTCGTCCTCTTATTGATCTCCACATGAAAATATATCGTTCCGAAGGAATGGAACTTTGGAGCCCAAGTAAAGGGACTGCCTGCGGTAAGTGAAAGAATATGTATAAGTATATATGGTTGTAATTGTAAAGAATAGAACATGTATATGTATATTCATGATGTTCTTTTAAAGACATGCATGTTTGTAAATAAGATTCATGCAACAAACTTATGATTAGTAATTTTCATATGCTTCTTTCTATGGAGATGCATTATTGCCATTTTAGATTTGCCTCTTATATGAGAATGGAATCTGGTGCATTTTCTGTAGTGAATTTTGATATATCTTATCTGTGCCATCTTGAGATGTAAAATCCAATAATGTAGTTAGCAACACTAATGTCCATTTGATATGTCTTTGTTGTGGCTATCATGATATCACATGAAGATATACCCTTCAGCATATGTGTAAATGGCAGCATAAGTTTTTCTATTTTTTTAGGGATTTTTTTTTTTACTGCTGCTGATCAGGGATTGCAAAATTGGCCGACCCCAAGTCGGATCGGCCGATCCAACTCGGGATCGTCGAGGGGTGAGCTGTGCCGATTCCCAGCCGACCCTGGCTGATTCCTGCCGATCCCGACTCAGATTGGGATCACCCCAATCCGGAATTCCATGATGCTGATTATCTTAATCTAAATGATGCGCACAACACTTCTCCCACGAAGAACAGTTAAATTGTGAAGAAGTATTATTTGGTAATCTAGCAGGTGGTCTTCTATTCTCATTTATAATGGGTCTCTGTTCAAGCAATTATCAACTGCAAAGGGGAAGGCTCGAGTATTTCGTTTCCTATATTTCCCAATCTTCACATCTCCTGGGCTTTACATTTTGAAATTGCTACTTAACCTCGGAGTATCTTATCAGTCAAAAAAGAAAAGAAAATACCTCATGCTTCTTGTACATGAATAGTTGTCTCCTTTTCTTCATAGTGTAAATGGCATTCAGTTGTGGGGTATCATACAGTAGGTCGTCCTTCACCAGTGATGTAGTGACAGTGAAGGATATGCCATAACTGAATGCTGGATACTGGACAAATTAAAATATGGTTTACTTAGGGTTTTATGACAACTGCTTTTCATTATGCTTTTCAAAATATTTTTGATCCGTCTAAAGAAAGGTTATCCACCTCCGAGGTAAAAGATGGGGTAGATCTCCAGGCAAGGATTTGATCACGTAATATTGAATATCTGCTAACTTGAATGTCTTTCATGGTATCACTTGATGCCTCTGCTACCTATCCAGGTATACTGAACAACTTAAAATTTAGATGATAAGGATTTTATTTTTTCTATGGTTTTTGTGTCTTTTATTTTATGGGCCGATCTTTAGATGTAAAAGACTTCTGATTGTCCATTTTGATTTCTCTCGACAAGCGGTTTTCATTGCCTATCAATACCTCATTCTAAGCTCATTTTCCATAGCTTTCTACTAACACGTCTTTTTGAGGTTTACTACATGTTGACCATCAACATAAGCAGTAAGCCATAAATTATGATGAAAAGGGAAATACGAGTAACTAGCACACTAGGTGAAATTCTAGAAAGAAATATGATGCGGGACAGCTAACAGACTCACTAGTGGTGGTAGGAATCAGCAACAAGCATTAAATTATTAGCTAGATGCAGTCTAATCGCACAATTGTTTAGTTAGATAACCACGCCATCAACAGAAGTAGCTGAGTAACCGTCCCTCTCGCGATGTGGAAACGTAAGATTGTTTGGTAGTTGAGGAACTACCACAAGTTTAGGAATTAAATACACCTAAAGTCCTGTCGAAACCCGGCATCGGTGTAACGCACTCACAACCAACAATTATGATGAATCACATGTTAGGTCCTATCTCACGATTCCGCGGCAGATAAAAGCAAATACGTGATAAGCAAATCGTAGTGAGAGGGCTAGCATGTACCTCCACACCAGTGCGTGTGAGAAGATTGTCCGGTGCTTATGTACTATTTCTAAATACAATAAAATAGTGGCCCACTCATTGGAAAAAGGTAAAAGGTTACAATAAACACAATAAAATAATCCGGGGTGGTAATCACAGCAATTGACAGGTCATCGGCGGCGCGTACGTCGTTGGAAAGGTGCCTCGGGAACCGTGCTGCAAAATTGGTGTGCCAAGATGTTGGCACACAAATCGAGATGACTGACGTAGGCCTCGGATGCACGATCAGAGTCCTCGATATGCGTGCAGAAGTGGCATGCAAAATAAGATAAGTCGGGGACGCTATGCGCTGGATCTAGGTTGGTCTTGTCAAGACGAATTTGACGACGCAAACGGTGCACGAATCGGAGCCCGGACGGGGTCAGAACGAGGGCGGTGCGTTATTGGCCCTTGTTGCACCACCTGTCACACCCCACGAACCAGGTCGGGCCTGGCTTGGACCTGATCGAACCCTGGCTCGGACCAAGACTGAACTAGATGGCTCGGACCACCTAGTTTTCTTAAGACCTGGTCAGACCAGGTAACAGCTTAAGCATGGGTTCCTTTTAAGGGGGTGTCGCTCGGACCAAGAGGTGGTTGGGTTCGGACCCAGGTCCGGTCAACCTGGCTTGACCAGGTCGAGACTCTTTAAAGGGGCACGTGCCCTTCCTTTGCCTTCTTCTCTTCATCAAGCCTGCAACAAAAGAGCAAGGGAAGAAAAGGGGGGGGGGGGAGACAACGGGGGTTTGGGAGTTCGACGGCGCCGGGATGAGGTGGCGGGGGCGAGCAGCGACGGCGGACGGCGGCGATGGCGGTTGGTGACGGCGGCAGTAGCGGCTACGGGCCGGTGACGGTGGCCACTGGTCACACTGCAGGTCGCAGGGGGTAGCATAGCCGGTGGCGGCGACACCGGCAGGTGCCAGTGACGGCGCCAGAGGGCTCCGGTGACGGGAGCGGCCGACGGTCCTCCTCTCGACGTCCTCCTTCTTTTCGGTGTGATTGCGGCAGGGACACGATGCAACGAGGGAGAAGAGAGAGGGGGTTTTGGGGGGAACTGATTGGGGGGGTAGGGGCGGGACTGGCCGGCGTCGCACCGGAGCAGGGGATCCCTCGGCGTCGCACCGAGGAAAAGGGGTGGGGGTCTCCATTGTAGAGGCCAAAATCGCACAAACAGGTAATTTTTTTTCTTCAAAATTCATCTCCTCAATTTCTGAAACAGCATACCTATATATAGACTCGATCTGTAGATTCCTAACCCGACTCTAGGACTTCCAATCCTCAACGGTTTCTATCCATGCACCTAAAAATCTTAGAAAATAAAAAATACATAATGGGCCATAAATGGGCCTAATAAAAGCTAATAAATATAACTCCAAGCCTCAAATAGGCCATGCATTGTCTCCAAGCCACAGGGACACCGGAAGAGCTCTCCGACGGCGGTAAACGAAGTCCGGGCGGAATCGAACCGTAGCTGGTGTCCTCACCAAAATAAAATTGCACTCTGATTTTCAATGGTTGAACATTTGGAATACTTATTTATGAATGCATGTTTAATTGCAGATGTACCAGAGGGAGCTGTTATAATAAAGGAGCACACCAATTTGTTCAGCTGTCTTTGGTTCAACGAGGTGAACCTTTTCACCCCAAGAGATCAGCTCAGCTTTGGTTTTGTTGTGTACAGGCTACGTGGTGCATTCAAGTTCTTTATGTTTCCCAATTGTGAATACAATTCTTTATTCATTCTGCACAAACACACAAGGGAGCATTCTTCTGTTGTGGAGTGGGTCAAATCCCTGGATGAACTGAAAGGGAAGAATAGTAGTTTTAAAGAAAGCAGGGGTGGTTTAGGACTTTGGTCACCATATCCTGGAGATCTGAAATCAGTTAAACTGCCACATGTTACAAGAATATCCCCTGCGGGCTGATAATACAGTTAGTGTATATTTTTTATGTGGCTTCATCTTTCGTGGATTATCAACAACCACTGTCAACCAGACTCACCAGTGAACTGTAGCACTTTTGAGCACAATTCACATTTTGGTGGCTACTGGCTTCTTGAATTGACCAGTTCAGATTGATGAGCTTACTTTAAGCACCTCTGATAGCTAACATATTGAAGAAGAAAGTCATGCTTCTAACTACCTGGTGATGCGGAGGTAAAAATTTGCTCACGCACTCTGGTCGTAGCTGCATTCTAAGCATGCGAAGCTGCTGCTCTTACAGACTTTCTAGAAACCCACCTGAAGGAAAATGCCATAGTTTTCTCTTGTTAAGATGTTGTAGGGTTACAGAATGGTTGTACCCAAGGGGAACCAACTGCCGTAACTGATGAATCACCATTGATGAACCTCTGTAGTTTCATTTAATTAGTGTGCTTGTCACGATGTACATCTGTAATTAACCATACTATTCTTTTGTAACTAGGCTTCTTGCCGTGACAGATTTAATTCGACTTTGCTATTCGATTTCTTCACAAACTTTTTTTTGGGGAATAAATTTCGTGTTGCCTTTCTAATTACATTTGCCGTTGTTTCATTGTTGTCTATATATTTGACTCTTTTTGTCTTAATTGTTTGTTCTGTTTCGTAATTGTTTTACTTTCGTTTCATTTGCTTAGTTAGTCCTCTCAGAAGTCCTTTAATTCCTTTATACCCATCTCGGACCTGAGGCGAATATCAGTGGCCAAGCTATTAGACCTTCATCATCTACCAATGATTGAGTTGACATCCACGGTGTCTTATGCTCTGCTTCTTCGTACGTCCCCACTGACAGTGGTAAAGAGTGAATTAGACATTTAATCAAATGAAATAGGTGAAGTATATATCAAATTCACTCCAATCTCATGTTAGTGAGAGTATGTGGGCCCATAATTCTCACGTTCACCTTAGTTGGTTATCCGAAGTTTCTCTTACCACATAGATGAACATTTTGGAAGTTTACAACATTTTGAAATTTGTTTAAAGCCTAGTTTCCACTGGGAAAAAACCTGAATTGAGCTAATTTTCCAACAGAGAACTTGGCATGTCCTACAAAAATTGAGTGCCTTCGCATTTATTTGGCTGTGTTAAAGTCAGGGTGGTGCTTCAATTCAACCCCTATTGCTGTATTATATACAGAGCATGCCCCGGATTTGGTTCCAATGCAAGTCCACTTGCGCGGCAGGTGCTGATAGTGAGTCTGCAGATGTAGTGTGTGGGTTTAGTACCCAGACTCCAGAGTGTAATACGTGCGCCGTAATTAATCTTGTATAACGTTAATGCAAGTAGTTTAGTGAATAATATGACATATTAATTTTAGATTTCATGTCGTATAATTAACTGTGAGTTCCAAGATAATTAACCATATGCCATGTGAATCGTGAGGAAATGCTCACTATGCATGCCATTACCTATTGTTCATTTTAATTTCATAGTGATTTGATGTTTCCTCAACGTGTTCATTGGCTTGATCCTTTGGTCCGTTGTAAGTAGCCATAAAATGTTGTAAATAGCTCGAAAACGTTGTTTCCCGTGTATTGCTGTAAGTTGTTTTATGTTACTTTTTCGTATATTTGAAGTGTCACAAATTTTTAAATCAAAACTGGTTGACTCTTAAAATCTTCTTTTCAACTGATTTGGTTTTCAATCTAACATCGAAAACTAAAATGCGTGATTTTAAAACTAATGATTTAAAAATTAGGTATTCTGTTTTTAGAAAGCATTTGGTGCTTCGTAAAATATGGTAACACATTGTAAACAGCCGTAAATAATGTTTTCTTTACATCTAGAGTGTTGTAAATCATTTATGTTATTTTTCTGTACAATTGGAGTGTTGTAAGTTACCGCATTTCAAAATTGGTTGACTTCAAAATTTTCCTTTTTAGTTGATTTCAGTCCAAAATTACTGTACACCAAAATTAGTGATTTTGAAATTAGAGATTTATTTTTATTGATTTTACGGCATTTACGATGCACCAATTAAAGCTTACTGATTTTAAAATCGATGATTTTCAATTGAAATTTTACCTCATTTTAAGATGCACCAAGCGAGGCTTAAAACTGTGACTTTATTATAATGCCATAAATACCTAAACGTGCATGCAACAATTGCAAAAGAGGGAAATTTATTAGACCGAGAAGCCTTTTTTTTTTCTGGAGACTTCTTAACCGATCTACATGACCGTATAATCCGGTCTTAAATCCGATGACTCAAAAAAAGATAAAAATAAAAAAAAGTGAGCTCCAATAAACAGTAAAAATTTGATGTAAGTCACCATCGGATCCTGTCAAAAAAATTGTGTAAAATAATTTTTTTAAATTAAAAATACGGACAGCCGTGATTCTCGATAACTATTGTTCACCCAGGATGCAAGTGCTAACAAGTACAACGGATACAACCACGGGTTCATCTCGTAACGGTGCAACCGCACCTAATCCGACCCATTTGCTTCCCTCTACCTCTTCCGTCGAGCACTCCTGCTCGAGAGGACCTCAACTAAACACCATCCTCTTCACCTCAGTTCAGCGGGTGCAGCCTCCTCTGCGTTGAGGCTCGGTGTAGTGGGGGAGCAAGAGCCATGCCGAGGCGGTCCCTGTGGAAGGGCAGCTTCGTGGACGGGTTCCTGCAGAAGCTGAAGGAGAAGGGCAAGAGCATCTCCAACCGAAAGATCTGGTCCCGCGGCTCCTCCATCCTCCCCGAGTTCGTCGGCGCCTCCGTCCTCATCTACAACGGCAAGAACCATGTCCGCCGCAAGATCACCGAGGCCATGGTCGGCCACAAGTTCGGTGAGTTCGCCATGACCCGCCGCCGCAAGCCCTGGCGCACCGGCGCCAACGCCACCGGCTCCAAGCGCGGTGGCGCCAGGCGTTACAGCACCTGGGCTACCCCCGCCGCCTCCTCCCATGGCCTGGTAAAGCAAACCCCATAACATGCTTCTGTTCTTTTTTAAGGGGTGGTCGTTTGGTGTGACCTAAAATGCTGTAAAACGTTGTAAAATGCCGTAAAACAGGGATTTGTTATATTTGGGGCGCTGTAAATTGTTTTGCAGTATATCTTACTGTCGTAAATTGCTGTATTTAAATGTCAGTTGGCTCATGTGAATCTGTGATAATTCTTTTTAGGTGTCGTTGGGATAAAATGCCATAAAACGTCGTAAACGGTCTTAAATTATTTTATGGTACTTTTTCATAAGTTTAGTGCGTCATATTTCAAAACCAGTTGACCCCTAAAATCTTCTTTTTAGCTGACTTCGATATTCAGTCTAAAATCACCATAAATCAGAACCGGGGATTTTAAAATCAGACATTTTGTTTTCATTGATTTAAGAACTGGTGATTTCGAAGCCAAGATTTTACAGCACTTTGCAACGCACTAAACAAGCCCTTAGTTGATTTTGACCTTCAGTTTAAAACTATCTAAAATTGAAACCGGCGATGTTAAAATCAGAGATTTTGGTTTTAATGATTTTGTAATCCGATAATTTCAAGACCGATATTTTATGTCAGACAAAATGACCCCTTAAAGGGATGGTGAGTTCTAATCAATATCAAAAAAATGGCGGAGATGGGCACAAGTGGGGTTGTAATTAATAACTGTTAGGTTGTTTTACTGGTGTATTTCAAGTATTTTGACAAGCATTGTCAGGTAGCCTAATTCAGAGAGAGAAACTAGAGATCATGTTATCTTCTTGGGTTGTGATGTTTAGGCTCTCAAGCGAGATCTCTTTGTTATGCAATTTCTGAACTTGCATGTGTGATGATTTTTTCCTCTTGGATTTTGGTCCTTTTTTTTCAAAATTTTCACTTGTATTGCTGCTCTTTCTTTTGTTTTTAAAGAACCAAAGGGATTCCTTTTCTTGCCTGCACATTTTAACCTAAAGCCAGTTTTTATTTGGTTTGAAACTGTTGATATGCAGACTCATTTTTTGGCATGCTCGGTGGTACTTGTCATAATCTACGTGCCTTTCTCTCATAGGCGCACTTACCAGCTAGATGGTTCTCTGTACTGTCTTCACCCCTGAAGAATGGCTTCAGATCTGTGACAGAACTGAACCTAAGGAGCAGCTTGTTTCTTGGCAACTGTCATATTTCAACTGTTGCAGCAGCTGACGTTGCTGAACCTCCTCATCGGATGTTTGAGTACCATGCAAAGGTACAACCTTTATTCATGATCCTTTCCAATATGGTCTTTGCACACAATGAATGAATCTCAAAAATTGGATCCTGGTTTCTGGCTGATGGAAGGCAAACTACTTCTTCAGGATGGTGCTGGTTCTTATACCATTCAGAAGGAGAACCCATCAAAACTGATTCTAAGGGGGTCTTGACCTACATTACTTCTCGAAGTTCATTAATGAATTCTTTGTGGAATGTGATTATATTCTATTCTATGAGTTTCTCCTTAAAATTTCCTTTTCTTTTCTTTTTCTTTTGTTCAGCATGACGAGAAAGGTTTTGCTCACTTTAGAAGGACAAAAATCTTGTGTAGAAGTTGTAAGAAATCCCTTTCTTAATATTAAGAAATATCTTTCTTCCTTATAATTATCAATTGCTCTATGTATCTTATAATCATTTCTTTCTTCTTGGTATAGTTTTAAGTAGTCATGGTGTCAAGATATACATTGCATTTGAAACAAACATGCAGGATTGCATACTTTTCATGTCATCTCATTGTTAGACCTGGTCCCAAGTGAAGCTAAGAATGAAGGGGATGAATATCTCAAAACTGAAGTAAAACTAATTACATATTCATTTCATTAGTAATTTCTCTTAGTGGATATTTTTTGGTTTTGATTGTTAAAAGCTTCGCCTACTGGATGCTTGCCTTCTTAATTCACTGAAGAATAAGAAAACAAAATGTTAGTCAAGTGATATTGGGACTCATTAACAAATAAGCTTTTAGAAGGTGTTCGTTTGACTGCATTTTCAGTGAAGGAGAAAAAAAGACCAATACCAGAGAATGTTCTTGCTAGACATGCAGTAGCAGATGACATTGCAATGTAGTTAAATGGTATAACTATTATAATAGTAAAAAGTTAAAAGACTAAAAGTACATAACGCAACTCAACTTTGTCAAGTTTTTCATCTGCACAACAGTAGCAAGATATTTGGTCTCTCAGTTGCTAGTTGGTTGTTTAGCACTTTGAGTTCTGAAGTAGATAGATCAGTCACTAAAAATAGCAACTGGTAGAATCCATTTCTAAGTCTTGCAAGGTTCCTTCCTATCTAGATCCTATGGATTGCAGGTATTACTGCAATAAAGATTATTCTTCCTATCAGCAGATTCAGCACGATCTTTTAGCCCATAGCACAATATATTTGTGGGGTGGAATGGCGGAGCAAAGCGGAGCGGGAGCGAGAGGAAAGGAGCGGAGCAGAGCGGGAGCGGGAGGAAAGGAGCGAAGCGTAGAAGATCTCAAGCCAGAGAGAGGTAACGGTGGGGTGAAGAAAGAAGGTCGATTCTTCAGTGGAAGATGCTTTCGGTGTCTTGAGAATGGACATCGAGTAGAAGATTGTCGCAATGCCTTTGTATGCATGCGCTGTGGGGGGTTCGGACATATGAGTTATTCCTGCACAAAGGAGCGAAAAGGTGTTGTGTCTGCCCGTTCTGGGAGGATTCCTAGGTCTGAGGTGGTGGCAGGTGCTTTTCTGTGGAGGTTGAAGGTTTAGAAGAAGGATTTAAAGGCCCGTGTGTTGAAGCTCCATGCTTTCCATCCTTTAATGACAACTGGAGGTTTTGTAGAAGATGTGTTATGGGATATGTTTCTGGAACTGTTCATGAAGATGAGTTCCAACGTGTTTTGCAGAAACATTGGCCGGAGATGAAAACTTGCTGGTTTCGATTTGTGGATGACAGTCAGATCCTGATATGGTGTTCTTCTGAGAGTTTGTTTCATGACATTTTGTCAATGGAAAATTTGGAGTGCAAAGATGCTAGTGTAAAATGGAAGGCATGGGCTCCTGTGGCTGGCACACATAAGACAAACAGAGCTTCGTTAGATGGTGTAGATTAGAAGGTATTCCATGGCATCTATGGGATGTTGAAGTATTCAAGGCGATTACTGCATCTTTTGGTAGGATTAAGAGGGTGGATAGGAGAACCATTGAGTGGGAGTCCTTGGCCTATGCTCGTATGTTGATTGCAGTGGAACAGGGGATTCATATTCCTCACTGGGTGAGGCTTAGGTGGGGAGATGAATTCTTCTGGATAAAGGTGGTCGTGGAATCTTTGAAGGAGAATTAGGAGGAAAACAATAATTGGTCATATAAAGAAGTTGTTATGGCTTACAGAGAGAGACATGGCGGCTAGGGTTTCAGGTGGTGAGGACGATGGGAGGAAGAAGACTGAGTTGATGCGGGAACAACCTGAAGAATCAATGAGTCAAGGTGAGTTTTTGATGCCAAGTCACGGAGACAAACATGTTCCATTTGTTGAACCAGATCTAGCGAACCAGGGTCCGCCTGTTAGTCAAAGTCGGTCCATAGATGGCTCGGATAAAGACGACATTGATCCTGGCATCCATGGAGTTCGCTTGACACAAGATGGTTCTAGAAGGGGTATTATTCAATTCTGATAAGAAGGGGTGGGTTGATATTTTGGCTTCGCTGGCTTCGGAGCTGGTTCATGAGGTGCACTGACAAATGAGGAAGGGTAATAGAAGGAAGGGTGTCCGCTGCCTTTGAAGGAGAGGAAGGTGCGGGGATGAAGGTGCAGCTGTTCTGCTTCATTCACCATCGGAGATGGAGAAAGCCAGCTGGGGCGAGCCAAAGTTGGATACAAGTAAGTATCTTATACTTGTACCCCTCCAACTACATCCCGTCTTCCTCTTTCCTCTTCTTTGCCCGCAAAGATCGACGACGATCTGCAAGATCCAGAGCCACTGGATATTGTACCAGCAAATGCAAATAATCAGCACAATAAAAGAAGAAAGGAGAAAATAGAGGAGGGAAAGGAATCTTTTCTGGCAGAATGGGACAATGCAGAGATTGCAAGGAAAGCTTTGGGGATAGGTTTACAAATAGATGGAAAAATTGGGTAGTACAGGAAAATTTGCAACGGAAGAACAAAAGCTATAGAAGACTTAGTCGTCGGTGCGAAGGGTAAGAGGGAATTGAGGAGCTTGTTAAAAGACAGTAAAGTTGTTAATAGTATGTCAGATGACAGTGTGGATCTAAGGGGTCATCGGGTTTCAAAATGATCCTTATGTCGTGGAACATAAGGGGGTTGAATGAAGAAGGGAAGAAGTGTGCGGTCAAAGAACTTATGAGAAGAAAAAAATGTGGAAATCCTCTGTTTTCAGGAAACAAAGATGGAGAAGATTGATGTTGATGCTATCAGGAAATCACACCATTTGGGGAGCTGGATTTTGTTTTCAGGAGGGCTTCTGGTCAATCAGGAGGGATTATTATAGCATGGAATAAGAACTTGTGAGAAGGTCAACTGCTGGAGATCGGTGAATATTTTGTTTCTGTGAAGTTATGTGATAATCGAAATAAAGATCCTTGGATGCTGACAGGGGTTTATGGTCCTCATCAAATACAAGACCAACAACTAATGTTGGAAGATTTATGTTGCTGTCACAGGAAATTTGATCTGCCTTGGTGTGTTATAGGAGACTTCAACCAGTCGAAGACCATCAGAAAGGAATAAGGGTGGAAAATTCAATAAAGGGATGCAGTTATTCAATGACTGGATCGAGAAATGTGCTTTAATGGAATTTAATATTCCAAATGTGCAGTTTACATGGTCTAATGGTAGACAGGTATCGTCCATGTCCAAACTTGACAGAGCTTTGGTTACCGATAGATGGGAGAGTATATTTCATTTGGCTAGAATATCTGCACAACCTAGAACAGTTTCTGACCATAATGCCATTCTTCTTGATTGTCAGAGGAAGAAAAGTAGGAAGAAACCTTTTCGTCTGGAAAAAGTTTGGATGCAATATGAGGATTTCAGAATTATGGTTGGGGAATCTTGGAAGCAGCCAGTTGGTAGCCATTCTGGGCCGAGGGTACTAGCGCTGAAGATTAGAAATCTCAAACACAAGATGAAAGAATGGGCTGACAAATGGAGGCAAGGAAGATTCATTCTTGGCAAAAAGCAATGGAAGCTGTTAAAGAATTGGACAGAATTGAGGAAAGTAGGCCTTTAAATGAGCAGGAACTTAATCAAAGATCAGTGATGAAAACACAGTATGGTGATTGGCTTATAGAAGAGGAAATCAGAGGGAGGCAACGATCTAGTGCAATTTGGTTGAAAGAAGGTGTCTCAATACAAAATTCTTTCATCAAATAGCAAACGGAAGGAGGAGGAAGAATATATCAAGTATTCAAAGACAAGATGAGTGGATTGAGGATGAGGATAAAATTGCGGGGGAAATGATCAGTTTTTATAAAGCTTTATTTTCAGCTGAGAGAAGGTGGTTTCCAGATTGGGCAGATCCTGATATCACTAAGTTATCTGCAGAAGAGCAATATATCCTTACTCGTCCTGTGACGGAAGATGAAGTTAAGAACACAGTCTTTGGATTGGGTGCGGATAAGGGGCCAGCACCAGATGTCATTCCTATTAGCCTCTATCAGTTTTTCTGGGAGGGTGTCAAGTCTGAGGTCATTAAGGCAGCAGTGGGGATCATAGATGGTGAAGCAAGTTGTGAAGTTCTTAATAGTACATATTTGGTGTTGCTCCCAAAGAAAGACAATGCTTTACAGCTGAAAGACTGCAGGCCTAAGGCTGTTGAATGGGTCATACAAAATAATAGCCCGTATTTTATCAGCAACATTGAGTTCTGTGCTCAATAGAATTATTCAGCCGAACCAGACAGCTTTTATTCAAGGCAGGAAACTGAAAGAAAATTTTCTCTTAGCACATGAGGCATTGTACTCCATGAGGATCAGGGGGTCCGAAGGTGTGGCTTGTAAGTTAGATTTTAACAAAGCATATGACAGGGTACATTGGAAAATGTTTGTGGACAGTTAATGGAAGTGCAGAATTTTCCCCAACAATGGATTGGGGTTTTGAGGAAGTGTTTTTCCACTGCAAAATTTTCAATAATTCTGAACAGCAATGTGTGTATATTTCGGTAGTACAAGAGGATTAAGGCAGGGTGATCCTCTTTCGCCATTATTATTTGTTGTGGTGGCTAATGCCATGAGCAGAATGTTTTACTGGGCAGAGTCTAATGAGTGGATCAGTGCCAGTGGTATCCATATTAGGAGGAATTTGACTGGGTTTTCTCACTTATAGTTTGCAGATGAAACATTGCTTTTCTTCAAAGGAGATTTAGAGATCACAAAAGCTATTCTCTTCATTTTGTAAGGATTCGAAGCTCTATCGGGACTGATGATCAATTATAATAAGAGGTCAATTATTCCTTTTAATTTAGAAGATGAAATGGCCATGCAAATTGATAGCATTCTTGGTTGTGATATCGGGAAGCTTCCAATTACTTACCTGGGACTGCCACTAAATGACAGAAGACTGAAGATGAAGGATTGGGATATTATTATTCATAATATTCAGAGGAGGTTGACTGTGTGGAAGGCCTATTATCTTTCTTTAGGTGGCAGACTTACTCTGATAAATTCAGTGCTCACTAGTATACCCGTGCATTTTTTCTCAGTTTTTCTTATTCCGAAGTCTGTGTAAAGAAATAGATAAGATCAGAGGAAAATTTCTTTGGGGAGGTCATAATGAGAACAAGAAAGGTATTCTGTTGGTGAAACGGAGCAACGTATGTACTCCAAAATCTAAAGGGGGAATGGGGGTGAAGAATATTCATCTGTGGAACATGGCACTTCTGGGGAAATGGTTATGTGAGTTGATGGCCGAGGAAGCATATTTATGGAAATATGTCATAAACTTCAAGCATTATCAGCCGAGATACAGATTCTATATCCATTCAGTTAATGGCTCCAATATGTCTCTTGTGTGGTCTGATATTGTTACAGTGGGAACTCATTTCCAGAAGCATATCCTTTTCAAGGTGGGTGATGGCTGGAACACCTTTTTTTTGGAAAGATAGATGGTTGGGGGAGAAAAGTATAAAGGAGGCTCTTCCAAATATCTTTTCTTTAGCTGAAAACAAGTGGGCTACGGTTAATGACTGTTTTGAAGAGGTTGGGAATGCTATTCAGTGGACTGTTAAACTGCGCAGAAATTTAAAAGATGAAGAAATTGATGAGTTCTGTTCATCAGACTAATTGGACAAATTGGACAAATTGATTTGGGAGCCTAATAAGAATAAGTTCACAGCTCTGTGTTGGAAGGAGAAATGCCAACTTATCTGAAATATGATGATGTTTGGAAGGTGAAGGCTCCACTCAAAGTCAGAGCTTTTATGTGGTTAATGTATGAGAAAAGGTTAATCACTAAAGTATACATACATAAGGAAATGGTGTCCTGATACATATACTATTTGCTCATTCTGTGCTGTGCACGAAGAAGATGTTGATCATCTGTTAGTGACTTGTGTTATCAGTAAGCATGTCTGGGAAATATTTGGGAAAATTCTTAATTTTCAGCCAACCTCCAATAATGTCCTGGAGCTATGGAAGTTTTCAAGCAATTGAAGCAGTAAACATGGCAGCGGGAGTTGAGGATTCTTTATGGTATTCTTCCACATGCAGTCAGCTGGAGCATATGGCGGGAAAGAAATGATGCTATATTTCGGGGAAGTAAATATATGTTGAAAACATTTGTTTGTGTAGCTTATCTTTTTTGTATTCCTGGTCCAGATATACTGGGGCTTGTGTTCTAGATTCGCGGATTAAGGCATTTGATATTAGCATGCCTTAATCGTTTTTTAATTTTTTACAGGATAGGAATCTCTCCTATCCAGCTGATTGTACTTCCTCTCTTTTAATAAATTGGTGGTACGATCCACGTTTTTTCTCGAAAAATGATCTTTTAGCCCATTAAAACTTGACTGCTTCAAATCTTTTGGTTTTTGCCTTTGCATTAATATATAATTCAGGAAAAAAGAGGAAAATCCTGGCATATGCTGAAAGGCGGGGAGGAGCGGTGCGGGCGACCGGAGGCGGTCTCCACCGGCGGTTGCTTCGGGAGCCACCCGCACACCCCTTGGAGGTAGTCAATGGGAAGGGGCTTCGGACGCCACCAAGCCCGCCAGCTACTTCCGATGCCTTCAGCTGGGTCATTGGGCATGATCGTGCTCTGCTTCAGTGCGTTGCCTTCTCTGTGGTAGGGAGTGCCATGTTCGTAAGCTCTGCCCATCTGCTTCGGGTGGGTCGCACAAGAGATCCTTCGCTGAGGTGGTATCGGAAGTCAAACCCGCTTCTCCTCGGTGTCAACCATCTCCACATTGGATGAGGGTTTCCTCACCCCCGCCTGTTGAAGCTTCGAAGGAGCGTTTTGGTGTCGCTTGTAGTAGGCAGCCTGACGGCAGACTTAGTCAAGGAGATCTTAGCGCAAGATGGAGGATATGAGGGAGTCTGAGAAGTGCAGTAGATCAGTCCCCATCCTTTCTTGGCAGTCACAGAGACGGAGGAGGAGGCAAGAAGGGTGGTGGATCTCAACCATTTGGCAGTTGGGGCGTTCGTGCTCAGGTGCCAACAATGGCTTCTCCACCTTGGCACTTTCTCTGATATGAAAAGTGTCTCAGTTCCCGTCCGACTTTTGGGTGTCCTGCTTCCTGTATGCGATGCTAAGGGAGTCCACCACCTCATCCAATTGTTCGGAGAACTTTTTGGGGATGTCCAACAGCTCAATTGGGTGGGATCCTCGATAGCGGTCGACATTGTGGTGCGTGTGTAGTCGAAGGAATCGGTGCCAGACACAATAGAGCTCAAGCTTGTCAGAAGGGTCTTCCTGATTCGATATCCGAGTCAGTGTCTAGGAGGAGCCGCCTGTAGGTGCTGAAAATTTGCTCGTGTGATTAATGTATGAAAACTATGTTGTTTAAGGTAAATTAACCTATTAAAAAGATGCAACTAAATGCTGTGATCGCCAGAAACTTTTGACTAAAAAGCTTCAAAAGAAGTTTTGATCGCTTACCTGTTTAAACGCGGAAGAATGAATTCCTTGGTTCCCCTCCTTCAGCCGGCTGAAGAAAGAGAGCCTCTTCGTTCTTTTTGTTCTTGCTGTTGAGGTTGAGGATCGTCCAGATTTTTCTGGCTTCGTGCTTGATTTCCCTCTTTTTGATTTCTTGTTGTTGTTGTTGTTGGGTGCAGTAGAGACAGAGAAACAGAGAAATAAAGGAGAACAAATGGTGAGAATCTAAATAGAAATATTAAAGTTAATGAAGATTAAAAACATGCTTAAAACAGCAACTCACTTGTTTTGAGAGCTTTGAAACCCCTTTAGAACAGTTGGGTTTTGAAAAATCAATGATGTGGTGTGTGTTGCATGGAGTGATTATGAGAATGAAACTAATGGATAAAAATGAAATTCAGATATGAAAAACTTATGCCCAGTCCAGTTGGTTGAAGCTTTGAAGGGATGAAGATCTTGAAGAAGAATGCCGACTTCTGGAAATGACAGTGCTCCGGTGTTCCAACGTGGTTGCTCCGATCTTCAAATCGCTATAGCGCTGTGCTTCAATAATTCTCTCTCTCTTTTTTTTTTACTCTTGAAATGGGCAAGGTATTTATAGGCATTTTCTGCGTTCGCGATTAACATAGAAAAATCTAGGATTTATCTATATTAATCGACAGATAATTACTGATTAATTCATCTTTATCTGTAATTATCTAAAACGCGTCCACCATTGACGACGCCTTTTAGATTTAATTAAGATAAGGATAAATATCCGGGAAAACTTATCTTTATCTTTATTAGCTAAAACGCGTCCACCTTAGTAGACGTCTTTTACCCTAATTAAGATAAGGATAAACATCCGGAAGAGAAGTTAAAACAGCTTAGGAAACCTAAAACGCGTCGACCTTACCAGACGCCTTTTAGTTAATAAATAAATTAATTAAAATTCAAATTTAAACGGTAAAATACGAATAAACTCTAAATGGCGTCCACAAAGGTCGACGCCTTTTAGGATTTTTCATATTTTAACTGAAATTTGATCTAAAATCAATTCAATTGATTAACTTAAACATGTCTGTTCGACCCGACACTCAAAAAGATTAATAAAAATTAATTAATGATTAATTATCAGACCATTCTGAGGCATTATTATATGATATGAAATTTACTCAAAATGACGTCAAAATTAGCGTGTCTACAGCTGCCTCACCTTGGTATCGTCTTTGCAAGGGAGTGAAATAGAATGGAATGTACTGAAAAGGTGATGCCAAGGTGTGATGAGACACGCTCTTAACATCACATAATTGGAATTTTTCTCAAAATCATCAATGAAGATAGCTCAATGAAATCAATGGAATCAATCCTGTCTGGATGAGGTAGACAAGGAAATAAAATAAAGTCGATCAACCTCCTCGGAGTGGGAAGTACCCCAGGTCGTAGACACTGTAGGTTTCATCATGGGGAGCGTTTGCCAGCCAATGTGGACGTGCTGCAGCCATGATGGATCTTAAAAGAAAAACAAGAAATATTGGATAAAGAATCCAATCAAGGATAGAATTCCAAGGATATCTTCAAGCGAACCTCAAAGATAATCAAGATACTCAATTCGTAATGGAATATTTCATATCATGTTTTGAGATTATTTGATTAATGGTCTGAAACTTAATCAATAATTAATTCTTATCACAATGATTTCAAAGTCCTACATGATGCATGCTGGGCTAAAAGAAAAATATAAAGTCAAATAAAATAAAAATTAATCAAGGATAATATTGTTAAATTGCCATTAATGAGTCAAGATACCAATTCTTGTAATCCAGTGCTAAGCCGAAGCTCGTTTATCCACGCACTATTTCACAAAAGTGGAACCATCGTCCCCACTAATTAACAATCCAACGGCCTATCCGTGCGATTAAGAATCCTCTGAAATTATCACTGTTTTTGTTGTAGGGGAACTCAAATTCCAGTTTCATCAAAATTACAAGGTCCTTGATATGCTCTAATAAATACTTAACATATAGTAATGCGAATGCTGCAAAATAATTACATGAAATAATACAAGGGTAGAGATAACCGTCTTTTTAGCCACGGTCAAGACTTCTTGACTTCCATAGTGAGATCTTCTTGATATTTCCAGCTTTACTCAGGTTTTCTTGAATTTCTGAAATCAAAATCATTAGTAATTCCAAACAAATATTCAATTTAAACATCGAAACATGGAATTTCGGATAAATCATATAAAGGTTTGAAACGCGTCATGTCGAGCAGACGCCTTTTAACTTTGAAACGCGTCGCTTATTCTCGACGCCTTTTACTCACAGAAACAGGTTTCTGGCTGTTCTCTATTCGAATTCCAACTCTATCAATGCACACCCCTTTTCCAATCCGGAAAAGTCTTCCTAGGATCGCAATGTTGTCTATATAAACACCCTTAGATCGTTCCCAAGCAATCCCACTACAATCCAAAGATCAAAAGTAGAGTTTTCTTCAAGGTTTCTCCAAGGTTCCAAAGTTTTCTAGCTTCAAGGAAGAAGAATTCCGAAAAAGGGAGTATAAATTCAAGCAAGAAGATGAAGATGTCTTTGGAGAGCTTTTCTGAAGTGGAGAATCATCTTAATGGAAGAAATCCCAATCTCCAAGTAAGTTCAATCAACTTCTTTCTCAATTCTCTTTATGTTCTTCATCATGTTCTTCATCATGTTCTTCGTCTTTTCTCTTTGGTATTCAGAACTATCCCATGTTTCCTGGCCCAAGGAAATTCACCTCCTTACCTTGGATCCGTAAACTTGCGAAAAGTATCAAGCTTTCTATGCAAGTATTCATATCCAAGTGGAATCTTCAAGGTCTTATAGTGCTTGCCAAGCATTACAAGAGCGCGAACGTAGATTGGGCGGCTATGGGTGCCTTGATCGAGTGGTGGCATCCTCAAACTCACACGTTCTTCTTTCAAGATTTCGAGTGCACGATCCTCTTGGAGGAGGCGGAGCTTCTTTTGGGTCTCCCAAAGACCAAAGAGAACAAGGAGAAAATAGCTTTGATGAAGGAGAGAATCACCGGTCAACAATTGTTAACATCCATTATGAAAGATCCTTCAGAAGCTAAAGGATGTCTCACTAAAAAGGGGATCAATCTCACCAAGCTAGCCGAGTGGACGCTGTATGAAATTGATGATCTAAGAGAGGATGAAGCGGAGGATGTAACAAAAGCTTTAGTTACATGCCTAGCCGGCGCCTTATTCTTTTCTGCGCAGGATAACATCTTAGAAGATGACCAAGTTAGTGTTATATGCGCAATCTTCGAAGGTAAATCCATTAGCACTGCACTCTTAGCATATCTTTATAGTGGGCTTTCTGCAGCGTCTGTGGGCCGTCCTCCTTATGGATGTATGCTTCTCTTCGCCTTATGGGTTGAACTTCACTTTAAGTTCGAGCATAGCAAGAAAAGGCCTCTGAATCCATCTCAGATCTACTTGAATAGTCCAATTCATTGCATAGCTAATGTTGTAAAGTTCAATGAGTACATGGTTAACAAGGTTCCAAAACTCAAGACCCGAGCCGATTGGAGAGAGTATTTAAAGCTCATGACGTCCGACATATTCGACTCGTCTCCACTTGCTCTAGTTGGAAATCCCGTGTGGGTGCGCCGTGCAGCAGGAGCAGACCTTAAATTGATTGGAGCCACCGAGTTTGTGCTGTACAATCCACATCGGTGCCTCACTCAACTTAGCTTGGGCCGTCGTGAATTCCCCGAGTTCTCTCCCACACTTCCGATCAAGAAGCGCGACTTGGAATCCGACGAAGACTATGAAGCTGTGCAAATCATTACCACTCTATGGAACCTTGGCTTCAGTTACCGTGTAAGATCCTCTAAAGATAGAGATAAAGGATTGAAATTTCCCTATCTTAAAGGTCTTCATGAAATCCTTCCTTAAATGTCCATTTTCTCTTTTATTCATGATGTAATAAAGAATCTTATTGAATAAAGAAGTTTTTTTTTTTTTTTTTTTATGCCTCAAAACCTTTCCTCAACTTTCTGTGAAGTGTACATGATTTTTCCCTTAGAGAAAAACTTGATTTTTCCTCAAAATTGAACAGTTCGGGTTCTATAAAAAGGCAAAACGCGTCCAGTCAGAAAGACGCCTTTCAACAATAAATTCAATTTTAAAAATAAAACGCGTCTGCCTATTCTGACGCTTTTCAACCATAATTCTTTTCCAGAAATTCAATTTAATCTTCAAAAACCCGATTTTAACGTTAAACCGCGTCTGGACATAATGACGCCTTTAAACTCTAAATTATTTTCCAAAATTCAATTAAAACCTCAAAAAGCCCGATTTAAACCTTAAACCGCGTCTGTACAGAATGACGCCTTTAAACTCTCTCTCCTATTTTTTCCAGGAATCTGTCATTAATTCCATGATCAATTGTCTGAAACGCGTCTACACTCCACGACGCCTTTCATTATTTTCCTCTGTACGGCTCTGACTAAAATACTGAAACGCGTCTACATAGGTGGACGCCTGTCATTCAAATTCAAACCTCTGTCAATGCCGCCTCAACTTTTGCGCCTTAAAACGCGTCATTCTGAGTCGACGCCTTTTATCCTTTCGTTTACAGACCCGCGAAGGCCCCCTTTCTTCCTCACTTTTCCAAAAATCCTCTTTTTTTCTTTCCGGCGCACCGGCGACGATCTTCCCCGAAATCCGACGATCTCTCTCCCAAATCCCCCCTCTTCTCAAGCTATGGAACGCGGTGAAGGCTCCGGGAAGACGAAGGTCATTGCCAAGAGGAGGCGGAGGCAAGAAGAACAAGCTCCCGAGGAGATTCCGGCGGCTCTCGCGGAGGCGGCGGCGTTCTTGGAGGAAGAACTACCTCCACCGGCACCCATGGCGGTGGAAGAAGAAGAGGAGGGCGACCTCCATACGGTAAGCTTCCTGTGGATGTGAATGGATGAGAAAAGAGTGGAGAAAACGGGGTTCTTCGAAGAACCCGAAATCTGGGCTTGAAAGGCGTCCAGACCAGGTGACGCCATTCAAAAGGCGTCGCCATGGGTCGACGTCTTTCGAGATAAATTCCGGATTTTACTTAGGTAGAAAATTACGTTGAATTGCGTCAATACACGTGGACGTGTTTTGAAACACGTCTGTGCATGCCGACGCCTTTAAAGACAGAACTGATTTTTCCTGTTTTTATTAATTACTGACCATTTTTTATGTTTTTACTTGCAGGGAGTGATGAGGGCCAGGATTTCATGGGACCTAGTGATAGGGGCCTATAGAGGGCTTCCCGACTTCCAAAAGACGCGCCTGCGTCAGATGGGGTTCGGCGAAGTACTGGACATCGAGCCGTTTTGGCTTGATCTAGTCCTGCTGCAGGCCTTGAGAGAGAGGTGGCATGCAGAGAGTCGGGCATTCCTGATGCCGTGGGGGCATATGGTCCCTTCCCTAGAGGATGTGACTAGGATTACCGGCCTCAGGGTAGAAGGCCGACCTGTGAGCGGGGTGACCTACCCCAATTATCAGGGACTGGCAGAGGCTCTATTAGGGATCGAGGTATCTAGCATAGGTAGAGAGTCTAGGATGGTCCCTAGAGTAGAAGTAGAGGCTGCTCTAGGTCTAGACGAGCCCCGGCGTCGGTCTGACGAGACCCGGGAGGAGTTTAGGGATAGACTAGCCGAGTCGTCCTCCTCTGTCTATTGTAGTGATCCCGATCAGGTAGATGAGGTAGATAGACAGCTTAGAGTCTTTCTAGTTTTCTTCTTCGGCCGGCTGCTCTTCGGTACAAAGGGTGACCATATCCACTGTAGATTTCTTTACCTGCTGGATGACCTAGGTAGCTTAGGAGAATATGCCTGGGGTGCAGCCCTTCTGGCTCACCTCTTTGCTGATCTATCTGCGGTCACGCCGGACCGTGAGACTACTATCAGTGGCTTCTCACCATTTCTCCAGGTATTAAATTGTTTAATTACTTGTTATATGCATTGCAATATGATATGATGCCTCTTCTAACTTATATGTTCATGAATACAGGTGTGGAGCTACTACTACTTCCCGCTCGGCAGAGCGAGGATTGTACGTCCGAATGCCGTCCCATTCGCCTGCCGTTGGCAGCCGGTTGTGGATACGGCTCCACAGCATCACCAGCTGACGGCCCTTCGCCGTCAGTTTCTAGACTATCCAGAACTTTTGGTGAGTTTTTAACTTTAATTTTATTAAATGCAATCTTTTTTGTTCATTAAATGCAAGTTATTTATGAATGCATCTAACCTATATGCAGGTGATATGGCGCCCATACTTGGGCATGAATGAGGAGGGTCAGCCGTGGGTGACGGCTGGCAGGAGGCGATTCGGGAGGCAGATGTGGGTGCATTGCCTCAACGAGATCGAGCTTCTTCGCCTCCGACTAGTGATGAGGACCCTGGGCCTCCACCAGGAATGGATTGATGAGGAGGTCCCGGAGGGCGTTGGGAGGAGCATGAGGGGAAAGCAAGCCCTCACCGATTGGCGTGCCAAGTTCCCGGAGCAGTACGAGGATTGGCACCGTCGGGGCGTACGAGTGGAGTCACGGGCGGTGAGTAGCGAGGCCTACCTCCAGCAGTACCGGGCCCACTACGCTGATCAGCTTCGGCTCCTCCGACCACTCGATGTAAGTATGCATTCATGCTTCTTTAATTTTATTATTATCTTGATTTATATTTGTGAATGAATGTATGTATGACATGCAGGATGCGCGTGATGCGGTCATCGTCGATCTCCGGGCCCGCCTACTTGATGCGGAGGCCCAGCTCGAACAAGTTCAGAAGGAACTGTATGACCTGGTATGTATGTGTGAATATGAATGTATGTTTTAATTAATTGATTGTTTTGGCGATTAACCACTGACAGTTATCTTTCGATGCAGCGAGCCGTCTACACTCAGGCGGCTCCTCCCACTCATGGAGCTTCATCTTCCTCGTCCACTCATGATGCTGCTATGGTTGACCTTCAGAGTCAGCTCGCCTCCGCCATCCATCGGGCTTCTCTCGCGGAGGAGGACCGTGCTGCTCAGGTAAGTTCTTCAACTTTTGAATTCTGAAATTGATTACTTGCTTGATTGCCTTGGACTAACGAAATCTTCCTTTCAGGTTGCTGAGCTTCAGGAAGCCCTTAAGAGGGCTGAAGCGGACATAGAGCGTGCCCGTGCTGCAGCGGCTCGTGCTGAGGCTGATGCAGAGCGGATTCGGGCTCTGGAGGAGCAGGTGGCTCGACTCTCGACAGGAGATCTTGCGCGAGAGGTTGCACACCTCCAGTCTCGACTGGGGTTCATCACCGAAGAGCGAGAGCGCGAGCGCCTTCGACTGGAGGGTCTTCTGGGTCGGTTGTCAGTTGCAGAGCATGAGCGCAAAATGGTGGAGGAGAGGTACCAGCGAGCTCGACAGCGCGCCCATGAGCGTGGTTTGACCAGTGCTTTTACGGTTAGTGCTGCTGTGTCTTCCGGCCAGGCAGGGCCGAGCGCGATGGGACCACCTCCACCTCCTAGTCGAGAGCCAGTACCAGATGCACCTGACGAGGCCCAGAGCCAGTTGGACGAGGGCGGAGGGGAGAGTCAGCCTTGAGGGCTCATGTATCTTTTCTTCATGTATCATGTACAAAAACACCTTTTGATCATATACGTAAAACTTTTGGCTCCAATCTTGTGTTCCTATGTTTATCTTGCATCCTGTACACACTTAACAAACAGGTTAAGTATCTGTTTAGGCTTAGCCCCTTGCCTGACCAAATAAATGGTCAATCAATCTTTTCTTCAATAAATGGTCAAGGGGCATGGCCTTTATTAACAAAGGTAATAAGAATAATCAAACTTAAGTAAAAATGCAACATACAAGCAAACAGATGCTCACTGAAAATAAAAGAAATGAAACACACTAAGTGCAACAAACAGATGTTAATTAAAATATTTTTGTTTTTTTTTTGAAATATTCATTTTTGTTTGTGGTTTTGAAATATATGTCTTTTTTGAATTTTGGTGTATGTACTTTTTTTTGAATTTTTGAAACATATGTATACTTTTTTTTTTGAATTTTTGACATATGTATTTTTTTTCATGCATTTTTGAAACATATGTATTTTTTTTTTTTTTTTTTTTTTTTGACATATATATTTTTTTTGGATTTTTGATATATGTAATTTTTTTTGTTTTTTTTTTTTTTTTTTTGACTAAAAGGGCGATCAGCATGGTACTTGGATCAAAAGATCATATTCATTTATTAACTTAATTCCCGAATTATTCTTTAACAACTTAATTTAAACCCATCGTGTTTGAACTTGTGTTTTCATTCGTGATTCCATTTGATGATTTGACCCTTAGTCAATCTAAGCCATTCCTAAAGTTTGAAGTACATCTCTTTAGAAAGAAAAGATGAATAAGTTTAGAAAGCCCATGAGAAGGTTCCGGAGACTTAAAAAGATGTCCCTTTCCTACCTTAATATCTGTTGGGGTTCGGTCATTTTCTTTCCGGGGTATTTATCGACCTTGCGTTCCCTTTTATTTCATTTCATGGCCTTGATGTAACGTTTGTAATGTAATGGTCTTTTGATTTGACATTTGGCTTTTGCTTTTTCTTTTCTTCTTTTTTTTTTTTTTTTTCTTTGGGACGGATCTCCCCCTTTTTTTTTTATGACGGCCTCCTACTAAGATGGCGGGTATTCTTGGTAGTCTATTCTAAGTCTCGTTCCGACATCATGGGCCGAGTTTAAAAAAGAATGATTTGCTTAAAAAAAGAATGATTTGTACTTTATACTTTCGGTCAAGCTTTCGATATCCTTTAGGACTTGTCATCTCTTATTACTCACGAATCAAAACGTGTCAGTGTGTGCAGTAATGGGCTTGAAATTAAGTTATCCAGACTGATAAGGAAATTTGAGTTTATAAATTTTCTGATTCCACTGGTCTTTGTACCATACTGATCGACTTTTTAACCTAAGGGTAGTATTTCTTAAGATGTAAACCATTCCATGGATGTTTTAACTCTTCTCCTTCTGCATTAACAAGACGATAAGCATTACCAGGAAAAGCGTGCGATACAACATAAGGTCCTTCCCAGTTGGGTTGGAGCTTAGAACGCGGACCACCAGGTTTTATAAAAATTCTTTTGACAACCATTTCACCGACTTTGAACTTACGTTCAATGACTTTCTTTTGATAAAAACGTGCTAGTCTATTTTGATAAACTTTTGCATGATTAGCAGCTGACCATCTTTTCTCATCTAAAAGTTCCAATTGAGCAAAGAGTGATGAACGATGTTCATCAATGGAAAATTCCTTATTCAATTGTACTCTTAATGACGGTATGAGGATCTCATATGGAACTACCGCCTCCATTCCAAATGTTAAGGAATAAGGAGTTTGTCCAGTAGGTGTGCGGATTGAAGTTCGATAGGCCCATAGAGCCTCAGCCAATTTTTCTGGCCAATCTGTAAACTTATTAGACTTACACGTCTTTTTGATGATTTTTATCAAAGTCTTATTTGTTGCCTCTGCTTGGCCATTGCCTTGCGGATAATAAGGAGATGAATGATGCAATGCAATTTTATACCTGTTACAGAGATCCTTCAATTCCTGTGACACGAACTGCGGTCCGTTGTCGGTGACGATGGTGCTTGGAATTCCAAATCGGGTGATGATGTTCTTCATGATGAATTTGCAGACGGTTGATGCTTTGATCTCCACGTATGCTTCAGCTTCTGCCCACTTGGTGAAGTATTCCGTTGCCGTGAGAATGAAAGATTTTTGCTTGATGCCGGAATCTGGATTACCAAGAGGTCCAATAATGTCGAAAGCCCACATGGAGAAAGGCCATGGGGAAGAAACAGGATGGAGTGAAGATGCAGGAGAATGGATTTTGTCGGCGTGAAGTTGACACTTAGCACACCTACGGACAAATCCTACACAATCCTCTTCCATGGTTGGCCAATAAAATCCTTGTCTAAGGATCTTCTTTGCTAGCATCTGTCCATTGACATGACCACCACAAACTCCACTATGAGCTCCTTCCATAACCTTCCAAAGCTCATCTTCGTCTAGACATCTCAGAAGAACTCCATCAAAACCTCTCTTATACAATGCTCCCCCAACTAGGGTGTATCTTTGAGCAACTCTCCTGATAGCTCTCTTCTCCTCAGTTGTAGCTTCTTCAGGATATGATTGATCTTCACAATATTTTGCAATTTCGTAATACCATGGCTTCTGTTCATCATCCATCTCTTCTAACAGCTCTATCAACATGATTTCTCTTTTCTCAATGATATCTCCGTCTCTGACTTTCTTCAGCAACTTCTCCTTAGTTCTAAGGAATGAAGGATCTTTCACGGCGGGTGAAAGACGCCTATGAACTATGATTGATTCGGATTGTTTGCTGATGGGAAAATCAAGAGAAGATGCAAGTGAAGCTAGAGCGTCAGCTAAGATGTTTTGATTCCTAGGAACATGGACAAAGATCAATTTCGTGAAAAGCTTTGAGTAAGCAGAAGTAAGCTCCTGATAAGGCTTGAGCTTTGGATCGAGAGTTCGATACTTGGTCAGCACTTGGCGAAGGATCAGTTGGCTATCACCTACAATCCTGAGTTTGGTGGCACCATGGAAATGAGCAGCCTCGAGACCAGCAAGGAGTGCCTCGTATTCAGCTATATTGTTTGTAACTGGAAAATCAAGCTGAAAGGCTTGTGGAATGGTGATACCTTCAGGTGATAACAGAATAATACCGATCCCTTTTCCATGAGAATTCAGAGCTCCGTCAAAATGCAGAGTCCACATATCATCTCTGATTTGATTTACGGACATCAGTTCCTCATCCGGAAACTCTGATCGGACTGGATCAAATCGAGGAAGGGGATGATGAGCGAGATGTTCTGCTATGGCATAGCCTTTGATTGCTTTCTGTTGGATATAGATGATATCGAATTGAGATAGAAAGCTTTGCCATCGTGCTAACCTATCAGTAAGAACAGATTTCTCCAGAAGGAATTTGATCGGATTCATCCTAGCGATGAGATGGACTTCATGGGCTAGAAAATAATGCTTCAATTTCTGCACAACCCAAACCAATGCTGCACATGTTTTCTCCATCGCCGTATATCTCTGTTCAGCGGGGTTGAGAAGTTTAGAGAGATAGTAGACTGCCCTCTCTTTTCCTTCTTCATCCTCTTGTGCTAAGACAGCCCCCACTGCATCATCCAGGACTGAAATATAAAGTATCAAAGGTTTGCCTGGAGATGGTGGTCTCAAAACAGGAGAACTTGCTAAATAGTCCTTTAATCCATCGAATGCCTCCTGACACTTATCGTCCCAATCAAATTTGACTCCCGGCTTGGTAAGCTCGTAAAACGGCTTACACCTTTGTGAGTGCTGGGAGACAAAACGGCGAATAAATTGCAACCTTCCGATTAATCCTCTCAACTCTTTCAAGTTTTTGGGAGGGGGCATCTCTCTAATAGCCTTCGCCTTGTTAGGATCGATCTCAATTCCCCGTTTGCTGACAATAAATCCAAGCAATTTTCCTGAAGATACCCCGAATACACATTTCTTGGGGTTCATCTTTAACTGATATTCTCTCGATCTCTCTAACACCCTTGCCAAAACTTTGGCGTGCTCAGCCTTTGTTTTCGATTTAACCAATAAGTCATCCACGTACACTTCCAGGTCTATGTGCATCATGTCATGAAATATTGCCATCATGGCCCTCTGATAGGTAGCTCCAGCATTCTTTAATCCAAACGGCATGACAACATAACAATATGTTCCCCAAGGTGTAGTGAATGATGTTTTCTCTTGATCCTCTTCTGCCAGCTTAATCTGATTGTATCCTGAAAATCCGTCCATGAATGATAACGTCTCATAGCCAGCGGTGTTATCAATGAGTACATCAATATGAGGCAATGGAAAATCATCTTTAGGACACGCCCGGTTCAAATCGCGAAAGTCAATGCAAATTCTGACCTTTCCGTCCTTCTTCATAACCGGGACTATGTTGGCCACCCATTGTGGATAAAGGACAACTCTAATAAATTTGGCTTTATGTAATTTGTCGACCTCTTCCTTCATCTTTAAAGCCATTTGTGGGTGGAATCGCCTTAATTTCTGCTTGACCGGGCTAACTCCGTCCTTTAACGTCAGCCTGTGTTCAACTAAAGTTGAGTCTAACCCCGGCATATCTTCATAACTCCAAGCGAAAGTGTCCTTATAGTCCTTGAGTACTTGTATCATTGCTTTCTCATCCTCTGTAGAAAGATTTTTACTGACGAGGACAACCTTAGGTTCGTCTTCAGTCCCTAAATTAATTTCTTTGGTGGGCTCTTCTACGGCAGCTGAGGGTTCATCAAATCTCTTCACTCCACTGGCATATGCCTCAGCCGCGTCCTCGTCATCTTCTTCTTCAACAATGGGGTCCTTTTCATGTACTAATTCATATACCCCGTACCCATCATTGACTGACTCATCATCCATACAATCTTCTGGCATCTGAATTGGATTTTCTAGAAACTGAGGGATTAAAGAGCAAGAAGAGCACTTATCAGCTAAGTCCTGGAGGTATCTATCTGGAATTTGCCTACCCTTAGGCTTCCTAGACTTCCTAACCTTACTAGACTGTCTAACTTCACTAAACTCACTATCATAACCTAACGAAGATGAAGCAGGATGAAAATCCTGGGATACAAGTGGAAATACAAGAGAATCCTCCCGAGGGGAGGGACAGAGTAAATCTAGGAGAGAGTCTTGACCGAAGGACCCGTGCGGCGGGGTGCAATCGGACAAGTAAGATGTTTCCTCAATGAGGATTTGGGAAGAATTTGTTGCCAAATTGGCGTTTTTTTTGGAAAATGAAAG
Organism: Zantedeschia hybrid cultivar; assembly: GCA_030544215.1. Lineage (NCBI taxonomy): Eukaryota > Viridiplantae > Streptophyta > Magnoliopsida > Alismatales > Araceae > Zantedeschia > Zantedeschia hybrid cultivar. The sequence goes on along the minus strand of JARZZO010000005.1, from coordinate 79,020,760 downwards.
AATTAAACATAAAACAAGAATGAATAAAAATGGGAGGAGAATCAGACGGAGGAAGAGGCACCAAGGCCAGAGGATTAGGGGGATCATATAGCAATATGTCCCAGATCAGATCATACAACCTCTCTAGATCGAGAGGAGGTTGTGGTATAATGTCCCGAGGGGACAGAGTAATCATGACGGGCGGAGCCCGTGGAATATCTTCAATTATGACCCGCGACCAAGTCGGGGTCAAGAGCAGTGTACGGAATAGAGTATGGAGCATGAAGACATGTGAAGGATATGTCTCCCTCCAGAGCAGATCTGTTGTGTAACCAGCTTCATAGGGGTCATCTGGTTCCCCTTCGTCAGTTTCTTCGGACAGCAGTATCCGCTTGTCAAATATAGCACCAGGGCTTTCGATCAGTTCATCAATCTGCGGCGGCCACTTAGGTTCTGCAGGATCCAGGAATAGTCTGTTCAGAGCTATGTATATGTCCCTCAGATCGAACCACCTGTACCATTCACATTCGGGATCGTGAAATTTCCTCCTTTTCATAGGCCGCAGAGCCTCCAAGGATTGGTACGTAAGCAATTCAGAGCAATGTCTGGCCAAATCCCTCCCATATATATCATGGAAGTCAAAACAGGAAGTAATGACCACCGTATTATCGTAGCTGAGTATGGGCCCTTTCACGAAGTGAGTACACAGGGTCCATGTTAGGGGATCTCGGCCTTCTTTAGGTGGTGTAGACATCGCCTCCCAGATCTTCGGGCCTTGTTCGATCTCTGTTTTCTGAACCAGATCTTGCTTCAGTTTTAGTGGCCTATAGCCCAGACCACTTCCAGGTGCTGCTCGATGATTCCTGACAGGAGTGGTCCTGCCTTGCAATTGTGTGCCCAGACCTTTCCCAGGCTCGTAGCCGTTCTTCATCATGATCCTCCATCCTGGGGTACTCATGCACTTCCCCCTTTTGATAGCATTTAATGGATATGGAGAAATAGTAGCAGCTTTCAGAGGATCAGCCACTGGACGGTAGACCTGTAATACCGACAGAAAAGGTTGTCGGCCAGGTAAAACAGCAGATTTGATGTTCAAGGAATGAGCAGCAGCAAGGATCGGCATGCTCGTTACTTTAATTATTCGTCCTTTGTAAGGAAATTTGAGGCATTGATGATTCGTAGAGGGAATCGCCTCGAGAGTTTTGATATAAGGACGACCTAGGATGGCATTTATGGAAGGGTCGATTTCCAGGATGTGAAATTCGACCTCTGCATGACTTACGGGGCCCAACTCCACCTTTAAATAGACCATTCCCAGAGGGGAACGGGTAGAATTATCATATGCTGTCACTGAGATGGGGCTGGGCAGCCATTTCTCTTTGGGCACACCGCATAGTTCTAGGGTCTTCGGAGGTAAAACGTTGATCGAAGCCCCTGTGTCGACCAGGCATGCATCCACGGCCTTCTTGCAGATGCTGACCGTGATACTCAGAGCCATGCTTCTGGCTGCTGGCGGTGCTAGTTCCGATGTGTGGAATGTTATTGAGGGCTGATCCCCCTGAGGAACTAGTAGTGCTGCAATCTTCTCTACCGGCACGTCTTCATTGACCATCACCTTTTGCAGATATTCCATTAAAGCTTCTTGGTGACTTTTGGATCTTTTGATCAGTTCTAGTATAGTGATCCGTGCCGGTGTCCGATCCAGGTGTTTCAATAGGTCATATTGAGTGCCTGGTGCACTCTCTTCATTATGGGCTTCCTCAGTCGGCTGTGATGGGCCGTCTCTAACCGTGGACTGAGGGAAGACCTTGTTGAAAATCCTGCCACTCCGGAGCGCGTGTTCTTCAACCGTGGAGGATCCAGGTGACACCTTAAGTACCGCAGAGTTGGATGGTGCGGAGGGTTGGTTGGTAGGTGATGGCGTAGGGCTAGGTGGTGATGGCATAGTGCGGATTAAAGGCCTTGAGGGTTGGATAGTGGATGGATAAGTGGTTGGCGAAGTGGGGAATGGTACGCGTAATAGCGGTCTAGATGGTAAGGGGATGTCTGTGTGGGTGGTGTTGGTAGCGGATGAAGTAGGAAATGGTATGCGTAATAGTGGCCTAGATGGTAGGAGGGGTGTGTTATTGGTTTGCGGGGGGTTATACGATGGAGGCGTAGTGGTGCGGGGCGTAATGGGTCTAAGGAAGGTGGGTAGTGGTAATGGGTTATTGGGTGTAGGCGAGTGATATGTAGGCGCGGGTATAGGAGTGATGGTAACGGATTGTGGCCTTGGTATGTGGATGGTGCGGCGTGATGGTCGCTCTGCGGTACTTTGGGTGTGACCCGTTGAACAAAGAGAGGAGGAGTCCTCTACTCTCCACTGCTGCCCACGACCAGCCTCAGACTGGCTGTTCGTCAGAATGGGAGCAACCTGGTTTTGGTTCTGATGCTCCGGGAGTGGATTCTGCACTATGCCCATGTTGGGTGGTGCTGCTGCTTGTGCCGGTGGTCTTGCTTGCTGCTGCTGTTGCTGCGGTCTCCTTGCCTTCAAGGCTGTTATGTACTTCTTCATTTCCTCCCAGTCAATGCCGCCCTGCTCATTGAGATCATGGATATAATCTCTGAATTGGAAGCAGGTGTCGATGGTATGCCCAGGTTGCCTATGGAAGTAGCAATACCTGGACGTATCGGCATTTTGAGGCCAGACGGCCTTCTCCCTTGGCAAAGCTAAGGCATTGGCTGCCATTAAAGCGCTGAAGATATCCGCCAAGGATTCTGGGAGGGTCGGGTACTCTGCCCTTTTCGGGCCTGGAGGTCTCCTCTGCTGGTTGTAGTCACCAGGAGGAGGGACATTGTGGTACGCCGGCGGTGCGCGCGGCTGGTACTGTGGCTGTTGCTGTTGATACTGCTGAGGGGGCTGCTGATACTGCTGTTGCCGTTGCGGCTGTTGCTGGAGCTGTTGCTGGTTTTGATTCGGCTGCTGGGGCCGCTGGTACTGCTGTTGGTAATGGGGGTTCTGCTGCTGCCTGTACCCCTGCTGGCTTGGCTGTGGTGGCCTCTGGTACTGCTGATTCCTCACAAACTGGGGCGAGTTATTGTTCATAGTACTGACCTGCTCGTGAGAGAGCGTACCCTCAGTAGTCGGACCTGTGCTGGGAGAATTTGGCACGGCAGGCTTCCGAGGTGGGGGCCTGCTAGGTCGGTTAGGATCAAAGACGCTAGAGAACGTAGCGTCCTTGAAGGCATTCTGGCAGTACCGTGCTCTTTCATAGAGCTCTGCCATATTAGTCAAGTTGTTCAAGGAGAGGACTAGCTTGAACTGGGGAGTGGCGTTAGAAATCAACATTTTCACTTGTTCGGATTCGGACAAGTGATCTTTCACTTTTTCAGCCAGGCCCCGCCACCTGTCAGCAAAACTGACAAACTCCTCGTCCGGTTTCATTTTTTCTGCAATAAGATCCGTGATGGACAAGGAGGGTGCAACTCTGTCCTGGTATCGTTGGATAAATTTACGTGAAACGATACCGTAATCCTCTACTTCTGAGGGTTCCAGAGAAAAGAACCACTCGAGGGCTGGTCCCTCTAGGGATCTCCTGAACAAGAAAGCCAACGACCTCTTGTCGTTCTGCCAGAAAGAGGACTCGTACATGAACTCCTTCAGATGCGTGAAGGGGTTACCAGTACCGTTATACTTTCGATACACTGGCATTTCAGAGGGTGGCAAATGGAATACTGGCAGGCTCGGTAGACTGATTTCTGGCACAGCTTTAACCCCCATCATCTTCTGGAGATTGTTGAACTGCTCGTCCATGCGCTCCATCTTGGCCAGCAACGTCTGCGCGGTCAGATCTGCCTGGGGAGGAGGAGGAGGAGGAAGTACTTGATAGGCCTGCTGCCTAGAGTACGTTGGACAAGGAGGATAATAGGGATGAGGTCCGGCAGAGCTTCCGCCATGCCCGAGGGCATTTTGATGAATAGGCGTTTGCGGTCTAACCGGTTGCCTAGATGATGAAATTTGAGGCCCAGTGGGCCGAGAAGTAAGATGAAGGCCTTCCATGGCCTGATGGATATAAGGAGGAGGAGGTTGTTGAGGAACAACGGGGGGAGCCACAGGGTTCGGCTCGGCAGGCTGCATGGGTGCCTTCCCCTTCAAAATAGACTGGATGGCCTCGAATTGTTGAGGGTCCAGTCGGGAGGCAAGAACTCCCAGAGCATTAACAAGATCCATAGGATCGGAGGGTGAGGGATCATTCTGATTCATGTCCCCCTCAAAGTCGGGATTGGGGATCGCATATTCATGCGGAGGAAGATCATGATATTGATCGTGCGGATGAAAAAGAGGAGTTCGGACATTCCCGTCATGTCGAACTGGAATGGGGACAGAATTACGAGAGGTATCAGCATCTCTCCCGTTCTCGTAGTTGAAATCTGAATTGCGAGGGGCATTAGCATCTCCCTCGTAGTTGATAATGGCGTCTTGGGCCATACTCAAATCTCTGCCTGATCGCAGCAACATAATATTAGATTTCCTTTTCAAAGATTTAGTCAAACAAGTTGTGCAGAGATTAGTCAAATAAGTGGATGCTTAACGTGATTTTAGGATTCCTTGTTGAATTATGTGAATTGGATTAAACCACAATTTCGCTCAGGGAAGGATCCTAGTTTCAGTTCAGTTTCCACCGTTATTCTCTAGGGTTCTCTCTCACAACGCTTTCGGAATCTAGCCGGGACTTCAATTGGTACAACCAGCCCGATGATCAAGGAGGAATACCTTGATTTTGGGGACTTATGGAGGTCTCAACGTCAACTTCTCTAGTCTGATCAAGGGACCAACCCAATCAGAGAGAGTTGCTAACGTCGAGTAATGTGTTCCTAAGAAAAGGAGGGTTTTAGCCTCAATGCGTATGTCCTGCGACCTGGATGGCCTCTAATGCTTAATAGAGTAATGTGTAGCTAGCACTCAACACAGAAATCTGGAAACTGAAAAATAATTAAGAAACTGTCTGAATCGCGTCGATGATAGTCGACGCTATTCATAACAGAACTTAATACTTTCGCAGAGAACAGATGCAAACAGCAGAGAAAACCTGGAAAATAACTAAAAACTGTCTGAATAGCGTCGATTATGGTCGACGCTATTCAACACAGAAGTTAATTATTTCACAGAAACAGATGTAAACGACAGAGAGAATCTGGAGGCTAAAAGGCGTCCAGTTGTGAGGACGCGGTTTTGAAAAGCGTCGCTGTTTCTGGACGCTTTTTAGTTCGCAGAAACAGATTTCCAGAAGGATTTTCTGGGTCGAATCCTTCTTAAACAGGGTAAAATGCAGTAAATAATCAACTCATGCAAGGATTTTTAATTTCAGATTTTAAACAGGAGAATTTACTAACTAAACAACTAAGAAATCACACAATCACACATCATTCTATCACAAAAACAGCTTTTTAAAGCAATCAAGGGGAGGGCAAGATCTTGCCACTGGGGTGTGCACGTGGTGCACGTGGGAAATTAACTAAACTAAAAACACTCACCAATTGGTGAGGACGTGTCGAAAGACACAAGTGGTGCACCGTGGGTGCCCGATTAATGATAGCAAGAACAAAAGAATTAAAAGATGGCGAGACCAGGTCCCACCGTGATCGCCAAAAGAGCTGTAGGTGCTGAAAATTTGCTCGTGTGATTAATGTATGAAAACTATGTTGTTTAAGGTAAATTAACCTATTAAAAAGATGCAACTAAATGCTGTGATCGCCAGAAACTTTTGACTAAAAAGCTTCAAAAGAAGTTTTGATCGCTTACCTGTTTAAACGCGGAAGAATGAATTCCTTGGTTCCCCTCCTTCAGCCGGCTGAAGAAAGAGAGCCTCTTCGTTCTTTTTGTTCTTGCTGTTGAGGTTGAGGATCGTCCAGATTTTTCTGGCTTCGTGCTTGATTTCCCTCTTTTTGATTTCTTGTTGTTGTTGTTGTTGGGTGCAGTAGAGACAGAGAAACAGAGAAATAAAGGAGAACAAATGGTGAGAATCTAAATAGAAATATTAAAGTTAATGAAGATTAAAAACATGCTTAAAACAGCAACTCACTTGTTTTGAGAGCTTTGAAACCCCTTTAGAACAGTTGGGTTTTGAAAAATCAATGATGTGGTGTGTGTTGCATGGAGTGATTATGAGAATGAAACTAATGGATAAAAATGAAATTCAGATATGAAAAACTTATGCCCAGTCCAGTTGGTTGAAGCTTTGAAGGGATGAAGATCTTGAAGAAGAATGCCGACTTCTGGAAATGACAGTGCTCCGGCGTTCCAACGTGGTTGCTCCGATCTTCAAATCGCTATAGCGCTGTGCTTCAATAATTCTCTCTCTCTTTTTTTTTTACTCTTGAAATGGGCAAGGTATTTATAGGCATTTTCTGCGTTCGCGATTAACATAGAAAAATCTAGGATTTATCTATATTAATCGACAGATAATTACTGATTAATTCATCTTTATCTGTAATTATCTAAAACGCGTCCACCATTGACGACGCCTTTTAGATTTAATTAAGATAAGGATAAATATCCGGGAAAACTTATCTTTATCTTTATTAGCTAAAACGCGTCCACCTTAGTAGACGTCTTTTACCCTAATTAAGATAAGGATAAACATCCGGAAGAGAAGTTAAAACAGCTTAGGAAACCTAAAACGCGTCGACCTTACCAGACGCCTTTTAGTTAATAAATAAATTAATTAAAATTCAAATTTAAACGGTAAAATACGAATAAACTCTAAATGGCGTCCACAAAGGTCGACGCCTTTTAGGATTTTTCATATTTTAACTGAAATTTGATCTAAAATCAATTCAATTGATTAACTTAAACATGTCTGTTCGACCCGACACTCAAAAAGATTAATAAAAATTAATTAATGATTAATTATCAGACCATTCTGAGGCATTATTATATGATATGAAATTTACTCAAAATGACGTCAAAATTAGCGTGTCTACACCGCCACCGCCGGTTACAGTTGGGAGATTACGGTTGATGGAGGAGGAAGAAGGTACAAACTAGTTTTTAAATTTCAAAATGCCCGCCGCTCGGCCGTCTGAACCGGGAGGTGCTTGTATCGGTTCGCATTGGACGATTTTCACATCCAGTTCAGGGGATGGTTCGGGTCCTGGTACGAGGACCTATTCGTGGACCCGGCGCAAGTCTTCTTCATCGCTCGACCAGCTTCTACAGTGATCTTGAGGGAGCTCGGAGTTCCTCCCCTACGGTATCCGTCCCATGCCAAAGTCGACCACTGCCAACTGATGGGAGTTCAAGTCCTTTAACGGAGAACCTTCTAGGCTTGAATGTTGAGACGAACCAGGAGGAGGTTGAGATGATCCAGGAGGTTTTGGGATCCTCACCAGAAGTCATCAGAGACACTCTGTCTTCACCTGTTGCTGCGGGGAGGTTTCTGGTGATCCTGTGATGGAGGTGGGGGTTGAGGCTGCTTTGGCTTGTCAAAGGGAGGGCCATGATTGGGAGAAGGAAGATGTTAAGGAATTGCTCCTGAAGATGACAATTTTACAGCGGACAAGGTAAGGGAGGTTGCAGAGATGGTCGAGGTGTTGTTCGAGGGGGTAAAGAAAGATATCAAAGCGGCATTTTAATCCAAAACAGATGGCATCTCAGCTTAGCTAGGGGTGCTAGAGGAGGAAAATCTATTTTGAGAAAAGGTGTTAGGGAGGGAAGAGTTGAGGGGGAAGTTGTGGGGTTTGAAGGAGGGGAGGGAGAGGAAAATATTGTTTCTCAATGCGTATAGTGACGTGGAATGTTAGGGGAATTGGGGGGAGGGACAAGAGGGTGGTGGTGAGGGAGTTCGTTAGGAGATGTAAAATTGACATTCTCTATATCCAGGAGACTAAAATTGAAGAGGGGCAGTGAGGAGGTCCTGAGGGAGCTTGGAGGAAGTAGGCTATCTAAAGGGGCCTTTTCCCCATCATCAGGTAGTGCTCTTGTGGAATGACTATCTTGTGAAGGAGGTGGGCAAACAAGTGATTAGGCATTGGCTCTATGTTACCTTCCGCAATTCAGATGATGGTTTCCTTTTGGGATTTTATTGGGGTCTATAGGCCCCAAGGCAGAGAAGATAAGAAGGAGGTGTGGAATGAAATCCTAACTTTTATTCAGCTTGCAGGCAGGCCCTATTGTGTGGCAGGGGACTTTAATGCAACTACAACAATTTCAGAGAGGTCGGATAGCCATCATATCACAAGAGTAATGGCAGATTTTCAAGATTTCATTGCAGAGGCCGCATTGATTGACATCCCCACATCCAACTCCATGTTCACCTGGTTTAGTTTAAAAAAGGACCCATCCTGTTCTAGACTTGATGGGTTCCTTGTGTTAGTGGAGTGGGAGGATCAGTATCCTCATCTTCAAGCTTCTTGTTTGTAGAGACCGATCTTGGGACACAAGCTTACCCTTCTCAGGACTAATGCCAAAAGTCACATCAAGCCTAGATTCAGATTTGAGAAGTATTGGTTGAGGGAAGAGGGTTTTATGGAAGAGGTGAGGAGGGTCTGGGATGTTTAGGATGTTGGAAGATCGGCCATGGCTTCTTTGATCTCCAAGTTGAAGTCCTTGGCTCATGCACTCTTTTTGTGGGGAGCCTCCCGTTTGTTGCCAAGTACAGAAGCTAAGAAGATCCTGCTTGATCATATTAACGGATTGGATGCTTTGGAGGAGACTGAGTTAATGGATGAAGAAGACAATACTTTGAGAGAGAACCTTAAGGCTGAATACCAGGAGATCCTTTTGAAAGAAGAAATTTATTGGAAACAGAGATCTAGAGATAGGCGGGTGAAAGAAGGGGACAGAAACACTGTCTACTTCCAGCATATTGCTTCTGGCAGAAGGAGATTGAACTCGATCAACTCTCTTAGGGTGTGAGATCAGATCATCACTAGGAAGGAGGACCTTAATTCTCATATCAAAGGTTTCTATTCTTCCCTGTACATTGAGGAGGACTATTGGAGGCCTACCTTCATGGATGATTTGCTTCCTCACCTTTTGGAGGAGGAGAGAAATGATTTATTGGCCGATTTTCCAACGGAAGAAGTCAGAAGGACAATCTTTGCTTTGGCTGGGGATAAAGCGGCTGGACTTGATGGCTTTCCTTTGTTGTTCTATCAGCATTGTTGGGAGATTGTCAAGAGCTTGCTGTTGAAGGCGGTGCAGGAATTCCATGAAGGGGAGGCACATCTGGTAGGTTAATAAGACTTATTTGGTGCTCATTCCCAAGAGGCAAGGTGCAGACAACTTGGCTGAGTATGGGCCAATTGGTCTGTTGAATGGGGTATATAAAATCATTTCCAAGATGTTGGCTTCAAGATTGGAAAAGGTTGTTCACATAATAGTGGGTCCCAACTAGAGCGGCTTCATTAGAGGCAGACAGATTCAAGATAATTTTTTAGTGGCTCATGAGTGCACCATGCTATGAAGCAGCAGCGGCAACAAGGAATGGTGCTCAAGTTAGACTTTGAGAAAGTATATGATAGAATAGATTGGAGGTGCCTTTTTAGATGTTCTTGCCAAGATGCGATTTGAAGGAAAGTGGATTCAATGGATTAGGGCTTGCTTGTCCTCTACTTCCTTCGCAGTTCTTTTGAATGGGAGTCCTACCTCTTATTTCCTCGGTGGGTTGAGCAGAATGTGGGACAGGGAGTGTTGGCTGCCTATATTACTTTCTCTCGGATAGAGTCCATAGACAGTCACATCACTCATCTCTAGTATGCTGACGACACTATTTTGTTTTTTCCTTGTGATGAAGATCAGCTATTTGTGGATCAATTTATCTTGGAGATTCTTGATGAAATCACAGGCTTGAAGGTGAATTTTCATAAAAGTCAAGTGATAAGGATTAACATGGGGGACAGGGAGATGAGTAGGGCAGCCACAATTTTGGGCTGTCAAATTGGGAGCTTCCATGTTACCTATTTGGGTCTTCCACTCACTCCGGGCAAGTTACTTTGCAGGGATTGGCAGAGGGTGGTTCAGAAATTTGAAGGCATGCTTTCAGGCTGAAAAGGAAAACTCTTATCGGGGAAGGTTGGTGCTCTGCAAATCAGTGTTGGATAGTCTACCTATCTATTTTTTGTCCATATTCAGGATACCTAGGATGGTGGAGAAGTAGCTTGAAGCCATTAGACGTCGCTTTTTCTAGAAGGGAAGTGGAGATCAACCTTGGATAGGGGCTTTTGACATATCTTGGGGCAGGATTTGTAGGAGTAAGGAAAATGGAGGACTGGGAATTAAGGGTTGGCAGACTTCAATATGGCACTTTTGTCCAAATGGCTTTGAGGGCTGGGGATGGTGGACTCTGGAATCTGGTGGGAGGTTATCCGGCACAAATATTATGCTACAGCCAGACTGTGGGATCTCACGCTTGACTCTCTCTATAGAGTGTCTAATGTATGGAAGGGCATCCTTGAGAGTGTTGATATTGTGGAGGCAATCACTTTTGTGTCGTTGAATAGTGGAGAGTCGAGCTGTTTCTGGTTGGATAAGTGGTGTTCTCCTGCCCCGTTGTCCAGGATTTCCCCTTCTTTCTTTGCTATTGTCCTCCCATACACAAGAAGTTGTGGCTCAGGCTTTTACTCCTAGTGCGAAGAGGAGAGGGGTACTTGGCTGCTGCACTCAGAAGGGAGATGATAGATAATGAAATTGAAGACTTCTTCACACTTTTGCTGCTCCTACAGGATTTTAATATGTTGACGGACACAATATATCTGTGTAGATGGGAGTGGGAACCTTCTGGGTCTTTCTCTGTGAGGTCTGCCTATCAGAGGAATGCGGATGGTGGTCTTCAATATCCTTACTACAAGCAAGTTTGGAAGCCAAAGAGTCCGATGAAGGTCAAGGTGCTGATATGGAGAATCTCTCTTGGACGACTCATGACTTGTGACAGATTGGCTATTTTCATACAACGGTTCTCTACTCTTTGTCCTTTGTGTAGAGAGGAGGAGGAGACCATGGACCACATCTTTATTTCACTCGTCAGGTGTGGTACTTTGTGTTCAGTAAGCTGAAGCTACAAAGCGATTGCATTGACGCCATATCTTCAGTCCAGGAACTCTTGCTGTTTTGGGCAGGACAGTTTACTCCCAGGGCGGATGCTAGAGTTTGGTGGCTGATTTTGCACGTGACCCTATGGGCCATTTGGGGTGAGTGGAACAAGAGAGTCTACCGCAAGGAAGCTCTCATATTAGAGCATGTGGGGTCCTTTTGTGTGTTCTTCTGTTAGGGAGTGGGTGGTGGCTTTTTGTAATCAGGAAGTGAGTATGTCATCCTTTTTTGTTAGTTTGGGGAATAATTGAGGGCTGCACCATTTCGGTGCCTTTTGTATGGAGGGAATCTAGAGGGTTTTTTGTTCTCATGCCTTGTACATTTGCCTCGTTTTCTGTTTAATACATTAATGTGGTACCATCCACGTTTTAAAAAATAATAATAATATAGAATTCAGAACACATGTTTGCTTCCTCTGTAAAGAAATCATAGTTGTCAAGGTGGTAGGGCTTCCACGGGTGTGTGGAGAGACAAAGAGAGAGGACGGGCAGGGGAGGTTAATGGAGAGACAACGTGGGACTGGGGTGTAGAGAAGAAGGGGGGTGATGGGGATCCAGGAACGGCTGGAATGGGGTCAAAGGCCCAATGTGCAGTTTAGTTGGCCCATTAGGGGTCCATTTGGAGTCTTTTAATTTATATGTAATTTTCCCATGTTTTCTAGTTATTTTCGGAGTCCTAGGGATAGTTTAGTAATTTTCATATTAGGGTTTCTTTGAAGAGTCTATATATTGTCCTGTACCCCCTCGTGGGAAAGGATTGAAGAAGAATTTTGAAATGAAGAGCCGCCGTTGCGTGTTTTCTCCCGAGACGGGACGGGAACCCTAGCCTTCTTCTCCTCCAACCCCTCTCTTCTCTCTACTTCCGGTCTACCCCCTCTCCTGTCCCGCATCAGGGGGTGTTGTGGAGATTAAGACACAGAGGGGAAGAGGGCATGGTGTGAAGAGAAGAACCTCCTGTTGACACCGGATGTGGAGAGAGATGGAGAAGCAATGGTGTTTGACGGTGGCGTTTGGAGGGGGTGGATCGATGGTGGAGAGCAGGACATACAAACCCTAGAAAGGTAGGGGATCAAATGGGGGCCTAGGGGCGTTGGTTGTGTTTGGTTGGCGTGCTTTTAAGGGAACCAAATGGATCCAGTCCTAATCTGGTTCAATTGGCCCAGGCTTCAACTTCAGCCTTCTTGGCTGCTCAAGCGAGCACCTTGGGTGCTTTTTTTGCTGTTTTCAAAAGTGCCCTTGCACCCATGGAATGCAGAATCGGTCGATCTCGATCCGGATCGGCGGGTCCTGATCCGGCCAAAATCGGTTGATCCTTGCCGATTCCGACCGATTTTGGCCAATCTGATCCTGATTTAGATCGGGAAACGGTGGGTTCCGATCCAGCCTCCCGATCCGTGCCAAAATTCCATGCCTGCACCTTGGCCCTGGCTTTGCGCGAGGTCACCTAGGCAATGCCTAGATATGCCTTGACAACTATGGAAGAAATAAATGGCCCTTTTTCTTTTTCAATTTGGATCTCATAAAACAGGCAGGTGCCTTGTTGTGCTGGTTTCATACTTTTATTCTGGGGCAAAGTTAAAGAGAAAGACCAACTCCTTATGTATGATTTTTATAGTAGCATGCTACTTCACAACTTTACAATCCCCATCGGATAAGATGACATTGTGTTTAATGGTAAGGGAAATTCTGGTTTCCCATCTCCATATTCTCTTGTCAGACGTACGCCTACCTAATTGGCTGACTCTGCTTTTTTTTTTTTTTGAAATAAAGTAGTGGATTGTACCACCTAATTGGCTGACTCTGCTATATTAGGCTCAGAAAATCCCCTTCCTTCCCTATCTGACAATTTCTTTTGAATCATATACCACAACATTTCTTCACTGCTAACTGGATCTTCCCGTTAATAATCTATGGATATGCCTTGAGTTTGGCAATGCATTTAAGCTGTGGTATAAATTAGCTAGGGAGCTACTCCACACCAATATCCTTTCTAGAGTCTGCCATGTTCTTGATTTCTGCATTAACATGTAGAAGAGTTTACACTATCCAGAAGACTGAATGTGTCTTTCCACCTCTTGATTATGTGGGATTGGATGCTGGACTGAAGATATCCTCTTTCTCACTTATAGAGTATTTACTTTTTCACAAATTTATATTGTGAGCATAGTAGATATAGCCATCCACTGTATGATTAGTATTTTTAGGCAGGAGGCGGGCACTCTGAATAGGATTTTCTCTTTTGTTTGTAAGAAGGTTATAGGGTGAGCTAAAGTATCTTGTAATTTGGACTCTTGTAACTCCTTGTTTTGTCTTCTGCAGGAGAGATGAGTGGGGGAATGCACCTTTTTGGTGTTTTGTATAGGGGGGATTCGGTTCTTTTCCCTTCTTAACTGTACATGTACACTTTTTCTTTATCATACAAGTGGTACCATCCCACATTAAAAAAAAAAAGATTAGTATTTATGGACCGTAGACATTTTATAGTATAATTTACGGAGAGCACAAGCAGAAAAGGGGCATACCAGAGTGCACCCATTCTTTTCCACTCAATTATCTTTTTCATGCAAGCATGAATCAAAAGGGTAAGGCTCATGTTTGAATTTTGGAAGAGAAGGGATGGCCTGGAAATGCATACATTAGAAGATTATATGTAGATGAAGACACTTGAGAGCCTGACAAATTATATTGATAGCCTGACAAATCAGAAGGCGAGGTACATAAGGCTTTATTTCTTGAATATGATCTAATCTGGTTGTGTCCTCAACCGACTAAGATTGTATCAAGATGAATGGGGAGGAGTCAAGGAATCATTATCCCACCCAACGTCGTTTTGGTCCAGTCACAGGGTCAGTGTAACTCAACTCTTGCTTGTTTTCCTTCGTGTATCCATCCCTCATTTGAAACAAACCATGGTTGGATAAGTTGACAAGTAATCAAAAGGCCATATGTTTTCCCTATGGCAACATTTTTCCCAATCTCTATGTCACCTATCTGGAAATAGATTGTGAGAACTGCTGATATAGTTTCAGTTTCTTACACTATGTGTTTAGGGAATGGTCAACATATTATGTTTTGGAAGGATAAATGGTGGTCCGATCTCATTTTGGCAAATCAGTTCAGTAACCTGTTTTCAGTTGTCAGGAATTCTGAAGAGACAGTACCAATATATGCTCTTATATTAGCAGAGGACAATTGGAATTACTGCTCAGAAGAAATCCCACTGAATTGCAATTTGAGGAGCTTATCACTGTGCTCAATAGTTTTACTTAGCTGCACTTAACCTCAGATCGACAGGATAAAAGGGCTTGGAGATGGAACTCGAATGGAGAATTTTCTATTAATTCCCTTGTGAAGATTCTTAGTGATGGAGGATGCAAAGTGTGGTGGAATGATATTGTTTGGTCTCATGATTTACCAAACAAAATCAGATTGTTTTTCTGGAAGATAACCTGGAACAGGTTGCCAACGGCTAAAAGGATTAGTAGAATCTTCACCAGATCCTGCTCTAAACGCATGTTTTGCGCTTCCGTTAAAGAGGACCAGAATCACCTGTTTTTGGGTTGTGGTATCATTATTGCGCAATGGGAAATCCTGTGTAGGCTTCTTGGTATTAGGTGGAGGCTTCATTCTTCTGTTATGGAGCATATTAGATGGTGGAATCATATGTGTCCTTTTCCAGCTCTAAGGTGCTATGGTCTCTACTGTGCCCTGCTCTGCTTTGGTCAGTCTGGCTGGAGAGGAATGGAAGGATTTTTATAGGAGAATTTGCAAGTGGTAGCGGGTTGGCTGGGAAAGCTCTGCAGGTTGCTGCTGACTGGGCAAAAGCTGCAGGACTGTACCAACACTGTAATCAGGATCTGTTGACAAAAGCAAGGCAATGGAAGATGATGATTTCTTAATTCCGTTTCTTGTTCTCTTATTGTTGTCTTAGCTGTTTTATTCCCTTGATAAAACAGTTTTTCCCTTCAAGTTTCTAGTGTGTACCTTTTCATCCAGTTCACTAGTGGGATGAGAGGCTTTTTCCTTTTGGACTTCTGCCTTGTACCTGTTACCTTAATCAATTGAATTGTGACCTTCGTCACTTTTCCAAAAAAAAAAAAACATTGGTTGTAGTATGGTTTAGCATTGTTTGTAGTACTCCTGTGGTAATATTATAATATTTTTTAATTTAAGGCAATACTTTTTCTAGAGTCTTGTCATATTTTCCAAAAAATCTTCATTTTTTTGGGCATAAACCTATGTGACATAATTGTTCATGTAGTAACTAATGTGAATATGTGATTCACAAGGTCTGTGTCAACACATGCATGGGGCTAGGTTTGTGGAGTAGAGTCACTTTGCCGACAACCAAACATCTGTCAACTAAGCTGTCAAGTCAATGCACGACTCAAAAACTCATTTCGTGTCTATATAAATTGGAAAGTTTGATACAATTGTAGGGAAATATAATCATCCAAACTCCAGATTTAGATTTTCCAGTGCCTTTTCTGTTCCAGTTGATGAAAGCTTAGACTTGGGGACATCTTTAGATTTCATGCATAGCAGTAGTTTTTGAAATTAATCTAGAGTATCTGATTGCCAAAGATTTAAATGTAAGCCATTTGATGTGTCTCTTAGCTTTGGCAGAATTTGAGATGCATCCTACCTTTTCTGGGCGTGGTTTGTGCTCAAGATTTGGCTTTGATGCATCTTCCTCCTAGGCAACATATCTGGTGTATATACATATACATTGGACTTCTACAACTTACAAGCTTTGGGAAAGATGCAAGAATATATTGGACGTTTACAACTTACAAGCGTTGGGAAAGATGCAAGAAGATGAACATATGAGTAGGCTTTAATATTCATCTAGTAAATGTAGAAAACTTTTAAGTGCCAATCTGAGGCCCCATTGGAATACTTGACAGGCTGTCAGCATGTATTCAGCGTGTATGTTACTAAATATCTCTCATCTTTCGAAAGTTATGTAAATCACTAGAATGAACAATGAAAGGGTGTAAAATCTATAAGTTAAAAAATAGGTACATGGTTGGCTTGTTATGTTCAAGACTTGAAGTATGTGATGAATCTAGACTAAAAAGACTTTGAGGTATGAAATTGACTGATATGTTGAAGTACATGACCGGGGTGGCTCACATACCCTGTTGGCTCTGCCTGCCAATCTTGTGTGCTTATATGCATTTTCCCCCTTAAACTTAATCCTTATCCCATTCTCATTTAACCCTTCACTAGATTTCCCTACAGCTTGTGGACCTTAACACTTGTCATGCCCCTCAGATTGCAGTCGCATGTCAATCTATCAACCTATAACCCATATTTGGGTACTGTTTTTGCCTCTTTAAAAGCCAAGGCAGGCTGGATTAAACTGGGCTTTCAGGAGAATAGACCAGGCTGGGTCAATTGTGCAAAAACTTACCTTTTCCCCAGGCCCGGTCTGTGCTTCATAAACCAGGTTGAGCTTAGGCTTCTTCAAGTCTGGCCCATTGACACCCCTATTGTGATGTTTCTGATTTCTTGGTTTTCTCTTCTGGATAATACCTCATTAGATTTCTGCTTTGAATCCATTATCGGTGCAATCCCGCCATTCATAATGGTTGCGATTTGTCATTTTCATATGTGAACAGTTTTTAGTTTTCATTCTGTCTTCTTATATGCTATATTAAAGTTTTGGGTACCTGAAAGATGTACGTGGGAGAGCTGAGAAGGGCAGAAACAAACGGGACGGCGATGGTAGAGAACTGGACAGGAAAGAGAGATGGAGCTCTGGTAGATCAGATATCTAGGAGAAGGATCTCTGTCTTTGGTGCTTCTGTTATGGTCATTGGGTGGTCATGCTGCTTGAGTTGTGACTGCACTCTGGGGAAGTGATGCCTGGCGGGGAGCAAAATCCAGGGTAAAGATCGATTATTGATCTGCACCTGTTAGAGAGGTTTGTGTTAACTTACCCAATGAAGAGATTGACGGGGAAAGATGGGAGATTCTTTCCTCCCAGCTGGTGTTGAGGAGTGCAGGTTTGGATGTGCAGTTGTAGGCGATTGCACAGAAGATGGGTATTGCTCGGCCGGAACGACAGCATGGACTGTGTGCCATCTTGGAGGTGGGAAAATTGCTCATGGGATGCCCCACTCAAAAGATGGTGGAAGAGATCTTGTTAGAAAACATGTGGTCATTGACGTTGATGGAGTTGATTTTGAGGTAATGAGATGGGACCAGGGGTTGGTGTGAACATCTGAAAAGCAATCCAATTTGGGTTGATTTGAGTATTCCACTGCTCTTTCAAGGCAGGGGTGGTGAAGAAGAAGGTAGCTTAAGTCATTGGGTTCGTAGTTAAAGTGGATGAGAAGGGGATGGAGGACACCAGGTAGATTTGTGTTCGTGTGCTGCTGCCATGGAGGACAGCTGGCTTCCTATGAGGATCAGTCTCCTCCCTTGGGCTATTAACTTTGAGGTTTGGATCCAGGAGGGTAGTGGGGTGGATGGTGGTGGTGAGAGGTCCTCTAAATCTTGGCTAAGCATGGTGGTTCAGGGGGGGTGGGGGGGCAGCTCCATCTTCTTGGGGCCTGAAAACCCTAGGGATGCCTGGTACTGGGAAGAATACAGCTGGTGGCTGCAGGCAACTCCTTGCATTGTGCTGCATCTGTGAAGTGTGTCCCTTCGCCTGGACATGATAGGCCCGGTCATTTGAAAGTTCAAATTTGCCTTCAAATTGGGTTGTGTGGGTGTCTACTGAAATGAGAGCAGGCCACGCACAGGTCAAGCATGTCCCATGCACAGGCATACTACTGGACACATGGGGACTTCTTCAGCATCGTGGTGGGTTGCCGTTCCCTCTTCGGGGGGGGGGGGGGGTGTTGTTATAGATATGGACTGGAGGTAGAAGCAGTCGGTCATCTTAAGCAGAGGGTGATGGTGGTCCGTAAGCCTGAGGCTGCAGTGGTGGCCATCGGATGTGATTGTGAATGGACATCTGCTTCAACTAGGGGTGTAACCCTAGGGGATGAGGCAGGGAAGCTTGGAATCACCTCTGGACTGGCTGGAGTGGCCCTTTTGGATATTGACCCCCAGCAAAGGGAGACCTTCTTGCAGCCAATGGGATCTTTCTGCAATTTATGCTGGGGATGAGGCAGGGAAGCTTGGAATCACCTCTGGACTGGCTGGAGTGGCCCTTTTGGATATTGACCCCCAGCAAAGGGAGACCTTCTTGCAGCCAATGGGATCTTTCTGCAATTTATGCTGGTGACAGCCTTCTCTACCTCCTCATCAGGACTGGATATCATTGCTTCTTCGCTGCCTAGGCTGGAGGGCTTGCATCAGATTGGTGAGGTCGAGAAACCTCCAGGGCACAGCTTTATTGAGCAGTCTTCAGATTTGGAGATGCTTAAGGAGGACATTCTGATTGGGACTCCTGGACGTGACAGCGGTGCTGAGTCTCCTGCATATTCCTAACTTCCATGGTCCTAGAAGATGTGAGGACAGGGACTCGGATCTGTCTCAAACACTTGCCCGAATCGAGAAATTGCTAAAATCAAAAGGAGCTTTAACAAGGGAGGTGTCCACGGGAGAGATTTGTCAAGTCAAGCATGATTGGGCCATCAGAGACACTTATATTGGTGAGATGAAATGTTTGAGAGGTATTTTGGGTTTCTTTTTAAACCGGTCAGATGCAAGTTTTTAGAGAATGACCGAGAGAATTAATGTAAGATCTTCAGGGAAGGTGATGAAATTTATTTCCAACGAAAACATGAGGGGGAACTCCGTTGCCTTAGGGGGTCTAGAAGGGTTGAGGGGTGGGCTGACCAAGGGATTGTGATCTATGTTTAGTTTTGGCTCCCTGGTTGATTGGGAGCACGGGTTGGAAATAATTATGTTTAGGGATGTGTGATCCTGTGAAGGAGGGATCTAAACTTTCGTTTTGATGTAATCATGGGTTTTTGTATGGGGAACAACGCCCCTTGTCTTACTGGGTTTGTAGGGTGGGTTTATGGAAGTTAATTTATTGTACACTCCTTTTCTTGATTCTATAGGATTGTGGTGCCATCCACTTTCGGGGGAAAATAAAAATTTTGTTGTTTTGATTAAAGCGAAGCTTTAGAGATCTAAGTCTTGCAAAAGTATTTTGATCACTCCAGTTATAATTTTCTTTGTTTTGGTCTTATTATCTGTTGGACTTTAGACATGCATCTTAGCTTGTTGTGCCTTTTAGTGATGCAAATTGCATCAAAATGTGTACCGAAATCCCAGAGGCTCAGAGGGCTGTACCACTGCTTTCATTTGTAATGGTTATGCAGCAACTACCCATGCATATCCCCTTACTCTAGGACATGGCATGTGCATCTTAAAACTTTTGAACATACGAGTGTCATAAAGTCATTGCCAATAGACAGTGTTAGGTTTTTTCGCAGCTGCTGATGCTCTGGTTGCAATCTTGCAGGATAGTCCATTTTCAGTTCCATTTGATGAATGCTATTATTTTGGGGCACCGCATTCTTACATCTGAAATATCACTTTTTGATATTTCTCTTCTTGCACCTCATTGCTTTTGGTTACATATTCTTGCCTTTTAAGTTTGGGATTCTTGCATATAAACTATTGCTGGAATGAAAGTTGCAGACTTAATGCTCAATTGTTCATGTGTTTGAGTTTGCACATATATCATTAAGAATGCCAATGATGTGCAAAGAAATCATTATCTTCGTTGAGTGCAGAAATATATCATACCTTTCTATCCCAAACAAATTAATAAATAAAAAATTCTCATCCAATGAATGACCTCTTCTTTTTGAAATCCACGTGGAAAGGCCAGTGTGATATTTGCAAAAGCACTGTTCTGTGATCTTTTTGCAGATCATTGGCATTCATTATGATATATGTGCAAATTCAAATGCAAGAGCACTAAATCGGCAATTTTCATTCTAACAATGGTCTATATGCAAAAAACTTTTGAAGTTATTAATACGCCTCTTGGGTTATATAGTCCATGTACAATGTGCTGGGACTCCCTGCTGATTTTCAAATGGCAACTTTGTAGCTTTGATCTTATGATCTTTCCTCTTCATGTAATTAACTTTTTCTGCTGTTCTCTTGCAGCCTGAGAACTCTTTCAAGGGAACGATCCATGAGTTGAGATGGTTCCCCCTGCTTAGATGCAGTAGCAGACAAGGTCTGGCCGCTCTTCTAGGAGCCAAAACCCGGAGCCCATGAAGCTGAAGTTGTGGATCCTGTTCAAGTCGGATGGCTGAATTGGACATGCCGTTTGTTTTCCAGCTTCCATTTCCTTCTCTCTACACCATGGATAAGTTTGAACGTTTAGCACTTGCTTATCCAGTTTTGCTAGAGTGACATTCATTTTGGATTTCTCAAATTTCATAAACAGATCCGTTAACAGAGGAAAATCTAGTTGTCAGTGCTGAGAACAATAAAAGGTTTTGTTTCTTGTTCAATTACTTTTTAACACTCTTGCAACTCCAGATTCCTTACCATGTCTTGTCTTGTACGTGTTACTTTGGTTGCACCTCAATAAACTGGTTGCTGTGAATTGACTGAATTGCAGTATATTTGAACTGCAAATCCCTTCTATCCATTAGAAAGAACAAGTACTTCAAATAGTGTATAAGAAGAATGTTATTATATCATACTCTTTATAACCAAGAAGAATGTTATTATACCATACTCTCTATCACCTTATTTACCATATTCAATGGGAGCCGTTTTGATTGTTCAGTCAGGTAGTTCGTATTGAAGTTATTTTTGACATAATTTCTTTCTGCAACTAATTGAGTATTTAATAAAAATTCTTTGATCAAGCGATCAAATTGACTCGTGATGAACATGAAAGATGAAATAATGTAAGGTTTTTTGTAAATAACCCTCTAAAAGATTTCATATTTATGAATAACCTTCTATATGATTTGTATTGTATAACCCCTTAATTTTGGGGTTTATTTTGAATTTTATTTAAATTAAAATATTTATTATATTACATAAATATATGAAGGCTATTACATAAAAGTACCAAGAATACCATCAATTAAAATACAAACACTTTTCAAACAATATGCATTTATAAATAATTTTTTTTGATGCTAAATGTATTTGTAAAGTTTAATTATAACAAGTTTATAAGTGGTCAGTTATGTGATTTTTCTTGGTAGGTGTTACGTGTCGTTTGGTGTGACGTAAAATGTTATAAAAAATCTCGATTTTAAAATTACTGATTTTAAATTAGCGAAAATGAACATACATTCCCTGATTTCAAAAAATATTTGTTTTGGTTTACGGTGCTCTATGACTGTAGATCAAAGTAAAGTAAAAAGATGATTTTGGGGGTCAATTGATCTTGAAATATGGTAATTTACGATGATGTACCAAACATATGAAGCATCGTAAAACGATTTATAGCACTTAAAACAGAAGGAAAACACCATTTTGCAGTTGTTTAGGATGTTTTACGGTGTTTTACAGTGCACCAAATGACACCCAAGGGGGTTATTTGTAAATATAGAATTTTTTAAGAGATTATTTGCTAATTTGTATTAAATTAAGGGAGGTACATGCAAATACAAATCATACATCGGCTATCCACAACTATATATGGAATGTTTTACGGATTCATTGCCCTCCCATGATGTAATTTGATTTTAAAGACAATAAAAAATAAAATAATGTAGATGACAATGGAGCGGGCCAAGCTCGGCAAACTGCTTGCTGCTGGATGGTGTGTCGTGTGCGATTGCGCTGCTACTGCAGGATGTGTGTCATTGGATTTTAAGACCGCGTCCAAGTGCAAGAGTTGTGATTTAGGACTACTTTAGTCTTAGTACAAAAGTTTTTAAACACATCATTTCTTTTATATTAAGGTTTTTTAATTCATATTTAGGAACTAAACTCTCCATTTCTTGATATTTATCGTTAATTGCTTGTAATCGCAATCTATTTAAGAATAAAGTCTCCAATCTTGATATTTATCTACAACCACTCGTAAGCTCAGGCTATTTTTTGAAACCCCCCCCCCCAAAAAAAAAGGAATAATCTCTTCAAAATTTTAAAACCCCTTTAAATAAAGATTGTATCAAGTAAAGGTGTAATTATGGGAGGTTAAAAATAAATATTAGAGTTAGGAGGGTTAATCCTAACATACATAGATTATACTAGATGATATCAAAAATTTCTTAATTTTAATCTTAATAGAATTTAAATTATAATTTAGAAACTGAACCATACTTACAATTCATAATCACACATCAGAATGTCCCACGACTGAAGTATACTAGATTCTGAAATTTACCAAATCTACATTTTGTGTTTCTCTAAATTACTTAGGACTAATTCCCCTTATTTTTTATTAAAAAGTATGTAATAACGATTCTTTACGAATGAAATTACTTAGAGAGGATTCTGTGAATGCTGAACAACCTGAGGACATATACGCAAGAATCTTCCTCTTTCTTTGTACATAGATACAAAAGAAAGGTGAGGATCTTCGGCCTTCCAAGTGTATCTTGTTGTTTCCTTGAAGGTAACGGTCTACAGAATAACTGCAGCCGAGTTTGGGTGGTATCTGCAAATATCCTTATAAAAATAAGACAAGAATAATACTTGTTGCACAACCAATAAAAAGTATTATGAAATTAATTATGTATTCAACTAACTGAGTTGGTCACGTGGTCTATGCGGATTAGATGTGCAGCAAGTATCAATCAAACAAAAACGCAAAAGACCGTAGACGGGGAAGAAGAGGGAGGGACCAAAAACTCCAAAAATCTCATCCCACCCAAACACCCCGGTCGTAGACAATCTACACTCATCGGACAAACATGTGGTCTTCACCATGTCCGAAATATCCCTCACGCTCTGGGGGCCCCACAGTGGCATCCTCCACTCCCTCTTCAGGTTTGTGTGTGATGTCTCCTACTCACTGGTGCTCCTTGCTTGGTCACTTTGCAGCTCTACATCTACACCACCACCCAAGCCAAGAGGAAGGAGCAAGAGACACAGAAGAACTCCACAGTCTCCTCGGCCATGCCCATGCCTGCTCTGCCATTGCAAGCCCCGCAGCTCCAGCTGCACCACTGCTGCGTCCCTCAGGTGCGCCCGTTCCAGCCAGCAAGGAAGGAGCTCCACAGGGGAGGCGCAAGCGAGAAGCTCGGCAAGAGAACGCGTCAAAAAGGCGTGTTTTTCCTGCAAAAATCAGTCCTTTTCGTGCCTCCTTGACGAGCCATCATCTTTTTCATCTAACAAATCCGATGGTGTTAGATCGGATGGCTATAGTAGTAAGTCATTTTTTTATTTTTTAAAATCATTGTTTATGATGGCTCCATCATGTCCGGCATCCCTGTATAGTTTGATCTATGATTAGATGAGTAAAAAAAGAATTTAAAAATAAAAAATTGTCATTGGCTCAATTTTGATTTTTTAATTTTTTTGAGATCATCTGAGCAAATATGTGATTGAATGAATATGTCGGACATGATAAGAATCATTATAAAAAATAAAAAAAATACTTTGTTGCTCTACAGTAGCAAGCCAATTTTTTTATTTTTATTTTTATTTTTTGAAACTTTGTTACGATAAACCCCATCACGCTCGACAACTTCGTACAACCTAATCTTCGATCAAACGAGCCAAAAAATCTAAAAAAAGAAAAACGTTGTTGTTCGTTGGCTCATTTTTAAAAAAATTTAGATCGTCTGATCAAAGATCTGATTGTACAAACATGTCAGACATGATGAAACCCATCATAATTTTTTTTTTTTTATAAAAAAAATAGATTGCAGGCTATACGGTATAGTAGCTATCTTTTTGAATGTAACTATTTCTCTCTAAAAATTTATACTGCGACAACTTCTTTTTCATAATATGAAATAAATACGAGTTGTAACTTTCCTGTATGTTTTTTTTCCTTCTCTATTATGTAAGAAGAATTTTTATTATGTAAAAGAAAACAAAACCAAAATTGTTTAATCTTGACAAAACCTACGATTCTACATTCTAGCTTCCTCACTGACACAGTTGACCACTCTGTTTTTTTGTATTGTAATTTTTACATTTCAATTGTGTAGAGAAGAGAATATGATGTCTTAAACAGGAGAAGTCAAACTACATTCTTCTATTGTCTCTCCTTCTACCTCGGATCATGTTGGAAAGAACCTCACCTAGATCCGTCGCCAACACAAACGAGGAAAGGCGCAGCGAAGGAAACAGTTCAGCGCTCTTTTGTTGAAACTTTTTAATAGTTATTATGTGCATGTGAACTTTGGATTGTCTGAAAGCTCTAAGTTTGGAGAGTTCAAATACTCGAAATACATTGTACATGTGAATTTTGAATTGTCTGGAAGTTTTGGAAACTATATTTTGTCTAAAACTTTTTAATAGTTATTCTGTTGTTTTTGAATAAGTACTTTTTTGAAATTAATGTGTTAATTTTATTTGATAATTGTAAAAAATTAACTTGACTTATATTAATTATAAAACTAATTTATTCAAATTTGATAATTTTCCCTCGGGCATAGAGCTAATTATTCAGTAATAACAATGTTTAAAGTTTTGAATATATGCGCGCTTGTGTGATGCATCAAGCTCTCCACTCCACATATCGAGGACAGCCTCTCACGCGGATCGTTAATCGCGCCGGTCTTTGCCCTCACGTGCGCTACCGGATTCAAAAAGGTTTTGGCGGACGCGGGATAAGGGGCAGTTTCGTCAAATGACCCCAGTGGCGGTGGAAGACCAGGTGCACTTCCGTGGTTTCGGGGAGCCTTGGGGGGCATTTCTGGTATTTCCTTGGAAACTACAAAAAGGTCTGCCGAGACCCCTCCTGAGTCCCGGATACACCAATTGGGATTGGAATTTTCTTCTCTCTCTCTTCTCCCCTCCCCCACTTGGGAATTCCTCCCTTTCTCTCTCTAACCCCCTCTTTCTTTCTTCTTCTCCCTCGTTTTTTCATCTCTGCACCAAATTCGCCATGGTTCTTCACCAAAGGCCTCGCTTTTCCCCCCTTTTCTCCCTATAAATTGTGCCAAAAGGTGATTTTTGGGTCTTGGTTCTAGGGTTTTTTTGAGAGGAGAGGGCTGGCGTCGGCCTTGTTGGGCGGGAAGATGGTGCGGAGGGGCGCTGCTGGGGAGGCGGAATCGCGATCTTTTTTGGCTTCTCTGCTTCTTCCCGCAGGCCCCGGTTCTTTCATGCTGAATTAGGGTATTGTCGTGTTGTCTTGGTGAGTTATCCTTACCTTGTCTCTTTATCTTCCTCAGCGGGTTTTTCTTTCCTTTTGCCCCTTTTGTGGTGTTGCCTTGCTGTTGTGGGCTTAATTTTGTGATTTAGGGTTCTGTGTTTTGGTGCTGGTTGCAATGTGTGTGCTTGTTGTTTGGAATGTGAATTTTGGGTTCTTTTGTGCTGTTGCATTGAGTGGCCCTATCTATCGTCGCCCAGCACTGTGATGGGGACGAAATCTTGTGCATTAGTTTTGCGATTTGCACTAACTTGCAGTGTGATGAGCTTGGTGCCGTAAATTCCTCGGTGTGATTCTCATTCTTTATTTTGATATTTTTCCTAACTTGTTCTGGTGTATAGGAGTTTGGTGTTTCGTCTGAGAGTTTTCCCCCCTATTATTGGAAAATCTTGGAGGCAGTTGTTTTTAAAGGTTAACAGTAGGCCAGCCATTCAGGTAGTTCTTGCAATCTTGGTGAATATACTTGCCTTGGCTCGTTGAGTTTTATCCTTCTTAGCTTGTAATCTTGGAGAATATACTTGCCTTGAATTATTGGGTTCTGTTGTTTTTTTGTCATGCTAAAGTTTATGCTTTGAGTCTGTGAGGATATTATGTTCTCTATAAAGCAGGTTCATGGTTGATTCTTTTGTTGAGTTATATGTTTTCCTTTTTTTTGAAGGGTAGGATACTCCTCAAACATGCTTTTGTTTGCATTTACAAACTTGCAATGACATTTGGTTTTATGCTTGGTTTAACTTAAGGCGGGATAACACAACCCGAGGGAAAGTATGACACTAGCTCTGTTCATATTCCATCAAAATTATGGAGTGCCATTGCAGTAATCCGTGTATGACACTGCATATGCAAAAAGAACTTGTATGGATATTATTTTAAAGGATTTAACTATCCATTTACTTAGCCTTAATAAAATTACAATGAAACAATTAAGACCAGGTTATGATTTGTGAGTCTGTGGCGAAGGCACCCAACCCTCGGGATTGAGCTTTGCTCTTTGGATCCCCAACATACGCCTCCCATTTGATTATAACAATGAAACTACATGCTAATGTCTGGTTTGTTGTCCTAGTGTGTCTCATTTGACTTGTATTCTAATCCATCTCTGGCTCTCGGTTGGCCTCGGCACTTACCTCGGGAAATGGAGGTTGTGCATGCAAACCATCTTGATGTTGAAATGGTGGGCTATTTCAGGTTCCCTGCCTTCTGATGTGTCCATTTGCCTTCTATCCTTACACAAGTCATGTCACACTTGGTCAGCTGCAATGCTTACCTCCAGAAACGGAGGTTGGCTTTTGCAGATTCCCTGCTTTTCTCAGGGTTTATGCAACTGTCGGACGGTGCATACAATTGCCAATCCTGCTGATTGAACAAAGTAAATGGGCATCCATGGAATAAAGTCTTCTCATTTGAATTACAAGTCTTGTAATGCTTATCCTTCATTAGCGACTAATGTCTGAAAACAAGCTTGCAAAACATCTGATCTTTATGGGCCCTTTGCTTCTGATACTTTTCTTCAGTGTTTCTATAGCTTCGAAAGAAGCATCATAATTGAGTTGCATGGTTCGCCATCTCTTCCGAGATCTTTCGAGAATCTCTATCTCTTTGAGGGTCTTGAGAGGCTGAGACGAAAGTCGACCGAGATCAAGAATAAGAGCAATATAGAGGAAGAACAATGGAAAGGAGTATGATAAAGGAGGAGGGGGAGAAGATGAGAAGGCCAATAGAGGAGGGGATATGATGACTAATGAGGAGTTTTCTAACACATTTAAATGTCATTGAGATTCAAGAAAGCAATCCTTATATATATGTAAATGTTTCTTTTGCATTCTTCTTGTGAATATAATGTTAATCTAATCATATTTAATGGCTACATACATAAAATTTAAAGTTTTTTTGAAAAGTATAAGATGATCATGACTTGGCCATCATTCTCTCTTTGAGATCTCTTCTCTTTGACCCTTTGAGATGATGTTGAGATCCAATATAGCATTCCTTGCATGTATGTGTATATCACATGTATTATATGCATGCATTTATAGTGTTGTTATCATACATATATGTCCCAATATTTCGTCTTGATCTTATGAGATTTTACTGAGATCTCTCTGAGATCTCTTCTCTCCAACCACCCCAAGGTGAAACCATGATCCAAGATGGCAAACCTTGCTGAGTTGTAAAATTCTTTATCTTTTCCAAGCCACAGTTGTCTGTCTTAGTGGGACCTCATGTGCTTTGTCTCATAAATGTTGCCTAATAACTGTTTGAGGCTCCTTGTCTTTCCTTGTAACAAGTTTCCTTTGTAAATAGGTACTCATGCCGCTGGCTGTGTCTTACTTCCATATAGATCTCCTTTGTTCTTGATCTTTTGTGCAGGCCTAAAGTTCACAATAAGTTTTGGCAAGGCTTTTATTTCTTTCCCTATTATCTTGCTAAAAGCTTTTCTTCACCTTCATCCTCCTGAACAGCCTTGAAACACTATTTGAAGTAATTTGCCATCCTGACATCTGCTTTCATATTTGGGGATGTACCTGCCTTGCATTTAGGTTTCAATGGCATATTGCCTCCTTTGTTATGGTTTAATGAAGTATCTGCAGTCCAACAGCTCCCATGACCTTTTATGAGTACTCACAACCATTTTTCCACCATAGCCTTGTTGAAGATTTTGAGATCACTGACCCCTAGGCCTCCTGTCCTTACTCATGCACTTCATCCCACTTACCGTGCGTAGGACCCCGTTAGTACCATTCCTTTTGTCATACTATTTTTCCCCTAACATGTGAACTTTTTCAAGGACTTTGCTAGAGACCAATGAGGTGCGTCATGTATGCATGCTATTGTAGAGCACGCCTTCAAAAAATGCTTATAAAGTACTGAATTAAACTGTGTGCCTTTCCATACTTAGGCACCTTAATTGCTAACTTGCTTGTCTCAGTTATATTCCGATGTCTCTTACTAGTGGCATAACCACGTGTCACAGGCAGTGATTCATCTCCAGAACTCATGATGTTCTTTTTATCTCTTCCAATCTCCTTGTTAAATGTTCATTCCTATGGTATATCTTGTCAAACTGATTCTCAGACTTGGGATTATCTCAAAGCCTCTTAAAGTAAGAATCAGTATTTGCAATGGGCCTAGTGGCATTTGCATAATACAAGTGAGACAAGATGGTTGTTCCTACTGATGAGCTACCTATGAAGAGGCTGCTACTAATGGTGCCTTGTTCTGATTCGTCATTCACATAACTCTCTTTCACATCCTTCCAGGTTCGATAGCTCGATTCCTTATCAACATGGTTTGAATAACCATGGAGATCAATGGTGCCCTGTCCTCATTCATCTGTGCAATCAATAATGGTGCTCTATTAGTGTCATGCACATTTTTTAAAAGGACTATTTTCTTTTTTGATGTGTTCTTTTCTTATGTTTTTTGGGGAAAAAAAACAGGCCCAAATGCTAACCACGCAAATCCATTACAATCTGCAGTCAGCACCCCAATGCTACTTTGTCTATTCTTACTGTTTCCCTCCACAAGCACCTCTTGTAAATTGCCATATCTGCGGTCCACCACATGTCAGATCTGAAGGGCTAGGATTCCTTCTGTGGTTCTTCACTGCAAAGGGAACTCCCCAGTGGAGAAGGACATGCACTGAACCTTGCCTGTATTTTTATTTGCGTTTAAAGTAGACAGGCCTTTCTGCCATCTGTCTACATGTATGCGAGGTTGGGGATGCTTATTGCTACTACTCTCACTCTCAAATTTGGACAGAAAGATTTTCACTTATTATGTGTAGTGCTTTATCAACAGTTGTCACCGAGCTTTGACCAATTTACAGTCGCCCATCGCTTTCATGAAAGATGACGGCTCAAATTGACTTCTATAAGTTTCCACATGAATTTCATGTTTTGCTGTTTCTCTTATGGCATATATACAATAGAGATCCAGACTGCCTAATTTTCTCCATGTTTTAGCTGTCCATGAAAATAACCAGGCTTTTAGAGTAAGCTGGCCTTTATGCCATCTGTCTAAATGTATGCCAGCCAGGGAATGCTTATTTCTACTAATTGTCACCCTTAAATCTTGAGAAACAGATTTAACTTCGTATGTCTCGTGCTTTTTCAACACTATTGTCACGGAGTTTTGACCAAGTTACAGTCATCCATTGCTCCTCACGCAAGATGGCAATTCAAGTTGACTTCTCTTGGTATTACTTCCAAAAAAAAAAAGGTTGACTTATCTTGGTTCTTCTATGGATTTCATGTTTTATTGTTTCTCTTATGGCCTACATAATCAAGTGTGCGATGTGACTTGGTGTTTGCTTTAGCCTTAGATGCCTAGATGTGGGCTAGGCATTTGAGATGATATTTTATGAAAGAACATTAAAAAATAACTAAGCAGCATGGAAGTTATAGGAACCTTTTCTGGAGGAAAAAACACTTGGAGACCTGCGAACATGAGTGGCCTCTTGCAAGGCTGGCTGAGTATGAAGAGTAGATGTCAACCATTTAGTGAAGACGAAATCTCTGTCTTTTCAGCATGGAGGGTAGGAAATCTCCATCCCTGTCTGGCTTCTATGCAGATTATTGTGAGGTGATTAAATAAGGCTCACTTTGCTAAATAAATTTCAGGGCAGATCATTGTCTGTTATTAACTGTTTCATCTCTGTGTATCTTTCATTCTTTTGTTGCTTTCCAAAGGTGGAAGGGGCTGAAGAGTTGGGTCAGTATATAGATCTATAAGGGAACAGTTGTTACAAGATTGTTGCAAAGGCCATGATGATAAGATTGAAGCAGGGTAATACATCAAAGCGATTGATAAAACACCAGACTGCTTCTGTGGATTGCAGTTTTTTTCTTCGGAAGTTGATAGCACCACAGTTTTGTTGAAAAGGAAAGGGAATTTACAAGTTTAGAGACTACGCAGGCTCCCATAATTTTCAAGTTTAGAAACTATGCAGAATCCCTCTAGTCTATGCAAAGGAACTCCACCAACATGGTGTGAGAAGTGATATATCCTCAGAGGGACAAAAAATGAGGTGTTCAGCTCATCCACACTAAAGGGCTAGCCCATTCTTAATGCTAGCACAGATAAAAAGGGCTAGCCCATTCTGAATGCTAGCACAGATAAACTGGGATATCTTTTTTTGTGATCTTGGTTTCACTCTTGAATACTTCTCTACTCCTCTTCCTCCATGTAGCCCAAAGGTTGAGCCACCAACCAATGCAATCACCTTTAAGACTCCACCTTTATTTCCAATGCAGGAGCAGTCCCTCTATGCTAGCTGGGAGCTGATTTGCACAATGATTCTTCTCAAACATGCACTGCAAAGCCTCCTGAGTAAAGGAATACACAACAAAAAGATGATCAAGAGTCTCCGCTTCTTCTCCACATAGACAACAAATCATGGTGATACTCTCCAAGAGTTTTGCTAGAAAGATTTGTGGATGGCAGGTTGACTCTAGATAACGTCTTAGGAGCACAAAAAGGTTTGCGAAAATTTGTGACAAAATTAGGTGGATGCTTAAACAGAATGTTACTGTGCATGTGTGCCCTGACTTTGGTTCTGGTTCTGGTTCTAAACTGGAACTGACCAGCTATGGCCAATATTGGCAGATTCCGGCTGGTTGTTCATGTGGGAGGTTGAGAGGGGAATGAAGGGGGGGGGGAATCAATTGAGCCTGAGTGGAAGTGTTTTATGGAGTGTTTGGCAGCAACTTCTTTTGTAAAGCCTTTTTGTTCTCAGAGTTTGTTTCGTTTCACTTTTTTGTTTCAATTTTTAAAAGTATTGTGTCTCATCTGTTTGGGTGCTTGGCAAAATTAAATATATTTTGAAAATTTGACAGACCTGTTTGGTGAACATCAATCTTTGCCTCCACTATCATTACCACTCTCCGCATTTCCCACATTGACAGAGCCGCTGCCCTCCATCACTGTTGTCCATGTCTGATCCCCTTCCCTTGCAGCTGCATCTGCATCCTTGTCCACCGGCAGCAGCCACCCAGTGCACCCGTCATGCGGTGCCGTCGAGCCTGGTTGCTTATAGGAGATGGTGAGTTCTGTTTGCCAGGACTAATGGCAGAACTTGCAGGTGGCTGAAGGCCTCATGACGCTGCAAAAGGCTGCTCTCATTGATGCGGAGGAGCGGATAGAGAGGAAGTTGACCGTGAGAGAAGGAGATCAGTTGTGGATATGGAGGAGAGAGAGAGAGCGGGTGGATGAATGTATGGGGGAGGAATGGCAAGAAAGAACGGGGAAAGAAAAGAGAAAAAAAATCAATTGAGTCTGGGTGGAAGTGTTTTATAGTGTGTTTGGGAGCAACTTTTTTTCTAAAGCTATTTTGTTCTTAGAGTTTGTTTTGTTTCGCTTTTTGTTTCAATTTTTAAAAGTACTATCTCATCTGTTAGAGTGTTTGGCAAAATTAAAATATATTTTGAAAATTTGACAGACCTGTTTGGTGAACATCAATCTTTGTCTCCACTATCGTTACCACTCTCCGCTTTCCCCACGTTGACAGAGCCGCTGTCCTCCATCACTGTCGTCCATGTCTGATCCCCTTCCCTCGAAGCTGCATCTGCATCCTTGTCCACCTGCTGCAGCCACCCGGTGCACCCGTCATACGGTGCCGTTGAGCCTGGTTGCTTATAGGAGATGGTGAGTTCAACTTGCAGGTGGCTGAATGCCTCATGACGCTGCAAGGGCTGCTCTCGTTGATGCGGAGGAGCGGATAGAGAGGAAGTTGGCTGTGAGAGAAGGAGATAAGTTGTGGACGAAGGAGAGAGAGAGAGAAGGCAGACGAATGCATGGGTCCTCTTGCTGGTTTTCCTCAAGAACAAAACAACTCACAAGTTTTTTCTTTTGAGAGAGATTTACAAAGAGTTGGATTCTTACCAAAAAATTAGGAAAGTGGCTGCCAAACACCTTTTGCTTACCATTTTCTGCCTAAAATAAAATTTGAAAGCAAAAACATAAAAACAATATGTAAGTAAACACCCTATTACCTCCTTCGGTAGAAGCAGTGAGGCTGGTAGCAGCATGTGACAGCGGCTCTAGCTGATGCATTGGAATTAGTTGATGGCAGATGCAACAGCGGCTTGTTCACTAGCAGGTGGGGATAAAATAGAGTTTGTGGAAACTGGATGAGGATATAGCTGGAGCGGGGATTGGGGTTGTGGGAGATAAAGGTCAAAAATTTAAAAATTGTCTTCCCATAGTTATTTTTAGGAGGATAAATGATGTACCTTCAGATCACTTGGTGACCTCTTTCCTTGTGTCTATAGTCTGGCTTTGCAGCTTGGCATTTTGCTTCAGTCAACTCCTCCCTGACCAACATGACAGTTTGGCCTCCTGTTTTCAGGAGGAATCTTAGAGATGAGGAGATTGCTAAGCTGTCAGCCCTTTTCTCCATGATCCAAGATCATTCTCTAAAGCTGGAGGCTTGTGATTCTACACGACGGAGATGGACCAACGGTGGTTCCTTCTCCCTCAGCCTCAGGTCTGCCTTCACCTTGATTGCTTTTGGAGGCAGCATTAAGGAACATCTTTGCCACCAGATATGGATGCCTAAGTCCCCTCTCAAGGCGAAGTTCCTGATGTGGAGATGCTACATGGGAGGATGCCTACCTGTGATTGGTTGATCCCTTTCCTCCCAAACATCAGCCCGTTATGCTGCTTTTGTAGCTCTCAACCGGAGTCCTTGGATCACTTCCTACTTAGCTGCCCTCTAGCAATCTCTGTTTGGACTGATCTGCTCTCTTTGATGGGAATGCAATGGCACCCTACTGAGGGGGTGAGAGAGTTGTTTCACCAGTGGCACAGATCATGGGCAAATTCGATGGATAAGGTCTGGTGGATGATTCTTAATGCCACTCTTTGAACACTTTGGTGCGAGCAGAATCTCCGTGGCTTCCAAGACCTTTCCCGGAAGTCAAAGCAGCTCATTGCTTGTCTTCTGTGCAAAGTTAGAGAGTGGGCCACTGCTTTTGACATTTGGCCCTCCATGTTTTTTTCCTCTTTGGGTTTGCACGATCCACCTTACCTCGCTTGTTTTGCGCCATTTTTCTCTTTTATTTTTGGGTTTGGGGTATGCTTTTGTTTCCTGTCAACAAGTTTACGAGCTTTTACGGGACCTTTTGTTGGTTGTTCCCTAGCTCCTTTTCCTTTCCCCTTACCACATGTAATTTTTTATCTTCCTCTTTATGAAATTAGTAGTACCATTCACTTTCAATTTTTTTTAAACACCCTAAGAGTTATAAGGTCCACTGGTTGAAACATGAAACTGCCCTAAGTTCCAAACTGAACCCGTTTTTGTGGTTTCAATCCCAAGCAAAGAAGGCCGGATTGTGCATTAGGCACGGATCAGTCGGTCCTGCACTGATCTGGATTGCCGATCTTGATCCGATCCACTTGATCTGTAATGATCTGGGCTGGTCCTTGACTTTAAAGCTTTACATATTTATAGATAATTTTATGGACTTTTCTGCAATTTTACTAACATTTTAACTCCCCATGACCCAACCCATTCCGAACTCTAATCCAGCGGCCTACAATGGAGGAGGAACGAACTTCCTCTTCATCAGCTATGGCGATGCAGCGGCGGAGTCATCTTCCTCCTTCTGGGCAGCAATGACGACAACGACAACGTTAGTGGTGGTGACTCGCAAGGCAGCAACGTTGTTGTCATTGTCCTCGTCTTTTTCTATTTATATCTTGGGTTGGGGATGTGTGAAGGTCAATGTGAGAAGGGGGATGTTAAAGGGGGGGGGGAATGGAGATCTGGCATTCAGATTGGGGCAAGTTAGCCTAGGTCCAACCGATCCAGGGATGAACATGCCCTTCCGATTCAGCTGATACGGGGGCTGAGTGATGCGGGACAACTAACGGAACTGATGGACTCAATAACGGAATCAGAGATCAGCAACAACCAATATAGAAATAAACGATGCAACCTAATCACACGAAATAAAGTTGGATAACCACGCCAAATGACAGAAGCTGGCCGAGTAACCGTCCCTCTCACGATGAGAAAATGTGGTAGTTAAGGAACTACTATAAGTCTAGGGAATTAGAACCACTTCAAAGTCTTGTTGAAACTCTCAAGATAGGTGTAAAACAATTTCAAGCTAGCAGTGATGATATTTCACGGGCTAGGCATCTTACCTCACAAGCCAGCAACAAATGAAAGCATATACTAAAGAAGTAAGATGTAGTGGAAGGGATAAGCAAGATAGGCACGTCCCTCTACGTTGATGTGTGAGAGAAGAATGCCTAGTGCTCATGTTCCACCCTCAAAGTACAACTAAAAGGGTCCACTCCTCGCAGGGAAATAATAGGCTATAAATAATAATAAAATAATATCATAGTGGACACATCAGGTGATGAGTTAGGAATGATGCACGCATTGCTAGGACGTTGTCTGGGGAAGCATACCACGAATTTGGTGGCACTCGGATGTTGACACACAAATTGAGGCAGTTTACACAGTTTGAACAGAATATCCTTGGGTGCATGCAACAGTGGCACCCAAAATGAGGCACTATCAGGGTGGCAACACGTTGGATTAAGGTCGACTTTGTTGAGAGGAAGCAACAGTGTGGCCAGCATGTGAATCGAAGCACATATGTTCCCTTGGTGGTGGCGGTACATCAAAGCATCCAAGTGCGCTGCTCTAGTACTGTAGTAGACCTCAAAGAAGGGACATGTATACTATAGTGCATGGTGTGCGGGGTCGGCATGATCAACTGACCCGATCAAATTTTGGCCAAATTGATCCGATCCTGCACCCCGATCCTCTACTCCAAGACCGAAATCGGCTGGATCGGGTTGGATCAGCCGATCTTAAGATCGGATTGATCGGATCGGCTGATCTGGCCAACAACGGCTAAGTTGAAACTAGTAGTTGGGAACACTCCCAACGGCTAGCTAGGGGCTTGGGGGCCTATATAAACCCCCAAGCTCATCTTCCATCCCCACCAATCTAACTTCTAACTCTCTCTATTCTTATAAATTCTCTCTCTTTATTCCCATTTCTATTTCTCTCTCTAAAATTCTCCTCTCTATTCTCATTTTTTGCATCTTATTTTTAAGTTTCTATCTCTCTCATTAGCGCTCTCTCTCTCTCTCTCTATTCTTATAAATTCTTCCTCTTTGTTTCCATTTCTAAGTTTCTAACTCTCTCTCTCTCTAAAATTCTCCTCTCTTTATTCTCATTTTTTGCATTCTATTTTTAGGTTTCTAGCACTTTCATTATATATATCTCTTTCTATTCTTATAAATTCTCCCTCTTTATTTGCATTTCTAAGTTTCTAACTCTCTTTAAAATTCTCCTCTTTTTATTCTCATTTTTAAATTCTATTTTAATTTTTGTCACTCATTATCCCCCCTTCTCTCTCTTTATAAGCTTTTTCTCTCTATAGTTTAAATTGTAAACTCTCTTCCCTCTCTCTAAGTTCTTTAATTTGGTCTTGTGAAGTGGCACTGTACTCTACAATGTTTGGATGGATTCTTCAAGGTGTTTTATTTAGTAAGTTATCTTTCTATAACGCGCGCGCGCACACACACTCTCTCTCTCTAACATCCTTTCTTGCTCTTTTTTTTCTTCTCTTTGATAAATTAGTATTAATAGTCATCAAGAGTAAATAAAATGAATATGTTTATCATATTGTGATTTAGAATAAAATTGAGCAATATACACCATTTTTTTAATTTTTATTGATGATTATCTGATTTTAGATACAAGCGACAATATGAGTCATTCAATCGCGTACATTTATCGAATTTTTTTTGTCAATGACAAAAATCCATACCTGCTATGGCCTTAATGTCATATTCTTATAGTACAAGATTGTATTAAAATGCTTATCAATATATGATTAGATGGAATGAGAATGTGGCGTTAGCACTAAAGTGAATATGCAATCTTATCATTAATAAAAAAAATTCAATAAATGTGAACAGGAGAAGGACCCTTATCGTCGCTTGTATGTAAAATTAAATAATCATCAATAAAAAAATAAAAGAGTATTGCACATTTCTTAATTTTATTTCAAATTACAACATGATGAAATTTTTTATTTTATTTACTGTTGAGAACCAATAATACTAATGTATTTAAGAGGGAAAAAAAGATAATACGAGAGATAAAATTTTAGAGATGAAAGATAGAGAGAGAGTGTTATAGAGAGACCACTTACTAAAGAAACAAAATAGATAGAGTTGACTTAGATAAAAAGTTAGAAATCAAAGTAAAATATCAAATTTTAGTTTTTATATAGTTTAAAAATTTTAGGTATTTTCTTTAATTTTTTTGAATGCTTAAAATTAAATAATGGAGAAGTGGGGGATCATATTGGATCGGTCCGAGATCGGATTGGGTCGGCCAATCAGATCGGTCTTAGATCGGGCCGATTTGTGACTGATCCCGACCCTCCTTCCTTGCTGTAGTGGACCTAAAAGGACTCTTGGCTTGGTGCTATCAGGGCCTTGGTTCAGACTAGGGTGGGACCATGTAGCTTGGACCACCTTTGGACTTTGGTGGGACCTGCGGTTGGGGCTGAACGAGACTTGTTGGATGCGATGGTCCCAACGAGCAAGCTCAGCCTGGTCAAGGAAGAGGGCCCACGGGGGCCTCTTTAGCGTGTGGACTAGGTCTGCTAGTCTCGGACCAGGATGGGATTGGCCCGTGTGGTCTGGGTGGGTGGGCTTGCCCCCTTCCTCTTGTTCCGTGTGAGAAGAAATGGGAGAGACGGAGGGATAGAGAAAGGGGGAACAGAAAGAGAGAGAAGATTAGGGAGAGAAAAGGGAGTTATGGGGAGAGAGAGTTGGGGGGGGGATGAACATGGAGAGAGGGAAAGAGACGGGCCGGGTCTTCCCTTCCCCCCTTCCTGCGGGCTACTGTTCACAAGAATAGTAACCGCAATAGCACAAGAGAGAGAGAGAGAGAGAGAGAGAGAGAGAGGGCGGCAGTTGCAGCAGGCAACGACGACAGTATGGCGACAACGACCAGCGGTGGCCTCCAGCATCTTGTTGGAGGCGAGGGCGTCCCACCCTCCCCCTTCTCGGGGTCTCCCTCATTGTCCAGAAGAAGCACCTCACAATAATTCACCAAAATTTGTAAATTTTTTTTTCATTAATTAGAAAAGAAACTATTGCATCATATATATAGTGTTCGGGGACCTTTTTGACTCAAACTTGACTACCAAATTCCAAGACGGAATTGAACATCCCAAATTAGAGAAATATTGCAAAAATTTGCACTAAAAAACTCTAACAAATGAAAAATCTTACCTAAAATTTAGAAAAATTGAAACATACTAAAGAAGTTTAAATAGGCCAAATAAGATATATATGGACTCCTCTAAAAATATCCTACTCATCAACCAAGTTCGGGTGAGTCGTTAAGCCACGATGAAGTTGGGACGGCTCTTCTATAGCGGTAGACTTGCTCCGGATCAAACCTGATGAAGGCTATGGTGTCCTCACCACTGAGCTGAGTGAGGATCGGCCAATCTGGTCAATTCTCTACCCAGAATGGTGGTTTGGGGCTCGGGATAGGATTAGAACGGCTCAAATCCTCTTGGATCGGCCAATTCAATCCAATCCATGCCAATCATGCTTCCTTGATCCTAAGCAGCTAGTCTGGATCCAATTTGACTGGTGTTTTAAGCCATGATTCAAGTAGAAGTGGATTTTTGTGTTTTAGGTCATATATCGAAGGCCAGGTTGTTTCAGAGACGCTCAATGAAGATTTTGAGGTGGCTAATTAGAAGGGTGGGAGAAACTGTGTAGTTCAAAAATTTGATAGTAGGTTAGAAGTAGGGAAGATTGTGCTTTTGTCAGCAAGGGGGAGGTGGAGTCCATCTCAATTAATGCTTTCTGACCACTTTTATTTTGTCAGTTTTTCCAGTGCCAAGGGTCATAGAATTGAGTCCATTATATGCTCCTCTGCTTGGAAGGGTGCTAAACAGGGCAAGAAAGAATTTCATCTAAGTTGATGGGTTGCATGTGTTGAAGAGAGGGTGATGTGTAAGGGAAAGGAGGAGTTGGTCTGATGATGCTCTCCACATTGAATGAACCGTTGTTAGCAAAATGACAGTGGATATTTAGGCAAGAGAGTGAGGATTCTATATCGAATTGCAAGACAAAAGGGGGTCTATTTTGAGTACTATAGATTCCTTTTTTTTTTTTTTGTGTGGAGGGGGGGGGGGTTTGAAATCAACTTATTCCTCAAGGCTATCATTTGTTTGGAGCGTAGTTACCAAGATGGAAAATGAAATGGAAAGAAAATGGACTTTGCCAGCCGTACAGATGCTGGTTGATGGAAAGAAAATGTGAGGAGTAAGATTTCTGAACTATTTGGTTGCATATGAAGGAGCAGGGTGTTTCAGAATTGTAGTAATAAGGGTCCCTTCTACATTTTAGGGAGGACCATCTGATTGGACTGGGTTCATAACTCTGCAGTTCTATAAAGGGCAACATTTTGATTATATGATCGAGGAGCTAGAAGAGGTTTTATCTATAGCTTGGTTCTGTGGATCTCAGTTCTGAGACCTTGGCTTTTTAGGTGACAGATCAGCCTGTGTTTTCTTTGGTTGGTCTAATTCTCGTCTTATTCACTCATCTTTATTTTGACTTTGGTGCACTTGACCTTCCGTAAGATCTTTCTTTTCTGTGTAGGTCATTGATTTTTTATTTGTCTGATATCGAAACCAAGAGGAATCACCTTAATTACTTTCATCTGCAAGACTCTGTACTTGTGTTGTCTTCTATTCTCATGGAGACCTGTTGCTCTTCTAGTCCTGAGGTGCTTGAGGTAGTGCCTTCTTGCCAAGTAGGGTCTCTGCGCTCCAAAATTGCCACTGAATCCACCAGTACCATCAGCCTCCTTACTGTGACCAGGGGTGGTTAGGTTAGCTAATCTTTGAGGGGTGTCACATGCCATAGCACCGAAAATATGTTCTTTAGACTGACGGGTATACCACCCCATTGATGAGCTTATTATTTCCAACTGGACGACCATGCTGGAGATAGACACATTTCATTCATGGCAGAGTGTTTTCTTTTCTTTTCTTTTCTTTACCTTTTCTTTGGAGAAGGTATAGCAGGGCTACATCATTGGATTCTTTGTTTTGAGGCAATTATTGATAGGATGCAGCGTTGTGTGATTTTCTTTCTTTTACATCTAGGTATGTTTTTGTGGATTGCAGCTTTAGGCGGTTTCCATTCCCTTGGGATTTTTGCATACTTACTCCTCATACAACACATTGGAGAACAATAGTTCTTAAAAAATGCATTTACTTGCTAACCTTCTAGATTGGAGATCACCTTAAATATAACTATTTTCGGGCCTTCTGGGAATAGTTTATCATCGTCTCCCAATTTAAATCTTTGGAAATGGTTAGGGATTATGGAAAAGGGGGTGGATCACTGAGTCTTTTAGGTAGAGTTTTTCCCCCCCTATGGTTAGCAGTATAGGAGTGTACCCAAGGATGGAAAGAACTACCTCTCGATCTACTATTCAAGTGGGTTAGCATATAACCTGCCCTGAACAAGCATACCTTTCTCTTTCACACACACACACACACACACAGGTTCTCCTTGCCACAGCTGTTCCCTTGCACCACCACCGGCAACAAACAAGTGAAGAGAAAGAGTTGTTCTACCATGTTGCTGCTGCCAGTGACCAAGGCAAAAGAGGAAGAGGTGGAAGGAGGGGTTGGCGATCACTACATCTCCTGTCTCCTCCTATGGTTGCTCTTACCATCATTCCTACACCTGCTGCTTTTGTGTAACCCACGCCCAGTCAAGAAGGGGGGGGGAAAAAAAAAGAGGGGGGGGGGTAGTGGAAGTCCTTTTCCTGTCTCTGGTGGCCACCTGGTGAGGCCTCAAAGGTGCTTATTTGACTTTTAACACTGGTTGTAAATTGGTTGATAAACCCCAACAGCTCATTTTCAGAAAGTGATTGTAGAGTTACGTTTGATGTCATTCTTCTACTAAGAGTATGCTGATATGTACACTTTTAAGAGTGGAGACCCTGCAATTTTTTGCTGTAAAAGAGGATATGTATGCAAAAAGTCATTTTTTCCCACCACCAAATGGGTGTTATGTTGATTCAGATAGACTGACCAACCTGTGGTTCATTTGGGCT
The DNA here is from genome assembly GCA_030544215.1 of Zantedeschia hybrid cultivar. Classification (NCBI taxonomy): domain Eukaryota; kingdom Viridiplantae; phylum Streptophyta; class Magnoliopsida; order Alismatales; family Araceae; genus Zantedeschia; species Zantedeschia hybrid cultivar. Next base: position 78,980,351 of record JARZZO010000005.1, on the reverse strand, counting down.
TGCACTGTGTTAGAAACTTGGAACGGCCCTCCCGGTCCTCCCCCCTCTCTCCAACCCTCCCAGGTTTTGTGCCCTTTTGCTTTCTCCTGCATTTCCCATCCTATATCCCCCCCATGTTTGCCTGCCGATCCAAGCCGGTTGTCATCTGTCTGTGCCCTCCTTCCGCCAGCCCGACCTTCCAGCCACCGTCTCCTCCCCACCTACCATCCCACTGTTGCACAGACCTACCGCACCCCTCTTTGGGCATTCGGTAGCCCACCAGCCTGGTCCCCCCCTCTGTTACCATCCTTTGTTGGGGACCTCCCAACCATTCGCTTCGCCTCAGCCGCGCACTGCTCTACCCTCCCGTTTCTCCTCTGTTTATTAGGATCTTCACCAGTTTTGGTCCCGGGGAAATTCCGGTGCCTTTGGTCATGGGTTACTGGTTCCCGGCGGTTCATTTGGGCTTGCACTGTGTTAGAAACTTGGAACAGCATATGCTATTCATGCTTGAATCTTTCGATTTAGTTCTTTGTCTTCGTACTTTTAATTTTTCTTCAACCGCACTCTTCCATGTTAGATGGATAGCAGCCTGTTGACTTCCGTCAAGTGGAGGGTCTGATCTTTGCAACATTGTCAGTTTGAACTTTGCCTTTGCTCTATTCTCTTGTGAATGATTTAATTGGCTTGGCCATTTTTCTCCTAAAGAAGTGGTTTCTTTTCTTTTTTTCTTTTTTTTTTTTTGGGGGGGGGGTGTTGTTGAGAAAGTATTGAAGTTATTGGGCCATCCAACTGGAAGCTTAAGTCATTGAGTGGAGAGGACACCAGCTATTTAAACATATTTTGATTTGTTCCTTTTTCCAATGTGGGACTATTCTAACATGCCCCCTCATGTGCAGGCCATTGTAGGCTGTCACATGGACACCATGACAAATACGGGGTGCGTGGCCTGGTTCATAACTATGGCCTCTAATATTATATTAAAGTTATGGGGCTGCCCAACTTGAACCTTAAGGCATTGGGTGGAGAGGGCATTGCCTATCTAAATGTATTTTGATTTGTCTCTTTTTCTAATGTTGGACTGTTCTAATGGAGAGAGCCATCAGCTTTTTCCGTCAGCTTGCCATCAGTTTTTCTGTCTCAGATTTGCTGCCATCTTTATTTTCGGAGGACTCCTTTCCACCTGTTCTGGTGTATGACCTTGGCCTTCTGCTCTATGTGGTCTTTTGTTGCCACTGCCAAATCTGCTGAAGAAGGCTTTGGGGCGTAAGCATCTTCCACATGTGACCTCCGGATCACTCCGCAGCTACTAGACATTTGGCAGTCGTAGTTGACACCTCCCCTTGTTGAGGAAGCACATATCCTCTGTAATTGCATCATCTATGCGATCATTCTTGTGACATCATTTATTTTCGGAGGACTCCTTTCCACCTGTTCTGGTGTATGACCTTGGCCTTCTGCTCTATGTGGTCTTTTGTTGCCACTGCCAAATCTGCTGAAGAAGGCTTTGGGGCGTAAGCATCTTCCACATGTGACCTCCGGATCACTCCGCAGCTACTAGACATTTGGCAGTCGTAGTTGACACCTCCCCTTGTTGAGGAAGCACATATCCTCTGTAATTGCATCATCTATGCGATCATTCTTGTGACATCATTTAGTTGCATCACTGCATGATGTTTTCAGAGGAAAAGGCAACATGATGTTCCTTGAACTGATGTGAAACCAGCAGTGGTGTGGTACTACCTATCAAGCTTACATGTTGGCCGGTAGATCACTGGCTTTAGATTTCCGTGGGGTTAATCTATGCTGGCATCGTGCTTACAGATAATGAGAATTTATGTCACATTTGCCTATTTAATGTTTTTTATATGGAGTTAATTATATCATACTAAGTTCTTATGCTTAAAATTTTTTCTATTTCAATTAGAAGATTTTGCATAGTGTACTGATGCGATGTTTTTGTATATATTTCTTCTCATTACTGCTTAATTGCCCCCCTAGGGCCCTAGATGCACTTAAGTTGCAGCTTCTTGTGTTTAATTCTGTTGCCTTTTTGAGGAAATGATGGATGAAGATATTTATTAGAAAGTATAGTGCACCTGACAATCTTAATTGTCTAAGGTTTCCTTTTATTTTGACAGGGGCAGCAGTTCCACTGGCAAGATGTATAATGGTTCTGAGCATATGACTCCAGAGACATATGTGGTAAATTGCCCCTCCCCCCTTGTCCCCACATTATTTAAATATATTGTTTTTTTATGGGGCTGATCTTGAAACCCAGGTTACATTTTTGATCCCAGGATCTTAATTTCAGATACTATTAGCTAACAGATGTTGCAAATGTAATTAGCAGGCGACTACACTTTTAGGAGATTATAAAATTACAATCCTGTAGATTGGCTAATTATTGTTATCAAATATTTTGGAATTGGGATTATGCGACTTACAGTTTTGCTACTAATGTGTTACCTCTCCCTTTCAGATTCCTGGAACTGGTTCAAATCAACAATTGATTTTTACTCCCACCTTCCCAGAAATTGGCTCGATGGGGAGTGAAGTGGCTCCAGAGTTCATTGTTGATCAGGGCCTGTACTATTCTGCTGCTGCTCCTAATTACTATGGCTACTACTGTACAGGTAAAGGAAGGGGGAAAGTTTTATGTATAACTTATCTTACAATGGTATTTTTGGTCATCATTTAGATGTTGTGTATTACTACATTTACATTCAGTTTCTTATCACCATGTTCTAGGATTTGAGACACCTGGTGAATCAGATGACCGTCATAGGTTTTTTGGAATAGATGGTCAGGATCTCCATTGCCCGGTCAGTTTCTACACTTCTTGATCAATTATACCATGTATTATAGTACTCTCTTTTCTCCTTTTCTGAACCCACCCATTTCATTTTGTTGATGCGCAGGAGGTTCAAACTGAAAGTTTGCCCTATGTATATTATACACCTAATTACGGATTTGCACATTCTCCTTACAGCCCTTACAACCCTTACAATCCTTACATACCAGGTGCTGTCATAGGGGTTGACAGCCCACTTATAGGGACACAGCAGTACATTACAAATGTTGCATATCAGCAGCCAGTCTCGTCTCCTGCATATTTCCCAGTCGTGCACTCTGGAGGAGATATTATTCCAAATGTTGCTTCCGAACCTTTGGTATTCAATGCTGTTGGTTCGGGTGCTGGTGGAGTCGATACCGTGGGTGTAAAATTTGCACCACCTGCATCTGTATCTGTTGCTTCTACCATGCACCAGTCTGATTCTGTTGCTGTAGGATCAGTGCTTCCTCATTCGCCCATTCAACTTCATCCGTCCGAAGCATCTCAAGTGTCTCAAGTTGATGGCATGCGCACACAACAATCTCCATCACGTGGAGCTATTGCATCTGGTGGTGCCTCTCATGCTACACAGGTATGACATGCATTTCATCTCTTTCCTTTTGAGGAAATCGATCTTTATTTTCTGTGAGCTGTTCAGGTTATTCAAGAGGTTAAGACTAGACTACGATGAACTTAAAAAAAGGTTAAGACTATGATGGTTCTGATGCTGTCTTTATGTTAAGATAGTATCATATGATGTTGAACATGGTATAGCCATATGATTGTATTGTTGTTGGCAAATTATCTAGCATCGGTAAATTGTCTTGAAAAGTTGGGAAATAATATAGCATTGGGAAATTCTGTTTGCTGGGATGTTATTATTCTTATTATTTTTTAAATTTATGTGGTTTATGTAGTTGCAGGCTAGGGATCCTGCTGGCTCAGGTCAAGTCTCGGATCACAAAGTAGAAAATGCATCTTCTATTCCCAGTTCATCAAAAATTACTGTGCTGACATACAATGGCTCCACCGATTTTGAACCTAGTATACGTGCACGGGCCACTGTGGACGGGGCGAGGCCAACGTTCATGAACAATGGTAATGAAAGCCTAAATATGCTTGGGGAGCAGAACAGAGGGCCCAGGACAAGCAGATCGAAAGGGCCATCTACATCACTAGTGCTTAAAGGGTACACTACAAAAGCAGGGGCACAAGGGAACATAACTATTCATCCTGCTCAGTACAATAGAGAGGATTTCCCAGTTAACTATCCTGATGCAAAGTTTTTTGTCATCAAATCATACAGTGAGGATGACGTGCATAAGAGTATCAAGTATAATGTATGGTCGAGCACCCCCAGTGGAAACAAGAGATTAGATAGTGCTTATGAAGATGCACAAAGAATATCCGGAGGGGACATGAGGAAATGCCCCGTCTTCCTTTTCTTTTCTGTGAGTGACCTCTTTATTTTTGTTTACTTTGTTTATGCTTCTCGTTACTAGTTGATGTTTGTCTTCATCTTCATGATGAACATACACTTATTAAAAACTGGTTGCAGGTGAATGCCAGTGGACAATTTTGTGGTGTGGCTGAGATGATTGGCCCTGTTGATTTTAACAGGGATATGGATTTCTGGCAGCAAGATAAATGGACTGGTAGTTTCCCTGTCAAATGGCACATCATTAAAGATGTTCCAAACACCAGTCTCAGGCACATAATATTAGAGAACAATGAAAATAAGCCTGTAACTAACAGCAGGGATACCCAAGAGGTTAGTTGTGTTCCATCTCCTATGATTTGTGCCAACATGCTATCTATTTGTTATCATTTCTGCTGTTGCATTTTGTTTGGTGTATTGGTTCCAAGTTTTTATGCATGGTCAAGGCACTGAAAGTTTGATTGTTTAGTGTATTCCTTTGATAATAAGCCTGTAACTAATAGTAGAGATACCCAAGAGGTTAGTTGCCTTCCAAGAGGTTAGTTGCATTCCAAGAGGTATCTATTTGCTGCAATTTATGCTATTGATTTCAACTTACAAGTCTCATGGCCAAAGCTTGTATTCTTGGTTGATTAGAATATTTCTTTGAAAAGTTTTGTTTTTGGGGAACTGTAGTAGCTTTTTTTTTTTTCCTGTTCAAAGGCAGTATTCTGCCACCTTCCAGCTTGAATTTCAAACACCACATCAAAGGATCGACTTTGTCCTTTTTCTTTCGGTCCAAAGTTTGCATGAATTCTTGTCAATTTACATTGTCATGCATCTGAGGATGTTCTGTGGGGATCAAGAAGACGCCTGTACCATTCATGCTGATATCTCTTGCTGCTAGTGGTTTGTTATAATGGTGAACTTTTCTCCCCCAATGCAGGAAGTTCCCTCTTGCAATATCGAGTACTTCTGTCAGGATTCTGTCTGTGCAAGTTGAATGTATTCATATAAAAATTTGCTAGTTACCCTATAGTATCTTTATTTAGTAATTTGATTTTTTTTCTTTTTCCTCGAATCAGTTCTTCGTGTGTTTCTTTCCTTTTTTCTTTTGCTAATGTTTCTCCTTGTGCAGATAAAGTACATGCCAGGCATGAGCATGCTTGCCATATTTAAGAACAGCCCACTGAAGACGTCAATTCTTGATGATTTTTTATACTATGAGGATCGTCAGAGGATCATGTATGAAGAAAAATCTAGATTACTTGGCAGAAGTTCTGGCAGTACCTTGTTCTTACCTGCACTTACACCTTCAAACAAATCAACTGTCACAATCAAACACCCGCCGAAGAAAGAGGAAAGGCAGATGGAACCACACGATAATGTCAGGAGCTTGGACATTGCCGTCTCTGTTGGTGACGGGATTAATTCGAAATTTGAACATTCTGCTGAAGCTAATGACAGACGATCTACTCTAGCTGAGGCTGCTCATGATGCCGGTGTCCCGAGTTCAGTGATGAAGATTGGGTCTCTTTCTCTTGAATCAAGGGACGGTGAAAACGGTCAGTCAGCCACTGCTGCTACCTCTTCTGAGGCAGGTGAATATGTTACAGTGGGTTCGATGCCGGTTAAAGTTAACGGGTATGGAGAATCCTCTTCGGGGATTTTGGTTGTAGGAACCACTCCCGTGCATCCAGAAACAGCAAGAGATGTGCCCTAGTGTTTCTGCCTATCAAATCCTTCAGGAAAAAGTGTAGTACAGAAGAAACTCTACTAGACAGCACTGAACGTCAAATTCTTTGGGGTCAGTTAGCTCCTTAACTGGCTTATCAGACGCCTGTACCATGCACCCGGTATCAGATGCGATTAATTAGCCATTTCTCTCTTTTCTGCCTTTTCATTTTCTGTAGCCCTCCGTAACTGTAATCAGTTGAGGGTCGTTAGGATACACAATCTATAGGAAGTCGGGATTCTTTTGTTGGGTTTTTGGGAATCTACCATTGAACCTCACAAGTTGTAAACGCCTTTCATGGCATCAACAATAATCCAATATAGAGTAGTTTCCTGGACTGGTTCCAAGTTGTCCTGAGCTTTTGTGTGTGGTTTCCAAGTTCCCCCGAGCTTCTTTCTTTGGTCTTTGTGCCTTTGCTTCTCTCTCTTTCTGTGTGGGTTTTGCGTATTTTGGGGGGGGGGGGGCGTGAATATCTAATGGTAAAATGTGTGCCGTATGGTATTTGAGTTTTCCATGAGAGGAGGACCGAATCTGCAAGTTTGTGGTGGTTTGTTCTTATATTCGTGTCCTCTTCTTGGGTGGTAGGGTTTATGAAGGGAATATTGCTGTGAAGAATGGTTATTACACTGCTTGTTCAAGTGCTTAAGTGGTTCTTGATGAGTGTGGTAAAGAGAATGGTAAAAATTGTGATGACATATGGAGTTCTTTGGTTTACTTTTTATACCTAGGTTGGTCATTTGCATTTGAAGTCGTGAGGGGGATGAAATCACTAATCCTACTAACAGAAAATGTTGAGTATGTGTGGCTTCGAGCTCTCCTTTTGGGGGGGACGTGCGAAGTAATTAATTACGTACACCACTAGACAAAAAAGTGAGCGCCTCTACATGAGTTATTTCTTTTTAAGTGTATATAGTAAAATGTTCTAAATTAAATTCTCTTCGTTAGGGAAGGCATAAATACCAAGCCATCGAGCCATTTACTTCATCAAACAGAAAAAAGAAGGCCAGATAGCAGGTTGGGTAGGTGGTCTGGCTGCCCTTGTCTGGTTTTAGCCAACTCTGGATGAAATATTTGCTTGCAGCTGCAAATGCTGTCCAAGGTGTGGATCCGGCGGCACACATCTTTTAAGGTGCGTTGCACCTCTTATAGAGTGGGACAACAACCGGTCTGCCGCACCCGCACGTCCGAGCTCGGATCGTCTGCTCCAGCCCTTCTGTTCCATTGGTGTTCCACTCAATGTCATTGGTCCACTTGGAAGCTAGAAATAAGAAAAGAAACCGTAGAAGCCGCATTAATTCCTCCCGTGGAAGAGTCTCTCTACTTTCTCGCCCGGCCCTCCAGTTAATAAGATACAGAAACCCAAACCTTCTCTGTCTCTCCTCGTCCTCCCTTTCTCTTTCTCTCTTTATACTTTCAAAATTTTGAGAAGAATGTCCTTAAATAGTATCTATCATACGCGTATAATTGTGGGTGTTCAAGAATAAATATTAAAATTAGAGGGATTAATCCATAGATACAATGTTTTATAGGAACTTTTGTTCAAAAATCCGTTATTGAATGCATGTTAAGAGTATTTGTGATAATGAATAGGTGGCATATAAATAGAGGATGAAATGATAATTCAAGATAAAAAACTAATATGATGTAAGATGCCATTCCTTCATTATTTGTCATTTGTTAGTAGAGAAAATGACCGTCTGAAGCCAAATGGTTTGTCTTGATCCAAAATTTGAGCTCCTTAAGTCTAGGTAGACTCAAATCCAAAATAGATAATACTCAAACCTATAACAGTCTTACTAAAGTTGTTGGATACGCAATTAAGGGGGACAAATTTGAGTGTACTTGTTCGTTTATTAGGAAACTTCAAAGGGACAAAAAAGAAGTTAATTAAAATCACAATTGTTTGTTTCTTAAATCATTCATTTTAAAATATTTAAATTTCGGTTTACGATTGTTCTGGACTAGAATTGAAGATTTAAAGATGACTGATTAAAAAACATAAATGTTAACTATCATTATACCTTAATGTTTTCTGGACTAGAATTAAAGATTTTAAAATCAATGATTCAAAAACTAACTATCATATGACAGTTTCTCAGTCCGAATCTGTAAATATCTTAATGTTTTATCATTCACCCTCTATACTCCACTGTAAATTGTCAAGATATCCACTGGATGACAACCGCTGCATGTTGTCACAAATGTCTACCTTGAATATATGCAATTGTGAATTATTACAAATATCCTTTGTACCATAAATACTCTATTCCTCATTTTTATGGAAGATAAAATGATTTTGTATTTAAAAAATATATCTAAATTAGATGTGGCTCAAGTCTCATTCTATACATAATACATGTAGGACTAATGCAAGTCAAAACTGAATCACTACAGAAAATTCGACTGAGATGGGTCAGGAAAATATGCTTGTACCCTCTTAAGGTACTCTATTGAGGACATTCTTCACATTTTATTGACCCATTCTTATTTTTTGTAATGGGACCCATCACAATTATCACATCGAATTCCATCTTATGGTTTTATTGGGGTGCACAGTTAGTAGCAATTTAAGAGGATCCGATTGGCTGATTAGTCCTTGGTCGTCAATAAATCTTGTTCCCTGTCGAGTTCACATTAACCAAGCTATTTCTTCTCTAATTAGAATTTTGTGGAATATTCTATTAACTTAAATGATGATCTATTTTAACCATATAACCTGTATCTCTTTAAGAGTAAGGATGAAATTATCCTGAATGCAAGGTAGATTAAATTATTTTTGGATTTGATTCCAAGATTGATGCCGGTCAAACTCAAACCTGGACTGACACAGACACGAAGCATCTCTGCTCCTTTCAGCTTGATGTTCGAGCTCACAGGTTTCAACAGAGACACCCATCAGTCTACTGTTCAAAGAAAGGAAAACAAGGCACTGATCTGTCTGAACAAGGACAACCATTCGATGCCCTCTCCAAGGCCAAGATTCTCCGGCAGCCTGCAGGCGGGTGCAGAGCGCTGCATGCCAATAAAAATGTACGTGAAACATTAAATCACTGCATGAGAGAGAGAGAGAGAGAGAGAGAGAGAGAGAGAGAGAGAGAGAGAGAGAGGTGGATCCGTTTGCAAAGGTGGGTCAATTAGAAGTGGCGTGCATGTTGACATCCTCTTGAAAAAATGGCTTAATTTTGTTCCAATGTAAGTAGAGATTATTACGATGAATGAGTGGGTGAATGAGAGAGCTTCCTCACCTCTTTTGTATTACGTGCATATATATACAAGGGCCCAAAACAGGAAAAGAGGCCAGTAGGCCAGCAAACTGTGCATACTAAATTTAGGCCAGTTTTATATTTATTTTTATTTTTTTATTTTTTTTAAAGGTCAGTTTCACCATGTCTGATACATCCGTATAATCCAATCAAAAAATAAAGACCACTGGATATCAGATTGTGTGGAGTTTTTGAATTTTTTGAGTCATTTGATTGGAGATCAGATTGTACGGACACGTAGAAGCCAACTTTTTTTTTTTTTTTTTTATTGTTTATTGTGCCACACCCCGTACAATGCACCAACTCATGCGGTGCAACAAGTATTATTCATCACTTATTAATGAGAGTAAGAATATTTTATAACAATCCCAAATCAGAGAAACGCTCCTAACATCTCAAAATCTCTAAGATGAAAGAGAAATGTTCAACCCTTTCTAAAGGTTCAACACTTTTCTAAGAGGATTAAAAAAAAGTGGATGTTATTTTTTAGAATCTTCAGATTTTCTCATATCCCCTTTTCAACATATTCGTCATGAATCAAAAAGAGGTTCTGTTTAACATAAAACAAAATCTAGATTCTTAAGAATCTATTTATCTTTTTTTCGTTTGAATTTTTTTTTTTTTTTAAATTCTCATCAAATCTGAGGACTTTGAATCTGAGGTAGAATCTTTATCAAAAAGAAGCTAAAAAGTCTTGGATTACTGTTGAGGAGGTAAATAAAGCTTTTGAAAGGAAATGATATTCTTACCCTTGCTTTTTCCATGTTCTCTCCTTATTTTTTTCTTGTTTGAGTCGGTACAAAAATTCACAGGTGACCAGAGGCAAAGCTGAGAGATCTTCAAGAGTTGAAGATAATTTTGAATTGGTCGATAATTTCGCCTAATTAGGCAAGAAATTTAAATCCACCTGACCATCCAAGAAAGTAATCTTACGGATCGAGAATAAGTATCTCAAGAGAATTTTTAAGCTCCAACAAAAAATGGAATATGAGACCTCTTAATTAAAAAGCAAGAGGTGAACCAACTGCGCTAGCCGTTAGACAACTAGTTCAATTCTCTCCTTAATTATTAGCCTATGAATCTACGACCCAATAGTATTTCCCGTTGGAAGCCTACCGCACCGTCCTCCAATCTTGCACGTAGCAAATGTGATTTTCCAAGAAAATATTTTGGAGACAATCTTATATCACCGAACAGGGAAGTCAGAGAAACAGCTTTTAGCAAAATCACTTTTTTAAACGTCTTGCCAAAGGATGCCTTATAAATCTGATCTCACCTGGACAAGATAATGACACGGAAGCAAGTGAAAGACACGCTTAACTCGGATAAAATAAAATAGTTTCTTTTGAGGTCCCTGCCACGGTAGCAAGGGCAAAATAAAATACTTTCAATAGCATCACGAATATAAACTAAAGATAAAAATAAAATAGTTTCTTTTGAGGTCCCTGCCACGGTAGCAAGGGCAAAATAAAATACTTTCAATAGCATCACGAATATAAACTAAAGATAAAAATAAAATAGTTTCTTTTGAGGTCCCTGCCACGGTAGCAAGGGCAAAATAAAATACTTTCAATAGCATCACGAATATAAACTAAAGATAAACTCCACATCACGTAAGCCAATCAAAGCTTGCAATAATACTTTCGCTAACATCACGAACATTAACTCAAGATGAACTCCATATCACCTAAGCCAATCAAAGATGAACTCCTTGCATCAGTCAAGCCGTGTTCTAGTTGACTCTGCTTCCATTTCTACGTAATGAATGATATCATCTTTTATTTCCCAAAAAAAAAACTCAATCATTTAAGTTTACCAATAATCGAGACGAATTACTATCTAAAATTTATCTATCTCAATCATTTAAAAAACCCATTATCTCTTCCTCTGATTAGATGAGTGCATTGATAAGAGCATGGATGCAAACGGGTCGGATTCAGTGCGGATCTGAGGTGGATCTATAACTGTATCCCTTAAGTTATCAGTTTAAGAATGTTATATGTTAACTTTCCTATAAACTAACAATCAGTCATGTAATCAGATTTGAGTGTATCAAATGCATTCGGTAAAAAAAATTTCACATATGTTACCTTATCTGTTATGTATATCGGTTTAAAAAGATTATCCGTTAACTGACCTAAAAATTAATAAATCGATCAGATAATCGATTACCATTTGACGGGATCTTCTGAACCATTTTTTCTAGGCCCAAAAGAATGTGTACTTTTCCTCCTCCGTCACTTTATAGGTAAATGACCATTTCTTTCGAAGTTAGATATATCTATGGGCTTACTTTTAGGTGAAGACAAAACGGTCCAGAGAATTCCATTTTCATGTGCTTCGCTAGATAAGAGGCCATCCTTCTTGTTAATGAGATGGGTCACCATAAGAATGCAGAATATTCTTACATCCGAAAGGCCCGTGCACTCATTCGGACCGCAGAACCTGCAAATCTCGTAAAAACGCCGAGCAGCAGCTGGCAGCTGCAGCGCCCGTGGGCGGCGTTGGGCATCGCGCGCGCTGCCATGGCTACCCGATCTGTTGCGTACCAGGAGGAGGAATCCTACGCTGTAGACGCGGCGCAACTCGTGATCTGCTCGTTGTCGTTATCATGGCCGCAGTGGGGCTACCAGTACTGCACAATGCCCAGCTCCCCCGCAAGCCACCAAAAAGCGGGTCGCGGCCCTCCACAGTAGCTGCCTTCCCTGTCCTTCCCCTCCTCACAGCCCGGGTGTAACAGTGGTGGATAAGGGGGGCGTAAAAGGTGGAGGTGGGCAAACTGGGCAGCCCATTCTTCTCTGCAATACCAGTGACGGGGGAGGAAACGGAGGAGGGCGCTGCGAGGAAGAGATGGGTGGTGGGAGGGGAATGAGCGGGAAAGGCGCCTCCTTTCTTCCTCGTCTTCGGCTTCTTCTTGTGCTGGTGCTTACAGTGGGCAGTGCGGTGACAGTGGCGGGGGGCAGGTGCCGGCGGCCGCCCGTCATCTTCAACTTCGGGGACTCCAACTCCGACACGGGGGGGCTCCAGGCCGGCCTCGGGTACGTGTTCGGCCTGCCCCACGGCCGCAGGTTCCCCGGCGGACCCACCGGCCGCGTCTGCGATGGCCGCCTGATCATCGACTTCCTCTGTGAGTGTTCTGCTGCTGCCTCTTCCTGGAGCATCCTCTTGTGCATCTTATCTGTTGCAGCCTTCGTTTGGTTGCGCCGTGGTTGCCATTTGTAAGAGAACAAAGTACTTGTTCTCACATTTTCCATAGAAGAAGTCGTTCAGGAAAGGAAATTCCCCCATCAGCTCACTTCCTCAGCCTCTCTTTTGTGGTATTGTTTCCTTTACATTGTGCTGATGTGATCCTAAAGTTTATATCTATCTATCTATCTATCCTAATTTGTTTGTTTCTAATTCTGGGGAATCTTAAAGGTTTCAACTTGGGTATATAGTGCCCCTCAATTTTGAACTGCTGTGTGTACTTTGGTTGGTCAGGAGGCATTATTTCCACATTTTAAATGAGGCAGAATTTTACATTCTTCTTATGGTTTCAGTATGGGCAAACAATGTCCCTTTGTTATGAACTATGTATAGTTTGGTCCATCAGAGGACCTTGTTCCCCACAACTTAGAAGAGGGAGACAATTTTGCTTCCACAAGGGGCCCAGTGTCACAGTGTGTACATGAATTTTCCCTCATGAACTCTACTTGCTTTTCACCATGGGTGCTGTGTGTGTTTACCACTTTTGCACTGTCCTAGCAGTGACAATGTGGGTGCTGGAAGGAGCAGCAACAAAATTGACCTGTCATTTTGTTTCTTGATGACCTTTTTCAGGTGAAAGCTTGAACATAAGCTATCTGGGTCCATATCTAGAGGCACTGGGGTCAGATTTTAGAAATGGGGCAAACTTCGCGATCGCAGGGTCATCCACATTGCCAAAGAATCTCCCCTTCTCTTTGTTCATTCAAGTGCTCCAATTCCTCCGCTTCAGGTCGAGGTCTCTTGAGCTCATCGCTAAGGGTATTGTCTGACTTATCTTGGATTCCCAACGGTCTGCATGAATCACAAAGCATATGGCATTTGTTTTGTTGAAACTGTATCTTTTAACTATCGAACACAGATTCTACACTTTCATAAAATGCTTTATGTGCTTCTGTTCATGCTATCTAGGCAGTGGGGGGAAACATGTAAGTATTGCTCTACAATATTGTAGGGCTGTTCTAATAAATATGTTAGATAAAGTCGTGGTTCACATTTGGCAGTGGGGTAGAAGTTAACATACTGGAGCTTAGTTATCAGAAAACAGTGCATTCTCTGTCCCACACATGTATTATGGATGTTGAGACATACTCTGGATACTTGAACCTGTTTTACAATTGGAGAGAAAGGTGAAATAAAAATGTTTGCTACCCAGATGAAATCCCAAAACCGCGATGTTGAGATTCAGAGGCACATGGTCATATGCGCTGGAACCATAACCCAGAAAATGATGTGGGACTAATTGCCCAGGGCCACCATGGGCCAACAGCCAACACTCTCCTTCACGGCCATCATAGGCCGTGGAAATGAAAGGGGAAGCAAAAGAGGTCAGACCCAGGATTGACGCTTTGACACCAAGATGAAATCTCAAAACCACGGTGTTGAGATTCAGAGGCGCAGGGTCATATGCGCTAGAACCATAACCCAGAAACTGATGTGGGACTAATTGCCCAGGGCCACCATGGGCCAACAGCCAACATACCCTTTCTTAAACTAAGAAAGAGGAGACCCCAAGTTCTTTGCCCATTTAACTGGCTGTCTACTAGTAAGTTGTTGATGAGCTTCTAGTCTTATGTCTTTTTCTTTCACTCATGGTCTTTATGTCTGAATGTTTGGTGGTTACTCTGGTGCATCATAAGTATTCGTATCCACGAAAGAGACCTGTCATGGTCCTCATGCTTTTAATCAACGCATAAACTGTGGGAATAAAATACTGTCTCAGGTTCAAACCATCTGATCAATGAAGAGGGGTTCCAAAATGCACTTTACACTTTCGACATTGGCCAAAATGATCTCACCAAATTGTTTGGTGGCGGGACTTATTCGCATGTCCTTGAACAAATTCCATCAGTTCTTGCTGAAATCAGAGGTGCTATTAAGGCAAGTTTCATTCATCATAACCTGTTGGATTGCTCAGTGAGCATGCTCATTGTTGTATACCAAGAACCATTTCCTTCTAGGCATTGACAGCTTCTGTTTTTATCGATTCCCTTTTTCCCATCACTACCGCAGATGATATATGAACGAGGCGGCAAACACTTTTGGGTACATGGCACTGGGCCACTTGGCTGTTTACCTCAAAAGCTCTCTGTGTATACGAAAAGAGGCGACGTTGTAGATACCTATGGGTGCCTCACAGCCTTCAACAATGCCTCTAAAATATTGAATGATGGATTAAGTGCTCTATGTGATGAGCTGACCAAGGAACTGCAGAATGTGACCATTGTTTACACGGATCTGTATGCGATCAAGTATGATCTCATTGCCAACTATGCCAAGTATGGTAAGTTAAGCCAGATTCTCAGCAATGCTACAAATAATTATGTTTCAATCTCTTTGCACTCAGCATACACAGGAAACAGGTATTTAATCTTCTCTTGTGGAACCATGCAGGATTTCAGAATCCATTGATGGCATGTTGTGGCTTTGGCGGACCTCCTTACAACTTCAACATCAATATAACCTGTGGTAATGCTGCCTCCCAAGCATGCACAGATGGCTCCAAGTACATTAGCTGGGATGGAGTGCATTACTCAGAAGCTGCCAATGCCATTGTTGCATCCAAGATTCTGTCCACAGACTACTCAAAACCTCGTGTAAAGTTTGCAAGCTTCTGCATGGCCTGACCATTGTTATCCTCTTGCTGCATACCACGATTAGCGAAAGTAAAACTATTGATAACTACAGGATGTCTTTAGCATTTAAGAAATGTTGAAGCCTTCCATTCTTTTGGCAGACAATGATGTGAAAACTCCATCGTGTCTCATGGGGCTCGGTCTTCAACAACTAATGCTTTGGGGACAAGTATATTGTCCAGGAGGCCAATGAGCATAAGCATGATGATACATCATAAGTGCATATTACTTCCAAGAATGGACCTGTTATGGAATGTCTAAAAGAGAAGGTTTTCTATTATTGCTACATGCAAAAAATCCTAAAATATATTGGGAACATTTTGTAAATATTCTTGGTATATTCCTTATTTTTGACAGTCGTTAACAGGAGTTTGAGAGTTCAAAGATTGTGGAGGGAGTAAAATAAATATGAAGCCTGAAGATTAACACAGGATATTGATAGGTCGTAAGGATTGAAAAGTAAACAACCCAACATCATAATAATAGTGAAAGGAGATGGAAGTCATTCCAACAGAATGGCTATGAAAATTATACATTAAATTTCCAACGTATATGAACATTTACAACAAGGTATTGTAAAGAAAAAGTAAAATGGGAAGGTCACGGAATGTTTGGAAAAGCTAAACCATTGGGATTAAACATGATGAAATAGAGTTCTTATCCCCTGAATGGGTACTACTTCCAAGGAATTTATGGAACGGCCGAAGTCCTGAGGTTTTTACCCAAAATTGCACATTAGTTCTTGGGGATACTGCCCCTATAAACCTTGTTTGAAATTAGAGAATAAGGAAATCCTACTTGCTTAGGACAAGTCTGCTGCTTTCAAATGTTTATTATTCAGTAATAATCTGCCCTTATTAGTGTTTCCCTAATAAGGAATTCAGAGACATGATATTAAGAAAATTCCTCAAAAACATGTCACTCTTTCATTTTTCTCTTTTTTCCAACTAAGGAATTGGATGGTACCACAGTTTAAAAATAAGAAAAAAGGCCACATGCACCTTTTTTCTCATAGATATTCCTTTCAATAACTACACGCCTGTAAGTCAAAATGGGTTACCTTGTAAACGGGCAAAGCATGTCCAACCTGTCAAAAATCATAAAGAAATCGGCTCATGACACAATTCAAGGTCACATGAATACACAAATTGGTGAAATAAGCACCGCAAGTGGAATGAAACGATTCCAGAAGTTAGAACAACTGTTTTGGCATCAAAACAAATATTAAGATTGAGGTCCCCCAAAATCACATTTCTATTCTATTTACATCTATGTGGCTCTGATGACAATAATGATGCCAAATACTCTGTCAAGCTTGGTAGGAGATAAGGCTTCTATGCTTTGTGACAAATACAGATCGAGTGTGTCTATGGTAACGCATACAGATACAAAAAGAAAAGAAGAGGTTATGAGCTCCAACATACCCAGTATGACTACATTGATCCCACCCTCAACAAGACCAAAAGAGGAAGGCTAACAGGTCCAGCAGGATGTTGACAAAGAAGTTATAGAGAGTGCGAAGGCTTCACTGCTGTGAAAGTTGCTGTTTTCTACGAATTTCCAGATCTGATGCAAGTGTAGAGCATTTCCCCTTGGCATCCTCTAGTTCATTTTCCAACATCTCAATCATCTGTTTTAACTCAGTCTCCCTGCATCTGAGCTCATTCCTTCTCATGAAGAGCTGTATGTTCTCTTCCCTCAACCTCTCAATCAAAGTGGAATCCAAATTTTCAACAGGTTCACCATCTCCACAGGGGTTCCCTTCCGATGAATGTGAGGCAACACCTTGACTGGGGTCCAATGTTGTTGAAACCCTGGTGGCAGCAAGTCCAATGACGGGCTGAACAGACGCTTCTCCGGTGCGACCAATGACGGGGTCATGAACTTGAAGCTCCTGCTGCACATAAGCTGAAAGACCCACGGCATGTCCACCAGAACCCGTCTCTTTTGACATATCAGATCCTTTTAAATGGGAATGTTTACCAGATTGCTGATGCACACTACGCATTGCTGGATTTTGAGGCTGATATCCTATTAAGTGACAATAATCTCTCCAGTATTCTCCTATTAAAAGCTTAAGCTTCGTCTCCAAACGAACAAACAAAGGTGTTCTCTCAAAATCCTGCTTGTCATGAGCAGGTTCAATGAAATTTGCTTCAAGAATTCCAATGACACACTTTCCCCTGCTTGAAGAATCCTGAAAAACTTTCCAGAAAGGCATGACCAGCCGATTTTTGTGATAGATATTGATGCCATACATGCCAAGTAGGGGAGCCTCCTTTGCAAATCCAATGGTTATTGCCACAGACACCTCTTTTGAATCTGTTCCAACATGAGGCCTATAAGTAACTTGTTTGGAGAATTTCAGCTCACTGGCAATGCTAAGCTGTTGAACAGGTTTTCCCCTTAATATAATAGAGAACTTTGGGAATTCCCTGAGGTAAAGAATGGAAGCATATGCCCTCAGCGAGTGGCGATAAGTATACGAAATATGAGACTGGATTATTTCACTCTTAACCTTGGAATGATGAAAAAGTTTAACACCCTCTCTCAGCTTTATGTCATCATTCTCATCTTCAAAATCCAGTTCCAGGAGGCCATCATCATCATACCATAAATTATATATGATAACCTTGGTTCCATGGGATCCAATATCTTCAAACTGCATCAAGAGACTCGATTTAGAAGAAAATGGAGACCAGGTCAAAATTGTCTCCAAGTTATCATCCCAATCAGCCGGGGAAGAATCAATCAGTGGCACTGCCTGACCTTCCACTATTTCAAAATCAACCATGGGAACAATTATATCATCCTTCATAGTTCTAGTCAAGAATGTGTACGATAGCAGGCCGACACTCTGACATGTAAAACCACCACGGTTTGCACGAGTGAGAACAACTACATCGGCGCCTAGGCGCATAGTACTCGTCTTGAAACCATTGCCATATTGGCCAATCATTGTGCTAGAGTTCTTGGCTGAGAACCCCAAGCTCATGCATCGGCGCAAGCCCACAGGGTCCATCCCTCCCCCATCATCATGGAATACCAAGGCGGGTCTCTCATCCCGCGGGTTGCAAACCTTATCAACCTTCACGAAGGTCGCCCCATTGGAAATCTCGTCAACAGCATTGTCCAGAAGCTCAGCAATCGCCCCAAACGCCCATTTATGCGATGTGGCATTAGAATGCAGGAACTTAGGGTGCACACGCGCGCGCTCGAAAACAGACGGCTCTAGTTCTTCCCGCGGCAAGCTGGAAGTAGAAGTGGCATCATAATTCCCCGCCTGCCAGAAGCTGCGACAGTCGAGAGTTCGATAGGGATCAGAGGAAGAGCGCAGGCTTCCATTACCATCTTGGGCCATCTCCTGTTCTCCTTCTACTTGCACAGAGAAATCCCACCAAGACAGTACCTTTACGGCGCAAACGGCATTATCTAATGAGATCACAACCACAGGAGGAGTTCTGCCAACGACATAACAGGAAAAAAGGGGATATCTAGGTGAAATATAGGAAGAAAATAGATGAAAACAATAGCCCACAACATCATGCTAGGGTTCCTTTGATGAACCAAGAACATTACCTCTACCTATGAGGAACGGGGACTAAAGAGGGCCAAATTCGTGAACCCGGAACCCCAAAACCATCGATTTCCCATCAACCCCGGCACGCCGAAGGGCGCAGATTGCTTCCCCCACCAAAACCCTAATAAACCACCAGAGTTTGAAGAGGAAGGAAGCAAAAATGAGAGAGGAGAGAGGTTACCTGTTCTGCTGGTGAGAAAATGGTTTTTCACTGCCGGCAACGCAAGGAAAAGAGTAACGGTTGCGCACTGCAGTTTGTTTTTATTTTTATTTTTTTATTTTTTGATTTTTTTAGACATAAAAAATTTCGAAGATACATCTGGATAGTTTGGATCCGCTCCGACCCCATTATATACATTTTTTCAAAATAAAAGAGTCTTTTAATTACACAAAAATTGAGATGACTATCAAAAATATTTAAAAAAAAAAAACATTCGTGAAGCCGATCTGAACTTTTCAGATTTACCTTCAAATTTTTGATTGAACGTTTTAAAAAAATCGAACAAAACAAATAAAAAAATAAAACACATTACAACATCATCACAGTGAGAGAGGCAGTGTAGGCCACAGCATTACTCCAAGGGAAAAGATGACGATGCGGATGGGTGTTTGCGTGAGACTACTGAGAGAGACTTGGGCTATCTTTGACATCTATTTTTGAAAGTTCATTCTCATTTGACGTTTTGAGCAGTGGGAATGCATTCTTTATTTCTCATTTTTAGAATGAGAATATCATTCAATCATTATTTTTAATTTACGCAAGAATGACTTTTGAAAATGAGAATGAGTTTGGCAAATCTCATTCTAAAATATTAACATTCTCATTTTTTAATTTACGCGATCTTTCACCAATCATAAGTGCAATTTTTTTTTACAAAGATCCAAATCAACGTTGTTGCCATTCAAGGACGAAGACTCTTATGGTACAAGGAACAACGATGTTGTTGTCTTCTCTACAAAGACTTTTGTGTAAAAGTTAAGAGAGGATCTTTGGAGTAATGATTTTAAAAGAGGAATACTTTTTCGAGAGAAGACCTTCCGAATATGGGAAAGAGCATCTAAAGATATTCCATTTCTCACTAGAATGATCCCCTCTTTTTCAGAATGTTTTCTTAGAATAGATGCCAAAGATGTTTAAGTGGGCTCATTCCTCATTTTAAGTGAGAATGAGGAAATGAGAATGGATGCCAGAGACTATCTTAGTATACTATTTAAGATCCGACGGTTCACAATAGTTCAAAAAAATAAAAAAACTTATCAAGTTCATGGTTTAAAATTTAAGTTCATTGTCTAATTGATCGGACGGTTGTAAAAAAAAAAAAAAAAGGCTCTCACACAATCTAATAGATAGAATTGAGACTAAAGAGAAGCATAATCTGACAGTTGTTCTTGTATAAATGCACAATCTGATACTTACTTATTGCACCAAAAAAATGGGATTCTTGTTTGTATATATATATGAGAGAGAGAGAGAGAGGCTAGTCTGTCACTTAATAACAGAAAACTTTTCTGTTAACAATCCCGCCTGCGTTGGCGTGCCTTCGGCGCCACATAATTCACGGAGGGATGGGTTTTTATATGAAGGGAAAAGATACTGAGTCTAAAACCTATGGGATTCTTTCTATCAACATCCAACGGGTGATATGCTTTCTCATTGGGCAGCCCACGCCCATCAAAGTCTAGCGTGGGTTGGTTTCCTGACGTTGCCAAAATTCTCGTCAGGTTGGGCGCTGCAATATTTGTCAGTTGCCACCTCGTTCAACAATTTAGACGAGATCCAACGGTCCTAGGGTGGCTGTTAATAGAAAACTTTTATGTTATCTAGAACAGAAAATATGATAACATAAAAGTTTTTGCCACATATATATATATACACACACACACACGTATGTATGTATGTATGTATGTATATATGTATGTATGTACATATGTATATGTGTATATTGTTGACCTCCACATATTATTATAAATAATCTTGATAATGTCATAAAACTCTAATTAAATATGTCAAAAAGATTTTTTTTTGCATATATAACCAAATTCATAAGAATTTTGTACGTATGCATTTAATTTCATCAAAAATTATAAAATATTTCAAACATGTTCAATTGGAGTTCACGAAATTTTGGCAGAAATGAAGACGTTAGAGATATTTATAACACTATGCGAGAGTCAAAGGTATATACAAAAACAATAGTTCACAAGGTATATATATTGAAAATCTTAAAAAAATGATTCCAATTGATTTATCCATATTTTTGTTGGCCCTGGTGTATGGCAAACCCAAGAAGGGGGTGAATTGGGTTTTTAAAATTTTTTTGAAAGATCATGAGATATGAAAATTAAAACACAATGAAATAAGCGGAAATTAGATAAGCACACACACAAGGAACACAAGCAATTTGTAGTGGTTCGGTCCTCGTCGATTGGGCATACATCTACTTCTCTACATCTTTTAGAGAATACTGCTAGATGAACAATCTAGTACACACGTTAGTTATGGCCTAACTAGCCTTGTGCACGATGTTTAAAAAACACCCACAATGGCACAAGGCCAACACACACAAGCCACCAATAAACAAGAACAACATACAAGAAAAGAGAGAAAGAAAGAAGCTTGATGGAGCAGTCAATGCCGGAGGCCTTCTCCCAAGTATAGGTATGGAGGAAGACTTGGGAGGAGCTTTTCTTCTCTTGGATTCTTTCGCTTTCTTCATTTTTTGAGATCTTTCCTCTCTTAAGAATGACTTTCTAGAACACTTTCCTTGGTAGCAAAAATCTATGCTTCAAGGAGGTGAAAGCTTCTTTTTATAGAGGTTTCAAAACCATGTAGCCGTTGGTGGAGCGTGTGACCCCAACGGCTAGTTTCTCATCTTATGTAATTTGAAAAAGTGAAAATCGGTCAACAAATTCAACGGGTCGATCGACCATTTTGATCAATAAACATAGAGGTGACAACAACATGTCGACCAACCAGAGTGCCTCGGTTGACCGTTCAGGAACTCCATAACGTTGGTTTCTAGATCCTGTGATCGGTCGACTGATAGTGTGGATTGGTTGACCGATTCCCTTAGGGTTAAACTATTTCAAGATTTAAATGCGTACCTCAATTCGCTTTCTGACGTTACTTTGTTTGATTCATAAAAACACATGGTTAGATGCATGATGATGATTTTGTTATCGTTAAAACGAGGAATAAATACAACAATTTTTAATCTAATAATATATAAGTTTATCGGTCATAGTAGTATTTTGAGTTACAATGTCTTGTCCACCCTTCTTCAACATTAAGTGATGCTTTCTTTTGAAACAAATATGATCTAATCTGATCTACAGCTTGATGCGGATTAGAATAGGTGTTACATTTCTAAAAATTTTATATATACAATTGATTTACTTAGATAATCTTATTTACATATTTTTAATTATTCTACATGTTATCGCAACTAATTATTTTATACCACAACAATAATAGCAGAAGAATCTAGATGCGGTAGATTCACAAACTGACCAAACAATATTGTCCAAAGGCCTCCCTGGCGAATGGTGAGCTTACTAATATTTCATGGCTTCTTTTTTATAGATGGATAATACAAAAAGAAAACAAGGACAATATATAATATACCTATTAGCGAATAGCGATACCATTCGAATATGTGGAATGTAGAAGGATCTGGATTAGCAGAAATTACACATTGTTTTCTACAGTTCAATGCAATGCTCAGCTCTTACTTTTATCCCCATTGGTGTATCTCCAAGTATTCAACATTTCTCTATTGACATCAGGATACTACAAGGTCAAAAGGTGCATGATAAGACATCAGCAGGATTAGAACACAATCTCTTGGGGGATTTGCCCTTTTCTTTATTTTAACAATGGCATCCTAGCAGGTGATTCAACTACATAACTTTGTCAGACATTTCTTCAAAGTTAAAATGTCTGAGCATATTGTAAGCCTC
Source organism: Zantedeschia hybrid cultivar (assembly GCA_030544215.1). NCBI lineage: Eukaryota > Viridiplantae > Streptophyta > Magnoliopsida > Alismatales > Araceae > Zantedeschia > Zantedeschia hybrid cultivar. The sequence continues at coordinate 78,957,702 of JARZZO010000005.1, read as the reverse complement.
TGGTACATTTATCAACCTGAATACCCTTAACAAGGAAGCCATCTGAATAGACTGCGATTGTCTCTCATAAATTAAGCAGAAATGAAGTAACTTCACGTAACATACTTTATCTTTCAAAAATAAAAAATGATTTACAGAGATAAATGCCTTAACATCATATTAAAATTGTGGAAGGAAAAAAAAGGTGTCACTGTCCTACAATCCTTGAGAGCACATTTTCTACAGATTACTGTTTGATAAACGCGCAAATGGGGGCTCCGATGCTTCTGGTAGAATCGGAAGCACATTTTTTTGGCGAAAAAGATTATCATCCTAGTCATCAGCCCACCGAACACCATGTTTTGCACCAAGGTAATAGGCACCAATAGGCCCTCTGCCTCCAAATTCATAGAGCTCTGGTGCTATCTTGTTTTCATCAATCTCATGAAGGACTGGCGTTAGTACATTCCATGCAGCCTCCAGTTCGTCGCTTCGGAGAAAGAGATGGCTGTCTCCGTCAATGACATCCAACAGGAGATGCTCATATGAGTCTGGCATCTCCACATTGTACCTAAGCAATACAAAATATGAAGGAAATATATACACATGCATACTGAAAATAAACATAGTAAGCCATTTAAAATAACTGAATATATATATACTTCTCTCTTCCTTACTTGTCTTTATAAAGCAAATTCAGTTCTGAAGCATCTAGTTGTAAGCCTAATCCAGGAACCTTGTTGTTAATTTTCAGAAAAATGGCCTCATCTGGAACATCACGCAGAATCAGTTCATTGGTGGTTAGATCAATATTGTGCCCAATACGCTCACGGTAGAGATTTCCTGGAACATGCTTAAATTGGATGCGAATCTCAACCCTGCACAAATCAATAGGTCAGATGCAACATGAGTTAAATATAGAAAATTTGAATACATCTCCCTATAAAAATCCACACTGAAAGGGGACAAAACAGAATTGTCCATGTTTTCTTCAAATGCACTTCTAACTGCAAAGCTTATGCTTTGGGATTCAGGGATGCCCAAACCACCAAACAAGTCTGTAAAATTGGAGAACAGAATACCTGTGCTTAATAAGCCCCATTCCAGCCTTGATTAGAAAAGGCACTCCATCCCAGCGTGCATTGTCTATGTAAAGGGCAGCAGCAAAGAATGTTGGTGTCAGAGAGTTCAAGTAATCATCATGCTTCACTGAGGAGCTAACTTTATGCTGGCCAAGCACAACATCATCAAGCGCCAACTTCCTAATTGATCTGAGAACCTTGACCTGAACAAGATTTTCAAACTTGCTAGAGTGCTTGCCACAACTTCTGTAATAAAGGTGTGAAAATTTAAACTAATGTTCACCTTTTCATTACGAATATCTTCCCCATTAAGAGTCACAGGTGGTTCCATAGCAAACAATGCAACTGTTTGGAGGATATGACTATGAACCACATCCCTGACTATCCCATAGCCATCAAAATATCTGCTCCAAAGAAATATCATAAGAAATTACAAATTTCATGACTAATAACAATCAATAACCACAATACAGTGTTATGTGATCGTTTCAAGGCACAATGACAAAATTGTACAAAACTACAGCAGTGATGTGGATATACAATGTTATACACAGAATCAAGCAACGTCAAGGATCATCCTGAGGCTGAACATTAGCTCTCTACAATCAATAAAACTTGTAAAATTAAAAAGCCAAAAATCCTAACCATGTTCCCTTCGCAAAAGTTTGAAGAGAAAAGAAAAAACACTCTGGCTTCTGCTGCAGTTAGTCGGGACCTTGTTCCCCAGATTAAGTAGCTTCCTAAACCTCCTTTCTGAACAAGCTATATCAGATTGGCAGTTGTTTCCCCCCTTTTCTAAGAATTGCCAGTGTGGCACCAAAGCCAAGACCATACTGGTCCCTTGCTCTGAGTCTTCTGATTTCACTCCATAGTACATACTAACAGGTTTTTAATTCCAAGGCTGTAGGAGAAATTCCTCAGCTTCCTAAGTGTGGAAAAAACAGGCATTAATAATAATATATTTAAAAGAATGAAACTTTCCCCAATTTTGCAAACAAAGGCCTCGTTAAGTTAGATAATCCATTTGGAAGGAAGCTTGAGGAATAAAACAAAACTGTGTGCTCACTTAAAGTTTGGCGACTGCCCAAGGAAGCAGAAAGAAAAGGGGATTTGAGAAAACCATTGAAACAGAGAATTAATTTTCATTTTACCAAGATATTCTGTTTAATTTCTTCCTCATATGCTAGTATTGTGTTAATCAATAGACATGCATTCCTTATGATTACCTTCTTCGTGTTTCTATACCAGAGTCTTCAGATAAGATGACCTGCAACAGATTAACAAAGTTAATACAAGAATGGCTGGGAAATGGAAGTCAGAGTGCGGTTTGGAACTTTAAAGCAAAGCAGACATACCTGCACATTACGTATGTAAGTTCGACTCCACAATGGCTCAAAAACAAGGTTAGAGAACCTCAAAACAGTGAGATTTTCAATTAAGTCCTTCCCCAGAAGGTGATCTATCCTGCAAAAAAAGAAGAAAAAAGATACAACATACAATGGTTTAGTATTCTGAAACCAGTATCTTGATACAATACAAATACTAGGAATGTTCCAATCTATTTAGTCACTGTCCTTAACACAATTTGTGACCGAACAATGGCACACGAATACAATGAACGAGCAGGAAATATCTGTACCTGTAGATTTGTTTCTCTTCAAATTTGGATAAAAGAGAATGTGTTAACTGTCGAGAAGACAATGCATCAAAACCAAACGGCTTCTCAATTATTATCCGGTTCCACCCCTTTTGGCTTTGTGCATAGTCGGCAAGAGAAGATGCAACATCCAAAAGTGCTTCTTGTGGCACTGAAAGATAAAATATCCTGTTTGCTTCACAATCCCCCTAGTGAGGAAAGGTGATTAGAATATAGCAGAAAAAGTTACGAATGAGGAGACTTTACATGAGGAGAGGAGATACATGATTTGACTTCAATCAAATTACATGAGGAGATACATGATTTGACTTCAATCAAATTACATGAGGAGATACATGATTTGACTTCAATCAAATACTTCATGCTACATGACAAATGAGCACAAAACATGGAAGCTTGAAAGCTTACTTCAACCAATTCCATTTGTGAGTTGAGTTTTCTCATGCCTTCTTTGTTGTCATAACCAGCATTGATATGGTATGTTCTTCCCAGAAAAGAGTTCAACTTGTCCCCACAATTTTCGCTGCACAATGAAAGTTTCTAAACTTGGTGAACATGTGGCAGCTTATTGATGATATCAAATGAAAGAAGATATATCTAAAACAAGAAACTCAACAACTTTATTACGATTATTAGCTGCTTATATGTCATGGGTCTAGCGGTGTTCAATTAGCTGCTAACACCAAATATTGGAAAATAACAATGAATTTTTATCCACATCTAGATAGTATCAAAAAGCAAGGCAAAATTCACCTTAAGTATACACAAAAACCAAAGCATTATCTTCCATTGGTAAAATTCCTTATTGATACCTAGTATGACAAACCCTCCTAAAGGAGCTTAAATACATAGAGCCTCCAAAAACTGCACCGACTTCTATGAAAGATCTTGAAAGTTGGAAACTAAATTAACCTTGGACAATATGTTCTCATAAGTGTATAATTCACATAAGCATGCAACTAGAGAACAGAACACCAAGAGAGAGAATGAACCATACTGATGATCTACACGACAAGTCAGTGTCTCTGCAATCAAGTCGCGCAGGTCATTATCTGTCAGTTGCTTTCTTGAATATCCAAATATCCCAACATTCTGCACCAATATAAGAAACAAGTGGTGATTAACAACTTAACAGATAACAAGCTTAGCTGGGACAATGTTATAATGGTGATATGCACAATAGCTTTCTTTAGCAAATACATGTATTGGTAATTATGAGATTAAACTGCACACAAAGGTTTCAAAGCTTTTACAAATTGCTCTCAACCTGTTATAAAGCCCAGAGGAGTAAGTGCCATGTAACGACCCGATCCAACCCTTGTGAGGTATTGTCTGCTTTGGGTCAAGCCCACATGATTTTGTCATCCGAAGGTGTTTGACAAATTATGGATACGACTGCTTCATATATAGCTCAATGACTTTTTTCGTCTTTCGATACAAGACTAATCCAATTCATTCCCGCCCCAACCCTTAGACACAGTGGTAGCTCCACACAGTGACGGCTCCACACCGCTTCACTTGTAGGTAGCCCTCTCCTCCTGCTTGACTTGTGACTGAGTCTAATGACCCATCAGCTTCCGTGTGGTTTGTCCCTGAACCAGCCCATATCGTACTGCATGTGTCCTGCTTTGATATGATATAACGATCCGATCCGACCCTTCTGAGGTATTGTCCGTCTTTGATCAAGCCCATACCAGTTTGTCCCCAAAAGGCGCCTCACAAGTTATGGATATGGCCCCTTCATATATAACCCAGTAACTTTTTTCTATTTTCCGATATATGACTAATTCAGTTCATCCTACTCACACCATGGTGGCTCCACACTGCTTCACTTGCGGGTATCCCTTTCCCATAGGTAGGCCTTTTCTATGAGTAGTCCTCTTCTCCTACCCGGTTGGTGACTAGATCATTACATGCTATGTCCCTAATCGGGCATATTTGGCCGAGAAAGCAGGATCATCCCTAGAAGAGCATTTCTTGGGAAGGGAAACTACCTAAATTTTGCTATCTGATTTACATCAGACAATAGTTGGTCTAACCTTAAACAACACAATGAGGCAGATAGAAGCTGATGGGGGAAAGAGGAATGGAATAGAATATCACACTTTCCATGCACAATAAAATATGGGTTGCAGAGTTAGATCCCAACCACAAGTATAAAGTATCCTGCTAATGGATGCAGAGACTGAATTTAATCTTGAGATAATTACATTTACACCCCTAAAATGTGTCGCACTCTATTTTATACCCCATCTTTGTTATACTATCATACATATCTTCATAAAATAACAATACCATTTTTGGTTACATCCCATGGTCTTCTTAACATCAAAAGCATATGAAGATTCTGTTGAAAACATTATTGAGACATAACTAAGGCATAAAGTATAAGGATCGGGTTGTATATAGCAAAATATGGAAGATTCCAAGGGTATATACGTAATTATTATTTAGGCATTTTGGAGATCAAACAAGGGTGTTGGGGTGATTTTTTTTATATAGAAATTAAAAAGCCCCAAGTTACCTATGAGTACATAAAATAAAAGAAGGGCATAATGGTTCCTTTTGCCCCAAAATTCATAAGAAATCAAACAAAATCCCCAGAAAATAGAAAAATAACTAAAACTCACATTTTTGGGGATAAAAAAACAAAAAATCATAAAATCCCCCCCCCCCCATGGGTCGCCCATGCTGCCAAAGGGCATCCCTTTGGAGGGGCTGCTGCCTGTAGTGGGCGGCAGCCTCAGAAGGGTCCGCCCACTATGGGCGGTGGACCCAAATGGGGCTCCCACCCCTCTTGATCTTCACCGTGGAGCTCCCTGATGCTGCCTTGCCTCCCTCAGTCAATTTCTTGCAAAAGAAGACAGAAAAATATGAAAGAATCAGAGAAAGTTGGACCCCGTAAATGCGTAGATGACCCAATCAAGTGCTGCCAGCTGGAGCTTCATCATCTTCGTCCCTGCCTCGTCGTCACCTTGTCATGCCTTGTTGGCAACACGTGGACGAATAGTAGGCTATGAAGATTCGGACCAATCAGAGCTCGCCATGTAAGCTAACCCCACATGGGACCAACCAATAGAAGGCTGCCAGTTGGCAGCTCCTCATTGGCTGGCCTGCATGGGATGGAGCCCATAAATACCCCCCTACCCCATCTTGTAAAAGAAGAAGGAATGAATGCATAAGGCAAGAGGAAGGAATGAATGCATAAGGCCTTTCTCCTCTCCATTACCCCAAGGTAAAGAGATCTACCTGCACCGCAGAAACCCAACATTTTTTGGGTGTGTCACAGGTTTTCTGCGGTGCACGGCGCACCCAACATTCTTTGGGTGCATCGCAAGTTCCGCGGCGGTGTTTTATCACTATGAAGACATTGCATATAGATGGACAAAATTCCCTTTTCGGCCCACCATCTGATATTGCGGTGGCGTCAAGCTATCAGGGACCATTACCCTTAATCTGTTCTTGATCATAATCAAGGAATTCCGGTACGGATCGGAAGGCCGGATCGGGACCCACCGATCCCGATTTGAATCGGGTTGGGATCGGCTAGAATCGGCTGAAATTGGCGGGAATCAGCCGATTCCGGCCGGATCGGGACCTGCCGATTCCGATATGAATCAGCCGATCTGGATCGAGATCGGCCGATTCTGAATTCCATGGATCATATGGAACAGCAAGCCATGGGGCCAAGTCTTTCGGCCCGTATATTCAATGATGGTAAGCTGTGGGTTTGCCAATCGCATCGGCGCATGATTGTTATAAGGGACAACTCAACATGCTGCATACGCCGATCACTTTCGCACACTCATTCCACAATATAAATGTCAGATGATGATGACCTTACTGCCGATGACGTCTGAGTCATGCCTCGAGATCCATGCATCATCTAATTATTCCAATGCCATATGAAGCACAAATTAAAACTAACTCTAAACTAATGGATAGCATATCCATCTATCATATACATAATGTTCGGCCCACTTGCCCACACAGCAGTGGTGTGGCGTCTCTGGGATAAAATCTCCAGATGTAGTATGTCCCCTGACCGTGTCTCGAAAAGCATGCCAATCACCAATGCACCCCAAAGGGAAAATTAAAGCAAATCATGCCAGGCACTCATATGTGCCATTAAATCTGCATATTTTCAATGAGGCAATGAGTGATAGAGCGTCACTGCACATCTGCATCAGACCCGGGACAATCGTTCCCAGGGAGTGAATAGTACATCGAGATATACACCATATGCGATCTCGTTCACATGAACAACCGATAGGCATGACTCCAAATTGGGGAGTGGAGAGGCCACAGTTCGATAAGCACGCTGGTTGCCTACACACTCCAAAGTTGAAATTGAAGCAGATCACATCATATGCTTATGTGCCCAATCAAATTTTGGTGATTCGAGTAAGGCAAATGAGTAATACAATATTGCATTATGCTGCTGCACGTTCTGTCCGATGTGGAACAATCGTTTACTGGGGCTATGAATAGTACTTACAATGAGCGTGCTGTGCACGCTTGCATCAATCACAGCTAATCAACTTTCTCTTTCAAATGTGGCGATGCCACATGGCATCAGGGTTCGACTTTCAGTCAACACTGGTGTCCCCTATGAGAGCCTCGATTTGCATGTCGCATGCATGCATGAATAGTACCTCATATTGTGCATTACATATAATATCACCTATATGAACAAATGATGCATGCTAACAAGGCATGACCTCTAATCGAGGTCTGGTTAGGCTGAGAGACACATGAGTAGTATGCCTTGAGAAGCATGCGGCACCCCTTTCTTCACATAAATAAATTACATCATGTTTGAGCGTGGTCGAACTCCCTAAGAAAGACCCGACCAAGGATGGGGCCCACATGGGGCACGTGAGTAGTGCCAAAGAATAGTGCACATGAACAGTGCTCATGTTCATAGTACTTGTAAATAGTGCCAAGCACAATACCTCCTATAATGCAAAGACTGGTGGGGCCCACAAAGTGCGCCGCATTCCACCTTCAAGGTGATACATCCCTAGGGTGCGACATCAATTTAACATTAATCTGATATGCTCAAAAGGGGCAATGCCGACTGTTTTAATACAATATGACATGTGAAGGCCAACAAAGTGAGGAATGAGCAAGGGAATTGTGATGCATGGCAGGATTCAGGTGAGGAACACGATTCAAAGAAATCAAAGGGTTTTTCTGTCATAACAGGATGTAATTAACCCTAGTCTGCAGACCGATGAAAAGAGTGCCGATTTCAAGAACCTCGAATAACCCTTTCTATGGGCAAGTCAACATACAGTGATCAAATATTTTTGTGTTATACGGTGCCGAGTTTTAGTCAAATTCCAAAACAAATCTCAGGGCACAACTGCCTATCATACAAATAAAATCAAATCCAACAAATGGCTGGAAATCTTAATTCACATAAAACAAAAGAACCAAATCAAATCAAATAAATAAGTCATCATGTCAAAAATGACTTACAACAAAAGGCTAGTTAAACCTTTTCCTGTCTTAACACACCCAAGGTTTAGGCAAGCAAACAACGAAAAACTGTAGGGCCACAAATGATGGAGTATCGTTTACTTCAGGAGTATGCATGACAAACTAAGCAATATGGGGTGAGGAGTAGAAAATGATAGATTCTAGGTGTATAATTACCCTATTAATGTTCTAACAGCTCGCTCCAAAATAGGTTTATTAAACAAATATAGGGATAAATTCATCACAAATTCCACTTTAAAACACAGTCCTTGCTGAACTAATATGTACATGGTAATTGGCATGTTCCATGCTAGCATTGGATACAAAGTATTTCGTATCGTACTTGTCAGTTTCAAACAATAATTCATCTAAAACCCCATACCACTGTAAGGCTAGCAGAAGTTCGATTTGAGGTCCAGTGTTTATTATTATCCTTTTTTTGTCAGCCTTGGATTCAGCTATAGGTCAGCCAGGGAGAAGATTTTGGTGCCTCGGCATTTGGACCAGCCTGCCAAATTTCCTTGTGAGCAGATTGTCAGCACCAACATTGCCCAGTCCTCCTGCAAAAGACAAAGAAACATAGTTCTCTAGGGTTACAGAGAAGTCATCATCTTCTTGAAGGTGCTGCCCACGTATGCTGTTAACATCACCACATCATTGCCATAATTGTCTGTTCAACTTTCAAAACTTGTCGATCAGGTTACACTGTTACTGCAGCAACCCCTAGTGTACTGAAGAGATTCAGAAATTGCCATGGGTTTCTAGACTGCATCAGTCTCCCTTTGACATCAACAGTGAGCATTGGTAACAAAACTAGTTGTTGTCACTGCAAATGAGCTGCATGGTCATGATTCAAGTCAAGCAAGTAATTATGAAAGGTCCCGGCTCAATCAGTTGAAGAAAATCATCAGGAGATGAACCAGACCAGGGCTCACTAATGTGAACCTCCAAACTTTGAATAGAGTATCCACTATAGGATAGTATATGGAAGCCACTTGTCAGACCTTAGGCCCATTTGGAAACAGGCCCATCCAATCCTCTGCTCAGCTGTTGACTCACTGTGGCTGATTCCACCTTGTTGCCACCCAACCCACCCATTTCAAATTTGAAATGCAGCAGTTGTAAGAAAAGCTTGAAGCCAGAGTACTGGAGTCTGCAAAGAAATGTATGCATCTTAGCAAAAACATGTCAACATAGCCAGGAAGGGTGACCACTGGTAGGACAATCCTTAGTATTAGGCCTGCTGAAAGATCTGTGCAGGGAGGAATAAATGAAATACAAGGTTTTATGGGTAGTGTTGTACTCTTTCTTTCTTTTTTCTTTTTTTTGTACACGAGGGGAATGTGCATTCATCTTTTTTTTTAATGTTATGATGTTCTTTTCTTGGGGGAGGGTAAGTAGCATAGTGGATAGGCTCCTGCCTACAGTCGGTTAAATTCCTGCAGATCATGGGTTCAAGTCCTTGCGCTTCCCCAGAGTAGTTTCCCAGCACATTGTCCCCCCTCGCATGCTGGGTGGTTTGCCCGATACACTTGGGTGTCTGGCCTGGGAGCTGCCCCCAACCTCTGCTGCTCTGTCGGTACATGTGGGTGTCTGGCCCAGGACCTGCCCTCAGCCTCTGTTGGGATTTCCTGCGGGTACTAACTGTACAATCCTGTCTCAAAAAAGGAAAAATGATGTTCTTTTCTCAAACATTTCTCACTTCATTAATTCATGTATACTGTCCAAATTTAGAAAAGAAGAAAAACTGCCTGGCAGATTGAAGTTCAAAGTCATATAATATGGCAGCAATAGATTGCATAACAATGATGTGAGACTCAGATGAACAGGACCATCAACCAGGATTAGCCACCTAGGAAGCTGAGCAGAAGTGCAACTCAGAAGACAATGACAAAATAAACTGTAAAAGCACAATCACAAGGGACTACAATGCCATAACCATGCCTAAAAAGGAAAGCTTATGGAAGCAACCATATATTGGAGAGACTACAATACATCAAATGAAAGGAAAATATAACAGAAGCATTACCTCAGGGAGGAAGCCACTGTAATATAGAGCAAATAATGCTGGAAAAACTTTGCTCCTTGCAAGCTCACCAGTGGCCCCTACAACTGCAATACAGAGAGAGGATACCGTACCACCTGAATGGTCACAGGAAGATGGACTTGTCTCTACTGAAAAGGGAGGACCCACTGCATAAACAGAATGATCGGAGGCAGCAGGTTGACCGGAAGTAGAATTTTCTGAAGCTACCTGGGCAGTTGAAAACACTTCTTCAACAGAGTCTGCATATACATTCGAAGGCACCTCTTACAAAATGGGCATATTATATCCACAAATACATATGTACAAAAAATCATCATCACCAAAGCATATATACAAAAAAATCATCATCATCAGAGATTATCATATTTATTTAGGGTTGACTACATGAATATTGTCCAGCCATTTTAATCTATCTAATGCAATATTTGTAGCTAAACCTAGGAACATCAAATCCTTTCTCATTGCATTTGACCATCTTATTTTAGGCCTTCTTTGTGTTCTTCACCCTCCAATCAAATTTGATCACACTTTCTAATTGTGCCAAAAATTTGGTCGCCAATGCACATGCCTAGATCATCTCAACCTATTTCCCCTAAGCTTGGTGTCAATAAAAGTTATACCCAAGTCTCCATGTATTCGTTCCAAATCTAAGCCTTTTCTAGTCTTTATGCACATCCGTCTCGACATCTTCATCTCTGATACACAGTTTTCATACGTGTTCTTTCTTCATAGCCATACAACAGAGTGGGCACAAAAAATAGCATTAGATAAATAAAAATCAAACATGGTGATCTTGAGAACAATAAATCAATTCCGCCAGCTTTGCTTATTTACATTTTCTGTTCCTCTATACCCTAATAGTGGCCCAGTCTTGAAAAAAGGTGTATGTAATGAGGTCGTCTGAAGCATAGATGAGCCTTGCAATGATTATATAGATAGTCAAACAAAAAGCAAAAAATAATCATACGATAGGAAACAAAGCAAATAAATGTCAATATGTGTTACTGGCCATAAATTGAAAACCATACCAACCATTTACAATTTTAGGTGCTTCATTAGGGATTGAAGTTTCTGATGTGACTTGCATATCCATGTGATCTGGCAAATGGTTGTTTCCCTGAACAACTAGCTTCCTCGATTTCTTTCCCCTAACATATTTTTTAACAGATTTAAAGTGACTTGATGTGACCTGCACATATGCAAGAGTAGACTTCCAGATTAATTGTCAACCTAACAGGGTTACAACATAAACAGGCATAGTTTCTATACGAGAGAGAGGGAGAGGTGCACTTTTGATGGTGAAATGTGAACTCAAACAGTTAATCTCTCCATAACTCACTTTAAAGGAAATTGATAACTCCACAGTAAGATTTAACAAAAAATGATAATTATCTTTGGCAACTGCATACAACCAGAGGGCAAGATACTTGAAACAAGACCTTATTGTATCTAAAATATGCTGGTTTTTAAAAGAAAAATAATGCTAAAACATTGACAAGTATGCAAACTACTAAAATGCCGATATAAACATTACAATAATTAACCTGCCACTACACGTCTTCTTAAGTTTTTAGCTTCATGGATCAAAAGAATATCTTCAAAATATGAGAAAATTTTAACAGCTATCTCTCAACTAGTGTCAAGAATCTAGCTCCCAACTTCTTGACCTTGCACAATTCCAATGAATAAAAAATGACCAGTTGTGATGCAAACAGTGAACATTAGATGGCCAGGAAACAAGATCCATCAGAAGAAAAACCAAGCATGCAGGCATACTCCAGATACTATCACTACATGTTTCCTCTATCATGAAAAAGGATGAGGATATACCCTATGAGGGTCATTATGTGTTGGAGTACTATGATATTTTTCATATGAGGGTCATTATGACCCAGGCTCATATGTTGAAGTCCTCTTTAAGGGGTTGATCCCTATAAAGATGAAGAGTTTTGGGTAAAGGTTTCCAATAATATGACGCTACAAGCAAGCATACATACCATACCATGCTAAACTGCACCACACAGTGCAAGGTTGCAAGCATGTGGTGTATGCACATGCTTATGCATCTGTGTGATCATTTATGTCAGTATGTGAAGGGAGTCATGGACTTCCCATATGCACCCAAAGAAAGGGCAGCCCAGTGACATGAGACTATCTCCATTGTGAGAGCTGGGAAGGCTAACTGTACGCAGCCTTACCCCTGCATTTCTGTAAACAGGTTGTTTCTAGAACTTCCCACATACAGCCAATTACATTTACTTTTGCTTTTATCAGTTAACTGTTAGTTGGACTTACAAACCATTACAAATTAATGGTTTTGTAATAGAAGTCCACAATTCTCCAAAAGAGAGAAGTAAACATGAGAGCTCAGGTTTGAATTGGTCCAATTACTACTTGTTTATGCACCCAAGGCTGCAAACTTGGAGAATACTGCACAGATCATAAAAAGAGAACAGCAACAACTTTCTGGTCCATTCCTCTCCTACAATCTACACTGATTTATTTCACTCTTTTTTGCGATCTTTGGACAATTTCTTTCATGCCAGGGAATTCAGTCCATATAGTATTTGCCTTGAAAACGCCACTTGGAATGCACATTTGCAGCAGCACTAGATTGGGTCCAAAGAGCATCACCATCATGTACCACAGCTTCGTAGCATCAAAGCTACTCGAAGAACACCGATTAGTTACTTCAAACCGTCGGATCTATAAGTTCTTTGTCACCTCTGAGCCTCTAGAAACAATATAATCGGAATTTCCAAGCTTTTTTGCATCATTTACTTAACGCATAAACAAATTTCCCCACAGCAATTATCCGCCCAAAGATATAAAAATGATCACTCTGACAACACCAGAGGACAGATTTCAGCATATCAACAAGCACAACAACATCAGGCACACAAACAACTAACATGAGACCATTCTCAAGACACTGCAAAAAATTGAGAAAAAAATGGAAAACCGGGAGAAAGACGAGGCACATATGCATATCAAAACAGAGTTGATCACAAACCTAAGCGAATCCGAAGCTTCGTACAAGGAGTTCGAAAATTATAAGTACGCAAAGCCAGCATATCAAAGCAATTCGAACCTGCGGCAAACGCAGAGGCATCCACTGGGGGGCTGTGATCACCGAGGAGGGCCACGGCCGCGAGGGCCCCGGCGTGGCCGCAGGAGTGATCGCTAGCGCCATCGCTCTTCGTCCTCCTCGGTCCCGCGCGCTCCTGCTCTGGGAAGCTGCTTGCTCGACAGTTCCAGTCCGTGTGCAGATTTTATTACAAGAGGTGTTGCATAGGGAAATGGCAGAGGTGGGAGGGGAGGTTTTAGATACGATACTCCGCGAGGAAGGTTTAGTTAGAACCTAACCAAGCAATTGGGAGTTGGGAGGCCGACGGGTCAGATTCCGTGCGCATCGAAGGTATCCGGTAAACTAACGATTAAAAATACTGTCCCCTAATTATTCTATAAAGTAATAATCACTTGAATAATTGAATCTTAGTATATTATATGTCTTCGGTCACAAAAAAATTTATAGTTTTTATCTTATCTATTATATCTATCAATTAAAAGAGATTATTTATTAATTAACTTATAAACTGATAGTCGGTCGAATAATCGGATTATTGGTTACTGTTTACATCCCAAACACCCAGTTGAATGGCGGAGCATCAGGAGCGGTCGGAGGTAAGTTGTGCCGCAGTGTCACGTTAAGCTGTCCTGTCGAAATCGTAGGGCCAATAAAACCATAACCATGTTGAGGAGACTAGAGTGACGTCTGCTGGCTAAGGCTGCCCTTTGGTTTATCGTGGGGCTGCAAGTTTGAGTGAATTCATCTTAAATGTGGCAAGTAAATGCGAAAGAAAAAATGAAAAAAAAAAGTATAATGACACCATTTTCTAGTAGAATACAATAAAAGGTACAACTGTCTGAGATAAGAGACATCAATACTCTTCACTGTGCACATGCTATTTAAGCGTGTCAAAAAGTTGTGTTAGAAAACAATGTCGTTACACCGTTTTTCAATTCGAAATGACCCAAATCATCTTATTGTTAACAGGTTGTTTGTTCCGAAGTTAAAAATCCTATCTAGGCCATGTCTACCTACTTGACGGTTCATTTTCCCTTTTTTTTGTTTTCAAGAAAAGTCTATCGTAAACTAACACAAGAAAAATTCATTTTCCCTTTTTTTGTTTTCAAGAAAAGTCTATAGTAAACTAACACAAGAAAAATTTAAGTAATCTTTTATTTTGTTTTATGAATAATCAAACAGATGTTCTCTAATAAAATCCTAAAATTTTATTGATTTTAAAATTGATGATTCTAAAACTAGTAAATTATATAATTTCGATAGATTCCAACTGAAACTCAAGTTTGGTTGAGCGTTGTGGAATGTTTTAACTTGATTTTGGATGGATTGGGTTGAGTTCAGAGATTTATCGATGTGACTTAACTTGAGCCTAATGTTAATATATAGAAATGATGACTTAAATCACTAAAATGTATTTCATTTATTGTTATATCTTTGAATAAGAATTTAGAATATAACATAACTATAAAGCTGTTGTTAAATCGCATATTATGCTTGTATTTTCTTTTTAGTTAGTCATCTTGTTAAGGTAGATTCGTTTATTTGTACACGAAGTTTTGGTGGTAAGAAAAAAAGGGAATTAAGAATATAGATATAACTTGACTTATAGCCGGACATGACTTGGTTTAGAATTAGGGTCGAAGAAGTTGGGCTGAGGGTTATATTAGGTTAAGGTTGAGAGTCCCTTGACATGAGTTGTTTTAGAATCTATACTATACTAATAAACTGCAGTTTCTAAAGTAGCTGACTTGGCAAGCTGTCATTCTTTCTCGCCAAAAAATAATATTAAAAAATTCTTATTAACAAAACCCTGTCTAACGTAACGTTGGTAGACAGGGTTTGGTAAAACTGTCATTCTCTTCCACGTGGCATCCTCTCTCTGTTTCCCTATTTCATGCTAAAACTGTGTTTTGAAGCTTCACTCTCCATCCTGCTTCTATTTTGAAACTAACGCACATCTAATGCATGCATGCATGCTGCTACTCCCGAAGCATCACACCCCATACTCCCGAAGCTTGCGGTAGAATACGAATCATCACATCTTGCAATTCCAGAAGCTAACCTGCTTCAATTTTGAAGTTGACACATTTAATGCATCACACATTTACAGGAATGATTAAACCTAGCACATTTACAAGAAGGATTAAAGCTAGCCGTAGAATACGAAGCATCACACTCCCACTAACCGCACCTTCACACCCCCCCTGCTTCAGTTTTGAAGTTGACACGTAGAATAGTACAACATTGGACAAGCTCACAAACTACTTCCATATTTTACAAAAGAATAGCAATAGTATACCGATATTCATGTATCACAACTAATAAACAATACATTCCTAAGCTAACCTGTTTCAGTTTTGAAGCTAACACATTTAATGCATCGTATTTATAAGAAGGATTAAAGCTAGCCGTAGAATACAAAGTATCACACTCTCACTAACCGCACCTTCACACCCCCCCTGCTTCAGTTTTGAAGCTAACACGTAGAATAGTATGACATTGGACAAGCTCACAAACTACTTCCATATTTTACAAAAGAATAGCAATAGTATACCAATATTCCTGTATCACAACTAATAAACAATACACTCCTAAACTGCGTTAACACAGAAGTACACATCCCATAGTAAGTGGTTATGAGTCTTGCAAAATTTCGTGTCCACGAAATAATTAACAGTTTTGATGCATGCATCATGCAACTCCCGAAGCTAACCTGCATCAGTTTTGAAGATAACACATTTAATGCATGCATGATTAATGTATCCTACACTAGAGAATTACAGTGACTAAAGTTAGCCATAGAATACGTGAATCTGTTTCTACTGCCAAAGCTAAATAAATGCAGCACCTTGGACTTAAACACAGATAATATTGAACCCGTAAAGCCCCGTAAATCCCATTAAACACCACCTTTAAAAGGCTCAAGGTGAGCCTCTTACTCACCCTTTACCTATCTCTCTCTTCCTCTGACGTTCTCCCTCTTTCCGTAACCATTCACAGGTGCAATTTTGTGTTCTTGACCCTTCAGGTAGGTTATTGGCTTTTTTTTTGTTCTTTTGAAAATTTTTAAATATAATCTAATGTATGTTTGTTTACCTGCAAGATTTTTACTGACGGGTCATCTAGATCACCAGACCACTTTCCTTTGTCATCTGGATTTTTGCTGACAGGTCATCTGGATTTTTGCAAGAAGATAGACACTTGCCTTTCTCATCTGGATCACCAGACCCCTTTCCTGCAGTATGCTTAAACGATCCAGCCTTTCCCTCACTTCTTTGCGCAAGAAGTTGATCATATGAATTGTTTGATAATCTGAAAACTTCAGACAACCGAAAAAAATGCACCTGCTGATTGTCTTCGGACCCAGATTTTGGCACCCATATTATGGTCAACTTTTTTCGAAATTCTGTGCACGTAGTAAAATTTTATGATCCACCATAGGGACCCTAAGATGTGCTAACTTTGGTAGATTGTTTTCTCTATCAAGAGATTGTTCTTAAGATTTGAAAACTGAACAAAGTCTTATGACAGTGTTGGGGGCCTGTGGGGTTGGGGAGAGTGCAGAATGTTACCTGCCTCACTTTTGTTCAATGTGAGTATGTTAGGTCTTCTCGAGTCCTCAAACATAACCCCCAATGATCCAGTCAGATTTTCATGATTAAGATGGTGGATTTGGTGATACTTTTGATTACCTTTTATTCCCTTTCTTGAACCTCACTATTATTTCTTGGACTTGGTCATCTTATGTATAATGAAATCATTAATTAATACATACTGATAGAACCTGATGTTATTGCACTTTGATCCGAGTGCATCACAACCTTTCTCAGTTTTATTTCCAAGAATTTTAATTCATGTATATCTTACTCTTAAAAGAATGTTAAGGTAGAGGAAAACAATAGTTTCGGCAGTTAATTTCGGAACAGATGAAGTTGTGTGATGTTTATCGGAATTTTATGCATGTGAATGATTTTGAAAAAACAATACTTAACGTTGAACTATATCAAATTGAAAATTTTACTGAACAATAATATTGTTTTTGAGGTTAGGAAATTTATTGAGAATACTAATATGACATAGCAATGGAATTTATAGTATTATGCCTAAATTAATATAGATTTTAAGTTTTTAATTAACATGAGGTTATTTAAATAAAAAAAATTATTACAATCATAGGTTTTTAAGATCCTTGATTTCATTGTGTAATAACATAAAAATGAAAAAAAAAACTATAAAAAATAAATAAAAAATTTGAACACTATTATTGTACATTTAATTTTATAAAATAAAAATTATCCTTTTCTTGGACACCATAGTACATACTTTACAATATTTATCATCTTATATATCTATTTGCAGTAGTTCACATTATGTTCAGTTTCTTATGTGTTGAAAACAAAATATGATGGGTAAAAAAATTATTAATATCATAATTTTTATATTTGGCATAATATCGAAATACACAAGTCCTATTATGTGACATGGGGACTAGGGATATAAATGGTATCAAAATATTGTTTTCGGTTCATATATTTTAATTGTAATGAAAGTACATTGATGTTGACAATAAATATTTATTAATAACTAAATAAATAATAATATTTTTAAAATTTATTTATTTTTTATATTTAATATTAATATTTAATTTTATGCACATGAATAATCTTTAAAAAATGTATTTATGGTTAAATTATATCAAATTGAAAACTTTATTGAACAATATTTGAGGCTAATAGTTTTACTGAGGTGATTTAAAAGTACTAATATGACATAGCAATAGAATTCATGGTATTATACCTATATTAATATAGATTTTAAATTTTTGTTAACATAAAATTATTTAAATCAATATCATATTTTTATCTTAAATTAAATATAATATTTTTTAAATAAATTGAAACAAATGCCATGCAGGATGAATATATTATATATTTATCTACATCCATTTACAGTAGTTCACACCATGTTCAATTCCTTATGTGTTGAAAATATAATATGATGGGCCAAAAGAATTGTTAATATCAAAGTTGTTATATTTGGCAATATATCAAAATATACAAGTCCTATTATGTGACAAGGGGACTAGGGATATAAATGGTATCAAAATATGTTTTCTGTTCATACATTTTGACTATGTTAAAAGTATATTGATGTTGATAATAATTATTTATTAATAATTAAAATAAAATAATAAACAATATTTTTTAAAAAATAATATCATTATTTAATGCTAATATTTAATTTTATATATATGAATGGTCTTAAAAAAATGTATTTGTAGTTAAATTATATCGAGTTGAAAATTTTATTGAACAATGTTTTTGAGGTTAGTAGTTTTGTTTAGGTGATTTAAAAATACTAATATGACATAGCAATGGAATTAATAGTAGTATGCCTGGGTTAATACAGATTTTAAAATTTTTATTATCATGAAATTATTTTAATTAATATCATATTTTTATTTTAAAATTAAATTTAATATTTTAAAAAAATGAAACAAATGCCGTGCATCGCACGGGTTTGAAACTAGTTAACCTCAATATGTTAGTCTTATTAATTTTGTAAAATATTATATAATAATATATTCACATAAAAAATAAAATATAATATTTCGTAGTATTTTACGATAATTTATATAGGCCCTTAAAGTAGCACTTGAATATTGTTTACTCAGTGTTTTCTTGATATCTGGTGCTATAAAAATATTTGAATTTCAGGAAATGGTATGAAACTTATTTTTAAAACTTTAATTTTTAATGCAAGCTAATCGTATACAAATATTTTAAAATCGGTGAAATATTGTGATACTTTGTTCTAACTTTGTCTGACCATTTAACGGTAAATAGTGGGAACAAGTTTTTTTCCTGAAGTTTGATGCGCATTAAGATGAATGGGTGATGTGCTTTCAAATTATGTCAAAAGTTAACATGATCGCTAAAATGCAATATATTTTCATTTATATATATTTATACTTAATTGAGCCTGAACTTGAGTCACTTAACACGTTCAAAACCTAATTATACTCCTGTTCAGCTGTGTTTGAGCCCATGTTTAGCACTCAAATGTCTCAAAGTAGAATAATACTTGCTACAATGTCTCTTGCACCTGTACCATAGGGCATTAGAGCAAATATTATTTTTTTAAAATTTTTTAGATCATGATCAACAAAGTTTCATATATCTGTACAGGTGGACCTCTGATCAGATGTTTCAAAAAATTTTAAAAAATAAAAAACTAACTCTAAAAAAAATCCTTAATGAGTTGAGTTTAATAAATAATTTTTAATTTTTAAATATTTTTTAGATTATCTAATTAATTAGAGATCGATCGACCTATATGAACATGCGGAAGATGTAGGGTCCAATCTAAAAAATATTAAAAAAATTATACGTGCCGATGCAGCATCACCTACATTATATTACTCGTCGAAGTGAAGAGCTCTGAGCCAAACTTACCCATTTCTCCCCTTACGGTAATGTAGGATTTCTGCAAGAAAAAAATTTAACCAACAAAAAGAGAACTTCTCTAATTTAAGCTCCCTCATTTAGCAGTTAGGATTTACAATTGTTGTACTTTGTGTTCTGTACTCTCCCATTTGATGATTTATCAAAATACAAAAAAAATAGTAAAGTAGAAGAACAGCGGTTGAAACGTGGTCTTCGTAAGAAAGTTGAATGCATGATGATTGTGAAGATATAAAAGATAAAATTAAAATAAGAAACTAAGCAATTAGAGTTGGAACGTCATTGATTGGTTTTATATAAGGCGAAGGATCAGACCTGGCCGAGAAGTTTTGGACATATTAGATGTACGCTAACATATTTAATAGAGGGAATTTTTCATGGTAGCCACCATTAAATGCAAAATATCATTATTTCAATTAGTTTCCGCACAATGGATAATACCGTGTCAAAGGAACATTCACCCATGTTGGAAAAATAGTAAGATTTTCTTTTCAACAGCGGGAATATTTTATTTTTTTTTGAACATCGAGGGAATATTAAGGAGGTACGTAGTTGTAGCAAATATGAAATTTTACATCTAACTAGTGGTAGCAGGAAATTTTCCTGTTTGTAAACGAGTGGATAGAGTAGGGGATTATCTAGTCATTTGTATTAAAATGTTATTTGACAACTTGGAGACATCGAGTGATTTCTACTCTATATTTCTCCTAAAATAAAAAAGGGCTTAGATACTCCACTCTCTGCGTTAAGAAAAAAAACTATTTTTATTATTTTTTGTCAAATGAAAATTTGATAAATGATAAAATAACTCATTCATAAAAAAATATTCTTCTCCACATTAATTCTTTCCCATGACTTGAGATCATCTTCATATTTGTCACACTAAGTGAGAAGCAAACTATCCCATGAATGAGATCATCTTCACATCCTGAGGAGAATAAAACAGTCTGAAGTCATAAGGTATAAGAATATGGGACTAGATTAATTAACATAGTGCACAATGACTAATGTGGTATGCAAAAACCAACTGAGTAGTTTGGTTGGTTTCACCCTTGGGCGTCCCCTCGTGAGGTCAGAAAGTTTAAGCTGGTGGAAGACTTAAAAATTCTTCTTGCCAATCAATCTTGGTGTGCTATATGTATATCTGGCCAATTGAACTACTTTTCAAAAAATAAATGTGGTATGCATGATTCAAAAAGTATAATCATGGGATTTTTAATATCACGTGAAGTTATTGAACTATACAATCCAAAATTTTAAGATGTAATCATGTAACGTGGAGAGGATGCCAATTTGTATTCGCAGTTTATTTTTTTGTCTCTACCTAATATGACATTATCTTACTACGTAAGGATGTAAATAGAAAGGTTTAATTTCATATAAACTATCTCTATATGCAAAATATCAAAAATGTCACTCTTGCTTGCACAATATCATATATACGCTTCTTATATGACTATACTATCAAATATGCCATTATCGTTACTCTTCATTCATTTAACTAAACCAGACATGGGTTAAACATAATTAGAGATGGAAAGGACTGTTATACCCCTTGGTTAAATATTGTTTGTTGGGTTTAGATCTTTTCATCCCTTGCTAAGTAGAGAGAGAGAGAGAGAGACACCATGGGCTTGCCCCATTTGCTAGAGACCCACCGTCCTTGCTGGCTTGGAGGCCATCGACATGGTCCTGGCAGAGGATGGTGAGGGTCGGGGTCGGTGTGGTGCATGGCACCAATGGTGAGGTTGGGCTATGGGCACCTGGGGTAATAGTTCACCAACATCTTCTGCTCAATGCCTACACATGCTCTGGCTAGCAGTTCCCTGTCCATCTCCATTGCCTCTGACAACAACCCCAATAGCTCTTCGGCGAGACCCATCGCAAGCGGACTTCAACCCTTCGCAATAGAACTTGTTGGCGAAGGAGAGCAGCTTGAGGATGATCTACCTCTAAGGACACCGTGTGCTGAAGATGCCCACAACCCTCATACCCTTGACGTTGGTGGAGATCATAGGGAGGGCGGAGACCTGGTCGACCTCGCAGATGAAGGGGTTGATTGGGGGGGGGGGGGGGGGGGGTGGGGGGGGTCGTAGGGAAGGAGGAGGCTGTTGGGGCAGGTGGAGCTAGCCACACCAAGGGGTGACTGGCATCCTAGGAGGGAGTGCGGTGGCGGTGATGTAGATGGTGGGGAGGGTGTTCCAACTCATGCCCGAGACGCCTGCCATGAGTGCGGTGGTGGTGATGCAGATGGTGACGCAATCCATTATGTACCGCCACTCCCACGTAGTTTGTCGAGTTTGTCCTTTGTAACTCGTTCCCCGAGATCGAGCCCATCTTCGCGTATGACCTCTCTCACTCATAGGTCTCTCTCTCTCTCACACACACACACACAGATGTCGCTCTCTCTCTCTCTCACTCACGGGTCCCACTCTCTCTCTCTCTCTTTCTTACACATACACCTAGAGGTGGATCTCCGCACCTCCCCTGGTCGCCTGCCGAAGGAGCTCTAGGGGTGGTGGCAATGACCAAAAGAAGAGTGGTCAAGCGGACAAGAGGAAGGACATAGGTGATAGTGATAAAGAGGGTAACTTAGTCATTTTATATGATGTCCGTTACTTTCTAACTGGAATGGAGAATATTCGATCTTAACCTTAGTGGCATTTATGATAGTATAGTCATATAAGGAGAATATATATGATATTGTATAAGTAAGAGTAGCATTTTTGATATTTTGCATGTAAGAATAGTTTATATGAAATTAACCCAAATAGAAAAAGATGATCCAAAATATCCATTCTTACCCAAAGTTTGTTAGATATACGGGGATCACATTTACAGATAAGGATATGAATGCCATTCTTCTGCTTCTATTTAGGAGTTCGGATAAGGATAAGTGGTGGCGAAGCCGGGACATTTTGCAAGGGGTGGCAAGAGAAAGTTAACAAAAAATAATTTAAAACAGCTGAGAATATGTATAAATTATCGCAGTTTTTGGTTTTGTAATATTTACGAAAAATTATCACAGTTTTCAGTTTTTTATGTTTAAAAATTGTTAATTAAATAAAAGCATATGTTAGTTCTACCAAGAATGGGTGTTTCTTTACTTTATATCAATTTTGACATTCATACATTTGTAAATTGTTATTACAAAACTAATCCTCCAACCATATAACTTTCTAACTCAACTATTAGTTATCTATTTTTCTACTAAATTATCTGTAGTCTTTTCAATGAAATTCATTTTAATTAGATATGTTCGTAAGTTTTAAATTAGGTTTTAGTAACTTTTAATATTTCTAAACTTTGAATGACATACGTATCAGGTGGAGTCCCATGAATAATAGTTCATGGTTATTGACAGACGTAATTTGTACTAACCTCTTGGCCAATGAAAAAGAAAAAAGAGTATTCTTAAACAACAATTGCATTTGAGACTATGATCAAGTAACAAATCACAATTCCTAATTTAACAATAAGGATGATGGGTCTGTCAAACGCGCCAAGCAACGGGCTAAGAGGGGTCACCCCTTGGCTTCGCTCCTAAAGGATAAGAAAAGATTTCTTTCTATATCTTGTAATCCGATTATTCATCTATTTATATTTATGAATAACATATATCATTATTGTTAACATGAGAAATATTTTGTGAGAGCGGTTGATCAAAAAAGATTATTTGATCAGTGGCTATTGTTTAAGGAGACTTAAACTGTGAAAAATTAATGGTCTAAAAGAGTGAATCTCAAGTTTTGAAGGCATGGATCTCAAGAGTGGAAGGTGCAGTGAGCCAGTGAGTGGCATCCCTGCTCCTTTCCCCTCGTTACTTTTCTGGTTGAGAAACTTCCACAGCTGCTAATGTAGAAATGGACGAATTTAGACTCACATTTGTAGAAACATAAAAATGACAAATCATTTTAGTCTTCCATCGGATCTTGTAAAAATAGGTGTGTGTTTATAAACAGAGTACAACTTCTCTTTCCAACAATAAGAACAATACCTCAAGGAAGGAATATAAATTTTCACGCATCCACAATGACGTCGTCTGTGAGAACTTCTCAAGGAAGACACGTAAATTTTCACGCATCCACAACTTAAAGAAGATCCTTAAGAGGTAGGCATCATGATGGATGTGCATTACATCAAGAGTACTCCAACCTTGCCAAGATCCTAGAGTTTGGCATACCCACTATTGCATGTTGTGGTAGCCATACTAATTTTGTCCATGATTTCCTTAGCTTTCGCCTTTATGACTTTGCCTTACATTATCATCTTCTTTCTCTGATGACTCTTCATCTATTTCTCCCTTCCTCCTGAAGAAGGCAACCTAAGGAGTGGGTTGGTTCACACTACTTTTCCTTGATCTGGTGTAAATTGTAGAGACCAAAGGAGAGAGGCAAGAACAATTTATATAGAATGATAATGTTATCTGATGATTTAGTCTTTATGTATATATTTTTGATAATTTTTTAGAATAAAAATAAAGATATAATACATAAAGATAAAAATAGAACTTTCATTTTAATGATAAAATAAACATAGAGGATAGAGTTACTATTTGATATGAGCAGTAATGTTTCTCATCCCTACTAGAGCTTATTAAAAGAAATGCTTTATAGCTTGGTACCAAACGATGAGGTGAGGCTTAATTTTTGGGAGCATGCACTTATTTCTTTTAAGACTACTGTGTACTTCAAAACTATATCATTAAAAGTTTTCTCTTAATTTTTAAAATTCCCTTACTTTAATTCTTCCACTATTTGGTAAATTTATTACTATTGACAAGAAAGCCTAAAAAGATGATTATAAGAGAGTTCTCCAAGCAAAGGAAAGAAAGAAACAATTGGAGAGAGAGAAACCTAAAGGGTGAGAGAGAGAGAAATTTGGTGGAGAGAGAGGAAATGTGGAGAGGAGAGAGAAATGCGGAAAGAGAGAAAGAGCTTCTTCAAAATAAAAATAATTTTAGTGGTTTTTTTTTCAAAAAAAGTTAATGAAAGATTAGATGTCTTCCTAAAAAATTAGGATGCAGATATCCAAATACATCCTCTTCTACATTTTACCTCAAATATTAAATTTAAAAGAAAAATTAAGTAAGAAAACATATCCAAACGCCCTATAAAAGAAACAAGAAAATGATATTAAAACACTCTTTCTTGAGAAGTCCCCCTCTGAAGGGACTTCTTAAGGAGGTTTGAGAGGCGGGATATTTAAATAAGGACATTTTCGATATCGATCCTTACAAACATAATAAATTTAAAATAAATGCTTTTGTCTTGCATTATTAGTTCTTATAAACTAATAATGTTCATCTTAAAATAAATGCTTTTTGATATCGATCCTTATAAATCATTTTATTCAAGAATCATTTAAAAGAAATAAATGTTCACATAATATTCTTCAAACTAATGTTCAAATGGACGGAAATACTGACTCTAAAAAATTGAAAATCAAGGCCCTATGAATAGTAAAAAATGACTTTCATGGGTTGAGCCCAACGATAAATTTTTAAATCATATAATCGGAAATCGAGTTGTATGCACACGTGAGACATGTTTGGGGCGACTTTTTTTTTTTTTTTTTATTGCATCGGCTGCCGATGTAGCACCACCTATTGTTGATGCAGCAATTAAAACGCAAAATTTAAACAAGGAGGTAAGTGAGTTTGCCAAAGTAAATTAAACTTAAATTCATATCCAACTATGGTAAAGTTAAGCAAAATCGAGGAAAGTAAAACCGTAGAGACTAAAAATTAAAAGTTTTAAGTATATATGAATTAATACTAAAATATGTAAGATACAAAGACTTATTTTTTAATTCTATAGGGATCTATATCTAAAAAATCCTTTAAAAAGTTATAGTAGCTAATAAAGAAATATAAAGATTACCTTCACTAATAAAGAATATTGAAAAGTTATAAAAACTGAAAAGTAAAAATTACTAAAACAAAGAACAGACACGTGATGGAGACCTGTAAAATAACCTCCACCGCGGAGGCAGCAGTCAGCCGCATTTCATATTTCCTCGGTTCACACGCAAGTGCATCCGAATCCACACGCCGCCGCCAACACCGGCGGGCCGTCAATGCACATGATATGAACCAAGAACTAAAGAAGCGCCGGTGACGGAATGTTCCCTGTCTCATCACCTGTAGGTGAGCTGACCTGTACAGCCTTTAATGTCTGACTTTTTTAGGGTCTTATTTGGTGTGTTGTAAAATGATGTGATTTTTAACTTTTAAAATTATTGAGTTAAATATAATGAAATATCATGGGCTTTATGTTCATTTAACTAATGATTTATGGTGTACAAAAATAGAACGGACACTTTGTTGGGTGTGCTGAATTTATAATGAAATATAGTGGATTTTAAGCAATGATTTACGCTGTACACACATAAAATGGGAGTAAAACAGTAGGTAAACCGAAAAAAATTATTTTTTGAAACTTTTAGGTGGGCCTTGGGAAGTCTTACATGTTTGTACAAGCCGATCTCTGATCGGACGACTCAAAAAATCTGAAAAATGAAAAATCAAACTCCGATGAACAAAAAAATACCTTTAATTGGTTGAGTCCAATAATAATTTTTTGTTTTTCAATTTTTTTTAGATCGTCCGATCAAAGATCGACTTGTACGGACATGTAGGACACTTATGGACCAACCCAAAAAGTTTTAAAAATATTTTTTATTTATCTACTGCATTGACCCTTAGTATAGCACCGAAAATCAATGTAGCAAGTATTACTCATAAATGAACACTTTGTTGGGTGTGCTGAATTTTCGAATAATTTTACTTCTTATTCTAGGAGGTGAAGTAACCTCTTACGTTTTTCAAATGTGATATGTTAATGGAAAATTGGTAGTACAACTGCCACAAGTTGCTCTATTTTTTTTTTTCAAAAAACTTGAATTCTAACTTTTATGCGATTTTATAATGTCTACTAATTTTTGTTATACACAACTGCTGCAGAGCAAACTAGAGAGAGTTGAGGCAGAGAGTAAAATCCTAATGGGAGGGGGCAGTAATAGAGTATATACCCTAGGTGACGGAAGTCTACACAGATAATTCAAACGTGATTTTCGTTTTCGATGGTCTAACATAAGAAATTAAAATTAAGAAAAATAGGTGCAGATCAAAATATTTAAAATTTAACTATTTACGACATATCAAACACAAGAAAAACACTAAAAAAAAAAGACTGTTTACAACTTTGTATATAGATATCATACAGCAAAAAAACATCTTGGAGTAAACTCTGAAAAAAAAATCCCCTTTGCGCATTTCCATGAGATATAAAATGTGACGTTGTGTGATATTTTATGTCAAATCAGTGGACCTAAATAACAAGTCCTTAATACTATATGTGTTTGGAGATTATCTTACCATTCAAAAACCAGGAGTTGATGTGAAAATTTCATTCTTTTTCTAAAAGTATTGCAATATGTCTATGAAGAGATGTCACGGCTAGGGGTGTTCAGTTTTGATTTGAAGATAAAATTTTAGAAATTAAATGAATTTGAAATGAAAAGTCAAACTAAATCAAATTAAATCGTAAAAGTTTGAAATCGAATTAAACCAAATCGAAATAATTTGATTTGGTTAGCAGTTTGGGCCTTATAATAAGTTGATTAAATAATTTACTTTAATATTATTTTTTAAAAATAATTATTAAAAATATTATTTAAAAATTATTTTGAGATTTGAATCTTGAAATGGACCATTAAACACCCTACTTTATTAAGAATTTAACATTTTTTTTACACAAGAAGACGACTTATTCGGATTAGTTTGATTTATGGATAAGAGAAATCAAATCAAATCAATTTTTCTAATTCGATTTAGTTTCAACTCAAATTAAAAATTTCAAAAGTCTAAATTAAACTAAATCAAATTAATTTTTTAATTTAAGCCAAATAGTAAACACTCCTAGTCACTATCTTTGACAAGTTGTGAGACCTTGTGAAAGCGAGAATTACCGTCAGATGGATCCAACATGAACAAATACGCGACCAGAAAAGTGCTTCGGACGTTGTTTCAATTTTCTCTGTTGGCCCTGGGCCTGCGCCGCCGGTAAACTTATGAACGATGATGAGATCTTCACCATGGGACTCCTTGTAGTAACATCTTGGTTATGAGTAATACTTTGCAGTTTAATTTTTTTATTTTTTTAAGTCAAACTCATTATGTCCGATATTCTGTATAACTGAATTTTCAATTAGATGATTCAAAAAGATCTAATAAATAAAAAAATAAATCTCCTTTATTGGACTCGGCCATTAAGGACCTTTTTCATTGCTCATTTGAGTTTAGTTTTTGATTTTTGATTTTTTAAAATTGTCTCATCAGAAAGCAATATGCATGGACATGACAGGCACGTGACTTAAAAAAAAAAAGCAGTTTTCGTAAATAACCTCTTAAAGAATATCATATTTGTAAATAACCTCCTTAATGATTCATATTTACATATAACTCCTTTAACTATAATATTATTTGTATATAACCTCCTCAACTATGTATGGGTTTGTTTTGAATTTCACTTAAATTGAAAAATTACTACCTACATATAATATGTGAAAGATATTAAATAAAAATATTAATAATATCTACTCATAAGTTTGTTGTCTATATTTAGCATCAAAAGAATTATTTTTATTTTTATGTGAAATAAAAATATTTTAACTCAAGTAAAATTTAAAACAAATCACATAGTTAAGGAATTTATACGCAAATACCTCTAAAGTTTAGGAGGTTATATGCAAATATAAATCATGGAGGGAATTATCTACAAATATCATATCTTTTAAGAGTTATTTGCAAATTTTTTAAAAAAAATTCTTAAAAATGAAAAATAAAAAAATTAAGCTGCACTCTATACAATTGTATATAGCATATACTACTCCCTGGTTAATGAGGGGTAAGGAAATATGCACCACAATTTATAAGCTTAATTAACACATTTGCATCTCTTCTTTATTTATGCTGATTCATTTAATACACCTTGAAAAGAAAGAAAGGGATCCCAAGGACAACTTCGGATTTAATACTCGGTGAAAAAATTAGAATTATTTGATCGTAAAAAGTTCTTTTGATGAAGATGCATTTTTTTTAGGGAAGAGACAAAATAGAACAGGAACAGGAGAGGGGATGCACTGGAGGGCACTTGGCAATCGGCATCAGTGCATGCAGACAATCTACCTTTAAAAATCTTCTCTTTTCTTTCTTGTTCATGTTCCCACCCAGCTCCTTCCTTCCCCACCTCAAAGGTTGCAGGTTTGGTGAGCTTGCAATTTCTATGTGCTCTTGTTGACCAGGACCCACCATTTGTTCTATCCATTTCCTTCCTTATCTATTTGTACTACCTTCAGAGTGGTCCAGTGTTCTTTGAGTATAATTTGACATCTCCTGACTGGTGACTGGTGCCATAACCATTAGCCTCAACGTTGCCGCCCTCCCCAAACTCAATTCCAATTCCTCGGAAATTGTAAGCTTTCTTGTCTTCTCCATCTCCTTCGTTGCTGGGTATTGATTCTTTTGATCTTTGGTTGTCGATATGGGCGTGATCAGTTGGTGGGTTCTGGGTTTTGCTTTATTTTCCCCTTTTTTTCTAAATTCACCGGGGTTGGATTGGAGCCTCTTTTATCTTTTTTTCCCCTTTTTTGGAACCTTGTTGGCTCATAATTCCTTGAAAGGAATTTTCCCCTTATTTTATGAAATTGGTGATCACCTCCTGCTATCGTTTGCCAGTCCCGTCAATGTCTTTCCTTTACCAATTCATGTTTTGGATACCTTACGATAGTTCTAAACCTTTCTCCTTTGGATTATTGGTTCTAAACCTTTCTCCTTTGGATATATGCTATATTTATGTGTTTTATTGGGTTATAGGTAGAGCATGGATTGGTTTTGCACGATTACTAAAATGGGTTTTATGATTCTCCTTTGATTGTGCTTTTTTTTTGTATTTTATTGGGTTATCCGTAAAGCATGGATTTGTTTTGCACCAGTTGCTGAAATCGGTTTTATGATTTGCCTCTGATGCTGATCATCGTGTTTGGTTTTTCTGCAATCCTTGAAGGGGCTCTAATTTTCCATGCTTTAATTGATGTTTCTGGACACACGACACATCCATATATCATATACAGCGCCACTCTCGTTTCAGGGTGTATTATAAAATTCCCCATGATGATACTTGGCAATTGTTATACTCTGGGTTCCACCGTCCATGATTTTTCTATATATTTTGTTAAATCGTCCCCCTTCTTCGTATATCGGAATTTGAACGGTCTTTATTGCATTTCATAGCAATGGTTTGTGGGATTTTTTCTGGAGTAAATGATCCCAAGTAGATGGATTCCTTTTTAGGGGAGACATCTCAGCTAATGTAATCCTTCTCTATCTTAATGCAGGTACCAGAGAAATTCTTGATTCTTTCTTCAGTGTGTTTATAGTTGTCGCCCTTGATTGGTGATTGTGAGCATAATTATTTGCCACACAGCTCAGTTTTAATCTCCATGGGGTCCGAGTGTCCTCCAGTTGTGACAGTTCATGTAACTGGCTTTAAGAAGTTTCATGGAGTGGCTGAAAACCCCACTGAAACAATTGTCAGTAATTTAAAAGGATTTATGGAGAAGAAGGGATTACCAAAGGGCCTTGTGCTTGGGAGCTGCACTGTTCTGGAAACTGCAGGGCAAGGGGCAGTTGCAAAACTATATCAGATATTGGAGTCAGCTGTGACAGGAAGGGATGCCGAATCTTCAAACTCGGGGGAGGTTATATGGGTCAGTTGCTTGCCTTTTTCTGTTGTTCAGATTCACTCTCATGTCACCATGATGATTCCCATAAACCTAGAAAGCTCCAATTAACTGAGTGCTTTATAGATTCTTCTTTACAATATTGAGCATTGGCTAATGTAACTTCCATCTTCTTAAAAAAACACTGATATCATCACATTTTTGCAATGTCATGTTGGAATTGCCATCTACATTCTACTCGAGCACTCAATCTTTTCCCTTTCATGATCAATGATCAGTCTTCCAATATCCAAGTTTTATTCCTTGAAGCTTTGCATGTTTTGAAGCCTCTTATTATAACTTCAAATCAATTCACTTGAATTTATACTCCTGGACCAGACTACTCACTTCCAACCAGATGTAAGGTTATTTATTGGAATGAGCATCTTCTGCTCATTTAGGTAGCAGAATGTTTAAGATGCCATTGCAATTGTCCATAATGGACCTGCAGTAAGTTATTTGCCCTATTGCTCCACAGAGCTATGCTATGTTCTACCGATTGCTTTTTCTAAAAATCTCAACATATAGGATGATATAAAGCAGCAGATTCATCAACGTAGATAGATCCATTTCAGCATTTTGGTTCCATCTCCTAGGTATCTGGAGATTGTTAAGCTTCTGAGCCTAAGGATCTCTCAACTTTTCTTGTGCATCTAGAGCTCAGACTTAGAGTCAGGGTATGCATACTTGGCAAAGTATTCTGCTAAAAAGAAGATAATCTATGCATCCTGTCTCAGGTCATCTAAATTATGAACTGAAACTGTTATGTCTTCCTATTCCTGCAAGATTCTTCTTCATTGAGTGCCTTTATTTGAGACATTTTTACGGAACAAGCTGCAAATGATATCATCAATGCATCTTTTTCTTCTTTCTAGATTTCCACAAAATCCTTGTAAAATTGATTGCCCTTTAAAAGATTATTCTTTGCTGAAAGGCCCTTTGGATGGATCAATCTTTCATCCTATTAAAATTGGCTTTCCTCCAGTCTTGTAGAAACTTAAGAGTAGAGTCTGGCCAAATGCTATTGTTTCCTGAGCTGACAGCATTAACGTATTCCGTATTCATCCATATTTAAGATTTAGTTAACATATGATTTCGACTTAGTAGGCATAAGCCATTTATCAAATCTGTTTATCCTTTTAAGAAGCCCAAATATGTTTCAAGTCCACTTAAATGGTCGTTCTTCAGCTTCATTTTGGAGTCAACAGTGGTTCAACAAGATTTGCTATTGAGAATCAAGCAGTCAATGAAGCCACTTTTCGCTGTCCAGACGAGCTGGGATGGAAACCTCAGGTAAAATAGAGTTTGAGGGTCCTCCAGACTCTTTCAAACACTCCATTTACTTGATGGTATTTTGCTTTAATTGTTTATTTAGTTGAATCTCTTGTATTTTGTTTCAGAGACTGCCTATTATTCCAGCAGACGGAGGCATTTCTCGAACACGGGAGGTAACGGGCCTCTTATAATATGTTACGGCTCTGTTCATATGATGTCTCTTTTACATTCAAAAGATTCTTTTACAGTCACTGCTGTGATGCCTACCACTGTAAAATGCTATAGATAGCTGCTTAGATTCACGAACTACTGAGAAATTGGATATTATCTTTTCTTTTTGACTACTGAGAAATTGGATATAATCTTGACTGCTACCACTGTAAAATGCTATAGATAGCTCTTGAGAGTCACTCAGATTCATGAACTGCTGCGAAATTGGATATAATCTTGACCGCTACAATATGGGATGGAGATTTGATATACATCTTAATTTTGTGTAGACCTGTGAAATAAAGTTACTCATGAGCTATGATTTCTTAGAGCATGTTCTTTGTTTGATCTAATATCTTAAAGAGGCGTGAATTAGTTCTACATTCTATGTTAGACTAATTGTTTCTTCATAACTAAATATATGTTGAAATAAATGTAATTCATTGTCTTGAACTCTTCATAAACTAAGTTTACTCTTGCTTAGCTATTTACCTCTAGTAGGTGGCACTTGTCACTTAAGTCGAGCACAATTTCTAGATGCCCTTGTGCAATCTTCTATGAACTGAGAAGCCTTGTTTTGGCTGAAAATGAACTCGTTTAACTTAGAGTCTGTGATTCTTGCATCCTCAGAACTTAATGTTGGCCCTATCCAGATGGAATTGCTATTTGGTAGCGACTTATAAACATGCCATTTTGCAGTCATTTGGGAGGATTGGACTTCCAATATGGGTTTGATGTGCTTTAGTCTGATGAAAGTTGCACTATTTTGGCTTTATTACCAATTTCCAAGGTGATGTTTTTATGGCTTGTATCATTTATCTGTAAGCATCCATTCAGCTAAAACTTTTCTCATTTCCTGAGTCATGCTTCAACCAAAATTGGGCAGTTGCCAGTGTAAATTCGCCTGAGTATGTTTAATCTAATGACATCAAAGGCATTCTTCCAATGTATAGCTGGGAATATTAGATTTTTCATGTGTTTGTGTTAGAGTCATATGTTGTTATGGTTTAAGGACATCATACGTTAACGTGGTAGAGATGACTGACCTTTTAGCGCTGTGTTATACCATTTGTTTTTGTTCTATTTATTAAAACCTTACTGATGATTAAGTTATGACTAGGATTGAGCAATTGGTTCAGATTAGATGTAACCAGCACTTCATCCAAAAAACATAAATCTCTTTATTGTCTTATGTGCTGCTGATAGGGGTGTTCACGGTTTGGTTTGGTTCGGTTTAGGGGGAAAAAAAATCAAACCAAACCGACTCATCTTACAAACCGAACCGAACCAAACCGAAAATATTCGGTTTACTTCGGTTTGGATCGGTTTGAACCGACTTAGGTAAAAAAATTTCTTTACATTTAACTTGAACTCATTTATTTAATTTTCATTGATTTTAATCAAACAAAAAAACGCATATTCAGCCACCGGCCCACTTGAAGACGGCCCAGTTGAATGCTAGGAAGCACACATGGTGTTTCTTTATAGATGCTATGTAGAAGGAGTGAAACAAAAACGTCCGGTATCGGACTAAATTTACACGGATGTTAGCTTTTGGTACGTAGGCGGCAGGGAGCTTGGTGCCACACTATACAAACAATTTAATCCTGTACCGGCAACAAGAAATATTTTTACAGCTTTATAGATTCTAACGTACTGTCGTCATCACGTTAACTGTCAGGCCCAGTTGGCATTGCTTTAAAGGTTTATGCTGGCCTGGAGCAGCGTCACGTGTAATGGGAGCATGACCATGTGCTGGCCTGGTAAAGATAGTTGAGTATATTATATAAATATAATATCATTTCAACTTTTTCGGTTTGGTTTGGTTTTCACGGGTTGAAGAGGTTCGGAAACCGAACCGAACCGAATATGTTTTCAAACCGAACCAAACCGAAAATTCGGTTTGGTTCGGTTCGGTTTTTCGGGTTGACCCAAACAATGAACACCCCTAGCTGCTGATTAGCTTCAAAAGTGGCTTCTTATATATAGAACAATGTGACTGTTTCATCAGGGTGGACTTCTTCCTGTTAGCAATTACAGTAAGAAGGTCTAATTCTATGGAGTATGGCAAATAATCCCAATAAGAAGGGCTATTTCTAATGGATATGATTTGGTGGTCATATACCTCTGAGAATCTTGACTGTAGTCTTAGTATAATGGTTCTGCAATTATAATCCCAAGTAAACTTATCAGCCAAGCCTTATGAATATGGTGACTGAGCACTTTGTAGGTTGGTAGCCAAACTTTTGAGTTCCATGTACTTGGAATGAAGTGATGCATGGAAGAAATTGGGAAATCCTCAACCCTTTTTCACATGTTTGATACGAATGAACACACTCTGCTCACAGAGGCTCAAGTATCTCGTATGTGGTACACATCAGCATTTGACATTAAAACATATTAAATGCTGGCTGATATATTGCCACTTCAAATTTTGTGTGTGTGTTCCTCTACCCTTAGGTCTCATGGTATTGTTCTGTGAAGTTTTGACCAGAAGTATCTTCATGTGCATCCCTCTGCTTTAGTTCCCATGTTAGAATGAGTGGCCACTCATTGACAGATAGCATCAATGAAGCATATATTTTCCTTTTCATTAAAAGTCTCACATGTTTTTTTTTTTTTGATAAGCTTTAAAGATGAGAAAGTGAAATGCCTATCCAACGTAACATGGATGTATGGATTTCTTACCCCTATTTATTTATTGGTGGTGGTTGTTTTGTGGTGGTGGTGGGGGGGGGTGTTCAACTCTCTTTTGTCCCAATACTCTTTCCTGTATTCTGATCCTCAGTGGTCTGCGTTTAGTGGCTAGTTCTAGAATATTTGATAAGACTGGCTAACTTAAAGTTCACAGTTTCTATGAAATAGGAAAGCCATCCCAAGTTCCTTTTAATGCCAAAGTCATCTCTGGTTTCAAGGCCCTAGATGGCAGTTGATGATTGGCTACCTAAGAATTAAACTGATGGTCCTAGAAGAAACTTCCATATAGCCTTCTTTTGGCACTGAAGTTTTTGTGTCTGCAGGCGAAAAGATTTTGAAGCCATGTGTGGAAAACATAGCTGCACAATCACAAATATATTTCTTAACACTATGTGACAGTTTTTTTTATGAACTACTCTTGGTATGAAACGTTCTCATTTTGGTTGATATATGGTTCCATAGTTTACACCTTCATACAAAGTTGTTGCTGTACCTGCATCATCATCATCATCATCATGAAGCTTTGTCCCATTGACGACGGTAGCTAATGTCAAAGAAGATTGTGCTATAGATCTGCAAGCACCTTTTAGTGCTACAATAGTCTACTTAGGGTTCTCACAGTTGTTGCCAGGCGTGGGAAATGGAAACTGATTTAATGAGTAGTGCAAAAGGTTAAAAAATATGTAAGCTGTACAAAAAATGCAATATATATATATATATATATATATATAGGTATGTATATAGATCATTATCATATATACAAAAAAAGTTTTTGCTGTACCTGCATCATCATCATCATGAAGCTTTGTCCCATTGACGAGGGCAGCTATATGAGAATACTTTGTAGCCATCGTCAAAGAAGATTGTGCTATAGATCTGCAAGCACCTGTTAGTGATACAATAGTCTACTTAGGGTTCTCACAGTTGTTGACAGGTGTGTAAAGTGGAAACTAGTCATTAAAGTGGAAACTGCTTTAATGACTAGTGCAAAAGGTCAAAAAAATATGTAAGCTGTACAAAAAATGCAATATATATATATGTATGTATATAGATCATCCTCGTATATACAAAGAAAGTATATAGATCATCATCATATATACAAAGAAAGTATATAGATCATCATATATATATATATATAGATCATCGTCATATACATATATATATATAGATCATCATATATATATAGATCAGCATCATATAGATCATCATATATATACATGTATATAGATCATCATCATATTGATCGTCATATATATATATACTCCTTAATTGGTGTTCAAATTTAAAACCCCAAGGGATGGGAGCAACCCTAAGGGTAATTGATGGAATTTATATTTATTATTATTTTTTAAATTTTTTTACACTATCCAATCATGAAAATCAAGTGTAGCTCCTGGTTAGATGGCTACAATTGAATTTCATGATCAGACCATGAAAATTAAGCCCCTTAGAATGGAAACAACGGGGGGGGGGGGGGGGGGGAAGGATTGCATATTTATAATTCTGTGATGGTTTTTATTTTTCTATAACATAGGGATGGGGGGTTTAAGCCCTGTGCGGTCTGACCGATCGCATAGTAGCAGACCACATAGTAGTATGTATGTACATACATATGTACGTACGTACGTATATACGTATGCATGCATACATGCATGCATGAGATACTATTGGTGAATGTGCATGTGGGATTGTAAAGGCCAATTTGTGAGTCGAACATTATATAAACAGAACATTGTATAAACAGAGATGATTGTATCCCTCATCTTTTTCTGCAATAGTTACTATTCAGAGTCAATCCAGTGTCACTCAAGTTTCCTTTGGAGTTCAGATTAAGCTGGTATCTTCTTCGACATTCTTCTCCTCCCCATCTTCTACACTAAATTATGTGCTGATTTAGTTTTGGGGCTACTCTTAAACCCCATCTATTATGTAGGAGAAATCGGCCTTATACGATAGAAATTTGATGAAGAGAATGTATGAATCTAGTCTAGTATGTTAGTCTTGACTCTTTTGGCAATTGGCATACTGTAGATAATACTGCTAATTAATACAGTCATCATCAACTCATTTGTAAGGTTTTATGATTTACAAAACAAAACCCACCAACTTGTATTTGTAACGGAAATAGTGTTGCCCTGCCATGAATTTTTGGAATCATATTGTATAGTTTCAAACTCTGTTAGAATGGTCCAACATCGGAAAAGGGACAAAACGAACAATGCTTAAATACATGTTGCCTACTCCACTCAATGCGTTAAGGTTTTGAGTTGGATAGCCCAATAACTTCAATATGGTATCAGAGCCCATGGTTACTAATGGGGCCATGCACAGTCTTTGTGGTCCACGTGACAGAGCCTAAAATCGGCCTACATGTGAGGGAGCGTGTTAGAATAGTCTCACATTGGAAAAGGGACAAAAGAACAATGCTTAAATATATGGTTCCTACTCCACTCAATGCCTTAAGGTTTTGAGTTGGATGGCTCAATAGCTTGAATAAACTCAAAGGCAAAAATATATTGCCTTGCCATGAATTTTTGGAATCTTATTATATAGTTTCAAACTCAAAGGGCAAAAATATAAAACGTGGGTGAGAATGCAATTGTGGGGTGAGAAAGCAAGCAGCTGACAGGTGCTTTCATTACCTTGATATCGGGGGTGTTCTTATATGAATATTAACAACATTCTAACACAGATGGATGCCCGCATTGTTGTTTGGGTATTTCATCTATTGGTACAAAACCTATTTGGCACTTCAACAATGAACATTTTACATATTATATACTGATCTTTCTCAACCACAATCTATTAAATTTGATTACTCTGCGAATTTCCCTGGAAAGGTAATTATGTAGGCAGCGTTTGGAAATGCTGCGAATGCCCTGTCCCTTGGAGCAGATCAGCTTTGGTTCATGCCTACTTCTAATTCCTCTCCCCTTCCATGTCCGTGGCATGAAAGGAAAACCAGGAAGGTCAACGTTTTATTAACTGGAGGCATGAATCTTCCCTCGGCCCACTACCTTGATTCCCAGACGGCAACTCACATGTCCAGGCCTGATGCTCGCTTGAGCTAGAATGAAGAATCAAAGGCAGAGATTGTTTCCAAAGCTGCACAAATAGATTTCTTCACTTATTTTCTTTACTCTTTTTTTTCCCCTTTTTTAGGGGGTGTGTGTGTGGAGTGGGCAAATGAACTTAAAATACTTGAAGAAAAGCCTAGTCACGACTTAGCATGTAAGGCTGCAGTTTTGTGGACAACATTTTTCAATGAAAAACACCTTAGTTATGTTCTTTTAATACTATCCATCCGGTTAATTTGAATCTCAAACAACTGCTGTGGAACTGTTGGATCTTTTCAAGATTTCTTGGAAGCTTGTCAATGATTTTGGTGTTGTAAACTTTTTCCACTTTAGAAAGTTGACAGTCATGTCCTCTAACCATTGCTTATGCGTTGTTTATTTTTTGGGCTGCATGCAGACCTCTCTTCCGGTAAATAAGATTATTGAGGCCCTGGCAAATTTGGGATACAATGTCCTTCCATCTGATGATGCTGGTAGATTTGTATGCAATTTTGTCTACTATCATTCTCTCCGGTTTGCTGAGCAGAAAAATATCAAGTCCCTCTTTGTACACGTACCTCTTTTCTTGACAATTGATGAAGAAACCCAAATGCAATTTACTGCTTCCCTTCTGGAGGTGCTTGCTTCCTTGTCTTAAGTTCTACTGTGTCTATGAATTTTGGGGCTCCCAGACAAGAAAGAATTGTCCCTTAAGACAAATGATCTTTTAAGTGGTCCCATGTCAAAGGCAAAGGATGAGGATTTGTTTATTGGTTCAAATCTTTGATCAGTCTAAGGATCAAACTTCATCAGTTTCAAGGATGTACACCAATACCAATGCCATTCTGGTGTAGTCTGCATAGCTGGCTTTGATGTTGTTCTCCTGTGCCGGTTAATGTCGAATTCATGTTATGAAATAAAGAATGTACAAATGGACAGGTGTCTTACGTATTTATGTAGAGCCTTATGGATGTTCAGCTCATTTGAATAAATCTCTTTTTGTCATAGTAACTGTGAGACCCTTTTAGCTGTTACCTTGATGTCTAAACATTTTTATGTCCATTATCACTATTCTTGGTGCAGGGTGTTCAATACTCATGTTGAGGAATTTTTATGCTTCTTCTCTTCCTAAGTGCAGGCAGTTTCTTTTTCCGGATTCTAGGAGGCATTTCCATTAGGAGGATGGTTCCTTGTTGTGCCCTTTTCCTGTTGCACAACATGTAGCTTCTGTTCATGATACAACTGCACTTTTTGTGGCATATTTGTCTGTATTTTAGGTGTTAAAACAGCCACATGCCACTTCCAGAGTAACTGGTTTCATAATGTTGGCCGGTCATTTTCCATTTCCTTCAACAGCCAGCATCCCGGTTGTATCTGTAAATGGTACCCAGAGACAACTTCCTAGATGTTTCCCTGCTTGGTATAGAATTAATGTGGCTTCTCTTTATGACTCCTTATTACATATGCATTTTAGCAGCACATATATAGTGTCTTTTTTATTATTATTTTACAACATCCTATCTGCTACTGATACTGTTCAAGGGCAGCCATTTGCTTCAATAACTTACCATCGTAATTATCTCCGGTAATGCTTCCCTAGACAAAGAGTTACTGCCTCATCTGTAATTACACATGGCTCCTGTTTTGGCTGTCTATTGTTTAAGCACGTGTGCACGGGCATGGACTTGTGCACGTGCGTGCACTTCCTAATTGTTGAGGAGTTTTTATGCTTCATCTCTTTGTAAGTGCAGGCAGTTTCTTTCTCCTGGTTCTAAGAGGCGGTCTAGTTAGGAGGATGGTTCCTTTCTGTGTTCTTTTCCTGTTGCACAGCATGTAGCTTCTGTTTATGTGACGACGTTAAGTTCAAATGCCCTATTTATCTATGCTTTATAGTTGTTGAAACCGCGCACACGCGACTTGCAGAGTCCACTAGTAGGGATGTGTACGGTTTGGTTTGATTTGATTTGAGGAAAAAATTGTAGAAATCAAATCAAACCAAAGTAGAGACTCAAATCAAACCAAAGCAAATCGTAATAGTTTGAAACCGAATTAAATTAAACCGAAATAATTTGGTTTGATTCAGTTTGGTTTGTGGTTTGGACCTTATAATAGATCACTATAGTTAAATAATCCACTTCAATGTTATTTTCCAAAAATAATTATTGAAAAAATATTATTTGAACATTGTTTGGAGGTTTAACTCTCGAAACGGTCTAAAAGATATTATTTAAAAATGATTTTAAATTTTATATCTTATAATTTTTATAAGCTCACACTTAATCTAAGAATTTGATACTTATATTATGTCTTTTTAACGTAATTCGATTTATTTAGGTTAGTTTGATTTATAAACAAGAGAAATTAAATTAAATTAAATTTTTTAATTCAGTTTGGTTTCAATTCAAATCAAAATTTTCGGAAGTTCAAACCAAAGAAAATCAAACCGAATTGGCCGGTTCGATTTGGTTTTTCAGTTTAAACCGAATAGTAAACACCCCTAATCACTAGTTACATAATTTTGTCCATTTTCCATTTCCTTCCAACAGCCACCATCCTAGTTGTATCCAGAAATGATCCCCAAAGAATACTGGTGGCTCTTTCCCTGCCTGATCTAGAATTACATGTAACTTCTCTTTTTGACTCCTTATTACGTGTGCATTTCAGCAGCACCATTGGATTGTAGCCCAGTTGGTACCATAGCTGTCAATCTCATCCTGTCCCAGCTGAAATTGGCCGGGGCATTCCATCGCAGCGAGAAAATGGACGGGATAATTTCTTGTCCGTCCCAGTGTCCCGGTCTGTCCCGGCTCGTCTCAATCAAAATTATATTTTAACTTGACAAATATACTTCTCTATAAATTATAAAACCATCCTAAGCACTTTTAATGCATCAATGTTGTATTATTTCTATGTGATATGTTTATTTTGCTAATATTTATAGTATACACATGTTCTATATTTATTAGAATATGTACGAGAAAAGTTCTGGCATGGGACATTGGAATTGTCCGACACACTAGGACATCTCATCCCAATAAAAAAACGAGACGAAATTGACAACTATGATTGATACAGAGTAAGAGGATGTAACTCATTCTAGGTTTGAACATATTAGATGTTTTCATTTGATTGAACCGTCTCTGCCACTGTGGTAAGGATCCCAAAAAAAAAAAAAAACATTTCAGCAGCAGTACATAGGTCCTTTTTTATATTTTACATTGTTACTTGTGCCGTTCAAATGTCCGCCACTTGCTTCAACAGCTACCGTTGTAATTATCTCCGGTAATGTTTCCTTAGACAACTACTAAGGCTCACTTTGTTTGTGAAATAGGGCTAGAATAACTGGTATAAAGGTCATATTCTGATTTGGTTGAGGGTATGTCTAATTCCTCCAATTTTCCTAACTCTCCAAACCTATTTGGAATATCTAATTCTCCAAATTCTCTTAATTTTATTTTTTATTTTACTCTTTATTCTACTTATTCCTACTAAATCACTTGGAATAGTGTAGTATAATTCTCATTATTCTGGATGGAATACCAATAACTAACCAAATCAAAATACCTCTTATTCTGGTTTAAGAAATCTCCATAACCTTATTCTGATTTAAGGATTTTCACTACCTTGGCTGTAATTACACATGGCTTCTGTTTTGGGTTCTATTGCTTAAGCACGTATGTACAGGCATGTACTTGTGCACGTGCACAGTCTTTATATTTCGTACACAGTTTGTTTATATGCATGTGTGAATATACGTATGGTAGGTATGCGGTTAGGCTTTGGTCTGATCGCATAGTCGCAGAGCTGGATTTTGATCAAATATTTCTATTAGAAAAAAGAGAGGACTTTAGAAGAGGAGTTTCTAAGTTCTCCCACTTATCCGATCTTGAGATTGGATGGCTGAACTATCGAATAGTTGTCACTGTTCATCTGATCCATCCTTCTAAGAATTTAGAAAGCATTCTCCATTCTTATTTCTTAGAATGAGTGTAGCTAGGAAGGTCGTTTCAAGAGACTAAACATATTCCCATTCTCTCCAAAATAACTTCGATTTTGGAAGCTTCTCTCAGAAGGATTATTGAAGAGTTTTAAGTAGCATAGTAATACTTGTTGTACTGCTGCCCCTGCAAATAAGGATTGGATGATAAGAATGACTCTCTTAGAATTGCCCTCACCTTCTTATGA
Organism: Zantedeschia hybrid cultivar; assembly: GCA_030544215.1. Lineage (NCBI taxonomy): Eukaryota > Viridiplantae > Streptophyta > Magnoliopsida > Alismatales > Araceae > Zantedeschia > Zantedeschia hybrid cultivar. The sequence continues at coordinate 78,915,696 of JARZZO010000005.1, read as the reverse complement.
TTTTATTTATTTATTTTAATTGTGCCCTTGGTGCAGCTGTCTGATCAGTTCGGTCGGACAGTGCGTCTGAGTTCATTGCAGCAATTTGGACTCTGGGTTCCTTTATGACGTTATTGTCGATAGTTTGTAAACCTAGCCCGTTTCTTGTCTGAATTAATGCAATAATCATGCGTTAGAAATATTGGCCAACTTGGACTACATCAAGTTTCGCCCAACCCAGCCCGATATTTGATTTGTACCAGTTCAATTCAGTTTGGGCCATTAAATAATTTTAGTCAGACCAAATTGACATAACCTGGGCCTGGTTGGGCCATAAACTGGCCCGCTGAAGTGCCATCCCTATCCCGTTGAATGATGATCTCTCAAGCATAACCCAACAATCTGCTTTGTATAAATTTAATACCACACGAAATAACGCGGAAATAAACTAAAGGTCACTCCCTCCACCGTTTCTGAACCGAAAACCAGAAGATACAAAACTTTTCTTGTGCCATAAACTTGCCCATAAATGAAATGTCCTCTCCTCTCCCCCAATCTTTAAGTTGTTCCAGTCCTACATTTGAGGTTCCTGCTCTTCTTTTCTCAAATAATTCTTTAGCAAAAAGAGACAGGCGTGTGATTCTTTGGATTAAAACCAGTGGCGGACGTAGAAATTTTGTCCAGTGGAGTCACTTGAATATTACGTCATAAGCATGCCTGGATCAGTAGGATCTTGAGCTAGATCATATGAGATCCTGGATTGGGCCAGTAAGGTCCTGAGTTGGGTCAGTGGGATCCCGGACTAGATTGTTTTAAGTTGGGCCAATAAATTTGACAAATTTCAGTGGAGTCCCAGGACCCCACTGAATTAATGCCGGATCCGCCACTGATCAAAAAATAAATTGTTATGTGCCTTACTTGGAAGATGTAGTCTTTGCTAACACAAATTATTGTCTAGACTAGCATGGACGTTTTGCTATTTCCCATCTTCTTCTGTGTCCATTTGGTTGGAATATTAGTTTCGATATTGATTTTTCATCGTTTATGCTAGTAATATTATAATTGATATAGTGTTAGTTTTGATATCGAAGTTTTTGAGCCAAACAAGAGAATCTTAGGTTTAGGCTCGACATGTGGCCTTTTTTTGACCCAACCATCATTTGGTGGCCCATTAGTAATGCGCCAAGGGTGAGCTCACGTTACACGTATTTTTCATTGAAATACCTCTGAGAGTGAAAATTTTAAAAGAATGAGACCCTATTATAAATATTTTTTCCAGAGATCTTTTTAATGGGATGAATAACTAAGTATCAGTTTGTTTGCAGAATAGCTTAAACCAGAATAAGGAGGAAGTGATTTCTTAACCCAGAATAAGAGGTATTTTAGTTTGGTAAGTAGTTGGTATTCCACCCAGAATAAGTAGAATTGCACTGCGCTATTCCAAGTGATTTGGTAGGAATAAGTAGAATAAAGAAGAGAATAAAGAGTGGAATAAAGAGTTCAAAATATTATATTGATTAATATATATTTATAAATATTAATTAATATTAATAAATGTTAATTAATATTGATAATATTAATAAATATTATTGTGATTAATACATACTAAACAATATTAATATAGATTATTATGATTAATAAATATTAACTATTATTATTTTGATTAATAAATACTAGCAAAAATTAATCATAGTTAATTATTAATATAATTTTTATTATGCTCCATTTAAATAGTATTAAATATTAAAAATGTTAATTATTATTAACAATGTTAATAAATATTATTAATCACCATTAATTCATATTAATAATAAATATTAATTCATAAATATTAATATTAATCAATATTAGTATGATTACTAAATATTATTTAATATTGTTTTGATTAACTAATATTAATTAACATTAATCATAATTAATTATTAAGATAAATTTATTATGCTCCATTTATTGATAAGAAATTTGAATAACAATTAACGTTAATCATAGTTTATTATTAATTTAAATAGTAATATACTAATTACTAAATATTATTTAATATTTAAATATCAATAAATGTTAAGTAATAGATGTTAACTATTATTAATAATATTAATAAAATATTATATTGATTAATATATATTCATAAATATTAATTAATATTAATAAATGTTAATTAATATTGATAATATTAATAAATATTATTGTGATTAATACATACTAAACAATATTAATATAGATTATTATGATTAATAAATATTAACTATTATTATTTTGATTAATAAATACTAGCAAACATTAATCATAGTTAATTATTAATATAAATTTTATTATGCTCCATTTAAATAGTATTAAATATTAAAAATGTTAAGTAATAAATGTTAATTATTATTAACAATGTTAATAAATATTATTAATCACCATTAATTCATATTAATAATAAATATTAATTCATAAATATTAATATTAATAAATATTAGTATGATTACTAAATATTATTTAATATTGTTTTGATTAACTAATATTAATTAACATTAATCATAGTTAATTATTAAGATAAATTTATTATGCTCCATTTATTGATAAGAAATTTGAATAACAATTAACGTTAATCATAGTTTATTATTAATTTAAATAGTAATATACTAATTACTAAATATTATTTAATATTTAAATATCAATAAATGTTAAGTAATAGATGTTAACTATTATTAATAATATTAATAAAATATTATATTGATTAATATATATTCATAAATATTAATTAATATTAATAAATGTTAATTAATATTGATAATATTAATAAATATTATTGTGATTAATACATACTAAACAATATCAATATAGATTATTATGATTAATAAATATTAACTATTATTATTTTGATTAATAAATACTAGCAAACATTAATCATAGTTAATTATTAATATAAATTTTATTATGCTCCATTTAAATAGTATTAAATATTAAAAATGTTAATTATTATTAACAATGTTAATAAATATTATTAATCACCATTAATTCATATTAATAATAAATATTAATTCATAAATATTAATATTAATAAATATTAGTATGATTACTAAATATTATTTAATATTGTTTTGATTAACTAATATTAATTAACATTAATTATAGTTAATTATTAAGATAAATTTATTATGCTCCATTTATTGATAAGAAATTTGAATAACAATTAATGTTAATCATAGTTTATTATTAAATTAAATAGTAATATACTAATTACTAAATATTATTTAATATTATTTTGATTAACTAATATTAATTAACATTAATCATATTTAATTATTAAGATAAAATTTTTATGCTCCATTTATTGATAAGAAATTCGAATAACAATTAACGTTAATCATAATTTATTAAGAACGTGTAATTCTGCCCCTATTCCACTTAAACCGGGTATAAAGTATTCCACCCTGGATTAAGCAATGCCCTCCGCCAAACTGGGTTAAAGGGTTTAAGTGGAATAAGAGACCCTATTCCGGGCCTATTCCGCAAACAAAGCAAGGCAAAGATTAAGCAAGAGACTTGATCCCCTTTCTCTAGAGATCGAGTAGATCTATGCTCTATCAAGGAGATATCTAAGAGAGAAAAAGCGAAATTGGTCTTCAAGTAAAAGAGGTGGTCTCATTCTCTGGGGTGTTTTGGTAGTCGAGGCTGCTCCTACAGACTACAGTGGAGGTCCCCAATCAAGAACATTAATAAATGGGAATACTCAGTAAGATTTCATGAATCCTTTCCCACAGTGATGTCATTTGACTTAAAATACAACAAAATAAGTAAAGAATGACAAAACTTCATCGTCTTCTTTACTCATAGAAGCTCTTTTTAGCTCTAAAAATAAGAGAAGATAAGTATTTATGAAATTTATTATTCGTGCATGTAGAAATTCTAAAATTACCAATAACATTAACCATTCATTAGCATCGCAAACAGCTTTTAAATTGATGTTAGTGAACATAGAAAGGGATACAATTCTTGAAACGATAGTGCCATGCATTTCTGAATCTGCAATCCAAATAGAGAACGTTAAGTGAAAGTTTATACTTTATATATTGTTAATATGGACCCTTCGATTAGATAAAGGATTGGAAAACCCTAGTTCTTAGTCTGTAGCTTACTGTCTCTATATGATGAAACACATTCAAATTTAATTGTCTTACTTTTTCTTAAGTTTAGACTTCTGTTTTAGTAGTTTATATGCTAATCTGTTCTTCGGTTTGAATTTCATATATAGGCTTTTGTGTCTAACCATGACTATGCAATAACTGGCTTTACTTGGGTATTAAAGTTGATTTTTAAATAGAAGTTTTTTTAATAGTAAGCAACAAATATATACATTTGATCCTTAAACGGATTCAATAATGGACACTCCACTATCCAAACCGTATCCAATCCATTGACATCCTTACATGCATGCGTTGCCTTTGGTGGACTTCACATATCCTTGCTGAGATAAAAGTGCACAAAATCTTACCAAAGATTGAGGCCACTGTACTTGGCCGCCACAAGTTTCAACCTCCTTGATGGCCATGGAACCCTCCCTCTCCCCCACCCCCAAGAACACTGCCAAATGATTAAGACAGCAAAATCTTATCCTACTTCTTAGTTAAACTTGAAAGCGTATACCATAGGCAAGGGACCATAGTAGCCCATTTTCCTCGTTTTTCCCATCTATTTTCTAGTTGTACCTGGTGGTGATTGGTTGTACTCTTTGTACTATTTCCATCATCTTTCACAGGCTCTTATTTTATTCCCTCTGGGTGACTGGTGAGATTCTCCCAATACCCTTTTGTTTCATGGTTTTGGGACCTCTTTATGCAGCTTTACACATTCCAACATCCCCCTCATCTTTCCATGAGCAAGTGGGAATCTCTAAAGTTTCTCCACAACATCAAAGGCATCACCACAAGAGAAAAGCCAGCTTCTTCATGACCTCTGTGATCTGATGAGTTTGGTTTGGCATGTCTAGGTGAACAACACTAGCCAGGCTAGCCTGGCTTCATCCACTTAACCAATTGAGATAATAATTTTAAAACAAGTAAGCTTATAATAATTCTTGAGGCACTCTTATTAAAATGGGTCATGTATCACATCTATCATGCAAACTTGATTAAGAACACTGGTCATCCTTTGCCATCAAATTCTCTAGTGCACAGGAATTAAAAGGAGCCAAGAACCCCCTAAATCCTGTCACTTTCCCCCCTCTTTTGGCCCCTTTGTGCAGCCCCCCCTTGCATGCCTGATGGAAAGAAAAGGATAGGCCTTTTATGTTCATTTAAGAATGTCTGGCTTCTTGTTATTAAATGAAGAGCATTTAGTATTCTATGAAGGACTTTTAGGTTTTGGTCCTCTTGTAAGTCTTAGGTATATATCAAGAAGATTGTGGGCTACATTGCGTGATGTTGTGGTGTACCTCCCGTTTAGGTCACCACCGTGCAAATGGAGGACCACAGTTGATGGTGCGACCCAAACGGTGGTCCTCATCAGGCTAACATGCTTGGGCATAGAAAAAATAGGATGGCAGGGCGGCCATGCAAGCGAAGCTTTTGCCATGGTCCTCCTCTAAACATGCGTTGCGTGTTGGGGATCCATGTAGTGATCTTTTGAAATTGGATGGCAGTGCCCAATGAGGAAAACAAACCTAAGGTGGTGGGAAGCACCATCAAACGACGGGAGTAGATATATAATTTCAAGTTCCTAATCGCACATTTTCACATAAATGGTGCGGACCATATAAAGGATGCCGTAGGTTCAAATGTCACTGCGAAGTTACAAGTAAGAGGAGAATTTTTCACATATTTCTTTTGCACATGGACGACTGCATGTGCATGGGCAGGTGTTAGTAAAATATACAGAGAATAACTTGCTGCACCGTCGAGGTTATTACGAGACATGGCGATGCAGCCAAGTAAAAAAAAAAGAAACAATTTTTTTTTAAAATTCCTTAATCGATCTGATCCGATCGTACAATCCGATCGACAATATTTTTTTACTATTAATTTGGAGTTGATTTTTGATTTTTCATCTTTTTTGACTCGTTCGATTTAAGATCGGATTATACGATCGGGTCAAGGCACTACGAAAGATTTCATTAAAAAAATAAAAATAAAAACTTGACTGCACCACTAGACAACGTAATAACTTTGACGGTGTAGTAAGTTATTCTCAAAGATATGATGTGCAGCCTGCAGACTGAAAGTTGTTAATGTACAAATGATCAGGTCTATTAATCATACGTACGTACGTGTCTGGGTAGGTCCGTATTGCCGAATCAAGCAGACCCGTACCTGCTTAGACCCAATAAGATTAATGAGTAAATGGGTCGGGTCTCAGGTCTACATTTTATTTTTAGGTTTAAAAAGGCAAGTGGTCTCAAGAAAGAATTAATTTATCTTAAATAATATTACACCATTTAAATGGGATGTATTTCAGGCCCAAAATCATATAAATCTGGTGATAAATCTGGGCAACGCATGTAGCGACGGTTCTTATTAGGTAGATAGATTTATGTATCCTGACCTAAACTTAACGGATCTAAATTGGTCGAGACCCATTTTGACGGTTCCAGTACAAATGGTTGAGATGGCTTCGGGTCTTTACCTACTAGTCTACAATGAGAAAGAAAAAAAAAAAATCTCTAGAGACCAGATCTAGGGCTCTTAATTGGGTTATTCTATTTGTAGATAATATAAGATTCTATTTCAAGAGCTGTAGTTACATATATATACTCTTCTATCATAGTAAGAAAAGAGGCACAGACGAAAGGCCACACCTCGCCATGCACAGTGATGATTGTGGTTATGTATATATACCTCAGTCTTATAATGTGGGAGAGCAGATCATATCTATTCTATATATGAAACACCTGTGCTAGCTCTGGTTGCACTCCATAACCACCATTATGGGTTTATGGTTATAGTAGCAGTTTGATGGCCTTTAATATTTGAGTGTTGTTTAATTAATTCGGCATCAAATATTGAGTTTCTGTAAGACATACGGTATTTTACAACATTTGATTACGTCAAACTAAAATGTTTCTTAGTTGTAGAAAAATAAGAGTCGTAATGGAAACTACTGTTGTGAGTGGGCTCATCTCCTATGTGTGATTTGTATTTCCCCAACATTATTAAAAAAATGAAAAACAATGACAGTCGTAGTTGCGGACCATTATAAAGATCATTAATATGGTTAAAAATTCAATTACAACAATTCCAAGCGACCTTATTTCTTATAAGTAATACTTGCTGCACCGCGAGTGGGCAGCCGTCTTATTCGGATTGATCGGACGGCTATAGTAGCAGTAATTTTTTTTAATTTTTTAATTTTTTTGAAATTTTTTAGGTTGGTCCTGTCATTTATGATATGTCCGTATAATCCGAGCGTCGATCAAACAATTCAAAGAATCTGAAAAATGAAAAATTGAACTGTTTATTGGCCTCGATTTTTGATTTTTCAGATTTTTTTAGTCGTCCGATTGATGATCGAATTCTATGGATGTGTCAGACATGATAAGTCTGATTTAAAAAAAAGAAATCAAAAAAATAAAATAAAACCGAACTGCACTCCATGTGGTGTAGCAACTAGATGCAACGCATCCGGTGCAACAAGTATTACTCATTTCTTATAAACTACAACCAAAGGGACCCAGCAAATGCAAGAAAGAAATATAATAGGAAGGATAAAAGGGCAGCCCCCAAAATCCCAAGGTTCGGACTGGGGTTACCCCCACCCCAGGGCCACCACCCAAAGAACTATAGAATATCCCAAAAGAGGCCACCACAATAACAGGAATGACAAGGGAGCAGGCACACCAATCGAAAGCGCACTCCAACCATGCTCCAATGCACAACACAACCGGAAAATTCCAACATCATGCTACTTCTATTCTCCATAGCTTTTGAAAGGTGACCCAATAAGAAGTGTATAAGATACACAGAGAGAAAGAGTGGGGGAGGTTGCTTGGGAATGTGATGGCTTTACGAGAGAGAGAGAGAGAGAGAACTTGGAAGTCCAAAGTGATGGCTTTGCTATATATGTGAGAGAGAGAGAGAGAGAGAGAGAGAGAACTTGGAAGTCCAAAGTGATGGCTTTACTATATATGAGAGAGAGAGAGAGGTTGCTTGGGCCTGGGGGGTGTAAAGTGGCGGCTTTAACCTCCTTCGTGCACCGGCCCACACAAGCCAAGAGGAGAGGTGTGCTAGTTACTAGCCGTTGCGCGTGGGTAAGGAAGGCGAAACAGAAGAAAGCTTGAGAAGGCTTCTTCTTCACTCCCCCATTGGCTTCCCATGCCCACCATCTCCACCACCACTAACCATTAGAATAACAATATACAGGCCTTCCCCATGGTTCCTCACACTCTCTCTCTACACCTCTTCTTCTTCCTTTCACTTTGATAGTAGGCTATGTATTTCTCTCACACGGTCATGGGCTTTCCCACTTTTTTCTTCTTTCTACAATACAAGAGCAAAGGAGCTAGTACTTTGTGCATTCTCTTATTAGGGACATGAGACATATTAAGAAGCCACACGAAATCATTAACAATAAGTGGGTTCCTCCTGTGATCTGTTTTTTTTACCGTTTAGCTAGCCCTCGATTCCCCATTTGATGTGATTTAGTATCATGCAAGCTTCTAAGGTTTCCCCTTTCGTCGGTTTGATGATTCATGGTTAGATTTTTTACATATAAGTCTTTGTAATTTTTTGACATTATAAATAAATCTTTCTAATCTAATTATTTATAAATAAGCTTTCACAATCTATCGTAAATTAGTGAAGACCTCTGAAGCTCACAAATAAATCCTCTGAGAGTGTTACAAATAAAAAAGTTACGATGGTGAAGATTTATTTGTAAACAGTCATATTAGATGGACTTATTTATAAGATTATAAGATTATTGAGACTTATATGTAAAAATCCTTCATGGTTTTAAGGGCTGCATCATCCTTGTCACAATCACCTCTATCCTTTTAGTCAACTTGATGTGAAAATCCTGAGCTTAGGAGGGCCTTATCACGATGGTTGATAGTGACTGTTTTAGGGAGAATCCTTAATTTGCCTCAGCAAAGTGTTTCGTACTGTTCAAGGATTTAATTGCACTTGATCTCAGAAGACCAGGCTAAACAGGCTTGGAGGTCTGTTCTTCCTTCCAATGATAACTTTTTGCTTTTCCCTTCTCCCAAATGAGAGGGGAGATATGCTGAGGTTGATGTGAACTTATTTTAATGAAAAGAATAGCTTTATGTGAAAGATGGCTTTTTTGAGATATTTTTACTGATAATTTGAATTTAATTATATTTACATAGAAATATTTCTTAAAATCATAATATCATGGATGTCTTTCTACAAATATTGTTCTTTTTGATGTTGTCTGACAGTCATATATGTAAATTATACTACTATAAAAATAGCATTTATGACATTAACAAGGATATTGATCATTTGAAATTATGAATAATATCATGATTTTAAGATATATTGTTACATAAATAAATATTTATCAAAATTATTTATACAAATTGCCCTCTCTGTTTTGCTTAATTTCATTGCTCGAGACCTTAGGGAAGAGCAAGAGAGCTTAAACATGCTAAGGAAGCTTTTTTTTTTTGTTTTTCCTTTTTAATCTTCTTCTCTCAGCAACAGAATTCCCCAATCCAGGATGAGAGGGGAGATACGCTGATGGGGACAGGCAGGCCTATTGGAACTCATGAGGACGGATCTTAATGGTGCACGCTTTTCTTTCTTTCTTCTCCATGGCATGTGTCCACGTCCAACTCCACTGTGCATATCTGAGAAGGGGAAGTTTACAAAAAGGAGCCACATGGACATACCATCTCTGAAGTCTAATTTACTCTGGTGAGTTCAAAGGACACAAGGGCCAATTTATTGAGATTCATGTATTAGTATTTTTGCATCATTTTTGATACTCACGTATTTTGTTGAGATTTAGTCCCATATCAGATTCTTTGCAGGTGCCAGTGGCGGACACAGAAATTTTGTCCAGTAGAGTCACTTGGATATTAGGTCATAAATATGGTTGGGTCAATAGGATTTTGAACTAGATCATATGGAGTCCTGAGTTGGGCCAGTAAGGTCCTGGGCTGGATCATTGGAGTCCCGGATTAGACTGCTTTGAATTGGGGCCATGAGTTTGGCAAAATCTAGTGGGGTCCCATGAGCCCACTGAATGAACGTTGGATCTGTCATTGGTGGGCGCCCTCCCTCTATATATGTTGAAGATTCCTTCAACTCAATACTTATATTTTAGATTCGAGTTCGGACCTCTTTAACATGATATTAGAGTTGGGCTTTTCCTGATGGACTGTTCTGCTCCACATGACCCGTTCATAGCGTCACTTATGCCGTAACCATTCGGATTTGGTGCCAGACGGGTGTTGAGGTTTAGTCCCATATCGAATTTTCTGTGAGCACCTTCCTGCTATATATGTTGAGTATTCTCTCAACTCAATGCTTAAATTTTAGGTTTAAGTTTGGCCCTCTTTAACATATTTGAAGAATATTGTTCTGATAAATCTGAGTACAAGCCTAAATGTAACAGTAATATTGCCCTATTATGACTTGGAGATCAGGAGTTTAATTAAATACGGTAACAGCCTCTTTGCAAATGCAAAAGTAAAAATTGCATACCAATGACCCTTTACTACAATGACCGAAGCTGTGTGGTACTGAGCTGTCTTTTTTATTATAATAAATTTATGATAATCCTATTTAAAAATATTATGATTTAGGCCATGAGGGTCTTAATTCCTCCATTTACCCTTCCCCGCTGCGCTCTCTCTCCCTCCATGTTTCTTTCTTAGTATCAATCATAATATTGATATTTAAGCAAATAAAAATATTCCTATCAGTAATAATATTACAGATAAAAATTCAAAATTTCTAGCATTAGCCTCGAAAGTAGTGAAGGGGTTGAGGGAAAATGTATAATATGCCTGGTATTCTCTGGTATCGAAGCTAATATTCGATGAAAATTAATATTATTTGTGAAAGAATTGATAATCTTGATGTGATCTTTTTTAAAAATGGTTGGATTTCTTCCCCTATTAACTTCTCTAGAGGCCCATAATGTAAACAAGATTTTGCTTTAGTAACAGAATCGAACTTTCCAATTTATACACTTCCACTGATTAATTCCTCTACAAAAAAAGACTTCCATTGATCAAAACTCTTAACAGGTTGAGAACACAAAATAGGGAAGAGTGACGCTTTAATTTAGTCATAAATTTGAATATTTGAGTGCAACACAGATTTTGAGTGAGTTGAACTTCTGATGTCGTGCATGTCCAATATGAGCCAGATTCTTTGAAGTAGAACATATTTGAATTATTAAAAGAATCGAATAGTGAGCTGTTAGCTTTAATGATTTCTTTAATTTATGCACACAGCTTAATTATTTCTTTAGCACACACATAGATTCACTCATCTGCTACTCATCCCACGATCCCAAGCACTTATTCTATTGCATCACTTTTGTCCAATCATTCAAAATGTGGTGACTCAGATGTCTCGATGCACAACTTTGCTTAGTATAGTGCATGCTAACCTGAGAGAAAGGGAGCTAGAAGTTTCCATATTAAATTTCAGCATTAAACTTTGGGAGGCTGCAATCTATCTGTAGCCAGTACAATTAAAACTCCCAGTAGGGAGCATTCGGCAATGCTTTACAAAGAGAATGTTCCTATGAATCATGATGCAACAATTGCCTTGTGGATCCATGCTCAGAAATATAGACACCCAGGAAGTATATATATATGAGGTGTTGAAGTTATTGGACCATCCAACTGAATAGGCAATGAGTGAAATAGGCACCATCTACTAAACACTTTTTGATTTTGTCTTTTTTCCGATGTAGTACAAATCTAGTACGTCCCCTTACGTACATGCCGATTTTAGGCTGTCACATGGACCACAAATACAGAGTGCGCAGCCTGATTCGTAACTATGGGCTCTGATATCATGTTGAAGTTACTGAACCATCCAACTCAAAACTTTTAAGGCAATGAGTAGAGTGGGCACCATGTATTAAATACTTTTTGATTTTGTCCTTTTTTCAATGTAGGACTATTCTGGTACAAGAGACATAAGAGACGGCATGATTAAATACCTCACTAGCAGAAAAAGTTGGTTCACACTTGTGCAGAGAAATATTTTATCTATCTAAATTGGCACACATGCTCTTTTCTTTGTTATGTCTTATGACTAACTGGCCTTGTCACAATACCTTTCTTGCTTCACATGCTTTGATATTTCTACAGCCTGTTTCCCTCCAGAGAGAGAGAGAGAGAGAGTACTGTATGAGATCACTACTTCATAGGTGCTTACACACAAGCAAAATGTTTAGATTATAGTGCTGCATATACTCAGTGAAGTACAAGATCCAAACTTCTGTATACATCACTGATCAACACAATAAGAGTGTTCATATTTCTAAATTTGCCTTTACCGACGGTTCTATATTCTGAACTATACAGAAGACACCCTTCCCTTACTATGCCATGTAGAAGGCTGTTGATCTTACTATACCTATAGAACTAGCTCTACTTGCAGAATCAGCTCCTGGCTCTAGCTTGTTATTAGCACACCTCTGTGTCACTCTCCATAACTGTCCTTGGCAGGCCCTCCATCAAGCATGAGATGGGGGGTACTGTGAGTGCCTCTGAGCCACCATAGGCACTCCAGCAGAAGGGGTCCAGGATGATGTCCCCCACTGCAGGGAGGAGCTCCACATCTGTCACTGTGATGTTGGTGCAGGGGACAGCGTCGCTGCAGCCGAAGTGCATCGGCGGGCTCCGGCCATCGTATGTGCCCTTGATGCCGCTGTAAGAGATGTTGGACACATACACTGCAGCTGTCTGGTTTGGGCAACTCTTGGTGAGGCAGTAGTACTGGTCTATGATGATGGGGTTCCTCACATTGTCCATGTGGATGTTCTCGAAGACGATCGACGACACCGAGCCCATGCCGCCCTGCCATGTCTTGATTCGAACCCCATTGTCTGAGTGCCTTATGGTGGCCTTGCTCACTGTTACATTGGTGACACAGGCCTTGGAGTTCAGTTTGCCCAGGCTTCCTATGCTGAACATGATGAAGAAGCAAGTAAATTTGTCAAAAACACAAAGAAAAGACTGTTGGATTATGCTGAAAATGATGAAGCAGCAAGTGAATTTGACAAGAACACAAAGAAAAGACTATTGACTATTAGTTAGCAATCTCAAACCATATGAACTGGCACAAACACATGAAACAATCATTAGAAGATTGTGCACACTGTTTGCTAGATTAGCACTCCCAAACCATAACACAGAGACAACCATTGTACCTTATTCCATGACCTGGGCCACATGTTATATTGTAGATGTCTATGTTGAAGCTGCCTGATCCAATAGATATGCAATCATCACCTGTTGCAGCAAGTTGGTCACCATTTTGTGCCAGTGAGGGGCCTCAAAGAGTGTGCTTGGAATATGAGGGAGCAAGTGCTGTAGGTTTGGAGGCCTACCGTTGGAGATGACTGAGTTGTATATCCCAACTGAATTAGAGTTCTCCACATGAATCCCATCAGTGTTGGGGCTGAGTGCAGGAGAGTTGATTGTGATGGAATCCACTATGACATTCTTGCAGTTGTCGAACCGGAAGTGGAACTGCGGGCTGTTCCGGATCCTAACATCTTGCACGGTGAGATTGGAGCTCTGGAAGAACCTCAAGGCCTGTTCAAATTTTCAAAAAACGAACATGCATTAGCAATTTCCCTCTATGTTCTTAGAGGAATGGCATGGCTTCCATGGTTTAGACTAAAGAAAGAGGTGGAGCTTACAACAGGGCTGTCACAAGGTCCTGGCAGTGTTGTCCCATTGACTCCCTGTTACATCGCCATGGAGATTGTGTTAAGCATACTAGAATCTAGTCGGAGAGGATAATATATGTGCTTCACAGTTTGAATTCAGTGCTAATTGCTTACCCTGTGAGGCTTGCATGGGAGATTCCACCACTTCTCTCCCCTTCCATCAATTAGTCCACCTCCTCTCATGGTCATGCCATCAGCTCTGTAGAACACCAGCCACTGCCTCCTGCTGCTGTTCGCCGGCCACGAGTCGGGCCCGTCAGGCGGCATTATGCTTCCCCCGACCTTGCAAGGATTCCAGACACATCAGAGGCCAAACTCCAGAAGCATTCATGTTAATGTCATCAGATAGACACATGGTCCAAAGAGAATTAGAACAGAGTTCGAGCACTTGGACTCTGTTTACCTGAAATGTGATGCCACCTTGACAAGGACCCAGGAATATGAGTGAATTGATCATGAAGGAGTAGCCATGGGGAGCGAGGAGAGTGCCCGAGTCGACCTGGCAGGCGGCGACCCACGCCAACTTGAACGCCTGAGTGTCGTCGGTCACACCGTCTCCGGCTGCTCCAAACGACCGGACGTCGAAGACATTGGTGGAGCTGGACGGACTGGTGCTCGGCCCGGGGATAGCTGGTGGGTGAGCGGCAGGGGGTGGTGGCTCCTTCCCCTTCGGAGGATGAGCTGGTGGACTGGTGCTCGGCCCAGGGGTAGGTGGTGGGTGGGGGGCAGGAGCTGGCGGCTCCTTCCTCTGCGGAGGAGGAGCTGGTGGGTGTGGGGCAGGGGCTGGTGGCCTCTTCCCCTCCGGCGGAGGAGCCGGTGGGTCTGCCATTGGAGGAGGGACAGCTGGTGGGTCTGTCACTGGAGGAGCAGCCGGTGGGTCTGCCATTGGAGGAGGGACAGCTGGTTGGTCTGTCACAGGAGGAGCAGCCGGTGGGTCTGCAGCTGGGGGCAGAGCAATGCTTCTGTGCCTGTGCTTCTTGTGGTGGTGTGTTCTTCCATGAACACAAGAACAGGGGAAGCACAGGGAGATGTGGAAGGCCAGCAGCAGTGCTCTGGAAACCACTCCCATTTGGGTTTTTGTCTTGGATCAACACACAAATGCTGAGCACAAGTTGGCAGGGTTTTATACACAGGCTCCTGAGCTCTCACTGTCAGAAAGATGGGGTGAGGGCTCTCTCTCCTACTGCTAGTCAACAGAGGATCTCATGCTTCCACTGGAGAGAATTCAAAGATAACTACTCTAACTCCCCTCCCTGTGATGGGCTCCCCATTGCTGTCCTCATCAGGCAGCCACTAGGCCTGGTTTAGGACTGCTGCAGCATGCAGCAAGTAGCTCAACTGCAGCCTTGCTCAGAGGGAAAGGAAGAAAGGGATGGCATGCCACCAGGGAAATGGTGAAGTCATTCTTATAGAATGATGGGGTTTGCTAGTGGGAAGGGCTCTTCCCCTTGTATTCCATTGATTTATTCTAATGGCGGCAACCGACCAGTTCCATTGAGGCATGGCTTTTTGGGGAATGTGGAGTCTGCATATGACAGTTGAAGGGGAGGGAGGGGGTGGGAGAGGAGGAGGATAAAAGGGTGGTAGGGGAGGGCTGGCCTGAGGCAGATGGGTGGTAGCTCAGGCATTCCTTCTCCTCCACCACTATCACCTTCCATGGGCCCAAATCTAGTTATAGGGTAGTTAGTGGAACAAGGGTTGGGCGTGCTCCTCACCTCAGAGGCTTGGTTTGAGGAACTAAGAAGGTCTTAGTTTGACCATTGTTGTGGGCACAACACTTGGGTGCAGCCATATCAATGGAGATCGTATGATATGAATGGTGAAGGTCACCACTCATCACCAGCACAAATAATAAAGCTGTGGGTTCTATTTTTGGTTTTAACAAGAGCATCCATATTCCACATGTTTTCTTTTGTTGGTGGATTGGTGCAAGGTACCAGACTGGAGCAGCAGACCTAAAAACGTTCACACATCTACAAATGAGGTTAATAGGGACTTAATAGTGATCAGTATTCACAATGATAACTGCAGTTTTTCTTCCCTTTTTGGAAGGGTATTCCATTTTCCACTGTGGATAATAGAGCCTTGACAGTGATCAACATTCATACATCTGCAGCAACACATGCTGAAGAACCTGGTGGAGAGTCTAGTGACTGGGCTTAACAGAGGACAAGTTAGTTTAAATTACCAGAGGAACAAGTTCTTGGTTAAACTCCATTTGAACACAAATTTCAGAATATTAT
The DNA here is from genome assembly GCA_030544215.1 of Zantedeschia hybrid cultivar. NCBI lineage: Eukaryota > Viridiplantae > Streptophyta > Magnoliopsida > Alismatales > Araceae > Zantedeschia > Zantedeschia hybrid cultivar. The sequence continues at coordinate 78,899,611 of JARZZO010000005.1, read as the reverse complement.
GTGGGGTCCTAGTTGTTCTCTTATTGATGCTTGAAGTTCTGTCCACATAGGATTAGCAGAGGTTTATAAAAAAAGCCTCACCTGTGTTTTGCATGGGTCTTGGGTGGGCCAAGAGAATATTCTTGGCTCATGTAAGACTGTTTTGAACTGGAATTGGGACTTTTTTCCTTTGCATTTTTAATTGAGATGGGAAGTGCATAGGAATTGATAAGATAGAAGAAGGGAGGTTAGTGGGACTTTGAGATCATGTTTGGATAAACGAAGTTGGGATGACATAATGGGGGAGATATAGTAGTTTTAAAGGACCTGATGTCACCCCTGCACTATTCCTATTGCTTCTTCCTCCCCTGCATAAAACGAACCATGGTGCTCGTTTGGTGAAAACCGTACGTCTAAGGTCCCTCTTTATTCCTGTTAGGCCAACTTTAACGAAGCCAAATGCTTATTATAGAAATTCTTAACTAAGGGATACCAAGATGCTTATTTTCCTTTTTCAAATAAAGCATTGAACAAATATTTGACCCTTCAGGGAGTAATTTCCAAAATGCGAACACCAAGGCATCAGCAGGCTATTACGCATCATTAGTTGTTATCTCAACGCACCACGGGATAGAAAACTAAAGAAACTGGTGAAAATGTTTAAGAAGACTAAATGGATTTCACATGATGAATTCCATAGTTATTATAAAAGAGGAATCTACGGTATCACACTTTTTTGTACTTCTTGCAAAATCACGTAGAGAATGGTGTATTTTTGGAATTCCCCCTGGACAACCACTATTGTGCCTTTTGTTTTGACATAAAAAAGTAAATTTTTTTTTTTAGTATTTTAGATGTTTAGTCTGATGTAAAAGTGTGTACAAGAAAATCTTGTTTATGCTTTATCTGCCTACTTGGCAGCCTATTTCTTTGTTTTGATCTCCAGAGAAAGTCCACTATAAACCAAAATAAGAAAATTCAAATATTCTCTTGTTTTGTTTTGTAAACAACCAAACAAATGCACTTTGATTTTAAAACTATACGATTTCACTAACTTTGAAATTGACGATTTTGAAACCAGTGAATTATCGAATTTTACATATTGAAACAAACAATCCAATAACCACCGGTATGATTATTGTACTCACGTAACCTTCAGCATGTATTCATACCATTTGTCAAGTCATGGGGGTTGCATGTGTGTACAATAAACGTACGGAAGGGGGGTATTTATTGACGTATATTCATTGTAGAAGAAAATTTTCACAGATATATATAGCCTTTAAGAGGTTATATTAAGACTGTAAACAGAGCGGATATAGCATTTTTTCGTCCGTCCATCCATCCATTTATGTTAAACGGATAATCTATATCTTCTCCATTTATGATCCGGATATGGAATGTATATTAGATTTCGGATATTCTCCAAACTCAGAGTGGACACGGATAATATCCGGATAGCAAGGGCGCTAATTTAGAGAACAATATTTGAGAGAAATAATTCAGCAAAAAGTTTAAAACATATATTAATATGTGAATAATTGGAATAGTTATCATAAAAAGAAAAGAATACTTGGCATAAAATGTTAAAAGAACTTATTTGATGTAAAAATGATTAAATTACAATATGAACATATAAATAGACATCACATATTTAATATAAAAATAATTTTTTGATCTTAGTTTATATATATAATTATGATTATTAAGTAAATTTGATCCGGAGCAGATCTTAAGCGGAACAGATATGAAATTTCCTTGACCTCTCCGTTTAAGAAACAAATAAAAATCTGACCATCCTAATGCGAGTTCGGGGTGGATCCGGATCCATCTACAGCCTTAGGTTATATGCAAAAACTTGTATTCTTCAAAATAAACTTAATGTTTTCGAGGTATATTTAAGTGAAGCATAAAGATTGCATTACTGATCCATCTTGTTGAAAATTTCTTTTTATTCTGGAAATAAAATGGCTCTTGTTTTTTTGTGCCTTGTTCACCTTATGTTCTCGCGTTGACCACTTAAAATGAAAATTGTCCAACGGTGGAAGAAGAGATTTTTAGAGTGGGCCACGAAATGGGCTTAAAATACAAAGGTATTTATGTACAAATAAATCTCAGTGCTAGTTAACGAGAGTGAAGTAGGAATATAAATGACTAGGGGAGCTTTTTTAGTAGAAATCGTCAAGTGGGCATATATTTTATTTTTATTTTTCAAAGAGTTAGCAGGAGAAAAAACTCTGTAGATACGTGTAAAAGCTTGGTGGTGACCAATGCCCCTGCTTGCCACCCGTAATGACTTAGGTACTTTTACATTTGACATAAAATACTGCATCATAAAATACTGTAAATTTAACATTTTACGGTATTTTACGTCAAGCTAACTATTTTCCTTTAGCTTGACCTTACCTAGCTATTTGACAATGGCCTAAGAGGAGACATTTCCCATAGTTTCGGATGCTGTTTGCAGGCCTCACTTGCTCCTGGTTGACTCGATATGAGAACCTAACTCAGATTCTTTGAAAAATCGAGTGGACTTGGAGTTGGATCGAGTAGTTAAACTCTCATTAAAGTGAATCAGTCAAGGCTTCTGCCTGGAGTAAACTCTACTCTTGGTGACCACCACTCGAGGCCAACTACTAATAAAACGATTTGCAAAGAGCAGTTGTCTAACAGGTCTCCTTTCTTTTTTTTCTTTTTTTTTGAAGGGGTCCAGAGGCCGATTATGTACAGCTATTTACAAGCGACCGGAATTTTAATCGAGAACCCGAGATAATCTTCCAAAGTTGGAGATAATTCCGGCTCGATCGATGGATCCGCCTAATTAGGCGACAATTCCAGGTCCATCTGATTTCTGGGGGAGTAATGCCACAGACCAGAGGATAATAAATATCCCAACAACACCTAGGTGGTTTTTAGGCCCAACCAGAATCGAACCTGAGATCTCCCTTTTGCAAGGGAGGTGGGTGAACCAACTGCCCTAGGCAGCTAGTTCATCTAACAGGTCTCTTTGCCTCCTTGTTGTGGTCGCTGAACAATTTGGTCCATACACCACCTAAAGCCATCAACAGTACTCCACCAAACACTGAGATATTCTGACCACTACAATCATCACATTGAGTTTCAACATTAGTACAATCTTCAATGAGACTAGAAAATGTAAAATCCGAATTCTACATTGAAGACACATAAAAGGAAATTCATTATATTACAATCAAAGTTGAAAAAGGAGACAATACTCACTACAGAGACGGTGGCCATGTATCTGTTATACCTTCTTGCAGTAAATATAACTAAGCTTTAGTAGACACTAGAAACCAAAGTGGAAATCCAAGAACCTGTTATGTATGATTGGTTATATGAAGGCTTTGCCTGTTTCTCCTGCACTCTCCGCCATGCAAAAGTGGTAGTGGCATTTGACAAACAGTAAGTGCATGCTTGAGGAAAAATCCCCTGAAGGAGAATGATCCTACACTTAACAAAATTGAGTTCTCAACTCCATTCCAAACTTTCAGATATGATAATACTGTCTTTCCCTTTGCTGAATATATGAGAAACTATCTACCTACCACTCATTATGATCGACCAACTTGAGGCCCCAGCTCATGTCTTCACAATGTCTCACATGAGGAACCACTGCACCTGTGTCTGTGCCTTTCTTAGCCTTGCAGTCATAGAATGGAGGTGCATGAAAACATGGCTCCATGGACAAGGCCCGACGGCAGGGGGGATCTGGTGCTGTCCGATTCTCAGGTTTAAAGAGAATCCAGGGCTTTAGTCCTCCAAGGCCCTGCGCAACATAACCAAAGGTGGACCAAGCACTTGTGACCAACACATCTGTTAAGCTAAGGAGGTACATCTCTGCCCAGGCTTTCATGTTGTGAATTTGCTTCTCTGTCTGCTGATGTTGTTCATGGCTTGGTTGATGAACACGTACAACTTCACCATTGATGGTCGGGTTTTCCCAGTACATGTTCCTGATCTTCTCAAAGTATCCAGAACTCAAGGATGTCATAAGGACGGATTTTGTAATCCCATAAACAGTTGGGACAACAGATGGTTGGTGACTAACATCTGGAAGTAGATTCTCCCCCAAAGTACATGCAAGGATTTGATTTAATACATGCTGGAAGGGACCAGTACCAATATCAAAGACCCTGATTTGTATGCCCAACCGCTCTTCTGCATTAGAGAGATATGCTCGATAAAACCTTGTAATCAACCCCCATACAGCATTTGTTGGGTGAAAAAGGTAACGGCCCAGGTGATGGAAAACTGTATCTTTCTCTGGGAAAAGCTGATTTAATTCTTCTTCAAATGTTGGGATAAGAAAAAGAGATGGAACAAAGTAATTGTCTGACCTCAATATCATCCAAGGGAATTTTTGGAGGAGGAGTTGGTCTTGCTCACAGAAGAAAAGCTTATCATGATCACTGTAATCATGCGCAAGATGAAGATAGACAAAAGCAGGCAGAGATCCAATTGTCATAGCATTTACATCATTACTTAGAACCTTATTTTTGAGGAGGTTTCCATAGCTATGAGGAGATTTTATGTCAAAGACATCAAAACTATTCAGAGGAAAGTTCAATGGCAGCAGCCAAGTACCATCAGGAAATGGCTCACAGAAAAGGTCGGCCATGTCAGCCCCCCTGTCAACAAGCATAACCCTATCTGTAAGAAGAGCATATAGAAATGTTGAAGCAAGCGTTAATATCCTGTTTCCCAAACCACTGTATGAAATCCACACCACATATTGGCACTCTGTTGTTCCGATAGTCTGGTTAGAGTTCAGCTGATCCAATGCCTTTCGATATAGCTCCGTGTTGGGACCACACTTTTTATGGAGTGCTTCATACTTACGTAGCTTCTTCAAAAGATAAGGGGAAGGTTTGTAAGGTGACAGTTTGCGATATAATACAGACTGAGATCTGCTCAGACATGATCCTTCATCAAGTCCACCAGCAAGCAGGCCACCAAGCTGTTTGTCCTTCGGCACATCGGAAGCAAGAGGATCATGGTTATCTAAACCTGTAATTTTCAAAAGGAAATGAGAATTGCAGCTTTAGTTCAGATGTTGATTGACACTATAGAGAGGAGGCGACTTGATAGAGAAAAGAGTTGTGTCTGGAGTTGCTGTTAAATAGGAAAAATAATTACCAAGTACCAAATCACAAGCACTACAGAGCGATACTAAAATAATGAGACATAAGAAAAGCTGAGAGTTTATTGGATAGCCCCATGAAGAAGTGCAATCCTAGGGAGGTTTGCTGAAAAGCAGTCATTCCATGGTTTTAAAAAAAAAAATGTATACAATTGCTGATAATGGAGGGATAAAAAACACATTTATGATAAAGCTAAACAGAGGAAGCATAGTCAACAATGCCTATCGCAAGGCCATGAGTGGTGGTGCAGCTTCCAATTGGAAGCGCTTTTGGGCTTCCACCTGGTTATGTTGAGGGGAAGAAATTGGGCCTTGGAAGCCATTTAAATAACATTTTGGTGGTGGTTCGTTTTTTGGCTTCCAACCAAAAGCTGGAAACTGGAGCTTCCCAAACTGGGGAAAAATAGGAAATGTTTCGACTTTTATAACTACCAAAAAATAGGTATAACCACTCCCATTCAAGATATGTCATATTGAACATGGAAGTCAAAAGTTGCTTCCAAGTAAAGTTTTGCCAAACGTGCTCTTACATTGTTAGAAGAACTACACAAATCTTATCCCCACGTTACATATGTAGGAGTGGCTCCTAGTCAAGATTGTAACAACCTACTGTGAGTCTGGAAGGTAATTACACCAATATCTAACTTCATTTGAAAGCAGGAGGTGTGTCAAGAAAAGGGAAGCCTTCACTGCTTGAAGACGGCATATAGTTATTGTATATGAAAATGTCAAGAAGGCTATAGTTTTGTTACTTGGGTTTTAATGTATCTCAAAGATAAATGAAATTGTCAAAACTGTAAAACATAATGTGCAGATGACAGAAGCTTTATGTATATGCTCTGTTAGAATATGCATCACTCAGGTTGAATGCAACAAGAACGAGAGCATTAATGATTTCAGAGATGAGCCAGACGCTAAAGAGTTCAAAGGACACTCAACTATTACTCAAACCATAAGACCTGCATTAGTTCAAATGGCATCTAGAGCAATGAACTATTCAAGGAGGAAGCAGTTCAAGATGTGGAAAACAGTGTTGGAGATTTTGGTAGGTTGCCAAATGGAGATTGGTCCAAGACATCAGGTTTATGCTTATCAAGGATCCTCACCTGCTTACATGATCTCCATAAACAAAAGGATAACTATTAATATCACCAAACAACTACAATAGGAAGTTGTCAGCAAGCCAACTAGAAATGCAGTTGGAGGAGTCCAAAGAAAAAGGAAGAAGATGAGATCAGTGATGAGGAACGAAGGGAGGAACGATCCGTTCCATTCTGCCAGTCGCAGGTCTCTCCTTCTCTAGTTTATCAGGTTTCCAACTAATAAGAGTACATGACAGAAATACGCCGGAGTGACAGGGTAAAAGACAAACAATACAAAAACATTGAAGAACAAAAGATCGTACCATTGCATGAAAAAAAAGGCCCCCTGCTCTGGACTGCAATCTTCAACACCCCCCTTTAAGCTGAGCATAAATGCCATGCATGTTCAGCTTGCTCAGATTAGGACGAAGCGGGCAACAATCTGCCCCTTAATGAAGACATCAGTAACCTGACCTTGAGACTTGACATAAGGCAAGCAAATTTCCCCTGAATTTAGCCTATCCGGATGAAATGACTATCAATCTCTCTGTGTTTGGTTCTGTCATATTGTACAGGATTGTCGGCAATATTGATGGCAGCCTTATTATCACAATACAACTTCATTGGAAGATGAACTTGAACTCCAAGATCCTGTAACAAAACTTTTAGACACAACATTTCTGTGACACTATGAGCCATTACTCTATACTCAGCCTCAGCACTTGATCTAGCAACCACTATTTGTTTCTTGTTCCTCCAGGTTACTAAGTTCCCACCTAGGAACATATGATATCCTGTTGTAGAGCTCCTATCATCACGTGAGCAAGCCCAATCGACATTTCAAAAACTTTCAACATTCAGGTGCCTAGCTTTGAAGAATAGGATACCATCCAGGATAAGACTTGATGTACCTTAAGATGCATTCAATAGCCCTTATGTGTGGCACTTTTGGAGCACGCATAAATTGGCTAACCTTGCAAAGTAAGCCAGACTAGGTCATGTAAGGCCAAGGTAAAGTAATCTCCCCACCAACCACTGGTACTTGCCTTTATCAACCATGATTCACTTCTATGGGTGCATAAGTCTAAGTGAAACCTTTTGCCACAAGTATGACTTTGTACGGTTGCACACTACCATTAGAATTAAACTTAATGGTCTAAACCCACTTGGAACCTACCAAGGTCTGACCCCTAGGAAGATCCACCAGTTCCTGGGTGCCATTTTTCTGGAGAGCTGCCATTTCCTCATGCATTGCGTGTACCTACTTAGGAACTTTCACAGCCTCCGCAAGGGAGCTAGGAACATGATATGAAGAAATGGCAGAGAGAAAGGAATAATAAGAAGGAGAAAGACAAGAATAGCACATGTAGTTAGAAAGAGGATGACAAGGGAAAGATCTCAAGCCTTTTCGAAGTGCAATAGGAAGCTTAAGATCAGAAGGATGGTTACTTAAGGATGAAATGGTCTCCTCAAAGGGCGGATTCGTAGGTGGCCTACATTTATGCCATGTACCCCAAGAGCAAGTTTGTGGCTCCTACACAAACATATCATTAATGGTACCAACTACCAACCAGTAAAGGTGAATATGCAAGAGCGGAGTCACTATGGCAGCCTAAAGAGGGAAGGATCAAAGGCAAAGGAGAAGGAGAGGAAAAGCTAGGAAGTTGCACCCCTTGGGATGAAGACTTGAAGGAAAAAAAGACCTCAAAGAAGGTGATATCTTTTAGGACGTACTTTAATTTAGTTTTGGGGTCAAAGGCATTTATATTCTTGTTAGGTGGGAGAGTAACCTAAGAAGATGCCACGAACATCATGAGGGTTAAGTTAGTGGATCTAGGGGTGAGACTATGAATAAAACACAAGCAACCAAAAATGCGAGGAGATAAATAGAACAAAGACTCGAAAGGGTGTAAAACTCGAAAAGGAATGAGTATCCAAGGTGCGGGATGGCATGCGATGGATAATATAAGAGGCAGTAAGAATGGTAGCAAAATTTCCTTAGGAGGTCACGGTGCAAGAGAACATCTTAAGAGATTTCCAATAGATGCCGATTCTTCCTCTCAACCACACCATTTTGTTGCAGTGTATAGGCATACAAAGACTCATGAATGATCCCAACATCCTCTATAAAAATATTAATATTTCTTTCAAAATATTCTTACACATTGTCAAACCTGAAAACTTTGACCCCCCTATCAAATTGGTTTTCCACCATCTTACAGAACACCTGCACAAGCCAAGGGACCTCCTCGCAAGACTTCATAAGGTAGAACTAGTAATAATGAGTGTAGTCATCAATGAAACTAATAAAGTAACGATGTCCATCCAAAGAAGCAACAAGAGAAGGACGTCATACATCAGAATGCACAAGTTGGGAAGGAAAATGACTTCTCAACTTAGGGTGGAGATGAAGTAGTAGTGGCACTAAGAGCTGCCCCAGTAATACTTGAAGTCGGAGTAGAGGCAAGTAAAGGGGTAGCGCTAAATTGTGAAAGAATCCATTGCAAACATTCAATATCAGAAATGGATAGTACATACATCATGGAAGTAGTGGGGCTACTGTCAATGGAAGAGCCTTGAGGGCCACCAGAGAGTTAAGTGATGACAATATTGCCGTGGGCACAGGAAGTGCCCTTTCCAATCTTGAACTTTTGGGGCTTTTTCTTTGGATACAATTCCCAACAAAAATCTACACTATGGTTATCTCGCCACAAAGAGCGTAGTGTTTGCCACCCTTTCCTTTTGCCTTGCTAGTTGTTTGAGTGTCTTTGCTACTCTTATTTGTGCTACTAGCCAATACTGTAAACTAACTTACATTTGAAGGGTGAGGTTGAGTAATACCCCCCGTCATCATCAATCTATGTCCCTCTTTACGGACCACTTTGGAATATACCACCTTTAGAGGAGGAAGTGAATCAACATTGAGAATCTACTTACGTAGAATCTCATATCAGAAATAAGACCATCAAGAAATTGAAAAATTTTAGTCTCTTTGACATGCTTCAGATATTGTTTATGATCATTAGCACACAACCACTTATGAGCACTATAGTGATCCAACTCCTATCATTTGATCTTCAGTTCACTAAACTAGGCAATGATACATATGCTACCTTGCTTGAGGGCTTGGATCTTGTTATTCAGATGATAGGTACGATCAATATTTCATACTACCCATATAACTTCTCCAACAACTGCCACATATCATAGGTAGTCTCTATGCACATAATCAAGTGTTGAGTCATAAGGTTGATAGAGTTAAGAATCCACCCCATTACTAGCTTGTTCTCGAAGTTCCAAGTAGGGCACTTGGGGTCACCCTTGTTAGGTTTCTTGTTGAACCTATCAATATATCCCGTCTTTCCCCGTCAAGAAAGATCCAAGTAAAAATAGACTAGAACTTATAGTTGCTTTTGTTCAATTTCATGGTCATCATCTGAAGAAACTGGTGTTCGGCTGTTGCCATTGGAAAAATAGTTGAGGAAGTAGCTAAGCAAGACATCATTCAAGAAATAAAGAAGAGGGTAAGAGTGTGACGGGAAAACTCTCCTTAATCAGATCGCTCTGATACCATGAAGAAGTCCAAGAGAAAAAAGGGAGAAGATGAACATTGGTGATAAGGAATGAAGAGAGGAACAATCTTTTCCATTCTGTCAGTCACAAGTCTCCCCATCTCTATTTTATCAGGTCTCCAACTAATAAACATAGATGACAAAAATACTCCTGAGTGATAGGGTAAAAGACAAAAACACAAACACATCAAGGAATAAAAGATTACACTACCATTTGAGGACACAAGGACCCAACCTTCAACAATAGTTAGCCATATGGGAGGTTAACTATGTTGCTAATAGAAGAAGGTTAGTGAAGATCGTCCCAAAGATACCACAATCATTCATATTAGAAGCTAGGGGAAGCACAAAAAAAAATCCACTAAATGTAGAGCATCATATAGCTCAGAATTAGGGGAAAAAAGGTAAAGGATGTAGCATTAGCCAAGGACCTGGAAGAAGTGGGTGGCCATGTAGCATCACCCAGCCCCATTAACAATCAGTTCATCTCATATGAAACATCCACATTCAACTATCGACTAAAGGTCATTTGTTGTGTCATAAAATGCTATAAAATGTTGTACATAGTGGTAAAAATGGCATTTTCCTTATGTTCGGGTTGCTGCGAATTGTGTTACATTTCCTTTTCATTCACTTGGACTTTGGAGTGTCATAAGTTGCCGTATTCCAAAATTGGTCGACCCCTAAAATCTTCCTTTTAGTTGATTTTGATTTTCACTCCAAAACCATTGTAAACTGAAATTGGAGATTTTAAAACTGGTAATTCTAAAATCAGGGATTTTATTTTCACTGGTTTTAAAACCGGTAATTTCAAACCAAGATTTTACTGCATTCTACAATACACCAAACAAGCCCTAAGTGAGAACAATCCTACCAGATCAGAGCCAAAAGCACATCACCTGGAGCTAGATTTTAGACATTGGAAGGTGGTAGGGGGCAGGAAGAACCAGTGGCGGACACAGGAATTTGATCCAGTGGGGTCCTCATATTGAGTACTGCCCACCGAACCCGAGCCTAGCTCATTTAAGTTAAGCCCACTTAATTAACAAGCCTAAAGCCAGTCCATCAACAGTCCTACAAAGCCATCCTCTTCAAACCCAAAGCCCACCCGCCCAGGCCCAGCCGCACCCGCCCAGCTGCAAGCCCAAAGCCCACCCGCCCAGCACGCTTACGGCTTACCTATTAGTCCTACATCGGCTGCGTGAAAAATTTCTGGTGGCTTATATGCTTCAGAATACTTCACGTGTTCGAGTAGCTGCTACTCCAGCACTTGCAAGTCGTGTTGGTTCCTGTGGTTGTTGTGTATTTGAGAGACTTAAATTAAGTATTAATGTTTATTTTGATGCGAGCCAACTCGTGAGCTCGATCGAACTCTGGCTCGGCTAGTTTACTAAAACGAGCTTCATCTTAAGCTCGGGCTTGGCTCGTTTAGGCAAACGAGTCGAGCTCAACTCAGAGCCGAGCTCGAGCAACTCACGAGTCAGTGGGGTCCTCTGGGCCTGCGGCCTGCCTAAGTGGGCTGGGCGATCGGGCAGCCTAGTGGGTTCTTGCATCTGTGGTCAGTGGGGTCCTAGACAGTAAATATTGGGGTGGGCCTCTAAGATTTCGAAATTCCAGTGGGGTCCTGGGACCCCACTGGTTGTACATTGGATCCGCCACTGGGAAGAACCTACACCAGAAATGGGCAGATTGCCAGAAAATTCCCAAATTGATCTACATTATATACCATTCTACAGAACTCAAGGAAAGAAGCACATAATTGTGTACAATAGGCTACCAACAAGAGAAATTGGCTTAGATGACTGACATGAATCACTATCTCAATTTCTGAAACTCCGCTGAAGTTTGATGGCACCACCGAAAGCAACTCTTTGCTGATGTTAGTAAGGCCAGCTCAGCCCCGCGGAGTTCCAGTTAATGAGAGCTCTTTGATTACTGAGATAGTGATTTATCTCGGTAACTTAGATTATTCTCCCGATAAAGAACAAGACATTATGCAAGCCATAAACACGTTTATGTTTACAGTGAACACCTTTTCCACCATTAGCTTAGTTTGGATGGTAAAAAACAAGTTTACCATAAACTCACTTGGGTTTATCATGAACTCAAAAGGGCCCCATGTGTTTTTCATAAACCTACTACAAGTTGGTTTTACGCAAAGTCCTTCTCAAATTTGTCATAAACTCACTTAAGTTTATATCTAGAAAATACGTTTTCGATTAACTGGTTTATGGTAAACGTGTTTATCACTAACCTATTTGCATTTTCTTAAGTTGCATCCAAACAGGGCCAAACTCTTTGGAGGCCCTCTGCCACTACTGCCGAAAACTAAACCAAGTAGATCAAATCAGATCATATGGTATAGAGATCATCATAGACCATCATCTTGCCGACACAAGCCACAGATCTACCACCATTTGCGATCTAAACAGCCTAGAACAAAGCGTTAAGGGGGGAGGGGGAGGAGTAGAAGACGGAATCGAACTGGCCTCACCTCTCTCCTGCTGCCGCAACGACGGCGGCGCGCCACGGTAGACGCCGCAGACGAAGGCCAGGGCGGGGAGGACGGTGAGGCAGGCGACCAGGGCGAAGGTCAGCCGGAGCATCGTGGGGCGGACCTGCGGCGGACGCCTCCTCTCCGAAGGGGACGATCCGCCGCCGGTGGCGCTGTAGGCGGACTCCGGATCCGGGGAGTAGGCGGCGGGCGGCAGCGGCGACGCCTGCGGCTGGTGCTGCTGCTGCGGCGGGCGCCTGGTCGCTGCCGACCTCTTCATGTCCATGGGGCGGGTGGGGGTGGAGGTGGAAACCGAACCGGGCCGGACCGGACCGGGCTCCCCCTTGCCCTCTCCACCTGGCCTTTTGTAGTTGCTCCCTCTTTTTAGGTTGCCAACGTGCATGGCAGTCGGTGGTTTCAATAATTGCGATGACTGATACATGTTGCACTGAACCCCAACAGCGTAAGGTTGGTGTCCCCTGTAAAGGTGCCATATATATATATTTTTTTAATAATCTGATCTTTATTTCCATGGTTGCCCTCATCAAGATTTAGTGAGAAAAAAAAAACATCTTAGACACTGCCATCCAATCAAACTGTTCGAATGGCACTTGTAGATGTGGTTATTTATTCTACGGTACAGTAAATATTACTCAATTAAAATTTGTTGGAGTTCTATAGAGGCGGTATGGAAACGCTGCACCGTCCGAAGTGCAGTAAGTACTCGTCGGGATTAGTTGGCCTTGGAGATGAGTTCTTTGGAAGGGCCCAATAGTTATGAGGGTAGGCCCAAATGTGGTCTAACTTCCAAGTCTTCTTTTACTTTGACAAGCGGAATTACTTATACTGGTGTAGAATAACGTATTCGAAGAATAAGGAGAATAAGTCATCTCATCTTAAACCCAAAATTACTTATTCTTTTTATTCCATCGACGGACGCTACAAAACTATCCAAGTGAAATACCCCTTATTCTGGTATAAATCATTTCGTCAGTAGATCCCACGTAATAACTTATCCTGCAAACAAAGTGGGACTAGTGGTCACACTTGTTCCCAAATAATATCAGCCTTTAGTCTTTGGGCTATTACTAGACATAGATGGACACTAAAAAGTAGATCAGATCCATGTCTCTCCTATTATGAGGAAGCTTCCAAATGTTATGAGCAAAAGATGCGCAAATTGCCGGGGAAATGAGAAAAGAGAAGTAGATTATTATTTATTATCATTGAAGATATACAATTTTGAACAGTGCTAACCTTCACGTACGTACATATACATCACTTATGAAATGTCTCCTCTCGAAATTTTATAAACAACTCATAAAATGAGTGCATCCTTAAAGTTGTCATGTAGACAGCTGGTGCATATGCTTTGGAATAATGAATTTCTACTCCATCTTATATCAAAATTTGACAAATTATATGCTACACTAGTAACACTGCATAATATAATGAGTAAAACTTGCTGCAACATCAGACAATTCTATATTGTCTGGCGGTGCTTTTATTTTAAAAAGGTTTTAAAATTCTTTTTGAGCCAATCCCATCATGTCCATGTAATCTGATCTTCGATTGGACATCAAAAAAAGATGAAAATTTAAAAATCAAACCCTAATGAACAGTAAAAAACATGTGTTTTTACTGTTCATTGGGGGTTGTATTTTTTACTGTTCATTGGGGGTTGTATTTTTTACTGTTCATTGGGGTTTGATTTTTAATTTTCATCTTTTTTTTGAATGTCTAATCAAACATCGGATTATATAGACATATAAGGCATGATGGGGTCCACTTAAAAATATATATATTTTTTATTTTGGCTACACTCCTCGGTAGTGTAGATGGATTTGGCAGTGCAATAAGTCTTTCTCTAATATAATTAGGTTTATCATTGGAAAAAATGATATAAACAGTGATGTTGAGATGTGAGATCCGGAAATCCGTAAGGGGTCCGAAATTGAGAGGAGGATCTGAAGTCGAGAGGGATTCGGAGAACGGGGGCAAAACTGCCTGCGGGAAGGAAGAATCGTCAACAAGGGTCCTGTGTCTCGACCTAGGAGAGCCCTCTTCGACAGTCAAGTCAATATCGGATTTAGGGGCTATAATAGGTACTTAGAGAAGAGTGAAGGCTTAATTGCGTATTTTTTCTGATGCAAGTAGTATTCTATTTATAGTGAGTGGATGAGAGTACCTTTCTCATGGTGGGCAATGTAGGACTATTCATAAGAAGAAATAAAACTACAAGAAAATATCTTAAGCTCCCTTCGTACCTAATGAGCCGAAAGCCCACATCTCGATCGTAACGGGGGAGGGGGGGGGAGAGAAGAGCAGAAGATGATTGGGCTTCTGCTGCCTTCGGCCAAATAAACTGTTAGGCCTTATACTAATCGGACACCTCTCGGCCCATTACCGGATGGGTTGTCTTTTAGCTGGGCCCATTCGGATTACCCCATCAGTACTCTTCTGCCAAATTTAGAAATGAGGAATGATCCTATGAACTCGTCCGTATGGCACTTCCATGCGGTCTAGTCTTTTAACCGTCGGATTCTGCGAGTAAACTCGATCTTGGAAACCCAGATTAACAATAGAAGACGGCGTTAAAAGAGGGAGGTTTTCAATATTGAGACATTGGTTTAAATTCTAGTTACCATAATTTGTTATCTTTTGGATACGCTAAGATTTGTACTTTTTAAAATATATTTACAAAGAATGGATAGATTTCGTGTATATATATATATATATATATATATATATATATATATAACATGCGTAATTAACTTAAACTAATTAGACTTTAAAATGTCTAATTAACATACATATGCGTATACATTCAATACATGTACACGTATATATTATAGAGTAAGACTTGTTGCATCTTATGTAATGTAATCTTATTTTTTAAATTATTTTATTTTTTGAAGTTTTATAAAGTCGGGCCCATCGTGCCTGAATTGTTTTTCATTGATTATTGGAGTTCGGCTGTTTATGTTTTAAATTTTTTTGGATCGTTCAATCAGAGACCAAGTTATAAAGACATGTCAGACATGATAGACTTGATCTTAGAAATTTTTAAAAAATAAAATTAAAGACAAGTATTATTCTATACTATATACTACCATAAAAATATTTTTTTTTACAATCTAACTAACGTAAACCTAATTTGAATCAAAATTACAATAGGGCTATAAGAAAAAACTTTAATAAAAAAAATGAATATTTGGACATTAGGAGTTGTTTGATGTGTCGTAACATATTGTAAAATAATTTTAAAATAAAAAATATTAATTTTTTTATCAAATTAAACTATTTTCAAACTAAGTAATGTCAAGTCAATGGTAAAATTGGCAACGTATATCGATTCTAAGTTTTAAAAGCTTTGGACTAAGAATCGAAACCAGTTCAAATTTACAATACTCTAAACATAGAAACAAACTCTACTTTGTAATATTTGATGCTGCTTTAAACCTGCGTCTCCATACTTAGAACCTCTAGCTTTAACGCCGTCTTCTACTGTTAATTTGGGTTTCCAAGATCAAGGTTTCTCGCAGAATCCGACGGTTAAAAGACTCGACCGCATAGAAGTGCCGTGCGGGCGAGCTGATCATATCATTTCTCGATAGAAATTAGGTTGGGAAAGTGCGAGAGGACTGCTTGGCTTGTATGTTGCTTCTTTTAATATGGTGTTGCAATTTTTGAGATCACTCTCTCCGAATCTTTTGCAACCATCCACATTCGATAGGCAGCACCTTTCATCTCTACGTATCATTTATTCTAAGTCTAAGAAGAGGAATAATTGCCGTACCGCATGTGGTTATAAAATTTTATTTTGTATTAATTTTTGTTAAAGTCGGCCTCATAATGCTTTATAGGTTTAAACAACTCGATTTTCGATCAAATGACAAAAAAAAGTTTTGAAGGATGAAAAATTGAACCCTAATAAATAATAAAAGATGTCCTAAATGATTTAAGTCTTGATGTTGCCGAGATAATCACTGTCGGACTCTCGAGATGGAATCCGAAAATCAACAGGAGACTGAGAACCTAGGGGAGAATCCGAGCCGAGAACGAGTAAGGGATGAAGGCAGAAGCTCCTACAAGAAGAAGGAACCAGTCAGGAAGGGTCTTGGCTATGGCGAACTCCCTCCGACAGTTAAGTTAGTAAGAGACTTAATGAAAACTTTAGTATTGAGAGAGAGATGAAGACTTAATAGCTTGTGTACCTTTATTGCAGCGAATAATGTTCTTTTTATAGCGGGGGATGAAGGTTCCTTTCTTGTAACAGGCAATATAGGACTATCTTTAAAAATGTGAGATGAAATCTCGAAAATACCCCAAACGCCAGTAGACTGAAGGCCCATAAATAGTTGATTAAGTCGGGCTAGACCTGTCTTGGCCCAGTATGATTTTGCTGGCGTTCGGCCCATTCTTGAATGAGTCCGGATCCCCTACGGTCGACGTTGGACCGTAGGGGATCAGTACCCACTGGGGGAGGGGGGCTGCATTTAAAGTAGTGGGGCCCAGATAAAGTATTTTTCAGATTTTAAATTCGGACCCCCCCCCCCCCCCCAGTGGGTACTGATCCCCTACGGTCCAACGTCGACCGTAGGGGATCCGGACTCTTCTTGAATTGGGATTGGGCCCAGCTTCCGAGCCCAATTGGGTTCTTGCTCCATCAAGTCCAATAAAATGGAACTCGATTTTTTAATTTTTGAAAATTTTAGATCCTTTGAACGAAGATCTGATTATACAAATATGTAAGATTGGTGGGATTAATTTTTAAAAAATGTATTTTTTTTAATTATTTATGCCCCACATTCAGTACAACAAGTGTTGCTCTTGTTTTTAACGTCTACTGAATGCTTAATAGACAAAAATATACATTTTAAATAGAGTTTTTCTTTTAGGAGTGTAAAGTTAAGACTTTGTTTATGATTTTTTAGATTTTTATAACAAATATTGAATTTCAAAAATATTTATAATCATATGTGGTGGTTAGAAGTGTATATACAAATATGATAGTTTATAGGAGAATACATACAAAAAAACCGAATATATTAATACCTTGAACGAGCAGCCCATTGAATCGTCATACGGAACAAGACAACCTTTCCAACACCAACTAAAACTAGTTTGAACGTTTGAAAATATTCGAAAAATAGAACGTTTTAGAGGGTTCAGTTAAATTCAATAGCCATAATTAATCCGTCAAAAGCATTCTAATTTGAGGAGGTACGTATTGTGCCTTTGCATCAACGAAATTTAGATTTGAGATTTGAATATATACTGCAAGCCGAATCATTAAGTATGGGCGATCATATATCTTCTTCAGGGCGGTAAAGAACAAAGAATTAAACAACAGCGGATTAAGAAATGGAAAATGCGAACAAGAGGTTAAAAAATACCTCTTCGGACTAGATGCCTCACGAAAATTGTGATGTATCCTTCGCTTTTACTGGCATTAGAACATCACAAAGAAACACATGAATTGTAGCTTATTAACAGAGGTGAGTATATAGGTCACTGTGTGATCTCATTCACACTCTTCGTCTTCCTCTCATCTTCTTCCTCCTCCTACCTCAAGAATTGTAATGGAGGGATGGTTTGTGAATTTGCTTGAGCTGATTCCAAATACTTGAATCAGATAGACCAAACTAGCTACTAACATCTATATATATATCATGTCCGATCGACCAGCTTAAGACCACCACTCACATCCCTGCAGTGGGTAACAAAAGGCACCACCTTCCCATTGTCGCCAGAGCTCTTATTCCTACAAACATACCATGGCGGCGAGTGGAAGCAGGGCTCCATGGATATGTCCCGCATGCAAGTGGGCTCCGGCATCACCGCCTTCTCCGGTCGGACGAGGATCCATGGCCTTTTCCCACCCAGGCCTTGCCCAATGTAGCCGAAGGTGGACCAAGCGCTCGTTACCAAGACGTCCATAAGGCTGAGCAAGTTCATCTCTGTCCATGCTTTCATGTCATGACTTGCCTTGTCTGTCTGCTGCCACTCCTCATGAGTTGGTTGGTGCACACTCACCATCGCCCCGCCTGCTGCCGGGTGCTCCCAATACATGTTCTTGATCTTGTCGAAGTAGCCTGAGTATAAGGACGTGAGGAGGACAGCCTTCCTGTTCTGGGCGTTGGCGGCCATGGCGCCGGTGTTGCTCACATCGGCATCTACCTCTGGTAGAAGCTTCTCCTTGAGGGTGCAATTGATGACTTGCTTAGAAACCACCTCGAACGGGGCATCGTTGGGGCTGAAGATCCTAATCTGTATGCCTAGCCTCTCCTTTGCTGCGGATAGGTAAGATTGGTAGTACCTAGTGATCATCCCCCACACCTCATTGGTTGGGTGGAGGAGGTAGCGGCTGAGGTGGTGGAACACTGTCTCCTTCTCTGGGAATAGCCGGCTAAGCTCTGGCTCGAAGTCTTGGTTGAGGAAGAACCCCGGCACGATGTAGTTATCCGTCCTCAGGTACACCCAGGGAACCTTTCGAAGGATGGCCTGGTCCGGCTCGCAGAAGATGTGCATGTCCTCAGTGCTGTAGTCGTGGGCGAGGTGGAGGTAGACGAAGGATGGAGGGCGGTGGTTGCCGGTGCCATCGGCGGTGCTGATATTCTTGTTCCTCAAGAGGTTGGCGTAGCTCAGCGGGTGTGACCGGTAGTAGGTGTCGAAGTTAGTGATGGGGAAGTCTGGGGGTAGCAGCCAGGTGGTGCCGGGGAAGGGCTCACAGAAGAGGCTGGTGATGTCTTTGCCTGGGTCGATGAGGAGGACCCTGTCGGTGAGAAGGGCGTAGAGGAAGTTGGAGGCGAGGTTGAGAATCCTATTGCCCAGCCCACTCCATGGACTCCAAAGGATGTACTTGCACTCTGTCTCCTCCTCCGGTGCCGGCCTGGCATCGAGGAATTGGAGGGTCCTGTTGTATGACGCAGTATAGGGGGCACATCTCCGGTGGTGTTCTTCATACTTGCGCAGCCTCTCGATGAGGTAAGGGGAGGGCCTGTAGGGGGACGGCCTGCGGTACATCGTAGATTGGTACCTGCTAAGGCAGGAGTCCTCGTCGAAGCCGGCGGCAAACAAGCCACCCAAGGACTTGTCCCTCGGCACATCGGAGAAGCCATGGAAGATGCCATCTGCGCCCATTTCAAAAAATATGTTAGAACCTGGCGTGCACATTCTTTAGAACCAGGCACGATGTTTAGTGTATTTTCCCAGGAAACTAAGATTGTTTTGTAGAAAAGTGATTCTAGAGAAAAATACTGAGAAGCCGAACTGGATATGCATGCATCTCTAATATAAATTTGCTGACATTCTTTAGCATAATGTCCAAGGGTATTCGTTGTAATGCGATAATAGTTTTAGATACTGAGAGGAGGAGGACTCAAATATTTATCAAATTTGAGGATTATATGAAGATTTTTTGGTAATGTATGGCTTTTCTCCTGTCGGTATTACTAGACGCCGATCCAAAAATATACTGAGAAGATCTCCTCTAATTTTAGATAGGTGAAGAGACCGTGTAGGACATAAGAAAGAAAGAGTAAAAGAGTTTTCTCATGTGAATAAGGTCCCTACTTGAATGCGGAGTATATTTATTTATTTTTTGATTGATCAACAAAGGGTATGTATACACTGTCGGTTTCATTTGAGGCTGGTTAATGCGCAAACAGAACTAAAAAGGTATTTTATAAACATTAATTAGAGGGATACGGTGTACCAAGTTTAAGTTCACAGTTAAAATATTGCCGGATTTGTATGCATGAACTATGTAAATATGTTAGAACCAATAGGCTAGCTAGAGTACTATTTCTTATAATAATTAATGGTAATTAATTTACATACTTTAAATTCCATGGTTGTGAAAAATAGAAATTTAGATATCCTAAATTCCGTGGTTTTTATGATGAAGATTGAAGTTTTCTATTCTCCCCAAGTACTACTTGTCCTGGTTGACTTCGTCACACAAGATGACAAATCGAGAGATCTGAGATCTGCTTCAGAAACAAACAAGGAATGCGGATCCTTAATCAAGAGTCATACAGCCGTTCTTAATCTCCAGTGTATCCAGCTGCGTGTTTCTACCAAGGATGTGCGACAATTAATTAGCAAACTAATGAAGCTGTAAACAACTAGCCAATGGGTGCAAAAGGTGCGAAAAAAGAGAGCTAATTTTATTATTAACTAGTTTAACATTTAGTTTTTAGTCTTTCTAAAGAATCCAAACTATCAAATCTAAAAAAAAAGTTATTGTATTTTATCTATTTGAGAAAACTTTGCTGCACCGTCGGATGTTATTATGCCGCCTGACGGTGCAATTAGAAGAAAAAATCGGAAGGCTTTGACCCACCCTACTTGACCATACGATCCGACCATGGATCGGACGATCCGAAAAAAGATGAAAAATTGAAAATCAACTCTAAATTATTTTTTATTGTTCATTTGATGTCAATTTTTCATCTTTTTTAGATCGTCCAATATAAGATTGCATTGTATGGTCGGTAGGACACCATAGGGGCCTTCAAAAAAAAAATTTAAATTGCACCGCTAGACAATGTAATAGCCTCTGAGTGCAACAAGTTTAATTCTATTTATTTTTCCTTGTTTGTGTTAAACTTAGGCTTAATGGTCTTTTATATCCTCATCTTTTAAACAACTAATAGTTAGAAAGACTTGCTTTCCATAACGATTTAGTTTCTTAGGCATTAAATACATAAGTCACATAAGTTTATTTTCAAATATAATGTTTATAAAGAGTAAAAACTGAAAAAGCCTTTTATTTTCAGTACATATAGAATCTAGATGTTAGGATGTGTCCATTGCAATTTGCAAACTACTGGCTAGTGTTGGTGCCGTGCCTTCCCTAGAGAAGGTCCTACGGACCCGACGACCCGTTTTCCGAAAGAAAGAAGAGTTTTGCTTCGTACAATTCGGACTGTCCACTTAGAACAGAAACACATTCTTTTCCGGGTTTTGCAAGCATGTGCATGAATGGATGCACGCAATTCTAGTTCAGTCAGGGCCTATTGCCTATGCCAATGTGCAAATTTCTTGGAGTCCGGATACTCTCCTTCGATTGCGGTGTATTAGACGCTACTTTGATTAGAGAATAAGTTATTTTGTAAGGTCTACTCACGGAATAGCATATCCTAATGTTTCGGCTTGATAGTTTTATAAGATCTATTGACAGCAATTCTTAGATCTAAAGTAGAATGACTTATTCTTATTCTTCTGATACGTTATTTTAGACGGTATAAGTCGTTCCGCTTGTCAAAGTAAAATTAAATTTATTCTCTTCTTATTCGTTCGTAGTCTTTTTCTATTCTCCAATCAAAGTGGAATTAGTATGAGTTTTACTTTCTCTCTTTCTTTTTGATAAGAAAAATTATCTATAGTTTTGGGTCAAAGTTGAATAAAATGCTTGCTTATACAAAATCAAGCCATAGTTTTCGTATATGAAAATAGTGATTTAGACTTGGATCAATATTAACCCAGGTTTGACCCACTTAAGGTAAGGATGCTAGTCCCTAGTTAAATATGGGTGTGTCTTGACCACTGCAACTTGGCTTTCCAAGTACCAAAATGGCAGCTACATGCAGATCCAGAATGCATGGATCCGTTTTCTACTTTTTTCCTTGAGCTTTAAAATATCATTCACTGGAGAATTAATTGGGCAAATAATGGGAAGAAAATTAAGAGCGAGAGAGAGAGAGAGAGATGAGTAGATCACATACAGCTCTAATGCGCGGAAAGCCAGTAAAACTTAACGCTCACAAGTGCAAATTAAGACGCACTCACCGTCATCTACTGGTCGCTGCCCATGCTGCTGCCGCTGAGAGGTGCCTTGATAGGCACCGGCGAGGAACGCCAGAGGGGGCCTGTACACCCCGGAGACGAAGGCCAACATGGGGAACGTCATGCAGGCGATCACCAGCCAGACGGTCCTGAACGCCCTCGTCTCCTCGGCCCCCCCCGGCGGCGAGAAAGCCTTGCCGATCACCTCTCGGCCGTAGCCACGCTTCCTTCCTCCTTCCACGTCCATGGCGTACTCCCGAGGACGCCTGCAGTGGCGATGTAAGTGGCAGCACTGGAAACGTGCAAAGGACACAGCGGAGGGCCGCAGAGAGTTGCGGTGGCGCTGGAAGGGGAGGTGAGGGAACGACTCAAAGTCTTAACGCGGTACTTCTTGGAACTTACGTACGTACATACGTATGACGGGTTGGAGAAGCCCAGACGGATTTGGAAGGAGGTAGGGAATTAAGAGTTGGTAGAACTCCATTAAACTAACCGACGAATGACCTCGAAGAACGTGGTTTCGTTTCGCACGCTGATTGGTAGATCCGGATGCAGGTATAAGACCAGAACAGTTTACTGCTTCAGACTCAGAGAGTCGTAAACAATTGAAGCTAAATAGATGGTTTAAAGTGGAATATAACATTAGCAATGGATATATAGTCGGACCGACTTGAATCTCTTATGATTCGTTACGAGTCGGGGACTCGTGCCGACTCGTACGAGTCACATGGCCAAATCGTATTAGATTCGATCACTGACTTGGATTTGTTTTGATACGGTACAAGTCGTCCAAGTCGATCTGGTACGACAAATCTTGATATATATATATATATATATATATATATATATATATATATAATATATATATATATATATATATATATATATATATAGAGAGAGAGAGAGAGAGAGAGAGAGAGAGAGAGAGAGAGAGAGAGAGAGAGAGAGAGAGCGCCTTGGGGCTTAAATTTTGTAAAGATTAAAAGATTCTGTATAAGCTGGACTATACTCGTAAAGGGTCGTAATATTCTTCCTAGCTCCCATGATTGAGCTTAGCCATGAGATTGAAGTTCTTAAACTCAGGTTTCAGTCAAGCAGTCCAGCTTCGGAAACGCTACAGCCGGTTTTTTTAATACAAATCCAACAGTTCAATATGTGCACCTTTTGCTGCATATTCTTGAAGATATCCTGATTAGAATGGAACCACATCCTATCCTACTTGCCAACCACTTCGAGGATGCGCTGAAGAAAATTTCAAATTGTTTCTTATTAAAACGTATCTCTAAATTCTTTAAAGACTTATAATTACCAAATGACGTTGTAGCATAAGTTCTAAAGTTGTATTTCTTTCACAGATTACTGAATCCTTTGGTTTTGACCGGCCAAAACCATATATATATTACGGACTTATATATAGTGAATATTAGGAATGCTAGAAGTCATAGGAGACGTGACATATTATACTAATTAATTTTCATTGTAGGGAGATGGGTTCCTTTGCTTTGGATCTCATTCTCTTGATTCTTCTATACCCCCATTTACAAGTGCCAGGAGTCAAGGTAGTACTATTTTATGTATTTTTTCTAACTAAATGAGTGCTTTGACTCTAGATCCTTGTGAGCAGTAACATATAAAAGTCAAAGGAATAAGATTCAAAAGATCTCATCTCTCTTGCGAAATCTTTCAATATATAGAAGATTCTTTTGGTATCAAGTTTAAGGTCTAGCATATAAATTAAACACCATCGGATGGGAAAGAATAGAAAATGGCACACCGTGAGCCCATAAAGGTGATATGCTAATGTCATTGTAGAATAATGAAATGTAATATTCCAAAGTATTATAGTTGTAAGTGTCATCTAATTCTATGATTGGACATCATACGGATACCGGCATTGCATCTCCCTGCACTGGGATAGTAGAATGTAAACACCACGCTCTGTCCCATTGCGAGATCAGACTTATATTTTGGACATTGTAGCAAGTATTACCGATTATTGTACTGTTATTATTTTAACTCGGATATAATGACTGTCTGATATGTTGTAACAAGATGCATGAAAGATTAGGACATTTTAACTTGTAACATTTTTTCTCCGAAGTCAACAAATGCCTATAAAAGATGTAATAACTGACTTTTAAGACCTATTGTCATCTTCTCAAAATAATTGAATTGAAAACGAAAACTAGAAGCGACGTTGACATGTAAGACAAAGCTTTAATTAGAGATTCGAGTAGGACAAGCGGAATTGGGATCCGGTCGAAAACCAGCAATAAGACTGTTTTGGACGGTGGCGTTGACTTCAACCCTATGTGTAAGTAAGACGCATCCTATACGCATACGATAACTCTACATTTTAAACACATGGGTTGTTTGCATATATACTCGTGAAAATATCGCATTTCCATTTATACTTACAACTTTAACATATTATCATCGATACTTCTAAAATCTTCAGGAAGATTATATTTATACCGCTCTATTTAAAATTTTTGCATAGATACCTTTAAATTGCTAGTATTTTGCATATATACTCCTCAATGCACTAAAATTTAACATATGTACCCCCGACACCCGATGTTATGGTGATTTCTACAATTTTTTTGACATATTTCGTTGAAATTCATCTAAGTTTGATAGAGGGGTATAAATGTAACATGTTGAAGATTTTAAGAGTATTGATGATAATATGTAAGAGCTATGAGTATAGATGAAAATATGATATTCTTCAGCAGTGTATATGTTAAAAAGCCCTAAATATTTAACGTCAGCCAACTAGTTGGCACTCCAATATTGCCATACGATTAATGACTTCGCACCAAAAATATATTTTGTTTCCAATGTATATGTTTGACTCCTACATTAATGCATTTTATGATAAACGCCCGTTGGAAGAAGACTATACCTCTCTAATGTTTAAGTTATTAAGTATCAAATTAACTTTAGGTTGATTAATTTATCTTCTTTTAGTGGAGCATCATTAGGGGCGGAGCAGTGGGAAGCCAGAAGGGCTATTTCTTCTTAAGGTCTGATGATACATAGCACCTTGTCACCATTTGTTCCCTACCAGCCGGTTGGTGTGCAAAATCTGACTTCTGCTGGTTTTTGGAAACCAAAGAACAAACCACCATTCCATGTATGATTACCAATAAATAGTCTTCACTAATAGCTGTGATATTTCCTTGTTCATGTGGTCTATTTCCATATGTCGCACACTGTTATAGCCAACATAAAAGGACCGCATTTTCTATATAGTCGCCTGATTTGATATGAAAAGAAGATGAGATAATCTTATTTTTATGATCCTCTGCTGGCCATCTCATTCTCATCCTCCTTTTTGAGCTTTGGCCTGTGGTTTGGGCCTTTAAGGGTCTGTTTATTTTAAAGTTTTTCTCAAAATTTATTAGCTTGCATGTCATATAAATTAGGAAAATCCAGTGACCATAGGACCAACACATAATGTTCAAACTTCTAATCACGTGACCTTTAAGAGGCTTTTTCCAAGGCAGGCCATTTTTAGGTGTTTTGCACAGTTTGCATTATCTATTAAATTTAAATACTTATATGATTAGATAATTAAAATGGTAAACAAGTTATTGAGGTGGTTCTTATCCTACTTAGGATTCACTAAGTTGCAGTGGCGGATCCAGGTGTGTGTCCAGTGGGGTCCTGGGACCCTACTAGATTTTGTCTAATTTATTGGCCCAATTCAAAATCCTAGTCCGGAAATCCATTTACTCAACCCAGGACCCCACTGGTCCAATCTAAGACCTCATATGATTTTAGCTCAAGACTCTACTGACACAATCATACTTATAACCTAATACCCGAATGACCTTACTGGACAGAATTTCTGCGTCCGTCACTGTTAAGTTGGGCCTACGTACTGCTTTTAGTCCCATCCTGTACATAGCTAGGCCACGCCATGGATAGCGAAGGGACTAAAGGAGGACTGTAGCCTTTTCACAATTCATCTGTTTAGTATCATGACGTTCCAAATTATTTGGCTTAAGGTCTTCTATCAATTATGGGAAGCGAGATATTCTTTAGTAGGTTACTTTGTGCTTTTGTACACAAAGTTGATCAAAATAAATCACAGTAAATTTTGATCACCTCAGTGCAATAGAATGCAAAGGCGCCATGCCTAGTGAACCTAGATGACTAGGGGCTACCCTTTTCTAAGAAAAAGTAACGGGTGTAAAAGAGAAATGCAAGTCCTCTGTCGTCTAGATCTATCGTGTACGATGCTAACTTAGGCCACCTTTAGAAAGAATAGAAATTTCCTACATCTAGGTTTGAATTAAACTCAGTCAATAAAGATTGAGGGGAAGGTTTCAAAAAATCCTTCATATAGTGTTTTTTCCATTTCCGATGAAGGATTTTTATGAAAGACTTTTCCTTCCTTCTTTGTGTACTGAGTTCAGTCTCAATCCGTATTGAGAGGAACCGCACTCTTTTAAAATAAGAAATAAAAGTAAAAAAAGTATGTTAACTTTTGAGGACAAATGAGATTCATCCTAATTTCGGAAACCCTCAAAAGTTCAAGAAAGAAAGTTTTTTCTCTCACGTCCTTCCCTTCCTCTTGCTTTTTATCTTTCTCTGAACATAACTTCTCAAAAAAATCATTGGAGTTAAGAAAAATTGTACAATTATTGCACATAGTGTCACCTTGTCCCCTATTAATTATCTCCTACATCAATGGAAATCATCTTTAAATCTAGTTGCCAAACAGCACCTTAGCCATCTTAGATCAACTGTGTATGTAACACCCACCGAACTCTTACTTACATGGTGATCCCATTTCAATTGCAACCTCCTATCTTAAACTTAAATGACCTTAAACAAATCAACAATTTTACCGAGTGATATCACTTGGTCTTTGCAGTGCCTGGTAAGGCATCTCATCTCACGTCTACCAGCTTAACACCCCTTCTGAGGTCTTTGCAGTGCCTGGTATAAGGGAGAAGCTTCGTCGTGTCGACGTGCTCCCTCGCCTTGCAGTCGTAGTCCGGGGGGAAGTGGAAGCACGGCTCCGGCGAATGGTCCCTTACGCAGGTAGGCGTCGGCACCCACTCGTGCACCGGGCCGCGGAGCACCCACGGCGTCACCCCCCCGAGCGCCTGCGCGACGTAGCCGAAGGTCGACCAGGAGCTCGTCACTAGGTTGTCCGCCAGGCTGAGCAGGTACATCTCCGCCAGCGCCTTCCCGTCGTGCTTCACCCTCCCCGTCCGCTGCTCCTCCTCGTGGCTCGGCTGGTGGAAGCTTACCACCTCCCCGCCCACCGCCGGGTGCTCCGAGTACACCTCTTTCATCTTGTCGTAGAACACCGAGTGCAGGGACGCCATGAGGACGGCTTTTGATGGACCGCCGGTAGTGGTGGTGACGTACCGCGTGAGGTCGACCTCCGGCAGCAGCTTATTTGACATGGTACAGTTTAAAATTTGGCTTACTATGAGATCAAATGGCCGGTGCTTGTTGTCGAAGACTCTGATCTGTATCCCCAGTCTCTCCGTCGCCGTGGCAAGGTGATCTCTGTAGTACCCCGTGATCAGACCCCACACCTCATTAGAAGGGTGGAAGAGATAGCGACCCAGGTGATGGAACACCGCCTCCTTCTCCGGGAACATTCGGACCAGCTCCCGCTCGAACGCCGGGTTTAAGAACAGGGCCGGCACGAAGTACTGGTCCGACCTCAGCACCATCCATGGGATCTTCTCCAGGAAGAGCTGGTCGTCTTCGCAGTAGAACCGCTTGTCGTAGTCGCTGTAGTCGTTGGATAGGTGGGCGTAGACGAACACTGGCGCGCTGCCCCCATTCATGCCGATCACGTGAGTCCTCAGCAGGTTGCCGTAGCTCTTCCGGTACTTCTGCCCAAGCGGGAGATGCTGGAGAGGGAAGTCGAGGGGCAGCAGCCAGGTGCTCCCCGGAAAGGGCTCGCAGAAGAGACCGCCCAGGTCGGTGGACCAACCGTCGACGAGCAGCACTCTCTTGGACAAGAGGGCATAGAGGAACGCCGACGCCATGCCGAGCATCCGGTTGCCCAGGCCGTTCTCGCCGTTCCACACCACGTACTTACACGACGAGACGGCGGAGCCGCCGCTTCCGCCGGGCTTCAGCAGGCGGAGGGCCCTCTTGTAGGACCTGCTGAGAGGGCCACATCTCCGGTGGAGGGCCTCGTACTCCCGAAGCCTCTGCAGAAGGTAAGGGGACGGACTGTAGGGCGACGCCTTGCGGTAGGCGTAGGACTGGTACCGGCTCTGGCACGAGCCTTCGTCGAAACCGGCGGCGATAAGGCCGCCGAGCCACTTGTCGTCGTGGGCGGCGGCGTGTGATGAGGGGGAGGGCGCTCCTGCCGTGGACGTATTGCGAAGCTGGGCTACCGGTATGCTGCTAGGTACAGGGGCCGGCGAAGGAGCAGGCTCCGTACCGTTGTTAAGCATGGCATGGGAGAGCTTCTCGCCAGAGGTCGGTGCCGGGGAGGGCGCCCCGACGCTGTGGAGCTCGGCGACTATGGAGTTGCCGGGGGAGGCTACGGGTGGCGCGGTCTCCCCGATGCTGTGGAGCTCGTTGACTCTGGAGTTGCTGGGGGAGGCTACGGGCGGCGCGGTACCTGAATTGTGCGACCGTTGTGAGAGAGGAGACGACCTGTTTGAAATGTAAATATAATAAAATGTTTCCGAGTAGTGCTTAGCGTATTAACATTTTCCTGAAAAGATACGTTTACGTTTTAACCTCTGAAAATATAGTGTATTTACAAATAAGTCCTATTAATATAACTATTTATAAATAAGCCGACATCATTTACCATAAATTGATGGAAGACCCTTAAATATTACAAATAAGTCCCTAAGAATTTTACAAATAAACTCCTAAAAGATTTACTTGTAAGAAAGTTGTGACTGAGGAGATTTATTTGTAAACAATTAGATTATGAGGATTTATTTGTAATATCAAATGCTTAAAAGGGCTGAAAAATTAAAAAAATTCCTAAAGATGAGTACTATAAGAACCACCTAAAAACATGAAAAGGAACTGCTGCTCTCTCCAAAAGAACTAAATGTCATTAAAATTACTTAACATCTACTTTTTTTTCTTACCAAATAATTAGATAAAATTTTAAAAGTACTTCTAATTAAAAACTACGTCAAACATGTCTTGCATGTAAAAAGTAAAAGCTAAAAATAACTTTTAAGAAGTTTTACCAAACACACTTAAAATATATCTATGGACCAATGACGGGTTGGGGCGTGTAAACGGATTGCTAGGATAAGTCAACACGTAAAACAGTACTTGGTTAGGGAGGGAGAAGATGCTGGAAAGAAATTATGGTAATAAAGACGGGGATAGAAGGGAGTAGATGATGAAGATGACCCTCCAACCACCCCCCTACTCTTTTAGCCTTGTTTTGTTTGCGGAATAGGCTCGGAATAGGGTCTCTTATTCTACTTAAACCCTTTAACCCAGTTTGGCGGAGGGCATTGCTTAACCCAGTTTGGCGGAATAGGCCCGGAATAGCATCTAAGTCTACCATGTGCAAAGATGGGAACCTTCATGTATAGTAATGAGCATCTAAGTCTCTTCATTCAATTTTTGTTAAGTAATACCATGTACAAAGATGGGAACCTTCATATATAGTAATAACTAATAAGCAACTAAGTCTCTTCATTCAATTTTTGTTAAGTAATACCATGTACAAAGATGGGAACCTTCATATACAGTAATGAGCATCTAAGTCTCTTCATTCAATTTTTGTTAAGTAGCATGTTGTTCACTAGGGGTAGGATTAATTTTACTTGGAAATTACTTGGAAACAAATGGGTGCCTAACATCAATGGGACGTCTGAAAAGATAGATAAGCGAGTAAATGGACAAAAGAAACTGTGTTCGCATCCTTATCCTTTGGTAATTTGTAAAGGGATTTTACCTTTACTCTTGTCTTAGAATACAATAAAAAAAATCTGTATATACTCCTCAAATGTTGCATATTTATGAAAAATAGTCTGCTCAATGAGTATATGTAAATAACTCTCTGTATCCTTATTGTACGTACATAGAACTCTTGTGACATGGCCGGCAAAGCGGTGTACAAACACTAACATATTTAGACAGTGATCTTCGAGTTTTTGCATATATATCTTTGGAAAACATCGTATTTTTATCTATGCCCCTAACTCTCACATATTATCATAAACATTCTTGAAATCTTCAAAATGTTGCATTTTTACTTCTCTGTCAAATTTAGGTGAACTTTAACAAAACATGTCAAAAAGATTGCATAAATCATGATAATATCAGAGGTGTCGGAGGTACATATATAAAATTTATTAAATTAAAAGTTATATATGTAAAACATTAGTGAATTTAAAGATCTATATACAAAATCTTTAGATAGAAGGGTATGAATGTAACAGTTTGAAGATTTGAGAGACATTGATGACAATATGTGATAGTTAGGATTATCGATGGAAATATGATTTGCAGGGGTATATATGTAAAAACATATATAAACAATAATTTGAAAAATAATTATGTAAAATTTATAAATAAAAACAGTGACATTTCAACAACCGGACATGGCATACGATAAAAAGGCACGAGCACATCCACACACGTTTCCTATGTTGATCTTTTTTATATTTTTTGCCAATGAAAAGCTCCCACCTCCACAGAACAATCTTAAATCGTCAAAATCTAGGGAAAAAAAAAAGAATGCAAATCTTCTACATCTTTTTTCAGAGGGGTTTGATCGGTACAGAAGATTACAAAATTTATCTTACTTACATGTCAGATTGCAAAATTCGTCCCCTCCCCCTCTCTACGGAATCCTCTGTAAAAAATAACCTAGACGATCTGCACTGAAAAAAAAATGCGTAAAAAAGTTCTGAGGGACACCGGCGGGTTTAAAGGCCCGCAAGTTTCCATGTGGGTCCCACTATATATATAATTTCGGTCCACCCTTGCTTCTCACCGAAGCCGCCATCGCGCCTGCACCGACATCCTAGGCCGGCGACCCCCACCGGAGCTGAAACACCGGGGACATAGCAGGTTGGGTGTAGAGAGAGAGAGAGAGAGAGCACCGACATCCTAGGTCGGCGACCCCACCGGAGCCGAAACACCGGGGACATAGCAGGTTGGGTGTAGAGAGAGAGAGAGAGAGCACCGACATCCTAGGCCGGCGACCCCCACCGGAGCCGAAACACCAGGGACATAGCAGGTTGGGTGTATATATATATATATATATATAGAGAGAGAGAGAGAGAGAGAGAGAAAGATGGACTAACCATCCACTACACGTTCCTGGTGGTGGTGGTGCTGCAGCTGCTGCCATGCTGTTGATCCCCCAGCGATGCTGGAGACGAACGCCAGGGGAGCCCTGTAGAACCCAGAGACGAAGAACAAGGTGGGGAAGCTCAGGCAAGCCACCACGACCCAGAGATTCCAGAGCGCCCGGGATTCTCCTGGCCCAGCCGGCGGCGGTGATGGAGCGCCCCACGCCTTCAAGGACCACCACCCGCCGCCGCCGAAGCAGTCCTGCGCCCCGACGAGATCAAAGGCGGGGGCAGGCGAGGACGGCAGCGGCTGCCTCCTGCCCGTCGGCGTCGTCGTCTTCATCAGCAAAACCCGGGACGTGCCCAAGACCGGGAAGTTTTGTGACTGGTGGCAGCTGGAGATAGCGGGAAGAGGAAGGTGCGTGCTTCCGTGGGAAACCTAAAGGCGATCGAGCCGCCTCTAATCAGAGACCTAGGGGCTGTGGCAGCGGTGAGATTGAGATCAGACGGTTCAGAATAGAAGATTGAGGGGAGGAAAGTCGTCTCCATCAGGCTTCAAAGGCACGGTTAGTCTTCTTGGTTAAGCTTCCACTGTTGTTGCGGAAAGCCACACAACACACGGTCACAACGGGATAGTCGTCACAGCCACATGGATGGGTTTTTGTCACGCTTGGGTCAGGACCAAGGACCAGGAACTCGGGTGTGGTCCACCGTCGCTATCCTGTGGACCGCTGGGTGACGTGGATGCGCCTCTTCGTAAAGCTTGAGAAGATTCCAGGAAAAGTTATTAAAGAAGTTACAAAATTCATTAAAATATTCGATAGGGATATAACGTCACTTTGATTGGAAAATATGAGAAGAATAAGAATAAATAAAGAGATAATAAACTTAATTTTATTTTGACAGGCAGAATACTAGTGCAAAATAACGTATTTGAAAAATAAGTTATCTCACTTTAAACTTAAAATTGTTTATTCTTCTTATTTCGTCGGATCTCACAGAACAAACTATCAAATCGAAACATCTCTTATTCTAATATACGTTATTCTATCGGTAGACCCTAGGTAATAACTTATTTTCGCAAACAAGTGGGGCAAGTTCAATGTTTCTTTTTTTTCTTTTTTTTATCAGTGTCAAGTTCAGCGTTTCTAGAAAGGCATCCTTTCCCATGATTTATATGTTCATACGGGATAGGAGCCATACGTTTTTTAGCATAGTACTCCAAAGATACTCAAGCATTTAATAAATAGATTATCCTAAATTTCATGAATATAAAAGTTTTGTTGTATTAGATTAAAAAATAAAAATTAACTTATGAAAAAGTACTATTATCATGCTTATTTCTAAGATTATTGGTTATTGTTTTTCCATACTTGTCCTTTTACTAATTACAAAGATTTAGGAGCCTTGTTCCAAGTTTTTAATTTTAGAGGAATGTCTTTTCTTGATTTTGTCTAGTATTAGTGCCTTGTTCGATAGTTAACGAATAGTAAGGGTCTGATTTAGATATTTTATAATTAAAGAAATGAGATGTTGGATTGCTCACACATTAAACTCCGACAATGAATATGGGAGGATGTTGACAAGTGAGATGGGGTGATACCACCTTTCATCTCCATGCCAACACTTTCACGTAAGTGTACACTAAAACGATCGTTAAATACCATGAAGGCAGCAGAGGGGGGATCCATTAATATTACTGAATTCCGGTGATCTAAGTCTAGTCAAAGTGCACTACTTTAAAAACGTATTGAGTTGTGAATGTAGTATATATGTGTTATCTATTTATACCATAGATATAAAACAGAGTTCCTTGATATCACGTGCCAACATAAGAATTCTTTGTTTCTAACCAAAATTCTCTTCCTCTCTTTCTTATTAATACTTATATCTCTTATTAATTCTCTCTCGTTAATTCTCTATCTCACTCTATCAACATCTTTCTCCCACTCTTTCTCATTAATTATCGCTCTCTCCCAACATCTCTCTCTCCCTCTCTCTCATTAATTATCGCTCTCTCTCCATTCTCTCTCTTATTAATTCTCTCTGCCTAAGTATTATTATTATTATCTCTCTTTCTTCTCTTTCATATTTTTCTCTTCTTATTAATTTTTTTCTCATATTTTTTTTCATCTCCTATTATCATTATTATTATTGTTATTGTTGTTGTAATATCTTGAGATAATAATGACAAAATTATTATTATTATTATTATTATTATTATTAGTATGACCATTTAATGCGAGAGTAATAACTAATTTTGATATTATTATTAATATTAATAATAATATTATTATTATCATCTCTCTTTCTCATCTTTTACATTTTTCCATTTCCCCTATTAATATTTTTATTTTCTATCTCCTATTATTATTATTATTGTTGTTGCAATCTCTTGAGATAATAATAACTAATTTTGACATCATTATCATCATCATTATTAATGAGACCAGTCTCTCTCACACTTTTCTCACTCATATTATTATTATTATTATTATTATTGTGTTGTTGTTAATATTATTATTAATATTGGGATAGTCTTTTGGAATAATAATAAATTTTGATATTTATTATCATTATTGGGATAATCTAATGAGATAATAATAACTAATTTCGTTATTAACAAGATTAGTCACTCTCTCATTTTTTTCCCAATCTATATCTCAACACAACATTTATTAAGATAATCTTGTGGGATAATAATAATAACTTTCATACCACTTTTTAGTTTTGTTTCTTAATCTATATTTCAATTGGATAGAATGGTTTTGAACTTTTAATGTTTAGTAAACAACTAACTTCATATTAATAGAAAAAAATATCTGTATTTCTAAATATATATTCTTCTATGATTATTTTATTCATTATTTCAAAAAATATAAAATATTAACTTCCCTTATATTAATTATATATTTTTTTATTCAACCATTTTAACTCGCCGCGCATCGCATGTGATTGCAACTAGTACTACATATATAAAATAGAATTATCTGATGTCGTGTGTCAACACCATAATTTTCTCTCTCTCTTCCGTCTTTATTAATGTCTATGTCCCCTATTAATTCTCTCTCTCCTCCTCTTTCTCATTAATTCTCTTTCTCACCATCTCTCTCTCCCTATCTCTCTCATTAATTATCTCTCTCTCCCTTCTATCTCTCATTAATTTTCTCCCTCTCCCCTCTCTTTGCCTAAGTATTATTATTGTTGTTATTATTATCGTTTTCCACATTTTTCTCTCTCCCTATTAATATTTATATATCCTATTTTTTGTCCCCTATTATTATTATTATTGTTTTGTTGTTGCAATCTTTTGAGATAATAATAACTAAGTTTACAATTATTATTATTATTATGGTATTTTCATGAGATAATAATAATTAATTTTGATATTATTATTATTATTATTATTATTACAATAATGTCAAAATGATAGTCTCAGGGATAATGATAACTAATTTTGATATTATTATTATCCCTCTTTCTCTTCTTTCACATTTTTCTCTCTCCCTATTAATATTTTTATCTTCAATTTTTCTATCCCCTATTATTATTATTATTGTTATTGTTGTTGTTTCAATTTCTTAAGGTAATAATAACTAATCTTGACATCATCATTATTCTTATTATCAGGATACTCTGATGAGATAATAATAATGAATTTGATATTATTATTATTTTAAAATTATTTATTTATTATTATTAATGAGACCAATCTCTCTCTCACTTTTCTCACTTAGATTATTTTATTGTTGTTTTTATTGTTATTATTAATATTAATATTAGGATAATCTTTTAAGATAATAATAATAAACTTTGATATTTATTATCATTATTGGGATAGTCTCATGAGATAGTAATAACTAATTTCGTTATTAATGAGATTAGTATCTCTCTCATTTTTCTTCAACACAATATTTATTGGGATAATCTTATGCAATAATAATAATAGCATTAAGTTCATTTTTAGTTTTATCTTTGAATCCATATTTTAATTGAATACAATGGTTCTGAACTTTTAGTATTTACCAAACAACTATTCTAATATTCATAGAGAAAAAATGTTAGTACTTCTGAATATATATTTTTCTATAATTATTTTATTCATTATTTTAATAAATGTAAAAGATTAACTTCACTTATATTAATTATAATTTTTTTATTCAAATATATTAACGGACCGTCCATCGCACGTGATTGCAAGTAGTTTGAGATAATATTCAGTATTATAGTATGCGTAATATCTTATCTTGGGATCAGTGAGAATGTTCTTTTTTTATTTACTATTAATTTGTACTAATATTTTAAAATTTATAGTAGCATTTGTAAATTTTTATTAAAAGCATGCAAACAACCACAATCGATCAGAGAATAATGAGAGAGTTACCGGCAAGTAAAAAAGGAACAGCAGGAACTTGGGACTCCCGAGCATTGTTTATAACCATTTTGATATGATAAGAGATTCTCTCAATACATATTTGGACTGGAATTTAGTAGTACTGAAAGGAGTAGAGAGCCAAACATTACAAAAAACCTCTCTATGATCCCAAAATTTGGCAAATACTTAGGCCCCATCTCAGTACAGTTGGACTCCGGTCTAAATGTGTACTGAAAGGATCTCCTCTCTTTTGATATAGGTCCACAAATATTAACAAATCTTTCATGATAATATATTTTTACTAATGCATGAATACTAAGATTATTAAAATACAATCAACGCCTCCTACTAATAATAATATATTAAAAAGGAACATATTAAATTAATGACTACTGATAGAGACATTAAATGTAAACAAGGAAGCACCCCACTAAATGATGACATAATCATTCATGGATTATGACAAAAAAAGTTGGTAGAGAAGTTGTTTCCAACTTTGCAACATGCGAATTGGGAGAATCTGTCTCATGTGTTGATGAAAAAGCCTAGGTCCATGTGTTCCCCCCCGTGCCATAAGTTTTATGAAGAGATTATTATTCCATCCTCCATACTTTTTACTATTATCCAATTAAAGATCGAATCACACGAATTGGGATTTTGCAGATCAGACATTTGAGATCAGTTGCTTGGCGATAGGTGGTCCAGCAACCTTAGCAACTAGTAAAGAGAGAGGAAAGTTTCAAAAAACCTTTTTATATAGTATTTTTGTATTAACTAAATTCAATCCAAACCTGTATTGAGAGGAACCGCACTTGAACTACCCACCTATGTGTGCCTGAAGATATAGGAGCCTGCAAGAGTTTACTTCTCCTACTGACTGAGGAGATCCACAGGTGTAGACTCATTTATCCCTAATTCTTACATATTGACTTATCAAGAGTTCTAAATATCTAATTACTAAGTACTGTGCCACCCTAAACAATGGCAACATAAAAACCGGGTTACCTATGAATGGACCAGATTCTTGAACTAAGTTTTTTTTTTTTTTAGGAATGATTCTTTGAGCTTGACCGCATGGAGTCTATATTTTTATGGCGGGGCTGCCTCTTTCGTTAGGTGACGAGAAATGTTTTGACTCAAACACCGCAAACAAGGAAAGGTAGGTCTTCACCGTGGGAACGCCATTTCCACTCTCTTCCGTGCTTTAAGCATGAATCCATCTCTTCATAGTTGTACCCATCTAATATTTTCAATTGAAATCCAACTCTTACCTATTGACTTTTACTTGAACTATGATGCATACTTCAAACTTGACATACAGCAACTAAGTCGTTTGACATAAGTTTTTGTTTGAATCTTTTAGTCTAATTATTTCTAGTACGAAATAGTTAATCTTTATTTGAATATAATTAATAATAATTATAAAAAACAATTTAAAGGGTCCTCAATTCTTGTCCTCTTCAACACATCTATCTAGATAATAACTTGTTGCTGGTGTTTAAATTTTGAAAAAAATATATATTTTTTGATTGGACGATTTCAAAAAGGTGAAAAATTGAAAACCGGCCTATATTGAAAACAATTCATCTTTTCGGGTCATTCCATTGGAGTTCAGATTGTATGCTTATATAAGTCAAATTAAAAACACTGACTGTCGGCGACAAATTATTCTGATAAAGTAAGCAGATAGAATATATCAAATGCTTAATAAAAAGGATATGTATTATAAACATTTTTATAAATTATAATATTTAATTAATCAAAAATCAAAACTAATATAAAGAAATAACAGTTGTTGTTTCTGACCATGATAATTTTATCAAATTTGTGTATAAAATGTGTACGGCAAGCTATCCCATTAATGGCAATAGAAAAAGATATTATTACGTAACGTTCTTCTGAACATGAACGGTGACGCTAAAGGCCTACCTTTTCATATTTTTTAATGTTTAAATAAGAAAGGAGTATTGTACAGGATCACGTTTGTGGCGTCCCCAGTTACGTGTTCTAAGGGAGAAGTTTTTTTTTTGTCATCCCATGGAAAACGGAATCTACACCCTCATCGCAGCCACATTGATCCAACGGTTGAGAATTGTGGCTTCCCCAGTTACGTGTTCTAAGGGAGAAGTTTTTTTTGGTCATCCCGTGGAAACGGAATCTACATCCTCATCGCAAACACATTGATCCAACGGTTGAGAATTGTAGCTTCCCCAGTTACGTGTTATAAGGTAGAAGGTTTTTTGGTCATCCCATGGAAAACGGAATCTACACCCTAGTCGTAGCCACATTGATCCAACGGTTGAGAATTGTAGCCTCCCCAGTTACGTGTTCTAAGGGAGAAGTTTTTTTTGGTCATCCCACGGAAAACGGAATCTACGCCCTCATCAAAACCACATTGATCCAACAGTTGAGAATTTGACCACATGCGGTTAAGCTCATAGAATATTAATTTCTCCTTTTTCTGTTTTTTTTTTTTTCCTCCGGACGAATTAGTCCAGTAGCGTAGTTACGGCGACCGTCCACAGGTGAGCTCGTCCCATAACCCGATTATGGCCATTAATGGAGCTCGCGTAGCATAGTCTCGTTTACTGTGAGTGTAAACTCCAAGGACCTGTCGAAACTGGTTTGGGAAACAAGGTGGTGGTGCTACGATCTCTGTTCGACGAACTTAACACCGTTCAACCAATCTTTGCAGTGCGTCATGTGGGGAACCAGCTTCGCCATGTCGACGTGCCTCCCAGTCTTGCAGTCGTAGTTGGGGGGGAAGTGGAAGCACGGCTCCGGCGACATGTCTCGGACGCAGGCGGGCTCCGGCACCGAGTCAAGCACCGGGCCTAGGAGCACCCACGGCGTCATCCCCGCAAGTCCCTGCGCGACGTAGCCGAAGGTCGACCATGAGCTCGTCACCAGGGTGTCCGCCAGGCTGAGCAGGTACATCTCCGCCAGCGCCTTCGCGTCGTGCGCCGCCCTTCCGGTCCTCTGCTCCTCCTCGTGGCTCGGCTGGTGGAAGCTGATCACTTCCCCGCCTACCGCTGTGCGCTCCGGGTACAGCTTCTTCATCCTCTCATAGAACACCGAATGCAGAGATGCCAGCAGGACCGCCTTCGTTCGCCTGCCGGTGGTGGGGGTTACATGCCCCTGGAGGAGGTCGACCTCCGGCAGCAGTTTCTCCGACAAGGTGCAGTTAAGAATTTGGCGTAGTATAAGCTCAAATGGCTGGCGCTTGGACTGGAAGACCCTGATCTGCATCCCCAGCCTCTCCCTCGCCGGGGCGAGGTGATCTCTGTAGTACCCCGTGATCAGACCCCAAGCCTCGTTAGAAGGATGGAAGAGATACCGACCCAGGTGGTGGAACACCGCCTCCTTCTGTGGGAACATCCGGACCAGCTCCCGCTCGAACGCCGGGTTCAAGAAGAGACCCGAAGCGAAGTACTGGTCCGACCTCAGCGCCATCCATGGGACCTTCTCGAGGACGACCTGGTCGTCCTCGCAGTAGAACCGCTTGTCGTAGTCGTCGTAGTCGCTGGATAGGTGGGCGTATAAGAACACTGGCGCGCTTCCCCCGTTGGTGCCGGTTCCGTTGGTTCTTAGCAGGTTGCCGTAGCTCTTGGGATACTTCTGGCCTAATGGGAGATGCTGCAGTGGGAAGGCGTGCGGTAGCAGCCAGGTGCTCCCCGGGAAGGGCTCGCAGAAGAGGCCGGCAAGGTCGTTAGTCCTATCGACGAGAAACACCCTCTTGGACAGGAGGGCATAGAGGAACGCCGACGCCATGCTGAGCATCCGGTTACCTAGGCCGTTCTCGGCGTCCCACACTACGTACTTGCACGCGTTACCTGGGGCGCCGCCACCTCCCCCGGGGCTCAGCAGGTGAAGTGCCCTCTTGTAGGACCTGGTGAATGGGCCGCATCTCCGGTGGAGGGCCTCGTACTCCCGGAGCCTCCGCAGGATGTAAGGGGAGGGCCGGTAGGGCGACGCCTTGCGGTACTCGTGGGACTGGTATCGGCTATGGCAGGACCCTTCGTCGAAGCCGGCGGCGAGGAGGCCGCCAAGTAGCTTATCGTCGTGGGCGCCGGCATGTGATGAGGGAGAGGGGCTAGCTGCCATGGATGCTTTGTGAAACCTGGTGCCATGGGAGCTGCCGCTGCCGCCTCCGGGGGCCGGCGAAGGAGCAGGCACAGTAGCGTTGCGAAGCATGACATGGGAGAGCTCCTCCTTTGAGGTCGGTGCCGGAGTGGGTGCCACGACGCTGCGGAGCTCGGCAACCGTGGAGTTGCTGGGGGAGGCCACCGGCGGCTGCGTACCTGAGTTCTGCAACCACCGGTGAGAGAGGAGACGACGAATTTGAACTTTGAAATGTAGGTAATGCTTTGGAAGGGGTGCTACTATGCTCCTGGGCGTATTGACCGGATCCTCTTGGCCCCACTTTGATCGGAGAATAAGTTATTTTGTTGTATTTACCGACGGAATAATATATACTAAAATAAGAGGTGTTTCGATTTGATAATTTTATAAGATTTACCGAAAAAAAATAAAAAGAAGTAATTCTTAAGTCTAAGGTAGAATGACTTACTCTCCTTATTCCATTGATATGTTATTTTGCATGATATAAGTCATTCTGCATGTCAAAACAAAATTAAACTTATTCTTTTCTTATTCGTTCTTATTCTTCTTCTATTTTCTAATCAAAGTGGAGCTTAAGGTATTTGATAAAACTTAGTCGAAGTACGTGATTTTTTTCTTATTTTTAAGAAAAGTGCTTGGTGCATAACTGTGCGGACTAGGGCTGTGAACGGGTCGGAGACAGACATAGAAATAACATCTTCTGTTTTCATTTCTTATAAGGTTTATCGGAAACGGAGTTAGAAGTGAGTGTTTCCATTTCCGTTTTTAAATCGAAAATCGGAAACGAAAATAAAAATAAACGGAAGTTTCCATTATCATCATCGCTATATTAAGGAGATATTTAAAATCACTATTACTAATCACTGTTACTATTCTTCTAATGACGAAAATAGAATATATAAGGTACGGAAACGAAAATGAGTATTTTTGTTTCTTATAACTTAATGGATAATCTTTAACGGAGTTTCGTATCTACTAATAAAAATAGAATCGAAACATATAATCAAAATTCAGGTATATATTGACAGCCCTAATGCGGACGAATATGAAGCAGGCATTACTTCGGCGGACTTAGATCATCTATAGTTTTGGCGGAGACGAACATTAAAGAGGGGAGGGTAGCAAAAACTCCCAAAATCTCACCCCACTCAAGTTTGTCCGTGATCGCACTCTACTCCGGTAGATGATAAATGGCATGGCCACGTGGGCATGTGTTTCCCAAGTTGATTGAACTCAATCGTCACAAAGAGGTAGGGAAGAAGGTTTTCAAAAAAGTTCCTCATCAGAATGAAAAAAATCTTAACATGAGGGTTATCTTTTAAAATTTTCCTCTCAACCCTAGCAGGTCAATAACTGTATTAAGACCATCTTAACTTTTATTTTTTAGACAGAAAGCAAGATTTGGTCATGTTCGCATGCCTCTCTCCTATTTTTAGACTCTACTTTTGTCTCTCTCTCTCTCAATGTGTCTCCACAGATTTTAAAAAATACAATTATCGTGCCAAACAAGTTAAGAACGGATTATACTATTTTTAAGAATTAAAATAAAATTTTAAATAAAATTAAAGTAAAACTGCTCTTAAACACCCTGTTCACATAAGCCGGAACGGTCAACAACTGGACGTAGCTTAATTAATTGAGGGTTTTTTACATATATACCTCTCAAAAATAATATATTTGCATGTATATTCCAAATTCTCACATATTATCATCAATATTCTTGTAATTTTCAAAATGTTGCATTTATATCTTTCAATCTAATGATTTAACATAAATATATTTAAATTCACTAATATTTTACATATATATCCCTTAATATATTAAAATCTTACGTTTTATACTTTCGATACCTCCAACAATGTCATGATTTATACATATTTGGTTGAAACTAACCTAAGTTTGCCGGGAGGGACATAAATAAAATATTTTAAAAATTGCAAGAATATTGATGATAATACGTGAGAATTAGAGATATACATGCAATAACGGTATTTTTCCATTAATTAATAGGAAGATACGTTTTACCCAAAATTATTCGGACAGAAACTACCGCGTTTGCCTCATGTCAAACGTCTCTTTGCTGGAGCACGTGGCAGCGGCAGCGAGCGAGCGAGCCCACCAGTCGACCTCAAGAAAGACGCAGCCGCCGCCCCCTGGGCCACCGGAGCCACTTCTCCCAGGGTTGGGGTTCCCTCAGTTGGGGGCGACTGAGTGAAACACCTGAGTCTCTCACCGAGCGCACGCCTCAAGTACAGCCGAAGTGGGCCTAACTCGGTTGCGCATCCCGTGTGGGATTGATGTGTTGCCCTCAGTCGCCCGACTGAGGGAACCCACCCCCTTCTGCTATCTTCCTGATCCTTCTAATCCCTCCCGCCGTGAGCAAACAAACACATCGTTTGCTAATAGATGGTTCGAAGAATGGAATCGTAGCATAGGGCAGGTGAGAGAGAGAGAGAGAGAGAGAGAGAGAGAGAGAGAGAGAGAGAGATGGACTAACCGTCGGCCAGCAATTCCTGCTGGTGGTGGTGCTGCAGCTGCTGCGATGTTGTTGTGCCGCCAGCAATGCCGGAGAAGAACGCCAGGGGAGGCCTGTACACCCCGGAGACGAAGACCAAGGCGGGGAAGCTCAGGCAAGCCACCACGACCCAGAGATTCCACAGCCCCGGGAATACCCCTGTCCCTCCCGGCGGCGGTGATGGAGCGCACCACGCCTCCAAGGACCGCCATCCACCGCCGCCGGTGCAGTCTTGATTCTCGTCGAGATCCAAGGCGGGGGAAGGCGAGGACGTCGGTGGGTGCCTCCTGCTCTCCGTCGCCTTCGTCTCCATCAGCAACCCGGCACTCGCCAAGAGTACTGGTAGCTGCCCTTGGTGACTAGTGGGCAGCAGGGCATAGGAGAAAGACGAAGCTACGTGCCCGAGTAGGAAACCTAAAGACAGAGACACCGAGCAGTGGGGAAGTGGCAGAGTACTTTAACATGTGACGCTCACGAGTACACGACAGATTGGAAGGTAAGTTGTCTCCATCAGGCTTCGAATGCACGTTGCACGCGTATATACTTACTCAGGTTCCTCGGCTGCGCAAGTGCACGTGGTGACAAAAATGGGATCGTTGTCCTTAGCCACTTCAGTGGTTTTTTGTCACGCTGTACTAATGGCTGGATCGGGCACTGAGGTAGCCAGGCTTGCTTCCAGGGCAGCTGTGTGGTGGATTTGGAGTGGGAGACGTGGAAGAATTTTTGGAAATAATTTTACACCACTGATTCATCTTCTCTTACATATTCTAGAGGACGTTGGATCTTAGAATGGAAACACACAAAGTTGAAAAACCACTCACAGGAAGATTAAAATTTATTTTCAACTTGATTGCAATCAGACTAGCTTCTGTGTAAACTCATTAGCTATTCATTTCAGTAAGACTTATAATCATCGACATGTGGTGATATAAGTTCCAAAGCTGTGTACGTGGATTCCAATCTTTTAATAATATTTGAGAAGATTGTATTCCTTCACTTCAGATTTGTTGTTTAAACTTATATTCTATATTATGAGCAGAGGATTCGAAGAAGAAGTCCGATTCAGCGGACTCGACCGTACCATGCGATCGAACGCCACAGTGAGAAATTTTTTTCATTTTACTTTTCTATTTTGTACGGAAGAAGATAAGTGAAAAAAAATCTCCCGACTGTGATGCTCGACCACATGATGCGTCGAGTTCGTTGAATCATTTTTCTTTGAAGAAACCCAAGTTCTGAACTCAACTGACCACTTCCTCACAATTTCGAATATTTCTTTGTAAAAAAGTTGAGAATTATGCTTTCAAGTGATTAGAGACCCATGCATATCGAGATGAGTCCCCCCACATTTAAGCTCCATCAGTGACTCTATACAAGATGATGCTCCAACAGTGACTTTAAGGAAAGTGATGTGGGATGGTGGGTACCACTACCACCTGTCGCTTCCATGGTAACATGCTTTGTGAGTAGATTGCAAAGATGTTAATCGTGGACAGAGCAACTGGGATGTCCACTAAAACTTTGTTCCCACTTATTTTACCCAATGTTTTGAATTTACGGCGTATATCGTTTTCGACATCTATAATGTATAGTGTTTGTAAGATGTTAATGTTGATATGTGATGTGGGAGAATCCGATTCGGCCAAGCACTAAGGGGCCGGCCCAATGTAAGAGAG
Organism: Zantedeschia hybrid cultivar; assembly: GCA_030544215.1. Taxonomy (NCBI): domain Eukaryota; kingdom Viridiplantae; phylum Streptophyta; class Magnoliopsida; order Alismatales; family Araceae; genus Zantedeschia; species Zantedeschia hybrid cultivar. The sequence goes on along the minus strand of JARZZO010000005.1, from coordinate 78,855,571 downwards.
GCAACCGAATTTCATTCGGCCCATCAAGTAAATTGAACAGAAACAGCCCAGGCGCCTTATTGAAATAGTACGGTTGCAGTCCAAACGGTGGGCTCTGTTAACAACCGTATTCGACCCAGTCGTAGTAAATAATAGGTCGAAGTGGGTCCGGCCCATTCCAGTTAACTGCTACCCAGCCATCGGCCTATTAACGGGATATTTCGGCAATTTCCTCTCAAACCCCAAAATAGTCCTATGTCGGCTGTAACAAGAAGAGAACCTTCATCCTCCGCTATAAAAAGAAGGCTATTCATTACGGAAAAAGTACACCTTAAGCATTCAAGCTTCTTCCTTCCTTACTTCTGAATTGAATATTCTTCATAGGCTAACTTAACCATCGGAGGGTGTTCTCCTGGGCCGAAACCCGGGACTCTCGCTGACTGGTTCTTCCTCTCGCAGGAGTCTCGACTTGAATCTTCGCCAGTCTCTTCGTCCGGGTCGGCTTCGACAACTGGTCTTTCGGTTCACATCCGGATTCTGTCCTCGGAATCCATTAGTGATAGCTTCGGCTACATCACTTGGCGCCGTCTGTGGGAACTCAAACATTATAGCCATGTCTCATCCACCAGTGACCAGACGATCCGGCCAAGACGAGGCAGAGACGCGAGCGACTCCGGCGCAGTCACTCCACGCTGAAGGTGCTCCGTCCGTCCTTCCGCAATGTACCGTCCTCCCAGTAATACCGGAGCCTCTCGCTTCCAGGGACGATCGAGTGGAGGAACTCCAACAACAAGTGGCCACACTGGCCGCTACTGTCATTTCCTTGGCACCATTGCGGGATATGGTGACTGCTATCCCCCAACATATGGGGTTGCTGAATCAACCCACACAGTAGGTACCGCCTCTCCCTCAATACTACCCTGCTACTCAGCCTGCGAAGGGACAACCAACATCCTCGCGGGCGTTTCACAATGAAGCAGCATCAGCGTGCAGCAGACCATTCGGGCCGCAAGGCCGAATTCCTCGCGCTAGTCATATTATGACGGAGCAGGACAATGCTTCGTTCGGATTTCATCCGACTGAGGCCGAGGGGAGATCGGCCGCAACCTCAACCACTCCGGATCTGGACCGGAGACTAACAGAAATAAGGAAGGAAATGCAGCAGATAGACTCCCGGCCATATGGAGCACCTCTCGCCAGCACCATCCTGGAGTAGACTCCTTTCTCTCCAGAGCTTCTGGCCGTTGAGGTACCTTCAAATTTCAAGTTACCAAAAGGACCTCTGTATGATGGAATGACAGATCCAGTCTGCCATTTCTAGAGATTTAACTCTTACCTCTCCGTCTAAGGAGTTTATGAGGCAGTCCGCCGTCTCTTCCCCCTTACTCTAGAAAAAACAACTTTAACTTGGTTTGAAACATTGGCTTCCAATTCTATTCATTCTTTAGTACAACTAGGCCAATTGTTTATCGACCAATTCTATGATGCCAGTCTGCTTGCCATTCGGCAAGGGCCGACCGAAACCCTTCAAGAATACTTTACCAGGTTCCGGACCGAAACAACCCAGATTCCGAACCTGGACAGTTCGATTGCGGTTTCGGCCATCATCGGTGGACGCACAGACGAGGGGCTTCTCAGCTCTATTGGGAAGCGTCATCCTCCCACCTTCCAGGACCTGGTGGCTCGGGCCCACAAATATATCAACCGGGAGGCCCTAATGATGTCCAAGGGCAAAAGTGCTGCTGAGATAGTATCGGCGATTCCCCCTCCAGCGGCACGTCCTCGCCCTGAAGATCATGAACCCTCTCGCAAGCGATACCGGAGAGAAGAATGGGGCCGAGACAAGCGCCGAGATCCGCAGCAATGGTATCTGCCATTACCTGCTCCACCCTCCCAGATGCTTATGGAGGTGAAAGGTATGCTTCAGCAGCCTGAGTGTATAAGAATTGATCCTCGCCGAATGGACTCCCGGAAATATTGTGAGTACCATCGGGAAACTAGGCATTCGACTGACAAATGTCAGCACCTTCGGGAGGAGATTGATCGCCTCATCCGGGAAGGCCGCCTGCCGCAGTACCGACGAGTGCAACCTCAGCAGCGGCAGAGCTGAGACGCCCTCGAAGCGCCAAGGCAACCCCAACTCCCGGATAAAGCACCACCTCAGCCGAAAGCTACTTCGGCCCCGGCAGAAGCATCACACCAGCGACCCAGTGCCGGGTCAATCATGATGATATCCGGAGGACCGGGAGAGGGAGCACGGCGTCGTCGAGCCGAGGCAGCGTCGGATGTAGCAGCGATCGACGCTAGGCCGAAGAGACCTCATCAAGAAGACATCGTCTTCGGCCAGGGGGATCTAACTGACGTTCAGGCCCTCACGACGATGCCCTTGTTGTAAATGTTGTACCAAAAAACTACGATGTCCATCGCATCTTTGTTGATAATGGAAGCGCACCCAATGTGCTTTTTTATGATTGCTTCCTGAAAATGGGTCAGACCGAGGCTGATATGAAGCCTCACTGGGGGCCCCTGTTTGGCTTTAATGGTGCACCCTGTCAGGTGGAAGGCATCGTCCGACTACCTGTGACCCTCGGTACAGCACTGAGGCAATTGACTATTGAGACGGATTTTGCCGTCGTGAAAATTGATTCGGCCTACAACGCCATTTTTGGCCGAAGGCTGATCGGAGGGATTGGAGCTGTGCCTTCGTCCTACCATCAAAAGCTGAAGTTCCATACCAGTCATGGAGTCGGCGGGGCGAAGGGAAATCAAGAAGCTGCCCGACAATGCTATATGAATCCGGTCAAAGGGAAGGCTGCGGCCGAATCCCTTTCGATCGAATCTTCAGCCGAAGCATCCCTAGGAGAGGAACTTATAACTGTTCCAGTTCCAGGAGGAGAAGGCCGAACACTGATGATAGGTTCCGGCCATGAGAAGACTGAAGCCGAGAGATTTATCAACTTTCTGAAGGAGAACCTCGACGTCTTCGCCTAATCTCCTTCGGATATGCCCGGAGTCGACCCGGAGGTAGCAGAGCACCGGCTGCACGTCGACCCGAATAAGCTTTCGGTCAAGCAGAAGCGGCGCACCTTCAACCAGGAAAGGAGGATGGCCATCCGGGATGAAGTGCAAAAGGGGTTGAATGCGGGACATCTCCGAGAGGTGCATCACCCGGAATGGATCGCAAACGTGGTGATGGCGCCCAAAAAGGATGGTAAGTGGCGAATGTGTGTTGATTTCACTAACCTCAACAAGGCTTGTCCGATGGACAGTTTTCCACTGCCTCGGATAGACCAGATGGTGGACGCCACTTCCGGCCATGAACTACAAAGCTTCCTCGACGTCTATTCGGGCTATTGCCAGATACGAATGCATCCAATGGACTAGGATAAAACAAGCTTCACAACAGACCTTGGCCTCTATTGCTACACCCGGATGCCTTTCGGCTTGAAGAATGCTAGGGCGACTTATCAGCGCCTCGTCAACAAAATGTTCGCTCCACAACTCGGCCGAAACATGAAAGTTTACATCGACGACATGCTGATAAAAAGCCGCGTCGCTGCTGATCATTTGGCCGATTTGGCCGAAACATTCTCTACCTTGCGCACGTATAAAATGAAGCTGAACCCTGCCAAGTGCGCCTTCGGCGTAGCCTCCGTAAAGTTCCTCGGCTATATAGTCACTCGCCGAGGGGTGGAGGCGAATCCTGCGAAGATTGCGACCATCCTTCAAATGCGCCCTCCGGCGAGCGTCCGAGAAATTCAAAGGCTAAGCGGACGAATCGCGGCATTGAGCCGCTTCATGTCAAGGGCGGCAGACCATTGCTACCCTTTCTTCAAGCTGCTAAAAAAGACAAATAACTTCTCCTGGACAGACGAATGCCAATTGGCTTTCGATCAGCTGAAAACTTACCTTTTCAATGTTCCTATTTTATCTAAGCCAGTCCAAGGAGAGCAACTGTTCATTTATCTTGCCATTTCTGAAGCTGCTATCAGTGCCGTCCTTGTCAGAGAAGAAGATGGTGTTCAAAGGCCAGTTTATTATGTAAGCCGAGCGCTCCACGGAGCAGAGCTTCGGTATCCAACTCTTGAGAAGCTGGCCTTGGCCCTCGTCGCTTCCGTGAGGAGGCTCCGGCCCTATTTCATCGCACATTCAATAAAGGTCCTCACGGATCAACCTTTGAGGTAGGTTCTCTCTCGGCCGGAAGTGTCCGGGAGATTAGCAAAATGGGCGATCGAACTGGGGGAGTTCAACATCTCGTATGGACCTCGGACTGCAATAAAAGCTCAAGCCTTGGCCGATTTCATCGTTGAGCTTACTCCCGAGTCGTCTTTGGCCCCTCAACCGGAAATAATCAGAATAAATCCTAAAGCCGAAAGCAATTCGGTCCGGTGTCCTTGGCGGATGAATGGCAATTATATGTCGACGGATCTGCATGCTCTTCGGGTAGTAGCGCCGGGTGGATCTTGGCATCTCTAGAAGGGGTCATTACAGAGTACGCTCTACGCTTCACCTTCCCGGCCACTAACAATGCCGCTGAGTACGAAGCCCTCATATCAGGCCTTCGGGTCGCTAGAAGGCTCGGTGCGCAGAAGATAAAGACGTGCAGCGACTCTCAGCTTATCGCCAGCCAGATCACCGGGGAATACGAGGTTCGAGATGCATTGATGGCGTCCTATTTCCAGGTAACTCGCAAAATCATTGATGAATTCATTTCTTTTGAGATCGTGCGGATCCCTCGGGCCGAGAACACTCGAGCCGATGCCCTATCTCGGCTAGCATCAACCCATAGTGGGGGTGGAAGCCGAATGGTCTTGGTAGAAGAGCTATATGAACCAAGTCTCAAGGAATCTGAGGTCATGCAAGTGACTGATTTCGAAGGGGAAACCTGGATGACTCCCTTAATTGCTTTTATCCTTCGAGGGGAGCTCCCGTCCGATCCAAAAGAAGCGAGACGCATCTGGCATCGCTCCTCTCATTTTCTAATTCTAGATGATATGTTATATAAGAAGTCATTCGGCCGGCCGCTCCTCCGATATCTCGGCCCGACCGAAGGCAATTATGCCTTTCGGGAAGTACATGAAGGAATCTGCGGAGCGCATGCAGGAGGAAGGGCCTTGACTCATAAACTTTTGAGGCAAGGGTACTGGTGGCCGACACTTCGAGAGGACGCAGCTACTCTTGTCCGCTGCTGTAACCAGTGCCAGCGGTACAGTTCTCTCATTCACCAATCAGCAACCATTCTAACACCTTTGTCAGACCCTTGGCCTTTCGCCCAATGGGGATTGACATCTTGGGACCTTTTCCCATTGCCACGGCCAAAGAAAATTCATTATTGTAGCAGTAGATTATTTCACCAAGTGGGTTAAAGCCGAACCCCTTGCGTCTATCATTGATAATAATGCATGGAGCTTCGTATGAAAGTCCATTATTTGCCGCTACGGCATCCCTCAGGCGATCATATCATATAATGGCAAACAGTTTGACAGCCATCGGTTCAAAGACAACTGTGCAAGCTTCGGTATTCTACATAAATTCGCTTCGGTAGCGCACCCTCAGACGAATAGCCAAGCTGAAGTCACTAGTCGATGAGTTGAAGAGCTGCCGAGTGTTCTATGGGCTTATCGAACAACAAGCCGAACCGCTACCGAAGAAACCCCATTCCGAATGGCTTACGGAGTGGAAGTTGTTATTCCTGTTGAAATCAGCCTACCATCGTCGAGGGTTCTTGCTTATGATCCGGAGAATAATGATGAAGCCCTGAGGGATCACCTTGATATGATAGAAGAAACCAGGGATCTTGCTTGCATTCGGCTGGCAGCATATCAACAACGCATGGCGAGATATCACAACGCTCGAGTGAAGCCTTGAAGTTTTGAAGCCGGAGACCTTGTATTGCGGAATGCCCATGCATCCAAGCCAGCCGAAGTCGCAGGAAAGCTCTCTCCAAATTGGGAAGGCCCATATCGGGTGAAAGAAGTAATCCGACGAGGGGCCTATCAACTGGAGACCCTTTTGGGCCAACCTCTCCCCCGCACCTAGAATGTAGAGCACCTTCGGCGCTATTTTATGTAAAATATTTTTCCGGGCTTCAACCGGACACCTTAAATGAATACTTTGTTCTGAAATATTGTGGCTGACATTATTCTAAGTCCGTGTAAACCATATCGGTGTAAACCATATCGGGAGTGGCTTCGGCCATGCAAACCGTATCGAGAGTAGCATCATTCTAAGTTCGTGTAAACCGTACCGGGAGTGGCTTCGGCCATACAAACCGTATCGGCAGCGGCATCATTATTAGTCCGTGTAAACCGTACCGGGAGTGGCTTCGGCCATGCAAACCGTATCGGGAGCGGCATCATTATAAGTCTGTGTAAACCGTACCGGGAGTGGCTTCAGCCATACAAACCGTATCGGGAGCGGCATCATTCTAAGTCTGTGTAAACCGTACCAGGAGTGGTTTCGGCCATGCAAACCATATCAGAAACGGCATCATTCTAAGTCCGTGTAAACCGTACCGGGAATGGCTTCGGCCATGCAAACCGTAGCGGCATGGCTTCGGCCACATACAAGACCGAACTCGGTTATCTACTTAGAACATGATGCCATGAAACGGGTAAAGTACAAATCACTTCTATATATGTAAGTACAAAAGTAGGCCATGTGCCTGGCCTCGGCAGCTTAAAAGCAAAAACAACTGGGACAAGCCCCCGGATCAACTATCGGCGTCCTCGCCATCTACATTAACAGGAGTGTAGCCTGGGGACGTCGGAGGAGAAGAAGCATGGTCCGAGCCCGCTGCTGCATCTTCCGGAGAAGCCGGGATCCTCTTGGCCTTAAGCTGTTGGCACCAGGCTAAGAGCCGATCACCTTCTTCTTCGGTAGGGAAGCCGAAACCAGTCAAATCTGTGTCCGGACAAGCCTTTTGGGCAATGGCCATCCCAGATCGAACATGGTTGCGGCCGCCCTAGCCCCGACGTCGAGCATTTCATCGGCATACTCCGGACCTTCTTTATAACTCGCCACGGCCGTGCGAGCGACGTCATAGGCTTCTTTTTTCTTGGCCTCCAGGTCTGCTTTCTGAGCCGATACAGCTTCGGCGTGAGGGCGGCGTTCCTCGTCCCGCTCCTTCTCTTTGTCCTGGATCTCGGCCTTTAAAGACGCGATCTCTGCTCGGGCCTGATCCAGTTGCTTTTCGGCCTTCTTCTGGGCCTCGGAGGCTATATGAACCACCTCCTTCTGTCCGTCCAGGTCGGACCGCAGCCGCACATTTGCCCCAATAAGGTCATCAATGTTAGCCTCGAGGTCTCGCTGCACCGAGGCCACCTTGCCTGCGGCCAGATGGTCTGAGGCTTGGTCTACATGCTGGAGTTTCCGCTGGATGAGAGCCTGACGGCGAGCGAGAGCCCCACACATGACCGCGGCCTACAGCGGAAAGAAAGAAAAACGTAAGCCGAGACAACTAAAGGAAACAGCGAGAAGAAGTGAGGATGAAGAGAGAGGTCTCACTTGGATAGCATGGCGAACACACTGCCGGGACAGGCCCTCCGAAGAAAGCTCCCAGATTTCGTCTTCGGCCATCGGGATGGTCAAGCCCCGAGCCAGGCGCAAACACGTCTGGGAGTTATCCATACTGTCGTTTGTGAAGACCCCGTGTCCGGACGCCATGGCTCGTGCCCGTATTCTCGAGACATATGGGTCTCGGCCGCCCCGAAAGGATACGACAACACTGTATCCGTCGCAACGCCTGTGGCCGAAGGAGAATCGTCCCTCCGTAGCTGGGGAGATGATGCGAGCGGAGCATATAACACTGGACCTTGACAGAGTCCTCCTTCCAATTTTCATACATCATTAATTCATCTTCGTTAGCATTATCACCGAGTTGCACTGGATTTGGTTGATCCAGGACGTAGGCTAGCTTTTCACACATGAGGACAATCTTCAAGTTGCATAACCAGTCAATGTAATTTGGTTGTTTCACTATCAAAACCAGGTGGTATCTGCATATAAACCTCCTCCTGAATATCACCATGGAAAAAGGCGTTCTTTACATCCAGCTGATGTAATTCCCAACCAAAGTTGGCTGCACATGAAATCAGAATATGAAAAGAATTCATTTTTGCCACAGGGGCAAAGGTCTCATCATAGTCCACTCCATATGTCTATAAGTATAACCTTTTGCTACCAGCCTAGCTTTGAACCTTTCCACTTTGCCTTCGGGTGTTTGTTTCACAGTAAACGCCCATCTGCATCCAACAGGACGCTTACCAGTTGGTAGAGAGACCAATTCCCACGTTTGATTTTTAGATAAAACATTCATCTCTTCTGTCATAGCCTCCTTCCAGTTAGGATCTTCCATAGCCAATTGCCAAGTATTGGGAATACAAATAGAGTCTAAGGCCACTGCAAAACATTGATATGATGGAGAAACAGACTCATATGAAACATAGTTAGCAATGTCATAATGGTACCTAGCATGAGGGATAATAGGACGAGTGCCCTTTCGTTGTGCAATAAGAATATCAAGATCAGAGACAACTGGAATAGTGGGAACAATATTACCGTTATGACTTGACGTAAATGCCTCAGAAGGAAAAGTGGATAGAGCTTCAATCGGAGAAGACACTTGGATAGTGGTAGGATGGGGATGCACATAAGACTGCTCTGTAGTTTCATTCCTTGGCGCTGCTCCATTCCTTGGCTCCCCCTGAACACCATCTCCACTATGATAATACTCCCACTGGACACCAGACCTAGTGGGAGTGAACAAAAACTCTCCTAGAAGAAATAAAGATGGTGTCCCACCATTGGAAGGACTAGGCTGATAGTAGGCTTCACCCTCTCGAAAGGTAACATCTATAGTGACCAAAAAACGCCGTTCAAGAGGATAATAACATTTATATCATTTCTGAGTGGCATAATAGCCAATAAACACACATTTCAACGCCCGGGAGTCCAATTTACCAACAGATGGTTGATGATCTCGAGCAAAGCAAGTACACCCAAATACTTTAGGAGGAACCACATAGTCAAAACCTTGTTGAAGTTATTGGGCCATCAAACTCAAAACCTTAAGACAATGAGTAGAGTAAGCACCTTCTATTAAACACTTTTAATTTTGTCCTTTTTCCAATACAGGACTATTCTAACACACCCCCTCACGTGTAGACCGATTTTAGGCTCTGTCACGTGGACCACAAATACGGAGTGCGTGGCCCGGTTCGTAACCATGGGCTCTGATACCAAGATGAAGGAAAGATTAGAGATTGACCTAGTGGGTCCTCTTTCTCTCTTATTTTATTATAAGGAAATATTAGGGAAAACTTCCTTACTACTAAAACAATTACATTAGGGGTTTATCTCAATTAATATCTCGTATAGGGAGGTCATATATTCAACTCTCACTAGATAGCTGCATTCCACATATTTGAACGTGATTCAAAAGATTACTTTCTTCTGTAGTAGAATAGTTGGTTTGGAATTGTCATCTAATTCATTGAAAATTCACGTTCATTGCAGAATCATTCCTAATAAGGAAAGTTGTAAGATTTGAACATCTCCCATTTGGAAGGTACTGTAAACACTTGGTCATTGAGTCACTAGTCATTTAAAAAGAAAAGCAACAAATGCCTCAATGTGGTGACGATGACTAAAATGGATGACCACCTAATTTTATTCATTGATTTTTGTCATACTTATTGATGTCACTTTTTCAACAGCAGTAGATGAAATTAGAGTAAATACTTGTTGCATTGTAATGCAGTATGACAAAAATGAGAAAAAAAATTCAATTTTTGTTAAGATTGACTCCATCATATCCTACATATGTACAATCCGATCTTTGATTTAATGACCTAAAAAACTTATAAAAAATCAAAAAATTGAACTTCAATTTATTGGGCTCGACCTATTAAGAGTATTTTAAGTTTATTTGGGCTCAATTTGTTGATTTTTCAGAAAATTTTCAATAATCAGATTAGAAATTAGACTATACAAACATATAGGACATAGTGGTATGACTTTTAAAAACAAATAAAAAAACAAATATCATGTTATATTTTATGTGTCGCACCCTACTTGTAGCACAACATTGGTTGCATTCCAAAGAGCCAAATCAAACAGAGAACGAGACCATTTGTGCTGTTCTGTGATGCACTAGGTCAATGAAGAGGCACTATGGTCAAATGGCAAAAGTCAAAGTGAAAGCTTGGAGGAAACTCGTAAAGTTGCTACTCCACAATACAACACTACTCGTATCGTGAATCATGTCTCTGTGAAGTCATGCTTTAGCATGCCCGGATGTTTCTAAAAAATAATTATAATATATAGAGATTTTATAAACATACTTTTCTTGGGAGTTTTGTTTTCAAAATTTATGGTTGAAATGCTTCTATCATCAATGTCTATTAATATTCCATCAATTTTTTTTTTTCTAATTCTCATTAACTTTTAAGTAAAGTTGAAAAAGTACAAAATATTCTTATTTCTTTATTTCTTACTATTCTCTTTATCTCCCTTCCTCTCTCTTTGTCACAAAGTGTCGGTCCATGGAACTCCTTTTCATATGTGTAAATAATTTTGATGCACTGAGATTATTAAAAAATAATATAAAAATAAATATATCAATTCTGTAAATTAATTTCTAAGGAAAATATATTTTTAAAAATTCCCAATAAATATCTGGTGTTTTAAAGGTTTCAAATAATTAAAAAATATACTCATATATTAAGTTCTGAATTTTGACATCTATGTTAGATCAGAGAAATTGGGCCGGCCGTCAGCATGGCTTAGCCATAATGGGCTGGCCCCAATGTTAACATCCTCTCTGTTCCGCTCCTCCATCTTTGCTCCACCAGCCCCGCCGGAGGAGCAGCAACCTCCACCGCCTGCTAAAGCAGCAACTGCGCTAGGTGCATTTGAGATCTCCTACAACATCGCCGCAGAAAGAGATTAATCGGCTGGGTTGATCAAAGATGGGCATGACGTACCTGGTGGCAAGGTTTGTCGACTTGAAGAGTCAGATTGATTCGGATGTCTTAAGATCTTGTACAAATTAGGTCGACTCATGTTGAGTCGATCGTGTCGCATGAAAAAGATCTTCCAAATCGCACAGGCTTGGTCGAATCGCACCCACCCGGGTTCATCCCGATACGGCACGAGTCATTCGAGCGGCACAAGTCAAACTGGTACAAGAAAGTATGCTTGGCGGTCGCTTCGTTCACGTGAAGGAGTATGGCTGAAAGGATATCGGGATGAGATGAGGTGGGATAGGTTAATTCCACCAAAAGTTGGAACTTGGAACTCAGTGTTAAGGGTCGGTTTGTTTTGTGGATGTGATATTCCAGATTTTTTGTTTCCAACTCTCTTATTATTAGAATAAGAAGAATTCACTTTAAGTGGAATAAGTAATTTAGTGGATAAATAGTTCTTGCCTTTTAAATATAATGATTTATTCTATTTAGGGTCCAAAGTTGTATATACGAACTTCTTGTAATCAGTCAGGAACTTCAGGCGTTTGTGTAAGTCTCTACATATGAAGAAAACCAGAACAGGGGAACGTACTTCTTTCCCAATCCTCCTCTGTTCCTTATATAAACATATAACAAATTAATAAAATATGTTAGAAAAAGAATATGATAAGATGAGAAAATGACCGCAAGCAAGGCATGTAACTGGGCAACACATATAACAAGCACGTAGCATTTGACATGGAGAGATGCGGAGGCAGGCGCATATTTTGCACATAAAACTTTGAGCCGTGATCAAAAATCGTTATTTTTTGCTGAACCAAAGATTATAGTTGGAATGTTAGAAAATATCTCTCTTTTTTTTTTTTGGGGGGGGGGGGGGTGTTTAGCAATCATCAACTTACTTAAAACAATCTAATTTGGGGAAGTACTGTCAAGCCGTCAAAATTATCCTTGAGATTGGATATTATAGCTGTAGAACCAAATAAATCTCATCAATAATGAGATAACATGTGCCAAATTAATGCATCTTATTGAAAATATATATAGAACAAAATTGACCAACAATAGGTAAAATGAATAGGAAAAAATAATGAAGAAGTGATAGAATTTCTGATGTAGTCTTCCTTCCTAAAGAAGTGCAAAAATTATGGTTTGTTACAAAGAAATGGCTCAGTGTGATCTCACTCTTCTTCTTCACCCTCAAGGGTGGTCAATGTCATGTGAATTTATCTAATCTGATATGTACATAATACAGAAAGTAGATGGCTCTAACTAGGATGGGAATTAAAAAAGAAGACCTATGTCCGGTCGACGAGTTTAAGGCCACTACTCACATCACTGCAATATGTGACGAAAGGCACCACCTTCCCATTGTCGCCAGACTTCTTCTCCCTGCAGATGTATGATGGTGGTGCATGGAAGCATGGCTCCATGGATATGTCCCGCACGCAGGTGGGCTCTGGCATCATAGCCTTCTCTGGTCGGAGGAGGATCCATGGTCTGATGCCGCCGAGGCCCTGCGCGGTGTAGCCGAAGGTGGACCAGGCACTCGTCACTAGTACATCAGCGAGGCTGAGCAGGTACATCTCTGCCCAGGCCTTGGTGTCATGGCTTAGCTTGTCCGTTTGTTGTTGCTCTTCGTGGGTTGGTTGGTGGACACTAACGACTTCTCCGCCAGTTGCTGAGTGCTCCAAATACATGTTCTTGATCTTGTCCAAGTATCCAGAGTAGAGGGAAGTAAGGAGGACGGTCTTTGTCTTCTTCGTGTCGGAGGCTATGCCATTGATACCGACCATGTTGGTATCCACCTCTGGCAGCAGCTTCTCCTTAAGGGTGCAATTGATGACCTGTTCAGAGACCACCTCAAATGGAGCATCCTTAGGGTTGAAGATCCTAATCTGTATGCCCAATCTATCCCTCGCTGTTGCCAGGTATGCTCGGTAGTATCTGGTGATCATTCCCCACACCTCATTGGTGGGGTGGAAGAGGTAACGGCTGAGATGGTGGAACACTGTTTCCTTCTCCGGGAACAGTCGGCTCAGCTCTGGTTCGAACTCTTGGTTTAAGAAGAGCCCTGGTACAAAGTAGAGGTCCGATTTCAAGAGTAACCAAGGGACCCTTTGAAGAAGAGCCTGGTCTGGCTCGCAGAAGAACTGCATGTCCTGAGTCTGGTAGTCGTCACCGAGGTAGATGTAGACAAATGACGGTAGGGATCTATCATTGGTCACATTGTTGTTGCTAATCTTCTTGTTCTTTAGCAGGTTGCCATAGCTCTTGGGGTGTGCTTGGTAGAAGGAATCGAAATCGGCACTGGGGAAGCGTGGGGGTAGGAGCCAAGTGGTTTGCGGGAAGGGCTCACAGAAGAGGCTGGGCATGTCCTTGCCACGGTCGATGAGGAGGACCCTGTCAGTGAGTAGAGCATAGAGGAACGTAGAGGCGAGGGTGAGTATCCTGTTGCCCAGTCCACCCCATGGTGTCCATAGGACATACTTGCACTCCAACTCCTTATCCTGCACTGACCCGGCCTTGAGGAACTGTAGGGTCCTGTTGTAGGGTGCAGTGTTCGGGGCGCACCTTTGATGGTTCTCCTCATACTGCCGTAGCCTTTGGATAAGGTAAGGGGGGGGCTTGTGCGGGGAGGGCTTGCGGTACATGGTGGACTGGTACCTGCTCAGGCAAGAATGCTCGTCGAACCTGGTGGCAAGCAAGCCACCCAAGTACTTGTCCTTTGGCACATCGGAGAAGATGACATCTGCTACATCCATTGAAGAGATTTCAAAAATTTTATTTAGAAAGACATAATTAGGGAGTCATTCATTACGTGAGCATGATTTTTGCAAGCAAAAGGAAGTGAGAAACCGAATTGCATATGTATACTTATCGAGAAGAGATCTTCTCGGTATAAGGTTGGACATGAATCCAACAATGTTGAGAGGGAGAATGTCTAAATATTTGTAAAATATTTAGATAATGTGAAGAATTTTTTTGTGATGTTTAACCCCTCTCCTTCTCAGTACTGTTGAACTTCTATTTAACTCTGTACCGAGAAGATCTCTTAACATATTTATCTATATATATTAATAAGTCAAGGACAGTATAGTTTATATTAGTCGACATGTGGCTAATAAAAGAAAGAAAGTGGACTTTAAATATGTGGTCTTAGAGGGGTGGGGAGAGAGGGAGTCGACGTTGACTAGCTTCACACAAACCAAACTTATTTCACTCTTCACACTTAACAAATGTGCAATTTGCAGAACAGCTGTAGCTGTATGGCTGTAACCATCAGATCCCACAACTCGATGCTATCCGATGGCTCCGGCTATGTTTTGACAGGATTTTCTTATTTTCTAAAGCTGTCCAATCGGGTGATTGGATGATTCGGATTTTGAATTCAAAAAGAAAAGAAATTTAAAACTCACAAAAACTTAAAATCAAAGATATTAAACTCTAATGAACAGTAAAAAATATTCTTAATGGGTGGAACTTAAAAATAATTTTTGATCTTTTAAAATTTTTTGAATTGTCTGTTCGGTAATCAGATTGTAAGAACATGTAAGATGCGTGAGACTCATCTTTAAATATTTTTTTAAAAGTATATACTTTTTTATATTATTATGAAGCCCCGCACTATAGTAATAAGGGGCATTGCATCAAGTATTACCGTTCGGGAGGCCAAATTTTGGGTTGTTTCTCTTGAATCTGGTATGGGCCATCCCAAATCCCACCCTCGTTATCATGTAAACCGTTGACCTATTTGTTGTAGCTGCGAACCAGTTATGATCGGTATGAGAGTGGGTGGGCCACATCCACCAGGTCCACGAGTTGACCCACGGGCATGATTCAGATTCACTCATGGTGGATGCAGTTCGCACAGAAATCGTCCAAGCCTATGGCCCTTTAAGTAGGAATTGTGGGCACGGATGGACTTGGGATTTTAGATAGAGAGAAGAGGAAGCCATGGGCAGTATACGAGCTATAATCTGGGGAGAGAGAGAGGGGAGAGGGAGGAAGCCATTGGCGGTATACGAGCCATGGTCTGGCCAGGGAAGTAGCTAGAGATGGGTTTTCACCATGGGAGGGAGACGAAGCACACACACAGACAGACACGGGTTGGGGGGGGGATGAACATGGCAACATGCAGAGAAAGAGAGAGAGAGGTGGAGCATGTACGGAACAGAAAGGGAGGTGAACAAGGCAGCATGCAGAGAGAGAGAGAGAGAGAGAGAGAGAGAGAGAGAGAGAGAAGAACATGCAGATAGAGGGGGAAGAGGCAGTCATGACTTATGAGTAAAATCACATATCTCTCGAATTGATCCGCGGAAACTTATGAAAACATGAAGGCTACAACAGCAAACACGCACGCACTCACCGTTATCCGCTGGCCATTGCTTCTGCTCCTGCTGCTGCGAGGCGCCAGCAAGCGCACCAGCGACGAACGCCAGAGGGGGCCTGTACCCCCCGTAGACGAAAGCCCACGCGAGCAGCACCACGCCGGCGACCACCAGCAGCCACACCGTTCTGAAACCCGTCCTCTTTCCGCGCCCTGCCCGCGCCAAGAAAGCCGCGCGGACGTCCTCCCCCCCACAGCGGCGCTTCCTTGCTCCCTCCACGTCGTCCATGGCGTTACTTCTGAGGATGCCTACAAGGCGGTCCCCGGCCGGCTGCGGTGGCGGCAGCAGAAGCTAATGGAGAAGATGGTATAGCGGGCTGTGGACGGGTCTTCCTATTCCTGGAGGAGCCCACACGGAATTGTAAAGAAGAGGGGAGGAAGATACCCTCGAGGGGAAGAATTGGCAAATTCCACAAAACTAAAACTAAGTTTGATGCCCTCGAAGTGTTCATAAGTATACTTTGAACATGACTGCAGAGTGGACTACCGGCGTTTACGGCGTTAGCAAAGTCCTGACCGACGAATGGAACGATGGTTTCAAGTGGAAGGCAGTGACGTCGGTGTAGGGATTAGGAACAAAAATTTAAAAAGTTTAGCATCGCCGTCCTTGTTGAACTAGTCATAAGGAGCTGTTAGAATATTCTTATATTAAAAAATGATAAAATCAAGACATGTTTGAAATAAGGGTTAATCTTATATAAACCTTCTGTAAAATATCAAATATATGTTTTTCCTTTGTGGAGTTTCATATACATCCTTATTATGAGAACATTCTATTAAAAGTGCCACTGGTGGATTTATATCATGAAAGTATATAGGAATATCAAAGGTATCTTTGTTACGATAACATTCTATGATAAGTGCCGCCGGTGGATATTGTATTATTTTAACGAGGATATATATGACATTGTGGAAATATGAGAAGTAATATGTGACATTTTGCATGTAAGGAGGAGGGTTTATACAAAATTAACCCTTAAAATAATAATATCTATCCTATTCAATGTTAAATTTTGAGTTGGGGCAGTACAATGCCCATGCGTGCTGCACAAAAAAAATATTTTTTTTCTAGGTTGACTTCGAAGTGTTCTAATTGTCCGTACAGTGCAGTACAGTGCCTGATTGAAACTAAAAAAAATCAGATAAGTCAAAAATCGTTATTAGGCTCAACTCATAAGAACATTTTTTACTGTTCATTGGGTCAATTTTTTATTTTTGGAATTTTTTTGGGTCGCAAAATCGAGTATTAGGAGCTGACTTTAAAAAAAATACCCCTCAACTTCCACATATTATTTTTAGTGCCCCCGAAATTCCGATATGTTGCGGTTATGCTCTTCGGTTAAAATAATGTGAATTCTAAAAGACTATGTCAAAGAGATTCCGTTAATCTTAATAACATCAAGAGTACATATGAAAAATTATACTGAATTTAGGAGTATAGATGTCAAATATCAATGAATTTAAGAGTATGCATGCAAAATCCTTAGGTTTGATTTAATGGCATTTTGAAGGAGTGGTATAACTGCAACATATTAGAGATTTTAAAGGAAGGTATTAAAAACAATGTATGAGAATTGAGAGTATTTATGCAAATAAAATGTATTTGAGAGATATATATGTAAAAAATACTTTCAAGATAAAACAAAAGTTTAGTGGTATATATAACAGGAGATTATTAGTATACACAACATTCTTTAAGAGATTATTTACAAAAATCCTTAAATTTATCATTAAGTCTGATCGCTTTATGAAAACTCTATCTTTAGAAGTCACTAACATCAAGTAACAAATACTCACATTCCACCATATTAAGTGCAAGGAAGGAAAGTTTTCACCTACCAGAGATCCCCTTGTGAGATTAGAACTCGGGTCTCCCCGCCAACGGCAGGGACCGTGTCAGTTTTACGCCGCACGTTCCGGACGCTGCATTAGTCCTTGAAGTGTTCCATATGACCACGTGTAGATCATGAGAATCCCACTTTTCATGGTTCACATGCTCTTTGTTGGGTGATTGGGTAGCGTGAACAATTTGTCATTTATATGACGCCTGGCACGTTTAATAAAACCATTTTATGCTTCGAGTCGTGTGACTGTTAGCCCCACTTTGTTTCCCGAATTTCTTATTCTAGAATAAATTATGCCGGATGGCTTATTATAGAATAAGAAATCTTTTGATTTGACAGTGAATATGAATTGAAGATAGAATATGAAGTTATTCTAATTGCTTTGATTACGAAGGAGGGAATAAGAAGGAGAATAAGCATTTTTTTTGTCCAAATTATCCTTCTTATCCTACTACTTACTAATTCCGATTTAGTAGAATAAGAAATTGAAAATAGTATTCTATGCTATACTTTGACCTTCATTCATGGACAATGTAACATATATATCAATATATAATACTGATGCGGCAGAATCCGATTCGGCCCATAGAAGCAGGCCCAAACCCCACTGAGCCCAACAGCGGCAGTACCAGGCCCTCCGGGAGCCTTCGGCCCGTCAGCGGCCCAGTAGCCTTCGGCCCATAAGCGGCACCCTCGCTCCCGGCCCAACAGGCTCCAGCCCGTCAGCGGCCCACCAGCCTGCGGCCCGGGAGCAACGCGGTAGCCCAGGGACCGGCAGGTTTCGGCCCATCAGCGGCCCAACCCCCTTCGGCCCGGTAGCCGTGTCCGGCCCACTCCGGTGGCGGATCAGACGCTATGGCGGTTTGTCAGTAAGCCCCCTTTTAGTCCTATATCGGCTGCCACCGTTAACCATCCGCTACCCTCCGCTATAAGTATCCTGCTATTTGTAGCCAAGGGGGTGGTGAAAAAAACGGATGCCTCCCCAAGCTTCCGGATAGCTTATTAGCTACCTCTTTCTTGCTTCCTGAATCTAATCTTCTTCAGAAGCTAACTTGACCGTCGGAGGGGGTTCCCCAGGGCTGACGCCCGGGACTCCTGCTGACTGGTTTTCTTCTTCTTTCCCTCCTGCAGGGGCTCGGTTCGAATCATCGCCGACCTCTCCGAGTCGGTCTCGGCCGCCGACCTCGGATTCCTCCCCCTGGTCTCGACGCCGAACGCCGGCCGCCCCAAGCCAGGAGACTCGGTCTCGCGCTGAAGTAGCCTCCGGACTCCCTGTCCGAGGGCGATCCCGTCAGCTGCCCTGCGTCAGGAGCCTCGGCCTCGCGCTGAAGGTGGCTCCGGACCCCCTGGTCGGAGAGCGAGCCGTCCCCCCGTCCGGCTGCACCGGAGCAGGAGCCTCGGCCTCGCGCTGAACCACCCCTTCGGTCTCACTGCAGGGGAGCGAGCCGTCCCTCCCGTCCGATCTCGGACTTTCCGGCTTCTGCTCCGACGCTCGTCGACCACTCGGCCGAGGGAAGCAGCCCCTGCTCGCGCCGCGCCATCGTTCGCCGAAGGAGCAGCGGCTCGCTATACAAGAAGCAGCTTCGGCGGCGGATCGCGCCCCCCGCGGGCGAATCCGTCTCATCCCGAGAAGACCTCGTCTTCGCCCCGACGCGGACCCCTGTCGGGTCCCCCCGTCACCGTTTGACCCGGACCAGCTCCGGACCCTCTTTTTTCCGGATCCCCGTTTGCGGGATCCGGTCGTGATAGATAGATCCAGTCTACATCACGTGGCGCCGTCTGTGGGAAACCAACAAAACAAGTCATGTCTCAGCGACCTGTGACCCGACGATCCGGGCAGAGCGAAGCAGAAGCGCGGGAGGCCTCGGCACAGATGCCGCCTTTCGAAGGCGCGCCATCTGCCCTGCCGAACCCGTCTCTGCTGACCATCCCGGAGTCCTTCGGCTCGGAAGACCGAGTGGGGGTACTCCAGCAGCAAGTGGCCACGCTGGCCGCTGCCGTCACGTCCCTATCGCCTCTTCAGGAGATGGTGTCCGCCATCGCCCAGCGCATGGGACTGACGGGGCAGCCTCCCCAGCAGGCGCCGCTCCCCCCACTCTACTCAGTACAAGAAGCCCGGTTCCGACCGGTGCCTGCGCCAGCCTCTGTCTACGAAGCTGCGGCGGTGCGCAGCGAGCCCTCGGCATTGCCTGCCCGAGCTCCCCGCGTCGATCGCCCGACGGAGCAGGATTATGCTTCGTCGGAGTACCATCCGGCTCGGACCGGAGGGCCATCCGTCGCCACCTCGGCCGCCCCAGACCTGGACCAGCGGCTGACGGCGATGCGCAAGGAGATGCAGCAGATGGTGTCCCGGCCTCACGGGGCGCCCCTCGCCAGCAGCATCCTGGAGCAGACCCCGTTCACGGCGGAGCTCCTGGCCACCGAGGTGCCCCCCGACTTCAAGCTGCCGAAGGGCCCTCTCTATGATGGGATGACAGATCCGGTCTGTCATTTTCAGAGGTTCAACGCCTACCTCCGGGTCCGGGGGATCTCCGAGGCAGTCCGCTGCCGTCTCTTCCCCCTCACCCTCAAAAAAGTCGCCCTCACCTGGTTCGAGACGCTGGCCCCCAACTCCATCCACTCCCTGGCGCAGTTGGGCCAGTTGTTCATCGACCAGTTCTATGATGCCACCCGGCAGAGCAAGACCTCCGCCAGTCTGCTGGCTATTCGGCAAGGTCCTGCCGAGACTCTCCAGGACTACTTCACCAGGTTCCGGACCGAGGCCGCCCAGATCCCAAACCTCGACAGCTCGATCGCGGTTTCGGCCGTGATCAGCGGGTGCCGGGACGAGGGGCTCCTCGGTTCCATTGGGAAGCGCCATCCCCCGACCTTCCAGGACCTCGTGGCCCGGGCCCATAAGTACATCAACCGGGAGGCCCTGATGCTGTCCAGAGGAAGAGGCGCCCCCGAAGCCATCTCGGCACCTGCTCCCCAGGTGGTCCGACCTCGGCCGGAGGACCAGGAGTCCTCGCGAAAGCGCTATCGCCGGGAGGACTGGGACAGGGAGAGGCGACGGGACCCGCAGCCGCGGTACCTACCCTTACCTGCTCCCCCCTCCCGAATGCTCATGGAGGTGAAAGGCATGCTCCGGCGACCTGACCGCATCAAGACCGATCCTCGCCGAAGGGATCCCGGCAGGTATTGTGAATACCACCGGGAGATCGGCCACACAACGGACGAGTGTCGGCAGCTCCGGGAAGAGATCGACCGTATCATCCGGGAGGGAAGACTGCCGCAGTACCGCCGGGAGCAGCCGCCGCAGAACCGGGACGTCCCTACAGCGCCCAGACAACAGCAACCCTCAGCAACAGAAGCCGCTCCTCCGCCAAAAGCCACCTCGGCCCCGGTAGAATCGTCCCACCAAAGACCCAGTTCTGGGTCTATCATGATGATATCCGGGGGACCGGGGGAAGGATCCAGGCCGCGGCAGCGCCGCACGGTGGCAGCAGTCGAAGGCGAGCCGAAGAAGCCTCGTCTGGAAGACATCACCTTCGGCGCCGAGGACCTGACTGATGTTCAGGTCCCTCATGACGACGCTCTCGTCGTCAATGCTGTAATCAACAACTATGATGTACATAGGATCTTTGTGGATACTGGAAGTGCCCCAAATATCTTGTTTTACGACTGTTTTGAAAAGTTGGGATTGAGTGAGGCTAACATGAAACCTCACCGGGGCCCCCTCTACGGTTTTAATGGCTCGCCTTGCCGAGTAGAGGGCATTGTCCGGCTTCCTGTTACCTTGGGCTCCGCCCCCCGGCAACTGACCGTCGAGACAGACTTCGCCGTTGTGAAGATCGAGTCAGCCTACAACGCCATATTCGGCCGAAGGCTCATCGGCGGAATCGGGGCCGTACCTTCATCCTTCCATCAGAAACTGAAATTCTATACCAATTGTGGGATAGGCGAAGCCAAGGGAAGCCAAGAAGCCGCTCGGCAGTGCTACATGATTTCGGTCAAGGGGAAAAGCGCAGCCGAAACCCTGGTGATCGAATCATCGGCCGAAGCATCTCTGGGAGAAGCGCTTCTCGCCATCCCTGTTCCAGGAGGCGAAGGGCGAGTCCTAATGATAGGCTCCGGCCTGGAGAAAGATGAAGCAGAAAAGCTTACCGAGTTCTTGAAGAAGAACCTCGACGTCTTCGCCTGGTCTCCGGCAGACATGCCCGGGGTTGACCCGGAGGTGGCAGAGCACCGACTCCATACCGATCCCAACCAGCCCCCGGTGAAGCAGAAGCGGCGCACCTTCAACCAGGAAAGGAGAGCCGCCATCCAGGCTGAAGTACAAAAGGGGCTGGACGCCGGACATCTCCGAGAAGTGCATCACCCCGACTGGATCGCCAATGTGGTCATGGTGCCAAAGAAAGATGGCAAATGGCGCATGTGCGTGGACTTCACCAACCTCAACAAGGCCTGTCCCATGGACAGTTTTCCGCTGCCTCGGATAGACCAGGTGGTGGACGCCACTTCTGGCCACGAGCTCTTAAGCTTCCTCGACGCCTATTCGGGCTACCACCAGATCCGGATGCACCCGGACGACGAGAGCAAGACCAGCTTCACCACCGATTTGGGTATGTACTGCTATACCCGAATGCCCTTCGGTCTGAAGAACGCCGGCGCGACATATCAGCGACTGGTCAACAAGGTATTCGCCACGCAGCTCGGCCGAAACATGGAGGTCTATATAGACGACATGTTGGTCAAGAGCCCTGTCGCTACGGAGCATCTGGCCGATCTGGCCGAGACTTTCTCCGCCCTCAGGCGGTACAAGATGAAGCTGAACCCGGCCAAATGCGCCTTCGGGGTAGCTTCCGGAAAATTCCTCGGCTATATGGTCACTCACCGAGGGGTGGAGGCTAACCCCGAGAAGGTTTCGGCCATCATAAAGATGCGCCCCCCGGCTAACCTCCGAGAGGTACATAAGCTGAACGGGAGGATCGCAGCCCTCAGCCGCTTCATGTCAAGGGCGGCCGACTACTGTTTTCCCTTCTTCAAGCTGCTGAAGAAGGCCAACAACTTTGACTGGACAGAAGAGTGCCAAACAGCCTTCAATCAGCTGAAGGCCTACCTCTCCAAAGTCCCCATCCTATCGAAACCAATTCCCGGGGAGCCCCTGAGCTTATACCTCGCAGTCTCCGAGACGGCCCTCAGCACCGTCCTCGTCCGAGAACAAGAAGGCATTCAGAAGCCCGTTTATTACACCAGCCGAGCCCTTCAGGGAGCGGAACTCCGGTACCAAGTCCTGGAAAAGCTGGCTCTGGCCCTCGTCATGTCTGCAAGGAGGCTTCGGCCGTATTTTCTGGCCCATTCCGTGAGAGTCCTCAGCCCTTGAGGCAGATTCTTTCCCGGCCGGAGGTGTCCGGCAGGCTGGCGAAGTGGGCAATTGAGCTGGGGGAGTTCGACATCTCCTACGCCCCTCGGGTAGCAATAAAAGCCCAAGCGTTGGCGGACTTCATTGCTGAACTTACCCCCGGCGTTTCTGCCACACCGCAGCCGGAGCCCGAGGTGGTCATAGCCGACACTACTTCGGCACCTTCGCCACCGGATGAGTGGCAACTCTTTGTGGACGGTTCCGCGTGCTCTACAGGCAGCGGCGCCGGATGGATCCTGGCGTCACCCGAAGGGATCATCACGGAGTACGCCCTGCGGTTCTCCTTTCCTGCGACAAACAACGCCGCCGAGTACGAAGCCCTCATCTCTGGCCTCCGGGCCGCGAAGAAGCTCGGCGCCCGGAACCTGAAAGCCTTCAGCGATTCTCAGTTAATCGTCGGCCATGTTTCCGGGGAGTATGAGGCTCGGGACGCAGTGATGGCGTCTTATCTCCAGGTAACTCGCAAGATCCTCAGTCAGTTCGATTCCTGTGAAATCATCAGGATCCCGAGATCCGAGAATACCCGGGCCGATGCCCTTTCCCGGTTGGCGTCGACCCAAGACGGGGGCGGAGGCCGGATGATCCTCGTCGAGGAGCTCGCCGAACCCAGCCTCGGTGAAACCGAAGCCATGCAAATTGCTGAAGCAGAGGCCGAGACGTGGATGACTCCCCTCGTCGCCTTCCTTCTCCAAGGAGAAGTCCCACCAGATCCAAGGGAGGCGAGGCGCATTCGGCAGTGCTCGTCCCACTTTCTCCTTTTGGACGGGGCGTTGTACAAAAAGTCATTCGGCCGACCACTGCTACGGTGCCTCGGCCCAGCAGAAACTGACTACGCCGTAAGAGAGGTCCACGAAGGAGTGTGCGGAGCGCACGCAGGAGGAAGAGCCCTGGCTCACAAGCTCCTGAGACAAGGTTACTGGTGGCCAACACTCCGAGAGGACGCTCTAGCCCTCGTGCGGCGCTGCGACCAGTGCCAGAGGTTTAGCTCCCTCATTCATCAGGCGGCCACCCTTCTGTCCCCATTATCTGATCCCTGGCCTTTCGCCCAATGGGGAATCGACATCCTGGGACCTTTTCCCGTCGCCACCGGCCAAAGGAAATTCCTCATCGTGGCGGTCGACTACTTCACCAAGTGGGTCGAAGCCGAACCCCTCGCTACAATAACCGACAACAATGCTTGGAACTTCGTATGGAAGTCCATCATTTGCCGGTTCGGTATCCCTCGGGCCATCATCTCTGACAACGGAAAGCAGTTCGATAGCCGACGGTTCGGTGACAACTGCGCCAGCTTCGGCATACTCCACAAGTTCACTTCGGTAGCGCATCCTCAAGCGAACGGCCAAGCCGAAGTCACTAACCGAAGCCTCTTACAGGGATTGAAAACCCGACTCGGCGAAGCTAAGGGCCGATGGGTGGAAGAGCTGCCGAGTGTCCTGTGGGCCTATCGGACGACAAGCCGAACCCCCACCGGCGAAACTCCCTTCCGCATGGCCTACGGGATAGAGGCCGTTATTCCCATAGAAGTCGGCCTCCCTTCTCCCAGAGTCATTGCCTATGATGCGGAAGCCAACGAGGAAGGTCTGAAAGACCACTTGGACCTCATTGAAGAGGTCTGAGACAAAGCTCGTATCCGGCTGGCGGCTTATCAGCAACGAATGGCCAAGTACCACAACACTCGAGTAAAGCCCCGGAGCTTCGAAGCGGGGAGTCTCGTGCTGAGGAATGCCCATGCTTCCAAGCCAACCGAAGCCTCGGGGAAGCTTGCCCCCAACTGGGAAGGGCCCTACCGGATCAGGGAGGTAATCAGACGAGGAGCTTACCGGTTGGAAACCCTTTCGGGCCAACCCCTTCCTCGCACATGGAATGTAGAGCGCCTTCGGCGTTATTATATGTAAGTCAACTCTCCCCAGGCTTTTAGCCGAAGGCTATGAATAAGAGAACTCATTTTCGTTCAGAAAAACTTGTCAAGGTTTTCTATAAGTCCGTGTAAACCGTATCGGGAGTGGCTTCGGCCATGCAAACCGTACCGGGAGCGGCATGATTCTCTTAAAAGCCCGTGAGTCCTTCGATCCGACGAATGGCTTCGGCCATGTAATCCGGATCAGGACACGGCATGGTTTTCTCTAAGTCCGTGTAAACCGTATCGGGAGTGGCTTCGGCCATGCAAACCGTACCGGGAGCGGCGTGATTCTCTTAAAAGTCCGTGAGTCCTTCGATCCGACGAATGGCTTCGGCCATGTAATCCGGATCAGGACACGGCATGGTTTTCTCTAAGACCGTGTAAACCGTATCGGGAGTGGCTTCGGCCATGCAAACCGTACCGGGAGCGGCATGGTTCTCTTAAAAGCCCGTGAGTCCTTCGATCCGACGAATGGCTTCGGCCATGTAATCCGGATCAGGACACGGCATGGTTTTCTCTAAGTCCGTGAAAACCGTATCGGGAGTGGCTTCGGCCATGCAAACCGTACCGGGAGCGGCGTGATTCTCTTAAAAGTCCGTGAGTCCTTCGATCCGACGAATGGCTTCGGCCATGTAATCCGGATCAGGACACGGCATGGTTTTCTCTAAGACCGTGTAAACCGTATCGGGAGTGGCTTCGGCCATGCAAACCGTACCGGGAGCGGCATGGTTCTCTTAAAAGTCCGTGAGTCCTTCGATCCGACGAATGGCTTCGGCCATGTAATCCGGATCAGGACACGGCGTGGTTTTCTCTAAGTCCGTGTAAACCGTATCGGGAGTGGCTTCGGCCATGTAAACCATACCGGGAGCGGCATGATTCTCTTAAAGCCCATAAGCCCTTCGATGCGACGAATGGCTTCGGCCATGTAATCCGGATCAAGGCACGGCATATTATTCTCCTGGCGATATTCTACCAACGGCCTGTCCAAACCTACAATGGATCTCGGCTTCGCGGAATATGGCAAATGACTGAAGGGTCTCGGATTTCAGAAAGACCAGATCTACTCAAGTCAAACAAGAGACAGCAAGGTAAAGCCAAAAACCTTCCTTCTATTTCATAAAGCAAAAGGAGGTACAAAACTCAGCCGTATGCCTGGCCGAGAGCTTACAAAAGTAAAGCAAAAAGGAAACCGAGGGGAACCCTCGGATCAGTCCTCGGCGACCCTCCCTTCCTCTACTCCGACGACGTTTCGGCCGGGAGAAGGAGAGGGAGAGTCGACGATCTGCACCGTTTCAGGTGCGGCGCCTTCTACAAGGGCGTCCTCGGCTCCGGCCTCCTCGGCAGGGGCCTCCTCGGCAGGGGCCTCCTCGGCGGGAGCCTCCTCGGCAGTCTCAATCTCATCTTCCCCAGCTGGAGGCGGGGCCCTCTCCGCCACGAGCTCCTCCCACCAGGATAAAAGCTCCCGGGCTTCCTCGCCCTTTGGCATGGCTTCCCCGGTCAGATCGACGCTCGGGCAGGCCCTCTGGGCGACTGCCAGTCCGAGGTCGAAAACCATGGAAGAAGCCTGCAGCTGGGCTTGGAGGATCTCTTGGGCGTAGTCGCTCCCGGCCTTGTAGTTGGCCACGGACGACTCTGCTGCCTTTTCCAGTTCCCGCTTCAAGGCCGACACCTCCTCGGCGAGGCGGCGCTTCTCCGAAGCTCGGCGGGCCTCCCTGTCCTGGGTCTGGGCCTTGAAGGTCCGGAATTCGGACTCGACCGCCGCAAGATCGTTCTCGGCCTTCTTCTTGGCCTCGGCGGCGGCACGAGCCTCTGCTGCCCTCTCCTCCAACTGCGTCCGCGTTCGGGTGCTCGCAGTCACGAGCTCCTCAACTAAGGGCTCGATGCGAGGAGCTGCCGAAGTGCCTTCCCCCGAACCAACCGGATCCACCTCGGCTTCCAGAAGCTTACGCCGGAGCAGCACCTGACGATGCATCAGGACACGGCTCGTCATCGAAGCCTGCGGATCGAGGGCAGTTGAGGATCAGTAAAGTCAGAAGAAGTAGCTAAAGATGAGCTGAGGCACTTTCGGGTTGCTCACCTGAACCATCAAACGGGCACTCATCTCCGTCAGATCGGTGATAGAGTGGGCCTTCAGCTCCTCGAAGATTGAAGGGAGAGTGAGGCTGTTGAGCAGACGAAGGCACGTCTGCGGGTCCTCCATGCTCTCCCCCGATGCGGGGTGCCGCCGCTCGGGCTGCGCCCACGGTTCAGCATCTCCTTCGCCGGCTCCTGCCGATACGGCCGGAGGGGAGTCACCCCTCGGCATCTCAGGAGACGCCGACCTTACAGCCCTTCGGGCCCCGGCGCTCCTCCTGACCAGCTGAGCCTCCACCTCTTCTTCGGCCTCCTCTACCCGAGGGCGCTTCGACGCTCGGCCGCCTCCCCAAGAGGCAAACTTAGTCTTCTGCTCCCTCTCGAGAGCAGCAGCAACCGCGCGACCCTCAGCGGAGGCCGCAGTCCCAAGGCCCCCGCCTCTTGTCCTCGGACCCCCGGTGCCTCGAACAGGCCTGCCTGCCGCTTGCGGGGCCGGCGCCCGGCGAGAAGCACGCTGATCCGATAACTGATCGAGGAGGGCATCGAGCTGGGCCATCGCTGCAGAGCGAGAGGAAAGCGTCAGAAGCAGAAATGCAGTCAAGTAATAGATTCAGAGCCGACTTACCCTCGGCCGAAACTTCGTCAGCCTCCAAAGCCGGAAGAGCTTCGGCCGAAGGAGCGGCAGTCCTTCCCCCGCGGCCCCGCGGAGTCTCCCCGGGAGGAAGGTACGGAAAGACCCGCTCCGCATCACGCTTGGGGTCCGGCCAAACCCCGGCACCTATCAACCGCTCCGCGTCGGTAAGAAGCACCGAGACGTCATATGGGGCCTTCACCTGGACGTGGCCCACAATAGTGCTCTGAATGGGGGAGAGAACATGAGGTCCCGAGAGTCCTTCGGCCAGCGGCACCCATTCGGTGGGGAAGGGCCACACACCCTTCTCCTTCTCCGGCAGAGAGACGAAGATAAACTTCCTCTTCCAGCCATGGATAGACGAAGGCTTCCCAGAGAAGATCCTTCGGCCAACCCGGGGGACAAAGCAGTACCATTCCGACTTCCCCTGCGTCTGGATCTTGAAGAGATAGCGAAAGACATTGAGGGAGGGGCGGATTTTTACGTGAGCGAAGACGCTCAGGAATCCATACACAGTGCGCCAAGAGTTGGGGAAGAGCTGAGAAGGGGCCAGCCCGTAGAAGCTAAGAAGATTGACGACGAAGGTGGGGAGAGGGAGACGGAATCCCGCCTCAAAGCTATCGACATAAATGGAGAAAGACCCCGGGCGAACGGTATTTGCCCTAGTGGCGGAATCGGGCCGATGGGGGGTCGTCCAAGAAGGAAGCTGAAAGTAAGAAACTAAGTTCCTCACCTCTACATCCGAAAGGGCACAACTTGCCCCCGAAGCAACATCCGGGAGGCGGCGTTCCGAGGTGGAAGCCTGGCCCGAGTCCCGAACCTCCTGGAGAGCCTCGGCCCCGGAAGCCTCGGCCTCGGGAGCCTCGGTCCCAGAAGCCTCGGTTCGGGAAGCATCGGTCCCGGAAGCCTCGGTCCCGGAATCCTCGGCTCCAGAAACCTCAGTCCCAGAAGTTTCGGACCCTTCGGACCCGGAGTTTTCAGACTCCCCGGACATCGCGGAGGCATGAGGATCCGACAGGGAAGACTTGGGAGAATTGGGGGGAATGTACTCCTCGTCCGAAGGAGTAATCTCACTGGAAGAGCTCCGGACCATAAAGCCGCGGAGGGAAGGAAGAAGGCTAAGGCTTACTCGCAGAAAGAGGGAGAGGATCTCTCCTGGACCAATCGCTGCCTCAAGCCTCCAGGCTCCACCAGCGATGCACTCTGAGGGACGAAGAGCCTCCCACAGCAGCCGACGAAGCTCGGACGAAGCCTTCAGGAAGCTGGCCTTTCGCGAGAGAAGGAAGAAGAGCTTGGGCAGTTGCAAGAGGAACGTAGGCGAGGCAGTAAGAAGAGAAACAGTGCCCCACGGAGGGCCTGTATTTATAGAGCCCGTTCGAAACGCCTCCCGCCGAAGCCTGCGGCCGAGATCGTCCCGCTCGTCCCTTCGCTCCTCCCGGATGACCGCCACGTGTGCCGTCCTTCGGCAATGATGACGGGCCGGCTCCGGGACTTGTAGCAGAGCGATCGGCGGCTGACAGCGCTCCGACCCTTCGGTTAACCACTCGGATTCCCGCCACGTGTCCCAATCCGCAAGGGACGAAGGGAACGGCGGCGATCCGAGTGGAGCCTCGGGCAGAGGGCCGGAGCGATCCGCGGCTCGCGGGCGGTCGGGATCCGTTTGTGTTTTCTGCAGAACGGCTGGATGCGCGACGCGTGTCCTGTGCTTCCTCGCGAGGCGACGCGCCGTCCCGTCCATTTAATGAAGCCTGACACGGCTCAGAGGGCCCGACCCTTCGGCTCCTCAGCTCTAAGCCTTCGTCGACTCTCCGAGCAAGGGCGAAGCAACCGCACGACCCTCGGCCGACCGAGGGTCTCCCCTTCCCAGTAGAGAGGGAACATAACTCCAAGCGAGACACCTGCTGTGATTTTCTTTCTTTTTCTGACAGTTTCAGGCTATACTCTTGCCGTCTCAGAACTGAGGAAGACAAGAGTGGGGGGCTATGTGATGCGGCAGAATCCGATTCGGCCCATAGAAGCAGGCCCAAACCCCACTGAGCCCAACAGCGGCAGTACCAGGCCCTCCGGGAGCCTTCGGCCCGTCAGCGGCCCAGTAGCCTTCGGCCCATAAGCGGCACCCTCGCGCCCGGCCCAACAGGCTCCAGCCCGTCAGCGGCCCACCAGCCTGCGGCCCGGGAGCAACGCGGTAGCCCAGGGACCGGCAGGTTTCGGCCCATCAGCGGCCCAACCCCCTTCGGCCCGGTAGCCGTGTCCGGCCCACTCCGGTGGCGGATCAGACGCTATGGCGGTTTGTCAGTAAGCCCCCTTTTAGTCCTATATCGGCTGCCACCGTTAACCATCCGCTACCCTCCGCTATAAGTATCCTGCTATTTGTAGCCAAGGGGGTGGTGAAAAAAACGGATGCCTCCCCAAGCTTCCGAATAGCTTATTAGCTACCTCTTTCTTGCTTCCTGAATCGAATCTTCTTCAGAAGCTAACTTGACCGTCGGAGGGGGTTCCCCAGGGCTGACGCCCGGGACTCCTGCTGACTGGTTTTCTTCTTCTTTCCCTCCTGTAGGGGCTCGGTTCGAATCATCGCCGACCTCTCCGAGTCGGTCTCGGCCGCCGACCTCGGATTCCTCCCCCTGGTCTCGACGCCGAACGCCGGCCGCCCCAAGCCAGGAGACTCGGTCTCGCGCTGAAGTAGCCTCCGGACTCCCTGTCCGAGGGCGATCCCGCCAGCTGCCCTGCGTCAGGAGCCTCGGCCTCGCGCTGAAGGTGGCTCCGGACCCCCTGGTCGGAGAGCGAGCCGTCCCCCCGTCCGGCTGCACCGGAGCAGGAGCCTCGGCCTCGCGCTGAACCACCCCTTCGGTCTCACTGCAAGGGAGCGAGCCGTCCCTCCCGTCCGATCTCGGACTTTCCGGCTTCTGCTCCGACGCTCGTCGACCACTCGGCCGAGGGAAGCAGCCCCTGCTCGCGCCGCGCCATCGTCCGCCGAAGGAGCAGCGGCTCGCTATACAAGAAGCAGCTTCGGCGGCGGATCGCGCCCCCCGCGGGCGAATCCGTCTCATCCCGAGAAGACCTCGTCTTCGCCCCGACGCGGACCCCTGTCGGGTCCCCCCGTCACCGTTTGACCCGGACCAGCTCCGGACCCTCTTTTTTCCGGATCCCCGTTTGCGGGATCCGGTCGTGATAGATAGATCCAGTCTACATCAAATACTATTGATTATACATGTGTTCATAAAAAATAATGTTAATATAATTTTGAAATACTAAAATATAATAATTATAACTAGATGTTCAATTTAAAAATGAGTGAAATTGAATAGGAATCTGCTTGTAGAAACACATTATTATAGAAAAGATAGAGCTGACTGATAAGGGTTCACGGGCTGTCTAAGGGAGGGATAGTCTGGGGTTTAGACTCAAAATTTCACACAGTGGCAAATGATGGTTTAGACTCAAAATTTACTTATTAAAAGTCATGGCACTGAAAGTTAATGTTTTGAACGAATGAACTGAAAATTAATTAAACCTCCAAATTAGTATTTGGGATATTGTAGACTTCTGTGTCCAAAAATCTTGTCAGCTCTTGTGATACCCTTTTTATCTGACATTGGTTTTAAATCCAAAACATTGGGGCCATTGTACAGCTATCTGAACAAGATTTTAGTCTTAGAACTTCAAATTTTCAAGTAAGCGTCATTCATAGATGCGATAAAATAATGCCAAGCTTCTTAGGTGTCTCGCAATGTGGAGGGTATTTCTAATTCATGGTCAAGCTGATATAATTTTGACATGATTGAGTTGTTCGGTTTGGTTGCAAGTCATAGGCTATATCAATGATTGTGATTGTTGCAACTACAGTTGTAATAGCAGAAGCTTTGACAAGAACCTCTATAATTAGAGCGAAATGCATTTATTTTCGGCTTTGATAGCTACTGAAAATCTAATTTTTGTTCCCAATATTATATACATATATATATATGTCTGTTACTAGAATTTTGAAAAGATTTGACATCAATGTTTTCAAAATTGGATCGGCCATTAAATTGGAGAGGCTTTGGGTTGGGTCTGTTTTGGACGGATTGGATAAAAATGGTCTTCAGACTCAATACACATATACATGCATTTATATTTATTATTTATCTCAAAACTTATCTTTCTTATATATCGATTTTAACGTTAAGTAGTGGTCTTGAATTTACGTTTGAATAGTTGTAAATTATATTTTATAAAGTAAATATTATACGTAACTTTGAACCAGCCTATTTTCATGTGAACTAGACTAAAGCAACCAGTTTTTAGTCGGTTCCTACACTTTTGAAAGGATGGCGGTTTTTGGTTGAACTGGACTAAAAAAGCCACTGATTCTTATTTTTCTGGAATCGGACGGTCCACTTTGATTTTTAAAACATTGTTTGATAGACAGATGATAAAAAAATTTCTCCAAAAAAGAGACTGGGAATAATAATATTCAAAGAATCAAAACCAAAAAAAGGAGAAAAATATTCTTGATAGCAACCACGAGCTGACGCTCATGCAATCCGGAAAAAAAAAAGATGACAAAGAGGTATAGACTCAAAATTTCACACAGTGGCAAATGATGGTTTAGACTCAAAATTTACTTATAAACAGTCATGGCACTAAAAGTTATTGTTTTGAACGAATGAACTGAAAATTAATTAAACCTCCAAATTTGAACTGGAAGTTAAAAAACCGCATGACAGCACAGATTAGAGAGACCAAAAATAATTTTTATTTACCAATTATTTAATAACATGAATGTTTAAAAATCTAATTTATCTTAAGTTGACTTAGGATCAACCCAGCCCAAACTCACGGGATAAACAAGACTCCACAGCTGCATGCTATTTAGTATTTAGATCATACTCTCGAACACACCCCCCCCAAAAAAAAAAAAGAAGAAGAAGACAAAGAAAAAATTGGATCTTTTCTCTTCCGGGGACGTCACCACACGCTTGGGTTAGCCTCGCCTCATGTTCCTGACCTTGTACCAGCTCTTCTTGCACGTGTGGCCTACGATCCTCATGCCCTTTTGGAGCAGGTGCTTCAGCTCCTTGGCCCTTGTTATAAAACTCTTGGACCATGTCACAGTTGAAAACATACTCAAGATTCATGGTAGGCTCATACCATTCAACTGTAATATAAGGGAGGCTCATGCATCTTCCACAATTAGGAATGAAAATTAATACTACACAGCATGAAATCAAGCGAGACTCATGCAACCTGCATAATAAGTTTATAAAAAAAGCATGAAATCAAGCGAGGCTCATGCAACCCCCATAATAAGTTTATAAAAATAACATGAAATCAAGCGAGGCTCATGCAACTCCCATAATAAGTTTATAAAAATAGCATGAAATCAAGCGAGGCTCATGCAACCCCCATAATAAGTTTATAAAAATAGCATGAAATCAAACGAGGCTCATGCAACCCCCATAATAATTGAAGATTAAAATAATGAAATGAAACGAATGCTTCTTCAAAATATGAAAGATGGACTCAGAAAAAGGAGTTTCATCATCTATTGGGGTTGCTTAAAAGCCATCCAACCAATAGACTCACTGCTTCTTCCTTCATCACTGTCCATACATTACAACACTCAGATAGGGCTGCAATCATGCCGTGCTAATATCCGAAGACATGCTTGGGTAGGGTTGCACGTATGCCTTCCTACTACCCAAACGTGCAATCGGTATAGGGCTGCAATCATGCCTCATGTTATCTGAGTGTATGTCTAAGAAAGAAGCACTCCAACCATGTATGCACACCACCTGTAAGAACAAATGAGAGGAAATAAAAACACCATGGTATCCAAAATATAGATGAACATCAGTTTTCAGTGCATATGAATGAAAAG
This sequence comes from Zantedeschia hybrid cultivar, assembly GCA_030544215.1. NCBI lineage: Eukaryota > Viridiplantae > Streptophyta > Magnoliopsida > Alismatales > Araceae > Zantedeschia > Zantedeschia hybrid cultivar. The sequence continues at coordinate 78,822,520 of JARZZO010000005.1, read as the reverse complement.
AAACAAAATGCAGATATGAATTAAAGTTACATGCCATATAGTGAACGATACAAATGTCTACCAAATAGAAATAAAAATAAATCATACATGGCATAACAACTAAGCAAGATAAAACGGAAAAGAGCAAACAAAGGAAACATCTACTAAAGCTAATTATTCTCCTCCCAGAGTTGGTCTGTAATTTCCTCCCTGACATGGTCCCCTACAACTAGCTCAGCTTGGCTAGGCGCAATGTCAACGGGGTAATCAATATCTCCATCATCTTCTGCAAATCCACGTTCATTTGCCATGTTAAAATATACATCATGTCCCTCCCTTCGACGAACGAAGTTGTGGACGACAGAACATGCTAGCACTATCTTTCGTTGTGTTTCCCATGGGTACATACAACCCTCTCTTAAGATTTGAAAACGATTCTTGAGCACACCGAATGCGCGCTCTACACAATTCCTCAGTTGTGCATGTCTATGGTTGAACTTCTCTCTTTTATTAGCATAATGTCGACCACGACCTCTAAAGCAACCAATGTGGTACCGTTGTCCTCGATAAGGAGCTAAGAAACTACGCGTGTTTGCGTATCCAGAGTCGACAAGATAGTACTTGCCGCGAGGCACCCGAAACCCGTCATGATCCAATGCCCACTTCAATACTCTCATATCTGCTGCAGAACCTTCCCAACCAACAGCAATGTATAGAAAAGTGAGATCGAAAGAGACAACCCCCATTACATTTTGGCTTATGTAACTTTTGCGGTTACGAAAGCGACCATGGTCTTTTCGTGGAATATGAGCTATTATATGTGTTCCATCAATCGCCCCAATCGCATCCTACACAGTGCAATGAAAATATAAGACCATACATAAGATTTTGTTTAGACCATTAAAAATGAAATGCTAGACCATTAGAAATCAAATACCTTGAAGTAAGGATAGAAATATGTCTTCCCTCGGATATGAGGGTGACATTCACCCACATTAGAAGGAAGCTGAATAAATTCCGTCTTCAGAGATGCCAATGCCATAACAACATTATTGACATAATAGCTGATTGTTTGTGAAGAGTGCTGGAAGTACTCACACAATGCCCCAGTCGCAACACCATGGCCAGCAGCATGTAAGAACATCGCTAGTTGCTCATAGGCAGTAACATGTCGTGAGTCAAATAGTAAGCCCCTGTCCACTAACATGTCTCTCAGTGCAATCAACATGGTAGGGCTAAGCCTGAATGCCCAATAGGCCCTCCGCTCATGCCCTTGTAGCACTTCTTGTATCCACACATGACCAGTATGTGCTGAAGTAAACATCTTTTGTCTAGGCACATTTGTGGCATACTGATCTGATATTGCTTCAATTATGACTTCTTCAATTTCTTCAATCATCTCGTCGTCCTCATGAATGAACTCCATTATTAATTCATTGATGTCTACATAAACTACCATTACTTGTCATTTAAATTCAAAACGGTACATAGTTCAAAAGAAGGGTACATCAACGGCTCCTCAGGGACATAAATAGTACACCAAACAAAATAAAAAAAAGTAAGAGGACAACTAGAAACAAAAGTACTATCGTGAGACAATATTGCCATGACAACTGTGTTGACACGTGTGATGTAGGGAGGTCGGTCATGGCTCGTACAGTACTTGGAGTGCCCATTGCATATTCTTGACGACTCATTCTTGGTGTCGGTCGACAATACTCCACAACACTGTACAGTGCAGCCTCTCCCTCCTCAATTGAGTAGAACCCTTTATATCGAGCTCCTGGAAAACCGTTAACTTGGGCATAACATTCTCCCAAAGTAAGGTACAAACCAGGCTCCCGACCAACCCACACAACGTAATACTTAAAACGTCCCATTCTTAGTTAAAATCATATACCTGCAGGGGACGTACAAGTAGAAATTGCAATTTATAGTAACATAATAGACATAACCAAACACATTTAATTGAAATAGGTTATGACCACAACAGACATGACGCGCGATAAGAAAAGCATGATCAAGAAAATCAAACTAACATTCAAGTGCAACTGGTGCAAGCATGATAAAAGGAAAGAAACAAGCAAAAGATTAGGACCATACAAAACAACTAAAGTCAACTAGTCCAAGCTATAACCCAGTCAAGCTTCTCCTCCTCCGGCAGAGCCATGTAGACGGACCGAATGCCCGGTGTACCAAATAGGTTCACACCCTTGAAGTACAAAGTACACGGCAGGTAGCAACTAAAGTCAACTAGTCCAAGCTATAACCCAGTCAAGCTTCTCCTCCTCCGGCAGAGCCATGTAGACGGACCGAATGCCCGGTGTACCAAATAGGTTCACACCCTTGAAGTACAAAGTACGCGGGAGGTTCGGGATACGTCGTAGATCGTCCATACACTCTTTGACCGTCGGGATCCTATCTTGTACATCCGCCGGTGTATCGGACACATTGGTGCCGCCACTAGAACCCCTTGATGAAGCCTTATCTGCTCTCAGGTCCCTCATAACTTCAGTGCGATCACGTAATGCACTGGAGAAAGAGAGTATTGCTTCGTCCCCAATGCTTCTTTTACCCCGATGCTTTGAGGATGATGCTCCCTTCTTTTGGGGAGAAATGACTTCGTCTTCATTTGCCCTATGTGCCGGCGGGGAAGGTGTCCGAGTGGAGTAATGAGATTGGGCAGGGACAGAACCGACATTGTAATGTTGTTCATATCCACCGTAGGATGAGCTCTGAAGTTGCTGGGATATTGACATAAGATCGTCACCTGTTATAGAACCAACATTGACATAGTGAAGGGCATTAACGTAATCACCAATAGCTATATGACCTTCGACATAGTCTTCATTGGGCTGCACAGACGGTGGCGGGGCTTGCAGTTGATCCACTCGCTGTTGTGGCTGCGGTGGGGGGTCCACGGAATGTGGCAAATTGTTGCGGTTCGCAACCCTGCGTCCACGTCTATTCACATGTTGTGACGCATGCATAGACCCTTCCGCATCTCCCCCATTCGCCATGCTATTGGCTGTCATATGAACCATCTCTTTCAAAAACTGAAACGTTTTACCTTTTAATGTACGAAGGGCACTATTTGCCTGAAAAATAAATGGACATGTGATTACGTTTGTGTTAGTCATTAGCAATAGCAAGAAAAGGTGTTATTATCATAGCAGATTGTTCTTACTTCAATGGTTTGCTCCCATGATTCAACTCCAGGCACATGCCTTTTTGCTTCATCATCCCAACCCCACCCACTTCTTTTAAATAACGCATCAAGTTGGACATAAATCCCTTTGAGGACCTTCCATCGATTTTGTAGTTGGTCCTTGTTGTAATTTAGATGACTTGCAGCATTGAAGCTGGGCGCGATCTGGTGCCAAACTTGCGTTTTAAATGTCCCCTCGATATGATTTCCTTTGTCATATTCCTCCATCAGAAGGTGAATGAGGATTATGTCATGGTCGACGACCCAGTTTGGGGCACGGGTCGTTGCAGTGCCCTCAGTTGTAACTGGACGTTTACCTTTGTTCCCTTTTAATGAAGAGAAACATCCCACCATAGTGGAGGACGAGGATAAATTTTCAACAAAAAGGCATCTACTTAAAAATGTAGACAGAAATGTAATCCACTATTAAATTTGTATACGATATACCAAATATTGTTCTCATCAAGTAAATGAAAATGACCATTTAAAAAAAAAACAAAATATAAGAAGTAAGCATAGACTCACCGGAGGTGGACATAGTATGTTTGCGCTTTCTACGATTCCTAATGATAAGAAAGAACAAAACATAAGTGAAGCGAAGTGAGGACTAATTGAAATTACTGTAAAGAAAATGTCATGAAAGTGTATGCATGCAATAATATGACTTATCAAATGGAGACTTACAGTCTGATGTATGGACCATGCTTATAATTTATTCTATAATAGGCCAAATCCCTTGGTTGTTTGATGTCATGTCTGGTTTTTAAAATATTCTTTTCTATTACGTGGCTGTCATTTCAATAATATGACTTATCAAATGGCACTTTTTTTCCCATCTGTAAGCTTACTTTTCAATAACTTCCTTTTGTTTACTGAGGACTGATGTAAGGTCCCCATGCATGGGATTGGAAAGGAAAGATCACAGCATGCAGCCAAACACCAGCTCATCTCAACACTCTCCTTTAAGGATGTTCATATAGATAATGCATGACTTCTTAAAAAACATGTATCTTTTGACCAAAAAGAGTACACAAAATATTTGCAGAGCGGCTTTTCAGGTCATCGATCCTATTTCACAGAAGCAGTGCGATTGGCAAACAACAAAGAGGATATGTAAGTGCCACTAATTTTGGCGTCTTTCTGTTAACCTGATATCCATCCTTCGTTCAATTCTCTGAAGTTAAACACAAACATTTCAACAGATTGGAAGATGTAAAAGGAGATCAGAGGCCAGACTTCTGGTCAACAGATAGGGAGATGTAAAAGGAGATGGAAATGAATGAAAAGTAAAAACCTGTGACATTTCCAATGATTCTCCATACTTCCCTACTGAACATACACTGCATAAATAAATGATCAATATCTTCATCAGCTTGTCCACATAACCCACAAGTTGTATCATCTGCAGAATTCCATTTCTGTCTATAAATTTTTGTTTTAACCCTTTTTTTTGGGGATTAGCCAAATAAATGCCCAAACTTTGAGAGGACGGCTGACCTTCCAGACATCTTGATACCTTTGATAAACTGATTGCTGGCCCTCCATAATTTGATAAAGTGAACTCATTGGCAGAAATAAAAGCTTGAATCTAAAATGTATCAGTTTGCAGGGCTTCAGTTGGAATTTCTCACTCACAATTTGCATATGGTACACTATTATTTTTGGAAGGGGACACAAAGCAGCTGAGGAATTTGGTTTCCATTCCAAAGTGTTTGGAAGCTTGTACAGGGCTAAGGATTAATTTTGACCAAATTTCCCAAATAGGCTTTAACATGAATGATTATTCATGCAAGAATGCAGAAATTATAGGGTGCAGAGTGGACAAACTATTCATTACTTATTTGGGCCTTACCCCGCACCATGGGCAGACAAGGTTATTTGTCCGGGAACCTCTTATCCATTAGATGCAAAGAAGGTTGATGCTACTGGTTGGATAGCACCACATTACATCATCTCAATATGGTCTTGGCTTGATGGGCTTGATGTGAACCCACCTTGGTCAGATCACGTTGGACTCCCAGGTCGATCCAATCCTAACAAAAACTGAGATACTCTCTAACAAATAAGATATATATATATATATATATATATATATATATATATATATATATATATATATATATATATATATATATATATATATATATAATATTTTCTGTATATGGTTGCTCCACTTGGAGCAGGATTGGGTTCGGTTGAGAAGTATCAACTCAGATTATGTCAACCAGATTGAAAAGTTTACAGATAGGCTTAATAACTTCTTACAGTGCATTTGCATTCAGGTCAACCTCAATGTCAGCCAGCCCAACCTGAACTGAAGCCTTAACTGTTCCTATTACATCCTGACACATTGTTTTTTAAAGTGGATAGTACCAATGTATTATAAAGTGAGAAAGAGCATATACAAGCAAAAGGAAGGTACAAGATCTAAAATACTCATATATGAAAGACCAAGATGGTGTAGCTATCCATCAACTCCCCCCAACAAGACAATGGGGGGAAGTTATAATGGTCCACATTACAAGAGATAAAAGCCCATTCCCTCACTTTATCAAATACAAAAGGAGACACCCATTCAGCGGTATTAGCCTCCCTTCTAAAAATCCCAACATTATGGTTTGAGATGGGACCCCTATTTTTTGGAGCAAAATATGAGAGGGCATCCTATTTGATCATAAGAGTATAATAAAGATATCACGCAAGAGCTATATATACTATGCAAGCTATATATACTGTGCACTTGCCATAATTCAGGAGAATACCTCATCATAAAAGATGCCTCTTCAAAATTCCTTCAGCTTGACAAGTAAAGGCTCTACAGGATGAATTTGCAACTAAGCGTTCAAAAAATGCCCAGTTGACTGAGGCGGTGGATAACTTCACAGGGTGGAGATATTTCTGATGTAAGTCCTATCCCTTTCTTGTCAAATTCTGGGGCTTGTAAGTCATCCATCTTTGTGTGAATATTTCCGAGCATGTGCACGCTTACAAAGGTTCAGGGACTCCCTCATGTTCAGAAGAACTCATTCGAGGTTTCCTAAAACGCATGTCCTCCCTCTTTATCTTTGTGAAGGGCACAGATCCAAACCATAAGATGCAATACAATAATTGAAGAACATTAAGACCACTTCTAAAGGTGCAGATGAGCAAGACTTCTGTGAGACAAATCATGTCTTGAGTACAGGGATGCACCAAAGCTGGTGGCAAACTTTTGTACTCGACACTCACTAGGCCAGTCACCACCTATGCAATCATTATGGTTAGTTTATGCATGCACCAAGGGTACCTCAGATGAGAGCTGTAGATAGGGTGCCAAGATACATAAAGTCTTGTCTAATGAAAGACTTGTTATCTGTCGAACCATAAGGATATGCCGATGCAGATTGGGTCAGTTCTTGTGTTGTAGGAGGTTAACAACTGGCTATTGTACATTTGTGGGAGAGACCCTAGTTGCATGTGGTAAGAAGTGCATGGTATGTGCTAGATTTAGTGCTAAAGAAGAACATAGGATTATACTTTGTTATAGTTGAAAATCCTTCTCAGTCACATTGGAATAAAAGTAGAACTGCCAAAGAGACTTTACTATGACAACAAGGCAGCCACCAACATTGTAAATAATCTTCTCCAACATGATCAAACAAAGAATATTGAGATTGATCGACATTTCATTTTAGAGAAGTTGGATACAGGTGTCCGGGGAGCTCCTCTTCCATACATTTGTTCAAGAGACCAGATGGCATATGTCCTCACCAAAGGTATGATAAAAAGCCTGTTTACCTCAACTATGTGCAAGCTGTGCATGATGACATTTATGCTCAATTTGGAAGGGGGGTGAATGTAGAAAGTGCACATCAGCTAGTCGAGTTCAGTTCAGTCCTCCTATTTTTTTCTGGCTAAGCTTTACAGTCTTAGTAGTTCCGGTCACCTGGGTATGGAGGCAATATTGTCTTTTCAACTATTTTTAGTGAAAAATCTAAACAAAACAGACCTTTTTTTTTGTTGGGGGGGGGGGGGGGGGTTACTGTGGGGATTTATCTGACTGAATGGTAATAAAACCATTTGGAAGCCAGAGTGTTTGGGTTCAGACATGGTACCATGCTTCTTTGAAATCCTATTGACCAAGAATTTGGAAAGTTCTTGAAGTAGGGGCAGCAGGAAGAAAATTCACCCTCTATTTCCTTTATCAAATACTATGTTTTATGTGTGCTTAAGTGATAAGTATCATACTCAGGTATTTTTTTTCACTCAGCTACGGAATTGAGTGCTATTCAGACCCCCCCAAATATAATGGTTATGCTAACAAAGGCAAACATAGAACAACCATCCACATGCATTCTCTTCTAACCCAAATCTACAATTCCTTCTTCCTTACAAACTTGGGAGACAATGCTGGATGTCTCAAAGTTAATTTCGTTAACGTGTGCAATTGTATCCACCATTAAGGTGACCAATTCTGATGGATACTAAAACATGAATGCGATGTAGTTATCTTGGACAGGAGTTGATTCTTGCCTTACTGGCTCCAATGTGCAATGTAAACCATTTGAAAACAGAATGCTGGATGACTTGGATATAGTTATCTGCTTCGCTTATTATCTGTTGTGCCTACAAGGTTTATTACAGATATCCGTCAATACCAAATATCAGATGGAAGGTTTCATATAAGCATTGTGGTTTCTAATGATCCTTCTTTCTGGATTTTTACTGGAATCAGATTCCTGTGGGGTGGAAAAGCACATCTCCAACTGTTGATGGCTTTTGTCCAGATCTGGGAGTCAAAATGTCTGGGCCTCTGGGGATTGTGTTGATTCCATCTATTTGGGGACCATCATATCTAACTGAAATCGCTGTGAATTGTGGTCTTGACAAATGTTTCCGTCATTCTTTTTCAAAGAGCAAACAAAAACAGGTCGAAGAAGGAAACACCATATAGGAAAAATATACATGATCTACATAAGAAAAAACATGATCCACATAAAGAACATTTTAAAGTAAAAAAAAAAAATCAAACAAGCAAACAAATTGTCCACAGAGGGCAAGACGAACACAAAAACAGGGGAGAAGTTTAGAAAAACCGGTTAATCCAAGCCGAAATTGCCGCCGGTGATGGCTCACGGTTGGAGGCCGATGAGGAAGCTACAGGAACACCGTGTGCGCAGTTATCCTCCCATCTGTGCATCGCCACCAGGTGAGGGTTTCGCCTCCAAGGGGTAGAAATAGGGAAAGGGCGGAACTGTTTTAGGACCTTGCAGGAGAAAAGGGACGGTCAAAGTGATGGGAAGGATCACTGCAAAAGCACAAGTACTGGCTCTACAACTCCCGTGAACCTATCGGGAAGAGGGAAAGGAGGTTGTAGATGGAGGAAGAAACCGTAGCAAGGAGATGACCGGTGAGCATGGCTAGTGTGTGAGGAAGAAAGCAAAGGATGTACCAGTCAGCGGAGGGGCGCACAGGCAGGGCGAGCGCAGAGGTAGGATTATGCAGGCGGCGTGCCGACAAGGCGAGAGGGGCGAGCACAGAGCTAGGGTTCTGCAGGGGGCGTGCCGGTAGGGCGAGCGCAGAGCTAGGGTTCTGCGGGGGGCGTGCCGGTAGGGCGAGCGCAGAGAGGGGGGTAGGGTGGGTTTCGCGTGGGCACGGGCGACGATGCAGCGCGTCGTATTCGTGTCCCTGCAAAATGTGGCCGGAATAGGCAGTTCGTGGGGATCAGCCAGGATGGCTTATTCGCCTTATTCCCGGAATACCTCATTCTGGGCGGTTTAAGCCATTCCGACTGTCAAAGTGAAAATAGCTTTATTCTCTCCTTATTCGTCCCGTATTCGACCATATTCCGCAAACAAAGTGGCGCTGATAGTAGAGACAATAGAATATTTGAAGAATACATCAAACAACCCAAATCAAGTCTACATCATCCAACGTTAGATCGTTGCATGGAGGAGTATTCAGGGACCAAGGAGACCCATATCACCTCGCTTTCTTAACTCATCAAAAGAGAGGAGATCCTCTCGGTATATGTTTGGATCCGAGTCTAATATTATTGAGAAAAAGAAAACCCATATATTTGTCAAATTTTCAAATCATATGAAAACTTTTTTTGCAATATTTGACTCTCTCTCTCTCTCTCAATACTATTAGTCTTCTCTCATCAAAAACGTCTTGGTGTGTCTCTATCTTCTGTTCTTGCAACGAATGGGAGGAATACTCTTCTATCTTCTCTTTCAATTTCCCGCATAACATGGGAACCTGATCCCTACCTCCATATCCTTTTCTAATTCCCTGTCCCACTCGTAGAGAAAATTCCTAGCCATGGGTATCTCTTTCTAATCTATGCATGGCCACTGTCCATTCACACTCGGCAAGGACACATATGGCTGGCTATATATGCACTGGTTCCTTTAATTTTGTGTGCTAACTAGCTAGTTTTCCTTCATTTTCCAGTCACATGTCAGCCATTTCCCACTCACATGTCAAAACTCTGAGTGAGACATTAATTCCCCAATGTGTAATAAACGTTTCTTCCATGCGATACAGCCGCTGGTTGCCTCAAGACGGCCAGCTGAACAATCTAGTCTAGACAGAGTAACGGCTCTTTTCACCATGACTTTGACAGGAGAATGGATTACAATGAAATTAGTTATTCTATATTATTTATTCAAGAATAAGATGTGTTTCATTTTGATAACGAGATGAAATTTAAGATAGAATATTAAATTCTTGAGTGTAAGATGGAATTATCTTTTCACTTAATTGTAGGAATTATCAATTCTGGCACGGCATAACTAACTCGTTCGATCAAAATAGAATTAATCTTATTCTAGGAATATGGACTTATTCTTGTCCAATTCTACAAACAAAACGAATGTATTCTTTAATGAGCTTAGCCCAATAAATTAAATTTTGATTTTTTATTTATTGGATATTTTTGAATCATCTAATCAGTGATCGAATTGTACGGATATGTAAGATATGATGTGATTAATTATATATAAAAAAAAAATTATTATTTAGACTGCATCTCATGCTTGGCAGCAAATATTACATAACAAAGAATAATACTTGCTACAATGACCCACTGCTACAACAGTGGGGGCACTGCAGTATTTTTTGATTTTTTAAACGATCGTGCCTCCTAATTTTACGTGTTCGTATGACCTGATTCTTGATCAAATGACTTAAAAAAAAAAAAAAAAATGTTATTAAGCTCAATCCATTAAGAGCAATTTTTGCAGTTCATTCATACTCGATTTTTTATTTTTAAATTTTTTTAAGTTGTCCGATCTTAGATCAAGTCTTAGACATGTAAAATATGTGAAACCAGACCTTAAAGAAAATAACTTCTTTACCCACCGCAGTGTTCTCCACCGCACGGGCCGTTGTCGCAAGTATTACTTCATAATCCCTCCTCTCCCCTCGCCCGACGAAAACCCACGCGAGCAGCACCTCGCCGACGACTACCAGCAGCCACATCGCCCCGAAACCCCCCTCTCCGCGCGCCCCGCCCGCGCCAGGAAAGCCGCGCGGGCGACCTCCCGCCGGCACCGGTGCTTCCTTCTACCTCCACGTCATCCATGGCGTCACTTCTGAGGACGCGGGGGCCGCGGTGACAGCCGCAGAAGCAGCGTGTGGAGTGTGGACGGGTCTTCCTATGCTTGGAGGAACCCAGACGGAATTGTAAAGAAGAGGGGAGGAAGGTACCCTGGAGAGGAAGAATTGGCAAATTCCACAAATCTGAAACCAAGTTTGATGTCCATGAAATGTTCCCAAGACTACTTTGAACACGACTGGTGTTTACCGCGTTAGAAAAAGTCTTGATACATGACGGATGGAACGAAATAGCTAGATGGTTTCAAGCGGAAGAGATCGAGTGGCGTCGGTGTAGAGTTTGACCGATTAAGAACAAAGGTTTTAAAATTTTTATAGCTTGATCTTTTTATAGAATTGGGGATTTAGAGCTTAAATTTCTCGCTCATTCTAAATCCTTTCCCCCCGCTATTTTGTTTGAGATAGTGAAAAGATCAAAAACTTACTATCAATTCCTTTTACTTCATGTATATATATTAATTCTTTTAAGTGTACGAATCTTTATGCCTAATTGTAGTTTGACAGGTGAAATAACTTATTTCCTTTGGTTCCTGATGATGTTGTTAGATGCGAACAAACATAAGAGTAATATGAAAAAGAAGAAGAGAGGGAGTGAAAAATAATACACAAAAGTTTACGTGTATACCGCCTGCATCCACGGGCGTATAAGTAATTTTACTATGCAAATAAGAATTAATAATAGAGGGAGAAATCTCTCTGTCTTCTCTCAAACTTTGAAGCCCCAATACATCTAAAAACTGAGAGAACATGCTAAACCTAGCACAGAAAAACAGGGGATATATATATATATATATAACTAGCTGCACCAACTATCTCTGAAGACAACAACCAGTGTATGTGTTGGAGCGGCTATATGATAATCTTACGTCGGTTAATTTCAGTTGTGGCCAGTGCTTATGATTTTGAGTCCCTTCAAACTCAACACTCGGGTTATGTGGTTTCTAAGATGGTATCAGAACAGGACTTGACCTAACTTTATCTTCTAATTTGTGTCACCTCCTGTTATCTAATTTCTACGGCCTATGTTAGCCGTGAGGGGGAGTGTTGGAGCGGCTATATAATAGTATAACATCGATTAATTTCAGTTGTGGCTAGTGTTTATGATCTTGAGCCCTTCAAACTCAACACTCGGATTTTGTGGTTTCTAAGAATATGGCCATGATACATAGAAAGTTGGATTAAAAATGTAGCTAGATCAACTAGACAACCCCCTCTTCAAATATCATGGCTAGTGCCATCTTCAAAAGAAGTTTTAATACAAGGATTTCAAGCATCTCATTCTCCAAACACTTCCAAACATTTTGCAGTTGAGCAGAAAATTATTGTTGCACTCACCACTTTGCTACAACTACAAAGTGTTTGGTCATTTATTTTTTTTTATTTTAGTAGTTCATATATTAGTGATTAATATTGTCTCAAAGACAAACTAGTGCCTTGATATCTAGTGTAGTAATTGAGATAGGGACTTTGTGTCTCATGTGAAAGGAGACTTAATGTTTTGATGTCATGCGCACGGTAGCTAAGCTAGCAGCTTTATGTCTAGTGTGGTAGGCAAGATAGTGCCTTTGTGTTAAGCAGGCGTTTCCTGAGCTAACACCATTAGGAATTTGTGTTACTAGCTAGACTTGATGCTCTAGTAATCATGAAATTCCAACACGGTGTTAGGAAGTAGAGGTAGGCTAAAAAGGGTGGGAAATCCACTATAAGTCCTTATATACTTTGTGGTTTGCTGGTGTGATTTGTTATATATCCCATGTTTTCGTATTATTTAAGTAATTAAGTTTGTTCATATTAAATTAATGAATAATTTTGTTTACATTACATTAACCATTTAAATATCTACATATATTCTATAAAATTTAGGGACCATGTTTTGCCTCCCTCTAATGTGTGCCATTCCATGGGACCAAGGATATCTTCTTAAACCGAAATGAAATTTGTGAGAGGAAAGGCTCCTTTGTGAGGGTGCTCCTAAGAACATATCTAATGAAATGGGCAAAAGGCATGTAGCTTAAAGGATTAGAGCATGTGGTTATGAACCGTGGTGTTAGAAGTTAAAATCCATCCTGGTCTATAATTGGACCGTGAAGGAAGGACCTTTCCTTTACTTGGGAGAAATCGTGATTAGGATAGTAGATGTAAAGCTATAGAACTTGGGTGTGGATCCTTTTTTTAAATGGATTGCCTTACACTTTTTCGTAGATTTTACAAAAAATATTTTTTTTAAAATTTTAATTATAGGTTTGTCTATCTTATTTTTATTTTATTATAAATAGCATGACTATGCCACAATACTTGCAAAAAATATCCTCGTGGTTAGCTTCCATTATGGATGCAATGAGTATTTGTTCTTCAATTGTCTACTTTAATGTTTGGATGAAAAATATCCCTATAAAAGGAGTTCTTTGATTGGCACATTGTGTCAAAGAGAGAGAATGAGAGGAAGAAGTAAAGATATATATATATATATACTTTAGTTAATGATTACCTAGGGTTAGATAGAAGATTTTTAGCGGAATGCTAATTAATGGATAGAAATAGGATATGAATATTGTTTCCAAGTACTGTGACGCAGCGATGTTATTTATAATACTATGAAAATATGATAGATAAATCTGAAATTAAAATTTTAAGAGAGTTAATTTTGCAAGTACCCTTTCTCGTTATCATGAATTTTAATATAAAATATATATATATGTAAGCCTTTTCCAAGTCATCATAGTTATGTTTTAAACCCCGCCCCACCCCACCGCACCCCCGCCCCCAAAAAAAAAAAAAAAAAAGTTGAACAAATACAAGTATTAATGGTATTGAAAAAATGCATTCCTCATTATTATGTGCTCATGGTAACTGTGGCTGATCTTGAGAATTAATAGCTAATGCACTACTAGTAGATCGTTTGAGAATGAGTAATTGGGTACTTGAAATCTCCTCAAGTAGGAGTGGAACCTTTCCCAGTTAGTTAATAGAAAATCTCTCTACAATTGAGAGAATCAGGAACAATGAGTGATTAAATCCCCAAAAATTCAACTACCATTCTCAACTCACGCAAATTGGGTTCGAAGGCCCTATTCCATGCCCATTCCATAGGGAACCTGAAAATGTTAACATTTTCTTATACATTGTATTATAAAATATCATTATATATATATTTTTTGAAATTGCATAAATATATAGCGTCCCAGTGCGCATCTAACTTAGATGCAACTCCTCTCCCTCTCAAAAATCTACCTTCCTGATTTTAAAAAAAAAAAAAATCATAAAAAATACTCCCTTTAGGTGGTTTCCCTCTCCTTTGTATTTAATTTTCATCGTTCGATCTAAAACTTTAACCGTAGTCATCCAATCAAATTTGTCGTTGCTTGAAAATTAAAATCACAGGAGATGATATCAACCTTAAGGACTAATTTGAGATTTTTTTTACTTTTTTACTATTTTCAATATTTTTAGACGTTAATTTTTGTACGTGTCCGATCGTAAGGCTCTAGTTGATCGTTTCGAATGGTGAAAATTAAGGTTATGGGAATGAGATTAATCATAAGGGATCTATTTGAATATTTAAAAAATTATATATTTTTTTACAGTGGAAAGGGTGGGTTTTCGAGGAAGGCGTATTTAACTTAGAGATGCATCCCCATACGCATTGAATTTAACACACCGTGGGGAGCATCTAAGTTAGATGCATCCCGGGGCACATATATACTAAATAACTTTTTAAAAATTTCAATCATAGATTTATCTATCTTATTTTTATATTATTATAAATAACATGACTATATCACAATACTTGCAAAATACATCATCGTGGTTAACTTCCATTAAGGATGCAATGAGCACATTAAGGCACTTTCAAGAACATGATGCTCTTTTAGAATGTTATCGAGCCTTCGGGATGTTCTCGAGATCATAGTCGGAGGTTAAATTTTTTATTTTTTGTTTGCTGACATCATGACACATTTATAGAGGGACAGAGGACGAATGGACATCCAGGTGAGGGGACGTGGCTGGACATCACGTTCTAACTTAGTAGCTGACGGTGCAGCTAACATTTCTCTTTAGTAATAAGAATTTTTAAATTTCAGCCCCTGTAATCTATTTTGATTCAAAATATTTTTTGACAATCTCGATATAATCAAATAATCCTTGCAATTCATTGCTATTCTAAAATAAGTCCTCGCTGTTAGTTTTTTGCTTATGGTAAAAACGAGTGGACGCTAATTTAACTCTAGTTGGTGTAAACTGTGGTTTAGAAATTTACTTTTTTTGCCTTCATTGTTTTGAATTTTTTGTGGTGGGAGCAGGGAGCCGACTCCTCCCCAACATTAGCAAAGCATGGCGTGGGGGGTTGCCACAATGCGGCAGTCGTCCTCTAAGCACTGAGATGAGATGGGGGCGAGGCGAAGCCGGAAATGGGGAGGGTTCATATTGTACTTAACCGCAGGGACTTATTACGGAATGGCGAGTGATATTAGGAATTTATTTAGTAAGGAGATTATAAGGATATATTTGGAATAATTATAAGAGATTACGTGGATGGAATGTAAAAGTTCCTAATTAATAAATTATATTTAACATAATGGAACTCACTATCCTTGTGGCAAATTCTTGGGTTGAGACAGTTTCACATTAAGGTTTTAGTGATTTCTTAATATCAGAATTACTTATATCATAATAAGATTTTAGAGATTTTTTAAATCAGAATAGAAAGTATTTTGATTTAGTAAGTTGTTAGTATTCCACTCAGAATAAAGAAAATTATACTACGTTATTTTAAGTGATTTAATAGGAATAAGCAAAATAAAAAGTAGAATAAAAGGTTGAACCGGGGGAATTGGGAGAATTAAGGATTCTAAGTAGAATTTGGGGAATTGAAAAAGTTAGGCATTCCGACAATAAAATCAGATACGAACCCTTATACCAATTAATACCGGTTCTATCTGGCTAAAAAACTGAGCCTTAATGCAGTAAAACTCTTTCTACTAGCTATGGGAAGGTCTTGAATTGAACAGAGGTTACAAGAGCTTCGGCCGAACTGGGGAGAAATATTGGAGGATTTCTTACAGGGGAAAAACGGCAAAATCTAGGAGGAAACCCAGGAATCGTCACAAACGCACTAGCTAGCTACTTCGTCCACTATTTCTTGGAAAAGGAAATTTTCCCACTTCAGAAATGCTGTAACCCATTTACGGAAGCAAGTAGATGTGAATACTATGCTGTGGATAGGACGCCTCAAATGGTATTGATCGGTCAGGCATTTGGTGGTCTCCCCCGTGGTTCAGACTGATCAAAATCAGTAAGTGGGAGAGGGATATTTACAAAAAGTTTCTTTACGTGAATTCGACATGAAATTCATGTAAAAGGATTTTCTTTAAATGTGTATAGAGATCCTCTTTCATTTATCAACTCTTTACTGACTGACGGGTGGAATTACTTATTCACCTAATTCTAAAAATAAATAATTCTGACACTAAATAACCAGTTCTTCTACTACCTCTGAAAATAAGAGGGCTTATTCGTTCCTTATTCTGTAAACAAAATGGAGTTACACCCCCCGCCATTTAAGAGAAATGGAGTGACCTAACCACTCAATTATGGGTTCTTGGGCCGTAATGGACCTGTGGGTCAGCCGGTCATGGGCGCCCAAATAATTCGGGCGAACATCTTTTGTGTTCTAAGATCGATTATTGCTAATTCTACGTATGAACGGAGACAACCAACCACTCGAATCGTTATTCCAGCGATGGATAAAACAACATCTCTGCAGCACGCATATAGTCATCCAACGAAATCATTTCATTTGTTAAATTGTCTTTCTTCACTTTCATATATGTCACAGACATAGAACATAATTATTGAAACGTTTAAAAGATAAGTAAAATACATAAAATATATCCAGTGTTAACTTGTTGTAGATAAGTATTCTAGAAAATATCTAATCCTCACTTTAAAATCTTAAACAAAAGTGTCAGATGCAGGTGTCTAAGTGTCATATCTTATCCACATATTCATCACAATTCTCTAATAGAATGAAAAATGCCACCCCTGTGAGGGTAAGGTGATCATATTTTAGTCTAATACTAAACACTGTTAAGTACGGTCAACAAGCTTAAGGCCGCCGCCCACGTCCACACAGTGGGTGACGAAAGGGACCACATTTGCGTTGTCACCCACGTCCTTCTTCCGGCAGACGTACCACGTAGGCTTGTGGAGGCAGGGCTCCATGGATACGTCTCGAATGCAGGTGGGCTCCGGCACCACCGCGCCCCCTGGCCGGACGAGGATCCATGGCTTGATGCCGCCGAGGCCTTGCGCTATGTAGCCGAAGGTGGACCAAGAGCTGGTCACCAGCACGTCAGAGAGGCTGAGCAGGTTCATCTCCGCCCACGCCTTCTCGTCGTGGCTGAGCTTGCCTGTTTGCTGCTGCTCCTCGTGGCTCGGCTGGTGGATGCTCACAACCATGCCCCCTGCCGCCGGGTGCTTCCAGTACATTTCTGTCATCTTGTCAAAATACTCCGAGTAGAGAGATGTTAGGAGGACGGCCCTCCTCTTCTTGGGGCCCGCACCCATGGCACCGGTGCTGCTCTCATTTGCATCAACCTCCGGTAGCAGCTTCTCCTTGAGGGTGCAGTTGATGATTTGCTCAGAGACGACCTCAAATGGAGCATCCTTAGGGTTGAAGACCCTGATCTGTATGCCCAACCTATCCTTCGCCGTGGCCAGGTATGCTCGGTAGTACCTGGTGACCATCCCCCACACCCCGTTGGTAGGGTGGAAAAGGTACCGGCTGAGGTGGTGGAACACCGTCTCCTTCTCCGGGAACAGTCGGCTAAGCTCTGGCTCGTACTCCTGGTTCAAGAAGAACCCTGGCACGAAGTAGAGGTCCGATTCCAAGATCAACCAAGGGACCCTCCGAAGGACTGCCTGGTCCGGCTCGCAGAAGAAGTGCATGTCCTCTGTACTATAGTCGTCACCGAGGTGGATATAGACCACAGTCGGCGGGGGATCGCCGCTGGTGCTGTCGAAGCTGATCTTCTTTTCCTTCAACAGGTTGCCATAACTGCGGGGATGCTTCCGACCAAAGACGTTGAAGTCTACAATAGGGAAGTCTGAGGGCAACAACCAAGTTGTCTGTGGGAAGGGCTCACAGAAGAGGCTGGAAAGGTCCTCCTTGTGGTCGATGAGGAGGACCCTGTCAGTGAGCAGAGCATAGAGGAAGGTGGAGGCGAGGCTGAGCATCCTGTTGCCCAGCCCGGCCCACGGCGCCCACACTATGTACTGGCACTCTGTCTCCACCTGCGCGAACCTTCCATCAAGAAACTTCAGTGTCCTGTTGTAAGGTGCAGTGTGGGGGGCGCATCTCCGGTGGCGTTCTTCATACTTGCGCAGCCTCTGGACGAGATAGGCGGAGGGCTTGTGTGGAGAGGGCTTGCGGTACATTGTGGACTGATATCTGCTCAGGCAGGAGAGCTCGTCGAACTCGGTGGCGAGCAAGCCGCCGAGGTACTTGTCCCTCGGCATGTCGACAAGAGGTCCATTGGGGACGGCATCTGTTCCTGCGGTACCACATTGGAAAGAGATTAATTGTTGGAATGGATGCAGACAAAAGGGTGAATAGATGCAGACAAAGGGATGTGACAAGTCTAAATTGAAGAGTTTGGATTGGACTCCGTCAGCAAAATGTGGGAGGACGGGAGCTAAAATTTTGAGATCAGGAGGTCGGCATGGAGTGGGTTTTGGCATTGTTTGACTCTCCTTCTCTTTTTCTTTACTGATTGAATTCAGTTTAAACTTAGATTGTAAAAGATCTCAATTCCAAATTGAATATTATACGTGCATCCCATACTTAAATTTCAACTTTGCCTCTTAATCCGGAGGTCTTAGGTTCTATCTTAGTTGTAGCCTAAACACTCTTCAGCCATGCAATCTGTTGGGATCTTTATCTCCTAGTCCGTAAGATTATTTCTCTGGATAATTAGACGGATCTAAAATTTTCACTTAATTAGACAGACTTTTAGACCAACGCGAAATTATCTCCAACTTTAAAAGATATTTCTGGCTTGATCCATGGTCGCTTGTAAATACGTGTACATACCCGACCCCTGTGCCACTTAACCAAAAATAAAATAAAATAGCAATGGCTGCAAAAGCTGGGCTCAAGAGTCTACAATGATACGGACCGTTTGTTCTATTATTTTTTTCTAGGAAATATATAGGAAGCTGAGGGCTGTGTTCCTCCCTCATTTGTGACTAGTGGAGCCTCGTCTTCCTGATAATAATAGGAACCTACGTCCTTGGTTAGAATGTATCCCGAGTGTGAACATTCCGAGAGTTTCTTCCCTATGGACGTTGGACTTTAATACATGCAAGGAACAACTTAGGGCATAAGAAAGAGAGAAGGGTCTTTGTGTGAAGGCCTAGAGTAGCTTATTCATTGCCTCTTATTAAAAAGGCCACTGGGTTTTATGTTTAATGCATAAAGGGACACTTGAACGTGGAAGAAAAGGTACACATGTATATGGAAAAAGGAACATATCATTACACCTCCAAAAGCTAGTCTCCCACCCCCAAGAAGACCAACCCTGTTAGACGAGTGAGTGTGCAACTAAAGTTCACAAGAAAAAAAAAAAAAAAAAAAATCTTAACAATTTAGTTATGTTCGTAAGACAAAATAAAAACTTCGTAAAAATCTACAACCCATTACTAGGATACACTATTTCTTATAATCTTTTTGAGAAACTACATTACAGTCCGGTCAACATGAAAAATTGATATTACCTCCTCCTCTTGGGATGTCCTACGGTTTACCATCTTACAGTCCTACGTTTAAAGTCACGACTTTTATAAAACTTCTTGGCGCCTCGTTTGATATGGGGAAACACTTTGTAAGATTTATTGGCATTTTCATAGGAGAAGAGATCATCTTAGTACACGATTTGGATCAGAGTCCAACAATATTGAGAGAGGAAGAAGGCCAAACATTGCAAAAAATATTTTATATGATTTTCAAATTTGACAAATATTTGAATCATCCCCCTCTCAGTACTAATGGACTCCGATCCAAATGTATACTAAGAGGATCTCCTCTCTTTCCACAGAGGCAGTAACTTCCACTTTGTGTTAAGTAGATGCTATTGAATTCGATCCAACTTTATAAAACATCCATGTCATATATATAATAAATCGATGATTCTTAAGCTAAATAAAACAAACAAGTCGATACAATTAGCAGATTGGGTCGGTAACCCAAGACGAGTGGGCCCGAAGGCCTCAAAGAAGGCTTGGAAGCACAAAGCAACTCTATATATTCTTGTGGTAGGTGACACAAGCATAACATAATCTCTTGGATGAGTAATTAACACCTCAATGGAGTCCCATGGACCACCAACAACTGGGTCTCAGAGATTAATTAAGCAACGACGTCAGCAATGTATACTCTTCAACCTTAAGGCTAGAGAGAACAATAGAGCAACTACGGGCCGGCTCACAAGTCACAAGGCTAATCTTTTCGATTGGGCTTCTTGTAAGCTTCTAGTAGAAGCACCTTTCATGACGTAACCAAAAGATTAAAAAAAGGAGAGAGAGAGAGAGAGAGAGAGAGAGGGAGGGGGGTGCATTTAAAAAAAAATAATAATCTTGATTAAGCTTAAAACTGGGCGAAAAAACCTTTGCTCCCCTCACCGAACTCGGTAAATAGTTGTACCGAGGGGATCCCTTCTCCCTATGGATTTCAATGGTCTTTAGTGATCCAAAGACGGTGCAATATTAATACTTAGACATTTTTTGAAGTAAAATTATACCAAACTAGGAGTTCATTTCAACTCAGCCTGTCCAACGAAAAATCATAAAAAGTAAAAAAATCATTGTAAGTCATCGACCGTCTAGAGTTAACAAAAGAGAAGACTAAGATATATAAGAGAAAAGTAACATCGTTAATGTAAGTCTATTTTGGGTGATGCCGCCGTGAAAATGACTTTTATTTTTTGTTGTATTGGTAGTTGGTTAGATGGATGCATCACACGGTAAAGATCCTTGCACGTATAATCTATGTTGGATTTTATGTAAGATGGTCCAAATTTTGATCAAACACATAATAGTTACCAAAAAGTTGCCCAAACTACGTGTGCGTTTATCAGGTAGCCTTGACCGGTCAAGCTAGCGGAGGAAAGAAGGATCGGGTCTCCTCGGTTATCCGACATAAGGACTCCCGTAAATCCGGCTGTGTGCGCACGAGCAAGTACGGCTTGGCCGCACACCTGATGTGAGTGACCGAAGAGACTCTGACCTAAGAAATTAGGGTTGCAATTTTAAGTAGGTCAACCCGAATTTGAACACGTCAACTCAATTGTTAGGTCGGGTTGAATCTAATCAAGTTAGGATTGGGTTGGGTTAAGATTGGGAATTCTTTCAATCCGACTTTATATGAATTAGGTTGGATTGAGATTCGGCCAATCTGACCTAACTTGAACCCGATGTTAATATATATAAATGATAACGTAGATAATTAGAATATATTTTATTTAATTCTATATCATTAAATATAAATATAATTTATAATATGAACAAGAATGTTTTCAAATAATAACTATGTAACTATGTGTCTATCTTCTTTTTTATTACTTTGTTAAAGTAGACACATAAATTTACTTATACTTTTATACATAAAATTTTAGTACTAAAAAAGAAAAGTTAAAAATATAGGTCATTAAGAATATAACCCGACCCAACCCGATGAAGCTTGGATTACATAGGTTGAGTTGGGTTGGGACATTGTTAGACGGATTGGGTTATAGTTGAAGAGGTTAGGTTAGATTAAAATTGAGGGGTCTCTGACATGGATTAGATTAGGATTGACTTCAATCCGACCCAAATTGCAGCCCTACAAGAAATAAAGGCTTAGCTGGGTGATAGCCATGAGATTTTCCTGCATGCCCGCTGTGTTGATCAGCTCCCTTGAATAAAAACCTAGAGGATCTGATAACCCATTATGAAACTGCCTCTCCCTACTTAAAACGGACCCAAGTTTGATAGTAGCCCCGATAGATCGGCAAGCTGATTAGCTTGATTTTTGGCGCGACTATATAATAATCTTATATCGGTTAATTTCAGTTGTGACTAGCACTTATGATCTTAGACCTTTCAAACTCAGCACCTGACTTTTGTGGTCGTAAAATGGTATCGGAGTAAGAGCCTAACCAACTTTATCTTCCCAAATTTATCATTTAATTTGCACCATTTCCTCTTGTCTAATTTCTACCACCCGGATTTTGTAATTGTAATACTGACTTCGTCAAAAGAAACTCACGGTTGATGCATTGCATGGACATCTGATTCACTCAGTCTCACAGAGTCGACTGCAACCAAGTAGACCGTCCACTTTTAAATTTACCTGTTGGATGTGCGGACTATATTAATCTTGGAGTCTGGATCCCGTCGGTGCATGATTAGTTGGAACTCAGGAAGTGGAGAAAGAATTTTTTTCAAAATCACCTTTCATGGAATGGAAAAAACTGTGCATGAGGAGGTCTTTTGATCTGCATCTAACCTTACACCTAGAAGATCTTTATTCTTAATCTTGAGATAGATGTATAGCCAGTTGAATCAGGTTTTTCTTTTTTTTTAATACTTTTTGTTCAATAAAGAGGTATACTGATTGTTCGATCGAGAGAGAGAGAGAGAGAGAGAGGCGCTAACCATTATCCACAGGTGGCCGTTGCTGGTCCTGCAGCTGCTGAAAGGTGCCTTCATAGGAACGGGTGAAGAACGCCACAGGGGGCCTGTACACACCAGAGACGAATACCAACGTGCCGAACGTCATGCAGGCAATCACCACCCGCAGCACCCTGAACGCCCTCGTCTCCCCGGTCCCGGCCGGCGGCGAGATAGCTGCACCGACCTCCCTGCCCCAGCGGAGGTTCCTTGCTCCTTCCAGGTCGACCATGGCCTACTCTTGGGAACGCCTGCGCCACGGCCGGCAGTAGTACCGGGGGCAGCTGCAGAGGCTAGTAAGGAGGCGGCGGAGGGCCGGGGCGAGCTGCGTGGTGGCTCCGGCCGGGAGAAGAGGTGTGGTGGCGACTCTTATGATGTTGTGCCGCCGGTGTAGGATGGGGGTGGAAGAGCACAAACGGCATCCGGGAAGGGGGGACCCCTTCGAGGTAAAGGAGTTGGAAAGCTCCACAAAGCTTCAAGGTCCACAATTAACGCATGAGGCTGCTTCATGGCTATATTTAAAATTGCAACCGGAGATTAGTTTTTCCCATTTTCAAAAGTCACAATAAACAAGGACCTTTCGATTATTGATATTACAAGTAACTCCCCTTAATTTAATTATTTACAAATAAATTCCCATAATCTCAACTTTCTTACAAATAAATTTTTTTGAGAGATTTTTCTGTAACATTATGGGACCTTAACACCAATTCAGGAAGATTATGAGGGTTTATAAACAAACATATTTCTAATGGTTAAAACCTAATTATATAAATTAATAATTAAAGAAAGTAGAGTAGGTAGATGGTTTTATGTGTAAAAGAGAGTAACAATCTGGAGAAAGAGAGATATTTGATATTTTTTTCCAAGATACCTTTTGTACCCTTTTAAATGTAGATTTATTTATTTTATTTTTATATTATTATGAATAACATCATTGCGATACAATCCTTGCAGAAATGTTCCTATTGTTAACTTTGTTAAGGATATAACGGACATTCCTTGTTCAACCATAAGATCTAATTTTAGGATGTAGCTACCTCTATAAAAAGGTGTTCTTTTGATTGACAGGTTATGTCAGAGAGAGAGTGAGAGTGAGAGTTGAGGAACGAATAGAGATGTTTTAAATAAGATTAGATAAGAATCGTTTAACAGAATATCAACAGGTATATTTTTGTAAATATTATAATCTAACAAATTAGGTCATTTATAATAATATGAAAATAAGATAGACAAATCTACAACTAAAAAGAATATATTTCTTAAAAAATCATTTTTTTATCTGCTTACTGTGGTGAATCCTAGATTGTGCTACTGTTTTAACAAGCAAACTGTGATCGCCTTATTCATCATAGCAACAGACAAGGACTTGTCATGCCTAGGGCCGGCAATGAGCCGAGCCGCTCGTGAGCCGCTCTAGCTCGGCTCGGCTCATTGCCAGCCTTAGTCATGCCAATCTAGAGTTCCAATATTGGAAAACTTAACGGCGTATCAAAATTTGAACATACATAGGGTTGTCCAACAACCGGTTTTACATATTGTATAGCACATTATTGTCAAAAAAAAAGAAAATTTTCTATAGCACATGCAATTATGACTATTATGTAATGGGTCAACAGTCAATCTAAATACAAAGACATGTGGGAAGATTCTTCACCACTAAAACCTTTTCCTATCTTTGACTGGTACTTCTCCTAGAAAAGCCAAAGGAGGTGACCTCATCCGTTTAATTTTGTAGTGAATACGTGGGAAAGTTGAGAGTTTAATTTGATGTTAGCTCAACTAGGTTCATTGAAGGGCCCTCAACAGGATGGGATCCCCGTTCAAATTGACATTTATCTGGTATTTTCTTATTTCATTCAAACTAATCATTGGAGATCTGACGACTAAATTGGTTATTCTTGTTGGACAAACAATATGAAAATTCAAACAATATGAAAATCTAAGATCTTGTACCGGAAGCAGAAGCAATAATATGTACGTGTACACATGAGAGCCGAAGATGAGGAAGGCACTGCAGAATGCAAAGAAGGTGAACATGTAATCGAAAGTTCTTCATGGTGTCCACTTTTATTCAGCTACTTCATGCATACAATCACATGAGAACTGTAAGTCCAGTCTTGTTTATATAGAGAGGCGGGACATATTCTAATTTTAAACTAAATTAGATTCTATTAGATGCCCGAAGAACGGGTACTGGTTATATATGTCCTGCGATGCCAAAAGCTTAAAGCATGCTCCCATCGAGCAGACTTTGGAGCACCTTAGGGTCCGTTTAGTTACACATAAAACATAATCGGATGGAATTTTTTTTTAAAAAATAAATATATTTACAAAAAAAATGAAAATAAAATTCATCATTTGATGCTCATAAAAATATTTTGAGCTCCTTTAGAAAAAGGCATTCGGACTTATTTCAAAGATGCCAAAATCAGGAAAAGAAACAGTCAACTAATTAAGTTTTCCGTTGACTAAAGTTTTACAGAGGAGGCACCTTCCTTGTGGCTACAAAGCATAAATAACCACCCTCAGCCCCAACAGACACACTCCCCTTCTGCCCTTTTACTGAAACACTCCACTCCCTCTCCTTTCCCTCTCAACCAACACTTCCCCACCTCTAAAGCTCTTCATTCCTTGGTCAAAAGAAATCCCAAAGAATATCATTTTTATATCACAATGCATATTGTAGTTTGTTCCTTTATAATGTCCTCTCTAGAAATTCAACCAGAACTAGAATCCAAATTTGCCTTTCAAATTGTCTTTCTGAATGTTAGGGTAGACATCCATGCACAAGCAGTAGCATATGGCTAACAATTCCTGAAAATAATTTGCCGGATCTCCATCCAGGCTTCAGAGGAACATATCCTAGGTTATAGAGCAGGAGATAGTTCATTTTTTGAACAATGTGATATTGTTGTAACTTTATTACCTGGTATATCACAGGAAAAAAAAAAAAAAAATCTTGGTTCTGCAAATTTTTATCTTACATTTGCCCCAAAAACTTATATAACAAGTACACATGGAAGATCCTCTCAGAATTTAATACCTATCCTCCTTTATCAATGCAGTGAAATTGGACCCATCAAGCTGATCTTTTTCCTTTTTGCTTCTTCTTGGTGACAAATTGCCAAAGTCAACATGGTCAATAAGATCATGACAAAGACCTTTGCATGAAGTAGCTCTTAAGGCTGAATTTCATTACTGAATTCCAATAAAACAGGCAAAAATACAATTACCATTACATTTATGGGTTGTTGTACTGAACCCTACTATTTCAGAGCTATATCATCCATCAAAGTGGGTCCTTTGATTCCATTGCACATTGCAACGCATCTGCGTTAATAAATGAAGCTAAATTGACTTTCTCTTTCTTTTCTTTTTGTCCCTTCTGACAAAAGCAGCCAAGGCTTCTGCAAGAATCTCTCAGCAAGGAGATGAGAAGCAACAGAGTTCATGAGAGGAATGAACCATGAACTGCAAATCCTCAAGAAGCAAAATCAAACCTGAAAGATACTATACACATGTTATAGATTCCAAGGCACCATACAGTACTCAATTGGAGACAAGCCAAAAGATGGATATCTTCCTCCCATGAATGAAGATCCCCAAGTTGACATGGAACCCAATCACATTTTTATTTACTGAATCTTATTCCAATTTATCACAATTTACAAAATAAGTTCAAGAAATTGACTGCATCTTGTTTGAACCTATAAAGACTAGCCTGAGTTATTGTTTCACGAGGAGTATGGAGGATAATAATAGTATTTGGAAGTGGCATCTTTGAACTGCTGCCATGGACGATTGTGAACATATGGGTAACATCCATGGCCAAAATTGCCGGCACACACTCAAGGTAAAAATAGTTGCTAGTTGAATCCAATGGCCAAGCTTCTTATGCTTCAATCATCAAAGATTTTACACAGGATGGGAATGCATATAAATTGCTCTATATCCAATTCTTTTGATTCTTCTTCTAGCCATGCCTGTAAGAAAATTAAGCATTTAGTCACGGATTTGTAAATTTCATCTTCTAGTAAATCCCACCTTGAGTAAGGCTGACATATCGCCTCTGCCTCCCTTATTACCGGTAATTTCAAGAACAAGTATCATGGCAGCATCATGTTTCTGAAAGAGGATGATACTGTAAACAGTCATTTTTCTTCACCTGACCTATTTTGCTGTCAGTTGGTGTGCTGTAAAGTGCTGTAAAGCATCATAAAACGCAGTGAAACAGTGTTTTTCCTTGTGTTACTGAACACCGTAAAAATTTATTTATAATTTCAAGATAAGTGTTACGCATAAATTAATAGATATTTTATTTTTTTGTGAATATAAAATTTATTAAATCAATATCATTCTCTTAGCTTAAATATAAGTTTAAATTTTTTTAAATTAAGTACCGTGCATCGCACGGGTTTAGAACTAGTTAACTCATATGACTGGAAGTATACTTGCACCTAGAGATATAGTACAGAGGATCTCATCTCTTTCATCATGGACTTGAAAGATGTAAATCCCCTCACATTAAATAAACATGAAGATTTAATAAATAGTGTACTTTTTGTTCGTTGTATTAAATTTTTGTATTAAATGACTTAATAAATTTGACATAACATCACAATTTATGATTATATATTTAGACTGCATATTTCGTACTTGTTATTGTACGTGTAGTGAAATTTAACTCTATCAAAATAAATTTTATATTAACTAAAAATAAGATTAAAAAAATATTAACGAATGATAGCTTTTGCAATCTCTTTAGGGACAAAGGCAACAACTTTCGGAGCGAACACGGAAGTGGATGCAGCCACAAGGTCGTTTTCTCGATCGCCGCCTGCCTCAATTATTTGTTGGGATTTTTACCTTTTACCTCTTGTAAATTCTCCTAATTTATGAGTCTTCACAATCATAACTTTTTAATATATTAAAAATACTTATTTGTAATATTAAATGATTGTTGAGACTAAAAGTTAAAAATTCTTGTTTCGTTGGAACTACGTACAGTGGAGAGTATGTTCTTTGAGAAGGTCCTCTCAGATAGATGGTTTTTTTTTTTCCTTTTTCCTTTAGTAGAAGATTTTTCTACTCGGTGGTAATAGATTCGCACGACTTGTAAAGAGCACAAATACAAGTTCTCACTAAATTGGGAAATGAGAGTTTTGAAATTTTTCTATGCCCCAATTCACATGAGAATAAAGATAATCACTTGTCATAAAAAATAAAAAAAATAGTAAATCCATCTCATCTCACACCATACAAAGATTCAGATACTATCTTTGAAAGTGGACTTTGACGTCTTTGTACCGCTCGGATCGCATCAGCGCCCTAGCGAATGGCCCTGATCTTTCCGTGGCTGGATCAGACGACCCAGAAAACATCAAAAAAATTTGGACCATTTCTCGATTTGTGCGTGTCATCCTTGCGCAGGGGCCATGCTAATCTTCTCTGTATCGTTCCAATTTTATCAGATGTCTCCGAAGAGACAACACACTGCTCGCGTTTGACATAATAAACAATACATTAATTTTATATTCTCCGGTACCGGACTATCTTGGGTCGTTCCTCCCCCTCCTCCTATGCTCTGCTCTAGAGAAGTTTTCCCGCCTTCGTCCCCGGTTTTCCACCCCCACAACCATAAACCCTGACAGAGGTATTGCTACCTGCTCATCCAGCAGCACGACGTAGATAAGAGTAACCCCCTTCCACAGCTCCCGGCGACACGAGTACAGGTCACTCGGCCCTCCGGCGCCATCTTCTTCCTCTACTCGATCGCTTCTGCAGCTGCCACCACGCCGGGCGGTGGTGCAGGGGACGAAAGAGGCCGGCCATGGTCGACGCGCGCGGGAGGAGCAACGAGTAAGCGCCGCTGGGGGAGGGATGTCGGTGCAGCTTTCTCGCCGCTGGCGGGGGCGGGGGAGACAAGGGGGCGCAGGGTGCTGTCGGTGGTGATCGCCGGCGTCACGTTGGTCTTCGTCAGTGGGGTGTACAGGCCGCATCTCTCAACCGTTCCTCTGGAGGCACCTCTCAGCAGCAGCAGCAGCAACAAGAACAGCAGACGGTGAGTGCTTCTTTGCCCGTTGTGGGCATCGTTTATTTTCTAATTTTAGGCGAATTTATGACATGACATCTAGCTATGACCATAAACTCGTTTTGTATGATCATTTTCGTCCGGATGATAGAACAAGGACATTAGATTTTCTCTTTGAACTTACTTACGTTAGTCATAAATTCAAAACATCCTTATGAATGCGTCCTTCATAAACTTACAAGGAAATATATTTATGATAACTCTTTCCTTCCGCATTCCCTTAAGTTGCATTTAAACAGAAATATATTTACCCATCTACCTATCCATCTGTCTATCCATTTAGATGCTCTTTCTTAAATACATGTACAGCGGCACATTCCCAGCACTCTCTCCCCCGCCTCCTCTCTCAGCCCCAGTACTAATTAATTAGAACATCTCCTTAATTACTGAACAAAAGGAAGAGCTAGGGGAAGAGTGGGAGTTAATTAATTGCGGCTAATTAAGCTCACTGTTATCTACCATTAGAGTGTGGGGCTCCCACTCTTCAAATCCAACATGCATGTGGGGTTCTGGCCTCTCTTCTGACATGCATCTGAAGAGGCTGAAACATATGTACCACTTCTACAGAACAAAATAAACTTGAAACTAATGTGTTTCAGTCATTTCTAGAGTAAATACATATTTGAATTTTTTTAGTCACTATTCTTATTTTTGTTTAAGTTTACACTTCCATTGTGCTCCAATGATTTTATGTTCAGGTACATGTGAGATGATATACCCAAAGAGAGGAAGGCTGGGTGTATATTTATAAATTGCTTATGATTCAATTTATATCTGCTGAATTGGTTGAAAGATAATGATATTATTTCAAAGGCATATACGTTCATACCAATATGTTGTTGGTAAGTGATCTCATTTTTTTTAGAGTCTGTCAGTATATTTTCATTCATTCATGTGTATAGGTCTGATCTTTTCTCATGTAGGGTCATTAGAATCTTCTCATTCTTTGTAACTTTGGCAAGTCAATAGGTTCAAGCACAGGACCATTTACTAGATTCTTTTTTAGATGCTAATCCAATGAGAGTGGAACCAGATGTAAGGAGGTGCATAATGAGCATCTCTACTTTATCTCAGAATGTTTGATTTTTCAAGTACTTTGCCCTGAGGATCACTGACCATAAGGAGCTGTCATCAGTTAAAAATCTCCAAACTAATCTCATAATTGCTGCTCTGCTGTAAACCTCCATGTCTTTAATGCCTAACACCCCCCCTTCCACTTATGTTGTTTGATCACATCCCATCTGCAAAAATGTATCTTTCTTTTGCCCGAGTACTCTCCAAAAAAAAGGCACATAAAAACTGGTCAATTCTCTTCAAAACTTGTTTAAGGAGAAGCCTGGTGGCCATCAAGTGATTTGGGATGGCTCAGAGAGTAGACTTAATTAGGGTGGGTCTCCCTGCCTAAAATAAAACATTTACCTTCCAGGAATTGGTTTTGTTTCTCAATTTGTGCACAATGTAATTTAATTGCACAGTCTTGGCTTTTGTAGAATGAAAAGGGGTTCCCCAATAGAAATCACCTGGGTTACCTGTCTTCATTCCCAGCCACTGGTAGAGATAATTTCTCTGGCTAGGCAAGGTACTTTTACTAAAACTTGTTTAAGGAGAAGCCTGGTGGCCATCAAGTGATTTGGGATGGCTCAGAGAGTAGACTTAATTAGGGTGGGTCTCCCTGCCTGAAATAAAACATTTACCTTCCAGGAATTGGTTTTGTTTCTCAATTTGTGCACAATGTAATTTAATTGCACAGTCTTGGCTTTTGTAGAATGAAAAGGGGTTCCCCAATAGAAATCACCTGGGTTACCTGTCTTCATTCCCAGCCACTGGTAGAGATAATTTCTCTGGCTAGGCAAGGTACTTTTACTAAAACTTGTTTAAGGAGAAGCCTGGTGGCCATCAAGTGATTTGGGATGGCTCAGAGAGTAGACTTAATTAGGGTGGGTCTCCCTGCCTGAAATAAAACATTTACCTTCCAGGAATTGGTTTTGTTTCTCAATTTGTGCACAATGTAATTTAATTGCACAGTCTTGGCTTTTGTAGAATGAAAAGGGGTTCCCCAATAGAAATCACCTGGGTTACCTGTCTTCATTCCCATCCACTGGTAGAGATAATTTCTCTGGCTAGGCAAGGTACTTTTACTAAAACTTGTTTAAGGAGAAGCCTGGTGGCCATCAAGTGATTTGGGATGGCTCAGAGAGTAGACTTAATTAGGGTGGGTCTCCCTGCCTGAAATAAAATATTTACCTTCCAGGAATTGGTTTTGTTTCTCAATTTGTGCACAATGTAATTTAATTGCACAGTCTTGGCTTTTGTAGAATGAAAAGGGGTTCCCCAATAGAAATCACCTGGGTTACCTGTCTTCATTCCCAGCCACTGGTAGAGATAATTTCTCTGGCTAGGCAAGGTACTTTTACTAAAACTTGTTTAAGGAGAAGCCTGGTGGCCATCAAGTGATTTGGGATGGCTCAGAGAGTAGACTTAATTAGGGTGGGTCTCCCTGCCTGAAATAAAACATTTACCTTCCAGGAATTGGTTTTGTTTCTCAATTTGTGCACAATGTAATTTAATTGCACAGTCTTGGCTTTTGTAGAATGAAAAGGGGTTCCCCAATAGAAATCACATGGGTTACCTGTCTTCATTCCCAGCCACTGGTAGAGATAATTTCTCTGGCTAGGCAAGGTACTTTTACTAAAACTTGTTTAAGGAGAAGCCTGGTGGCCATCAAGTGATTTGGGATGGCTCAGAGAGTAGACTTAATTAGGGTGGGTCTCCCTGCCTGAAATAAAACATTTACCTTCCAGGAATTGGTTTTGTTTCTCAATTTGTGCACAATGTAATTTAATTGCACAGTCTTGGTTTTTGTAGAATGAAAAGGGGTTTCCCAATAGAAATCACCTGGGTTACCTGTCTTCATTCCCAGCCACTGGTAGAGATAATTTCTCTGGCCAGGCAAGGTACTTTTACTAAAGATTAAGCTTGATCTATTTTTGTTAATCAACTCTCCAGACCAACCCCTATACTGGTCAACACACTGAATTATTTCCTTTATTTCTTCTTTTGTGGCCTTTCCAAAAAGCAATATATATCATCCGCATATGCCTTGGTTTTTTGGCCCTTCCATGCCTCTTGCCGTACTCGTTTAACAAGTGGAACATGTAGCCGTATACCAAGTCCATCTTCAGCTCCTCCTGAATGAAGCCACTCCCATTCTTTCCTATTGCCTGAGCCTGTTCAGAACCGATCGGTTTCAGAACAAAATACATGTTTAGGTTAGGGTCTGGAACTTCCTGTGACATAACACAAAAGGAATTTTCGGTTGTTTTGGTTGACTGCTTTGTTGCATAATAAATGCAACTTTGTTACAGCTTGGGATTAACATATGTGGTCAGTTTCCTGAAAATCTTACTTTCTTATACTTTGGATAATCTGATGTTTGTCACTGTGATCATAAATCTTATTCCATCAACCTTTGAGCAGCCAAGGGCACCCAAAGAAAGAACGAAAAAAGAAGAATGGAAAGAGAGAAATAAAGGGAAATTTGTTTTGAATTTCATCCAAGTTAAAATGTTGTTACTGTATATAGAATATACGATGGGTTATTAAATGACAATATCAGCAAAATGCTTCAATTAAAATACATACACCTTTCAGCACATATTTATAAATAAAAATATCTTTTGATGCTAAATATACTTGTAAAGTAACGGATGAACGTCTATGCAATTTTTTGTGAGGAGTTTAAATAGTATTACACATATCAACATATTATAGTCAAAGAGTTTCATGTAAATATGCATTACATAGTACACTATTCCATCGGCAGATTAGATGATGCATGCATGTTTATGATTTGTTGTAGCTCTTCTAGAAGGACCCGATGATACGTGTACCATTCTATCTGTTAACCGTGCATCATAACAAGTATTTCTCTTTAAATAATATGTACGTTGCCAGCATTTGAGTGTGATATCACACCAAGACTAAATTGAGGGTGATATAATCTATTATATGCACTTATTGTTTTGAAAATTAAGCTAATCATAATATAAGTGCCAAGATCTGAATTTAACGTACGTTCATTTCTTAGTAGTCTAAAATGTTTGAATCGCCAAGCATTCATTACAATAAGAAAAATGAAAATCTATGCATGCAACAGATTTTAAACTGTACCAAGCACCACCCTTAGTGTCAGTCATTAAAAGTCATGATCTAATGTTATGCCTCATTAGTATAGGATATGTAAATTTTACGGTGCCTTTCGTCCATAAGTTATTATTATTATTATATCCTATGCAAAAAGCCAAAGAATGAGACTTCAATCACTCCATGTTCCCAGACATCAATTTTAGAAGTAATGAAAGTGAACTAGGCAGCAACGGTACAAAGAAGAAAAAGGGCAAAGATATATTGGAGGCTTTTTTCTTAAGAAAGTGATCCAGGTAAAGGGGCGATAACTACTGTTCACCATTCCTATATTTCTTCACCTTTATTTATGTTTGGTCCTGAAATATAACATGCATTATATCTTCTTGTAGGGAGAATTCGCTCTCCACATTTTGGAGGGAAAGGTTAGATAAGTTTAGACAATGAATTGTGGAAATGGAAAGATTAATTTTGTAATTACAGACATCTAACTTACCAACTTTATGGAACTGTTGGTACACTTGCAGAGATGAGAAAACCCTTGGAAAGATATGTCCCAAAGATGATCAGGGATGGGTGTGCCACAATATTTTTCTAGAAATGACAAGTAAATTTATTTAATTTGTAATCTTGCTCTCTTTATAATTTTTTTTGGTCAGATAGCCCAGTGGTATGGGCAGGAGTCTCCGGCTCAGAAGAGACTGGGATCGAGCTGGACGTAGCCGAGATTCCTCGAAGAATGTTTTTTCCTGCTCTCAAGAGGAAGACCCGCCACAAGAGCGACATTTCTGCAGGAATACACCTGCGAGCATTCTGCAGCTCGAAGCCGCGACCTGTTCTGCCCAACAAAGTGGGCTAGGTGGGATCCTTGTTCCGCCATGTGATACGGCCCCGCTCTCTTTATAGTGACAAATATAAATATGACAAATATAAATATGTCAATTACTGTTTCGGGCACGGGCAGACAACGAAACTTTCACAAACGAGCGTGATACTTTCCAATTTCCATGTTGGTGACCTTAAAGTGCGAGCCCACCGAGCCCAGCCCACTCAGACCTGGGCCTGGGCTGTCCGTGGATTGCGTCCCTACGCGCTTGAGCCATCAGATCAGATGGCATCATCTTTCTTTCTTTTATATTTGTCCTATCAAAAATCAAACAGCAGGGAGGCCAAGCTCGAACGATCTCCAAACTTGGCATGCAATTGTAATAGCTGCGAACTATGGTATTAGAGTCTGTGTCAAAGTGTAATATTCCCTGTAGTTGCAATTATTATTCTTAGGAGTTGTTTGTTTTAGCGTAAAATTTTGTAAATCATCGGTTTCAAAATCACTGATTTTAGAACAAGTGAAATTTTCTTATTTTAAAATCAGAAATGTTTGTTTGGTTGTTTGTAAACAAAACAAGAGGCATGACCCAATCTTCTTCTTTTTAGTTTACATTGAATTGTTAACAAAAACAAGAGAATTGAGCAGTCAAGTGTAGGGTGTTAACAATTCCTGCGTCTGCAGTCATTAGCCAGAGCTGGTCGGTCTGTTGCGTTGCTGGTTTAAACAGTGTGAGTGGGTGTGTGGCGTATGCACGAATGTGAGGAGGTTGGTTATTTCGTAATATATAAATAATACTTTGGTTTGGTTCGGTTTCTACGGGTTGAGGAGGTTTGAAAACCGAACCGAACCGATTATGTTTTCAACTCGAACCAAACCGAAAATTTAGTTTAGTTCGGTTCGGTTTTTCGGGTTGAACCAAACAATGAACACCCCTAGTCAAGTGGATAGACAATGTCCAAATATGATTTTAATTTACATTATTTTACATCATGCCAAACAACCAAAAATAATTGTTTCAAATTACGGTGTTTTACGTTAAAATAAACAACTCCTTAATACAAAGATTTTACAAACATGTCTACACAGTGGTGTAGCAGTCATTTTAGCTTGTACACAGTTTGAATTGTTGATAATTTAGCTTCAAATATATGCAGCCCCTTTTAATAATTAAATTAGATGATCAAGATGAATTATTATTTTAACCATGAAAAAGAATTCCTTATAATTTTATCCTCAATTTGGTTACGCTTATTCAGGTTGACGAGTCTTTTTTCAATATGCGGCTTTCTTTCGGTGATGCGATCTATCTTAATCACCTAATTTATTCTTATGTTTCTGATCAAAAAGTATAATCGATGGATTAGGAGCAAGATTGTTTGCATCTCAACTTTATTAGATCTCTCAAGGTACTCTCACATGACTCGAGGATATTTCTATCGTTTCACACTTTCTAATATACTTCCTATCATCTTATCTTTAACCAAATAAGAAAAATATCTAGGAGTATTCTATCTAGTAACTCTATTTAGATACGTATAAAGAAGAGGATGAGGATTTATGACACTTAAATTATTTTGATAAATTATTTTTATTTTTGTTATCGAGTCCGAAGATAAAATGAAAGTGAAATATCATTCTACCAGAATAAAAATCTAAAAACATGATTTTACCGACAATCTCAAAATCGAAAACAAAAACTTGTTAGTGTTCTTGCTTTCTTATCCGACCTGTTTATAGCCCAAAATAGTTGCCGATAAAGGTGTGCCACCAGCCTTGACTGGTCTAGTCCCCATGTACTTCCTTTCAGGCCAAGAATATTTTATATACGTGGTTATACAAAGAAATCAAATCCCCTGTAGTGATCACATGGGAGTTGCTGTTTCTTTTAAGTACTTCATAGTCTCTTTATTGAAGAAAGTATCCAATTTGATATTTAAATTAATATTTTATTAAATAAGAAAATTTTTCCTTACTGTCACAATTATTTCACGGTGAAAGAGATGGGAAGGAAAAGTAGGTAGCAGTAGAGAAACGGGACCAGTGGAGCACATGATGATGATGTGCCATGAAGGCTGTGTAAATGGATGCTGACCATACAAATTGAACACATGCCGAGGCTAGGAACATTATCTGCAGGCAGGGCAAGGGAGAAGGGGACAGGAAGAAAGAGGGTTCTTTTTTTCTTTTTTTCTTTTTTTTCTTTTTTTTTTTTTTTGAAGGGTGGCACGGTAGCCAGGCATCTACAAGTATATACAAATGACCAGGGTTCTAATCCGAACGGAACCTAATATATCCTTCATAGAAAGAGATAATTCCGAAACAAGTCGATAGATCCGTCTAATTATGCGAGAATTCCAGGTCCGTCTAATTTTGCAATGGGTGAAACCAACTGCCCTAGGCAGCTGGTTCGGAAGAGAGAGGGTTCCTTCCCCTGGTAAATGTCGTGAGGAAATGCCAGAGGTGGACTTAGTTGACTTCAAGACTCCTGACTAATTAGTTCATCAAGATTCAGGATCAAAAATTAAATTAGAACATCAAGGAAGAACGTAGATTAAATTTGATGATCGGAGTAAATAACTTATCTACTAATCAAGACTTTCAATTAACCTGAAGAAAATAAAAGAAGAAAGATTAATCAAAACTAATTTAAATTAGACGATCAATAAAAAAGAGAAATAAAATTAGATGATCGGACTAAATAATTGACCTAGTCAGCAGGACTTTCAATCTCTGTTGGGAAGGGATCCCATCCTGTTGAGGCCATTCAAAGAACTTGTTCTCATCTGATCGGATTTGTATATATATCCAAGTCTCCACTTTCCCA
Organism: Zantedeschia hybrid cultivar; assembly: GCA_030544215.1. Classification (NCBI taxonomy): domain Eukaryota; kingdom Viridiplantae; phylum Streptophyta; class Magnoliopsida; order Alismatales; family Araceae; genus Zantedeschia; species Zantedeschia hybrid cultivar. Next base: position 78,786,138 of record JARZZO010000005.1, on the reverse strand, counting down.
GGGTTGCTATTCTAGAATGGGCGACACTGAAGTCCTTCAGCTTTTTTTGAAAAATCAATCAAAGATGTAAAAAAATTTATCTTTCACTGTCTCACATGTAGGGTTCGCCGATTCAGATATCTCACGATTTGGTATGAGTTAGGTCAATTCATAAAGATTCGGCCGAGTCACACGGAAAAGATCTCATAAATTGCATAGACTCGGTCGAAGGGCACCGATTTAAATTTGCCCTTCTACACTACGAGTCGCTTAAGTTAATACGAATCGATCCAGTATAACAAATCAAGTCCACGTGACCTTAGTATAAAATTGACTTGATTATATAATCACCATATGAGCTGTGGTTCACATATGACACTGTTTGGAGATAGAAGCCTTGCAAATTGGATATGTTAATAGTTTTGCCACCATTGAAACTCTCGCCGATGATGACGATTCCTTGTCTGTTGTTAAACGACTCATGTGCACCATAACATAGTGTTCCATGGAATATTTCAATATTTACTAGTTCCTAAGCAAACGACGACTTCTTCCTTTGTTAGCCCAAGAACCCACGTGCCTCTCTCTCTCTCTCTCTCTCTATGTAATATCTATGGGATATTTCAATATTCACTTGTTCCCATATGGATGCCACCAATAAGAAAAGGTATTCCGACCCAAAAAAAAAAAAAAAGAAGAAGAAGAAGAAAAGGTGGACAGAGTATAAAAAACATAAGCATATGCCATTATGCCTTGTAAACTTATTCTAGTTGTCCGGTGTGGTGAACTTAACAGGGTCTCTAGCATCCCTCGTTCTGTAGCGGAGTGAACACCCTCCGCCTCCTCGGTTGAAAAAATTCGATCTCGCTGTGTCCGGGGTAATGATGCCCTTGACGTTTTTCCGTTTCTTTAAGCGGTTTGTGGATGCTTGTTATTATTTCTCTTCTTTTAGAAGATGAGAGTTTTGTAAGATTCGATCTCTATTCTTTTTGATGGTGTTTAGAAGTATTGTACCACTGTGCTACTAGTAAAAAAAAAAAAGAATCTCTAGCAAAAGCCAACTCTAAACATAGTTATAAAGAATATGCCTATCTTGTGTGGTGAACTTAACAAGGTCTCTAGCAAAAACCAACTCTAAACAGATTTATGAAGAATATGCCTACAAAATGAAGTTTATGACAAACTTGATCGAGTTTATAGTAAATTTATTTTCACCGTCTAAAATAAGTTTGTCTTTAATGAATCCATGGTAGGTCAAAGAGCGGCTCCGGATCGAGTCCAAACAGGTCGGCCAAAGCCATCCATCCACCCCCATTAATTGTTTATTGACCCATTCTGGAAGTGGGAAACCAATAAAAAAATCTGCTGTGGCCATCTGCAATTAACAGGTAGCGAAGCAGTGCAACGCGTTTGTGGCCCCTCAGCGTGTAGCTGTGTGGAATTTTCCTCCTCCATCTCCAAGGCATCTCCCCTTTCCCCGACCTTTCCTCCAATCTGTTCTACTCCTGCAGCAGGCACGACATAGATAAGAGTAACCCCCTTCCACAGCTCCCGGCGGCACCAGTACAGCTCGGTCGGTCCTCCGGCGCCGTCTCCTTCCTCTATCGATCGCTTCTGCAGCTGCCGCCACGGCGAGCGGTGGTGCAGGGGACGGAAAAGGCCGGCCATGGTCGACGCGGGAGGAGCAACGAGGAAGCGCCGCTGGGGGAGGGATGTCGGTGCAGCTTTCTCGCCGCTGGCGGGGGCGGGGGAGCCGAGGGGCCGCAGGGTGCTGTGGGTGGTGATCGCCGGCGTGACGTTGCTCACGTTGGTCTTCTTCACTGGGGTGTACAGGCCGCCTCTGGCGTTCCTCACCCGTTCCTCTGAAGGCACCTCTCAGCAGCAGCAGCAGCACCAGCAACAAGAACAGCAGCAGCAACAGCAACAGCAGCACCAACAGCAGCGGCGGCCGGTGGACGACGGTGAGTGCTTCTTTGCCCGTTCTGGACATGGTTTATTTTCTAATTTTAGGCGAATTTATGACTTCCCGTTCTTTATTGACCATATATAAACTCGTTTCCTATGATAATTTTCTGTCCGGATGATAGAACAAGGATTAGATTTTCTCTTTAAACTTACTTAAGTAGGTCATAAATTCAAAACATTCTTATAAATGCGTCCTTCATAAACTTATAAGGAAATATATTTATGATAACTCTTTCCGCATTTGCTTAAGTTGCATTTTAACAGAAATATATTTGCCCATCTACCTATCTGTCTATCCATTTAGATGCTCATATCTCTCTCTTTCTTAAATACATGTACAGCAGCACATTCCCAGCACTCTGTCCCCTGCCTCCTCTCTCAGCCCCAGAAGGAATTAATTAGAACATCTCCTTAATTACTGAACAAAAAGAAGAGCTAGGGGAAGAGTGGGAATTAATTAATTGCAGCTAATTAAGCTGACTGTTATCTACCATTAGAGTGTGGGGCTCCAGCTCTTCAAATCCAATATGCAAGCTTGGACGATTTCCTTGCAGATTAAAGTCGACCCTTTCGTGAATTAGATGTCCCTGCAATGCATCAACTGTTCTTGTTCTTGTTGTTGTTTCTTCTGTTGATATATATATACACGACGAAGTCGGCTTGTCATGAGCGGTACCATCAAACTAGCCGTCCAACTCCAATTCTACTTGGGCAGTCGCAGCTACGAACCATTGCGTTTGTGTTTAATTCGAGAATAGCTTGCTGCACCGTCCGGGGTAATTACGCCGCCGGGCGGTGCAGCCAGGTTTTTTTTTTTTTTTACTGAAACCCCTTAACCGACTAATCTTGGATCGGACGAGTAAAAAGGAAAAAAAAAATCGGAATCGATTTTACATTTTTTATCTTTTTTCTGACTTGTCCGATTTAAGATCAAAAAAATCGAAATCGATTTTACATTTTTTATCTTTTTTCTGACTTGTCCGATTTAAGATTAGGCACCATGGAGGGTTTCAAAAATAACTTTCAATTTTTTTTAACTGTGCAGCAAATTTTTCTCTTTTAACTCGGGTGGATCATCTAGCATAAGTTCTAAGGGAAATCACACTGTGACCAATCTCAGGCAACCGAAGAGGAGTGTGAGACGAAGGTGGTGGCCTCTTTCCACTTTTTTTAAAATTTTTTGGCATATGACCAGCTGAGTCGATGTCAATCAGTGATGGACGCAGAAATTTTGTTCAGTAGAGTCACTGTAACATTAAGTCATAAACAATGCTGGGTCAGTAATGTCTTGGACTAAGTTATATGGAGTCTTGAATTAGACCAGTGGGATCTTAGACTGGGTCAGTGGAATCCTAGACTATACTGTTTTAGAGTGAGCCAATAAATTTAATAAAATTCAGTGAGATCCCAAAACTCCACTCGATAAGACTGAATCCGCCACTGGTGCCGGTAGATCCACTTTTAGCACCAGCCAATTTCTTTTGATTTATATTTGCTGCACGGTAACTGAGCACTTGGGTCAGTCGACTGTAATAATAAGCTTTTTTTTTTTTTTTATAGTGAGTCATTTTCCCAGTGGGTCAATAGAGTTGCTAGGGATGAGGTTACTTTCCCTAGTTTGGAGCACTGGACACTTGAGGACCTTTCTTTTCTTGTGGCCGCCGTTGGTTTCGAACCGTTCCTTTTGTTTTTGCCTCTTTATACCTTACAAGAACCCTAATCCGAAGCCCCTTAGCCTCTTGAGGCACCCACCCACTGAGCTGCTCTATTATTTTCCCTAGCCTTCGAGTGGGTATATATATATATATATATATTGCTGATGCTATTGCTGAGGGTTTTAATCTCTGAGACACACTTGTTGGTAGTCCATGTGACTCCTTGAGGTGTTAACCAGTTAATGCAAATATTTATATTGGATCCAGTTGTTAGTGGTCCATGGACTCCACTTGGTATTAACTAGCTAATCTAAATAATTATATAAGCTATATCATCCAGTGGCGGTCGCAGCTCATTTTAGTGGGGTCTCAGGAGCCCACTGAAATTTTAAAATTTTATTAGAAGAGTCTTATTTTAATAAGGTAAATTTCAAATTTAGGTATAAGGTGACCCAGAGAATTTTTACTCATAGGACCACAGTCTGACTCGGAGTTCAGTTCCACTAAATTTTTTACATAGTATTATGATTTATATTTATGATTTAATAAAAAATTCGTTGAGTGTATTTGGAAGAAAAAAAAATTATTAACGAAATGTATCATTTTTATTAAAGTATATTATTTTTATAATGATTAAAATATATTTATTTTTATTTTTTATTTTAATATTTTTAATATAATAAAAATTAAAATATCACTATATTTAATAATAATCCGAATGATTCTACTGGACAAAGCTTTTGTATCCGCCACTTATATTACCTACCACAAGAACATGCCTAATCTAGTTGTGCTCCCAAGTAATTATATATATAATTACCTTTTTCAACCACCACAAGCATATGGCTTGCCTGGTTGTGCTTCCGGGGTCACTTTGATGCCTTTGAGGACGTCTTTTGAGCACGACCAGCGGACACACCCACGTGCCTTGGGGATCGGCCATAAAAAGTAGATCTTTCATGGTCTTAGTTTGACCAAGTTTAGACACATCTTTTATGGTCTTACTTTGACCCGATCTACTCAGGGTTTGCTTAAGATTGAGCCATAATTTTTTTTTTTCAAAAAATTTTGCAAAAAATTTCTCCCTCTTGAACTTTTGAACAGAAAAGTTCGTTATGGGTGGTTGCTTAACCTTAGGATTGGAAGACGGTCCTTCTATTTTCATTTGTTATATCATATGATTCGGTATATTTTTTATTTATATTAGAAAGTAGTGTCGGATATTCAGACGCGATACGGCATGCATGTATTCTTATCAATCCTTTGTTTCAAGATGTCAAAATAAATGCTAAATATCTTTCAGAATGCCTGTTTGTATGCTGACATTCGATGTATTTTTATGTTTTAAATAAGTTTTAATAATTATATTTTATTATATACATGTACAGCTACGTAATAATATGTTCATATATAATACTCTGTATTTTTTTATTTTTTTTTAAGATGTCGTTGTATCCGACATATGTGTCCGTGTTATGTATCTCACAAGTTATATATTGTACGTGGAAGTAACAAATGTAGAGGATCTAACTGAAGAAATTTCTCTTTCATATTTCCCTGACTGTAGAGTACTTTTCAAAAGAATGGTAAAAATAGTGTATTCTAGCATTGGTTTGTCGTTTGACTTCCTTTACCAGCATATCGTGGGCCTTTGGAAGAGCATTGATTAGTTTCTTCCTCCGTATATGTGTGCAGCTTTTTTCCCCTGTTTGCCTACTCTCAAATAATCTGACAATGTGTCCTTTTGTGGATTACATATAAAAACAATATTTAAGTAGGTAGATAGAGTAGGTTCCTATTGTTACTATGGTGACAAGACTCCACACTATTGATATGATGGCATGATTGGGTTTGTCGTACCGGATCGACTCGTATTGACTTATACGACTCGTACCGTATTAGGACGATTTCGAATCGGTATGATTAGATTGAATATGTACGATTTGGCCATACGACTCGTACGAGTCAGCACGAGTTGACCAAACTCGTATCGGATCATAGAAGATCCGAGTCAGTCCGACTCTTAGCGAACCTTGGCCGCATAGTATGTACCCAATTTGGTTTCTCTTTCCCACATCCTTTTATCCCAAGAATTTCTATACTTTATCCACCATTAATTCCAACTAATCTATTTCAAATGTGCTAATATATAGCAGATACTGTTCTCTCTGGACCTTCTGTGGATGCGCCAACAGACAAGTACTTGGGTGGCCTACTCAGCACTAGCTTTGACGAGCGCTCTTGCCTGAGCAGATACCAATCCAGCATGTATCGCAAGCCCTCCCCACACAAACCCTCCCCTTACCTTGTCGAGAGGCTGCGCAGGTACGAACAACTCCACCGGCGATGTGCTCCCGACACTGCATTGTACAACAGGACATTGAAGTACCTCAACACTGGGTCAGTGCCGGAGAAGGAGACCGAGTGCAAGTATGTTGTGTGGGCGCCGTGGGCCGGGCTGGGCAACAGGATGCTCACCCTCGCCTCCACCTTTCTCTATGCTTTGCTCACTGACAGGGTCCTCCTCATTGACCGTGGGAAGGACATCACCAGCCTCTTCTGCGAGCCCTTCCCGGAGACCACTTGGCTGCTGCCCTCCGACTTCCCCATCCACGACTTCACTGTCTTCCACCATAAGCACCCCCGGAGCTACGGCAACATGTGGAAGAAGAACAGGATTAGCTACAATGATGCCGACGGCGGGGCCCTACCGTCCGTGTTCTACATCCACATGATTAGTGGAGACTACAGCATCGAGGACATGCACTTCTTCTGTGAGCCGGACCAGGCGGTCCTCCAGAGGGTCCCTTGGTTGCTTATGAGATCAGACCTCTACTTCGTGCCAGAGCTGTTTCTAAACCAAGGCTTCGAGCCAACGCTTAGCCGGATGTTCCCAGAGAAGGACGCAGTGTTCCACCACCTCAGTCGCTACCTCTTCCACCCCACCAACAAGGTGTGGGGGATGATCACCAGGTACTATCGAGCTTACCTGGCCATGGCAAGGGAAAGGCTGGGCATACAGATCAGGATCTTCAGCCTTGGGGATTCTCCATTCGAGGTCGTCTTCAGGCAAGTCATCAACTGCACCCTTAAGGAGAAGTTGTTGCCAAAGGTTGATGCCGACGAGAGCAGTGCGGATGCCAAATCTGTTGACCCTACGAACACGAAAGCTGTCCTCCTCACATCCCTTTACTCGGAGTTCTTTGAGAAGATCAAGGACATGTATTTTGAGCATCCAGCTGCTGGGGGTGCGGTTGTCAGCTTCCACCAGCCGACCCATGAAGAGCGGCAGCAAACGGGGAGTGCAAACCATGATGAGAAGGCATGGGCAGAGATGTACCTGCTCAGCCTTGCTGATATGTTGGTGACAAGTGCTTGGTCCACCTTCGGCTACATAGCGCAGGGCCTCGGCGGCACGAAGCCATGGATGCTTGTCCGGCCATACAATGCAGACGTGCCAGAGCCTACCTGTGTGCGGGACATATCCATGGAGCCTTGCCTCCACAAGCCTTCGTTGTACGTGTGTAGGAAGAAGGATTTGGGTGACAATGGGAATGTGGTCCCTTTTGTCACCCATTGTGTGGACGTGGACAGCGGTATTAAGCTAGTTGATCGTACTTAACAGTTGTTACTGCCTAATGTAAGGGGAAACAACAGCAACCTTAACCCCATGGGGATGAGGGCCATTCTATCACTGTACATAAGAGGGAGCAAATGCATTATTTTTTTCATTGCACAAAGAGAAGCTTGAGAATGGATCATGGCGATTCACAACAATCTTGTGTTAGGCCTTTGGTGTCATAGAACATCGATCACAAGCTACCAATTCATGTATGAGGTGATAGCCTATCTAAATATATAGTCTTGTTTGAGCTAGAGACATGGAACATAGTGTCATGTGAATTGCTAAGATACTATCTCATTATAACATACATGCTAGCGATTTGAGAGAAATGTACAGATTTCGATCATAGTTGTCAAGAGAGCCCTATATTTGGCCTCAACAGTACTAGACGTAGAACAACTGTGTTTCTTTGCCATCCATACATATTAAATGATTGGGACTAGCTAATACAAGTGCATCCGTTGAAGAAGCCCCAGTCATCTAATATCATTGACCCAAGTGACATCAAAGAAAACCATTAACGTATATTACCATTGGATTGATAAAATAAGATGTCTTGTTGAGTGGTGCCCTTGTTGTTCTAATCAATTGTGTTTTAACATCCTTGAGATGTGAAGTCCACGGTGCTTGCATGAATTGGCACACTTGGTCATGGGTGATTGTATTGGATGTCCCGAGTATGATTTGATATAAAATCCAAGATGATACAACTCGTATTTGCTAGTTGAGATGGTCAGGTTGAAACCTGAATTCAAACCTGGTTTACCTTTTACTATGAGTGGAAATTTTGGATCCTAAGGACCTATTGATGCTAAATTTCCACAACATTACCACAACTCTAAGTTTAGAGGTCCCATCGCAGGAAGCGATATTCTCCCTCATGGACATAAATTTTCATGATCTAGTGGGACAATACTTAGTCCTTCAAAACTATTGAAGGTACGTAGAATTTGAATTCATGTCCGTCCTTATGCAAAAGGAAAATCTAATGTAACCATAAGCTCTTCAGTGACTACGAAAGAAATGCTTATTGGGTATTGATAAGACATCATAATTGCTCTGAGTGAATGGATACGTACCATAGAGAATAGAAACAAGTCATTACTAGGGGTGTTATCAGATGACGGACAGGGGGGCAGGTGGAAGGGACATGGAGGAGGAGAACTGATTCCTTGTTTCCCCTGTTTGTAGGTTATGGAGAAGTGTTAGAGGAGAATTTAGTTGATTTCAAGACTTTTGATTAGTCGTCCAGATGCATGAGTAGATATTAGATTAGATGATTATCAATTAGATTGAACTTGTTGGCCCATAATCACAATCTGATACATGTATGTAATTTGATTGATGGACCATGTGTTAAATTTTTTGTTCAAAGGCAAAAATTTGACTGTAAGCCAATGTTCTTTCTTAGTAAGAATTTTTTGAATACTGCTGCAATGATTTTGCCTTTGTCGGACCATCATTCTGAGTTCAAAAGTCCCATCACATGAAACAATATTCTCCCTCACCGACATAGGCTCACTCGTGGGTTCGAACTTGCATGTGGATATTTTGCACTTTTGTGCGGTTTCAAAGGAAGAGATAAAATAATGTAGGAAGTAAAAATTGTTTTGCTACACTACTGTAGTGTAATAAATATACTTATGAGGCATGACATTAGATCATGACTTTTAGTGACTGACACTAAGGTGGTGCATGGTACAGTTTAAAAAAAATCTGTTGCATGCAAAGATTTTTTTTTTTTTCTTAAGTTGATTATAATGAATGCTTGGCGATTCAAACATTTTAGACTGCTAAGAAATGAACATACATTAAGTTCAGATCTTGGCACTTATATTATGATTAGCTTAATTTTCAAAACAATAAGTGCATGTAATAGATTATATGTTGTATCAAACTAATTTACATGAAGTTAGAATATATAATTGAACCATAGAAGTTATTTTTCATATAATTCTTTGAAGCATAATCCTATTCCAGCCATTTGATTTGAAGATGAAACGACAGAAAGTATCAAGTTTAAATTTATTAACTTTGAGACCCTGAGGGACGAATTTAGTCTTGGAGTGAAATCACACTCAAATGGTGGCAACGTAAGAAATACTTGTAACGATATACGGTCAACGGATAGAATGATATACGTATCATTGTATCCTTCTAGAAGAACTACAACAGAACATAAATCTGCATGTATGCATCATCATCTGCCGATGGAATAGTGTACTGTATCTTTCGGTGCACAACAAGTATTTCTAACTACGATTCTTTATACCACTTTTGCCACCTGCAGTAAAATTTATGAAATTATTGATGCATTGAAATTTTTTTTTTTTGAAGGCTTCTAAATGACCTACATGTTTATACAATTCAACTTTCGATCGGACATCTCAAAAAAAAAATGAAAATTCAAGAAGTAAGCGCCAATGAACAGTAGTGTATTATTTATTGGAGTTCGATTTTTTATTTTTCATATTTTTTTATTCTTTTTAAAAGCTCCCTAGCATGTCCTACATGCCGATCTAATTCGATTTTAGATAGAACATCCCAAAAAAAATTAAAAAATTAGCTTAACGGCATAAAAGAAAAGGTAATCTCTTTTATTTTTAACCCACAACACCCACATGCATCCTTATCAAACATGTAGGCTGGAAGTTTGAAGTTTTCCAAAAAAACTACATACTGACCTTCTGTTCCGCTGCCAAAATCCTGATTTAGATGGAATCAATAGATTATTTTTTGTGTCGACTAAAGTTTTAAGGACTACCAAATAAATGTTTGTATCAGATTTTCCTGAAAACAAATTCTTAATTGTACCGGTTACCTTAGATCTCTCTCTCTCCCTTCAAAAGTTTTCTTCTAGATTCCTCCTTCTCTCATACCTGGAGTGCAAATTTGGAAAACTAGAAATAACTATGCTTTCAAGAACAAAAAGTCTAGTTGGAATAATAGTTTTCTAGGCTCTAATAAATTGAATTGAGAAATACGTGCCCCAATGCCCTGGGGAATTGCAATCTGCTAGCGTCCTATTGGAGGGATCGAACAGCTGTCGAGCTCGTGCCTGGGCAAAGAGCGAGTCGTTTTTCCTTTTTGTTTTTTTTCCTTAGGTTTTTTAATTTTTAAAATATTCAAACAAAAATCAAATGATACAATCAAACAACTCCGATCAGCCGATATGTAAATTACTTTTGAAAAAGAATTGTACACATAAATTGAGGAGTGCGCAAAAAAAATAAAAAATAATATACGAGCTTGGGGCTGATCCGTGGTTCTCGACTATACTTCAATTTTTGATCCGACACTTTAAAAAGTTTTAAAAACTTTAAATAAAATAAAAAATCAACTCTTAGCCTTGCCAAGTGAAGTTGGGCGCATGATAAGACGACAGAACTTAAGATAATTCAATTCACGTGAATTGTAATACCCTAGACATCATCCCCATTTGAGAGGGAATGAAGACTAGTTTCGGGACATTCTAAATAATGGCAGCACATTTAAGTGTCATATAGATTATTTGAATCGCATGCATCCATGCAAAATTCCCACCTTCGGAGTCGGATTTCCTGAATATAGTCATTGGATTTATTCGGGGCATTTCCTATTAAGTAATTTATACGAATCATTAATGTTCCTTTCGTGGAGTTTCGCTATAATTCATATGATTCCTAAAATATGGAATCATAAAAATCAAAATGATTTAAGCACAATAACCACACCAAGTGCTATTTTTACTCAAGGCTTTACCACTTCGGGTCTTTCAACTGAAATGCAACAATCTGCAATATTAGTACCTGCTCTACGGTCCCATTGGTTAATGATGCATGTAAGTATGATGTTATTGCATGAGAAGATGCTTTAAAAAAAAAAAAAAAACTGATTTTTCTTTGAAAAATAGTTAGAAGAATAATACACCTTGTGTTAACATCTTTTGAGACCGCACATGCGGTCTCTCCTCTGGACGCCTGGGCTCTCCGATGGGCCGAGTGAGTCGGTCACCAACACACCGGATTGAGATCGTCTATTTTATTTTATTTTTATATTATTTGTACTTCACTTATTTTATTTTAATTTAAAAATTTTAAGAAATAAAAACTTATATCTTTTTTAGACTTCACTTTCTTTCTATCACAATAAACAAACTAATAAGATAAAGTAGATCACCAATGATATAAAAAAGATAAAATAGACGATCTCAATCCCTAGAGGCCAATCCATCATGTACGCTTGTGTGTAGCCGTCTAATCAACTTTAAATAGATGACTGTGATAATGAGTGTTTTTTATTTTTAAAAATTTAAGGAGGGGAAAGACAACTTTAGGAGAATTATCTGTATTGATCGGATGGTTAAAAAATAAATGATCTTTCTTTATCTTGTTTTAATTTTTTTGAATTTTTTAATCACAAATAACTTCTTTAGAATTATCCTGATCTCTTAAGATCTTTTTTTAAAAAATAATGTATATATATTATATATATACTAGTATTATTTGGCCGCGCTTACCTTGCCCTATTGCCCAGAAGCTGCGCGGCAGCGCCTGCGTGGATCCACGAACGCGCGCCAGAAGATGCGTGCGAGCCCGTCCCGCCCACCGCGTGGCCGCAGACCCACGGGCCACTCCACTTAAGACTCTATTTCTTTCTTTCTTCACCCAAGTCTAATCCGAGTACCGTACGACTTTTTTAACATGCCTTCTTAACCATCGCCTAACTTAAGCTAATTCGAACTATCACGTAAATAATAAAAAAAATACACACGCATATATAACTCAAATATCTTCTGATAAAATTATTAACCCATCAAAGTCAAGATCTTAAGACGGAAGATGGTAAGGACTCCCAATAAACTAACTTTAATACCCAATTAGGTGTCATCTCTTTCTTAAGAACTGAGATCATCTTCGTCCAAATTTAGACTGGACTCAGTAGAAAAAGGGGGAGGAAAGCCAAATAATGTCAAAACTCATCCCACCCACATCCACGTCATCTTAAAATTTTGACCCCCCTTCTCTTTTTACTGATTGAATCCAATCCAAATCTAGACGTAGAGGATCTCAACTCCTTTCTTAATTTCCTATGTTGGTCTCTTCCCACATGAATGATGAAACCATCTAATTCATTCCGACTGTTTACGATTTTCAAAGGTAATAAACTTCTCTGGTCTATTCTGTTTTGTCAAAAATTTGGCTGGTCTAACTTGTCTTATGTGACATGATGACCAATTAGAGTGCAGAGCCAAACCTACGACTTTGAGGCCATTCGTTGTTTAACTAAAGATTAAGCTGTGTCTACCATATGCACCTCTTGAGCTCCAAGTCACCACCTCCCCCCACGTCCCATTCCTCCTGGAGTACTTGTCCTACACGTCCCCGGCGCTCGTACGCAACCTTCAAACCCTCTTCCGGTCTTCCCCCTTCCAGCGCCACCACAGCTCCATCGCCCCTACATCTTTGTCCTCTGCTCGCTTCTGCAGGCGTCTGAGCCGAGGGGTTGTTTGCATCATGGACGTGGAGGAAGGAGCAAGAAAGCGTGGCAGCGGGCGCGAGGTGATCGGCAAGGTTTGCTCGCCGGCGGGAGGGGCGCCCGAAGAGACGAGGGGATACAGGACGGTGTGGGTGCTGATCGCCTGCATGACGTTCACCACGTTGGCTTTCGTCTCCGGGGTGTACAGGCCTCCACTGGCGTTGCTCGCCGCTGCCTATCCTGGCACCTCGCGGCAGCAGCAGCTACGAGCTGTGGATGACGGTGAGTGCATGGTTGCCGTTGTGGGCATCTAAGTTTTTTCTATGTTTCGTAGAATTATAATTGGCTATGTGATTTGTTCATGATCACTGTGTGTGGGTGTCTCCGAGTATGTCCATCCTCTCTGAGTCTCTCGTACGTACGCACAACACTCCCCAGCACCTTACCTCGGTTGCACTTAGAGGATCATGATTAGAAGGAAAAAGATGGAATGAGATTATATACCTGGATCCTTCTCCTAGTTCATTAATCAAAATTTATAATTGCTGTTAAACCCACTGCATTCATGATCATCTAGAGACTAAATTCTAGCTAATGAAACTTTAAGGTCCAAACAAGATCCAAGGAAAAGGTCCAAGTGATTCTATTATGAAAAGAGTTGGGATCCTCTCAGTACCATTTTAAATTGGACTTCAGCGGTAACCAGTCCCAAGGCGTCACGTGTAAAGTAACTTCGTCGTTCGAGAGGCATCCCACCAAAGTGAGCAACTTTTCTGATTTTTCAATACAACAAGCTCTCAATACTACGCAGAGTATTTGAATATTACCAAGAGCATAAGACTACTGTCATAATTTAAAATACTCTTAATGTGCATCTAAATACAATTTAAAATTACTGTACAAATATTATATTGGGTGTATTTTAAATTACGGTAGTAGTTTTATATTTTTGGTAGTATTTAAGTGCTCTGTATAATATTAAGAACTTACTGAATTGAGAAATCAGAAAAAGACATCTACTTAGGTGAGATGCGTTTTGAACAACGAAACTATTTTACATATGGCACCTTAAAATTAATTATTATTGGAATCCAATCCAAAATAATACTAAGAAGACCCAGACTCTTCTGAAAAAGGTTAGCATTCGGCATCGATCTCTTAATCCTTATTCTTGGAAACGGAACCTCTCAGTGACCAAGAAGACTGTACTCGGTCAAGAGTGGGGGAGGAACTTTCTCAAGTAAACCTTTGCCGCTAAGCTGGAAAGTTCCCTCGAGCTCGGCGTGGGGTTTTTTTTTAAGAAAAATCCCCTTCATACGCTGTTAACTCGGGGAGATCCTCTTCCTTCAACCTCACACTTGGTTGATTAGAATACTAGAAAGATACATATGGACTTCGTGTATGCGTGTCTGCTAGTCGAACATGCATGTTTAGAGAGTCATGATCCTTTAACCTCCCAGGAACCATCCATATATATTTCACCAAACACATTGACAAATGCATGATTCGACCTTAAGTAATTATCACATTAGACATACGTGAATCAAGTTGCTTGCAAAACTCGGAAAAAAATGAGTTGAGATTCTTTACGTCCATATTTGGATTGGACTCACTCAACGAAGAAAGGAGAAAGGAAACTAAAATTTTGAGATCACGTGGAAGTGGGTGAGATGGATTTTGATATTATTTGACTCCATTTTTCCTCTCTTTACTGACTGAGTTCAGTTTAAACCGTTTAAACCTGGACGTAGAGGAAAGTGCAGTCTTAAGTACGTTCCAAGGAGCACATTTCTTCTCTCTCTTTGGAAAAGTAATGGGTCGTTGGATCCATGCGACTTTTACTCGGGAGGTGCAAGGAATTCTTAGCACGCCAACATGTGGATTCTAAGAGTGAAAATAACATTATATCGCTTGTTTTGCGTCTTCTGCGCTCAGCTAATCTACAACGCCCGTTGGTTTGGACTTAATTTGTTTACCGATTAAATTCTTCCACATGGGTTTGGGGTGAAATGCACCTCTGGACACGATCAAGGTCTCCTTAAAAAAATAGATGTACAACTCTTAAATTACCAATAAACTTGAGTCAAGCCAACACGTTTCAGATTAGTCAGATCTCTCAATTCGTCACCTGTTGTTATGAAGTCAATCAAGATCATTCCTTGTGATTGCAGATTACCCGACACTTGGAATCAGTCATTAAGCTTGATTTGTAGATTGATATATATTTTTTTTTATAAGAGGCGTCATCATTCCTGTGAAGGCCCAGTGGGTCTTCCTGGCCTATGTGAATAGGCTCTCGCGCGGGGGCTTTGAATCTAAAACAGACCTCAATGTCCCACTGAGATAAAGTCGAATAAAGTCCTTTTTAAACCCTTCTCCAATATGCTGATAAAGAAAACTAACATCAGATAAGGAAGTCAGAATCCCGCCCTGTCTTAAGAAAGAATTGGACTTACTCTAAACGTCCTCTCAGGTGAACTCTCTGGTTACTTTCAACCCGCCCCTATAAAGGGAATCATCCGGTAACCTCATGAGGTACGTCCGAAGCCTAAAACTACACGACTAGTATCATTGCTCTCTTCTACGTCCTGACTTAGGTATCAGAAGGCGTTCTCCCGGATTGGAATCGGAGTCTCTTCTGACTTAGTGTTTGTCTTGCAGGAACGGTAGAGAGATGAGATCTCTATGATTTCGAAGAATTCCAGCCACCCGATCTAGTTCAGACGAATCTCTAACCTAACAATTTTAATCCTATTTTTTCATGGTTCCTTAAATAAAAGGAGATTGTTAAGGGTTATAGCTAAATAAGTGGACGGTTCATCTCTAAAAATGACTAATTGTAGGGGTGATATCTAAAAATCTCCTTTTATTTTCCTTATAATTTAGAGCATCAAACAATACTCATTTAAAGTGGATCCTAGTATAATATTATTGGGATCTAAATTACTATAAAGTTTGTCTCACGTTACTGTAAAGTTAATTTGTTTCACGCACGTATCCTACAAACGAGGTTGGCACATATTTTTCACGCTTGTAATGTTTCTTCGAAAAGTATTTTAGAAGAATATATATATATATATATATATATATATATATATATGCTTTGTGCTAACATGCATATATGTTTTCGAAATAGCAGATGTCACCTTCTATGGACCCGCCAAGACGCCAAGGGACAAGTACCTGGGCGGCCTCCTCGCCACCGGCTTCGAGGAGGACTCCTGCCTGAGCAGGTACCAGTCCACCATGTACCGCAAGCCCTCTCCACACAAGCCCTCCCCTTACCTCATCCGAAGGCTGCGCGAGTACGAAGAACACCACCGGAGATGCGCCCCCCACACTGCCTCCTACAACAAAACCCTGAACTTCCTCAACGCCGGCTTGGCACCGGAGGAGGAGACAGAGTGCAAGTACGTCCTGTGGACGCCATGGAGCGGGCTAGGCAATAGGATACTCACCCTCGCCTCCACCTTCCTCTATGCCCTCCTCACTGACAGGGTAGTCCTCATCGATCGAGGCAAAGACATGACTGGCCTCTTCTGCGAGCCCTTTCCGAATACCACCTGGTTGCTCCCCCCGGAGTTCCCCATTACCAACTATGACGCCTACGATCGGGCACACCCCAGGAGCTACGGCAACCTGCTGAAAAATAAGAACATCTCCGACGATGGCGCCGACGGCAAGCGCCCACCAGCGTTTGTTTACCTCCACCTGGCCCATGACTATGGCACCGAGGACATGCGCTTCTTCTGCGAGCCGAACCAGGCAGTCCTTCGGAAGGTCCCATGGTTGTTCTTGAGGTCGAACAACTACATCGTGCCGGGGTTCTTCCTGAACCGGGAGTTCGAGCCAGAACTTAGCCGGTTGTTCCCAGAGAAAGAGATGGTGTTCCACCACCTCGGCCGCTACCTCTTCCACCCCACCAACGAGGTGTGGGGCATGATCACCAGGTATTACGAAGCTTACATGGCCATGGCGAGGGAGAGATTGGGCATACAGATCAGAATCTTCAGCCCCAACGATGCCCCCTTCAAGGTCGTCTCCGAGCAAGTCATCAACTGCACTCTGAAGGAGAAGCTTCTGCCAGAGATCGATACCAAAGCAAGCAGCACTGGCGCCACTGCTGCTAACCCCGATAACACAAAGGCTGTCCTCCTCACATCCTTGTACTCGGGGTACTTCGACAAGATCAAGGACATGTATTGGGAGCATCCGACAGCAGGTGGCACGATCGTCAGTGTGCACCAACCGACCCATGAGGAGTTGCAACAGACGGACAAGGCAGGCCATGATGCAAAAGCATGGGCGGAGATGAACCTTCTCAGCCTCGCCGACGTGCTAGTGACAAGTGCCTGGTCCACCTTTGGCTACATTGGGCAAGGCCTTAGTGGCATCAGGCCATGGATCCTCGTCCGGCCAGAGAAGGCGGTGATTCCGGAACCCACCTGTTTGCGGGACATATCCATAGAGCCCTGCTTCCACTCGCCGCCATGGTATGTCTGTAGGAATAAGAACTTTGGTGACAATGGGAAGGTGGTCCCTTTCGTCACCCACTGTAGAGATGTGAGTGGCGGCCTTAAACTGGTCGACCGAACATAGTAGCCATTAGTTTCATTAATCTTGAGGAGGAAGGAGGCGGAGGAGGAGAGGAAGGAGAAGAGTGTGATCAGGGAGACATATCTAGAGAGCTATTTGCCTTTGTAAGATGTGTACTTCATGATTTGGTGTACTTCATGTAAAGTTTTAATACCCATATAGTGTGTGACTTTATTTGTAGAATAACTTAAACTAGAATAGGTATTTTGATTTGGTAAATTTCTTAAATCAAAATAAGAGGTATTTTGATTTTGATTATGGGGATTTCTTAAATCAGAATAAGAGGTATTTTAATTTGGTAAATTGTTGGTATTCCATCCAAAATAAGAAGAATTACACTGAGAGAATTGAGAGATTAGATATTCCAGGTAAAATTTGGAGAGTTGGAGAAAATGGAAGAATTAGATACCCTCGATCAAATCAGAATAGGGTCTTTACACCGATTATTCCGGCCCTATTCCACAGACAAAGTGAGCCATAGAGAAAAGTGCAGATCATCCACTTTCCTTTTTGGAGGAGATTCAAACAGTAAAGAGGAGGGTGGGGGAAGGATTTTGCAATCATGAGGTAAGTGGGTTGTCTTCTCTTTCTTATAGAGGAATTCAGAAAATTAACTCATAATTCGCAACAATATTCATTGAAAAATAACAATATGTTTTACAAGAGTATTAAAAGAAAAAATAAATCATAATGACTCTCTAAACTTCATTCTAGACTAAAATAACTCTAGCATGAAAAAATAATGTGAAAATCGTACAGAAAATTCTTAAAAAATAAAAAAGACGTAAACAAACCTCAATGGGATGAACAAAATATCTACAGACTCATCTAATAACAAGCTACATATTCGACGAGCTCTGTTGAATTTGAAGCAGGAATGACTCTCCTTCGGTGATAGACCAACTCCATCATGTGTAACGCAGTGGTGGGTTGGTCTTGGATTCCCATCAGTAGGATTCTCGTGACTTGATGTATGAATAATAAAACAATGACAAAAATCCACTTATTTGAACTCCAAATATAAATAACGACTTAGAAGGCTCAACCCGCTTATTTATTTTGACTAGGATCATATATTACTGTATATCATATAAGACTATCATATAAGTTTTACTGTATACTTAAGTCTACTTATATACTTATATATTTAGGGGTCACATTAGAGCTTTGCTTAATTAGAGTAAAAATGAGGTTGTTAGCTAGAGAAAGATTAATTGCGCCATTATCAAAAAATAGTTATAATTGTTCTTAGTACATTTTTCATGTCGACGATTGGTGAACTTGAAAGCGGAAATAGCGCCATGTCTGGCACAGTAGTAGACACTAGGCCTTTGAAGTCATTTGTGTTGACTTCTAAACTAAAAGCTCTAAATTAGAGCTCTCTATATTGAGATAAAAATTAAGTTGTTAAAGAAGATTTGATTTATATAATTATATATAATTAACTAGTTAATTATAACTACTCTCATCCAATATTTTCTATATTGAAAAATAGAAGCTAAAAGTGACTTCTAATTGAAAGTCTTGCCAAATATATGATAAAAATCTAAGAAGAACATTCCTTAGATTAACGTATACTTATCCCTACAATTTTTTGCCCTCCTAAATGGGTCATTTGTTATGTTGTAAAATACGGTAAACTAGCATTTTGCTTATATTTGATGTATAAATAGTTTAAAAGAATAACATGTCGTGGATTGTCGTATTTCAAAATCAATTGGCTCATCTTGTATTTTTTTTAACTGACTTCAATTTTCAACCCAAACTATCAAAAATTAAAATCAAGGATTTTAACCAATGATTATAAAATCAAAAAATTTAATTTAACGCTGATATTTTAAAATGTTTCCACCTTTGATGCAACGGGACCCTACGTCCTCCCAATTTTAAGCAATTTTGGTTATGCCGACAAGAACATGTAATTTTCCGCAAACATCTTGCCTTGACGGGCACATTAAGCACACAAATGTTCCCAAGGTAATTATATTTTGATTTGCATTATATTTTCCTTTATCAAAAACACCATGCATAATTGAACATTTATAGTTTTCCCACTCATTTTTGCCAGGGGCACTAAGAATGGGAGTGTTCACAATTGGAATTGTCCGTCCCTGGACATTCTTTAAAAACCCCACCCTAAAGAAATTTTAAAAATTATTTAAAGAAAAAGGGACTGTAGCCCCTTTGATTTGGGCTAAAACCTAAAAATCCTACAATGTGGGCCATCCATCTGATTGTTCCCTAGGATGACATAGATGAGACGGCAAGAATTTGTTTGAGGTCGATCGGCGATTCAAAAATATCAACGATGTGCTTTCGGTATGACAAGAAGGGACCAACGAGTAACCCCATATCTCAATGTGCCCTGGATCGGACGGTCCAAATAATCCCAAAAAGAATTAATAAATTTTTCTCAAAATAAGACTGATCAGACGGCAGTAGAAACATCAACGTGGATCGCGTGGCTAAGGATTCAGTCCGACCGTTGCAGAAAACCGTAAAGGCTGTGGACCGCATCAGCGAGCCAGCGAATGGCCCTGATCTTCCCGTGGCTGGATCAGACGAACCCGAAAACATCAAAAAAATTTGGACCATTTCTCGATTTGTGCGTGTCATCCTTGCGCAGGGGCCATGCTAATCTTCTCTGTATCGTTCCAATTTTATCAGATGTCTCCGAAGAGACGACATGTTTATCGCCTTCTGCTTAATAAACAAGTAAGATATTTTATATTTCCCGCTACCGGACTATGTTGGGTCGTTCCTTCCCCTCCTCCTATGCTCTGCTCTACGGAAGTTTCCCCGCCCTGCTCCCCAGTTTTCCGCCTCCACAACCATAAAACCTAACAAAGGTATTGCTACCTGCTCATCCTCCAGTTGATATTTTTCTTTGCCGCCATTGAAATGTTATCCGCAGTTTGTGTTCTTGTGAAAACCTCTGCCCTTTTTGCTCTCTCTCTGTTCACAAGTTGCTAGAACGCGACCGAAAGATCCCAACTTTTATCTATTCGATCCGAAAGTTGTCTAGCTGGGGGATTTTAGGTGCCATTACTGAACTGCAAGGTGTGTGGATTTCTGCATGATCTGCTGAAGAAATGGTGGAATATGCACGCATGATGAGGCGACAACCCACTACATCGACATGATTGACCAGACGACCCTTGGACACCGCTTCACCAAGCGAGAGTTTTTAACCAGACACCCGGGATCGGCTGGCAGATTGATCCCTTTGGCCACTCTGCAGTGCAGGCTCACCTGCTCAGCACAGAGGTTTGTACAAGTTCATTCACGATGAAGTCTGTTTTGTTTTCTCAAGCTTTGTGCCTGTGACTAATGTTGGATATCTGAAGATTTCCGCACAGAGGTGTAGTGAGAACTAGGACAATGGCAAGCAATGTGGAAAATGATGAGCAATATTAGATTAAAATGTTACATACATGAGGAAAGAGATGCTGGATGCTGGGAGAAAAAAAAGGGGCATTAATGTTGGGTTAGAGCAGTAAATAAAAAGATAAGCGATGGTAAAAATTTGCAGGTTGGCTTTGATGCCCTGTTCTTCTCTCGAATCGACTACCAAGACATGGCAAAGAGGAAAAAACAAAAAACTCTTGAGATCATCTGGCGTGGCTCCAGGACACTTGGCTCATCTGCTGATGTGAGAAACCTCATTCTCTTCAACCAAGCCCTGCACCTTAAACATGTCCTCTGTTCGTGATTTTACTACTAATTTGCAATAATTTTTCATGTCCCCTTAGGAATCTTTATTTTCTGAGATTGTGTCTTTGTTGCCAAACTAGATCTTCACTGGTGTTTTACCTAACGGCTATGAGCCTCCTAGCTAGTGGATTCTATTTTGAAGTTAATGATGATTCCATTATTGTGCAGGTGAGGTTTTAGACAAGGCACTTCAAATACATTAAAACTGTTCCTGCTGTAGTAGTTCTATTATCTGCTAACTCTTTTTTGTGGTTCAGGGATGATGTCAGTCTGTTTGATTACAATGTTCAAGAGCGTGTGGATGAGTTTGTAGAAGCTGCAATAGCACAGGTAGGCCTCTTTAATGAAGAATTCGAGAAGGTTTTCATTTCTCCTTTTCATCCCCTCCTACTTTTTCTTGAACAATAATACACTGACAATGTCTTGAGTGACTTATGTCAATTCTTCTTTCAAACTTCTTTTCTGCTATTATACTCTCAAATTCAGCTGAAAATCTTACCCATCTTCTTGTAATGGATTGGACCACGAAAGAAATTAGTATGGACTTCCAAAATAATTTTCCCAAAGAATTCATGTTTTTTTGGATGACATTCTTTTACTATTCCTCCTCATAGTATTCCACTGACGTTATAAGGTTTCCCTACAAATAGGGTTTATTTTCTCTTTAAATACTCATGTAAGACAGATTTTTATTTTTTAATGAATATTGCTGCGAATTATAAGTTAATTTCCCGAGTTCCTCTCTGCGATAGAGAAGACAACCCTGCCATAAGGTCGAATTTGCCCTGCGACAGGGCCGAGCGTGACACCCAAACCACCAGTACGACGCCGGAGGCTGTTATCTCGCCGCTGGTATGATGCTGGAGGCCTCTACCACCACCTTGTTCCACATCACCTACTATAAGAAGGAATAGTTATTCTAAGGAGGAAATATTATCTTGTTTGTTGGTCAAGCAATATTATTATTAGGATAAATGTTCATGTTGTGATGTCTATAAATAGGGGACTACGTGATTCACCACCTGATTCTTGATTAATAGTTAAATTAATGGTTTGTATCTCTATTTTATGATGTTGTGCTTCTTCTCCTGCATGTAATACACAAAATTTCCATGGCATGATCCCTTCTAGTGATTCCAAGGTTTTATCTCTTCTATATTTTTACACTTATTTGCTTTTTACCATATAATATTTTTTCAGAAATTTTGATGATTATTTTAATTTTTCTTGTCATATTTAAGTCTGACATCTATGTTGCCTTTATACATCTTTCTACTATTAAATATATGGATGTGCTTCTTGCTCTCACAGCCTAACATTACTAGGACAAATCATATCATGTGGACTATGGGAACAGATTTCAAGTACCAGTATGCAACCACGTGGTTCAGGCAATTGGATAAGCTTATCCATTATGTAAATGAGGTGATTCTTCCTTTTGAATTCTGAGAAGATGCTTGCTATTATCATATATTTTAAATGAGGTGATGCCTCATCTACTTCTTGTCATGTAATTAGGCAATGGTCAAGATAACAATCTTCTTAAAATCTAGGTAGTTTGGGTTATAGAATTAATCGATCATGCTATACTTTGAAACTGTTTGTGCATAGTTAAGCCTCGGAAGCCTTAAATCCAATGATATAACAAAACTCTGTGCTATTTTGGACATTCAAGTATTTTATGGTGGTTCCTTTATTCTATTGTTTCATGTATTGTTGGTTCTATATACATTGGTCATCTTAGTGATAACAATGTAAGCCATTGAGGTAAACGAGACCTTTATGGCTTATCCTGTTGCGATCCTTTTTTCGTCTTGCCTTTAAGTCATAACCTAGTCCTCTGAGTGAATGTTAGGCTAACATGATAACACCTAACATGGAGAGGCTTCAAGCTCCAATGAGCTTTTTCTTTTTTTGATTTTTTTTTTTTTGAAACTTTCTTTCAAAGCAGGTTATTATGTCCATTTGGAACATACCATTTGTCCAAACCATGTAATTGTTGTCTAAGACATATATTTCATTGAATAGACATCCAAGTCTGTTTTTGTCCATTGATGATTGGTTGTCATTGGTAGTGATGTCGTTTTAAAACAACACTAGTTCTGTCCTTGATCTTGTGCAAAAATATTGCATCCTTTGCCTTTGTAGTATACATTGTGTATCATTACCCTTGCTCTCAATACTAAAATAGTTGGATACAAAAATAGGGAATCTAGTTTATGGATAAAGATACTTGAATAAGCTTTCTTCTTATAGTGGTGAATATTATAATCAACAAATGTGTACATTAGTTTAAAATTGAATAGGAGTGTCTATATTTAATTACAATTTTAAACATTGTGTACATTTATAATATTGTGCATTGATGACTTGATGTATCCAATCCATAAAGATAAAAGAAGTTGACAATGGGACACACAGATGACTACTATTTGTAGATTACAAGACCAAAAGTTTATGAAGCATATTTATGGATACATCATGTATTCTTGATGATCAGACCATTGTTCTAACTCCTATACAACTTATTGTTGTTTTCTTAACAAATATTCTATTGTTGGTGTTCTCTGAATCTTTGCCTGATAATTGTGGAAAAAAAAACATCTAAGAATGTTTCAACCATGTTTGTACCTTACCTGCCACTAGGATGGATGAGTTAATGCTTTACATTCAACCCCATCAACATATGTTGAAGCAAAGCATACATCAAATGAGTCCTGGCCTTTAGAGATTGAAGACTTTTTTCCATAAGTGTTATTTCAATAATTTTTCTGGTTTACAAACTTTAATCATAAAAATTGCATCAGCTCTATTTTTGAAGCATCATTGCATACTAGCACATGGTTCAATCATCTTACTATTTTGGTTTTTGGATATCTTCTCGAAGATATCCTGATCCTGAGGCCGAATACTGGACTGGGTATTTCACAAGTAGGCCTGCCTTTAAAGGATATGTGAGAACCCTGAGTGCCTACTACTTGGTAACTATTCTACTTCTTATCATAAGCTTCATGAATTAATTATATTTGAAATCATTTGGTTCATTACTGTTTGCATCATTAGGAAATTTCATTTGTATACATAGGCTGCAAGGCAATTACAAGTGTTTGTAGGGACAAGTATTCTAGGGTCCACAACAGATGCTTTGGCAGATGCATTGGCAATTTCTCAACGTCATGATGCAGTCACTGGAACAGAACAACAGCATGTGGCTAATGACTATGCCAAGTGACTCTCAATTGGTTACACTGAGGTGACAAACTTGTTCTCATCTACACGCATGCATTTTTGGGGGATTGTTTTTTCAGATCTCAACCTTCCCTATGATTTATTTTGGTTAAGGATTAACCCTTCTAATCGGAGTGTTTATTTTCAACTCTTTGCAATCTCAGGTTTGATGAATCTCTAAGAGAATTAGGAATATCCTTTCCAAGATTTTGAAAAAAAAAAAACTTTGAAAAAGGAGATTAACTTAATAAGCATGTAATCATAAGTTTAAAATCAAATATTAACACTAGGAGGATTAATCCTTAAATATGATAGATTAAGGAGTTGATATTATAAATCTCCCCCCTTTTTTTGCAGTGGTGGGTGGGGGGTGGGGGAGTGGGAGGTTCTTATATTATGATTGAGAAAAGATTTTTTCTTATAATATGTGCTTGCCATTATAGGCTGAGAAGTTGGTTGCATCTTCACTTGGCTGCCTGTCGGAATCAGCCTCGAGTACTGATTGCCACAATCCATCCACAAAACTTGAACAAGTATGAGTTAAAAAATTTCTTTTCTAGTTAACTTGTGAAGTGATATGTATTTTACTGTTATCTATTCAGGTTTCTCATTACTTTGAATTCTTGAAATCAGAATAATCATGATCATCTTACTTTGCACCATAGATACTATTTACTTATGGATGGGAGCATGGATGGCAGTACCGGCCGATACCGGTACGTACCGGCCGGTACGTACCGGTACCCGATACAGGTAAAGGGTATCGGCCGATACTGGGCCGGTACCATCCAGTACGTACCGGTACCGGTACCTACCAATACGGGTACCGGTACCGGTACTGCCATCCCTGGATGGGAGTGACTTATATGAGGGATAGATCAAGGTTACCCCAAACCAAACTGGGCTTTAATTTATGCTAAAAGCATGAGTAGGTTCATGATCCACAATGTAGTTGACAAATGATTAACGCATTGGACTTGGGTGCGGTCAACTTAACCCATATCTGACATCTTGGTTATAGAGCCATAAGGGACCAAAAGGCCTAATTTTTACCTACTTTTGTCCTTCTCTTTCTCTATCCTTAAACAAACCTGCATAACCTAGACTTGGTATTGGGAAAGGTTGGATTGCACTGGAGGCCTTGTGGGTGTGAGAAGGTAATAGTCCCATTTTTCAACTCTGTCATCATTGTCATGTCCACCTAGTATGAATAGTACCTAATCAATCAAGATGTTGGTCATGAGGGATCTCGAATTTCACTAAGAAATTTGGTGAAACCCTAAACTTTGGACTGGAGGATCCAAGTAGTCCCTCTAATTAGATTTTGTCACCATTTAATGCACTCTAGCTCTGTCATCTAGTTTATTCTTGAGATAAACTAGATGAGCTACTCTAAATGAGCAAGGAGACAACTGCAGCAGTTGGAGATGAATTCAAAGTTCCACCTCTCACATATGGGCTCAAATGAGCTGGTCTTTATATTTATAATGCAGCTAGTTCTAGACACTTACTTGGAGTAACATTGTTTGTGCTGTTACAACTTGAATTCGTTTGCCTTGTTTAGTGGATTACTTACTTATTTTATTGCAAAAACAGAATCATATTAATTGAGTTACTATTCTTGTTTCATGAATTTCTGGTTATGTATATAGTATATGTCGAATTGCCTCAAAGTTGATAGCAAGTTGGGTGCTCATGGGCCCGGGAGCTGCCTCCAGCCTCTGCCTGCTCGGTCCAGTATACTTGAGTGTCTGGCCCAGGAGCTGCCCTCAGCCCCTGACGAGGTTTCTCACGGGTACCATCCGGTCTATAAAAAAAGAGTTGGGTGCCCATGGAATCATGGATAATAGTGAAGCAATGAGCTCCTTGTTCACCATTTATTTTTAAAAGGTGTTTTTGGCAAATAATTCCCTAAAGAATCATGTATGTTATAACGAAAGCCACTATATATATAAATAACCCCATACTGTCAGTATTTCCATCACCCATGTTATAGGACACGTCAAGCCATCAACTGATTCTTATGTCAAAAAATTTGAAATGGGAGTTGCAATTTTCCTTTGTCATTGTTGGATTTGCAGAATCGCATAGCTATCATTACTGTCCTCCTATGTGAAGGGGTGACATGCAAGATCTCCTAGTCCTGAATCATCCGTCGAGGGGAGGGGGGGGGTGCATGAGGTGGAGAAGGGGCATAAATTATAATTGATGTGGACATTAGCCATCATTGTTGGCCTATCAGGAGAGAGAATTGGGGAAAGGATAGGAAAACGTGAGGGAAAAGAGGGTAAAATTGAAAAATTGTTTTTCCCATTAATATTTGTAACATCATCCTAAGGAATATTCTAACTCTTTAACGGATGTCCAAGTATGGGGTTTATTAATAACAATAAGAAAGTTTAAACAACTTTTTATGTATACGTATAGTACAAGATGTTTTCTACATGTACCATATTCTTTAGGCTTTATATACCAAAAATCCTAAAAAGTTATGAATAAAATTATTCCAATTTCCACTGCATATAGCCTAAAGAGATATAGTGCATTGATGATACCATTTCTAATATTCTGAGGCTTTCGGATCCAACTGTCAAATTTCGATTAGGCTTTAGTGGGCCTTTGGGGGTCTACTATTTGGACTTGATTCGCATCAGCTTGACGCGACACGATTTTTTAATGGCGTCACCCTATACTGATGTGATTCATAGTGTCAGGATCTTGTCAGGCCGCCTGGTTCACGTCATTAGTGTATGACACGATTTGCAATTGACGTCATCTAACCTTGACGCGATTCAATTTTTCACCGTACGCCACTTTCTCTCCTCATGGCATTCGCCAACCAAACGGCGCATGCGACGAGGCAGGCATGCCTCTCCCTTCTCCCCTTCTCTTTTTCTTCTTCCCCTTCTTCTCTTTCCTTCTTTCTTCCTCTCCGTCCCATCGAACCTTCTTCTTCTTCCTCCTCTTCCCTTCCAGCTTCTTCTTCCTCCTTCCTCTCCTCCACCTCTCCACCTGACCTCCTTCCACCACCACTTTCCCTCACTCTCGGCGGCCGATGGGAGATGAGGACGTGGTGGCGGAGAGGGCGGCGATGCGGAAGGCAAGGTGGTGGCGCGAGAAGGGCCCTATAAGGTTGGGAGGAGTTTAAGTTTGAGGTAAGGTGATGATCCTCCTCTAGTGCCTAGGATCTCCCTAGAAATCATACTAGGATTCATGTTTTCGGAGCATGTTTCTTTGGTGTTTTCTTGATGGATTCGGGTTAAGCATATTTAAGAGTGTTCGGGGATTCTTTCTTCCCCGTTTCTTTGCATTTTTTGGGTGTCTCGGGGGTGCCGAAAGGAGGTCGGGGAAACTTTGCCTTGGACTATAAAAGGCGTCATCGGTGCCTGACGTAATTTGTAAAAGGCATCAAATATAGACGATGCGATTTAGAGCAGCTAAATATCGTTCTCCGTGCCTAACGTGAATTGTGATAGGCGTCTAGGACAGATGACGCAATTCAGCTTAATAACCCCTTTAACCTTAAAGTTGATCGATTTAGCACTTAATTGATTAAGCTGAAAGGCGTCACACGTGGCTGGTGCGATTCAAGCTAATCGATTTATTTGGATTAAATCGATTAACCCGTACTGTGTTGTTGAAAGGCATCCAACTTTGGAGACGTAATTTAAAAGACGTCATATGTAGGTGACGCGATTGATTATAGTAGTTGAACTGCCCTCGAACTTGCATCATTTGTGTGAATAATATAAAATATAGTTGTTTTTGTATAAAGTATGTATTCTACTTTTCAATATAATTGTTAGATACATTCCTACACACTTGCATGCTTGAGTCATTTATGGGGGTGGACTTTACACTGCACTTCACATGTTTAGACCCAGGGTGACGACGTCCACTAGTAATACACTTAGTGCTTACATGCATGTTGTGACCTATGAGGATATGGGTCACAGGAACAGTAGTGTTTTTTACTGGTATGTACATGTGACTAGGGCACAGACATCGTATGGACTCACAGACCCCAATTAGTCCTATCTTCTCATTGCTTCACCTTATGGGTGCCTGGAGCCTACATGGATGGTCAGGTGTGAGGTGTTAGGGTAAGACGTTAGTAGATGCACTCGGGTTATGGAGTTTAAAATTTGTACCAAGTTTGGCTTTCAGAGCCTTAACGCTAATGGGTGTTAGTGTCCTTATCACTCCAGTGACTTGGCAAGATGGGACCACCTGTGGCCATGAGTGGTTGGAGCGGCTTGGACCGCCCGAGGGGTTCCTAACCTATCTTGGAGAGTATATGGTTTATTGTTGCTTTTCAGTGAGTTCTTTCCTTATGTAGTAGTTTTATCGAATTATTTTATTACACTTTTACTAGTTGTTGGTGCTTGTGTGGGAGGTGGAGATCACGTGATCCCTACTGAGCCCAGTTTTAGTGTGGCTCACTCCCTTACGTTTCAGGTGAGGACTCTAGGCATTCTTAGGAGCAGGAGCAAGTCTTTAGGAGTGCATGCTCACCAGCAGCCCTTATTTCTTCGAGGTATGCCCCGACGTAGTTGTACTTTTTCTTTTGTGTATGTTCTATTATATTTCATTTTCTAGATATGTATTCATTATTGGACTTGTATCGGACTATATTATTAACTTTGTTTATTTCCTTGCATTGTGGTTTGCCACTTGTTTATTTAGCTTAGTCTTTCATATATTTACCCAAATGTGTATGCTTGTAGTCCCAGGTCTAGGCTCGAATGTGAATAATTAGGATAAATAAGTTATTCCAACAATGAACATATTCAGTCCCTTATAGGTTGTGGCTGCTAGCATAGATTAATAGGGCCTCATTCGTATTTCTCAATTTTCGTATGTGAAGGGTATAGATGGCTTCTTAGAGGAGATCACCGCTGATTCTTGAGGCAGGCGATGACACCAGTGGGTCTAATTTTGGTAGACATAACATGGAGATTCTTTGAGGCCGTAATGGAGACAATGTCCCGTTACCAGTCTCGCGATTTGAGTGAGGGTTTCAACTCTCAGGGTGGGGTATCAACTTTAGTGGAGCGCTTCCTATGGCTAAAGCTACCTCATTTCACAGGTCAGCCTAATGTCGATGAGGCTACTCACTGGCTTAAGGAAGTGGAGAAGGCGTTTAGCACCCTAAATTATGCATCTAGTAAGAAGACCCCCTTGGTCACCTACTTGCTAAAGGATGATGCATACGACTGGTAGGTGACATTGAAGATAATGTCTTATACTGATAAGACCTTGAGAGAGATACCCTGGGAGACTTATGTAGAAGAGTTTAACAGCCAGTACTTCCCAAAGTATGTTTGGTGGACGAAGGAGAGAAAGTTCATGGACTTGGTATAAGGTGGTATGTCCGCGCTAGAGTATCAAATGAAGTTTATGGCCTTGGGAAGATTTGCGCCCTACATTTTTTAGAATGAGGAGCGTCACACTAAGAAGTTTGTAGATGGTTTGTGCTTCGATTTGAGGGGTTTGATGGCATCCCATTGCTTCACCGATCTAGCTTTAGCGGTGAGTTCTGTTGTAGTAGTTGAGGCACAACACTAGAAGATAGCCAGGGAGTGCAAGGGCAAGGTAGTGGCTTCATCTTCTGGATCGGGATCTTTGTCCATCAGCACCAAGTTCAAGGAGCCATTTAGAGGCAGCAATAGTAGAGGCAGAGATAGACCCGTTCAGCAGACTCAGTCAGTAGCTACTATTTAGCAGGAGGCCGCTCAGGGAGCTGCAACTGTTTGTCGTTTCTGTAAAGGAAGGCATGGTGGAAGACCATGTCCCAACTTCATGGGTTGGTGTTTTATGTGTGGCCAGCCAAGCCACCTGGTGAAGAACTGCCCCCAAAAAGCATAGGGTAGGATAGGCTTCAGGAGAGCAAAGAAGTCAAGGACGCAGGGCCAAGTTCTTGCACTTACCAAAAGGGAAGCCTAGGCTTCCAACTTGGAGGTAGATACACTTCCCATCCTTGGCAGCGCAGCTCATATTTTGACAGATTTTGGTGCTTTATATTCTTTTATTTTCGAAGAATTCGTAGATGCTCTTTTTATTCTTGTTTTGGAGTTGTCGTATGAATTGCTTGTAGAGCTTCCATCATGAGACTATATGCTCACCTCTTTCTATTTGAAAGATGTCCATTTAGTTATAGAAGGTCACCAATTGCCAGCATAGCTTCATGTATTGCAGATCAAGGATTTTGATGTCATTTTATGCATGGATTGGTTGAAGGCTAACTTTGCTGAGGTAGACTGTCAGAGGAAGAGAATGTGTTTCTCCCTTCTTGGTGTAGCCTTTTTTTTCCCAAGGTATTAGACTCTCCTCCCGCAGACCTTTCATGTTTGCTTGTAGAGTTCAGAGGTTGTTGGTGGGTGGTTGTGAGGCTTTTTTAGCATCAGTAGTAACTGTCGATGATGAAAGTATTCCCAGTATTATTGAGGTGCCTATAGTTTGTGACTTCCCCGATGTCTTTCTCGATGACCTGTCATGTCTTCCCCCTCAGTGGGAGATTGAGTTTACTGTCAAGCTTCTACCTGGTACGGCGTTGTTGTCTAAGGCACCATATTGTATGGCTCCAACAGAACTGGCTGAGCTGAAGGTGCAACTACAGGAATTGTTGGATAAGAGTTTTATTCGACCCAACTTTTTCCCATAGGGTGCACTTATTCTATTTGTTAGGAATAAGGATGGATCCTTAAAGTTGTGCATCGATTATAGGCAGGTGAATTAGGTGACGATGAAGAATAAGAATCAAGTGACAGTGAAGAATAAGTATCCTTGTCTTAGGATTGTTGACTTGTTTGACCAGTTACAGTCTACTAGAGTGTTTTCTAAGATTGATATGAGGTTAGGGTCTTATCAATTGAAGATCAGAGATTCATATGTTAGTAAGACAACTTTTAGAATTCGGTATAGTCATTATAAGTTTTTAGTGATGGCCTTTGATTTGACCAATGTCCCTGCAACCTTTATGGATCTAATGAACGTGGTATTTAGCGAATATTTGGATAAGTTTGTGGTGGTCTTCATGGATGATATCTTGGTTTATTCTTTTTCAATGGAGGAGCACACTTATCACCTTTTGGTGGTATTATAAACCTTGAGGAGGCACCAACTTTATGTCAAATTTAGCAAGTGTTAGTTTTGGCTATAGGAAGTGCACTTCTTAGTGCATGTTATCTCGAGCGATGGAGTGTCAGTTGATCCAGCCACAATGGAGGTAGTAGTTCAGTGGAAGAGACTGAGGATAGTTCAAAGATTGGGAGTTTCTTGGGTTTGGCAGGTTATTACAAATGCTTCATCTAGGACATTTCCACCATTGCAGCCCCCTTGATGAGGTTGACTTGGAAAGGGATTTGTTTTGATTGGTCCGTATGTGTGAGAGGACTTTCTTGGAGTTGAAGACTCGTCTCACTCCTACTCTAGTCCTAGTTCTTCTTTCTGGATCAGGTGGGTTTGTTGTTTACATTGATGCTTCTAGGAGAGGTTTATATGCAGTTTTAATGCAACATGGCAGAGTTGTAGCTTATACATCCAAGCAGCAGAAGCAGTATGAGGAGAATTATCCGACACATGACTTTTAATTAGTGGCTATGGTATTTGCTTTTAAGATATAGCAGCATTATCTATGTGGTGAGAAATTTGAGGTGTTTACTAAACACAAGAGCCTGAAGTATGTTTTCACCTAAAAAGATCTGAATATGAGGTAGCTTAGGTAGATGGAGTTTATCAAGGATTATGATTTTGACATTTCCTACCATTCGGATAAAGCCAATGCGGTGGCTGATGCCTTAAGTAAGAAAGTTGTGGTGTCTCATCTCATGGTTAGTGAACGGAAGCTTTTTTAGTAGGTAGTAGATGCATCTTTCATAGTGCCTAGAGAGGAAGACAGGGCTGCATTAGCCAGTTTGACTATCAGAGCAACATTGTACTAGTTGGTGATTGAGGCTCGGAGAACAGACCTAGAGTTACCCTAAGTGTTACAGTGGCCAGAGGTTGAGTTGTGGTACGACAGCACAGTCAAGTTCAGCAGATTGTATATGCATGTAGATGAAGTGAGAGGATGTGTTCTGGATGAGGCTCACCGTTCCTATTATGCCATTCATCCTGGTAGTACCAAGATATATCACTGTTTGAAGAAGCATTTCTGGTGGCCATGAATGAAGAAAGACATAGCTAAGTATGTGTCAAGGTGTTTGGTTTGTTAGTATGTGAAGGCGGAACATCAAAGACATGCAGGCTTGCTCCAGTCGTTGCCTAATCTAGAGTGGAAACAGGGGCACATAACCATGGATTTTGTGACTGGTTTACCATTGACACCAAGTAGCCAGGATGCTATTTGGGTTATTGTGGATAGGTTGACTAAATAAGCCCACTTTTTAGCCATTAAGAAGGATTGGTCGATCAACAAGTTGGCAAGATTGTGTGTGGATAGGATTGTTTCTTTGCATGGTGTACCTCTCTCTATTGTGTCAAATAGAGATCCCATATTCACCTCATATTTTTGGAAGAATTTCCAGAAGGCTCTAGGTTCTCAGTCCTCTTTCAATTCAACATATCACCCTCAAACAGATGGGCAGTCATAGCGGACTATTTAGACTTTGGAAGACATGTTGAGGGCTTGTTGCTTGGAGTGGAGAGCCTCTTAGGAGCAGCACTTACCTACCGTAAAGTTTGCCTATAATAACAGTTATCGTTTGAGCAACGGCATGGCACCATACGAGGCACTGTATGGACGACCGTGTCGTTCCCCTCTTTATTGGTTTGAGGTAGGTGAGGGTCAGGTGGTTGAGCCAGAGCTAGTGTAGACGTGGTAAGATTGGTGCAACAGAGACTAGTTGTAATGCAAAGCAGGCAAAGAGTTATACTGACACTCGCAGGAGACCATTACAGTTCGAGGTTGGAGACCATGTGTTTCTTCGGATATCGCTCACGAAAGAGGTGATGAGGTTCGAGAAGCGAGGTAAGTTGAGTCCATGCTATATTGGGCCTTTTCCTATTCTACCCCGAGCAGGGAAGACCGCCTAATATCATGGAATGCAGAATCGGCCGATCCCGATCCGGATCGGGATCGGCAGGTCCCGATTTGGCCGGTCCCGGTCGATTCTGACCGATCCAGGCCGATTCCGGCCGATCCGATCCCGATTCGGATCGGGATCGGCGGGTCCCGATTCAGGGACCCGATCCGATCCGGAATTCCTTGCCGCCTATCAGCTGGCCTTGCCACCCAACTTGCCTAGAGTATATGACGTGTTCCACATCTCGATGCTGAGGAAGTACGTGTCGGATCTATCGTACATATTGGATTATTCAGAGTTAGAGATAACTGAGGACCTGCCTATGCCAAAGTATCTGATTCAAGTTATGATGTGATCTGATTCAGAGAAACATTCATCCTAGCTATGTTGTGCTCTACAGAATTCTCAGAACTGCTAAAATATGTGTTTCAAATACTCAGCAAATGGGCTGTTTCCAGTTATGATGTGAACTGCTAAAATATTTGACCCCTTTCTCCCTTTTCCTCTACCATTGCAAATCAGATGTAACGTAGCTGAAGAAAGAGTTAGAGTGTGGCTATTATTACTGAAGAGCTATCTTAGTATCACATGGGCTCCCATGCTTTCAAACCCTCCCACAACCTTTCCCTACATCAAATGGCATTCTATACTCCAGCAGGGAGCACTAATAGAGCACTCAAACCCCAAAACTGTTACAACTGAACGGAGGAAAAAAAGATATATTTTACTATATGGGATCTGTGCTCTTCCTTTGTAAAGTGGTTTTTTTCCTCCTCTCATTTGCTATAGGTGAAGAAGTTAACTAAAATGTCAGCAGCCATAGATAAGGCTCTCCTGGAGGGCCTGGGGTTCCCCATCTTGCAAACAGCTTATGGGGGGGATGATGAGGGTCTGCTGATCACCATAAGCATTCCAGCAGAAGGGATCATCCACCAGCTCCCCCTTGAATGGCAGCAACTCCACCTCAGACATTGTTATGTTTGTGCATGGCACCGTGTCACTGCAAGCAAAGTGTATCGGGGGACTCCGGACGTCGTATGTACCCTTGATGTTGGTGTAAGATACATCTGTCACATACACTGCAGATGTCTGGTTCCTGCAGCCCTTGGTGAAGCAGTAGTACTGGTCGATCATGATGCAGTTCCTCACATTCTCCATGAACACAGTGTCGAATGTGATGCCGGACACTGAGCCCATCCCGCCTTGCCATGTCTTGATCCTGACCCCGTTGTCTGAATTCCTGATGACGGAGTTCCTCACCGTGATGTTGGAAACGCAGGCCTGAGAGTTGTGCACTCCAAGGCTCCCAATGCTGCATTGTGTGATGATTCTTTGGTCATGTTGGGGAAATCATGGGGGAATGTGACTTGGGGGTTGAGAATGAATACCTTATCCCATGGCTAGGCCCACATGTGACATTCTGAATGTCCACACCTGAACAACCAGGTCCAATGGAGATGCAATCGTCCCCTGTTCATTTTGGCACTCTTCGTAATTAAAATGGTACTCTTAACCTGGTGTTGCTATTAAGAATTTCAAAAATGGAGGGATGTGGGTGTACCATTGCTGATGAGAGAGTTGTAGATGCCAACAGTCTTTGTGTTCTCAATGTGGATGCCATCAGTGTTGGGGCTGAGGGCAGGGGAGCTGATGGAGAGGCTGTCTATGTGCACGCCTTCACAGTTGTCAAATTTGATGTGAA
This sequence comes from Zantedeschia hybrid cultivar, assembly GCA_030544215.1. Classification (NCBI taxonomy): domain Eukaryota; kingdom Viridiplantae; phylum Streptophyta; class Magnoliopsida; order Alismatales; family Araceae; genus Zantedeschia; species Zantedeschia hybrid cultivar. The sequence continues at coordinate 78,751,191 of JARZZO010000005.1, read as the reverse complement.
ACTGGGGGCTGTTCTCAATGCACAGACCTTTTACTGTAAGGTTGGAGCTCAGGAAGAACCGAATCAACTGAAGATTTCACAAGAAAGAAGGGAAGAAACTCTACTTCAGTAAAGGGGAAAACCTTAAGTTAGCTCAAGGAAGACATGTCTAGTGGTGGAAAGTGGGAAAAACTTACTGCTGGACTGTCGCAAGGACCTGGTAATGTGCTCCCATTGGGTCCCTGTTAGCATCAGTTCCTACAGCATAAGCCATTGTGCAAAGAGGGGAAGCAATGTGCAAAATGGGATTTTGGTTTGTGAAGTTACTCTGTGAGGTTTGCAGGGGAGGTTCCACCACCCCTCTCCATTCCCTTCTATTGTTCCTTCTCCTTTAAGTGTCATCCCATCAAGTCTGTAGAACACAAGCCACTGACGCTTGCTGTCATTTTCCGGCCAGCAATCAGGTCCACTGGGAGGCATTAGCACCCCATCTACCTACACAATTGAAACTGTGTTATTGGCCAGAATAAGAGATACTAAGACCAAAGATGTTGAAAGCTCAGTAATCTCAATGGGATTACCTGAAACACAAAACCTGGCTGACAGGGGCCTGAGAAGATTGTGGACCTGATCATAAATACAGAGTCAGAAGGAACAAGGAGAACTCCATTCTCCACTGCACAAGCAGCCTTCCAGGCAGACTGGAATGCCGCCGTGTCGTCGCTGGAACCATCACCAACAGCCCCGTATGACCTCACATCGAAAACACATGGCTCTGTGCTGGGAATGTAGGGGTCACTGGGGACTGTTGGTCCAGCAGGGGAGTCTGCTGGAGGCATGGAGATAGAAGAGTTGTCATCTTCCCCATGGCTATTCTTCTTCTTATGGAAGTGGTTTCTTCCATGAGAGCTTGGAGTGCTGAGCAATAGAATGGCGACGACAATCCAAGCAGAGAAGAGCCTCTGGAGCACTCCCATTCCCAGAGCCAATGCCACCGGAGAGGAAGATTACTGACTTCACCAAACCAGCTGGTGAGTTGTTGCTCTCTTATAATCTAGCTTTGTCGAGGAAAAGGAAATGATGCTCTTACTAGCTTGTAAGTTGTTGCTCTCCTACAATCTGGTTTTTACCTGAGGACGACAGATTTGGTCCTATGTCAATAACTGAATGAAGAACTTTAGAGGTGGGGAAGTGTTGGTTGAGAGGGAAAGGAGAGGGAGTGGAGTGTTTCAGTGAAAGGGCAGAAGGGGAGTGTGTCTGTTGGGACTGAGGGTGGTTATTTATGCTTTGTAGCCACAAGGAAGGTGTCTCCCCTGTGAGGTTGCCATGTGTCAATCTCTTGTTGGTTGGGGCATCATTGTCATAGGAGAGAGCGGTTGGGTGTTGGGAAAAAGGGCCTGCCTTTTTTCAAGTGTGTTGCCTTTCCCTGTTTTGTTTTCTCATGAAGCCCAAATACATAGATCTTTGTCTTAGTATTATGAATTTTTGTGTGTTTCTTCTGGTTACTTGGTTTAATGTGCCAAGAACCACTGTCTTTGCTGGGGCCATCCAAGCTTTCAAACAAAATCTGCAGTCTCCCCAACCCCCACGCTTGTGTATGTGTGTTGTAGGGTTATATTATTGAGATGTATGGAGGAGTCTTCACCGGTCTTGTGCCGGGGGACAACGGTAGCTTCCAGAGCTTCACATGAAATCACCAACTTATAATTCGTGTTTGAGAGTGAGAAGCCAAATTGTAATTCTTGTTTGAGACTGTGAGAAGAGAGGGCAAAGTACAGGTCTTATGAAACAAAGAATGTCCGGCCTTTGAGTTTTTGAAATCTAGTGGTTTTCTTCATTGGCATCTATATGTGCACGGCTTTATGGGATCAATTTTAAGACATTTTTTTAACTTTTTCCAAACTTTGTTGCTGCAAGACATGGGGTTGATAGAATTGTGTATAGGGAGAGGTGGAAAGAGGACTAGTTAGGATTGGGTGGTGATAAAAATAGAAAGAGGGGAGGAGGATGCACTTTGCTGGTAGATGGGGAATGTGGTGACCTGGTGAAATGGCCAAAACCCACAAAGTCCCGTGACCTTGTGTTGTACTCTAGCTCCTTGTGGCCTGTGAATGAGGGATGAGGTGGTGAGACACCTGTTAGGCAACAGCAGAATTTAAGGCCTCTTGGGTCACGGGTCGATCTTATGCAGCTTTCTTGAAGTCTCCTTTAGGCCACCTCTCTCTCTCTCTCTCTCTCTCTCTCTCTCTCTCTCTCTCAAAAACACACACACTCACTCTACACACAAGCACATTTTCAGGTGGGAGGTGGAGAAGAAGGCACCGAGATAAGCTACCTTCGCCTCTCCCTCACGTGCAGGAGCTAAGCAAAAGCCCATGCACGAGACATAGCAAGATCCATACACAAGGTTAAAAGACACCAGCCCCACACTTAGAAGGAAATAAATAGGAGTTTGGATCGTCTCAATGTAAGTTGGACTGAACTCCAGCAGTCACCACTCCCATAGTGACATGCGTAGAGTAGATACGCCATTCAAGATGTGTCTCATCGCAATAGGAAATTTTTTCCTTGTTATCAGATTTTCAATACAACACAGAACACTTAAATATAACCATGAGTATAAGACTATAATCATAATTTAAGATGCATCCCAATAAATACTTAATTCATTTGGATACAACCCAAGCTACTGTACGAATTTATTTATTTGGATGTATTTTAAAATTATAGTTGTAGTCTTGTGCTCATGGTTGTATTTTAGTGTTCTGCGTTGTATTAAAAATTTAGGAAAAATAGCTTGAGTTGTATTCAGGTGCATTGGGATGTATTTAAGTATTTATTTGAGTGTATTTTAAATTATGATTACAGTCTTGTGTTCATAGTTGTATTTAAATACTCTACGTTGTATTGGAAATCTGAGAAATCGATAACAAAGAAAAAGTTTCTTATTACGATGACTGTTGGAGTCCAGTCCAAACTTAGACTATCCAGACTCAATAAATAGATGGTGTCGGCATAGTAACATTAGCCGTTCGATCTGATTGGCGAACCAAACTTGTCAAGAATCAACGACCATATCGAAGGCTTTATCGTCTTCGTCAAAGCACAAACGTGTACTGTCTTCTTGTTCATAGTCTGTTGCATGCAGTGATGTTAACATAGATGCTCGAGATCTCTGGAGAATCTTCGATCGACACCAAACGCACTACCTCCAGCCAATGGAAAGATGTTGCCGTCCCATATATATCATGGTAAGGCACAGTTGTCACACACACAGATGGTGTTCTTCTATGTTGTTAGTTTCTGGTTTTTAATGTACATATTGTCATTTTACTAGGATGCAATGGAGTTCTTGTTCTTTCTCTATCTCTCTTCCTTCTACTGGCTCTAGTACTCCTTCCAAATGGGATCAACTCCCAATACCTGTTGCCGCACCTCATGCCACCCTGAGAACTGTGGCCTCTGTGGGGACTGGGGTATACGTGCCGAAATTATTCTCACATGCGCCTGTGGTGTGTGTGTGTGCACTGCATGGTGTGGGGGCCTTGCAGGTTTGAGGCTCAGAATCCTCCTCCTCTCTCTCTCTCTCTCTCTCTCTCTCTCTCTCTCTCTCTCTCTCTCTCTCTCATGCATAATGGAGATCTAGAACTGTGCCCGGCTTTGGGGGACCTCTCAAGCGATGGGTTCACGGGTGTACGTGGAAAGGGCTCCCACTCATGGGGGGTGCGTCATCATGTCCCCTTAATCCTAATTAGGGACGACTAACAGGACAAGGGGAGTACCATTAATTAAACCCATAACAACTGTTGGCTTGGAGAAATTTTGGCACGGGGCTTTGTCACAAGCCCGGGCGTCTTGTGGCGAGGTGCATGGTGCCCACCCAGGCACCCACCCGTGTATGGGATCTGTGCTGCACCTCACAGAGTCACAGAGTCCTCCTTAAAGTAGCATCAACCGGTATGGACCTCTGGTCGTTGCTCTGGAAACTAGCTTGGAAGAGGGCCATGGCTTCTTTCTTCCTCACCCACTCACATGGACATGACCATGTGCAGAGGACGGCTGAGTTCATCGTTTCAAAATTATAGCCTATGATTTATGTTACTGGACCAACCTATCAACTCAAAGCTCATGTTAGTGAATGGAAAAATGGAGAAGATTTTAAATTTGACTACCGCCTAATAGAACAGTTGATTAGCTTCTGTCATTTGGGAGATGTATCCTCAACAACCTTCACCTTAAAGAAGCGTTTGATTTGACATAAAATATTGTAGATTTTTTTGGATGACTCTATTTTATGGCTGCAATGCCTCCCCCTACTGCAATAGGAGTATTGCAGTGGGTAGCCAAAAAAAAAAAATGAAATCTTACAGTGCAATGCTTGATCGGATGATCTAAAAAAAAATTGGAAAACTAAAAACCGAGCTCTATGAACATTAAAAAAAAGTATGTTTTTTTTACTGTTCATTGGAGCTTGATTTTTTATTTTTCATATTTTTTTGGATTGTCCCATTGAACTTGCACTGTACGAACAGTTAAGGCACCTCGTGGCCAACCTGAAAAAGAATAAAAAAAAAAATTGTTTACCTATTGCAATGCCCTTGTGTGCAGCACATAGGGGCATTGCAACAAGTGTTACTTTATAAAAAATGTTTGGACTTTAAAGTCCTCATATAATCATTGTATACCTAAAAAATCATATATTTAAGCAAAAATCTTTGTAGAATGCACATACATAAAAGGATCTCTTATAAGCTTCACTTGTTTGCATAATTATGAAAGAATAAGTCCTATTTTCTCATAATAAGACTAATTTTGATTCAATTAAAAGACTTGGTTATTCTGCATTAAAATCATTTATTATGGGAATTAGGTAAATAAGCAATTTCCCTCTACACCAAAAATTTGATATTCCACCTTATATTCTGCTTCTTTATCAAAGTAAAACACTCCTTATCGTAGAACAAGTAATCAAGAATAACCAATCCCGTTCTAACACATTCTGCGATCATATGTAGGGAATTCTTTTGCCCAAAAAAAAAAAATGTAGGGAATTCTTTATCCTCAACTTTACCGTTACTTGCATCACTTACAAATTTGTGAGGTTTTCTACATATGTGTACAATACAGGAGTCTTTTTTGCGTGTATGAGATTGGAGTTACGTGCAAAAAACCTAGAATGTTTTGTGGTCTCTTATGTCAAATCAAACAGCATCTGGATGTCGTCAAACGTCCATGTTTGAAGTTTAAGGGGATGGAACCCACGGTGGTCCGCACAGGGATTGTGGCTCCGATGGCCAGTGATTCGATCAGAATGTGTTTAAATCTCAGTTACCTGGTATTTGAATTAAGTTAATTATGATGAGCTGGTTAGCTAGCTAGCTTTCCCGTTTGGATCATAATTCTGTGGGTAGGTTCCGCATGGGTTTGAGGTTGTCGACGTAGGCATGCAGTTTTCGAAGATCGTACGAACAGGACTTGTATCATCCGATGCTGGTTCTGATGCAAAACAACTCACTGGGACTAATTAATTAGGATCACGGGAATTGATTAGTTTGGAGTTTGCTTAAGAGAGGATTTAGAAAACATGAACTGTTCAGACAGAGGTGATGGTGGATGTCGGCACTCAGAATGCAAATATTCGTAGTAGATCACAAGTCGCCTAATTCTCTTATTTTGTTTGGGAAAACGGTACAGTAACATCGTTTTTTTAACACCACTTTTTGGTATATCTAAGTGACATATACATATTAAAAGGTACAATAGCCAAACGTGTGGGACCTTATTACTCTTTTTTAATGTGTGTGCGCCACTGAAACGTGTCAAAAAGTGGTGTTAAAAAAAGATGTTACTGTACTGTTTTCCTTTTATTTGGACTCGGCTTGAGATTTCTATCAAAGATTTTAAAATCTGTTCCTTAGTTGTGACCCAGATTGTATAGCCAACGCAAAAGTTAACTCTTTTGCTGGTGAAGTTTCATGAGAAACTTTGGTAGATCTTTTCTTCACAGGGGATAACTTCATATTAACCACTTTTGCATGTTAAATTATAAAAATATTATGCTTATTTACATATTATCCTGCATATTTCAAAATTATCACTGCAATCACATTAATATGTATAACTATTTCATATATGCCACTAAAACGGCATACTTGGTAGACATGTTGCCTTCTAAGAGCTATGTATGATAATATGAGGATAAACATAGCATTTTTGAAGTTTAGCATACAAGAGTGGTTAATATGTAATTATCTTAAAAAAAATATGTAAGAGAGAAAATCAAATATAAATCTTCTATTTATAACATAAGCTTTTCAAATTTTTTTGACCGTAAACGTCCAGTACACATCTCAGATAGGTGGAACAGTTGTTATCATCCTAAAGATTAGGCTCAGTTTAGTAGCCGAATAGAATTGGGATTAACCGATATAAGGGTCCGAACCCAGTTTAGTTGATACGTAATACAACCAATTCCCCCAATTCTACTTAGAATCCCTAATACAATCAATTCCTCCAATTCCACCTTTTATTCTACTCTTTATTCCACTCTTTCTTATCAAATCACTTGGAATAACACAATATAGTTCTTCTTATTCTAGGTGGAATACCAACAACTTATCAAATCAAAATACTTCTTATTCTGATTTAAGAAATCTCCAAAACTTTATTCTAGTATAAGCAATTCTACAAACAAAGTAAACGGAGGCCTTTTCAACACTTCGAGCCCACCCTTTGTCAGCTTTTGGGGAATGGATCCTGCCTTATCAGGCTCTGGGCCTTGATGTTGTTTCCAATCCGACAACAGATCCGTCAGGTCATTCTCAACTGGAATCTAGCCTGTGTCACTCTGGGATCCGGTCTACATCAGATACATAATCCGTGGAAAGCTGATGTACCTAGAGCTATCATCATAGAACTATGTTAGCTCAATGGATCTCTTGTGCAATCTATATAGCTAACACAATGCGATCTTCTAACCTTTGTTCTTTAAGCTGGAGTGTACTTTTACTCACATGAGGTAGAGATGAATATCAGTCTCACATCTAGGCGCCGACGCAAGGTGGGATGTAGGAGGTGCCGAAGTATAAACACTCAACGCTTTGGACGGCAAGAGGAGTTCGCGCTCAACACTCTGGTAGCTGGACTCGAGAGCTGCTGCATAGTATAATCTTTTTGTCTTGTGATTTCATCTTTATGAAATGGTAGAGTCCTCTGCAAAACGAACGGAAAGGAGAGAAACTTTAGGTTAGAAAATTTCAAAAAATCTCCTAAACAAGTGAGAAAAAATAGGGAGGTCAAAATATAATTTTTAGGATTTTATATTTCCTTCAATAACTTCTACATTATTTGGGGGGAGCCATGGCCCCCCACCATACACTGAGTCTGACTCACATCTATCATTTTTAGTGAATTGACTGATTCACTCCTGTGTCATATAAGCGGTAGCGTACTTTAATTTAAAAATTGAAATCTAAAGGTTCTTATCCCATAGCTAACAATGTATCTCCTCAAGAACTGCATTGAGATGAAGTATGTTTGAGTGGAATGGTTATCAATCAGAAGAAAATGATGAAGATTTTTTGGCAACTGAAACCTATGGTTGTCAATGTGGTTCCCAAAATAGAGTTAACCCTGATCAAAGAGTCAAAATGTAGCTCAACTCTCGATCAAACTTGTGAGCGAAAGGATCTATTTGGTAACAATACAAGCTAAGACTTTTGAGATAAACTCAGAAATAATTCATTTGAAGTTTAGATGCAATGGGTGCCATAAAATTAGATTTCAAGCGTCACAACCGTAGCTTAAAATCTGTAAACATCTTTAGCCATTGCGTTGTTGTCGTAGTGCATTGTTTTACAGTTATTTTTTAAACTGTTTAAAGGTTGGGTGCATCATGTGGACGTTTATATAATTCGATCTCCGATCGGATGATCCAAAAAATCTAAAAATCAAAAATTGAGTCTTAATGAATAGTGAAAAAATATCTTTAATGGGCCGAGCCTAATAAAAGGAGGCTCGATTTTTTTTTTTTTTTTGATCATCCGATCAGAGGTGATATTATAGGAACATGTCCGGTATAATAAACTCGATCTTAAAAGATTTAAAAAAATAAAAAAGAAATTAGATTGCACCCCATGAGGTACAACATATATTACTCTTCTTTTAAAGCGTCACATTTTATATCCGAAATTTTCTAACACGTAATCTCTTTTTTAAATAATGGGGGAATATGCAAATTGGACCCTTTTTGGTTCGTGAACGGAACTTTAACGCTTGTCGATTTAAGGTTGGTGCCCTTAACGAACAAAGAAATTACTTTGTTTTTCCTCAAAAGAAATCATTCTAATAGGTATTCAAACTATATTGTTATTGTCCAATCATTTAACTATTTTTCTCAAGTCATACCTATTTTCTAGCACAAAAAGAAACAAGAAAAGGGCCCCCAAGGATTTCATGAAAAATTCTATGATGCCAATTTTTGATCTATCCGTTTGTTTCATGTAAAATGGGCCACAGGAAAAAAGAAAATCCAAAAACTCTATCACAATCACTTATTTGGTAATTCGTACAACTCAAATCGACGAAAAACTTAATTCGTTGATTCTTCCTTTTCCTGATTCTGACATTATAGGATAAGAATGAGTGCCATTTTTTAAAAAGGTAAAAATATTTTTATGAGTACTAAATGGCGAATTTTGTTTTAAATTTCATGTAAATATATTTCTTTAAAAAATCACTTTCATCCAATTATATTTTACGAATAACCAAACGACCCTTAGTGAATCAGGTTAGCTAAAGTTGAGGTCAACTCAAGTCAAATGCACAAGCTTTCGATCCCAATCGAACTGAGGGTCATCCTCTCAACCTGACCTAACTTTGTGCCTCCATGTCAAAATCAAGTAAAGCCAAACGCATGAAATTTTGTTTCTTGCCTAACTTGAGTATTTAGTGTCTATATTGAATATGCCTGAACCCTAATTCGGACGATAGGTCATTCTCTATCTTAATCCAAATTTGTATAATCCAAAGTTGGGTCATATTTGGTCAAGCTAAATCAATTCTATACAAGATTTAAAAAAGATGATGAATTCTATTTGTAACATTAATGTACATTATCGAGTTGAAAGTAATACTCTAGCTTTTGTAGTGACTGTGCATGGTTGCGTATACTGCACCACCCATCCAAATGTATAATCTTAAGTTTATCTTTTAGTAAAACTAGTGAATCGAATTACAGAAATATAAAAGTTTGCCATGAAACTTCCATTCGAAGAGAAGGAGAGTCTTCAAGAACAAAGTACGTTTCAAACTTAGAGAAGGTCAGAAGGTTCTCTTCTGTGCAAAGATTAGAAGACCAACCATGGACTTCTGCTAGACTTCCTTTTTTTCAGTCTCAATTTATCCTCAAGAAATGTGGCCCCCAATTATTACAACTGAACTGAACTTGTAACCACTGATGGTACCAAAATATGGAGAAAACAAGCAGTCTCAACTTCCAACCAAGGTTCGCCGATTCGACGAGTCAGATCGACTCGGATCTCCCATGATCCGGTGCAAGTCGTGTTGACTAGTGCCGATTCATGTCGTTTCGTACGAGTCGCATGGTCAAATCGTACAGACTCGGTCGAGTCGCACCGACTCGGATTCGTCTTGACACAGTACGAGTTATCCGAGTCGGCACGAGTCGATCCGGTACGACAACATAAAACTGAGGTAAGGAATCCAACTCAAGTGCAGCCCACAGTTTGTGACCTCCTCCCTGCCACCAATGCCACCAGAGATCCTTTCAAGAGTCAGATTACCACAGCTTACAGCAGTGAAAATTAAGAAAAAAAATGAAGATTTTGCAGTTCTGGCAGTGTCAAGGACATCCCCTTCTGTTATGCAGTGTGCAAACCCATTTTCCTATGTGTGCATGTGATCCCTAGTATTCTTCTTGAGAGGAACCAGAACTTTCCATTGCTTCCTAGTACCAAAAAGAAGCCCTATTCTTTCTCACATGGGTTGTTTACATGTTTTTTGGGCAGGACTGCAAAGAGACCCTTGGATGCAGGTGGAATCAGATCTCTGCATCTACTGCATTGTGGTCTTTGGAGAGTGTCACAATCTTTCCTTATAATTTTTTATTATTGAATAGTTCCTGTAATTTTTGTATTTATTTTAAAACTCCTCCAATCTTTGAACCATCCTTAAAAAGTTCCTCCAGTCAACAACCGTCAAAAGAAAATATTCATAGAATATTTCTTTCATGTACCATATTTCTACTAGAATATTTTAGAAATATTTTCTCATTTTTTATGGTTGCTAAATGGAGAAGCTTTATAAAGAGAGTTCAAAGATTATGAGGGGTTTAAAATAAATATGTAGATTACAGGGACTAATATGACATATTAAAAAAATAAAAGTGCAAATTTCATCTTTTGTTATTGGTAAGGTGGTGGAGAAGCCATCTTAGGGTTGTGAGTAGTGATATCCTCAAATTAGCCAGGCATAAGATGCCAATTATCAAAAAGATTGCAGTGGAAATATTTATGTTGACATAAGAATCACTTATTTTTTATTTTTTATATTTTTTATGTAAAAATATGATATTAACCAATGAACCTGTGACGTAGCCTCTGAGACATTAATTGCAGGTCCCAGTTTAGAATTGTTGGCAGTCCTTAGTTCCACTGAGGGCTGTTTGTTTCAATGTAGGACAGAACAATATAAAGATTATTTCATCTTTTTAGTTATTTGATTCAAAGTAAAACAGTAAAAAAATAAAATCCTACCAGGTCTTTGTCTACTCACATGGAGATCCATTCTTTTGTTTTGACATTTAGAAAAAAGGCCACCATAGACTAAAACCAAAAGGTTTGTGCATTCTTTTGTTTTATTTTCATGTACTGTACAAACATTCAAACAAAATGTTCTCTGATTTTAAAACTGTGAAAATTTGTTAATTTTAAGCCATTTTAAAAGAATATGTTACAGAGTTTTAGGATGGAACAAACAACTGCTAAATATGTATGTTTCTTGGAGTTGTAGATGATCAGGTGGTGGTGGCCCTTATAAAGGGTGATTTGGAATTATAATGTACATAGAAGCATGCACACCCACATGCAAATGCATGAGAGAAAGAGAGAGAGAGAGAGAGGATATATAAAAGGTTAGCAGTCATTTTACTTTGCAACCAAGAGATCTCAACATTTGAAGATTAAGAGCATTCCTTTGTGATTAGAAAAAGATTATTGCCTCCATGAAATTTAGATCCACAGTTAATTAGGGGCAGTTGAGAAACATGTATAAATTCACTTTCGGCAAGTCACGAGATTGAGATCCACATGAAACATCCACAAAATAATTAGGGGGTGTCTTAGCAACCTCTATAATTTTGAAAAGGGAGAAAGATGAGAAGGGCTAGTTCGACATTGGTTATTACTCTATGAAAACATTTAAAGGCTTTGTACATAGAAGTGAAGGACATCAAAGTGGCATCTTCATTCAAATAAGTTATACGTAAGCATCAGACAAAAAATTTTATCCTACAGTGTATAATAAAAAGAAAGGGTTAATTTCATATTAACTACTTAAGGATGTTCAATTTCAAAAATGTCATGCTTATTTGCACATTATCCTATGTAACATCTTAATATAATTAATGTTTCAAAATTGAAACTTTGTGACATACTTGATAAGGTATACATGTATCATATATGCCACTGAAATGGCATATACTTGATAGATTTATTGTTTTGTAAGGATATGTAAGATAATATGCAAATAAGCATGGATTTTTTTCAAAATTAACATACAACAGCAGATAATATATTATCCCTAAAAGAAAACAATTTTTTTATTTCATCATATATTGATACATGAAGAGACAATCACGGGGGACATCGTTTGTTTGCCCATCAAGCAGATCTTTCTATTTTCGTAATTACAAATTACAAAGCACACAAAATATCCAATTGTATTGATGCTTGAACCTTCTGTAATCATTATCGTTTACAAGTCAGTCTAAGTTAATGGTAGCGCCGACAAAATAATCTTGTGAGGTGGTGCAGTGACAGCAGTTGTACTACAATGTCTAGGCAGCATTACAACAAATATTTCTCTATGAACTAAAGATTTTGTATTATGGACTTAAAATCAAGCCCATTCCTTCTTTTTTTCTTTTTTCTTTTTTTGTGGGGAGAGGGGGGGGGGCTAGTAATATATTCCTTTCATTCAACCATAAATATATATATCAAAGACTCCTTACAGCACCACCAAACCATACCCCATAGGTAAGCATCGTACATGACCATGCCCCAAAGAAAAACCAAGTCAAGACATTGACGTACATGAATAAAACAAGAGAAACAGATATCGTAGTAATCTTAGTCTTCTGCTGATTTTGGGTTGAGCTTGCAGGGTAAAACACAAACGCAAGGAGTTTTCATCTTCGCTTGAAAGCAAGTTACTCCTTCTGGTATTGATGGGCTGTATTTAACTTCTAGCAGCTTGGCCGGATAGGACCGAGCTTCGGAGAGCATACCCCTTACTAGGGACATGGTGAATATGTACAAATAATCGAAGTTCTGCAGTGCCAAAGAAGAACTCATGCGAAGTGCGCTAGGAGTAGAGACAAACAATCGATGCCTTCCACATGATACGACAAAAGTCATGATAAATAGTTGTGCAGTTAGACGAACTGAACGGGGAAGACAACAACAGAGATAGAAGCATGACAGCTGAGTTCCAATAGGAGTGAGAAATTGGGGCGTACAAGTGGAGCAAGTCCAAAGAAGACTTTGAGAACAAAACTAAGTTGAAGTGGAGAAAAGACTAGATAACCAACCGAAGTCGAAAAGTAGTAAACTCTGTCAAGAGACAAATGAACAAAACCAGAAAGTTGAGACTTACCTGACAAAATCCTCTCGAAGAAGCAACCTTCTAACTAAGAGACAGATCCGTCCGAGAGGGGAGGGGGGGTGCCCCACAAGAGAAGCACCCAGTCCCCAAGGAGAGCCAAAGAAGAGAAGGAACAAGATTTGACTGCATATTTAGCTCAAAGGAATTTGATTTGAGGTCCATTTGAAGTTCAATATCAGTTGATAGAGTAATGCTTGCTACACTAAGGGTTAGTGACAAGTTGAATCACTTTGTAATACAAGATGTCATTGGTCCACCTAAACATGAGTCATATTGGTAGGGCAATTCTTTTCACAAGTGGCCTAACAAGTATTAATTGTGGGTGTAGAGTTTAACAAATATATGAACACGTGACAAATGCTTCGTAGACATAACAAATATCTGAAAAATATCTGTCACGCTTATAAATTTGTACACACATGCGTAAGAATGACAAATAATTTTTCAACATGACAAATACTTCTCCAGCGTGACAAATACTATTTGTCATGCCTCCTACGAAATATTTCTCACATCTATAAAATAATTTTTATGCTAAAAAATATGTGCGCAAATGCATAGAGATGACGAATATTTGTCACGCTCATGAAGTATGTGTCATGCATACACACACTTGTCATGTTTGCAACTCAATCCCCACATTTGATGTATGTCAAGTTATTTGTGAAAAAAATTGCCCTACCCATGTGACCTCTATTTAGGTGAACCAATGACACATTGCATTACAAGATGACTTAACTTGTTGTATTGATCTTCAATGTGCAAGTATTACTCCAACTGATAAAACAAAGATGTGAAATCCAACCCATCTAATCCATTACTGGATCTATTTTAGGTTTGGGTAAATATCGAATTTGCGTCTACCGAGAATCAGCCCACTTGCGGTGCTTGTTAATTGAATAACTCTTCTGGTCCTGCTCAATGTGCACAACAGATGATGTATAAATAATAGTAAGCATTTCGTTAGTCAAAATCAATTTTACCAAAACTTCCTTTCCCTGAATAGAACAAGTCGATGTGATGCTCATCTTTATTTTCAAAGGTAAAAAAGATGAATCATAATTATTTAGATGGGTATGTTTAATGCACTAAAAAGGTGGCTTACCTCTAAGTGAATGTCCTGACCATGCCCTATAATTGTTGGGGGCTTTTTATCTGTCAGTGACTATAATCATTCAATATTTCTTATTCATCCTTGCAATTTTTATATTCTTTATTAATCTTTGCAATCTTTATATTCTATATCAATTCCTACAATTATTTAAAATGCCCCTTAAAGGCCCATTAACCCTTCTCAAGAACTCTTCTACAGGGACTTTTTACATAGGGTTCAAAGATTGTGGAGATTTTAAGAAAATATGAAGATTGCAGGGAGTAATAAGAAATATTGAATGTCTATAGGGATTGAAAAGTTAAAAAAAAAATCCTATTTTTAAATATTTTTTTGTATATATACGTATAGATTATTGTATTTGTATGTATATTCTTGACTCCCACACATTGTCCTAAAATCTTCAGAAAGATTATAGTTATACCCTTCCATCAAAATACTATGAACTTTAACCCAAAAAGATTATGTACATTCTAACAAAGTCAAGGGTATATATCCAAAATTTTAGTAAATTTTGAGGATATATAAGTAAATTTCTAATAAATTTAAGGGTATATATGTAAAATCCTTTTGTCATAGTTCATGACATTTTGGAAAACAAGCATAACTACAATCTTTCTAAACATTTCAAGGATATTGATATAGCAATATGTGGAAGACAAGAGTATACACACAAATACGATAATTTGTAGGGGGACATATATAAAAAATCTCATTTTTTAAGGTAAATCTCACTTTGTGGGAAACACCACAAGCTTAAATTCATCCCAAGTTGCCATGGATGTGCATATACATACATGTAAACATACATATAGAATAGGGATGCAAATGGTAACTGATAGCCTGATTATCCAACCATTCGTTAGCTTTTAGGTCAATTAACCAATAGTATGTTTAAACCGATGTGCATAGCGAATAAGGGGACATATATAAAAATTTTCGGACCGAATACATATGGTACACCAAGATCAAGTTATCCGACCAATTGTTAGCTTATAATATAGTTAACGAATGGCATTTCTTAACCAATAACTTAATGGATATGATCATAGATCTACCTTATATCCGCACTGAATCTGACCGATTTGCATCCTTAATATAGAACATATGACACATTTTTATGATGCCGAAAATATAAGTTATAACATTAGTCAAACTATCGAACTTGTTTATTCTTTAAGAAGAATAATCTATCAAGAGGAATACTTGCTGCAATACAAGCATTGTTGCGACACTCAGCATGCAGCCGTCCAACCAACTTTGATCAGACGATTATAGCAGCACATAGCTTTTCTTTAAAAAAAAACTTAGAAGGGAGGAAGCAATATTAGGAGAGTCATGCATAGTGTCTAATTTTGACAAAATGGTTAAAAGAATTAAAAAAAATAAAAAATAGATGGTCTTCTTTATTTTTTATTTTTATTTTCTTTTACTTTTTAACTATCTCATTAGAGATCAGATGGTATGAATAACTCCTTTTAAATTGTCCCATATGCTTAGGTTTTTAATCAAAGACAAAAAATACACCCATAACAACAATATGATCAAAGTGTACACAAATGTTGCAGCAAGTATTACTCATCCATCAAAGTAACCAAGCCAAAATTTGTTTCATCTATCTACGCCGGAAACCTAACTATGTTAGTTGATACCGCTAGTAACGACAAGACACTCTTTTTATTTTGCAAATGAAAATGCTAGTATGGTGGAGAAAGCTCCCATTTTTTCAACTTCCATTGCATGCATAAATTAATTAGATGACAAAAGAATCAAATCAAGTGACTACGGTAGAAATCAAAAATTATTATTATTCTCATTAAATAGTTTTGTTTACTTTAATTAAACAAAACCCGCATCAAATTGACTATCTATTTTTTTCCAATTAATGTCCCTAAGATCTGACCAGCATATTTTTTTCCTTTCTTTATAGCAACAGTGCTCTTTGAAAATTCTCTACTACAAATTAACAACAACTTAAGATAAACATGGAAATCACTTCATTTTTCTACAAAATGAGACAAAATTATATTTCCTCCACCAGAGACTATTTTGGTGCTTCCTTCGATATATATTATATGTAAAACAGAGTTCTCTAATACCACATGTCAATACCATAATTCTTTATTTCCCCCCTAAATTCTCTCTCTCTCTCTCTCTCTCTCTCTTCCCTGTTAATATCTATGTCTCTTATTAATTATCTCACTCCTCCTCTCTCTCATTAATTCTCTATCTCTCTCACCATCTCTCTCTCTCCCCTCCCTCTCATTAATTCTCTCTTACCCCTTCTCTGTCTAAGTATTATTATCATCATCTATCTTTCTCCTTTTTCACATTTTTCTCTCTCCCTGTTAATATTTCTATCTTTTTATGTCTCCTATTATTTTTATTATTATTGTTGTTGTTGTAATTTCTTAGTATAATAATAACTGATTTAACATTATTATTATTATTCTATGAGATAAAATAACTAATTTCGATATTATTAGTATTAAAAATCAATATCAAAATGGTAGTCTCATGGGATAATGATAGTTAATTTTGATATTATTATTATTATCTCTCTTTCTCCTCTTTCACATTTTTTATTTCCCTATTACTATTTTTATCTCATATTTTTACATTCTCTATTATTATTATTATTGTTGTTGTTATTATTGTCGTTGATGTTGTTGTTGTAATCTCTTGAGATAATAATAACTAATTTTGACATCATCATCATCTTACGGGATAATGATAACTAATTTTGATAGTATTATTATTATTATTATTTTTCTTTCTCCTCTTTTACATTTTTCTCTTTTCCTATTAATATTTTTATTTCATATTTTTCTATCCCATATTATTATTATTATTACTGTTGTTATTATTGCTGATGTCACTGTTGTTCTTGCAATCTCTTGAGATAATAATAACTAATTTTTACATCATCGTCGTCATCATCATCATTATTATTATTAGGATAATAATAACTAATTTAATATTATTATTATTTTTAAAATATTATTATTATTGTTATTAATGGGACTAATCTCTCTCTCACTTTTCTTATTCATATTATTATTATTATTATTATTGTTGTTGTTGTTAACATTTGGACAGTCTTTTGGGATAATAATAACAAATCTTGATATTTATTATCATTATTGTGATAATCTCATGAAATAGTAATAATTAATTTTGTTATTAACGAGATCAGTCTCTCTCTCATTTTTCTCCCAATCTATATTTTAACATAACATTTACTAAGATAATCTAATGGGATAATAATAATAACATTCAGTTCACTTTTTAGTTTTGTCTCTCAATCTAGTTCAATTGGATACAATGGTTCTGAACTTTTAATATTTATCAAATAATTAATCTAATATTTATAAAAAAATATTAGTATTTTTGAATATATATTTTTTATATAATTATTTTATTTAGTTTTTAAAAAATATAAACGATTAATTTTACTTATATTAATTATATATATATGTTTTTATTCAAATACGTTAAGCACGGGATTGCAACTAATTTTAGGGAAAGCCCTCCAAGAAATGGCTAAAATAAAGACCCAGCTTGCTTCGGACAGAACCATGGTCTTCAGACTTCAGACACCCAGCCACAGGCTTCCCCCTTCCAACCCGGCGCGGGCGCAGGCGACACCGCCGGCGCCACCACAACGACCACCCGCAGCAGCACCAAGAAGAGCGGCGTAAGGGGTCCAAGCGGCCACAGGAAGCTCCTCCTACGCAGCCCCCCCTCTACATGCCACCGGCGGCGCCGGCGGAGGCCGAGGAGGACCATGAAGAGGTGGACGGGCGGCACCCTCATCTCCCTCCTGGCCCTCCTGCTCTTCCTCAGCTACTCCGCCTACACTCACCTCACCACCACCATCGCCACCTCCACCACAACACCCTCTTCTTCCGACCACCAGAAGCAGGATGGGGAGGACGACGAGGGCGAGGAGGGGCGCCGCCACCTGCCCGCCACTCGAGGCAAGAAGCCCCACCTCCTCCTCCACTTCAACGGCCTCGGCGAACTCTATCCGCCCCCCAAGAACGCATCTTTCGGCGGGGAGGTGGAGGCGGCGGCTCGGGAGGCCAAGCTGGCCTGGGCCCAGATGCGCTTCCTGCTCCCCCGCTCGGACGCGCTTCCCGACACCGCCAACGGGGTCAGGGAAGCCGCCGCAGCCTGGAAGGAGCTGGTGGCGGCTGTGGAGGCTGAGCGGAAGGCGGCGGCTGGGGCTGAGCCGGCTGCTGAGCAGCGGAATTGCCCGTTCGCCGTCTCGGGGAATCGGAGCGGCGCTGGCGGGATCGAATTCGAGATCTCGTGCGGGCTTGTTCAGGACTCTGCTGTCACAGTGGTGGGCGTGCCCAGTGGGGGCGGCAGCTTCCAAATTGAGCTCCTTGGGTCGAGTCTTTACGGAGAGGGGGAGGCCCCCGTGGTGCTGCACTACAATGTGAGGTTGGGTGGAGGAGATGAAGGGCCTGTGATTGTTCAGAACACTTGGAGGGCAAAGCATGGGTGGGGAGTAGAAGAGAGGTGCCCTTCTATAGGCCTTAAAACTAACCTCACAGGTAAAATTCTCATCTTTCTTTTATGTTTAATTGTTTCAATTGCACTGGACCATCAGACATAGTAGAATTTACTGATTGATTGGTTGGCGTTTGAAGCTTTTGATGATCATATTACTTAATTTGTCGTAGTAGTAGGGTATGAAACTTGAGCTAAATGGGATTTCCTACTAAAGTTTTCAGTTGGATGTTGAGTATTATTTGTTGCTACTGTACAGTTGATGGGCTCGTTCGTTGCAGTGAGCATGCTGGTGGGGCTGTCGGCAACGTCAGTGTGAGCGGCAATGACAATGAAGTCACTGGGAAGACATCGCTCAACATGTCAAAAGCAAGTCCTCCCATGAGTGTCAACTTTCCTTTCATTGAAGGGCACCCATTTACTGCCACACTATGGACTGGTATTAAGGGTTTTCATATGACAGTCAATGGGAAGCATGAAACTTCTTTTGCATATAGGGAGGTAAGGCTGTTTTCACTGGCAATCATGTGCTAGGCTAGAACTGGGCAGACTTGGTGTTTCAAGGATGCTGAATGCAGGATGTCAGGGTTCTATTTGGACTCACTGATCTGGTTTCACCTTTGTTCTGTAAATACAGGGACTCGAACCATGGTTGGTAAATGGAGTTAGAGTGGCAGGTGACTTGGACATCTTGTCATCTGTAGCAAATGGACTACCTGTTTCAGAGGACGTTGACTTAGTTGGTGACATTGACAACCTTAAAGCACCTTCCGTTCCAAAGAAAAGGCTTTTCTTATTTGTTGGCGTATTCTCAACGGGAAACAATTTTGAACGGAGAATGGCAATTAGGAGGTCCTGGATGCAGTATAAGGCCGTACGATCTGGGGATGTTGCTGTGCGTTTTTTCACTGGTCTTGTAAGTGAAGCCTTAGATTCAGGCCATCGCTTTTTGTAATTATCTGTGAGGGTCCAGTTGATGGTTATTCTCAAGCTAATCTTGCATCATTGATGAATACGTTGTCAATTGATTTCTTTTGTCCACATTGCTCTAGCAGTCTAACAGATACATCATAAAAAGAATCAATATTTCTTGAGGAGAGTGAAGCTGTGTCTTCTATTACTTCTACTGCTTGGTGCATCGTAGTCTTATAATCATATTCTGAGAAGCAACAACACTATGTAAGCATGCATTAGTCCTGTGGTTGTAATTCCAATGAAGACCATTACTTTCCATTATTTTTCTGAAAATGATTCCATTCTTCTCATTTAATGTGAGGCTTCCTAGCATGTATTTTTATCATGAAGTGGTTAGTATGAACATGTGGCAGAGACTTCATAGCCTAAAAGGTTTGGTGAAGTACCCAATTGAAGCTCTTTGCATAGCAAAAGAGATTCTAAAGAAAAAATTGCCCTCGTTAATACTTTTTATGATGAAATTTAACTGGATATTTTTGGTGTCTACTAAAGAAGTTTACAAGATGAAGAATTTCTTTTACCTTTTCATGTTATATAATGACATCTACTCGATGCTTCCTTTTTTTGTTTATGCACAAGCTTGCACTGTATGATGGCTTTCCACAATTCTGAAGATAGATAATAGATCATAACATCATCATGATCATCATCGTTATTGTCATCAACATAATAAGCCATATTCCACAAATATCAGGGTCAAGCTTCAATTAGATCCTTTTAGGGATCCTAGGATTTACCTAATTTACCTGAACAGCTGTTCTTCTTGGCATTGGCCCTCCACATTGCAGTGCAAAATGCCCAGCCAAATAACCCATCCAATATATGGGATTCTTTAGGGGATTATTTTGCCAAAACCTAGTATAAAATATGCTTTAATACTGAAAATGCAAAAGTTGAGCCTAACATGACAATTTTAAGTATAAATAATAATGTTTTTGTTGAATGAAGGTTGAAAGTTAAAGCATCTTTATATTTTATCATGGTTTGCCGTATCGTACTGGATCATGCCGACTTGTATGAGGCTACTCGTATTTGAGCGAGTCCGATCCGCTGGTACTTATTGAGTCAGACCAGATCGTGCCGACTCATACATATATAATGGGTTGTTTTAAATTCAGTTTTTCCCATTTGATAAGTAATTTATACTTTTTATATCAATTAATAGGATACATTTCTCTAAAATATATCTTAAACTCATTACTTTTAATAAATTCATCGGCTTGACTCGAGGGACTCGTGCGAGTTGGACCGAGTCGGATTGGATCTAACTCATACCTGGCCAAAGCCGATCCGATCCGGATCCCCGAGTCAGCGAACCTTGTGTTTTATTGGCTCCCACATATTCTAAACATTGTCTCTGTTAATTTGGAAAAGATGCGGGAGAAAAAAGTTAATACTAGTAATTATTAGATGAGTGGCAAAAACCTACACGCTTATCCCAAACTGTAGACTGCTGACCGGTGCTGGTGTTGCCTCCACATATAACCGAGGATGGTGAAGCTGGAGAGTTAAGAAGAACATGAGGAGAACTGAAAAAGAGAGAATTTCGGATGAATTTTGATGGACTGTCTTGACTTTCTTCCCCTTTCCAATTTTCTGTCTTTTATTTACTCTCCAGCGATTCAGCGATGCTTTCTTCGGAGAGTTGTGGAAGCACCATCCATGGATAGTCTGCAGCATGCCATGTGAGAGGATGTCTATCACTAGTATGTAGATTTTTCTTTATTTTTTTCCTAAAATGTTGAGATGTGCTGTAATGGAGGAGTCAAAAAGAGTGAGAGGGGAGCAAGGGAAGGTTTGGGAGGGTCCAACAAGTGGAAGCTGGATGTTTTCTCGCCATCAGGAAGGGATTGACCCATCTGGGCCACTCAAGATCGACCAGACAGATTGGCCAATCAGTAAGTGGGTCAAAGTTGGGTCAGTTGGCTGAAAATGGCTTACCCAGATCGGCCAATCTGGCATGATTTTTAATTCCTTGGTCCAAATTGAGGTTTTTGTAACATGATAGTCCATTTAGGTGAGAGAAAGAACAGTCCACCAATAGATGATCCGGGCACACTTCTTTGTCACTACAAAAGTGATAAACGCTTCTAATCTAATCCAAATATTGGTTCAAGCAGTCACATCTGAGAAACTGGAAAAAATCCAAATTTCTGTGGGTTTCATGTGCTTGAAAAGATCTGGGAACTGCTTTACTAAAGCCTGCTATGGCACTGTTTTTCTAGACAGATAAGAACCTTCACCCCATCCTTAAAGGGAGAGAAACATCTGAGAAGATCAGATCCGTTGTGGATTTTTTAAGAGCATTTCAGTGGACTTGAAATAGCAGACAGTGAACTGGTATGCAATGCCTCAAGCTCTAAAGCTTCTGTGGTAACTTTGCTCGATAATTTCCAGTCATTATCCCCTCCTCTGTCCCCAGTTGCTACACCCATTTGCAGATAAATGCTAAGCTTAAATCTTCAATGCGCATAATTCCTAACTCACTAATCCTCTTCACTGTCTCTGGTTTCCAGAGCCATTTTTTCGCAACACTGCTAAGATGCTAAGTTGATGGATATGCCTAATTCCTAGCTCACCATGCCCCTTGCTTTTGCAGACTTTACCCTAGCTAACATTTTGCCATCCTCTACATAATCTTCCACTCTCATGCCGTAAAAACATTTCAAATATAAAGTATTAGGCCTTTTAGTTTCAGGGCAAGTTGGAATTTGCCTCAAAGATTTTGGTGGTACCTATAAGGAATACATGTTTGTGGGAATAGCCAAAATGTATTAGCTTGCAGTCATTTACCAGATAGCATTATCATCTATTATCCTAAAGGGAACATGATGATGCAATGCAGTGGTTTCATTTAGACATTTTATTTTCCAATTTTATGGGCACATAGTTGATTTATCCTTCCATGCTCTGATGCTCACTTCAAATTTCATTGTTTACTGTTCGGGGGAAAAAACAAGAACATAGTTGGAGCATTTGATCCCACATATGATCTGGTCAGGGCATGTTTCATACTATGAGCAACTTCCATCTATTTATTGTTTGCTTTTCTTGAGCTTTCAATGAATCATTATATGGAGAGCAATTGCATGGGTTTTGAGGCTTTTTTTAAGAATTGTTTTTAGACTTCTGGTCAAGTACTCATTGGTTAAAATCCTACGTAAAATATGTTCTAAATGTGCTTCCGTCCTGTCTCCAATATTTTCTGATCCGTAAAAATATGAACCACATTGATTCCCATGAGCTCATTTATCTTCAAATCTGCAGCACAAAAATAAGCAAGTAAATCTAGAGTTGTGGAAGGAAGCCCAGACATATGGTGATATCCAGCTTATGCCGTTCGTTGATTACTACAGCTTGATCACTTTGAAAACAATTGCTATTTGCATCTTCGGGGTATGTATGCAAGTCTTATCAACGAAAACATTCAAGTGACTTGTTCTTTTATTGTCTACAATTCACCTCGTTATCAGTCAGTTGAATTTTCAAAGTACACAAAAGACTGGACTTTTTTGGATGGAGATCTCTTAGTCCTCTAGTTTGCATGCTCCAAAAAGAGGTTCACAAATTGAATATATGCTCAATATTGCCATAGGTTCTCAGTAATCAAATGTCTAGTACAATTTAATAAGGACATTGTGATAACTTATGAAGGCACTATGACTTGCATAGAAATAGAAGCTCAGCATGCTTTGAGAATCTACTTTGATTTATATGAAGAGATTCATCTTCTCTAGTTCGAAAAAATCAAGGCTCAATGATTGTCTTACCCGGTGGCTAGGGAGGATGCAAAAGTTTGGTGGCTGATCCTGCATGCTACTTTTTGGGTCATATGGGGTGAGCGGAATAGAAGAATTTTCTGCAAAGAAGCTTCTACTCTGGAATCAACTCTCAAGTTTTTGTGTCAATCAGTTAGGGAGTGGGATAAGGCTTTTTGTAATGAGGATGTGGTGAAGGCATCCATTTTTGTTCTTTTGGGATATTCTTGAGGGCTGCACCACTTCAATGCCTTTTGTAACAACTCCTCTCCTTTTGGTTGACTGGGAGGAAGTTGATGGAGAGCGATATTTAAGAGGTGTTTTGTAAAGGGGGGATTTTTGTTCTATTTTCTTCCTTACACTTGTACATGCTCTCTCTTTTTGTTATTTTGTAATACATGTGGTACCATCCACTTTCCAAAAAAAAAAAGGTCCCGAGTAGGTCTATCCCTGAAAAGTGAAAACTTCTTAGTTGCCAGTTTCAGTAGTTTATTGTTATAAAACTGCAGTACAGCCACAGGTTCTGCAACAATCAATTGCCGAGTGGGACTAGATAAGGGCATTTAACTCACACAGAAATGGAAGCCCAGTGTGCTTTGAGAATCTGATCCAACTTACTGGAAACCTCTGAGGCTTTATATTCATTAGTTAGACAAATCAAGAGTCTGTGGTAGTTTTAAGGTGAATGCCCCAAGTAGTTCTATTCCTAAATACTTTTAATTGCCAGTTTCGATAATTTGTTGTAATCAAATTGCAGTTGCTTATAGCTGTTTTTATTTATTTTCCAAATTTTCTTTAGCAAAACTTTGGGGCAGCAGACTATGTCACATTTCCTAATATGATGGGACTGGGATGTCTCCTTCGTAAGTCGTAATAGTGTAACCAGGGCATACACACAGGATGATCAAATAGGACATACTAATCCAAGTATACAAAAGCAGTTCCAGGTTGCCTAGCTCATCCATAATGTCTCGCCTCATAGGCATCATCTAGGTGATGCTTAGAAAACAATGAGGCCTCCTCTCATTCCAACTGCCGGAATCTTCTTGCACGAGTGATCATATCGGTATAATGCACTAATGCTGATGCCTGCCAAGGAATGACCATGCTAGTGGACCAATCCATGAGCTGTTTACTTACCTTACTCCCTCTGCCTGGTACAATCAAGACTGGTCTCAGGATGGAGTTACAGACCACTGACCTTACACATAGCCTGCCATTAAGCAGGGTAGTCAGAGGAGGAAGAAAATGCATCAGATCAGGGTTAACTCAGGTGACCCAAGGTCTGAGTCAAATCTGAGTCTGATTCCTATCCCTCTTATGATTGGGAGGGAGGCAAATAAATTTTTCTCCCAGACAGCATTTCTTGGAGAGTTTGAGTGATTAAATTTTGAAGGATTTTGGTGATAATGATTTGATTCCAAGGATTTGCAATGATAATTTGAAAGATTTGCTCATGCCTCAACAATTTAAGTGGAAATGTTAGTGGAAGAAGAGAATCATGTTTGCAAGAAAGGGCTGGTAGAATTTATAATTGATTTGGTGGAGGAATTCTTACTGATCATATCTTCCCAAGTCCTGAACAAGTATTGCTGTGGGAGGCTTGGTGACCCTGGGCTTCAAGGAGTGGATCTAGACATTTCCTGTTTCTCAAGGAGCTGCAATCTGGCCCAACTGGAGGAGAGGCCTCTGTGGAAAATCAGTCAGCAGTAGAAGGCAGAGGGCTTCTTTCTGCACCTGCAGAGTTTGTGCTTCTGGAAACTTGTGTGGCATTTGGGGTCCTGTGGAGGTGGTGCATCCAGGGGGTCATGAAGCAGCAGTTTGCAGCAGTAGGCAAAGGCTTTCTCTCCTGGTCGGTAGTGGGAAGCCTTCATGTAGTGGGTTGGGGGGGGGGGTGTACAATCAGATGCTAACTGAGGTTCTTCTTAGCAAGGGGCTTCTGATGACTGTTGGGCGCCTTTGTCGTGTCATTTCCATCTTGTGCAAGTAGTTCTCCTTCCCTTCAAGACAACTTTTTGGAGGTGGAGCATGTTGACCTTCAGTTGGCTTTGGTTTCGGTCGTTTCTGGCCGGTTATCATTTAGTTCTGGGTTAATGTTTTTAGCCATCTGTGGTTGGCATCAATTTCAAATGCTTGCTTTTCTTTCTTGGTTACAAAGGGTTCTATTTCAACTTCAACTGTCAAGACTCAGAGGTGCTACCTTTTTTTCAAGCTGTCCTGACATTAACATGTCTACCAGGGAGATTTGAACCTGCTTTGCAGCCTCTCCATAGGGACTTCCCTTTCTCAGGGCACTCTTCACAAGAACAGTTGTGGATTACTCTGATGAGGAGCTTTGCAGAAGATGCAATTTACTTGAAGTGGATGTTCATATCAAGGTTGGTCATTATCAGAAGCTGTGGAACCAATTAATAGACAGATGGGTTTTGCAACATATGTTAGAAGTAAGATAGTAGAAGCCTGGCTTGCTAGCACTGAAATCTTGCTCAATTCAGGGAGTGGTGAAATCTCAAAGATTTTGGCCGGGGTAATTAATGGTAGACTTCGTAGTGGAGTCCAAGAAATAATCAGGTTGTTCTCACGTCCAAGGTTGTGGCACATTGATCATGGTTATCTTGCCCATTCATTTTCTATTTTTGAGTGGTTGGTTGTGTTGTAGGCTTCAAGTTCTGTTGAATTTGGTTTTATATGGTTTTTCTCTGTTAGTCATTCCGCTCTATGTTGTAGTGAGTTCCTGGTTCTACTTTCTACTTTTACCCATATTAGGAGTCGGGAAGAGTTTGGTTGCGTCTTTTATAGCTTGTTGTCTATTATAGTTCACCTCCTGGTTTTGCCAGATGTGTCAACTTATTTAGAACTTATAAAGTTGGTGGGATGTCCCACCTTCTTAAAGAGGAAGGCTTTTTAATTATTTTCCAACTTCTGAGCATCAACTGGATAAAGTCACTTTCCATTATTCGTAGTTATACAAGATTTAGTATTCCTTTGGTAACATCAAATGTTCAGTCTCACTTCAGATATGTCCTCCCATAATATATGCCTTATATTTGCCTGCCTGGCCAAAATCAGGTCAACAAAATGTGAAAAAAAGACCCGGCAGGTGGCTCGGTTGGCACAAGGTCTCTAGTTCACACTAAGAGGTCTCATGTCCAAAACCACCCATGGCACTCAACACCACAACCCACCGGAGGTTTGCATGGCTTCAGAATTTCCAAAACACCCATGGACTTCATCATGAGCCAGTTTGGCTGTGGTCAAGGGGGTTTGATGCGGGACAAGGAGAGGGGGGGGGGGGGGGGGATGGGAGAGGGATCCTGCCGGCCTTGCACCGGCAGGGAGAGTTTCCCCAGCGTCGCACCAAGGAGGGGAAGGAGACTGGCATCACACCAGTTAGATACCTCCGTCGCAGAGGTAAAAATACACAAATCTTATCATCTTTTTTTCTTCAACCAAATCTTCTTTTCTCAAAAGAAACATACATATTTAAGGAGTTTAGAAGAGTAACTCCTGACTTTTGGACTCCCTCCCTGACTCTAGGACTTCCCATCCCTTATTCCCGTTTCTTTAATTCCTAGGAAATAAAAACAAACATAATGGACCTTAAATGGTCCTAATAAAAGCCAATGAAGAGAACTCCAGCCATGCATCGTCTCCTGCATCAATCTCCCCTAGTTCGAAAAAACTCGTCCTCGAGTTTTGAAATGCCGAAGAAGCCATATGAAGAGCAAGGGGACCACAGACCAGCGGCGTAGAATTGACAGCATATAGATCTTCAGGGTGAGGAGCTGAATGTGGCACTGACAATAGGCCTCAAAGTTACACCATAGCAAGTCAAACTCAGATGAAGCAACGTTTGCAAGACATAGAGAATCTCATTGGACATCCGGAATATCCAATAAGTATTCAGAAAGTCAGTCAAATCCGGCTTCAACAATAAGTTCCAGGTCCCACACAACATTATATGACGGCTCACTGACGACCAACGGTACTGAATTAGTCTCAATCACATCGTCCGTCATTAAATGAAGTCCATAATCAATACATAGGGTAGTATCTCGATCATTGTCAACCGTAGGATCAACACTAGCACCCTCAGTATCAACTGACACATCTGATTGTTCATCCTTTGTAGCTGGTGAGACTGTATCAAGCAACTTGGACGGTGTTCCCATTACCTTAGGAGAATAAAGTGACGATTTCGGAAACGTGAACTCACGTCCATCACGATGAGGGTGTACGAGGGAGCATCGACGTCTATCACAATCCACTGTCGCTTGGCGCTCTGATAGCCAATCTCGACCCAAGCAAATAGAAGAGCTCAATGGATCTATAATACACCAAGCTCCATCTACATATGTAGTGGAGTGTCCCGTGGTGACACCTTTAACCCGCCGATAAAACTCCACAAAACCCTTATCACCGTCTACAAGAATCTCGTCCGTCTTCCACAATGAATCAACAATATATTGGGGAATCACATTATCACTCGCTCGCTCATCTAACATCAATGTCGTCCATTTTCGATTCGGCAAGAACACATCAAAACGGAAATAAGTGGAAGACATGTTGCAAGAGATTACCCCGGACTCCAATTCTGTTGAATCAATCAGCGGCACGTAGAACGAGGTGCCGTAGGGGCACCACCATTCTGGAACTGAGTCCGTCTTGCTGAGACGAAGCTAACGACGCAATTAGTGTAAGAAACGGAGCCCAAAGGATGACCTCGATATGTGTGCAGCAGCGGCACGTAAAATGAGACAAGTCGGAAACTCAGCGTGCCGGATCTGATCGGTCTCGTCGAGACGAACCCGTCGACGTGAACGATTCACGAATCGGAGTCCGAAAATGACCTTGAACAACAAGCACAAGTGTCCTCGTAAAGCGTGCAAGTGCGGCATGCAAAATGAGGCAAATCGGCCACTAGCCGCTGCAAAACCAGTGCGCCGAAAGTTGGCACGCAAATCGGGGCACTCGAGGATGCAGCGCACTGGATCTGGATAGGTCTCGTTGATACGAACCCAACGGCGCAGACGGCGCACGAATCGGAGTTCAGAGTAGTTCTGCACGAGGGCGGTGCGCTAATGGCCGCAATTGTACCACCCGACACCTAGCATAGACCTGTAAGGCACCCTAGCTGGGACCAGACCGCACCCTGGCTTGGAGGGTTGAAACAAGTGGCTTGGACCACTTTATCCTTTAAAACCTAGTCAGATCAAGTAAGATTTAAAGCCTGGTTGGGTCCTTAAGTAGAGTGGCTCGGACCAAAGGCGTCTTGGGCTCGAACCGGGCACTTGTGGCTTGGGTGGGTCGGGTCAACCTGGTTTGACCACGTCTTAACCCAAAAGGGCACGAACCCCTTCTTCTCCTTCTTCCTTCTTCTCCTTCCCTAACCGAACCCGCTGTGGAGTGGGAGGCTACGGGGCGTAGGGGTGAAGGGGCTTCGGTGGTGGACAACGACGATGACGGTGGACAGCGGGTGACGACGGCAGGGGGGGATATGGCGACGGCGGCGACACTGGTGAGAGCGGTTGCGGGTTCCGACGGCGGCAAGGGCAGGGCCGGGTAGGGCACGTGCATGTTGGTGGAAGACGACGGCGAGGCCGGCGGGGCCTGCGACAGGTGGAAGGGCCGGCGGCGGTGGTAGGGGGTGCTACGGCCGGTGGCAACGGCTGAAGCCAGTGACGATGGTGGCTGTGGAATCCGGCAATAGCGCTGGGGTTTCCTACGGGAGCGAGGCACTGGTGGGGCTGGGCGAAGGCGACGGTGGTGGCCGGGGATAGTGGCGGCAATAGCGCCGGCTAATGCTGGCGATGGCTGCGGTGAAGGCCACAGTCTCTCCTGCCGTCCTCTTCTTCACCGTGAACTTGGCGGACAGCTGCGAGGGCTTGGGACTCCAACAGGCTTCGGTGGTGGCGGTTCCTGGCGGAAGACGGCAATGGCGCGGCAGCGCAGCGGAGATCGAGGTATGCTCTGATACCAAACTTGATATGGGACAAGGAGAAGGGGGGGGGGGATGGGAGAGGGATCCTGCCGGCCTCGCACCGGTAGGGAGAGTTTCCCCGGCGTCGCACCGAGGAGGGGAAGGAGACTGGCGTCGCATCAATTAGATACCTCCGTCGCAAAGGTAAAAATACACAAATCTTATCATCTTTTTTTCTTCAACCAAATCTTCTTTCTCAAAAGAAACATACATATTTAAGGAGTTTAGAAGAGTAACTCATGACTTTTGGACTCCCTCCTTGACTCTAGGACTTTCCATCCCTTATTCCCGTTTCTTTAATTCCTAGGAAATAAAAACAAACATAATGGACCTTAAATGGTCCTAATAAAAGCCAATGACGAGAACTCCAGCCATGCATCGTCTTCTGCATCAGGGTTCTTAGAAGCTTAGATTCAAGCCCTGTTGGTGTGGTCTCCCACAAAGTAGGCCATGGAAAATTCCCCTTGCACCTCCTGAGGAAGAGCATGCTGTCTCCTGGGGAGATGCAAGAGAAGTTCCCCCCTTCGTTTAAAATTTTAAACACCCTGGGGAAATAAATGATGCAAAGGTGACAATATTTGCCTACGGTGAGTTACATAAAATTTTCTTTTGAACGACAATACCTGATAGTCTGTTCGAATGAGCAAATAACTTAGTATTTTTTTTATTCAATTCATGTTGATTGTAATGACATGCTCTCTGAATTTTGCAGACGAAAATCATCCCTGCTAAATACATAATGAAAACAGATGATGATGCTTTTGTTAGGATTGATGAAGTCATCTCTACTCTGAAGAAGAGTCATTCTTCTGGTCTTTTGTATGGTCTTATCTCCTTTGACTCTGCACCTCACAGGGAGAAAGATAGCAAATGGTTTATCAGTGAAGAGGTAGAAACATTCCAAGCATGTAAACATTTTTTGACTATATACTATTCTATCTGTCACTAGGATTTGATTTGTTAATGATTTTTCTCTGCAGGAGTGGCCACATGCTGCATACCCACCGTGGGCACATGGGCCGGGGTACATAATCTCTCGGGATATTGCAAAATTTGTAGTTCGTGGTCACCAAGAACTGAATCTCCAAGTAAGACTACTTTCACCCTGTTCTTGTGGCATGTTGTGGAATTCTTTGGTCCTTGGTAGTTGATACAATGTAAGTTGATGAGATTTCCCTTCATAAAATTGATCAGAAGTCCTTGTCTAGTATGGTTTACATTAGGGGTGTAGATGGCTCGGTCGAACCCATTATTATCCTGCTTGTAGTCGGCCCCCTCATGGCTTGAACTCGACCAAGTATTTGAGATGGCCAAGTGAACTTGGGTCATTTAAATAATGAGTTCAAGCCCATCTCATTTTAATAAATGAGCCTAATTGACAGACTTGACCAAAAAAATTATTATTTTTTGTATTTTCATTGTGTGAACTGACCCATTGAAGTATTCAGCCTAATTAATAAGCCCAAATGCTGGATTGTGTAACATGGCACCTTCAGAAAACAAGGTTTTGGGTGGGTGGGGGGGTGTGGGGGTGGGGGTGTTTGCCTCTAATAAAGTTGCCCCCCGTCCTCTTTTCTAAAAATAAAAGTCTCAAGGTGGGGACTAAATGGCCCACGTTCTCCATTTGTTTTTGAAGGATAAAAGGACCCAAAGTTGGTTATTGAAATTTTAGCTTGAAAATTACACTTATAATTTAAATAGTTTGAAAGAGTAAATGAACTTTCCACTAGCTCAAATGAGTTGAGTTGATGGGTGCTCAAAGTTTGATTTGTTTGCAAATTATGCTTGAAATTTTGTTCATTCTCGGCTCATTTATTAATTAAATGAGCAGAATCAAGCTTTTGTTGAGCAATCTTGTAAGTTATTCATCGAATATTTTTGGTTTATTTACACCCCTAGGTTATATGTCATCTTTGGAGCAAGTGGGCCATGCCTCCATTTTTATCCCTGCAATGCATAGTCTTTTTGTGTAACCTCAGATTCCAAAGACAACCATTAGATTCTGGAAGGTAATAAATAGCATTAGTTTGTGGAATACTTGTTTGTTCTGCATGTGTAGCTTCTGTTGATTGTTGTGCGGTTGGAGATTGACATGAAAGTCAAACTATTATGACACTTTGAGCATGAAAAAAGGAAACTTAGCACTTTTCTTTTTTAGTTTTGAGAGTTTAACCTTATTGCTGTTGCTGACCATTGGCTGCCTGTTCCAGCTGTTCAAGCTAGAGGACGTCGCAATGGGCATTTGGATCCAAGAGTTTAAGAAAACTGGCCAAAAAGTCGACTATTCTAATGATGATCGGTTTCATAATGCTGGCTGTGAAGGAGATTATATTCTTGCTCACTATCAAGGACCAAGGTCGATGTTGTGCCTTTGGGAGAAGCTACAAATAGAACATGAGCCCACTTGCTGTGAGTAGCATTCAGATATCTGAAAGAGTTACAAAATCCTGTTTCTTTTCCTAGCCAGGAAGACACGTGAAGGGTAAAGGAAATTGTAACACTAGGTTAGATTATTGTCACCAAGGAAAGTAGAAATGTTAGAGACATTGAAGCCAAGTTACAATTACTTCATCACTAGGAAAAAAAGTGGACTGTTGTAGGCTTGCAGCACGTAGTGTACTGTGTTCTACATTCCTGTTGGGTCCCAATTGGATTGAATATACAGTACCAGGAATGGGCAACCCACTGCCACGGGTTCCCGACATTTGAGTCTGGGAGGGTAAATTGTATCCAGTCTTACCCTTATAGTTTGCAAAGAGATTGTTCCTGGATTCACACTTGTTAACCTCCAGGTCACAATGGAGCAACATTGTTGTTGCACCAGGTCAATTGATATGTGGTACTTTAATTTCCTCATTTGTTCAGGCTAACCTGAAGATTGATGTTCTAATAATCTTTTAACCTGGACAACCACGCATGAGTGTACTCGTTTTTTCTCAGGCAATCACAGAAATGTTTATTCCTGATGGTGAAGTCATATGTTGTTGCTGTGGATGAAGATGTACGTAGCATGGACTCATCTTTCTCTTTTTTCTAATGTGTTAGGGTGAAGATTCGATTCGTGATACGTCCCCAATCTAGAAATTTGATTCAAACACACTAGTTGTGGCAAATGGTGTCTCTTTGGGGATGCAAATGGTAACTGATAACCCATTTATTGAATTGATTATTAGCTTATAAGTTAGTTAATAGATAGTCTTTTTAAGCTGATATGCATAGCAGTTAGGGTAACAATTTTTTTTTTTACTGAATACGTATGATATACTAAGATCTGATTATCCAACTGATTTTTAGTTTATAGGATAGTTAATGAATAGTCTTTCTAAAATGATGGCTTAATAGATACAATCATCTATCTATTTTACATCTGCACTGAGTCTGATGGATCTACCTTACATTTGTACTAAATCCGACTACTTGCCACCCTCATTTCTCACAATATGATGTGAACATGAGTAAGACTTGCTGCACAACCAGTCACACCGCACAACTTCCTGCGGTATGCATTCCATTTTTTGAATTAAAACATCTATAGTTAGCAAGATATAAAGAAAAGGGGAAGAAATTGAAATTCTATTCAATGAGGATACACATGGATGAGCTAAGTGGGGCTTTCTTACTCTTCCAGTGAAAACCATCCACGGATCATCTAGTTAGGCCAGTCACCTGAGCCCTTCTCCTCTGGGAACAAAAATGGCCCGTAAATCATCACTGAAATGCCCAGTAAACCACATGTCATCAAGAGTTTGAAAAACTAAAGATCTGCGAGTAATGGGTGTGAGCAACCTAGTAAACTACACAAAAGACTTAACATGGGAAATGCAATTAGCAGCCGACCAAATGAGAGGGAAGTTGTAGGGACTATCATCACTGTGCTTGGACTTCTGAAGATCGAGGACTGGTAGTTCGTTATCAGTCTTTGATAAAATCCACCAATCTCCAGCTGATGGTGACTTCCAGCCTCCGTTCTTTGATCAAAATCTTTGATTGCATCATCCTAATTCTTCTAATAATTTGATCTGTTGTTAAGAGGAGACCCACATACTTGATAGAGAATTTAGGCCATTTGCACCCCAAGTATTTCTAGGCAGTCCTCCCTCTTAAACCTGGTCTCGATCCACTTTCCTACTTGAAGAGCTTCCCGAAAACACTAACAAATACTTAACGCATCTCTGTTTTATCTCCATTCAACTGTTGATGTTTAATTTGCAAACCGCTCATTTTGGCACTTACTGCTGCATAAAAATAGGCTATGAATCTGTCTCCTCCAAGCCATTGTTCTTTTGCCCTCCATTTCCATCTGATTTGATCCCCAAAAGACATCTTGTTACTCTTTTTTGTACTTCGGTTTGTTTCGGGAATAAGGGGTCGAATTGGATGACTTATAAGGCTTATTCCGTCAATTTGAGTTTGAGAGCGCGAACATGTTATTCTTGAAAAAAGTAGAATAACTCAACTCACCTAAAAGGTGAGAATTACTTATTCTTAGAATAATAAAAAATGCTCCAAAGAGAATTCTTGTTGTTCTAGGTATAAAACATCCGGACATAAGAAATCTGGAATACTATATCTATGAAACAAACCGGCCCTAAATGATCTAGTGTCCTCTACAGATAAGAGACTGTCACTTTAATCTCAAACGTACCCCAATTTATAAAATGAAAAATAAGGGAAAATACAAGTTCACAAAGCCTTCAAAATCCCTCTATACAAAAGGCCACTCAAACCAAAGAATATGTTGTAGACACCCGATTTCGGACATCTTTGTGGTCTTGTATGGATATTCTCATATAACTCACAATTATACTCCTCAAGTGCCCTTACTAAGCCTAATTTCGTTCACTTATGAATCCTTGCTAAGCCTAAAAGTAGTTTCCAAATGACAGTCTCGACTGCCACCTAGAAGTTCGGATGGCAATCCATCCCGCCGTCTACAACTGTGGCTTCCTCACCGTCTATTAATGTGAACAACACTTTTGACCGCTTTCCATAAAACCCAATCCCCAGTAAGGATTCTGGATGACAATCTAGGCTGCCGCTCCTGTAATTGAAGGATAGACTTGACCGTTGTCTGTTAACATAGACGGCGACTGAGGTTGCCGTCTACTGCATCAAACCCAGTCAGCCATAGTCCCCTACGTTCTCTGCCCATTCCAGCCTTCACTCTCCACTACCTTGACATCCCTTCGCTCCAGCCGACCACTGCGGTCACGAACCACTTCCTTTGACCTTCTTCCATTGGTCCAAATTCTAAAAACAGGGATTTAGACAAAAAAATCTCTCTTTTTTGCTCTCCCTCTACAAAACCCCATGGGTGGCACCTATGAATGGGGGTTAGGACATTTGAGCATAATTGGAGCTTGGAGGTCTTGGGTGTCACGCCTGCCATGAAGAAATCTTCTTGAGGATGAGCCGGGTTTGATCTCCAACCTCTCTCCCTCTCATTTTCTAGCATCTTAGTTTATTTCATTCATGGTATAACTTAATTTTGAAGATTATCCATGCATACACGTAGACTTCCCTATAATCCAATTTTAAGAGACTTTTCAACCAAAAATAGGGAGGTGAGTGGTCATAATAATTAGTCACTCTCCCTCCCAATCACCCAACCAGTGCGTTCGCCTGCCATTTTTCCTTGTTTTCATCGCTTGCATGAGTAGTCATTATATTTTCACAGTGCTAATCGGGTCACTTTTTGTGTTTTCTTTGTAGTAACTACCTAGAAAATAGAGCTCGGAACCCTTCATTCTGGTCGGCCAGAGGTGGAGGAGAGAAGGATCCATAATTCTCCTGCTTACACGATAACATGATGATCTCATCCACATGGAGTACAGGTTAGGTAAGTTTGCTTTGAGCGATCACACATCCATTTCCACTTCACCCTGTTTGTTAGTGTTGCAACATACGGAGACCTCTTCGCAAGGCTCCGAACGAACGCCATACGGGCTACGCAACCCGACTTACTGGGAGGGCGAAAGGGGAACACTTTGAGCGTCTGCAGATGTGAGTGGCCACTCACATCAAACTTCTTACCTGAGATTCCTAAAAAATCCTTGGCATGCACATTCAGTTCAGGGGCCTCCCTTCCACCACGCATTCACCAATTCCTTAAAGCTCACCTCCGAGAACCAGGCTTGCTCAAATCTAAAGATCCGTCTTCTTTTTCTTTTCTTTTTTGGATTTATTAGTGGTTGGACAAATAGAATTGGAACATGATCAGACACTGCACTTGCAAGTCCAGCTCAGTAAACACCTTTAACTATTCCACAGAGATGAAATACCAGTCAAGTTTTGACTAAACACTTTTTTTAAAACCACTCACTGAGGGTTCATTTGGTGCGCCGTAAGATGCTACAAAGCATCATAAAAATGTCATAGAATAGCATTTTCCTTATGTTTGGAGGGTTGTAAATTACTTTATAGTGTTTGCCTTATGTCTCCAATACTACAAATTGTGGCATTTCAAAATTGTGTTGACCCATATGACACCCCTTTTTGAGTTTCTGTCCAATAACTATTGAAATCTAAAATCAACAATTTCAAAGTGATATTTTTTTGGTGTTTTAGGTCAAACAAAATGATCCCTAAGGTTAAAAAAAAACTATTTTTTTTAAACGATAAATATTTAAATGAGAGCCATGAGAACCAGAGACAAACAAATATGGGAAACAATGTTGACCTTGGGATCGTTCCAAATCTCTGACAGCGGCGCCTCGAAGGTGGCGATGGTGGCATTGTTGTCCACATCGAGCACCCGGACCAAGCTGTCAAGTGAGACCGATGCCGCCATGGACTCGGATGGGTGTGCCGCCACTAACATGACACCGAGAGAGTGCCTAGCACTGGGGGCAGGCTAGGCGGGCTTGAGCTCGTCGGGGAGCCAGAGGCAGACTGTCTCGTCAAGGGAGACAGTGAGGAGAAGCGCCGACCGGTCGCCTGTGGTAGGCACCTAGGCGCATCCCCATATAGCGTTGTCGTGGGCATTCTCCACTAGCTTCAGCCCTGCCGGGTAGGGTTGGCAACAACTCAGCTCATTCCTTCAAACGAGCCGAGCTCGAGTTTGAGTCCTAGCTCGACTCACTAAATGAGCTGAGTCCGAGCTCGACACAGCTCGGCTCAACTGACTCGCAAGGCGGCTCGCATTAAAACATGTTTCACAGATAAAATGCCACTCCCCAACTCAATGGAACGAGTTGAACACATCACCTCGGCAACATACACACATAAGCTCAATCGGGCCAGTCGCACAACTGAATTTGGATGTTGCCCATTTGGGTAGCATATAAGGGCTATAAGCTTTTTTAACCATCCGGTACAATATACCAGTGAGACCTAAACTTGCGCATGCTACAAGGTAACACTCTGTTGGGAGTTGGGACTTTTTAGTCCCACACCAGAAATCCCAGAAACCTTTGCTTCCCAGCAACCTATAAATAAAGGCCTAAACCCCCACTTTCCTTTGGCTTCTACCGTGTTGGGTTTTGTCGTAGCACTTTGGGCCAACTACTATTCATAATGGGCCTGTTCTTATAAGAGATTGGGTCAACAAAATTTAATTTGCTTGTGGGCCTCGAGTTGGGCTCAGGCTCGGCTCAATTATAAAATTTTTAATTCGAGCCTGAGCTCGAGCTTGGGTTTGGGTTTGACTTAAGGCTCGAGCTCGACTCGGGCTCAAATTTTTTTTATTAAGTCGAGCTTGAGCTCGATGAAGTTCGGCTCAGCTCGGCTCATTGTCACCCCTACTGCCAGCTTCATGGCCGACTCTCACCGGCCCTACCGCCCCTTTGTCGACGGCCGCTATTGGCCGGCGGCTGTGCAGGGAGGAAGAGGAGCTGCAACAGCCATCAAGATTTCAGGGGGACATAGTGGAGGGAAGAGGGAGATGACTCTTCCAAAAGGAAGGAATTGTGGGCCAGTTTGGGCCTTTGGGGAGGGCCCAAACTGTGAGATTTTGGTATGGTCCTTTCTTCTTCTTCAGCATGTCTGTCAACTTTTTCTTTGAAAGAAATATGAACATAATGAGCTTAAAAAATTATAGGGTTGTTTGTTTTGATGTAAAATATTAATTTT
Source organism: Zantedeschia hybrid cultivar (assembly GCA_030544215.1). Taxonomy (NCBI): domain Eukaryota; kingdom Viridiplantae; phylum Streptophyta; class Magnoliopsida; order Alismatales; family Araceae; genus Zantedeschia; species Zantedeschia hybrid cultivar. The sequence goes on along the minus strand of JARZZO010000005.1, from coordinate 78,713,897 downwards.
AGCATCACCCATCTTAAAATAGGGGAAAGTAACTTAAAATCACTGATCTTCAAATCCTTGGGTTTAACTTTAATAGTTCATGAACGAAAATTGAAATCAGATGAAAAGAATGTCACATAAATCAAAAAAAATTTGGAACTCAATAATTTATGATACTACAAACATAAGATAAATAATATAAAATAATTTATTATAATTTAATTATGAAAATATTATTTCATAATATTTAATGATGCAGTACAACATTTTATGACACATCAAACAACTAGAAGCTCCGGAAGGTCTGAGTGGGTTGATTGTAATAGGTTCCAGGTTAACTGATCCTTACATGGATCCATAGCTTGCATAATTCTACCACCTCCATTGTGTCTATTCGAGATTTTAGGGGTATCGAAAATAATATGTGAAAGTTAAGACTATAGATACAAAATATGGTGTATTTGAGGAATATATATGCACAAAAAAGTCATTTTAAAATCTCCGATTTGATATCTAGGTCAGCCAGTCTCCAGTCTCCTTTCTCCACGGTGAGTGCTCCTACGTCCAGACTCCCACCACTAGATCATTTGACAGGAAAAAAGGAAGGAAATTAATGAATTGGGATCCAATCATAATGGTAAACATTATTAATAACAAGAGAGTTAGAAGGAAAAAGAAACTATCATAATTGATAAGGGATTTTTGTAAAATACTCTTCTTAAAGTTTTAATCATAAATATATCTATCTTATTCTCATATTATTATAATAACCTCACTGAATTATGTATACTTGCAAAAGTGTTTCAATAAATAGTTTTGCTTCAACCGTCAAATTTAATATTTGGATGAGAATATCTTATAAAAAGGGGTACTTTTGATTGACACGTTGTACACAAAAAAAAAGAGAAATAAAGGTAGAGAAATAGGATATGAGAGAAGTTTAGCTTTGGTTAAAGGTTAAATAGAGTTATATAAGAGAGTTTTAATGGAATGCTAGTCAGTAACGATAAGAGCATTTGTGCAATTATTGTGAATATTCGATACAGTGAAGTTATTTATAATAATATCAAAATAGGAATAAACAAATATATAGTTAAAATCTTACAGATTTCCCAAACAATAAAAGTAGAAGATGTTATTTGCGATTAAGGGTGTCGCTAAAAGCATACATTTTCTCTTACAATTTAATAAACAAAATAAATAAAGTAATTAGTAACAAAATTAAATTCTAGAGAGGTGGTTATTTCCACTGCTGGGTGCATCACCTACGTGCGAGGTAATAGAGAGCTCTTATAATTGAGAATCTTAAGATACGCTTGTAGTAAAAATAAAAGGGAGTTTTTCGATTTTTCTTACTTCTCTCGAGGCATGCATCGGGTCTATAGAATTTGATCTCTCATCGGAGGATCTATAAAAAATTAAATATTAAAAATTTTATTGGGCTCTAGTTATTAAATGTATTTTTTACTGTTTAATGAGACTTAACTTTTAATTTTTAAATTTTTTTTAGGTCATTCTATAGTTCCAACTTTGATAGCAAAGTAAGAAAAGAATAAGATGTCTTATTTCTAGAATAAGACTAATTTTGCTTTGATCGGACAAATTACTTATATTGCATTAGAATTATTTTTTCTCAGAATAAGGTGAATAAATAATTTTACCTTACACTTAAGAATTAAGTATTACACCTAAAATTTCATCCAACTGTCAAAATGAAGCACTCCTTATTATGAAATAAGCAATCCATAGTAATTAATTCCGTCATAATATATTCTGCTATCAAAGGGGGACCTAAGAGATCTTACCATACAGAAATATAAGTTTGATTGGGAAGGCCCGACACTACTTTTTTTCTTTCTTATTTCTGAATCAAAGAAGGCCATGTAACTCCACATTGCTGTCTAGGCCCAAATGATTGTTAAAAAAGAGAGGGGATCTTCTAGACTTTTAGTACAGAGAGAAAAGATTTTTAAAGAACCTCTTTAGATATAACTTTCCACATTCCCAATGAAAGGGTTATCGGAAAAACTTCACCCCCTCTTGTTGCTCTTACCGAGTTCCATTCAAATGTGCACTTACAGGAACTGCACTCATTAAAAAAAACAAAGATAAGAGGACTAGATGACTGCTTCATTTTCTGAGTAATGCATATATATTGTACTGAGGGTCAATGTAGTAAGTTGACATTGGTCCATATAGGCTGGTGCATATAGATTAGGTAATTTTTTATTCATGTGAGGCCATATAAGTATTAAATGCGGGTAGATAATTTTGAGTATAACAAATACATATAGGAATGACAAATATTTAGTGGACATGACAAATACTTGTCATATCTACGAAATAATGTCATGTTTAAAAATATTTATTACGTCTACAAATCTGTACACATATATGTATGGATAACAAATATTTTTAAACTTGATAAATACTTTGTAAGCATGATAAATACTGTGTCATACTTATAAAGTATTTGTTATGTTTACAAAATATTTGTCAAGTTAAAAAATATGTGTTAAGAATTCATAGACAAATATGTAGAGATGATAAATATTTTTTAAGCATGACAAATATCTATTTCGTAGACTATTTGTCATGTCCATAAAATATTTGTCATATCTACATGTATTTATTATACTTAAAACTATATAACCTCATTTAATATTTGTCTGATCTTATATAAATAAAAATTTATTTAAGTCGTGTACTAAATTATGTAGATCGATATCATCTTACATTGCAAGCAAGCAAGCATTACTCCCATTAGGGAGTTGTCTCCCTCCCCTTTCCACCGCGGCTTCCCAAGATGGGGCCGCTTGGCTACGACGGAAGGTTCCCAAGATGTGAAGCAATGAGCACGCATGATCCGCGTGTGGTCGTCACTTCACAACACTCACTTTCCTACCCACTTCTCACGGAGCACAATAAAAGAAAAAGCCCCACACGAGCATCAGATGTCCTCTCTCTCTCTCTCTCTCTCCCTCTCTCTCTCTCTACGTGCAGCGTCTTCTTCCTCCTCTTCCCAGTGCGGAGGGAGGCCTTGCTGCAATGGCGCTCGGCATCCTGGCCTTGCTGCTCGCTGCCGGCTGCCTGTGGCCCACGGAATCCGCCTACATTGCCTACAACACCACGCCGAGGTTGGTGCCCGGGAAGATCAACGTGCACCTGGTGCCCCACTCCCACGACGACGTCGGCTGGCTCAAGACCGTTGACCAGTACTACGTCGGCTCCCATAACCACATCCAGGTATGCAAAGTTGATAGCTCTTTTGAGAACTAGGACACAAGGTAATGATCCTCAAGAACACAGTGGAGGGTTTGTTTGTAATCTTTTTGGTAATGGTACTAAGATAGGATCCTTGTATTTGCCAAGTTTTTGGAATTTGAACATGTTAGACAACAACTGATGGGAAAAAAGAGTACCTACCCAACCAAGCCACCCTCTTTTCTTCCCCAAACAAACACTAGTAGAGAGTTGGGAGGTAGTTTTATTTTCGAAGCTATTTCATCCCCAACATTTTTTTTCATTTTCAAATTTTGTTCCAAAAAAGCATCTGAAATTGCCTAGGAAAGGCTCCTCAGATTGTGTTATTACTGTGGCACTATCTATCATGATTTGGATACGTGCATCTCTGTTGCTGAGGTCCAAAGCCAGATTGGCCTCTCTTACCCATCAGCTCAAGAGAAGAATGGATGAGTCTATTATTTCATTCGGATTTGATACAATGCTATAGTTTCCCCACAGGCACGCAGTGCTGGAAAAGCCCAAAGGTCCACCGCTGGCCCCACTCCAAAACCACACCAGTCACCTTCGTGGTGTCATCAGAAAGTCGGTCATCAGTCACCACCAAAGAAAAACATCCATCTGTCCAAGAAAGTCTTATCCTTTGGGCCTGACCCACTGGACATTCTACCTTTGCAGTCCCCCAACCTTCCCACCACTCTCCATATTCCCACCATCATTGAGCAATTGAATGCTCATCCAACACTTCATGCCCATCTTATCCTCCTTTCCCTCCTAAACCCCAAACAAGGAAGAGTCTGGCCTGCTGCTCCAAAATCGCCCCTCGCTGTTGACTGCACCCATAAACATCCCTCCATTGAACTAAATCCTACACACAACACATACCCTTCTCTAACTTCATTATAATGTTAGAGATGGTGGGCCCCCGGTGTAGAAACAAAGTGGACTTATATTGCACTTGAAAAATATTCCAAGTACAAAAAGCTCTTTCTTACACGATGTCTATACCACTCACTATACTCACAAAATTGAGGGACTCGCTACACTCTTGTAGGGACACTGACAATCTTCACTTTTCTTATACTAACACTCCAAGGAGAATTCACTCACACCTCTCACACACACACACACCCCCCTATACTACCCAAGAAGGACTCACTTCCTACACACTTACTTCACACGTACACTTCACATTCTCTAAAGAGGATGGTTGGAGGCCTATTTATAGGCTCCCTCCACCGCCAACCTCATGGTGTAGGTCCTTTCTAGAATGGGTAAGAAAAGAAGGATTATGAAAGGTCTAGATAAGAGAAAGAGGAGGCTGGAATTTTCTAGGGGACATGGTTAGCAACGGCATTCTCTTTATGAAGCTTCTAGTGTTAGTAGAGGATTCTAGGTAAGGTGGTAATGGATAGAATAGGGAAGAAATTATAGATGAAATAATACTCTAGGAAACCTCTAGAGTAGTCGGTGATCTTCTATAACATATAAGCCACCTGATTCCCTGCCTTGTTATTCGTGACATGAACTCAGTTGCACGTTGGAGTGAAAAAGAAAAGAAAAGAAAAGTTGGTGGCTACCCTTTTCTGAATACATATTTAAAATCTTTTCGAGAAATCATCCATTTCTTCAGCCTAATAAACTTGGGGTATGGCGGGTTGGTACATACATGGTCGAACAGAAGATGCTATCGCTACCATGAAAGAAAAAGTGGACAGAGCTATGGTTAACACTGATGGAGAGGCTTCTATCCCAAGGTTTCTATTCATCACCTTCCAAGGGTCACCACTGACCACAAGTCAGCACTTCAACTAAAGGATTGTGTGGTCTCCAGGCCTGGCTTCAAGAGGGTTAACTGCAAGCTTGGGAGGCAGTCTGAGATTAGAAACAAGTTACAAAAGGAAAATCCGACACCTTCAGAGAGAAAGAAAAACTTCCTGAACTCAATAACTTTAGGTCCAAGCATCCAAGGAAATTGGTTGAAATCAGTAAACTTACTGTAATTGATTCTAACATCCAGGCACAGGGAAACCTGGAATATCAATATGAGGAGCTGATGAAATAGACCCATGAGGATTGATCCAAAGCGCATAGTCTCATTGGCTTAATGAAGGTGACAGAAATGCCAAAATTTTCCACATCAACACATTGAATTAGAGGTGAGTTAAGAAACGTTTGGGTTCATCTTCATATTGGTTAGTGGACTGGGGACATCAATAGAGTCAAAGACCTCCTCGTCAACCATTTCAAAGCTCTCTATGCATCTACCCACCTGAACACTCCTCCAAATGAAGACATCACCTACAAAGCCAGTATAAAAAACACTGATAACACTTTCCATCAGGGCCACTCCCTCTCAACAAGAAATTGACTCAGCCATCATCATTACGATTTGAGTAAAACCTCCAGGTCTGATAGACCTCCCCCTCTGTTCTTTTATAAGTATTGGCATATTGTCGAGGATAAGATATGTCTTCTCATCAATTATCATAAGCTTCTTCAAGCATATCTCCCTCCCTAGAGGCCTGAATCATACCCACCTGACCTTAATTCTTAAGAAGAACCCTGCCACATCCCTCACTGACTTCTAATTGGTCTATACATAATGTTGCCTACAAAATGATTGCTAAAATCCTGAGGGTACCCCTCTTCCCAGACCTCTACATTCTTTATGCAGAAGGATTAAAAGGTCTTCAAAATAATATGCTAGTTGAAAACAGAATCAAAGGGTTCATGATTAATAGCAGAAGGCAATCTATCAGTCATATTATGTTTGCTGATGATATTCATTCTCATAAGGGCTGAAGAGAGAGAATTACTAGAAGGCATGCATTCTCTAGAAACGTATGGCACTTGCTCTGGTCAGACAGTCAACGAGATGAAATCCAATCTCATCTTCAGTCCCAACAAATTCAAGATTCTCTGGCAACACTGATGTAAGATCACAGTGATTTCACTACTCTTAGAAGTATTCCCTCTGTCTAGGGGTGCCTTTATACCTAGGCAGATGCAACATCACCCAATTCCATTTCATTGAGGATAGAATGAAGAGGAAGATGTCAACATGAAAGGCTAACACCTTATCTCTCGCTGGCAGGACTTAATCCCATCGAATCCACCCTCAATGTTCTTCCTGCTCACGTGCTATCCATTCTTATCTTATCTAAAACAAGGAAGGTGGAATCAGATTAGACTGTTGGAGCAGTAGGTCTCAATCTGATCCAAATCGAGATCAGATCGGACAAATCAGTTGATCCAAAGGAAGAAAGTCAATCGTTGAGTCGGCTTGGTTTTTAATTTTTAAAAAATAAAAAACCTATAAACTAAAATAATCAGAAAGCTTATGGATTGAGATCTCAATCCAAGGCTTGATTGGGCAGGGTTGGCTCAAGATCGACCAATCCTAGCTGACTCAGCCTGATCTTGGTCTGATTTGGCCTAAGTTTTCATCTTTATTTTCATCTTCAAAAGCGGGTAAAATTTCGCCCTAAATTGGAACAAGGCTCGATTCTGATCCAAATTGGTGATCCTACAAACCTAATCTAGAACTATTGCCAAGTTAAACCAACTACAGTGCAGGTATCGGCCAAGTGGAAGAAACAAACACAAAAACTCTACTTTTGCAGATGGAAGGAAATTCAGCTGAAGAAGA